>OX371192.1:19015524-21466049 GCA_947310845.1 Yponomeuta plumbellus
AATCGAACTCACGACCTTTGTTAACAACGGATTTACTGTGTCTATTTTAGACAAATAAACCCAGTTGGTATCGCGATTTTATTCTTGTTTCGCCTTCATTAAATTTATTACGTAAGACAAACTGTAACTCCTACTTTGGACAAAAATAATAAACTCACGCCCGTTATCCCCGAAGGGGTAGGCAGAGGCACAAATAAATAAATTAAAATAAATCCATTAAATATATACCATAAAGGAAAAACAACATTTGTTCCGACCCCTACATCCCATATCGTTTTCATTATACATATTTCATTCCTTGTGTCAGTCAAGAGCCCTTTACTAACATATCTTACTGATATTTCACCGATGCGATTGACAACGCGTGACTAACCTGTAATATAGTGAAGTTTTCGAGCACGCTGTTCATCATGTATTTCTCGGGTAGATGCTTCAGCTTGTGTATGAAATTCACCATGTATTCGCACATGGGCGAGCGATGTATGCGGAAGACGAAGCGCCCGCCTTCGAAGCGGGCGTATTCCGTCTCCACCTTTTCAACCACTTGCTTGCCAAACGAACAGACCTTCGTACTGCACGTTATCGTCATGTTCTCGTTGCTTTCGTATCTGGAAAAAAAAACAAACGATTAATCACTGGCCGTAGCGGCCAGTTTGACCGAACCTTTTTGGTGTCTTTTTTTAATAACACAAGCAGGGTAAAATAATTGTTGTGGATTATTTGCGTACTGGTTATCTACCGGCTAATGGAACACCCTAAATACAAAATAGAAAAAAAAACTTTTCAACATTGCTCGCCATTATTGTTCTTTTTTGGTTTATTGGTGCGTGAATATTCCACGTTCTCTTTCTAATGAAATAAAGAAAGAACAAAGAAAGAAAGAAGTATATTTATTTATCGCCACACAGTGATAAATAACGATTATTGAATGAGTTACACATAGAAGTTAAAATTATTCTCTTCTCCGGAGGTCGGGTTATGCATTATTTTCTTTTAGTTCAGTGTCAGTATAAGAGCGGTGGCACTTTTGTGGGTAGAACAATGGACTCGGAAGATACTCAGGTTCGATTCCCAGTGCAGGCATGAATCTATGACTTTGTTCATTTTGTAAGTTACGTACATCTGCGAATTTGAAGTACCGCACGCTAACTGTGAAGGAAAACATCGTGGGTAAACCCCCGACTTGGTTGGCTCCGCACGGATTGACTTCTTTTTGCTGTGGGCTAGCCCGACTAAGCCGTCGGGATGGTATAGTTACTGGGCAAGCCTACTCCATCTAAACAATGCTCCAGGCACTTCAGCGTCCGAGTGGTCTATTCTCTCGTCTGGTGTGAGTGAAGATGCCACTGGAGGCTGTATAAATACCTAATCAATCATTTTTTTCTATTAGTGCTTTTTCTGTTTTTCTGGATGATTACATGTTTGTGACGTCGCTTTTTCTCCCACGATACAGGGTATCCTAGTGTGGTGCCAGAAGCAATGTAATGTGCCTGTTTGTAAATGTTCAATTATATTTATTCTAGTAAACGACTTAAATCGTTGCTGTTTCCATGTTTCGTTTTACACACGTAAAATGTTCAACTTACACACTAGTGACTCCATAGAAGGCATTAGGGTCGTCCAGGTTATTTGAGTTAAGGTCCGCCCAGAACTTGACCAGGAAGAACGCGTTCCGGGGTCCTTTCTCGTATAGCTCCTTGAGGCCGCCCTTCTTTTCCGGGAATTTGTCATTTATCTGTTGCACGTCTACCGACTGGGGAGAGAATGGGAATCAATGATTAATCAATGATGAATCTGCCAAGTGCGAGTCTACCGAAGGTATCTGATTGTCCAGTATTTTCTCAATAACTGTACCACATCCACGAGACAAATCGCTGAATTGCGACATTGTATTATAAAGCCATTTCGGATTTCAGGCATTTTGGGTTTAAGGCGAATTGAAATTTGGACAAATTGAAATGAAGTCATTTGAGATTTCAGGCATTATGGGACTAAGGCGAATTGAAATTCAGTTACAATGAAATCATGGCATTTTGACATTTAGTCGTTACGGACCGGAGGCGACGAATCGTATGCCTAAGCTTATTGTCCCCGAGAGATATTTATGCTAGTTCTGTTAAAAGCTTGATGTCCTGATCACCGAATCATGGATCGGATGTACCTTTGAGTGCGACCTGTTTATATTAGCTCAGGAGTTTCAGCTATCTAAATGCAGCACGTACCTACCTAAATTTGGAATATTCAAATATTTTTGAACTAAAACTTTGTCAAGCACTATTAACTTTATTTCGGATACACTTGCGAATCAGAGCGAAACCAGAGTGCTTAGTGCGAGTTTTTTCATTCACTTTCGATAGAGAGAGCGTTTGCAATTTGTATAGGAGTGACAAAGCGCGCCACCTAGTTGTCCCTAGGTATATTCTAAAAGCTAACAGAGTGTCACACCACCTTATGTTGCACTGTTACATTCTGGGATTTTTTCCCCAGTAGGTATGTCATACTTCTACTCCGAACTGTCATATGACAGTATAGGTATATACCTACATACATGTTTTGACTCTTTCGAGTTGTCTAAATGCTTAACCCGATAGAGTGGAAAGTTACTTGATATAAGGGCTAGTCGGACTCTTCCGACGAAAAATCAAGTGTAGTAAAAATAAAGTTAATAATGTTTAAATGTCTTCCTTCCCACTATTACCTAACCCAAGTCCATTCAGCTCAATCTCGTATTTATCCGTCCGTTTTCCCTTAAGGGATGACGTCATTATTTCCTTCTGATGTATCATCCGAGTATGTGTATACTGACCTCTAATAAAGGATCTGTATAGGACACCGTACCGCCTATGTGGACGAATAGATGCTGCGCCGGTGACGTACTTGGTGGGTACTGGAAATAAATGAAAAAAAAAAATTTTAATGCATACAAATGGAACCGAATTGACGGCGCTGCAACGACTCAGGTAGCTTGTGAAAACACCGTCGCGCAAGGGGCAATAGTTACTACATTTTTCTCTCTCTGAGAGACAGTCAAAACATTAACATTTAACAGTTTAGCATTCCAAAATTTCTAGCCTGTATTTCTGTAGAATTTCTGTAGAAATAAGTCCGCCTCTGCATGTAATTTTTATCACAAACATGTTATTAAAGTTTATTTTATTTTTTTGTGCAGTAAAGTGTAATAACAACAAGGACAACAGTAGAGGGTGCTTATAATGAAGCACCCTGTGGTACTAATGTACCTACATAGTTGGTGAAGAAAATGGTGACACAAAAATCCGTCTGAAGCAGTGTTCTGCTTCGACGACATTGCACTTCATAAGAAATATCAATACAAAAAATACTGCAATGCACAGTCCGTAATTTAACACTATCTAAGCGCACCTATGCTAAAGTAAATTAGTGTCGTTAAAATTACATATCGCATGCAATTATGCTTTTTCTGCTTGATATTTGCATTTTATTGTTTTGATCATGATATTCCTATAATTATAAAAGGAGAACCAGACAAAACGGTCCTTGATACCAATAGCCACGTGACATATCTCATTCGAAAGGTATTTCTATACTCTACAATAGTTACTATGGGAGCTCGGTTCAAAACACTGTGTGAAAAAAGTTATGGCTATATAAAAAAAAAATCATAGACGATTTTAAGCAATAAAAAATATTTTTTCACTTTTTAACGGCATTGGCAGTCGCTTTGTGAGTACCTACGGTACAAGTGAATTTCTTTGTATTCTTGATTGCCATGACTATTTTTGACCAGACTTTGATATTGTGCTATGTTTGCTTTTCCGTTGACCCTAGGCTTGTTATTGGAGTATCGTTTCTTACTACCTATTGAAAATGGTATTTACCTTTATTAGACTCGATATCATAATCTGTTTTACCTTTGTTTATCTAAACATAAGAAACCGTTATTTGTTACTCACATTGATAATAATAACAATAATGATATGATTACCTAAAACTAATGAAGCCTTAAAATTATTATTAAGTAGAACTGCCCGATAAGGCGAGCTAAATGTCGCTAAAGGCCACAGCCACAAACGCCGCCACAAGAAGCTAGAAGCGGCCACTTGTGGCCGGTGGCCGACACTTGAAGTCGGTGGCCGCTACTTTTTTATTTAACCAAAGCAATCGCAGGACGGGATTGAATCTCTGATATAAATAATTCTATATCCATATATTTATTTAAATGAACAACAGACTACGTGGCGTTGCCGTCGACTCGAACAGGTTAACTGAGTGCTTTCGATAGCGAGAGCGTTTGCAATTTGTATAGGAGTGACAAAGAGACAACTAGGTGGCGCGCTTTGTCACTCCTATAGAATATGAGTTTACGTTAACGCGATCGAGTAGTTAAAAAAACTCGCACTAAGCACTCTCAGGTAAGGGAGAGAAGGGTGCGGAATCGCGCGAGTGGTGTGTGGCGGCGTTTTGTGTCGGCGTTAGTGGCCGGTGCGGGCCACAAAAAGCGAGCAGCGATGATTGTAGCGTGTGGCGGCCACCGGCGTCAACTGTGTGTGGCGAGTCGAATAGCGAATAGCGCCCTGTCTTCCGCTTGCCGCATTCAGCATCTGCCTGCAGTTTTACGCAGATCGTCATCCCACCTGGTCGCAGGGCGTCCTACACTACGTTTGCCGAGTCGCGGTCTCCACTCAAGAGCACGTTTACCCCAGCGGTTGTCGGTTCTTCGCGAAATATGGCCAGCTAGCCCACTGCCAATTCAGCTTGCTAATTCTCTGAGCTGATATAGCTTAGAGAATTACCAAGCTGAAGAAGATTACTTTTGATGAAGTGTATTTGGAACCGATTTCGAAAAGGTGACCATGTACGATGACCGGTATTGAATCAATGTGACCATTGATCATGACTTTGGTTTTATCTTATATTATTTCGTCATCAACCCATTATGTCCCCACCGAGAGGCACGGGTCTCTTCCCTGAGGAAGGTATAGGCCATACTCCACCACGGGGGCCAAGTCCGGATTGGTGGAGGCTTGTAAGACTAGTGGCTGGTCTTACTGTCAGAAGTTTTCAAGCCGCCCTGAGGCCTCTGACTTGGCTTAACGACTGCCATCTATCGACGGCAGCCGGCACCAACTGCTTAACGTACCTTGCGAAGCACGGAATCGCTCGGAAAAAATGCCACTAGCGTTAGTCATAGACGGTGACCCATCCATGGACTGAACGTGCCGTATGTTGCTTAACCTTAGTGATCGTTTAAGATCACTCAGGCAGCCCAGGCTACGAGCGATTCGAGCGATATATTATTTGGTTTTAGAAAAACTATATTTTATCAAAACTTTTTTATTTTACGTTCTGATAGAGATTGACGATCACTCTGCACTCTGCATCCCGAGAAATACTCATAAACATGTTTTAACTTGCACTAATAATGTCATCGAATACGAAATAATTATTTTTTTTGCTTAAAAATCGTCTATGAAAAAAATATTGTTTATATAGCTATAAATTTTTTCACACAATTATTTGAAGTGAGCTCCCATAGTAACTATTGTAGTATATTAAAAAACCTTTCTAATGACATATGTCTCGTCGTTATTGGTTCTTGGACCAGCCTCCATACATGTTTGCCGGTTCTCCTTTAATTGGTGGATTCGCTTTTCAAGTATATTCAATGATAAGGCAAGTCATATATCGTCGAGTTTAAAAAAAATTGTGATCGTGAAAATTATCCCAGCTTCTTGGTGTCCTAGCCAGAGAAACAAATAGCTCGTCTCTACATTATTTTTATAGTTCTTAACACGCGTTATACTTATACTTTAAAATGACACTGACTAGTACCTGCATTATCTATAGAGTTTTTTATACGTAGTCGATTGCGCAGATTAGATAGATACAGTCTATTTTTTCAAGCGAACGACTAAGTGTAAAAATGTCAAAAATTTGGTTTTTCAATATGCCACATTTATAACACTGCATAATATTTAGCAAAGTTATACAGAACGATATGCCTAATAAATACCATTAAGCAATTAACACAATAACACTGTTATTACCTGATTTATCCCCCACTTGCAGTTTATTTAACTAATATTTTATTTTATCATGAAAATACCATATGCTTAAGAGATCTATGCCCCAAAAAATACCTAAAATTTCAGTGGTCCTCAAATAAAAGCGATCCTACTGCTGCCAAATATGTTCGCAACTAGGAAAGATGACGGACTTTTGTTTAAAGGCCTTTCGGATTATGATCGACTATTTTATGCTAATGGGCTACGCGAAGTGTAGGAAGAAGTATGGAGAGCTGACTACGAACCTCTTTTTTAATTAAAGACAAAAAAAAGTACGATTGACGTTGTTGTTAATGGGAGTGCGACTAAAGAAAATAAAATAGGTAACTTATCTTTAGTCTGTTCATCATTGTAAATAAGGTATTGGTAAAGTTTTTTGGTCCACCGTCCAGTTGTTTTAAACTTTTGTGTTTGTTATTACGAAACGGAAAATATGGGCGAGCGAGCCGGACCCAACGCTGATACTGCCAAACCGATGTATACGATGCCACAGAATACATAATAGTACAACGATGCAAGCAAAGCTGCGTGCATGAGCTATTTTGAGTGAGATGTAAGTTTGAGAGATGCTGTGTCTTTGTTTACCTTTAGTCGTTCGCTTCAGTAAATAGAATATAGATTGATTTAATGTCTACGCTTATTGCGAGTATATCTCCTACTCTTCCACTCTATTGTGTTGGATTAACTCGTAGATAACTTGCTTATCGTTAACGCTTCGATTAGTCTAAGCTTATTGCTTGTTAAAGCGGGGAAGCTTTAGCAATCAATAAGTATATAATAATCATCCAGAATACCTAGAATTTAGTACCAGATCGTAGATCAAAATATAATATTATCATATGAGTCTAGTATGGGACCAGTCAAAGCTCATAATACTTTTAGGCTTTCCTCTTTTAGCCCTGATCCACGCTCCGTGCCTACTCCGCAAAGGATCTTGCAAGGGTCACTTACCGTGTCAGGGTCACGTGGGTGCTCCACGAATGCGGAGAACTCTACCAGTCTCAGCTTATGCGTGGCTATTGCTCGTCCTTCCCACGGCGGCGGGGGCGCTACGTCCGTCCCGCCGGGGACCCCGACCCCACCGACGCCCGGGACACCCTTGTAACCCGCCCCAGGGAACGGCTTTACGCTGTAATAGTTGAAATTGCTATTTTAATTGGCGTTATCACCTATTCGATTATAGACGTTGGTCTTGTCAAATATAGTGTTGGTCGGGTTGGCGCGTGAGCTCCGTATGATACGGTGTTGGGATGACTACAATACACAATTGTGTGTTGTACATATTCAGCAGTAGATGAGGAAACTACCGCTTAACTAGTAGCTCTTCGTAGCTCACGCGTGGATTTAAGTTGTTATTTGAAAATAGATATGTGTACTTACTCTTGTGAAGTGCCGGCTTGTAGACCTGGTTGCCAAAATTGCTGAAAGAAAAAAGCAAATTGTTGAAATTGGTTGCTTTTGTGCCATAGCAGCGGTAATAATAAAGCTTCGTGTTACGGCTGGTAGCTCGAAGAATTATCAACACACTAAATATTTTATGGTTTTGTTAAATTCCTACGTATTGTAAATCTTGTTTGACACACATTGCGTTATGGTTTTCACTTGACGTTTTCGCCTTATCTTTTGCTGTTTCGAAAGCCATTCTGTTACTGTAAACTGCTAGTATTAAAACAGTAGTGAGTGTAAGCGAAAATCCACAAAATCACGTGTTATTTGTTTTGCTCTATATTCGTACACAAGAGCATGCCTGTATGAAGCAACGAGGAGGGTACGCCCACCCAAAGTGTAGTCCAACAAAGCGGACTGAAATTCCTTGCATCTTCTACTTAGTAAGGTGTTTCAAATAGATGGAAATTCAGAAACTCTGTCATACGCTGAGCGATGACACTGGTTTAGGTAGTCTACTTTGTCAAAAAGTGGCATTTTATTCTGATGTGTGGGACGACTATGATGATGAATATGACATCATATAATAGTCTGCCCAGGTCGCCTCTATGGGCAATATTAGCTAATAACACGTGTTAAATGTGTTGTTACAAAGACTCGCTTTTCGGCAGAATTTCAACAACATTATAACAACTTTTATTATGGGGAAACATGAAAAATCGGAAATTTGCTGTTCCATAAAGGAGAATGGCAGGCTTCAGTGGAAGTCTCGTACACCTACAAAAAGTCGTGTTGAAACATGAAATATTTACATTTAATAGATAATTGTATAAGAATTTGTTGCATTAATTTTCTTTTTTTTATAAAGTTGAGAGTCATGAGTTAAGTTGTTTTTTTAAGAAGTTTGGAGGTTATGTTACGACCCCGTTTGCTTGACTGTTAGAAATAAATACCTACACAAATAATTGAAACAAAATCATTCTAATATGCAACTACATACCTATGTACATACATATATGTATAAATAAACAGTCAGATAAAAAATCAAGAAACATAATTTCAACCAAATACATACTACCTACTGCTCAATTAGAAACAGCAGTTTTCTACGTGTAAAGCCACTTTCTCATATTCTAGGATACTTTAGAACCCTCACCATAGTCATAGTCTACTACTACTACAAAATATACCTACTACTTGTATAATTCGAATAACAAAAACAACTTTTTCATTAAATGGTGTTTATTGAGACATCTTATCTACATGTAGTACAGAAACGTATGGATAGCGGCGCCTTTTCAATCAACTACACTCTTCAAATAAGGTCATCCAAGAAGTTAGCTGGTCGCGTCACTCCCTCATGGCGAGCATAGCCCAGATACCAGATTATTCTCATCACACACATGGGAGCAACACCCCACAGTTCTCAGCCCTACAATGCAGTTGCAAAGAACTTATTATTGCTTCTCTGCCACGATTACCTCTTTCAGTTACAATAAAAACGACGACGACGAGACTTCAGTTCAATTAAATTATTTTCTAATGGCACCCCTAGGGATTCTATCTGCCAAAGTCAAGATTGTTGTGGAAATGGCAAGTATCTTCTTTTTTTTATTTTTGCCCGAAGCAGTCCCACAGAACACCTAAAGATCGTTTCACCTGTTTGGTGTGATGTAGTCCCACGGTAAGATAATATCCTTAATTATATAACAATAAAAGCCAAAATTCATTAACTAATGGGACTTCTTTCGTGAAACGAACTCTACTGATTTTCACTTTGACATGACAGTTGTTTTTTTTGCTTGCAAGATAAAATAATCGATGGCGTTCCATTTCTGTTTGTAAATTGCGTTTTATTTAATTATTTTCTTTTCTTCCCCCTACTTTAAAAAAATATTTGAAAATCTGAAAAAAGAGCCAGTTGCGAAATACTAAAGTTGGGAAAATATTACCCCTAAACATTCTTTTAATAGGGCGGTACACCATTTGCCGTTGTCCTTTAAATCCCGAAGGGAGCTTTAGAACAGCTCAGCGGATAAACGTTTTGCTATTTTGAGGTTGGAATGGTAAAAGTAGTTCGTTTTCGGATATATGTGGGCATTTTGTTACTTCCTCCATACTATAAATAAAAAACCAGAGTCATCATTCAGACATAGTATTTAGCACAGTAGATGCCCAGGCTTTGTTACAAAACTCCAAACATCGTTCCACACTAGGCGCTGTCTTGTGTGGCTGACTGTTTCCTTTTTTCTCTATCCCGATCTAATATTTGTTGTTGGATTTGAGTTGGATTGAGAAAGGAAAAAATAATAATTCGTCGATCGCACAAGCTCTTGCGCCATGTTGTAAAGCCAACTAAAGCCATGCCTTTCGCTGGCCAGTACCGTGTGATGGTAAGCCGGGTGGGGTAAACCAGCCACGATCTGAGCACTGGATAGCGCGCTCATCGACTGCATTGCCTTATCCTTCATCATACCGCCATCCTGACAGTTGTATAATTGTTAAATTAAGATATAAAAGAGTACCTACGCACATTGTAAATCTAAAAATGGATTTTCTACATTGACAATACTTTTATCAACAATAACCCAAACTATGGGGTTAGCGGGAAAAATATTCTTCATTTAGGTGCAGAGGAGAATCCCCTAAAAAAATGTAAACATTTTGTTGCACAGTTTTATCGGTTTCATGATAATATGTGTTTGTTTATCCATGTCAAATTTCAGCTTTCTAGTACTAATTGTTTTTTAACTAAGCCATGGGCAGACAAATAGGTTGACGAACGGACCTTGTTGATTACGGAATCCTAAAAACCCTACCGGGAAGCCACTAAAATGGGAAAACATGGCGGTTACTAGACGTACCTAAGTAGGCAAAACACTTACCACTTTTAGTTTGGCCTGAATTTCGCGTAGTTTTCGCCTCGCCAGCACTTGTATGTGTGAAGACACTTGTTTTCTTGTGCGTGTCTTGCCTGTTCTTAGTTTAATATATCTCGCTATCAACTCGTTCCTTCCTGGAAAGTAAAAAAAAAACCATTTATGTACCTAAGTAATAATATTCATTTGTTTATTGAAATCTCAAACACACACGAAGATCATACAAATGTGCAGACAACTTAGTTTTGAATGAGAGTTATGTTAGGTATTCAATGTATCGATACGATGTCTTGAACAATCACTGCCCTATTCATGCAGAAGCAAGTCTCAGAGACATCAACATTAACTTTATTAACCGAGAGCGCGAGAAAAAAAATAAAAACCTTGTTTTCACTCGCCGAATTGACATTCCGTAAATAATTTTAATATTCGAAACAGAACAAACGCGAGATAGGTACAATGCGAATGCGATCCGGGCGGCAGCGAGACCGTTATGAAACAATTTTCAAAATATTTTGAATAGCTATTTTCAATTATTGAAACTGCAGCCGGTTCGGAATGCAGGGGAGGATTCGGCCGGGGGCACTGCTCGTAGCTATAGTAAGAGGAATTTTAACTCGACAGAGCGTACGTATGAATAATTCACTCAAAATACTGGGCTAATTTCATGAGCGTTGGTAGACACACATGCGAAACTACAAGAAACGGAAAAATAAGCCACAAACAAATAGCTGTAATGGCTAACATCAATCACTTTATTGCTGATATGGCCTCTACTGCCTTGTGGCAAAACTGACCCCGAAGTTTAGTAATTATTCCCATAGCAAATTTTTTTTGCGAATAATATTTCATAATTATTGTTGATGTAGCGAAAGAGGTGTGTCAGTATCGTCTCAAGTGGTAAACCCTGATCTCAGCCTACCCCTGCGAGAGACAGGCGTAAGTTTATTGCTATGTCACGCGGCGTTAGATTAGGAAGATAATAGAAGTCAACTTCCTCACGAAGTTAGACTCGGGAGCCTAAACTCGGTAGGTATATCACTTAGTTGCAGATTAATTCCTGGACCTGCGGCTAGGGTTACCAGATTTTAAATTGAAAAGTCCTAACAAAACGCCTGATTTAAAAGTCCACAAATTTAACGGAATCGCTCAGGATGAAATACGAACATTTTAATAAGTAGCTTCACAAACACAATAATCATCATGTTCTGTTGATTATTATTGCTGCAATCAAATTAGAACCACAAATAAAATAAAAACAACAGTTCTAAAAAGAGCGAATTGATGTGAAACTCAGTTCCCCACACTAGGTAAACCGACACATGTGTCGCGGAGACCGGATAAAGTTGTAGCCATAAACAGAGATGATTATAAAAAAAATATATTTTTTAATCCAATTTAAGTTAATTTATAAAACCAAAGAGGACACTAATTCATTCACACAACCAATGAAAAGCCTCCTTAGGCTAATAATTAGCAAATAAATAGTAACTATTAAGTTATTAGTTCTTACTTTAAAATGAAAATAAAAATGCTATCGTTTTCAAACTCGAGCTTGAATCTTGACAATAATGTCTAAAAATCCTGACATGTCAAGACAAATCCTTGTCAGGTAACAGTGGTAGCCCTACTTGCGGCGGACTTGTTAGCCGGGCCAAAGTAAATTGAAATCTCATTGAATTCAGGGAATGCGCTGGCGACGAGAGGCGACTGGTGCGAATTTAATTAACCCCTTACTTGTTCGTTCTGGCTATTGACTATACGTATGCGAAATCAGGACTATTCTACTCGGCAAACATGATCTAACATATTATACCCTCAATGAGTTATTCTTACTGTACTTCTGACTGATTATACCTATTATAGCATATTTTAGTTCATCTTAATTCCATCACTACGCGAACACAAAAAGAATAGGCAGTTAATCACTTGCTTCTAACTTCATCTGAAAATAGAACGGAGGCGAAAAGTTGGGGAAGAAACTTTCACGAACTTTAAAAGCTAGCATTCTTGAAATTGTTACAAAATTATGGCTCCGTCGTAAAGTGTTCGCGTGGACGGCGTAAAACTAAAATTAGTTGTTGAGACCACTCTAACAAATTGCTATTAACGTGTATTAGTAAACATAATAAACACGTCGTGTGTATTTGCCCGGGGCTACTTCCACTTAGCGACATCCGCGCCCGCGAATTGAGCATTAAGAGTGCTTTCACCCGAATCGTCGTGTGCATCGGTCTATAAATAGTACACTGCAGAGAAGGTTCGGAACATTTCTATTCCACGCCGAATAGAAAAACAAGAGATCATTATTTATTAGTTCGTTAGTTGGCTAATTTGGTACGCTGCCAAGACGACGCGGGCGCAGCCACGCTCTCGCGCACTCGCTGCGGATGAAATCGTGCGTGCACGCGGTAGCTGCATGAATATTCACTGTCGCACACACAGCCATATTTATGAATCGTAATATTACCATCTTTATATCAATGCTGCTTCCATTATGCTGATGCGATGACTAACTCATATTTCAGGAGGCTGAGTGCGACGAGAGCATATAAACGCCATAAGCGTGCATAAACAAAAAAGTAGAGTTTTGCGCGGGTGGGTTTTTCCAAACGTAATTTATTCGAAATAGGGAGATATTGAAGATCCATCAGAAACACATTAGCGTCGTACCCTGCGGCATGACTTTGGATTGTTTTCGTTAAAGGCGCCTTTTAAGATTTCCTGAAAATAAATTTTATTCTCCAACAAGATATTTCCGATGAGAGAAACATTAGATTTTGAATTGAAATACGAGGGTCGTGGCACAATTTTACGCTGACCCAAACAGAAGCTATGCGAGGCGAATCATCTCGGCAGTGAAGGGTTAGGCACCGACGGGCCTAAGGAGGATTTCTCGGGAGACAATCGGGAGTTATGCCCGAAGGCGGGCGGGGCGCTAAACAACGGGCGCGGGCGGCGGCCCGCCCCTTCTTTATATTTTCTTACTGCGTTCGCCGCCTGGCGGCGCGACCGGGCCCCTTACACGCTCGCTCGCTCACTAATTGCGCATTCTTCGCATAGTTTAGCCCTCCCGGCGAGCCCCCCGCCCGCCTCCCCCGGACCACGTGAAGCCGTGCGCCGACGAAAGTTTCATACTGCCAGGATATTGAGCGGTTTTGAATGTCTTAACTCACGAACGCGTCAGCCAGCTACGGTGCCCGCGAGCGCTCGCTTTGAGCGCGAACAGTTCCAACTATACCGCACCGCATGTGCTTGTGCACACACCTCAACAACTTACTTAACCGACCCCAACTACTCTACAATTCTCATAACGTTTCGCGAACTTTACCATCTCTAAACCGCAACTCTTTCAAATACGTTGTTACTTTAACATCTGGATACTTTTGATTACCCTTTCAGGAATTGCAAGTACGTCTCCATTCTCCTGGTCGGTCAAGTTTAACACATGAATAGGCATAAACGCACATACACCGCATAAGCTCCGAGTAAAGTGAAGACAATTCACCGTAGCTTTGTATCGAGACGAGCGTAGGGCGAGGGTGAAAACAGAATGGGCTGGACAAGGGTGACGCACTTTTACAGCGCTAGATTAAGCTCAGCGGACACGTCCGCGAGTAATGTGGTCATATATTGTGCGGACGCCACGTGTCCGCAATTATTATGGTCTGCCCCCTCGAATTATAAGGACTGGAGCTTTCATAATCCCCAGATGACGTTATTATACCAGGGGGTCCTTCAAGAATGCCCTTATCGTTTTATCACTCTTGAGACGTTTTATTAATTATTCAACACTGTTAAGCGGAGTCAAATCTTTGTAGAGTAGAGTACATCATAAACAATCACGTCGAAATGAAGATCTATGCTGGGAATCAAGAATGTTAATAGACCGCTTTGTTCTACCTAAGAATTAGCGTCGACTCTCACCCGCCTTTTAAATCACTTAAGGTGGACACATCGTCTCGGTTGTAAATTTGTTTAGCAATTCCATCTGGCGGCGGGCGGGGCAGTCCTTTAATTAAAGCCGGGACGTTATGTTCGCGCGAACCTAATGTGCGTCCAGCGGCGAAATGGCACTAGTCGCTTCTAATTGTTCCACGTCAATTGTGCGCCATTTGCCTGACATGGCCGCACAGTGTTATCTACCGGGTTAAAGTAAATAGGAAAATTTTAATGTCTAGAACATCGTACTAGCCGGTTCTGACACAGTATGTTACAAATTCTATGTATGGTAGCTCGGATAACAGAAAGAGTAATAGGTTCTCTCTATTGTAAGATTCAAAGATAATAGATTTTCAGCTTTTAACTGTTTTTATTTGGTCGGTTTTATTCTAGACCTATTTCTAGTACCTATTGCCTGAAATTTCCATTATATTCTTCTTAACATTGTTTACCTCAATACTGGAGTTCCGCTTTCAGCTCTACATACGCCGTATAACCTTTGGTGTTTCTGTGCTGTTGGAATTTATATGCTTACTCTGTTCACTTTATTTGCCACTCTCCGTAGAAATCCTAATAATAAGTTGCTGCATAGATTTATTCAGCTTGGTAATCTAGTGACGGGAAGGTTTGTAGCAATCGTCACGTGCGACTAACGAGCTTTCCGAGTTAACATTGCAACGTGAAAAAATTCGCTGCTCCCTTTGAAGATCAGGGCCTACTTTGAATAACTGGGCCAGTGAGTATCAAGTGTTGATGAGTAAATAATAATAAATCCATATCCATATAGGTCTTCATACGCATATCAATAACAAAAGAATATTTCTCTGTCCTCTCTCGAATGAGACTTTTTAGTCACGAGCGTAAATGCTGCACAAATCATCTGCAATAGATGCAGTCATGTAAAGTGGCAGTTTTAGACCCTATAGTAGACTCATATATCCAAATAAAATCTGGCGTAAAACTTTTAATACAAGCGCACGTGGTTTCATAAATTATTTATTAGCTCATAAAATTACATTATGGCATCTCTATTTCCATTTGGTTCCAGTGACCTAAAACGTTAATATCGAGCGACTAAAGGTCTGCTCATGAAGTTAGGAGAAGTTATTTTCTCAGTTAGTGACGACCGAGAGGAGTGTCGTACGAACAAAAGCGCCGAGACTCGACTCCGCTTCTCCGAAACGCCTTTGGGCCCGTACACCAGTGGGATTGGACCTTTGGATTGGATTAATAATAATACTTCCACACAACACAATCACTTGAGCTGGTCCTAAACTAGGATACCCTCTGCTGTGGTAACCAGGCAAAGACATTATATGTAAATAGGCCCATACTGAGGCCCAGAATTTTTTACAATGTATCTACGACGGCCCCAGAGGGAAAATAAAATATATTGAACGAATTACATAGCTATGTGAAAGTCAAAAAATGCGTTATTACAAGAACTAAAAGGGGGTCTGCCTGCCTGTCTTGTTGCCAAAGTTATGATTCCTACAAGATCACAAACTTTTAAGTTGGTTTAAGCGGTCAGAATCTATGGTGTTACATGGAATCGGACAAACATACAGTACATGAATCCCGAAAACATTGCACTCTTTTTTTCGGTCCTGTTGGAACGACCTTCCTGTCCCAATGTCCCTTCCTGTCGCTGATATTTTGCCATCTAAAAGATAAACATCAAAGTTCTAAAAAATAGGTTCAGTTGGCCGAGTACACCGAGTGCAGTGCCACCGAATCAGCGACATGGTCCGATCGGGGGAGATAATTATTGTCGGCTCACGTCTTTCCGCGGAATCCTATTGCGCAAACCGCTTTGTCGGCCGGCATCAATACCCCTGCCTTTTGTCTCGTCCCGTGCCACATCCATTGTTCATTTTCGGCGGAATGGCCTTGATATCGACTTCGCTGTATGGATTTTATAATGTCGAGGAATAGAAAACGCGAGCGCCTGAACATCTGTTTCATATAATTCGACCTATGACATGTTGCGAGTCTAGTTTTTCCTATACCCCTATAAGCACTTGCTACATTTTAACAAAGTAATGTTATCACACTGTGCCATAGTGACTATGCGAACGAATTCTTGCTACTTCTTCTACGTTATGATTTCAAGGCCTCAAAGATCATATCCAAGTTCAAGGGTGTGGCCGTTTGCCCGGACTCACCGTACATCTTGCCCTCGTCTGATAGGATGATCTTGCGTCTGCCGCAAGGAGGGTATATCGCCAGCGCTTCCTGAAAGCTTTGCTCGATATCTGGACTCCATACTCCTTCCGCATCTGCTCCCGATAAATCCTAGAATGAGGCATATTTCTTATTACACAAAGGTTCAAACCCATGTATATTTTCACCCCAGATTAAAACAGAGTACCATCCAGACCCGGTAAAATAGTAGGGAATGTGATTAACAAATATACAATATGTAAAGAGGAATTAGTTAGGTTAATTTAATTCAAAGTGTCTGCTCTGAAAAAAGAGACGTTTCTCGGTAGATAGAGGTAGATTATGTGCATTGAAAAATAATGGAATGTCCAGGTGGTGTCAAATAAAAATGAAAGCGAAACCTGATCCTGTCACTCACTATCGGTATTATTCTAGGAAAAAGCCTCGCACAGGCAGATGCACTGTGATGGTAAAGCTGAGAAAATGCAAAGGACGTCATTAAAACGCCAAGATAGTGCTAACTACGAAAGTACCTAGGGTCCTACTTAAAACAGATGTATATTAACAAACATCTGCGAATCCTTCGGATCAGACACACAAGGTGGAGAGTGCGTCATTGTAATTAATGGGATACGGTTCTATTCTCAAAAGAAAATAAAAATAACGCGAGACGAGTGTGCGCGTACAGTCGAAAAACAAGAATGAATCATGATTCTTCGAAACATCTTAAAACATATTTCGCTACGAGTATTTTTTGTTTCGATTTATAACATTGGCTCAATATGTTTTTCCTTGTCACGATAAACTTCCGTTGCTAACCTAGTTACCTTCAAATTCGCGGTTTTCTGCCTCCACAAAACTAGGAGTAAATTGGAAAATAAAGAATAAAGTTTCGATCGATGTCGATTGAAGTTGATCGATCTTAGAATGATCTTCATTGATAAAGACGCCGTAAATGAGGCAGATTGTAATAGTTACGTATCCGAGATTATCTCTTTTATATCTAAACGTTATTTCTCCTGCCCGATGTCTCATCACATTTTTAATGTATGCGTCCTGTATCTAAGTATATTAATTGTATTGAAATGATTGGCGTGCTTAGCTATATACCTACGGGACATGAAGTGCACCATCCGATTTACCTTTTCATCGTCGCTGGCATCGCCGACGTCGAGGTGTTTGGCGTCGGCGCCCGAGCCGTTGGTGTCGGGCGCGCCGGCCGCCGCGCTCCACGGGGACGCAATGGTGCCGGCCGCGAGCGCGCCGCTCGCTGTAACAATTAAAGTCAAAGATTGTAAGATGTTGAAGTTGCTCTACTCGAGTGGTTGGAACTAGTGGTTGATCTATTCAGTAATAGGTATTATTATTATATTAGACAAACTATTAGTCTGTGTGAATGAATCTTGAATCTTGAATCGCTCGTAGCCTGGGCTGCCCGAGTGATCTTAAATGATCACTAAGGTTAAGCAACATACGGCGCGTTCAGTCCATCGATAGGTCACCGTCTATGACTAACGCTAGTGGAATTTTTCCGAGCGGTTCCGTGCTTCGCAAAACACGTTAAGCAGTTGGTGCCGGCTGCCGTCGATAGATGGCAGTCTCTAAGCCAAGTCAGAGGCTTTAAGGCGGCTCGAAAACTTCTGACAGTAAGACCAGCCACTAGTCTTACAAGCCTCCACCAATCCGGACTTGGTCCCCGTGGTGGAGTATGGCCTATACCTTCCTCAGGGAAGAGACCCCTGCCCCTCTGCCCCCCTGACATAATGGGTTGATGATGATGATTAGTCTGTCGGCACGCTTCGCATCCACTGCTTTCTAGCTGTTTTTGTTTAAAATTGGGCTTTAGCTGTAGATAAAGTGAGAGTAATTGTTGAGGAGCACCTTGGGTTACTTCATTGTTTCGAATATTTGGCTATACGAGATAGTATACACTCAACTTCATTTGTTTGTTTGTTTGTTTACTCCATTATTGAATTCGTTATTCATGATACACATTGTAAGCCTACGGACACATTGGCGAAAAGTTTAAATGTGTTCGCTTGGAAAAGCTGAGCTGAGATACTTTGTCACAATATAGAGTGAAAAAGTCGAGCTGAAACATTCCGAACTCCAAAATATCGAAATGCCGAACAAGCTTTGTTCCCTCAAGATCCAAGAGTCGAGGTCGTAGGCATTCCGGAAATTTTCATATTTACTGCAAGAAATATGCAGGTACGAAACGTTTATAATATAAAAATATCAAAACGGAGAATTTCGTTATGAAGATCAGGAGTTGAGAGCCGGAAAGTATGCGGCCCCACCCCCCGGCCCGACTTTCTGCTACTTTATAAATCCCACCTTGTAGCGGAATCGAGGAAAATTTACGCTCTGCCTTATTTATTTAAAGGTCAACTTAATTTGCACGTGCTTGACTCATATTTTAAATGTAAATTTGCTGTCAATTCAGCTTTTCAGGGTTCCGTACCCTGTTACCAAAACTCCACTCTCCGTCCATTTGTCCGTGATTTTTTGCCGTTTTTTGTTTGATATTAATAACGGCAACAGGTAGTTGTATATTCTCTTAAAAATAATTTCTATTCACTTAAGAAATATTTAAGGCCAAAAATCATGTTTGTTACATGGGAGCCCCCCATGTAACAAACGTGATTTTTGGCCGTTTTTAGCTCGATATTGATAACGGCAACAGGAAGACGCATGAAATATTAAAATGTATTTAATAAATAAATGGCACGGAATCCTTCGTGTGCGATCCAACTCGCACTTGGACGAGATTTTTTTCATCTGACAGTTGAAACTCCGCTGATGGTATTACTGATTTATTTATTAAAACTGATAGCTTGTCAAATTGTAGATTCGTCAGTCAAAGGGCGCTACGAATGTGCAATAATTAAAATAATAAAGCATCGTTCTGAGCCCCTCCATTGTGCTGATATGACAAGTGTCCGCAATAAGTGGGGCCCTCCGACTCGCTCGTTGGGGTCGCTTTACTGTGTTGATGATATTCAGCCATCCACTCGAGTCATTACAACAGATGAGTTTTACTATGTCGAGTTTTATTTGCTCTCGCTACGCGCCTACCCTCGGTATTATTACAACATTTACGCCAGCGCAGGTCAGAAATGGACCTTTCCTACATTCGTGAAAATTAATATGGATGTTGGGGTTACCCAGTATCACATTCTTAGATGCCTTTTCCAAGTGTTACGTTTAAAACAGACAGCCGAAAAGCTGCGTCCCAAATATAGGATGTCGCGAATGGTGTAACACTATAGCTGGAGTTAATATTCGTACGGGTATTTATTACAGAGTAGGTAACATGCTGTTATGATCTACTCCTAATGTATATGGAAATAGCACCAGAGAGCATTTCGAGGTAGCCAATCAAGCCGAAATTACTTATATGATGACATTATAGGTAAAAACTTGCAAACGAAGTAAAGATTTTTTGTGTTAATTTAATATGATAATTAATTAGCGTTTTAAAATTTGATATTCCTTAATTACTTTCGTAACTTCATAATTAGCAGTTTTTCGTGTTTATTTTATAAACTCATAATTTTGTGTTTTTTATACTCACTGAAATGGACATATTTTTTTTATTGGTGTGTAAAGAAAGAAAGAAGTTGCTCGCTTTAATGCTTATTGAATGAGTGATTAGGAAAATGTTTTCGGTTTTTATTGAGTGTTTAAGTCCTTATTTGGCTGTGGAAGAAATATGAATGTATCATCATCATCATCATCAACCCATTTATGAATCTATATTTTGCTTTATCTTAATACTTATTATGTAGCCACAGCCTACCCGTAAAAATATTATTAATATACTAATACTACGAACGGCCGCGTCAATCCAAACCTACGTTGCGTTTGTAATTAATAATTTGTAAAAGAAAGGAACAATTTTCGTGGCGGCTCATAAATGAACGAGGGTGGACGTGGGCAGAGGGCTACCAGCCACCACCTGTGGGTACTGTTGAGGGAGAAAGGCAATAACGTGCCTATCAAGCATTTAGAAACCTCGTAAAAGGACATGACAGTACAGGACAGTAGGACGCAACTGCGCACAGCAAAATTGCACAAATTGATACGAAGAATTTTAAATCAGAGAATATTTCTGCAGAAAATTTTATAGTGATAAACAAACACTCAGGGAACGACTGAATTTATCCATGCTAGTGTAAATTGGGTACCTGTCTATTGAATTGACGAAACGCAGACGATACTTGAATCACGGCAGCCACTTTGGGTTCATCAAAACAAGTTCTTCTATCTACTCTTGTCCTACTCTACATTATGTACTACGATCTGTGTTTCCACGATGTCTCACCGACCATAGATCTTGTGTGAATAATGTCACCTGCGATTATTAGGTCACATAACAAAACATGAGCAAGATAAAAAGTAACCGAAACCGGCGTGCGTGCATGCAACGACTAATGAATGTCGATGAAGGAAAAGTGATTTGTCAGGATCGTGGCAGGTGGCAGTCCCTGGTCTCTGCCTACCCTTCTGGGATACAGGCGTGAGCTTATGTATTTGCGGAACTAGACGGGTAGAGCATGCCTGTGCCATATTGTAAGTACCACCTACATAACATGTAAATACCATGCTTTGTATAAATAGCAAATAAATATTCTTATTATTCGTATCCATTGCCCTTTTCTTTACAAATGAAAAGGTAACTACCCAAGTGAGCAGGAGCCGAGGTCCTCCACTTCCGTCCCTGATTGTACAAAGCCACCACTCACCGGTGGAGGGTTCCACACTAAAGTATGTTAATTAATTTCGGTTGACCGTCCTGTTCAACGAACGCTCAAATCGGAAGCATCGTGCGGTTTGCGCATTTGTTTTTCCCAGAGTTTTATTATATTTTCACAGTTTTCACATATTTCCATCCGTTTATACCTAATTTGAGAATTTATAATGGCTATAAATTATTGGGTACCTAATAATTTTATTAATGCGTTGTGGCATTTCAAGACTTTTCATCGTTGTTCGGATTATTTAGAATTTTACGGCTTACTAATTATTTCATATGGGTACTTGTTCGAAACATTACCTAATAAGATCGATAAGTCAAATTCCCACTACGGGAGCGTGAATTTGGTCGCCCCTATTATATTAATTATTCAATAGACGTTTGCCGCCGCTTTATTATTTGCCACGAAATGAGGCCAACGAGTTTTATTAATGTCGACGAGAGAGAGAAGTTGATAATTGCACTTTATTGCTTAGGAGATGCTTATTCCGATCGATAGGTTTGCGCGTGCATGGAAATATGTTTATCGTTTAGCGTGAATGTTTACAAATGTTGTGTGAGACGTGAGAGCCACAAATCGAGACGCACGTTGCCCTGACGTATACAGGGGTAGGCACTCGAAGTGTTACCAACTTTAAGTTGCTATAGCAACCAAACTGTTTACATTATGGTGCCCATTTTTTCACAGTCGTAAGTCTATTGTATTGTTGCTAAGCATACAGAAGCTCATTGTTTTTCGTCGCTGCTAAAAAAAGTTATCCAGATGGAATTCAAACGCCACAGTGTCGTTACTTTGTATTTGGCTGGTAAATCGCAACCAGCCATTGTTAATGCGCTATGTCATTTACATTTGAATAAAATGTTTGTGTATCGGACCATCACGCGTTACAATGACACCGGTAGCATCAAGAAACGCCATGGAGGTGGACATCCAACAACCGCAACATCATCAGAAATGGTTCGAAAGGTAAAGGCTAGAATTGAACGAAATCCACGACAAAGCGCAGTTAAATTGGCGAAAAGTCTTAATGTATCTGCCCGGAGCATAGGACGCATTTTAAAAAATAAACTACACCTGAAGCCTTACAAAATACAAAAAGTGCAAGACTTGACACTTACACAAAAGGCAGTTCGCCTAGAAAGAGCCAAGGAGTTAAAGCACTTGCACGTTGATAGCAAGCTTGAAAATTTGGTATTTTCCGATGAAAAAATTTTTACGGTTCAGCAATATGTGAACAAACAAAATGATCGCGTATGGTTAAAAAGTAAATCGAACGACAATTTAGACCAACGAATTGCTCTGCGAAAGCAAGCACCAGCATCAGTGATGGTTTGGGCCGCGGTAACTGCTACGGGACGTTCACCTCTCGTTTTCATTGAGCAGGGTGTAAAGGTAAACCAGCAAATCTACCGTGAAAAGATTTTAAACGATGCTTTGTTACCTTGGGCACGTAAGCAATTCGGTAGAAATCATTGGACGTTTCAGCAAGACTCGGCACCATCCCACAAAGCTCGGGAAACCCAAATTTTTTTGCAAGATAAAGTTCCGAGCTTCATTTCTTCGCAACAATGGCCACCATATTCGCCGGACTTAAACCCAATGGATTTTTCCATATGGTCAATTCTAGAGGCCAAAGTGTCCGCAAAAAAATATGAGACCGTCGACGCCCTAAAGATTGCTCTTCGCCGAGAATGGAATAAAATATCAGCAGACCACATTCGTGCAGCGTGTGAAGCCTTTACGGACCGACTCGATGCTGTTATCCGCGCTAAAGGTGGCCACATCGAACAATAACTTTTTCTTTTTAATTTTAAATGTTTTTTCTCTTTAAATTGAAGTTTATAAATAAAAAGAAACAAAATTGTCAAAACTACATCATTTTGAATTGGTAACACTTCGAGTGCCGACCCCTGTATAAGCCACGTGGCTATAAGTTGCCTGGCCCTACGTCAATAGCCACTCTCGCGCACTCACGGATGGTATACCAAATGGCAGTAAACATACGACAATGCAGCGGCTGATCGTTGTGGCCTAACTACAAGCGTTATGCAATTTTAATCGAACAAAGGGTATTGTGCTATATTTGCGTACGCACACATTCGAATTGTTGGTACAAAAAAGTCCGTGACCGTGAAGTGAATTAAAAATTTGCCAGCAACAAAAACCAATGACACCAATAAAAATTTCCAGAAGTATTGCCTAGCTCCTCAGGCCGACTCGGAACATTTTTTACCGATTTGAAAGAGCGCGTCAAACGAGTTTTCTTGAATTTCAACGTAAAGCATTGATTTTATCATGCTAATACTGAGTCACTATAAACTTTGCCAACTAGCGTTGGTCTGAAACGTAATGTCGTATCTGCAACATTATTTTTACTATATTGAACTTTAAACGGTGACTTTTAGAGTGCAGTAACAGCTACCACCGAGCTAAACATAGAACTGGTGAATCATTGAGTTTGTTCGCCAGCTGCGAATTAAGACGCAAGATTGCTAAGTAGTCTCTATTGCTATTACGAAAGTCTGAACCTCCTGATACACCGTAAGGTGTGAAAAATTGTTAGACAGGTTCACTTTTACCACTTTCAATTTCATCAACAACCATGTTAAAAATAACGAACATAAGTATATACTTAAAATACATTCTAATTCTACGCTACTTGTTAGGTATGTATGACCTATTAAAAAACTAACCGGTCCTAGATATCTTGCCGCGACTAGATCACGAAGCTTAGCTCTTAACCCTGAGTTATAGGAGCAATATCACTTAAATATATTATAAAAGCAGCCGGTAACAAAGAGATACTTATGAAATTAAGGCGATAAATCAGTGCGGGCTGGCGGAGCAGCTATGAATGAGAGTCAGGAACAACGGCGTTCCTATATGTAAATAATGTCGTATGACGGCCGGGCGGGTGTGTCGTCGGAATAACAATGTTGCGGGACATTACACGGGAACTAAACGCCAGCTTTTATATTGGAAAGAGAATTGAAAAACATACAGTCACGCGCCATGCCGATTATGACTAGAATGTTGGGGCTCTGTGCTACGGGGGCTGGGGAAAGTAAAGAAAGGGTTAGACCGAGAAAGGATGGAAAAAGTAAAGATTGAATTTGTTAGGAGTTAACTTAGCCGGATCGTCGGTATTAAGGTAGTTAAATTTAAAAATTGAGTGGCAATCGGACCCATTAAATGTTTTCATGTGTAAGCATCGCGAGTTAATAAAAAAGTCTTAGGAAATAAGAATTGAGAACGAAACAGACATCGATAGTCCGTCGTCGTCATGAAGCGAGCATGAAAATAATACCGGCGCAAGAAGGCGTATTCAGCTTGTAAAAGTTGCAGAGAGCATCCAAACATAGAATCCTCAAATTCTTCGACACTTAATTACCACGTTTTCGCCTCTCGCCACACGAAAGCGTCTAGCGGCATGAATGGAATCGTTCGTGCAATTCTCAAATAGTTCGATAATTTGATACTTACTATCATCTTGTTTGCAAAACGGATGGCCGGATTGGTTTTCTTGTGGCGTAAAAAGGAGGCGTCAGCGCGTGACGCCGCCGGCGGAACGGCGGCGAGATAAGCGACCGCAACTGCTGCAGGTGCGATGCTACGCAACGCAATATTGTTTTTAAGGAGAGAACAGTGCCATATTTATATGCGTAGGCACCTATACCAGAATTTAAAACTGTGATTTTTGTGTATTTTTATTTAGCACGCAAACAACACTGCTAAAACCCATGGAAATACAGCAAACGAAAACCAGCTTTTGTAATTTGTTTATGTTTGTTTTTTATGCATAGAGGCTTTCATGGTTCTAAAAGTCATAATTATAAAGAACTGGGATTCTTATCGTTGTCGTTATTCTCATTGAGAATTAATAAATAAACAATATACTTAGGTACTTATGACAATTTCTCGTAGTACACGTTAGCGCCTTATAAAAAAATCCAGTAATAACTGATCTATCAAAATAGCAAATGTAACAAATAATACTATCCCTCCGGGTCAAAAATATATAATAACGGCAAGAAATCGGTCCCCCTCATTAAAAAAATACCGTGTTTTATGTACCCGAACGCGATGCAGCTTTGACGTAACCGATACGATAGCTGAACAAACCGTCACCACAAAATAATAAAGGATAGAGGGATTTCTTGAAGTTAGCAACATCATAATACCTATAACAATATCAAAGTGATAATGAAGAAATTGATTGCGAAAAGAAAGAAGAAAACAAAAGAAGACATTTATTAAAATTGCCGCAGAAACACAAAGTAGACAAGCACGTAACAAACGAAATACACGAAAATCAAGAAAACAAAAAAGAAAGAAAAGCGAAGCTACTATATCGGCCTACTACAGATACAGAACTACAATAACTTGCTATAAATCCATTACTTTTCTTTCTTCCTTTCTTTCCTCTCTATGGAAAGGGAGACCTGTAAATCTTTAATATTAACTCCCAGAATCTACAGAGAACTATAAGAAGAACGCAAATTCGGTCGGTCGATCTTCTCTAATCTTCTACACTAATAATTCTACTCTGCATCGCCACACTACGCCGCCCAAGTAGGTCCGTCCGATGCATTCGACACTCTCGTCTCATGAAATCGATGCAAGGCATAATTGAATTCGTTCGGTTCGGTGTAATTAGAATGGCAAGCAGAATTTGTATCCTAAGTTAAAGCATCAAAAGAAAACTGTATTTGTATCTTAAGTTTAAGTAAAGCATCAAAACAAAACTGTGGGATTACTAAGATTATTGTCATAAGTTATTATGTGTAGTACTTAAGAAAGTTTTGGTTCTAAAAATATCATAAATTATTATTTTAGCTACCAAGTTATAGTTTAGTTTGACGTCAATTTACAATTTATCGATTTGAAATTTGGTATGTACATACGTGTGTATCTTAATCTATACAAATTGTTTAACATCGGATTCTAAAATACGAAGAATATAACACGCTTATATCCCAGAGGGGTAGGCAGATTCCTGGAACTGCCACTTGCCACCATCCTGACAGATCACTTTCGCTTTATCGGCATTCATAAGTTGCATGCATTTTTTATCTTGCCCTCTTAAAGCCTATTATGTTACCTTTTATTCTAATCTAATCTAATCTCTTTAAACGAGCAATTCTTGTATATATCGCGGGCTTCATATCATAGGGGCGTATGCCCAAAAATGCATTTTTTTTTATTATGTCATTCGATTCCTATTTGGAGTTGGCATCTTCTGTATTTTTTTCTTATTTTTTGAACAATTATATTTTCAGTTATTGATTAAAAATCGAAAGGCGTATCTATTATAACAACGACTTTTTGTTGAAACAGAAAGGCGCATAGTGGCAGCAGTAACAATCATGTTCAATCTGATCTCACATTGATAATATAATCATATTTATAATACCTTACAATAAATACCCAAGACGTCTATCGTGTTTTACTTTTACTATTTTCTCTCTTAAATAATTTAAAACATATTCTCACAGCTGTATAAAATGTTCTTAAAGTGGCCCAAGTCAAATATTTGTGCCAAATCATACGGACGTATAAAATTAGAAAAATATGAAAATAATAATATTTTGGGACGAATGTTACTGTGAGATGAATGTAGATAAAACATTATATTACCAGAGGCCTTCGTGATGGTATAAGTTATCAAAATAAAAAGTGATTTTATACGCCTATTTTTTGTATGCACTTTATGATCATAATAAGACTAAATTGAGTGATTTTTGACAAGTCCATGGGCGTAAATACCAGAAACCGATCTTGGAGGTTAGACAGATAATAATGATGTTAGGGCACAAATCAAAGTCGCCTTGTTAGCTGTATGCCAAGTTTTAGTACGATAACTTCATTACGTACGATGTTATTAAGATTTTTGTCTCTCCTGAAAAGTAGGTGTTTGGGCGTACGCCCCTATGATATGAAGCCCGCGATATGTATAAACATATATATATAATCAGAATCTCGGAAACGGCTCCAACGATTTTCATGAAATTTTGTATTCAGGGGGTTTCGGGGGCGATTAATTGATCCAGCTAGGTTTCATTTTAAGAAAACGTCGTTTTAACCGTGTTTTTGTGCAAAGAAATAACTGCTGCCCTATAAGAACGTAGATTTCGCATTAATTAGTAAGGTTGTCGTAGCCCAGGTGGGAAATAGGACGATACCTTAAACAAAAGACCCTGGTTCGAGACTTGTGCATGAAGTTTCTCTTTTTTTTTTCAAGCTCCTTTTTTTGTGTGAAAAACTATTATTAGGAGCCCTATTATCAACGCACCTAATTCGTATCCAAATATATTTTCTAAAAGAAATACAATTTTTTTTCCCAAAAAACATGATTTACCAAAAAAAATACCGAGCAAAGCTCGGTCATCCAGGTACTTGGTAAATAAAACAGCAAAGCCACTGAAATGATGGTCACTGAAAACAATGTAACTGTTATTTGTTGTTGAAAACAATTGTATTTTCTTTCGCTATGTCTTCAATACCTACAACATTTGATTTGCTTATGGGTGCCCAAGCCAACACATAATATATTTTATGTTGTATGGAATGGGAAACATGAGACAAAGGAATATGCATAAACATTAGTAACACATATACGATGTGCAGCAGTAATTGCTGCATTACTGAGAAGACGGTAATTGTTATTGTAATATTAAGTGTAAAGATGATGTTCTTTACTCAGACCCAGGTCATTATCTGATCATTGAATTATGTTAACATAAGCCTATTTTTGGAATTCTTAGTAAAATTTGAAAAAACGTCACATCTCAGGCCTATTTCATGTAGCTAACTACAATTTGTGTATTTCTATCACAATTCGTGTACATTGTAAAGTCGATCAAATCACAGATTATCAAGTATTTGTAATATTAGGCTACTTTGTCCCTGAAATTGAAACAATAATTTTGTTCGTTTGCCCACCTATTTAGGTCTCAGTGCTAGAATGGGCAATTACATATTAATATTCTACGTTAAAGCTTACGAGACGTGACCGAAGTATTTTCTATTGTAGTTCAATAACTCACGACTAAAACAATGAATTCATGACCAACATCCAGGGCCACGTGTCACTTTGAAATGCTGTCATTGGAATATTGAGTGAGTGTAGCATTCAAAGCTTAAAGTGCTATATTACATTTGTTTCACTCGTGTAGTGGTGTAGGGTAGAGCGCTATTCAGAGTTACCTGATAAATCCCTACAGGGAACCGTGTCGGTTAACTTTTGTTCTTCTACTTCGGATTTGCTTGCTCAATTTTCAACAACAAAAAAAACAATTATGATTTTTACTGTTTTTCTGCATTCAGAGTTATTTGATAAGTCCCTACAGGGAAACGTGTCGGTTAACTTTTGTTCTTCTACTTTCGGATTTGCTTGCTCAATTTTGAACAAAAAAAAACAATTATGATTTTTACTGTTTTTCTGGTTTGGAGTGGGGCGCTGTAGGGACATTTTTTTCTATTTAGTACAATGATTTACCGAAGGGTTCGACATTGGTACAATGCGTAAAGAGCAAATAGAAATATAAAAAGCCTTAAAACTTTCCAAAAACAGGAAAAAAATGTGAAAAACTTCCGGAACATAAGTTGTTTTCAAACACAAACTTTTGTTGTGTGTTACAATTGCGCACCTTAAAAATAGCACCTTCATAGCTGAAGTAATAATAATAACTTCCACACAACACAATCACTTGAGCTGGTCCCACCCATGTACTATGGTAATTACAAACATGAAAAGACACCCAGTCTGAGGCCTTTTGGACAAATATTCGGCGGCCCCAGTGGGAATCGAACCCTCGACCTCGGTCTTGATAGTTTACCGCCTTAATGGTGAAATCAAGCCTGGTCACAGTTCCTGAAAATCTTTATTGCTCCGCCTATTTCTATCAGAGTTCAGAGACCTATGTACCTATACGCTACATTGCAAGTTCAATCTCCGCCATGTAGTTTCCCGGTACAGTGCTACAAATAGGGGCGGCTATAGACGAACTCAATTTATATTAAGTTAGGTTAGTTTTAGCTTGGCATGTGTAGGTTGTAATGAAGGGAATCTGAGAGCTCAATGAGACAGAGGTGCGCGGATAATCGAATCAATTAGTTTTGCATTGAAGTCAGAGTGCAGTAGTGTTGCCGGAGTGTTACCGATGCCATAGACTGTTAACTAAGTTAGCTACGCTGTTAGCAACAAGTTAGCTCGCGAATGTCTTGAGGGCTTTGCAATCATCTCAGCTAACCATTCAGATACTAGACCGTATTTGCGCGTTAGAGTCGAACTTGATTTTAACTTTAAATTGGCTAGATTTGTTAGCTGTCTGTGCTTCGCTCTCTTAGTTAGTTTTAAAATTGCTCATAATAATTATGACGCTAAATTGAGGTCAGTATGTGAAAACGAAAACTAAACCACATACCCTACATTCCCACTATTGTCTGTCAGGTTTCATTCTAAGATGACCATCTATCTACGTTTTATGAAATACAATACATGTGTTAAAATTAAAATGTAGATGCACCTCATCTGATTGACTCGCCTCCCGACAGTAACGTTTCCTAGAACCTCATAATGGTCAAATTGGACACCGGCCGTTCCAAAATCAAAATTGCGGTTGGATAGGTACTGATCGTTGGTGTCCAAGACACTTATGCATTCTCATGGCGGGTGAAAGCTTTTGTCCTAGTCGATTGGGTTTTCTTGTTTTATTAGCTCAAATGGGTATAAGCCCAATTTACGTATCTAGAAGGTTCTACACATAGGTTCAACAAAAAGTTAGGTAACTTTTTTCGTATCTATTTGTCACTTAACAACAGACTTGAGTGAACTTACAGAGCATGTTAGCTTTGAACCTATTAGTTCTACATAAAACTCTCTTATTTAAATTTCAACGGAACTCTATTTTTTTTTATCGTCAATATCAAACAACAAAGAACAAATCCTTTCGTACCTGCTAAGTGGGATAGTTTAAATTGGATTGGTTGTTGTGCTCGTCTCAAGCGCAGCTGTAGCTGCGTCGACGCAGAGCGGGACAATTTGTTGGCTGTCAATTCGCAAGGTTCAATGACCGCTAAGCTGGCGCTTGCTATGCACCTTTGGTTTGACAGTGCATGAACATTTAAAGTAAATTAGAAAATCAAGTTTCTCGCGCGTCTTATGAAAGGTTGCGTATATTTTGCAAAAAGTGAAAGGGTAGGACCAAAACATTGCCAAGCACAATGGAGTAATGACTAACTTTCGCAAATACATAATTGATTTTCATAGACTTCAGTTATAACCAAAACACGATATCATTATGTGATTATTATGAAAATATATTCAAGTAGTTACGTGTTATCATACTCTTTACTCAAATCATCTGTGAGAAAGAGAATCCACTTGTTCTTTGAGTTTATGTACGACAGGTAATCATTAGTAACCATATGATTAATATACGGTATGTCAGTTTATCTGTTGTGTAATACAACAGTTCAATAAATACAAAAGTTAACAATCTTTTATTAACATTGAAGTAAGGAACAGAAAAAAACGAGTAATGCCCTCTAAAGATATAATCTTTGCCGTGTATTACTACTAACTCTACTGAATTGCTACTAGATATAATATCCGCTACTTCGTCAACGTGTTAACTATCTAAACTAAATTATTGTAATAATAATAGTATGTTACATTGTTTTTTTCTCACCTTGGTCAATCAAGCATGGCCTATTTGTTTCAATTTCAATTTGTTTACTAATTTCCCAAAATCCCATCCAAATGTCTTTTCATCCGTATATAGCACCGATTCAATTGTTTTTACTGTTGCTTCGTAGGTATGTTTGTGTATAAATGTATTATTGATAACAAAGTACCTACAAAGAATAGGCATTTAATAAGTTTCTCACATTAGTAAATGTACGATGATATTTCTCGACGGTATCAGATATAATTGGATCGCAATGCGAGTCCCGTCTATGCGGAAGAATCTCTTGTTACATTCTATGCTGACTTCTGAGAACGACATGGGAATAAGCCCGCCGTGCTAGACCTCGAATTTCCAGATTGACAAGATGAACTTGACTTTCAAATTAATCAAAGTCGAAAATGGGTTTGTTAGAATTTATAGATAGGAATAGAAACGAGCACGTGTACTATCTTGCAACTCATTTTGCTTGTCTAGAGACTTGGATGGTACTGGAGTTAGTAGAAAGGCAAGGCCGTAGCAAAATTGAACCAGACCTAGTTATGGTAGAGTCCGAAATTTCTTCATTGCTGCAGAGTCTTTCATGATCTTCAGATATTTAAATGATATGATTTCATATGATATGATTTCATAGGAGCCTTGCATCCGTTCTTCTACATAGGTGTCTCTATACTTTCTTGCGTGCACATGATGTCTTGACGATGTCTCCTATTGAAACACTTGCCCCGATAATTGCCATCAAACAAGCTCGGATAACAATGTTACACAATCAGTAAACAAGTTTCTTTCCCTACCGTAAATCAAGACGATAATGTCATTGATTATCACAAACTTGATAATTAATTAAAAAAAAGGTTTTTACAGCAAAATCACACTAACCAATAACTGCAATTATTATTATTTGTTTATTAAAAGATTATTCTTCTATCGACGGTGGCGGAGTACAAAATGAACTTGCGTGTATATTTTAAGGCTCCCCCGATCTCACTTTTTGTATTTTTTAGGAAACATAGGCCCTAGTCATGCACGCTCTTAAGATTAACTCGAAATTCGACCAGTACGGGACCATTTTATATGCATTCAAATGAATATGACAAGGGCGTTTTCTGGCCTTTCCATTAGACTCGTCAGGACGAAAGTCTTATCGTTTGTCTCGTCACAAGTTACAAAAAATGCAACCCGGTGACATGGTGCTTTTAAAATGGCGGACGAACGAAACAAAAGGCCGTCGCCGTTCAGCTATTTAGTATGCATTTGGAAAGGGAAGGAGGCGAGAGCAATAAGTTTTGAGCCAGCGATTTGCATAGATTGTGGCGGGCTTGCGGCACAGGGTAAATACTACAGAAGGTATCGGTGGGTCAGTTCCACTTCAATATCACTGCCCCAAACCTACGAATATGTTACTCCTGCCTTCCAGAATGTTCAGGATGACCTGAACCTGATCTGATGGATATTGTACTTATGAAAGTACAATATCCAAATTCGTGCAGCGAGATTGATTCGCAAGCTTTATATATCAATGACACTTTGCTATGTCAACACCTGTGGGAGTTTGGTTTGAATCTCAACAGCATATTGTTGTTGGCCGTCCTACCATGATTCTCGACTTTTACTTCTGTTGGATTATGTATCGTGCTTGCGGTGTGTGGCGCGCGCGCGGGTTTGGTGATTTACTTCGGCCTGCGTGGGCGACCGCGACCGGCGAACAGAATACGCGATAATACACCCTCTGTTTGCATGTAATATGATGCTATACAACGTAAAGATCCAAGCCATTCATCCTTCCAGATAGCTAAAGAATACGCTTTACTTACAAGAGTTACAGCGCAAATTATAAGCGGTCCTGAATCAGTACCAACGAAGAGTATCAAGCTAATCGTAAACCGAAGCGTGATAAAGTTTAATGATAGAGCTAAATCTTAATCGTGCTCCAAAGACGGGAGAGTTTTAGTTATGAGTCGTTGCAGTCAAAGAGGTTGCTTTACTAAATTACACTCATTTACCGCAACAACAACGTCCGCGGCACGTGCAGAATGTTGCTAGCGACTATTAGCAGAAATTCCGACGTCGCAATAGGACATATAAATGTGGAAAAAACTAGACTCTCCGCTGGCGACATGAGTCTGCGCCATGTAGAGTTGTGCGGTTGATTTTCCCATTTACGAAGCGAGTCCATCCGCTGAGGGCAGTCGTGGAATCAAAATGGACACCGCATGTTCGTAGTCTGCAACCTCAATGCGATAGACCTAACTAATCATTGAAAAGTCCATCAGTATTACCTACGTGTGAAATTTACTTTAATAGAGACATATTGCGTTTTATAGGTTTTTCGAGATCGATGACCAGAAACATGCCGATTCCACGACCTTACAAATGAAATACAGGCTGCTAATTCGATGACAAGTGACTGAGCAATATCATGCAACATAAAGCCAACTGTCAGTGCAGTAGCTAATGGAAATGGTCGTAGTGGATAATTAGAAAATAAACGGCGGCGACACGACAACACGATTCGCGCTTCGTTGCGACATTAGCAATAGTTGCCGGTTTACTATGCGGGTCATTATTGCATTACTGTTGCGTCTGTAGCTGTACCTAGTATCGGTTGCATCGTTAACCGCAAGGGCCAAAATTAATCAAATTGAATAGGCCTGTGCTGCTTTCAAGATAAACCGACGAGACGAGATGGTAGTACAGCAAGATGGTCAGGAAGCCCTAACTTACTGTGTCCCACTTTTGTTGTGGAAATTCCATCTCGCTCGTGATAAACTGAAAATTTGCAATATATGAAATATATTCATTCAATACATCAGTAAAATCTAATATGAATAGTATGGCAGGAGATTAAAACTTGCAGGTTTTTCTGTTTCATAGCTATCTTTTTTTAATGTTGATCCACTAGTTCTTCGAGTATCAGCTGGATTATTCTTATTTAATTGAATGAAGGGATATAAACAAATAATACTTATTGTCAGGAAAAGGAAGTATAAATAAATTAAAACAAGCAACAAACACATAAATTAAGCAACATTACTCCGTTCAAAATTATTGCGAACACTCACAGCTTACTACACTAAAACAATACTCCTCTATGATTTATATTGTCTGCGATAAGTCTTCAGGGCCTCTCCCGTACGGTTTATCGACTTCCCGACAATCTCGAAATAAAATTAAACAAATCGTCTGTCGCTTATAAGCCGGGTGCTTTCGTAAGACTGACTGTAAAGGAGCCTTTGTCACTGGCACTGTGCCAGCAAAAACGCTTCGGACTCTTCCGCTACTGTTTAGCTTTACCCACTCGCATAATCACTTCACGCTGCACAGTACACTGTAACTACTCGATGGCTTGATGTTGAGTTTTGCATTTTATTGCTTATCATTAAGTTGATACTCAAAAATAAAATAAACTTATCAACAAAATCAAAACTCATCGGCTCGTAAAGGAGAAACTCGTTTTAATCGTAAAGCTAAAACGTTATTGATCATCGAAATAGACATTAGCTTTATAAGTATATTTGATACAAAGTGGGACAAATCGATCACAGCTTCATTGGAGAGTGTCGAGCTCTTGGCCCGGACTAAAGGATCGTTAAAACATTTGATCTCTCACCTCTCCAGTTTGTAATATTCCAATGGTGTGCTATTGAACTTCTTCTATGTATGTTTTCGGAGGCGCAGTGCCTTCGTGGGTATTATCATAAAACACGTATAAGGCTATTGTAAAGGGTACGTTTTGTTTTATTCTTTTTATGTTTGTTGACGTGTTAACAGGCTCACGTTGACCCAGCATCCAGGTTCAATGATGTCACCACCATCAGGAAATGATTGAGCGCAACGGGTGGTACTGACACAATTGCAGACAAAGAAACATAAACATTTACATACAGGCACATACATTGCTTCTGGCCCCACACTAGGATACCCTGTGTCGTGGGAACCAGAAACAGCGACTTCACAAACATGTAAACATCCAAGACCTGAGGTTTTTTTTCTCCCCAGCCGGGGATCGAACGCGGGACCTCTCGCATGGTACGCAGATGCGCTAACCGCTGCCCCACAGAGGTCGTCATAATAATTTTTTCAATGATTCATAATCATTGAAATTTCAACGGAAACCCAAAAATTGTTAACTTTGTAATTTTGGAATAATTAACAAGTCAATGGAACGTAAAAAATACAAATAGTATTTGCGTCGTTGAGTTCCATTTCAATGCAAAGTTCAGTGGCAAAACGCCGCCGGGCTTTATCGATAAAATAAAAAAGTTTAATGACGCTACAACCGTGCATTCATTGAAGGGGTACAGCACAGTACATGGCGTAAGTACAAAGGGTGCAGGCGTCGTAGTTGTCAAACGAGAAGTTTTTATCGGGCACCGTGTCGCCGTCGAATAGAAAATGAGCCTTGAATAATGCATGGGTTCCTCGCCCCTACCGCCCCCTTGCGAGCTCGTGACGAAACTGATTTCTGACTTCGATGTTGCACCAACGCGCTGACAGATGTAACTACAGCCTATTGTTCCAAATACTAAATCAAATTTGCACGGAAAACAAGTGAAAAGAAAAATAATAACCAAGCAGTTCCCTTAATTAACTGTGAAAGTGACAAGAACAAATCTAACTTCCATTTTGAATGAAATGTCAATTAAGAATGGGAACAAATTAAGAGTGCGCGGACGTATGCGGCGGGTTTTATTACACCCGTTTCGCAGTAAAAGTGCGGCCTGAGAAATTCTGTGGACGGGTGAATTGTAGCGTCCAGCCAGTTTCACTTCCTGTCCTTATAAATGGCCATAATATTATTGCCATATCGTATACAAGACCATAACATTCATCCTACCGCATACTTGTGACGGAAAATTATTACGACCTTTTTTTACTTTATTTATTACGATTTTCCCCGATTTTCGAAGTCATGTGAAAGACTTTAAAAGTTATGTTTGATAAGACAAACCATTCGACAACTTTTAAAAAAATCGAGGCAAACTTGCACCACTTGTTAAATGTTACTTATGTAAAATTCCTATAAACTCGAGTTCATAAGTGCGCAATACAAATTATTTGATAAGTACAATTTATAAAACTGCGGTGGTATCCCAGTGGGTATTACCATGGACTCTGAAGCGGGCATGTACCTATGACTTTGTTTTCTAACTTAGAAAACAAAGTCATAGGTCCACTCGCTAACAGTCAAGGAACACATCGTGAAGAAACCTGAGTGTCTGAGCTATTGTAAATAGCTCAGTACTTGAAATCGCCAATCCGCGGTGGGCTTGCGTGGTGATTAAGCCCATACTAGAGAGGGCTGAGAGAGCTGAGCGAAGGCTGTAGTGGGACGAATATAGGTACTTGTACTATTATGTATTCTGTGATATAGGCCTAATACCTAGTCCAGGAATTTTAGCACCAAAAATCGGTCCGCTCTGCATAAAATCCTTCTACGTGATTTTTCGATTGGATTATGTCAGAGGGTGCCTCCTAAGTATAAAACCGAGTTTCTGTCGCCCGAAACCGTGAGCGTTAGCCGCCATCTTGGAAACCGTTTTTTTGCATATATCTCGGAAACGGTAAGTTTTACGTTAAAAACCGAAGAGATCTTTTTTGTAGAGAGCAAAATTTCCCATCTTTTTTATACCAAACTTTTCCCCCTATTGTTGATATTTTCCGATATATTTAAGTAAAAAAACATTTTTTTTTGTTTTTGCAAAGTAACTCAATAATTTTTGGAGATACGAAAAAAATGTTTGAATTAAAGTTGGAGAGCATAAAATTTTCTACAAATTTTGTGTAAAACTTTTTCTTGCAAAATGATTAGTTGCTGAGTTCTAGCTGAATAAAAATTGTCACCTGGAATCGAAAATCAGCGACGAGCGGTAGGTAATACGTTAGTTACTCTGGCATGCAAACCAAAAAGTACAATCGAAAAATTTTATAATGGAGACGGTAACTATTATATTTATCGTGAAAAAGAGGGAAATGAAAGATTAAAAAGGAAATTTTGCACAATAAAAATATTTTAACGAATTATTGGAAAAAGGAATGAAAATTTATTCATGTATCCAAATTCATTATCATTTGCGCGATATAAGTCGCTGTTTACAAATCAGGATCGCAGAATATTAATTTAATAAATTGTATTTGATAAATTTTATTCGTCGATGTTAGATTTATAAAATTTTTCGCTGTTTACAACCGGAAGGGCGATTTTGGAAGGTTTGCGAATTTTCTTCTTCCAAGTCCATGTTACCTGCATCAGAAGAATGTATGAATTTACTTATACTTTTTGTTTGCATGCGAGAGTAACGTATTACCACTTACCGCTGATTTTCATGATCGTTTATTGCGCTAGAACTCAGCAACTAATAATTTTGCAAGAAAAAGTTTTATGAAAAAATTTGTAGAAAATTTCATGCTTTCCAACTTTAATTCAAACATTTTTTTCGTATCTCCAAAAATTATTGAGTTACTTTGCAAAAACAAAAAATTTGGTTTTTTTACTTAAATATATCGGAAAATATCAACAATAGGGGGAAAAGTTTGATATAAAAGATATGGGAAATTTTGTTCTCTACAAAAAAGATCTTTTCGCTTTTTAACGTAAAACTTACCGTTTCCGAGATATATGCAAAAAAACGCTTGTCCAAGATGGCGGCTAACGCTCGCAGTTTTGGGCGACAGAAACTCGGTTTTATACTTGGGGGGCACCCTCGGACATAATCCAATCAAAAAATCACGTAGAAGGATTTTATGCAGAGCGGACATCTAAAAATCTTGGACTATAATAGGGGTAAAATTTGTAATTATTAAATATTGTATTGTATTGGGTCTTAAAATGTTAGTTTAGTTTGTATGTACGTTTCGACCTTATATTGATTATACTGAGAATTGGTGCTGTAATAAAGAAATGAGAAAAATTTAAGCTTCTACAAAGGGGAGCTTGCGTCCAAGTTTGATTGAAGTGGTAATACTTTTATACCATAGAAGATAAAGAAAAATTCAAGTTTCTTTTAAGATAAAACCATAAAATAATTTTCTGCCGGTTTTTCTAGGTTCCAAAAAATTGTGAAAATAAATGGGGTGGCCTACGTGTCTAAAATGACCTACTTCAACAGGTCACATTATGAAAACTATAGAGAAAAGAATAACCACGTTTATTTATACATTAACAAGTTCTCCATTAGGCTAATTTCATAAAACTACTAAAGTTTTCTGAAAATAATTAAATCAACATTCACAATCAATATCAAAGCCGTTTGCACTGAAAATTATTCAACAATGGTTTCCTAACAAACCCAATAACCTACATCTCCTTTTTCTACGCTAGCGTACCTACCTTCAGCTCATGCAACCTACCTAAAAACGTCGGAGAAAAGCTTATAACCTGCAAAACGTCAAAGAAGAGTGCTAGCCAAAGCCACCGCTGTCAATGTGTTTGAAGAGTCGTAAAGATGAAGCCCTCGCGCTAATTTTATGGGAGGTAACGGTACAGACAACCAACCGGCTTGCTGAAGGAAGTAGCTGTTTGTAGCACTACCTCAGTGTGGCTATACGCACCTACTATAAAGTTATATTAGTTTATACTCTCGCTTAGGCTGAAATCAGAAACAAAAAAAAAGTAAAATAGACTAAGCCACGGTATTGAAAACGCAGCAATCCCAAACTGTCTTGAAATAATGTCCCAGGTGCTATATTGTCTAAAGGCATGTTCCTATAATTTACTATCTGACCCGGCAAACGTTGGTTAGCTATATTAATTAGCCTACGACTCATTTTCAAACCTACCAAATATACACAAGAATTATAAAAACCGATGAATCCGTTTCGGAAAAGTTCAATAATAAACATTGTGAAACGAGATTTTTATATATAATATTTGGATAGAGAAATCTACAGACTGCTAACATTTGGACATATTTTTTATGAAAAACTGGCAAATTTTAACTATCAGTCAATAAGCTTATCTGACGACCGACATTTTTAGGGAAAGGCCTGGAAGTGGTCACTTCTCCTATCTTAAGAGTAGCCACTTGTCTGTAATAACAGATTTAAAAGTCTTAAGGTTTTTGGACGCCCTTAATTATTTTTTTAACACATTTTTTTACTTTGTTCGACAAATAGACTCAGCAATAATTCGGGATGTCTATGTAAATAATTTATGTCAATAAAATTATTTATTTATTATCGGTCCCATAGTTTATTTACCTCTTGACAGATGCACACCCATGAAGTTACCTATTTGTTTGACAGGAAACTATACGCGAAAAATGCAACACTTCGTTAAAATACAAAAACATATTTTTTTACAATAGTGATGCGACGTGTTTTGCTACAACATTAAACGACTAGATTAATAGCAAAGAGTATTCTAGTTGATTTTATATAAAAGATATAAACCTATCTTATTACAAAGATCTACACTACAAGAAATTAGGTTTAAATATTAAAAGTAACAAGTTAATATGAAAACCCGTTAGGTAGTATTTGTTTAGCACGCTCAGACTAACTGTAAAAATATCAAAATAAAACAGCAATCAATGGATTAAAACTTAGACATAATTTAAATCGATTATCATAAAAAATCGAATCGATAACTTCATAAAACTTTGAACTTTTTAAATTGAGCTGTCAGATGTTAAATAAACGGTTGGACAGACTAGAAGTATTATAATTTCGTAGTTTTAAAAGTTTTCTACATCCCGGTGTTCTTGAGCTTCTCATCATGAAGATCTCTTTAGATTTAGTTGTCATGGTGATATTGGAAATCACCCACGAATCAATCACAATCACGCCTACCAGACCTAGGTCTGGTAGGCGAGGCGTTTATCTAGATCAACACCATCCCGGTTAAATTTGCTTAAATTAAAATCGCATTGAAATAGGTCCATCAGTTGGGAGCTACGATGCCACAGGCAGCCAGACAGACCGACAGACATAGATCTAAAACTCGTGGAGGATATTATTATTAAATTCTTTATTGCACAAAACACATGTCTGATACAAAGGCGTACTTAATAAACCACGAAAGCAATAACATTGACAAAATGCAACAGGAAACGAAACGAAACATCGAGAATAAAAGGTAATTTAATTCTACCTAATAAATAATAGCGATAGGACCCGTTTAAAATATTACCGTGTCAACGTCGCGAGTCATTAAAAAATTAAATCCGACGAGGTAGCTGCTAGAAGTTTTTGCACCTTAGTTGATTGTTATGGAAGCCTTTTAGTTTACTTGGACCTACGTATAACTTATATACTTAATTATTAGAAACATCAAAGTGTAAATTTAAGTCAAATTAGATAAGAAACAAACCTGACTACGAACACTGCAGTTTGTTGGCAAATGGCTGAAACCAGAAATTGTTACTACGCCCAAGGGCCCATTTTCAGGCCTTATCCAACAATGTAAAATCGATAATAGGTACAAAAGCAGGCTAAACGCTCCCGTGAAATGTGGCGGAAACAATGCAAGCTGAAAACAGCCACCTACGGTCAGGAATAATGGAGAATTTGTTCATAATTTACGATTTGGGCTTTGCTGTTTACCGCTAAATGGAATAGAGTAAGCTGTCATGCGGTTTTATCGAAATATGTGCTTGTTGGATACCGGTTCTTAAAACGATTGGCAAACTTTAAATAAAACGCATCGATCGATGACTATCATCTTCAACTACTGCTTAAGTTTAGGTACTTTACGAAAACTTAGTCATGAATTACACGTATATAAGAATACTTATACTATAGTAAATTGCCCTACGTCCAACCAAGATTTCGTCTAAACAAAGACTGAGTATTCAGGTGGTAGGTTTACTTTTACACTTAAGATATTTATGACGTCATTCTAAAGGCCAACAGAGAAAACTAGAAAGAGGGGCAGAGGTTACTATTGGTGGTTAGATAGAGATATAGCTTAAGGCTCCTCCGGGCCATCTGTAGGCTTAATGCATCGGGCACGTTTAATGCAAATACATAACGGTTATTCGACCCGCTGGAAGCTGAAGATCGACATCACAACAGAAAAAGAAAATACTACTATTTACCGACATAAAACTTTATTAACGAGAATTATTAATTAAAGAGAAATTTAGTGCTATCTCGCAAGAAGGATCTTTGATATGGCATTTTATAATTAAAGCGGAATGCAGCATTAAACTGTTGAAATTATTGAGCACTCTCCCCTGCACTTAGAGCGGATGTGAAATAAAATAGTAGGTTTCATGAGAGCTACGTTTCACTGCCGCTATAAACAGCATGGGAGTTTACCGACGTGACATTTTAATACTGCTGAAATAAATACCAGAAAAAAATATCTACGGGCAAAGGCAAGAAGCACTGTTACATTTACTAGCTGACCCGGCAAACGTTGTTACGCTGTATAAATTATGTGTAGGGATTATAATTAAAAAAATTGGAGGTGGACCACCCTTATCACTAAGGGCTATGAAAAAGAAATAACAACCTATTCTCAAACCTACCGAATAAACATATAAAATTTCATCAAAACCGGTCAAGCCGTTTTAGAGGAGTATGCGCACTAACACTGTGACACGGGAATTTTATATATTAGAAGATTATGCTCTCGATAGTAAATTATACCCATGACACTCAGGGTCAGTGTCTAGGTTCGTGATTTGTCTCATCAGATCATATGCAAGTGAACGGATCCATTACAATGCCACAAGAAAGCGCAGATACATTGTCTGCCTCAGGCTTGTAGCACAATGCTAGTTTTCGACATCTCGTCTCGACTTGAATAGTATCGAGGAAAAGGTCACATAGCTCGATACAAGGGGCACAATTGCTGTGGTTTAGGCAGGAATTTGGTTCCTAAACGTATCTCCGCTTTTGGAGAAAATTGTTGCTCTGATTTAACGAAGTACATTTATATTTGCTCAGAAATCTTCGATACCCAGTGATCTATTCATTTGTGTAGAAAGGCGGGTAAATTGGCGGAAGGATTATGAATCACGCAATATAGAATCGCGCACATTAGTCAAACAAATTCAAAGATCACACGGCGAGGGGCATAGAAAACGAAATCCATTGAGGCAAAAGAAAAAGTCAATGTTATCTTAGTGCGCGGATAGAGCCACAAACACAATACGGCGGGCGGCCCACGCGCGGTGCGCCGGTGATTCATCCGCTATGCGCCCGCGCGAGCAAGACCAGCAAAAACATTACCTACTTTTGAATGTTCCCTTTCTCTTTCTACACCTCGGAGCGATTTCGACGGCGCCACTCGACTCTACAATAAATCAATACAACAATGAAATGAACGCCTGACAAGTGCTGCTAGATTTAATAAGTGATAACCTTAGGGTTACCCACTAATTAATGTAAATAACGAAAGCCCTTTCCTTGTGGCCAATCAATACGAGTAGAAGCCATCAAGATCCTGATCTTGAAATAAGTATATATGTAGAACGAAAAGTTAGCAGACACGAAAAGCTTTCCTCGACAATTTTAAATAACATGCGTCAGAGAGCGGCCTGTTTTACGATATTCATGCCAAATGACACAACGTTTAAAAGGCTTTAAATCTCAGCTTAATCGCGTTGCTAACGATGACAAATAAAATATCATTTCACCTGGAGAGCAATAACATGATTATAAATAAAAACGACGAAAAACTTCAGGCCATTTAAAAAATATAATAGAATGTGCTTTCAATTTCAGAGTATCTGATTTAAATCAGTTCCTGAGTTCGCTCATAAGTTCCTATTTCACAAAATTGTTTAATAGATTTTAATACGATATTTCACAACATCGATATATAGCCCAAAGTACTTATGCAGGTGATAGTCACGGCAGTGTTTTTTAGCAGTTTTTTTATGTAAATAAATACTAGATTATGATACTACACAAGTTAGTTACTAAGCCTCGTGTAGTTACTTTTTGTTTAGTAAGTCTAGCTTGTGCCCCACTACTGTGCAAATGCCTTTCTCCATTTGTCTCTGTCCTTAGCTATCCTCTACCAGTTATACATATTGATCCCCAGTTACATATATATTTGACTGCTTAAGACATCCACTTAAGTAAAATTAAACCAAATGCAGTGAGTGGTGATCGAATAAATTTAATGGCTAGCAAAGATCTAAAGCGTGGCAAGTTGAACGGGTGGCCATGAAGTGCGTAAAGACTGTGACACGTAGAAACGGTGACTCATTGAAAAGAGCGAGAGCATACACTACTGCGCGCGCCTGAGAAGGATAACAGTCCCTAGAAAACCGGTTTGAGATTTCGAGTTCCAATCCGATATGCTCCTGTCTGGTCCGAAACGAGACGCTCCAATAGACCGAACGAACCAAAAACGTACAACACAAATGAATGACCAATGCCTGTTCAAATTGGAAGTTGCTAGCGACGATAAGGGCGGGTAATTAGAAACAGCTTAAGTAAAATTACTTAAAATGACGTTAGTCGTAAATAATTATTGCGTTGGCATTAGCAATTTCATTGTTTACTTTATCAGGTAAGGGGAGTATCAGCTACTTTCTTTATCGAGGCTCAACTACGGGGCCGATGATGTCACCGTTCACTTTGGTTCTAGCATGATGTCGTTATCTTAACACTCCTGATAAAAACGTCTGAGAACAATCAGCTTGTTTTGTTGGTAGAAATGTGTCACTTTGTTTTTTTTTAGGATTTTGGGACACAATAAGGGATACATTATCGACGTCAGGTGCTACATCCTACTCTTATTCAGATGGTCAGGTTGATACGCGATTTATAAATGGCACCCACAACCACCCAACCAGCCGATATTGTTTGTTGTATTTATAAGCACCTATCTACTTATAATTTTGATAAAGTAATAATCAACTCTGATACGGACGTGGCCAATGAAACTCAAGCTGTAGTTTGCGTGCGTCGTATGCCGGCCGCTGAAGAAAGTTTGCACACTATAACAGGAATTTTCCGACTCGCTGGATGGAAATCATTGCGTCCGTCGCCTCAGTGAATCATTGCTGGTTTTTTTGCCGGCTCTTCTGTTGTAGATGCTCGCTGCAGCTAAAGATTGACTATCATTCGGTTCCACTATGGTAATTGGATGCGAACACACTTATTAACCGACCGTTTTTCCTAGTTCTTGGAAAAAGAAAAAGTTCACTCGCGACAGTAGGCCCGATTAATAATAGATTGAATTTTTATTATGTTGTTTAACAATAATTAAAGATAATAATTAATCCTATGATACTTTGGTTAGGTTAGCTGTGCAAAAGTTAGCAAAGAAAGCTCAACCACAACGCTAACATTGACATATCAGTATAATCAATACAATAAAATTAAATAAAAAATACATAGATCGACTTCACCATAAAAACGCATAAATAATTAAATGTATTAGAAAATAATTAGGTATTACATAAGAATGAATCGCTCGTAGCCTGGGCTGCCTGAGTGATCTTAAACGATCACTAAGGTTAAGCAACATACGGCGCGTTCAGTCCATGGATGGGTCACCGTCTATGACTAACGCTAGTGGCATTTTTTCCGAGCGATTCCGTGCTTCGCAAGGTACGTTAAGCAGTTGGTGCCGGCTGCCGTCGATAGATGGCAGTCGTTAAGCCAAGTCAGAGGCCTTTAGGGGCGGCTTGAAAACTTCTGACAGTAAGACCAGCCACTAGTCTTACAAGCCTCCACCAATCCGGACTTGGCCCCCGTGGTGGAATATGGCCTATACCTTCCTCAGGGAAGAGACCCGTGCCCCTCGGTGGGGACATAATGGGTTGATGATGATGATGATGACATAAGAATATTTTGGAGTAATTGCCAAGTCCTAGACCAGCACCTAAATTTTGGGCACTGACTCCGTATTATTTTTATAAATAAAATTTATATAGTTTATTATAAAAATTTTGACAGACTCGTCACTTTCAAAACAAAGTGTCCCTTACAGCTAGGGGCTGAATAATCGGTCCTTTGAGTTTTAGGGTGCACCTAGCGACCTAGCGCCATAATTGACGGATAGATGTTAGTGAAAACGAAATAACCGATACGTAGCCCCTAAAAAGATTAGATGGCCCCTAAATCTTAAGTGCTGTTGGTGAAAACGGGCAAAAGGTTTTTCTATGATTTCGTCGATTTGGAGAAGGCTTGTCGTCAGCACTATAGGTGGCTATTAGGGTGAACAGAGCCTTGTTGCAAGTTCTGAAGTCCTATGAAGGCTCCAGTGCTTGCGTCAAGGTTAGTGGGGTGGATACTGACTGGCTTAGCCTCCGCAAGGGTGTGAGATAGGGATGTGTCGGATCCCCGTGGTTGTTCAATGGTCTGAAGCATTTAAGAGAGAGCTACTGTATAATTAGCATGCGTGAGTTTATGGTCAAATACTTGTGCAACATAACTATTAGATAACTATAAGATACTATTAGAGATGAAAGGGTGGAATAGTGAAAGAGTGCCTGTCTCCGAGTGATTAAAAAAGTATAAAAACGAGAAATTGTGTAATAGTGTCTTGCAGTCTCTTGTAAGTAGCCTAAATATCTCAAAAAGAGTCGGCTTAACTATCCCTCAAATCTGGACCCAACAAATTTTATTTCGCATCGGCTAGCTTTACTTGCAGCAGATTTGGCAGTTAAATCCAATGAAATGAAATGAAAAATATGTAATGAAAAATATTATAAAAATTAAAATTAAATCCAATCCAGGAATTAATCTCAATTTTCGACATCGGCATGATACAGAGCACTATTGAAAGTCGGAAGGTCGAAAAAAATAGAAAAAAGAACATAACTTGTAAAAGCTCACGGAACACACATGGGAGTACCTAATTAGGATAGCCCTGGGTATTCTTTAACTCCCTGATACCTACCCTGTGTAGATACGCCCCACTGCGCTGCATAGACTTTCTTTCAGAGAGAGAGAGAGAGAGAGAGAGAGAGAAAGAGAGAGAGAAAGAGAGAGTGAGAGAGAGAGAGAGAGGTATGGGCGTATTAATCCTACCGCAGATTGGCTTAAAACGCTGAACATCATCGCTTTTGGTTATTTGTTCATTTAAGGTTATAAAATGTCAAAAATAGACTAGCCTATAAAAAAACAGAATGGTATCGCAAGTGGCTAATAGTATAAGAAATCAAAACGAAGTGCGGTGGTATCATAATAAACAGCGCGGTCAAATTGACGTCACATGCAAAACTCACGATGAATATTCGACATGTGTGGACTCGCCGCTACTTCTCGATACGTGTCTCTTATGATTATGCATCACGTCTCACATTTTCCTTAAATAAAATTACTTTTATCTTATTACTAAGATTGGCTTGTAAACTTCTGGACAGTAAGACCAGCCACTAGTCTTACAAGCCTCCACCAATCCGGACTAGGCCCCCGAGGTGGAATATGGCCTATAGCTTCCTCAGGGAAGATACCCGTGCACCTCGGTGAGGACATAATAGGTTGATGATGAGGTACTTGTGTTTACTCCATATTGTTGACATCACCTTTGGTATTGATTTTCAAAACAGCCATTCGTGTAATTAGCTTCAACTAATTTGTATTCGAGTTCCTTAATTGATTGAACCAAAGTGAACTCGAATGCTCTAGCATATGTAATTATTGCGTCAGTGTCACTGTTACCTGATTTGATCAGTGTCAGTTAAGATTTTGCTTCTAGCCTAGTCATGAACCAATAAATGGATGTTTTTACAGCTCTGGTGTTGACCACACCACACACATGAAAAGAATAAAGGCGAAGAAAGAGCAAAGACGGCTGCGGGCGTATTATAACGGCGGAACAAGAACAAGATGTATTTATCGTGGGCCAACAATCCTTAAGGCTACTGTTATTACGACAGAGTGCGCCCCTACGGAACCGGTTCGACCACTTTGCTCCACTGTCGAATCGGGCAAACGCCGCTTTTACACCACCCGCTTCAAAGTGCACTACAATCAAATGAACAAAATTACTCCTTCTCTTCTGCTTCCGACTACGATCACAAAACTATCTCAGTCTGCTAATTAAATTATGAATTTATTCGAAGATAAAGTAAATAAAAAAAAGATTGCAAGAATTTCCGAATACTGAGCGAACGTTGCAAACCCAAATAAAAACCAGAAATTATTGAAATATTTTTATTCAATATAATCATTGGTTGCTTGTACTTGTACATCAGGTAATTGCGGAAAGCTGAACGATAAGCAAAGAAGATGAAGCGTGGCAAATTCTAATTGCCGAAGGGAAACTGGTTATCAGAACGGAAAATTTCGCTCTAAATATTGTTAATGACTTGTAATTGTACTTCATTAATTTAGCTTTATCTTTTATTGCTTTTTATGTAACACGATGGAGGACTTTTTGTCGCAAGTGACTTGGGGACTTAAGATTTTTTCTATATTTACTTGCTGCCATATCAAATCTATCATGGAGGCGACGCGCTTGCCAATAGTGTAGCTACCAACGTAGTTTTCCTTTAATTAATGATTCCATTGTGGTTTTTATTAACGTTTTAAAATTATTCCCTGCTTCAGACATGCAGTCATTGTTCCGAGTTCTACTTGTAGCTCTACCTAATGGGTTTTCTCTTATAATGTGTTTCTTTAAAGAATTGTTGCTGTCTCTAGTCTATCTCCACACATGAAGATCTATTTCATATTTTTTGTTCATTCAGTTTCAGTCTAAGCAACCGGTTTTTATACAACAGCTCGTTCGACATCGACCTTCGGAGAATGTAGGCATCATTGACGCCGTAGTAGTGTATTCTAAGTACTTGTGACCACGCAAACAAATTTAACGCCAAATATGTTTTCAATGGCGCTACAAACATTATGATTATTCAATCATTGGCACTGATACAATACTTGTCATCTCACACATGCTGAAATTATAACATGTACTCGTGCCAATAAGCGTTTGATCGATGTTTGAGCGAAGGGAAATATAAAAGCTAAAATGTTTTGTAATTCACATCGGCGAACCCTAAGGCGAACCATCCGCGTCAATCAAACAGTCAAGTCAAAAGCAGCAGCAGACCATACAACTTTCTGCGAAAGGAAGAGAAATTAGAAGCGCATTCACTGCCTGAGCCACCGTAAATTATCGTCTGGCGTGCTGAAAATTGTTGTGCAAAACTATACGAATTTAGAAGAGGGGCAATTACTGGCGAAAAATTTGCTCCGCGGGCTATGCACCTGCAGGCTTGGATTCATTCATGAGAGCCACATAATAAAAGCGGCGAGAGGTTGAAAACAATTCGCGGCGGATAATAACAGTTGGCTTTTCTTGGAAACAGTAAGGCGCGTGGAGGCTTCGACGGAGGGCATAGGAGCGTCTCGCTCGTTCCCACGCTGAGCGAGCGAGACAGACGATAGGGGCGTGGCCACCGCTGTGTTGTGTCACGGAGGTGGCGTGGGCATCCGAGGTACACAGAACGCTTGCACGCTGCAACAATTGCACACCTCTACTCTCCTTAACGATTAACACTCTCAGAAGCTGTCGAGGTCAAGTCAATATAGAGCCGATTTATGATCGAAAAGTTTTATAAGGACCTGTTTCTCTCACAGGGAGTAAAATGTATAGTATCCGGTTTTAGGCTATTTGATAAACACCGATGGCTTAATGGTAGAGTAGAGTCTGCACTTAAAAAGTGTACAACAATAAACCATATGCAAAGAATTGGTACAATTTCGCGGCATACAACCGTCGATTTTATTACACGAGGCGATGCCGCGACGTTTATAAATCATACTTTTATGGTTATTTCTAGCGATAAAGTCGACATTTCTAGACTTGACGGTAACTCGTGTGTGCCTAAAGGCAAACTTCACATGTGCATGTTACCAGCTACTAAATGTGTGTGATAGAAACACTTGCCAAGATTCAAAGGTGTTGAATGACTGTTATTAAGTCACCTATCATTGTATACGGTCCGCGATGAATACGTTACCTACCTACAACGTAACTTACATTTATTTTTAGAACTGGAACATTATTCACTCTACATAATAATAGGTAGTAACGTTAGTAACGTTAATAATGACTTTATCATTGTTTTAAAAACCAGTTAAGCAGATAATTATGTTTTGTTAATTTCTGGAATAGGCATAAGGCCGTTAATAGTATATTTTCCTTTGTAGCTGCAGTTTCTGTAATAATCTTATCTTTAAGAAATACATTTCTAAAAAAGCTTTTACTAGATAAAATCTGCGAAGACACGAAAAGTAGAAATTCCTGGATAAGAACATCGGACGGATTCACAGTAACCAAAGTCCTAAAATCCAGCAACTCTGATATATTCAATTCAAATGAGCATATTAAATTGAAATTAATCAAAGTGCGAGCGGGGATCGCGGCAACCAGGGTTCCGTACCAGCACTCTATTATTTGTTACTGTTTTATTTAAATCAGTTTGGGGCTCTGAGAAACGTTCGACTGACACAAAAACAACAATATTATGTGTAAAACCAGTGTGATAATTATAACTGTGTTTATGCTTTAGATAGTGATTGAAACATTATTTAAAACTGTTAAAAATATGTGAAATGCCAACCTTGTTATCGTGCGGTCCCTATGCATTGCTTTATTATCACAAGTATGATACTTGCGTGTTTCACTTATTGACGGTGCAAAATAATCGCATTTCTTATATTTTTTACTGGTCGAATTTATTACATCTTTGGGGGCCGCTACAACAAAATCATCTGAATATATACTACTCAGAAGTTTAAGCCTTAGAATGAGACAGACGGAGTCACAGATATCGTGGGCCGAGTGATCGGGTCCCTTAGGTACCTACATTTCAAATACGGAACTCTAAAAAGGTAGAAACCGATCAACAGGTTACAAATACACACACATCCTTGTCTCCCCTGTACGCCTTTGGGATACAGGAGGAATAGCGTTTGGGATAATTGGCCAATCAATCGGGATTCCGATTTCACGACTACACAGTCGCTTAGTTTGTCTGAGTGGTGCAATTATCTATCCCGTGTAAATGTACTGAATTACCCCATTTATAATAGTCCTTTTGAGTATAAAGGAAGCGCTTTAATTTAATTTCCTTTCTTCCACAGCTCTTGATGAATATAAGCTAATTTTACGTAAGGATCTCTCTACGTGAATGTTTTTTTTATTTGCTCTCTGATTGTCTAGTAAAAAGGATGTTTAAGACTGGTCCTATCAATTGTTGGCCTGCTGACAAATCTACTTGCGTCGTTAATAAATCACTCATAATACATGATAAACTAATGTTATCGCTTATGCCTACCACTTTTACTTACTTGCCATTTTCAGATATTATAGTAGATTTTGACAAATCGGCATAAAGTGGTATTCATTTATTTATTTACAAAGTTCCTGTAGATTAACAGTACATAATAATATAGCAATCGATCCAAAGCAATTTTTTTATGCACCTCCATAGTATTTGTATCGGTAAGGTTACGCCTTGTGTGTGTAGAGCATCTAATTTTGGTTAGAGAAGTCAGGAATAATTTTCCGCGCCTAAACCTATTATTATCTCAATGAAAACCACATTACCGGTACTAGGCATCTAACTATCTACCTATTCTAACATTGTTGACACTCCGACATAGCGCGTGATACCCGTCTACGTTTCCATTAAAGTGACGTCACCTCATCGTTAACAAGTAATTTTGCGGAAACAGGTAGGTATAGAGATAAGGGAGTCTTCAGATAACGCAGGTCAAGATAACAAAGTCATGCCTCATGCGAACAGTCAAGCCGATTGTGTGAATTTCTTCTATAGTTTTGTTTATTTCTACCGTATTCGAATAAGTGTGACCTACTATGCAGTGGTACACCAAAATGTGTTCAAGCCTTACCGAGATTAGCATAATATCCCGCCGGGTGCATCATGAGTGTGCCGATTCACCGCAACTTTTCCATTTGTCACTTACCTAAAAAACAGAAAAGAAAACCAAAGGTAATAAAAAATAAGAATAACAAAACACAGTCAAAATCAATCAATTAAAAAAGAATCCACTTCGGGATCCGATGTCTGCGTGGTCTCTACAATAAAGTCCATTCGGTCAGGCCACGCTTGGAGGCGTCTACAGTAATAGCGATAACTTAATCGAATCACAGGAGTAAATCAATTCGACGTATGGTGAATTACGCACACACGAGAACGCTAGATGCGCATTGCATGGAATGGAATATTCGGCATAAGGGCATGAATTTGCAACGTTCAGGGGCTTCGTGGGCCGAGGCTGTGGCATGAGGCTCGCACACACGTGGCTGCCACGGCCGCCAGCCGTCTGCGGCGGAATCTGACCAAATGCCCATCCGACCCGTCGATTGTTGCCTAAATAACTACGGGCTATTTATGACGTCAATACACGCCTCCGACGTACATTGGAATGTTACTGAAAATTTCCAGCGATATGGACAGGGAATTAACGGACTGTAACTAGAAAGGGCCTTTCAGAAAAGTACAGTGGGACTGGACGGGGTAATTCTAGCCATCAATCCAATTGTTTGAGAGAAAGTCCGAAATGTTGCAAAAAATATCAGGTCCTAAGTATTTCATACTTTGGCTAGAACGTCACAATTTAGTAGGAACGAAACTGATACTTTTTTTTCGAAATGCTTTCATAAAAAAAGGTTGTTTGTATAGAAGAGTAGAATAATTGTCCTTCAGTTAAACCGGAACTTTCTAAAACTTCCTAATACCTATATGTTTTACAGGGAGGACATTTATTTTGATCGTGTGTTTAAAGCCTACCAACATATTAAGACGGAGTTCAAATACATTTCGCACGAAGTCTCTTGGCTCTAACAAAGCGTAACGCCAACACACAAAACGATTGACGGCGTTTTAAGTGCAGATAATCCTCATAAATAGCAATTTGCGTCGTGACAAACGATCCGAGTTGCGCTGCCTAGTTTGGAAATCGCGTATAATGCCGCTATTGTTAATTATACAAGCCACCGCGTCACTAAACATACGATTTATTGTCAACGAACTAGAACAACTATACATTTAGCGAGACATTGTATGACAGTAAGCGACAGCCGCTATGAAAGACTATGATCATTGAAAACTTAATGCAAACATTCATCTTCCTTGTGTATTAAAATTAATGATCACGGGTTGCTTACAGACCATGTCACGTCCTTTGAAAAGGTTTACTTTCAAATCCTGTAATTATAGTTCGAGTGACTGTCTCATGAACAGGAGGTTAGGAAACGCTAATGAGGGATTTAAGCTGGTATTTATTTTACGTCACGGCGCACCAGTTGAAAAATGGACGTCTTTGGATTTTCTAAATACGCAGTGAAGTCAGTCAAACTGATCGAATCGACTGATAAATACAATCGGTCAACAGATCTGGCGGCCACGCACGGCTCTTAGTTAAAAAACCGGACAAGAGCGAGTCCAGTTCGCCCACCGAGGCTTCCGTAATCGCAGTTTTTTCTAAACTGAACTTCTTTATGATTAAATTACAAATTTGATGTTTTTCCTGTATAAGTCGTATATAAGACGATATTTCTTACTTGCCAAATTTCGTCATTCTAGGTCAACGGAAAGTACCCTATGAATTTCGATTCCTCTGAATGTCGAAATACACGGTTTTGCGGTATAAACGGCTGTATCTTTTTTTTTACGTTAACTTAGAAGTTCGATTTTGCCACAGTTTCAAGGGACGGTAGACTTGAGTTGGTTTTAATTTCAACTCGATAACTCCACCCACTCAGAGCTAAAAGGTCTGACAGACAGATGGACGATGGACGGACGGACAACAAAGTAATTGTATAAGGGTTTCGTTTTTTGTTTTTCAGATACGGAACCTTAAAAAATCTACCGGCAGCGACATACCGTACTTCATACAGACATATCGTATTAAATTTTATTTAATACGCTTTTGACGAAAACTTATCTCTCTATCAAATCAGAGCATGGATTGAAACAATGGCACGCTAATAAAAATGTGACTCGTAACGTTGCCGTGAAGCATGGAAAACGTTCCGTCTCTCTGATTCGGACCGTTGCCATTCTACAGCAGATTACAGCGTATAAAATATTCTCTTTTTCGTTGGCAAGTGTTTCAGTGATGTTGGAACTGTTGCAGGTGTCAAGCTCCCTCTGTGCGGGTGCCGAGAGTGGCGCATTGTATATCTTTTCGTAAGCACCGGACAGGAGGGAAATAAAACAATGAAATACGTAGGGTTGGTTGAAGCGCGCTCCTTTAATGAACTGCGACTGAATCCGAGGATCCTTGATAATTCAATGCTGTTTTTTTTTCAAATAAATTCTTTGTACTTCACCTAATACAGACATTAACTCTATATATTAATATTCAATATTGAATCACCGTCAAAACTGATTTCTATACACCGAGATGTGTATCGCTGATATCTACTTCAAATCGTACAGCGACTCTTTCAAATAGACGCCGGTTGAAAGATAAAAACTTAATTTATTGTCAACGTTTGTAGTTTGGACAGTTCTGTGGCAAGTCTCAAGAGCGTTCGGTCAAGCAAGCGGTGCTGGATGAAAAAGCATCGCGCGGAGTCCAAGCGGACGGTATGCGTGGAATGAGAGGGAGCATCCGCCGGCTGCGATTGTTGCCAGTTATCACTGAATGTTTTCCACTGGGGTATTTTGTGCCGCCACAAAAAACCACATAAAGGGCGGGCGCGGCTTGTTTGAGACGAGCCGCCCCTGTGGGAAAAATCGCCGCCAGAAAAATTATAACTCCGCTCACGTGGATTGTTGCACGCCCACAAAATGTACTTAATTGTGGCTTACAATTTACAGAATTAAATGATGCGCAAATGAAAGGAAACTGTTTCATCTAGGTGAGCAGATCAGTAAACGATTTGTCGCCCCAGACGAAGGCGAGTGGTCTGATGATGACACGGGGTCTCGTCGAGTGGCTCGGGGAATCATTAGCGAATACGGAGAGCGAAGCGTCGGCTCCCGGAATAGAAGCCGGGCCCGTGTGACAGCGGGACGATTGCAGCCCGTGATGGATGACGGTGGCGCACGCCGGGTTATTACCGTGCGCCTTAATATCACCAACATCAACAATTTCAGAAGCCAATGATGGAAAACATCGTGCGCTGCGCGGATATTGCGGCGTAATTTCAAAACTTTTAACATAGACAAGATTATTTTAAAAAATAAACACTGATTTCGTATCTACAGCGAACATTAAATCTCTTACTGCCAAACAATCGCTTACTCATGCCATTCGCATCAAGGGCTGGTGGAAAATGCATCAGCCGATAAGAAAAAAATCAGTTCGTCGTCGCGCATACTTGCCAGTAACTGCATAGCGACGTGAACATTCCAAGGGAATACTTCGCATATCGAGACTTAAAAGTTACCATTTACCGATCTCAGATACGCCATGGCCGGTCAAGTTATCTGGTCAGTTCGCTTCACTCGCATACCGCCTTTAAATTAGTAAGAAATACTTCTTGCCAAGCCAACATAATGAGCCTTCTAGGTATTAAAAAAAACTATAAACCGACATTAGGCCATGGAGACATTTCAGTTCGAACTACTGCAACTAAGTACGTATAATTATGCAGTTAATTAACCCCTTTTGATAGTAGTAGGTAAATACCCAAGTGAAAGCATTTCGTACTTTGTAGCTTGACAGGGCGCCGAGGACAGTATAGCCTTTGCCGTCATTAAACGTACAAAGTTAACGGTGACTCTCGGCTTGGTGTAACAAAAAAGGGATCCTGCCGTAACGCCACTGCTGTTAATTTATCCTTGTCTTGCATAAGAGGGACGTGGGAAGATAGAGAGGGATGACAGTGGATTTAATATTGCCACTCGGTATGTGAGTTGCGTTTAATTTATCGTGCGACAGCCGCACAGCTTCGCATCTAGCAAGCAGGAGAACGCTACATCAATCTTCAGACGACTGGAAGAAATCGGAGCTCCAGTGTTTTACCAGACAGCGATGACATGAATCAAAAGGACATGACTGACTAAAAAACAATGAACTTTTGTGGGCATCGTGAAACAATTTTCGTTAAACCTTTGAATGTTTTATTTAATGTGATTGCCTGTTAACCCAGCCAATATGTCCAGTGAACTCATTTTAGATCGTTTCCATTGTGCATTCCAATATTTGCGGAAGTGCGACATCTTTCCGATGCTTGCCAACATATCACCTAAATAAACATACTAGTGACGACACAGGATATTTATTAAAAGGGTAAAATATTTCTAGTAATGATAAGGGTGACCACCCTTACCATTAAGGGGTATGAAAACAACCTATTCTCAGACCTACCGAATATACATAAAATTTCATAAAAATCGGTCAAGCCGTTTCAGAGGAGTATACGCACTACCACTGTCACGATTATTTTATATATTAAGTAAGAAGAATGAAATAATTTAGCAGCAACCGATAATTTTCAACTTAATTAAATTCTAAGCTGATTTTTAAAACCTGATCCACAGTCTCGAAAGCTTGTTCGGGTAAATGTGGCACGTGAAAATCAATATTCACTGCCCGTGCAGTGTTCCGTGCGGTAAACTCGGGTAGCAACCACTTTGTCCGCGGACTTATTATGACCGGGCAACTGGAAACAACGATGATCAACTAGGCTTCATATTAAGTTTTTCTTGCTTGCTGAACTATATGAACATAAAGCTTTGTAAAGGATGTAAATTGTTATACTCAATAAAGGTCACTGTACAAATCCTGGCGCAATTATATAGATAGAACTTGAAAAAAGGTAACACAGACCACATTGTGATCTATTTATGATCCTAGGTACTGTTAGGTTAGTGTCATCATCTAACCCTAACGTAAGGAGAAAAACTCATACTGACGCGATTGTTCGCTTTTAGTTCCTATATTGTTACCACTGTGAGTAATAGCCACGGTTTACAATACCTCATCAAGTTTGCGTCAGTTGTGTAAAGTTTATAAATGTGAAGACAATAGCGAACAAAGAAATGTTGAGGACTATGGTGTTCGAATAGGATCATGGGTAAACAAAGGTCCTTTTCTCTTGAAAATTATGACGGTGGGTAGCAGTAATACTACTCCAAAATAATATAGATAACTTTTGTCTTATATCATAATGAAGCATGTTCCATTTTTTATTATAAAAAAGGTGAAAAAACTCTAATAATTGCATTAAAAAGTCAAGTTGGAACCATTTTGTAAATAAGAGACCGAAGACAAACGAAATCGAATTTTCCATCTTTAACGTCAAGAAGTTGGGTGCCGTGTTTGCTGCAGCAAAAGTTGCAACTGTAGCCGGGATGGCGATGGACAGCAAAAGCTACTGAAGCGTCACAAAAACTTGGAATTGTTTGCAATTTTGCATCGACATCTCTGCTGCTCGATGGTTCAATTAACGCCGGGACACTTTGCAAACGAACGCTTTTCTTTTTCTACAAACTCTTCCCTCAGCTGGAATGCCAGGGATTTTTTTAAAGTCTTGTCCGTTGGTTTTGCTACAACTTTGTTTAAAGTTGATCTTCTTTAGTGTTTCATAACTTTTTCTTCTTCAACACCAGCAAGCTGAAAAGCTAATACAATGAATTAAATATCAATCAATCAGCAGTGGGTGCTGAGGTGAAATGTAATTACTAGCAATGGCTTTTTACATGCGTGGCGGATTTTATTTATCATCTTATTTGTATAGATTATGCTTTGCACTCGAAGAAACAATATTTAAAACGAATGCACTTGATTGGACAAAAATCGGCCGAGTAAGAGCTTCGCTAAAGGAATAAAACTAAAATGAATCGAACCAAACAAATGAAACCTTTTACGTTGAACCAAACGTAACTAGTACTAGACGATCAAAGCGAACCACGCGCCCAATTGCGAAATAAAACGCACAAAATAACAAGTTTAATTAAATTGCCAGAGAGCGGGCAGCGGCTGCCAACAATTCGAAGTAGGAAGGTAACACAACGATAGTTTAACAAGGGAACTCACAAAGTGAACTTCATATCGGGTCGGCTACATATGTACGGCGCAGATACGGTGCACTGATTCGAGTAAATTATTCGCTCACCTTTGTATTACTAGCGCTGCAGCTTTGCCCTATGTTTCCCAAGTTTGGTAGCTGCTCTTTGTATTACGTACCTACTGCTGCGTTTGCTGAATGCTGTTTACGGTTAGTTCTTGAATCATATTAGGGTCCTTGAACATTGACGGAGATACCTATAATGCAGTTTTGGGAACGACTAATGTCTGTTTGGCGAGACGAGTGATCCACGTTGAAGATGAGGCAACATTCTCTAGGTTGAGATTTAAAATTGTTTTACGATCACCCGTAGCCTGACAAAGAAGACCTTTGATGGTCAAATTTAATAAGCAAACAATTATTTCATTAAGCAACAGTATTGATAGGTATGTTATTAGGTAATCTGACTATTTTTTTTAACTATAAAAAGTTAACACTAGTTTTTTTATTTGCCAGTTCTGATTTTAGATTTTGGTAGTTTTTCTCAAATCCTAGTATATGTCCACTTATTTGGGTAAAATCGTGAGTTTATGCAATGTTATGTGTTTTTTCTCACTGATAATAGCCCTTGCTGTAAAGAAATTTCCTTTACTCCATAGTAATCGATACATCTTAACACTCATTAGTCAAGTTAGTCCTTTCAAGAAGAAAATTAAGATAAATAAGAACCAAGGAGTGGGTCCTTTCGCTCAGAATACTCTTGTCAATTCAGAAGGTCGGAAGGTGGGAGAGATCGCTCAGAAATGTGTGCTTTATATCCTTATAATACGGTTCATTACTTTCGGTTGTTGTTAGGGATACCACGCAAGAGTAGTAATCCACAAATAGGTGGCCGAGAATAGAGCGAGGCTACTGGGCTGGACACGTCGCTATCATAATCATCACTCCAGTGCAGCAATTTTTTCAGTTCTATACTTGGTTCACATGTTAAAGTATTATAGCTTCTTTATCTTCTATGGTTGTTCTAGTAATCAGTTGCATAACAACCTTGAAAAATGCAATAAAGACCCATTGCTATGGTGAGCTGATCGCCCCAACAAAAATTCTACAGGTTAACAGGTGAAACAACTACCACCAATGAAAAACATATTCCTTTAAAATGTATTTTTGCAGAAATAAGAAATCTAGGGTCTACGGGTTCTATTTAGGAAGTACCTTAAAGTACCTAGGAGGAAAAAAAATTTTGAAAAAAAAACGGCCGTTTTAGCGGAACTCACTTAGTTCGTTTAAGTCTACTCTTTGATGACCCCTACCTATAAATATTAAGTGAACTTACAACATTAAACTGCGTTTCTTTTTCAGTCTGATTTCCGCTATCCCTAATCGTGCCTGTAAAGGCAAGGTTTAGGATTAAGGGGACCGGGCAGGTCAATAAAGTGGCAGGTAGAGACAGCCCTGTTTACAGGCTTGTGGCTACTCCCGTAACGTTCAATGCTATTGTTATATTGGATGAATTCGAACTTTACACTCAAAGGATCATAGGCTAGTGCTTAAGGTGGGACTACAGCAGTGTAGTGAGAAAGGCGATCTTCACACTTATTTTCACTTTTAAAATTTTCTTGATCTGCAGTCAATTATATCAACAGTATATTTTCTAATTTTCTGGGGGTGCTGTCAATTACTTCATCTTAATCATCATCAACTCTACCAAGTCCGGATTGGTGGAGGCTTGTAAGGCTAGTCTTGCTCTTCGTATTAATATAGATCTCAAATCTTTACTTCGACCATAAAGGCAATATATTTTTATACCTATCGATATCGGTAAACATCCAGATATTTATCCATAATCTACATTACATCATCTCTCCATGACAGGTCTTTTATAAGAATTGTAACATTTAAAATTAATGTGATTTACTGCTACTGTTTTTCTCAACAATTTATGCATCACAGCAAATTTTGAATGAACCACGAGTTCAATCTTAATGCTATGCTTCTTCAGTTGCATGGTCGTGAAAGTCGACACTTAGGCATTATTTACAGCGAAATGGGCCAGTATTTATCTCGAAGCGTTGTTATAATGCTATCTCGGGCCGTGTAAGCGAATGGGCTGAACTAAGCGATTATGGCTTCCGGCGGCGCATCCACTGCCCACCAATTAGGCTTGCATGTGCATCTCGACTTTCTAACTTACCACGCATCGTTTCATATTATGATTCGGTTTCTGCAGTCCTTACGGTCCTTACCAGTTTTGAATTTTGAATACAGTTTACATATTTTTATTTAATTTCTTACGTCTCGGGCTTTCAAACTCTGTGGAGCCAAATGACTGTGTTCGAATTGAAGCCATATATTTTCATTTAAATACTGTTTAAATGATTTTTTTCATGATTTCAATACTACTGTATGAAGTGAGCTATGGCAGATTTCGAAGTACTTTTCTTTTGGTAGTTTTCGGGTTTTGAAACTTTAAAGCAGTTCTTCTCATTTTACTTGATCAGACACATTATACTTGGATAGTGTGCTCTTAAATCAACACTGTTTCTTCAGTATCGTTATAGTTTAACAGCTTGAAGGCAAAAACAAAAGTTTAAAATTTTTAATTTATTTTGTGTTTTTTTATACAAATTCACCCCAATCAAGTTTCAAGATTGAACGAAAAATAATAAAATGGGATTTGTCAACTTTTGTTACGAGTGGTTTCATTATAATTAACACGTTGGATAAAATTTAAGTGTCTACAATTTACTCCATATCCAAGACGTTCTGTTCTTCTTAATAGCTTCTTTGGCCTCAGACTCTGTGAATTTTCATGTCTGTGATGTCCTTGCCTGGTTACCATAGCACAGGGTATCCTATTTTGGGGTCTGGTCAAGTGATTGTGTTGTGTGGAACTTTATTATTAATATGGATTAATATATTTTGTGCATTCAGAACAGTTCTATCTTTCGGGTTTCGATTCCTGTTTGGATTAGTGCATACCTACAACCAGCTCGTATAGTTTTCAAAATTAGCTATTTTCGGCTCTCACTGTTTTCGTTATGGATCTGCTACGAATTGCATTAGAGTTTTGAAATTTGAGACATACATTCTGCTTCGAAAGTCTTCTTGTTCTTCATAAGGTGAACATAATAATAAAAAATGATTAAAACCAAGGTAGAGTAAAACTTTGTTAGCAGACCTCGCCTAATTACTAAAGTTATGTAGTATGTACTGCATTTACAAGTCTGATAGAGTGCTGTCATTATGATTGTATAACTTCAGAAGTCACACAATATTTTCTGTATATTTATCAAACGACAAGAAACTTTTTTTCGATATTTTTTTAGACCAGAAGTAGTCCAGTACTTAAAACAGTACTGACGACGCGACAACTGGAAGAGTTTTCATGGCATGTAAGTCACTTTGATTAGGTAATGTCAAAAGGTATTACATATTTAATTATTCGGGCCCGTATCTCGGAGGCTTCAATTAAATAGTTAGATACAGTTATGAAAAAAAAAGAAGTTAAAAGCGGTGGTGGCGTAGTGGGGTTGACCCTTGCTTCTCGATCGTGAGGGTCTGAGTTCGAACCACGCATGTACCAATGACTTTTAGTTACGTACATTTGTTTGTACAGCAACACCATTCGCTGATAAATTGTGCCTGGATAACGGCGACAGGCTTGCCACTTGTCACGTTTGGGACCTAATAAACTCGGCAAAACGTGGGTCCAGTTCTAGAGACTGGTGCCTCTGCCTACCCCTTCGGAGATAACGGGCGTGAGTTTATTTATTTTATTTTATTTTTATCATACAGTTATTTTTTATTTATTTGGTTCTTCAACAGAAACACACTTTACATTTACAGAACAATATGCAATAAATCGAGCCACAGTGTGAATCCAGTAACTGAAAAACACAGCATTTGCAATTATATCAAGTAAGACTTACATACTACAAGTTGGCATACTACATATTCAAGGAATAGGTCGTGACTTGACCAATATTTATGCTTCTGTTATCGCAAGTTTCTTCCAGGTGCGTAGTAATTAACATACAAATAGGAACTATAAATCAATGAATAAAGTTCAAGTAGTATCAGGTGTTCTGCTGTTAGCTTGGTCATTAGCATCTATTCTTAGACCTACTATTAGTGAGGTTTGATAGGAAAGCTAACACCTATTTTTATATTCTATTCTTATTTAACTCTAAAGGTAAACATATTGCACTGCTAAATAATTCCTTTCTTTGTACATGTTTCTCAATTTATGTAACTGGTCGTCCACAAGGTAAATGTAGAGTTTCATTGTGTCCCAAGCACAAAAATCCGGGCACCGTTTAATTAAAAGAAGGTTATAACCGTGAAGGGGAGCGTCTGTTCAGCGTCACTTGGATGGTGTTAAATTCAATTTCCCTACGACAGTATACGTGATAAATCGTGCTGAAACGGCCATTAGGTGCGACGCCGCGTGAGGGCCTAAAGTGTTAGCAGTTTACACGTCTTATTGCTTGTCGTGCCCTGCCCCGCCGCCGTCGGCGTCGTCAGCGCGCCGCGCAATAAAAACATCAACTGTATTGACAAAAATAACTCTTGGCAACCATTCGGAACATGGACAGCACTGAAACTGAAACTCTCCGCAATCTCTAGATCTCAGCGCGGTGGATCAAAAGGCGATTGGTTTATTGGCGACGGATCACCGAATGTCCTTTTGGCTTCGTCCTGATATGTCAAGTTAACTTTATTTATTAATGGTAATGATCGGTCATCATTTGCATTTGTTAAACGGCTTTACATTAAGTTATGATTAGGCCCAGCGTTTTATAATGTGCAAGATTTATTAATAGGTTTCAACTGTTTCTTTTCTTTAATTACTTTATGGGTTTTTTTTTTATTTAATAAAACTAAATACATAGATACCTACATTATTCGATGGAAATCTAAGGTAGACACTAAAATAAGTTTTAAAAATAAAACAATGCAGTGTTTCGTTCTAAAAGCCACGATTAAGATTGTAATGTAATTCAGAAAAAATATTGTTTACTAAGCCCTGGTACCTATATTTTAAAATATTTAAAGTTTTCTTTAAAAATGAAGTAGGGTTTTATTATTCACTTACAATATTTGTTCAAATATTTTTGGGATCAATTTTAAAATAAAAAAAAAGTTACTTTGTTTTAGCAGGTACCTATTTGATAATATTCCTAATATTTTTCCGTGTGCATAAATAATCTTAAATTTAATTTTGTTTGTTTATTTACAAATCCAATTGATTCTACTTACGTCTCGGATAAAATTTCGAATAATAACAGTCCATGTCACTCGTTAAGAATCCTCACTGCATAAATATTAATGCCACTGTCAATTTGTTTATCATTCACTCGCACATTGCACGAAGAACGTATGACATTTCATAAAAGAAGCCGACAAGTGACATCACCCGCGCAAAATACGTCAAATCACATGCAGCTAACAACGCGACTGAAGTGTATCGCGGGCGGACGATACCATACCGCATCTTTCGAAAATTGCGCCATCCCGGTAAGCACACTCAAGTGAAATTAACAACACAAAGCACCTTGAGCACACTTCATTCCTGACAGCTTGCCTAAATACAATCGAACCCTAAAACAAGATAATGTTTACATCGCGAAATGCCGACACCGTCACGACCGGAAGTCGAAACGAACCAAACATGACAACTATGTAAAATATTGCAGGATCGCGATCGCATTTTTGACATTCCCGAATAAAAATCGACGAAATCTGGCGTTGATTGTATGAAATAGGCACAAATAATAATTTTCACTTACCTATTACGGTGCTAGAAGGTGAGACGAAGGGTCGAATTTTGATTAGATGTTAATTTATCACTGAATTTAAAGAATATTCTCTTATTGGTATGCGAAGAATGGCACAAAGAATCTCGACAACGCACGCGACGAATGCGCACCTCGTTTGCGCATATGCTGACACAACTTCACGGACGTAACTCCCCTCGCCCCGCGTACACCCGGTTTTCTGCGACTGTATAGGTGTCCGGAGCGGTCAAACGTGAAATTTTGTGTTCGTACACACTCACACAAGCGTATTTTGTACCTGCCTAGTTCCCTTTCGCCGCCATCTTTGATGCGATGGAGAGCGAGCAAGCGTCAAGTTTTTGTTTGGTTGATGTAACTAGCGCCCTCTGGCTGTGATGCTTAACTTTATTATTTGTTCCCTAGATGGCGGAGTTATGAGTCGAAAAAATGCCTCTACCATAATAATATGACTTATCAAATTAATTTGGCACATCAACTGAATTGGTCCAAGGCAAAATGAAAGTCAAAGAATTCATGTTCTGAAGCTCTACAACTTTTACTATTTCTGTGTAAAACTGTATACCTACTAAGCATACCTTTTCCCTCACTTTTCAAATACTTAATACCTCAGTTTGATTCGGTTTCATTTACGTACATTTTCGTGTAGCCGAACTTAGATTAAAACTCAATTAAATGTAATAATAGATAATAATTTATTTCATAAAACAAGATAATAGACCTACGACTTAATTATTTTTTACATAATTAAAACAACCAACAAATGACTTCGACACAACAACATTGTAAAAAAATAATCATATAAAACTAAGTAAATACCTAGTTAAGTGACGACAAGTTGTCAGTTTATAATAACTAAAAACCTACCATGTTGAACGTGTTTTGTTTACTGAAAGTTATTTATTTTAAGTGTTAATTTTGCTGTCGTAGGTTGTGGCACTTTTGCTGGTTAAAATGTGATACTTAGGTATTAATGAATACAAAGTTTAAACATGTAAAATAGGTATGTAGTTTGAAAGTTGTTTTATAACTAATTATTTTTACATTTTAGGTAGAGTTTGGCAAAAAAGAGCAAAACGTTAAGTCAAAAAAAACTGAGAAAGGATATTGGTTTAAAGTAACTAATAAATTGACTGTTTTTGGTAAAATAATAAAGCTCTACCACTGATTTCTACGCTTTTTTGCCAAAGTCTTATGCATCTAGTGAAAAATAAACTTAAGTTTGTAGGTCGGTAATCTAAAAATTGTGCAAATCTCGAAATAATTTACCTACACTCGGCAAAGTCTATTCTTCCCTAGGAAAAAATCTAATCGACTAGGCATTCTATAATTAAGAGGGTAATAAAAGTGTTATTAGATAATTAATTGTATATTAGGCGGATATGCCGATTTAAAGGAGGTGCTATTTTATTTACTCGCCTACCTGCTCAGGCGACGGCACGATTTACGATATCAGCTCTTAACAAACCATTTGTTATGTCAAAAAATCAGTTCCAAGAACAATTTTTCATTAATGTCACTTTGGTAGTATCTATTTGAATCTCTTAGTTGGTCTGCATTATTTTTATGTTTATTTTATCACAAGCAAATAATTACGATATAAATGACATAACATGAGACACCTTCTTATGTACAATATACATTAGTAATAGTACGTTCTTGTTTCAAACCGGTAATACTAGGTGTGCTTCCTCTTAACTATACCGCAATAAAGGCTCTGTGCTTAATTTAACAAATGACTCTTAAATTTTCATAACTTTATTCTAATTACTTACCTACATAGTTAATTAAAGAGATTTTATAAATCATTTTTGTAGTAAATGACTCTATCATAGTCTTAGCTTAAAAAACTCTTCTTTCAAACGCTATCTTTTAATACTTTATAATCTTTAAGTCGACAGCACGTCAACCTTCACATTTTAGTTTCAAAGTCGCCCGTATTGCAACGGGGTAGAGTGTACTGTACAGGTGTATAGGATGATGTGCTCTTGACTGTACATACTTTGTTTTTTATGATATTGGTAAAACTGATACAATTCGAAATGAGCATTTAACAAAAATCTTTTAGAAAGGTATTAAGACTTTCGGCAGAATACATACTCGACAAGACAATGCCTGACCAGCAAAACATCCTATCTACTTTATTCTAGTGCACATCAATAATTGACGAATTTTCAACAAGGACATGAGGTTAACTGGTTACGATCAAAAAGAACTCTTTGAGGGACCTACCTAATTTGAGCTTCGAAGGTGAAGGAAGGAAGCAGCTCCTACTTAACTTATTTATAATTGGCGTTCACACAGATCCCTTTTGAGAAAGTTAATATCTATCAAATAATTAGCAGTCAGACATTGTCCCAAAGAAGACAAGACCATTTTATGTTGTGGAATACCAACGAGAAATATATGCCTTTGGGCAACTTGCGCCAACATATCACTGGACAAGTAAGTAAATAGATAAAATACACGGTTGTGAGACATACAATAATGTATATGGATTGCTCTGCAAATGTCATGGTCTAAGACAATGAGGGTGACTTGCGCCAAATTAATTGATAAGTGAGTAAATAGATAAAATACATAAATAGATTCAGTGATAAGTAGCTCATTGACCCAGTGTTCAAACTTATAATTTTATTTATCTATGGATGAATAATGGCTTTGCAAATGTTATGGTGCAAGACGTTTGAAGGACATTTATTGGATAGAGCTTACAGGTATAGCAGATAGAGTTGGCGCAAGCCGGTTTTAGAGAATTTCAGTTACACGTAGGTAGGTACTGTCGTGTTTTTTTTATTTTTAAGGTAAACTAACTCTTATATTTTGATAAGTGTTCAATATTTTTTATTCCATTGCATTTATGTGAACCTGACAATAATATAGAGTCTGTGTAATAGTATTGAAAAGAAAGACGCGTTTGCATCCTGGAGGGTTAGGCGGAGATTAGGGTTATTGAAAAACCTCCTTTGCTTCGACATTCTTATGTCATATGCACATTCGCCGGTTTTGGAAAGTTTCGATCTTGACCTTTATTAACACACTTACCCCCAGTTTCTCGATCGCTAACAGTCTGTTAATCTACTGTTAACAGCTGGCGGTTGTTTTTTTTTGGATGTCCTTTTGACAACTGACAGCTGTTAACAATAGATTGACAGACTGTTAGCGTTCGATAAACCGGCGGTAAGTATTTTAATTTACGATGTATTAGGTCCACGTTTATTCGTTTATTTAACTTGGGAATCCTTGCTGGCTCTGCCACGGACATTTGCTCCATGTATTTTTATTGTCGTTCTTTCTTTCATCTTCTCCATAAACTCAAACCATCGCAACATTTTCTGTTTCATTAAGGAACTTTCACTAAAGAAAATTTAATGTAATAGGAGAGAACATGTTAAAAGATAACGAAACGTCTTTTTTTCTACAAATACTTCAAAAGTATTATTAGAAAATAGCTAGTCGAAAAGTCAATATCTGAGTCACATGGTGGAAAAACAAGTCAAATAGGTAAATCGGCTTTCGACTAGGACGTCACCACTCCCTCGCGAAACGCCTTTGAAATAAAAGTTGTTTTATTATCGATCTCGAGAACAAAAAAAAATTGTTTTATTTTTATTTTCTTATGTGGTCTTTTATACGTATTTATAAAAGTAATATCACTCTAATCTAAGTGAGACGAAAGTTCCAATTCTAGTCACTATATCCTCATTCTCATCTTCATCCTCTTTCAGTTCACAACATCTTTTAATCCCACTATTGCGTACTTATGCTGTCATTCAAAGTATCGCCACACATACTTATTAAGGACCTCATTTATGCTGCATTAATCTGACTTACTTAAGCTCTTCGTATTGACAGTATCGCTACCATACATAGGAGTAGAGAGTACTGCTTTACGAATAGCCAATCTAGCTCTTCTGGAGATAGCTTACAAATGGATGGTCCAATTCGAGAAATCGCAGAGTCCAATTTCATACATTTGCAAAACGACGTAAGTCGAACTCATGATTTTTGGACTTCGTTTGGAGTCGTTTTGCAATTGTATGAAATTGGATTTAGCGATTTCTCGAATTGGACCATCCAAATGCGAGTGTAAGGCACCGTTTATATAATTACCTGCTTACACTCTTCTTTCTAGTATATCATCTTCACATTTCTCCAAACATACATAATAATAAAATTATTCTTTATTATTCCGCCACTAGTCTTACAAGCTTCTACCAATGCGGACTTGGTGGTAGAGTATGGCCTATACCTTCCTCAGGGAAGAGACGCGTGCCCCTCGGTGATGATAACAATTCTCTAAACTCTTTTAGTTGTCCCATTCTTTCATCTCCAATCATTTTCTTGTGCTTTTATTGCCTCATCTCATTCGAAATCCATTACTTTCGTCTTACTTACACTAATTTTCATTCCCTTTCGTTTATAAATACCTCATCCAATACTGTCACATGTGTCCTCTGTCTTTGTCTTCCCGTACCTTTACTGTTATGTCGTAGTGTAGGTTGAGAAATCCCAAACTTTTTCAGATTGCGACATATTTACAGGCTTAATGGTCACCGTGGCGAACTATTCTAAGTATGCATGCAATGACATCGGGCACAGAAACGAAAACAAAGTAAGAAAAAGCTATCGGAGAACGCCTCGCGAGTGGCAGCCCCTCTTTAGGAATCATACATACATACATAAGCTCACGCTTGTATCCCAGAGGGGTAGGGAGAGACCAGGGACTGCCACCTGCCACGATCCTGACAAATAACTTTAGGAATCCTTGGTGAATAGGGCGCACACATTTATGATCGACCGATTTATTACCACCACAGATATCTCAATGCTCTGAGATGATCACAAATTGCATAATGTCTTTGTGGTATGGAAGACTTTATACCACTTTACCACAACATTGAATTTTAAGTAAAATTCAATTACCACAAGTAAAACAATTTCCGCTTGATTTTCCTGTGTCTTAGTTGTTCTTGTTATGTAGGGAGGGGTAGACAACTTGCAGTTCGTGTGAAGGCAGGTCCTGAACCACAAGAGCGTGAAACGCCATGTTCGCTATGGCCAGGGTGTATTCGCATGCCGCGAACCACGTGAAGGCTGGAATTTGAAAATATTCAGGATTAGGCTTAAACTGTACTTAGTAAACTTATTTACTAAAGTGTGCCTATGAAAACGCTATAGAACCGCCTGTCTTTGTTGACACTGCACCGACTTAATGACTTTATATTGCTGATAAGATGGTAGTTCTTAGATGGTGGATCAATCTACTAGTCTCTGATACAACTCACAGACACTAAAACATCTGAGTAGTCACATTACGTACCTATCTTGTGTATTCTAAAGTAGTAGCCATTAAAAGGTGTATCATGCACAGTCGACAGCACGTCAACCTTCACATTTTAGTTGCAAAGTCGCCCGTACTGCAACGGTTTAGAGTACGGGTGTATAGGATGATGTGCTTTCGACTGTACCTAATGGCGGATACAGATTGAAATGATAAGGAAATGATTGAAACATACCTAGAGGTCTGCACAGCAGCCGATGCATCAGGAAGAATATTATGAGCCCGATGGTAGCCAATATGGCGATGTAGAGCAGTATCCACACGTATTTGTTCGTCCGCACGGGCTGCACCACATCGCTCGCGATGCAGCCGACGCGGGCGCGGCAAAGCATGTGTGTTAGCGACGCTACCATGAAGACTATGAAGATCTTCTCGTGTACGACTGGAAGTTCAAAAAGGCGCGTGTTATCAACCCTTAGACATGTAGTACTTTTACTGCTCAAAACAAATAGGGGAATAACATTTCGGAGTGGAAAAAAAGGGTTCCGTAACTCAAAAAGAAAAGCGAAACCTAGCCGGTAGACCTAACCGGTCTAGCCGTTAAGGTGCTTACCTACCAAGTCAGAAGTCGTCCTCAATCTGGATGTTTCCTCAACAGAATGTTAAGAAAAGTGAGTATGACCAGGAGGACATGTATATCCTCGTAGTCATACTGATATGACAAATTAGTATGACCACCAGGAAACGGCGATCTTTTCACATGTTTGTAATGGCCTTGCCTCTTTACCAAAAAGACAGGGTATCCTAGTTTGGGACTGTAAGTATGTAAAAAGAACATCAGCGTGCAGCAATATTACGGTGAATATATCCGCGCTATACAGAATGGATGGCAGGGTGTGTGATGCAGCAATATGGATGCGGTATGCTGACTGCGATACCCTTCTAGTCAGCCACTTAGTTGACGAAAGCTGCATCGTGCCATTTTTGCAACGCGAGTATTTGTGCCCGGCCCGACTGGTAGTTGTCGAACCACCCAACCATTTCATCATCGTCATTATCAAATCCCTAATAGGATACCTTCCATGATAAGAGGGATGTATTCAAGGAGGACTTCGACTGGAGAAATCTAGCAGTACCAGGTAGTGATTTTCCCGGCTTCGTAATGTCCAGTAGCGCTAATGCCGTTCCCGAACTCGAAACCCTGACTGCATTTCAAGAAGTATGCCATTTTCCTCTAGCTATTTCTATAGAAGAAGAACATTTTATTATAAAAACAGTACACACGCCACAATAACAAGGTAAATCCAAAAATGAAATAAAAAAATAGTACTAAACAAAAAATTAGAAGAAAACAGAAGGAAAATAATGGTCACGGCGTGTCACTGCTGTTATTAATGGCAGCGGACTCAGCGTTATGCTGATGGACAAGCCTTCAGCGCTGATTTTCAGTCAGTGCCAAAAGATACTCCGCGAGCGTCACAGGCCGCGGTGTGTAACAAAAACGATGTACTATAGCTGATTATACACAGCCCTCTCAATTATTAGATAAGTAATAAAAAATGCAACTTTAGTATTTATTGGCCAGTTATAATTAAAACATAAGCAACACGTTTTACTTCATAAGATTTCAATCTTATTCCTCTAATTGTCTTGATGAATTGCCTCATAAAATTGTGATGTTACACTTAAAAGTTAATGGTGAAAGTTTTGTTTTCTAATGAAGTCATTTCCTTTTTTTCCTTTTATGTCTAAAGATTAGTAGAATTTCTTTGTTAGATTCTTCTCCATGTACTCGTAATGTACATGGAGAAGAAACTCGTGTGAAACTAACAACAATGCCGTTCATAAAGGAAATATTTTGTCTGTACAATAAAATATTTGAGTTTGATTGCTTATTGAAATCAGAATCAGAAATCAAAAATTTATTTCAACGTAAAGAATTTACATTCTGCTTGTTGAATGTCAATGTACATACAGTTATGTATAATGTTAGCCGCTGCCTTGGGGCCGCCTGTAGTGGAGAAAAAGACAGCGAAAAAAAAACTCCACTCTGACAATCTTTTCTCAAATCACCTTAAAGCTAATACAAATCAAACTTACAACATAATATCTTGAATGTGTTGAACACTAGACACATTTATCCTCTGATTAAATTAAATATTAAACTACTATTTAATGCCATACGTCCTTGTCTTCTAAATAATCGTTGATTTTATAATAAGCTTTTTTGCAAAGAGTGTGCTTAACACAATTCTTAAATCGCGTTGGAGGTAACTCTAATATATCTTGGGGTATCTTGTTGTAGAACCTTATACAGTGCCCCATAAAGGAAGTATTAACTTTTGCAAGTCTAAATCGTGGAAATGACAATTTATGTTTATTCCTAGTATTAACGTTATGATGGCTACCAAGTGTTTCAAAGTCTGTAATATTTTTCCTAACGTACATAATATTTTCATATATATATTGGCTTGCAACTGTTAAGATGTTAGTTTCTTTGAAAAAGTCTCTTAGCGAGTCCCTACTACCTAGCTTGTAAATAAATCGGATCGCTCTCTTCTGCAAGATGAACATAGTCTCAATGTCTGCTGCCCGGCCCCACAGTAGTATACCATAGGACATAATACTATGGAAGTAACTAAAATAAACAAGCCTAGCAGTTGCAGCGTCAGTAAGTTCTCGAATTCTTTTCACAACATACGTTATTAAAGGTTACTAGAAAAAAGGTTAGAAGAATAAATTTGTGTACCCAAGAAAATGGAGCCCATTTTTCAAGTTTACCATTTTTTGAAAAGAATTAAAACAATTTAAGATTTCATTGTTTTCTTTTCATTTAATTTATGAAGTTTGTTAGAGAGATTTCATCCTTATAATTGACCTTAGGGATCGATGCAATAAAAGTACAGGGTGCAACTTTCACAGATTTTAGTAGGTTCGATTACCGGATGCGTCAAGCGAATTTTTGAAAATCTTTGAATGCAGTTTTCTTTCTTTTCAAAAATAAAGGAATGTTTCCTTTGAGTAAAATTTTCTATCTACAGTATTAAGAGTACTTCCCCTTCAGGTGGCATTACAAAATTCCACCCTGTATATTACTTAGGTATATGGATATTGTTGTAGATTAGATTACAACTCTTTACTGTACACACTAGAAAAACAAACAAATAAATTATGAGACTTAGGTATATAGGTATCCAAGTTTTGCCGTATACAATTGGCGGTCTTATCGCTAAAAGCGATCTCTTCCAGACAGCCTATATTAATTTATATTAATAACCTTAACCTTATATTAATTTATGTTTTATTACATTCCTTTGCTAACGAGTTCACGGCACATACCTACCTACAGTTAGCAATAAATAATTGGCAATGTCAGCGGTAAAACCGTTCATCCGAGGTAATCTAGAAAAACTAATATTGTGAGAGGAACGAATCAATTTGTTTCCAGCAAGAGAACGTTAATAATAGGTACCTAATATTGTAACGAAATTATACGGGTTACGTGAGTGGATTATTTGAAGGTGACGAAAATTTATTGCAATGCCCCCAATCCCAACAATTATTTAATTAGCTACAGTCGACGAACTATTTTGTGACTCCGGGCTGAAGTTGATAATATGTACTTAAGAACTTACACTCGGTAAATACTTAAGTTCTGTGGCGCTCTTTTCTAAAGTTTATAGAGACAGCACTAACCCCCTTATTCATAATGGTCCGCTAACTTAAAACAGCTGCTAAAGAGTGTTATTTCTCATTCTAACTTACGTCAATAGAAGAAGATAGAGCGAGTATTAGCAATGCTTTAAGTTAGCAGACTATTATGAATAAGGGGGTAAGAACTAAGTTAAGAAATTACTTCTCGAAATTCTCAATTCAGAAATCGGCCCTTAGGGGTGTTTTCTGAGTTGAGAATTTTCGCTAAGTAAATAGATACTTAAGAAACGTTCTGTCACGCTCTTTTCTGAGAAATTTCACGAGACGGCACTACAGTACCTAAGTAGTTACGTACCTACTTAACGTTACGTTACGTAGTGAAAATTCTCAACTCAGAAACCAGCCCTCAGGCTTAGGCTATTAGTTTGATGAGTGGGTACAACTCTTAATGACAGTCACAAAAATGTATTAAGTTCAATTCCTTAAGCCCATTACACAATGAAAAAAAAAAGGTATAAGAATAAGAAAGAAGGAATAGCACAGAAATCAATTGTCTTCCTTATTCTTGAATTGTGTCTTGCTCAACAGTGATGCCATTGCTGGATTCCGCTATTTCTTATTCCTTATTTCTTATTCCTTATTCTTGTACCTTATATTTTTTCATTGTGTAATGGGCTTGACTTCTACTATATTATCTACTATCAAATTGAAAATCGTGGTATTACTTACAGTAGTTTTCCCTGTTGGAGACGTAAGTGACTCCAGTTAAAGCGAACAGCTCCACTAGGTTTAGCCAGTAGCACGCGTCGCCAAGCTGCGTCGCTAAAGTACGGGCCTGAAAACGAAGTGCAGGAAAATTTATTAAAAAGACACAGACAAGAAGTAATTTTCGTACGCAAGGCACGGTTGCTCAATAATTGACGACCTCGGAGGTCCCGGTTCGAACCCCGGCTCGGGAAAACAAAAACCCCACGTCTTGGATGTTTACTGTTTGTGATGTCGCTGTTTTGGGTCCCCACGATACAGGGTATCGTAGTGTGGGGCTAGAAGCACATGTATGTGCTTGTATGTAAATGTTATGAATGTTATGAAATATCAAGAAAACAGAATAATCCTTAATACCTAATCCAGAGCAAGACTTGGTAATTTTGTCATCATCGAAGGGATTGAAAAGACAGCGTCGTTTTATTTCTCATTCTATCATATAATCTATGATGGAATGAGAAATAAAACGCAAGCGAAATAAAGTATATAGGTAAGAAAAGTAGCTACGTAGTCCGAAACCAATTCAACAATTTTTTATTTTTCTTCGGAAAACATTTCAGTTTCACTTTCAAACTAAATTAATATTTAATTTCGTTCAGGTTTTTTCTGAGTACTTATACAAAGACATTTTTTTAAATACCTACTATTAATATCAGTAAATTAAAAAAACTGAAAAATTGGGAGTCGGACTCGCCCAAGAAGTTCAGGAATCAAGTCGCGCAGTTTTTTTTTCCCGAACTTCCAAGACCAATTTTATTTATGATTTAACTAATAGTTTTCAGACTTTTTTCTCTATTGGTAGTGTAACATAATGCTACATGCCAAATACCTACGTAATTCTAGGTCAACGGGAAGTACCCTATAAATTTTCTTTGAGTGTCAAAATATAAGTTTTTCGCGCCGTAGATAGGCCGTATCTTATTTTAGGGTTGCGTACCCAGGGGGTAAGGGTAAGACTCCACAGTTTGTGTCTGCCCGTGCGTCCGTCCATTTGTATTTCTGTCTGTTACCAGGTTGTATCGCATAAACCGTGATAGCTAGACAGTTGATTTTTTTATAGATGATGTATTTCTAAAATAAAATTAATATTTAAAGGGTCTCAAACTTAACAAACGTGATGTTTCTGTCATTTTATGCTCGATATTAATAACGGCAACAGGTGCACGCTTAAAGTATTCACAGAATATTTAGTTGTATATTCAATTTAAAAATAAATAATTAAATTAAAATAAAATAAGTATTTTTAGTTCTCTCTCTGAAAGAAGGGCAGTGCCCTGTAGTGGGATGTATTTTAGGGGCTCCCAAACAGGTTTTTTTCGGGTTTTTTTGCCGGTCTTTGCTCGATATTAATAACGGCAACAGGTAGTATGGCGGTGTGTGTGCGTGTGTGTAAATGTTATGTTATGTTATGTAAACAAAGGTTCCGTACAATTATCTATAAAACATTGAATAATGTTTTATAGATAATTGTACGGAACCTTTCGTGCGTAAGTCGGAATAGCACTTGGCCGTTTTTTTAAGTTAACTTGAAGTTAGATTTCTTAGAGCAAAAGGGACCGTAGACTTGAGTATCTGGTTTTAATTTTCACGCGTTCACGAGATAAAAGGGTCTTTAGTTTTTTTTTATCTTGTGAACGCGTGAAAATTAAAAGGGTCTTTATTACTACGTACAATGGCCCAACTATGAGGCCAAGTGCGGAAATCCTAGGTGTAACTGTGTAACTGTTCCGAAGTTCGAAGGTTCCGTTTTTTGGAGGTACTGAAACCGAAAAGAGGATTGACGTTTATTGTAATTGAGACAGATGAATGACCTTGGGCGAGCAACCAAATCGATATTGTGCTTATACTTATTGTATCCCTTGATTTCTATCAAGGGTTTATTTGATAAAAGTTGAATATAATGAAAATTACGTTTCAGAGATGATGATGACAGGTAATCAATCGCGTTGCATAATGTAACCGTTAAAATGTCAAGTACTGAACAAATTGAGCTGGGTTGGTAGTTGCTGAGTTGACTGCAACGCAGAACAGCAGTTATGGTAGCCCTGTTATGTAACCCGACCTTTAAGGGTAGGCTTTTGCTACTACAAGCTCCATTAGGTTACAAATGGAGCAAGCCATTATTGGTTCTTGCTATGTTTCAGTTTATTGAAACTGAAGACAATGTAGTTAATGTAGATTTTTTTAATATAGGTATAATACAGGCATTGCGAATTATTGTATTTTTTAAAATACCTTTTAAATAAGATTGGTTTTTCGTAGACTCTTGTTTGTGTCTTGTAACTCTGACTTGCTAAAGAGAAAAAAAATACGTAATTTAGTGGACAAGTTGATAGCTGAATGAAAAACCTGGCAGCTTTTGAAAGGTTAATCTATGCAAGTGCTGTTGGCAAAACGCCTAGGCGATTCACTCTGTTACAGGTAGGTACGTCTTCTCAAATCAGTGTTACGTGACGTTGTGTTTGGCACATGTCGTAGCTCTTAGCACTAGTACTATTAAGTTACGATAGTAATTAATATAATATCTGTGGTCTAATAAAATAAAATTAAGCCCACAATTGTTTCTCTCTTTCAGGGCTCCGTACCTCAAAAGAAAAATCAAATCTTGAGGGTATATAGTCCCTCAAAGCTGTGAAAAAAATTCAACATCTAAGTTAACGTAAAAAAGATACGGGTGTCTAGCCGCAAAAAAAAAAAACCTTGATATATTTCGGCACTGAAGGGAGTCAAAATGTATAAGCTACTTCTCGTTAATCTAGAACTATACAAATAGTTTATTTGGTATAAGTATTATGTCATACTGTTACGCAGATTTAAAGCGCTAAGATACCTTTAATCTACAAGCCTCGATTGTGTCCCACTGCTGGGCGAAGGTCTCCCTTTTAGTTTTCCACTGTCTGTTCTTGGCCACTGACTGCCACTAACTTGACACTGACCGCAAATATATTGGAATGACCTCACGACCTTTCAACCAGTTTGGCAGAATATGGTTTTAAAAATACTTTATGTTAAATGTTCTGAAAATGAATAAAGCTTTACCCCACGTACCATGTCCTCCGTTATATGAGCGGTGCGTTGCTTGTGATAGTTGTAGTAGATGGACCCTATTAATAATCTCGGCCCCAGGTGGAAGGCTATGCTTATCCGCCACACGTACCTCTGGGGGCTGATGCCCGTAATAGCACTTATTGAGGGCATTACATTGTAGACCTGAAAAACGATCCAATTGTAGAAACACGTAGAAAAAGATTTACCTACAGATTATGTAGTAGGTAATAATGAGTATGTCATGATTTTGTGAAATATATTTAAGTTTATAAGTAAATATGTCTATTATCCTTTGAAGTAGGTACCATCATAATAATGTTAACCTGTTAAATCACCTATTAAACCTGTTTTAGTCCTTACTTTGAAAATAACAATAGAAAACCATTGTTATTAGCAAGGTTAGGACTTAAGAGGATAATTGTCGCATCGGTCACCATGTAATTAGAGAGTCGTGGATTGCGGCGTACTCGTATGCATACATTACATTGACAAGCATTAAATAGTAAAAATATTGATTGGTTGTAAAAGGAAACGGAAACTAAAGAGGGGTTTACAAATGGCGTCACGTCGAACGGTTACGGCGAGAGGCCATTGCGTTCCGGAATGTTGCCTCTGATGGGATTTTCCGATCAAACATCATTATTAAATGTTGACGAAACAAAAGAGGTTTATCAGAATTGTGGAAAGCGGCAAAGCCTGGTATCTGCTGCTAACCCTTCCGGGAGATAGGCGTCAGTTTTTGTATGCTATGTACGAATAGCATGTTGTTAGAACTTTTTGGCGTGTTAGGGACTCCACACACGACGGCTATAAGGTAAAGATGTATATTATAGCACGATATATCTCATTACATCTTTCCATAGAAATCGTCAGGAGACCACACACGACAGCTATAATATACATCTTTACATCTTCGTACCTTAAAGGTACTGAGCGATACGAAGATGTATATTTACCTGTCGATACATCTTAATATATCTCAACACCTTTTCATATATTACGATACATCTTTCTTCGAACAGGGTGTTCAAAAAGTTTCTTGGTGATTCAAAAACTCCACTAGGAGTCTTATTTCGCTAAACGATATAGGTATTCAGAGTCCTGTCTCAAAAAATTCATTTGCTCCACATCACTTGTAGCCCTATCTGTAATCACTAAATAGTCTCGCTAAAGGCCGGTTTCCGAATTGAGAATTTCACTTAAGTAAATACTTAAATAACGTTCCGTCACGCTCTTTTCTGAGAAATTTGACGAGACAACACTAGAGTTAAGTAGTTACTTAGCGAAATTCTCAATTCAGAAATCGGCCGTAAGCAACGTTTCGTAAGCCTGAGGAAGGTATAGGCCATACTCCGCCACGGGGGGCCAAGTCCCTTATTGGTGGAGGCTTTTAAGAGTAGTGGTTGGTCTTACTCTATGGCCTTTGACTTGGCTTACTGACTGCCATCTATCGACGGCAGCCAGCACCAACTGCTTAACATGCCTTGCGAAGCATGGAACCGCTCGGATAAATGTCATAAACGGTCACCCATCCATGCACTGAACGCGCCCTATGTTGCTTAACCTTCGTGATCGTTTAAGATCACTCAGGCGGCCAGGGCTGCGAGCGATTCTTCGATTCAGTCGATAGATGACCTATGATTTTATACATATAACATAGGAAGTTACAAATATTATATAGTGATGGAATATAACATTAAAGTTGCCTTTAACATGAAGGATAGTAACAAAAATCAATCTACCTCAAGAAAAGAAAAAAAAGTGTAGCAACACAGTGGTCATCGAAATTGTAATAATATCATGCCGGTCCTCTAGGTGGCGATGCCTGATAATTCCGCATTTAATTTAAACTCTTCGGAATTTTCCTTACCTAACAAGATGTTCAATCCACATCGTTCTATCTTTGGCAGTGCTAACGCATACGCGCATCAAAATCTCATTCATCTTCTGATAAACTACTTATCTATTAAATCTAGTAGTAAGTCGACAGATCCATAACAACACCCTGTATAACGTCTTAGCAGCCGAAACGTGTGTCGGTCGAGACGTATGCCAACGAAATGTAGCGAAATATACATTACGTTACCTGTTGCGTGTGTGATACTTTAATATAATGTAAAGCTATACATCCCGGGATGTAATGTATATTATAGCCGTCGTGTGTGAAGTCCCTTAGGTGTGGCGTTGTTGCATGTTAGAACATAGCTAACAGAATGTGAGAGCTTATTTACCATATAAAATGTCACCAAATAAATTTAGGAAATTCTAGGCAAATAAATTTATTTTATTTTAATTTTATTTTTAATAACATCGCAAAGGGCAAGATAAATAATACCTGAAAAAAAAAAACGCAACGCAATGCAACGATTAAAGAATGTCGATGAAGCGAAAGTGCCTGGTCATTGCCTACCCCTCTGGGATACAGGCGTGAGCTTATGTATGTACATCGTATTTTTTTATTTACCTACCTAAATTACACCGTTTGTTTTTGGTGATACAGGTCAAGAACCAATGTGGGTAGCTAAACCTGAGTGTGGTAAAGAAGCTTTAAACAGATGGAACGAAAAGCTTGTCATCCGGATATTTTGAATTTGTAGTTAATGGATGGATAGACTTGAGGGTTGCTAGATGGCTGGACTTTGTTGTAGAATTGTTAAATAAGTATAAAATCAAAATAGTGACTGCTCTACACTGATCTGTGCTGCTCTATAACATTTGTCTAAAGCATCGACTTTGACTTTGACGAAGTTAATCACAGGTAGGGGCCACACTTCCTTCATCATTTCCCTGATGTCGATACAGTCGCGATGCTGTAGCGCGCTGGCATCGTTTTTGCGTTGCAAATGCGACTAACGCGCGTGCGTTTACGAAACGCGCGACAGCATCGCTACAATAAGCAGTCGTGGGCGAGGGCCCTAGTAAAATTCTTGAGAGGTATGGTGTCAGAGGAAATTGTATGGATTGGCTGAAACCGTACCTGAATCAGTGCAATCAAAGTATACTGCATCCTAAGATAAAGTGATGACACGATTAAAACCACGTCACCGATATCGCACGTCGAAAATAAATAAATTCATAAATATAATACCTAGATGTCGATGGTGACAAGTACCTACGTAATATACCTAACATCATTATAATTTAATTTAATTTTATATTAAATACTAATATGTAATATAAGTAATTATTATAATATTGCTATGCCGCTCTCGGTAAAATAACAGTAGGTACCTAAACCTATATACTTTTATGCATAATCTATAATTTAGCTTAAGACTTAGGTATAATTTACAGTGTAATTTATCGCAATACATAATGTATTGATTTAAATAGCTAGTTGAAAGTTTTCACTGTACGTTATTCGTATAGTAGACCAGAAATTGTTATATAGTGTTTTTTTTTTTCAAAATTGTTTGATCGAATTGTTAAGGCCGGTTTTAGAGTTACGCTGACACTCAGCGCTGACAGACCAATACGTACTACGTCATAAGGAGCGTTTAAGAAAAACGCCGACCGTTCAGCGCTGACCAGCGATACATTTTGTCTATCAGCGCTGACGGTCAGCGCGTATTCAGCGTGATTCTATAACTAGCCTAATACCGTTTAAAACTTTAAAAGAAGTTAGAAAAATATCACTATTGATTACTGAACGGAGCTGTACCTATTCTTGAAGGGTTTGTTTTGAACGAAGAGGAAAAATGCCATTCGTGACTTTGTAACGAGGTTGTGATACCTCGTCTACAAACCTGTTTCATCACCAACCCATTATATCCCCACCGAGGGGCACGGGTCTCTTCCCTGAGGAAGGTATAGACCATACTCCACCACGGGGGCCAAGTCCGGATTGGTGGAGGCTTGTAAGACTAGTGGCTGGTCTTACTGTCAGAAGTTTTCAAGCCGCCCCTAAAGGCCTCTGACTTGGCTTAACGACTGCCATCTATCGACGGCAGCCGGCACCAACTGCTTAACGTACCTTGCGAAGCACGGAATCGCTCGGAAAAAATGCCACTAGCGTTAGTCATAGACGGTGACCCATCCATGGACTGAACGCGCCGTATGTTGCTTAACCTTAGTGATCGTTCAAGATCACTCAGGCAGCCACGGCTACGAGCGATTCATTACAAACCTGTTTATTAGTTTTATATTTAGGCTATTTACTTTTAAATCTTTCGATTCCGTTTTCAGTTTTCAAATTCAAATTATTTGTCTTTTGTTCGTAGTTCACTTTATTTGTCATGGCATCGCCTGGGTCATTTCGATTTCAAGTCTTAGAAGAGACAGTACGCCCAGTGCCTTCAGTTTTACTTCATATTTTTATTGATTATTTAAAGTGAATTAGTGAACCAGTGCAAGTTGAATTCAGTATTCAGTGAATGTTAACTAATCCTGACGGTTCTGTACTCCAAAACCTTATTTTAAACGAGGCACAATCGTAAGTGTGGCGTGTTATTTTTTACGTAGCTCTTTGTAAGCGTTGTGTTAAGTTTAGTTTTAAAAATGTACCTTTTGTCATCAGGTGCCTCTACTTTTTGACATTAAAACAAGTCCTAACACCCAACGAAGTCTCCTTATTTCTTCACCTGCTGAGCTTCCTGGGCTTGTTACGTGACAATTGGCGCCCAACGTGGGGCCGCGGTAGGCACTCGGGCTTGTGAGGAATCGTATGCGCTGAAACCATGTATGGTTGCGATTGACTTCCGTCGTACGATAGAAAGACAACAAGCAGCTCTGAAAGGCTTACGTTGCGTCTAACTTCAAGGTGGGGTAGAATTAGAGTAGCTCAAACCCCATGACTAAAATTCCATAAAATAAAATAAATCCCAAAATTCTAAAATAGAACATAGTATTCTCTTATTTATCTATCGGCATATTTAGGCATTTATTCAATTATACTACTCACATAACTTATGTACTACTTTTCCCAAAATTCTAAAATAGAACATAGTATTCTCTCGATTATTTATCGGCTTATTTAGTCATTTATACAATTACATTACCTACATACCTTATGATCTACTTTTCCCAAAATTCTAAAATAGAACATATTATTCTCTCAATTATTTATCGGCATATTTAGACATTTATACAATTACATTGCCTACATACCTTATGATCTACTTTTTCCCAAAATTCTAAAATAGAACATAGTATTCTCTCATTTATCTATCGGCATTTTTAGGCATTTATTCAATTACATTACCTACAAACCTTATAACTACTTTTCCCAAAATTCTAAAATAGAACATAGTATTCTTTCATTTATCTATCGGCATATTTAGGCATTTAATCAATTAAACTACTCACATACCTTATGTACTACTTTTCCCAAAATTCTAAAATAGAACATAGTATTCTCTCATTTATCTATCGGCATATTTAGGCATTTATTCAATTACTCTACTCACATACCTTATGTACTACTTTTCCCAAAATTCTAAAATAGTACATAATATTCTCTCACTTATCTATCGGCATATTTAGACATTTATACAATTACATTCCCTACATACCTTGTGATCTACTTTTCTCAAAATTTTAAAATAGAACTTAGTATTCTCCTTTATAGTTATCGACACAATTAGACATTTCTTTACTCGTAATTGATTACACATGTTTTTAAAATTGTGTTGTCGACCATACATAAGCGTCAACAACGTAATTATTACTTTTCTCGCGAATTAATTACTGTAGACATTTGTAAATATATAGTACCTAAATATATTTTGCTTTTATCATCACTCATCTCATTAAACCTTTAGAATATTCATTAATATTGTGACATGATGTCAATTGTAACTCTACTTTTATTTTGTAAGTGCCTGTCTTATAAGATGCTTACAACACAATATGAACATATGGATATTTGCCATAATTTTTTTTTTAGCATTGAGGTTCTCCCTTGTTGCTCCTATGCTTCTTTAAAAAAGAGCGGCATCAACTCTCTAAATAAGCCTCGGTTATTCCTATAGTTATTGGTACTATAATTATACACATACGTTATGCATGTGTTTGTGTCAGCTTTTGGCTAACAACTTGTATAGTAGTTTCTTTTCATTTATCATTAAGGAGTATCAGCGGTTGGTAACTGATATTAATAAATAAGCCAACCCATTTACAGCGACCGATCGTTATAAAGATCAAAATAATGTATCAAAAGTACACTCGATTTAAAAATGTTAACTAATGGAAAACGTTCATTTGCTGTTATTCAATTATCGCAGCGATCGTCTGACAGTGTTTTAGCATAGTCATAATAAACAAATAACTGTCATTTTGAAGTGAATTTGTGTTTTAGCTTGTATCAGTTGAATAAATATTTGCCATCTCTTCAAAGCGGTAAGTTTTGATAAATTTGCCTTTAAATATAATAAATGTATGTTATTGACAAATTTATAACCTATAAAGTAACCCCATGCCATAATATTGCATAATTGTATTCTTTTTTATAATGAAATATGATGATAACTTTCATGATCGTTATAAAGATCAGTAGTAATATGGGGATACATTTTGTATTTCCAGAACAAGGTGTAACAAGCCATTGTCTCTGAATGAAATCATTGACGAATTGGAGCAATTAGACGTCAAAGCCTCAGTTTCAAGGAAGATAAATAAATTCCACCAGATAAAGCTAATGCTGATGTCACAGATGAAGATTCTGGTGATGAGGAAAATGTTATCTTGACCAATCTTCCAGATTTGATATAAATCTTATAAACTTTGTAGAAATGTTGACGTATTTCTCTTACGCTGAGTTGTTGTTAAATTTTTTTTTTTCTAGGTTCACAGCTAAGAGCTCCTGCAGAGGTAGAAAATAATATATTCATATTATGTCCTCGGACATTGATTCGGATAGTGCGTCTTTAGCAAAAAGAAGTCGAACCACCCAAGAAGCCCTGATTGAACATTGTCAATCTGAGCCATCTACATCTTCATCTTTAGACAGTTCAGATTCGGTTACAGTCAACGTATTTGCAGTTTCTTTTCTTACTCCAACTTTACTATACTTAAGTTTTACTCTACAATGAAAATATGGGAGGTGTCGATAGGGTCTGACCAAAACATAGGTCTATACATCTATCCGTGGCAAGAGATGGTATTTTTCATTATTATGCCCCTGCTTGGACATGGCCACTCACAATGTATGGCAACTTTATAAAAGTAATGGAGGAGAGTACTTGCATTTGAACCCTATTTGCATAGGTTTGTCCAGAAGAGATTTCAGTTGAACAAGCTATGTACACTTTTTTGTTGTTGTTGTTTGTAACCCATTATGTCCCCACCGAGGGGCACGGGTCTCTTCCCTGAGGAAGGTATAGGCCATCCTCCAGCACGGGGGCCATGTCCGGACATTTTTTTTATTTTGTAAATTTTGTCTTCTTTAAAAAACGTAATATAAACTCACGCATGTATCTCGGAGAGGTACCTAGAGACATGGTAGAGACCAGATGTAGGTAATAAAGTGTACTTATTTGATACTCTACTCGCATTTATTTTATGGGGAATGGCCCAACTGTCGCTGAAGCAAGCTCTTATAGTTAAGCATACTCACTCTACAATGTGTTTCATGGACATCATCTGCTTGAAATATTGATGCAGTCACATAACAAAATATTAAAGCACCTAATGGAAGCCATAGCGCCGCGAGACAAATTCCTTTCAAGCTGTATTTCCACAGCAAACCCTGCCAGAGAAATGGAACTTTTAATACAGGAGACTCGAGAGTAAAATCTTGCCTATGCTTAATTTGGTGCGATCACCTACTTTGTATTCCACGGTTATCACTCTGTTTTCTTGACTGACTTGGTTATGTTGTTCGATTCTAGGCTCGGAATTCCTCTCGGGCTCGTCCACATTTGGCGGCAACTGTACCTCTGCTTCATTTGTCATCTTAATGACTTCTTTTCACTCAAAACTATATATTACTTCGATTTCATCTCACGCTCTGCCACTGTAACTTACAAGCACCTTACGAAACCGACTGTTTTATTTTCTTGAATTTGAACCAGCACATTTTTTGTTGTTGAGTTTCAGTAAAAATAGAACGGGATCCTTTGTGCTTTTATTTAAGGTGCTTTTACGAAATAATAAAAGAGGACTGTGTTAAAATGCGTGTGGCTGACTGAAGGCGTGGATAGAATGAGGTTATTTGGACCTGCGCACTGGCGCCCTTGGCGAGGGGTGAGACACCCTTCCTCCAATATTCTTGGCTTTAATGCATAATACAAACTAACACCTTGTGTCGTGTAGGCCGGTAAGTAGTAGGCGGGAAAGGTAAGCAAATGAAGTTACCGAAAGCTCTATCGAAGCGTTTCAATGCGATACCTATTCAGTAATAGACCTTGATAACTTTCCTCAATAAAACTTTAATAAACTATGTTTTAGTCTAGTTTTGGTATGTCTAAGTTCATCTGAATAGGTAGGGGTAGGTACTGACAACCTGCTCTATGATTGTGCTGTGCAATGTAGGTAATAATCCATGGAAATCTTACCATAAAAGAGGTCTTCACTTGCATCAAATGGGGTAGTTCTGATTTTTTTATATGTTGTATGTAATGAGGTGGTAATGACAAAAATAATTTTTCGACATCGAAATCCCTCTGGAACATTGTAAAGTTCATGAAAACGCATTAAATGTATGCTAATTTTTCAGTTTTGGCCATTTTTTACCACCAAAGACCTGTTTTACGGTAAACGTTACTAAGAATTCTTTTAAAGTAGACTAAATTTATAGGTTCTGTCGACAGCACATCAACCTTCTTATGTGTGCCATCTTATCGGTTACGTTAAGAACGACTTTGCAACAATAATGTACAGGTTGACCTGCTGTCGACTTTACTTCGTCCTAGTATTTTACAGAAAATTTTGTCAAATTATACTTACTAGATAAATAAATAAAGATCCGGATAAGCTATCCGCAACTACGGCTGCCCTTTGTTCTAAATTTAAATAAATTTTCCTATATTGCGTGTGTTTGTTTATGGCTTCAAATTTAGAACAAACGGCAGCCCTGGTTGCGGATAGCTTATCCGGAACATTATCTGCAGATTGTGAAACAGACCCTTAAAGTAAATGGTTATACTTGTTACACACAATACGTTTTTTTGTGAAATGTCTTTTTGACACTATCCCAATAGCGTTTTCGATCATGTTTGGTTCTGTTTTTTAGGTCAGAACTTTAGTTCTTTTTTAGATAGTATGTAAGTAAAGTCGGCACCAGCTTGACCTTAACATTTGTGTTGCAGAATATGACTCGCCTGTAACCATAATGTTACTGAGTAGAGTGCATTTAGGTATAGTTCGACTTGCGGTCGATTGTTACGCCTGCCTACCTGCTAACTATCTAAAGAAACTGACCAAAGAAACTGAGCAATGACCGTGTGCGCAATTTGGGTATCCATTATCTACACCCATTAGTTTTATTTATGGAATAAAAGCCGGTAGGTATGAAGAACTTGCAAAAATTGGTGATTTTTCGAGAGGCAAAATTTTTTTCCATACCTACGGTCATTTACCTAATGCATACTTTTAAAAATATTATTTTAAGACGTTGAAAATTGTAATAGACTCATGAAAAATACTCTAAAAGTGGAACTAACAAAACTACTAAATTCTCAAAAAAAAAACTTATAAAGAGTAGTAAGTTAAACCAACGTGCGTTATTTTATCAATGTAACGGCCTGGCCACGGGGGAAATCGCCCGCGCGAAAAATCGCGGCTGCGACTAGCGACTAAAACAAACTCATAGAAATGTACGTAGCAACTTAGCAAGCCACGGGGTTGACGCCCCGCCGTTCGCGCCGCGCGATTTTTCGCGCGGGTGATTTCCCCCGTGGCCAGGCGGTAAGTTGTAAGCTTTTTGTAATGGTTTTAGGGAGTAGAAAAATAAAATAATATTTAATTCAATGAAAAAACTAAATGTAATGCATAAATAATTTTTTATTAAAAAACACTTCGCTTTCGGGTATCCTAGTGTGGGGCCAAAAGCAATGTATGTGCCTGTATGTAAATGTTATGTTACGTTATTTCTAATGCCGGCGGCACGGCCGGCCGGCGGGTTTTTGCCACGCGGGTATGCCGCCGGGTTATTCAGGCCATCGGCACTTGCCGCTGGCTGCCGGCCGCCGAGCATAATTTTGTCTGTTGGCATCATTTTCAAGTTGTCAGCCGGGTAGACCAGTAGTGTGGTACGGTTTGTGTTCCTAGTTCTTATCAATGGACAAGGAAGCGGTTGACATCGCCATCGCGGCCTTAATATTAATTTTAATTAGCAAAAGACTCAATGAAAAATGAAATTTTGGGCGGGAGCTGCTGCCGGCTTACCAAGTCACCACGCAACCCGCCGGCACAGCCCGCCGGCCTGCCGCGGCTCGGCTTGTGCGGCATTGCCAACGGCTTCATTACCCGCCGGCAATGCCGGTAGTGCGGCAGTGCCGCCGGCATTGTGTGTAGGAGCCATAAGACAGAAATAAAATCATTGGTTATAATAAAATTTCTTTGTGAGACTTTCTGTTTTAATCTTTACTACCAAGGAACCAAGGAGAATTAAATTCTCCTTGCTAGGAACCTACATATTATACAATGTCATTCTATTCTGAGAAATAAAGCAATAGTATATTCTTTGGCAAGGATGTTATGAGCAAGGATGTTATAATCAAAGAGGATAGAGCACTACGAAAAACCTTCCATAGAAAACTAAACTCTTTGTCTCCTCAAATAAAACATAAAATCGTATAAGTAAGCAACTAGAGTAAAGTGTCCAGAGCGAGAGCCACAAACTGAAGGAGTGTGTCTTACTCTTACTCATTTATGTGGAATACTATGACCATGATGTTGTAAAATGTAGGCCATGTGTTTGATTACCCAATGGTCTCTTTTCAGTTTTACTAAAAACGAAAGCTTACGTTTCAAATGGATGGATGCTATATGAGGCTCTGGTTCGACATCACAAAATCCTGCATTTTGTGAAGCCTGCAAAAGCCGGTATTTTAGAAAATAAGATTTTAAACCTACGGTCTTACCTAGGTTGAAGGAAGATCCTGTACCATTTGTAGTGGTGAGTAAAAGGCTTCAAACCTCTGTAGCATACCTAAAGTTTGTACGTTTGTACATGAAAAGTTGCCGTTTGGTGTACATTATGCCAATCGATAGAAAAAATAATTATCACAAACAACAAATACTCTTTGACAAAATGTCCCCAATTTATTACTAGTTGTAACGCAAAATACTATAAAATGATGATAATGGACAATTGAATGAATTAAATTGTTTTTTTTTAATATTTATAACTTCAAACGGGAATAACTCAGAAAGTATCACTTAGTTTACTTTTTATTGACGTGCTTACCAACCCCTTTAGGTACGTTGCACAGGACTTTTCTGTTACCTTTGTGTTTTGTTTGCTAAGAAGTTTATTAGAAAGTAGGTAAGTAATAAATAAATATTTACAGCCTGTGGCGAAAAAAGTAATGGTACTAAGCGACGGAAGAAAATGTTGAACTGGAAGAACTACCAACGAAGCAACCACAGCTCGATGCAGGTGCCCAAACTGACTGAATGCATTCCCCAAAAGAAGAAGCTTTGAATATTATGTTTGAATAGAAAAATTGACAGGAGGTATAATAGAATACTTAATTTTATACTTAATAATTCTATTCTATTTTGTAATGTATATTAGCTTTTATGCATATTTTAAATGTAAAAAAAACATTCAAATGTTTGTCATCAATCTAGCTAGCTACATGAGTTTTATTCGTATTGGCAAGTTAGATTTTATTATCTGAATTTACAATTTGTACACTAAAATTTTTAATTTTTAATTTAACCCTTGTCGAGACCAAGAGTACCATAATGATATACAGTTCTAAATTGGTTCACTGAAAATAATTTGTAAACTTATGTAGATCAAAATAAGATTAAGTTAATTCCGCAGAATGAGTGCGATTTCCGCGATAAAAAGTAGCCTACTGTAACTGATGATAAGAAATGTAAGAAAAGTTCACTATTAATAACTGTGAATATAAGTAAAGTTCACTATCTTGCATGTATCCATGTATCCATGCAAGATAGTGAACTTTACTTATTCTCAAATTAAAGGCCCAGACTCGAATCGAGCCATGAATGTATGCTAAGTAATTTTTGTAGCAATACCACTCAAGGTTTTAAAAACGTATTTTAACATGGTCGAAGTTGAGTTTTATCTTTACTCTTCTCTCTACTCTTCTTTTCCACTACAAACCTTATTTGAGGGCAGTATGTAATGTACTGTACATTAACACTCAATAAGCAAGTTGTAAATTCTATACATTTAAATGAGTTATTTCTTTGTGTTTATTTTTGGATTAAAGCTAATTTTATGACTTCATTTTGGCTTTTATTTTATAATGTTAAAACTTCGTTAAATGCAAATATAAGTATAATTAAAGTTCTTCAGTCAATGAATATACCTACCACTAGGTACTGTGTCGCCCATTATGGAAGTAAATGCCCAAGTTACTCCTAAAGAGAGAACTTCGCTCGTTCCTTCCGGCTGGCTTCCCTTATGTTTCGTCCGGTTTTCATTGACATCAAGGTCACCCTACTTAGAAAGAGATGACATTCACTAGTTCGAGCCTCCTTGTCAGGACATTTTTTTGTCAGAGTACTCAATCCTCTTTGATTATTACATCCATGGTTATGAGCAATAGATAGCATCCGTTCAGAATATTTTTTTGGACATTGCCAATACGACTTATTCTCTGGCCGAGGTATGCGCCAGCCCTCCGGTCTCCCGTGGCGTCGATGAGGCGCGTCGACAGCTCTTTAAAGAGCGAACGCGCCTCGGGGCCCCACGGGCCTAGTGTCTCGACCCCAAACGGCGCAAATATGTATTGGTTGCCCAATGACGCATATTTTCGCCGTTTGAGGCCTTCCGCTGCACCGGCCCGGCCGCCGAGCCAGCCACCCTTGTACTCTGAGAAACATGGGAAGGCGCCAGCGTGTCGACACAAGTTGAGTCGCACACTAGCGGCCTCCCATGTTTCCAGGGAATTGACGTCATTCCGTCGGACCTCTGCCCATCATCGCGGAATATTCCTGGGGGTTCCAGCATTGCTGGAACTCCGGATGTGGCGAGGGCCCTTCGGATGACGTCATTTAAGGTAGCATGCCTGTCGATAAGCGGCCCGCGCTCCGTTGGCACGAAAGCCCGTGGTGACCCAAATGATCGACGTCAGCGCCGCAGGAGCACCGATAGGGCACAGTCACAGCGCAACCCAGACGCAGTCCCACAGCAGTGGTGAAAGAAATGTTGTCCATCAGTGTGCCAATTGCCACTGATGGATGTGCCTGTAACCAATAACCCGACTCGCGTTCTGCGACAGCAAGGAGGCGGGCTCGCTCTGCGACGCTGACGCTAGTCTCAACTAGCTGTTTTTGCGTCAGCTCTCAAAGCGGCCCGTCCCACTGTCTCTGCACTGTCGGGTCCTTCGGTGGGTCAGTGGTCACTTGATATTGAAATTATTGAACGTAACTCTTTCTGTCAAAAGTGACAGTTCTGTCTGTCAAGTCAAAGGTCATTGTGGTCCTATGCGTTTGGAATTTATCGCACGCAATGTGAAAACTTCGCAAAAATGCTACGAAAATAACTCAAACAAATGTGTATTTATTGATTGATCACGTTGGACAACTGTAATCATGAGTGTCATAGGGCTTCTGCTGCTATTTAGCGCATTCCCTATCGGTATCCGTGCCTCTACTCACTGGATGGTCACTGAAAATGGTTTAATTCAGCCCAGGGTAAGATAACAGCTTCCTGTTTCTATCAAAAGCTCCTAACATTCCTCTACTGGTGCATATATAGTTTGTGAAACTGCTTTTCTAACAAAGTACCTGCAACCGGCGTTCGTGCATGCAGCAACTAATGAGTGTTTATAAAGCGAAAGAAAGAGATTTTGTCAAGATTGCAGCAAGTTGCATACTTTGGCCTTTTCTCATATTTCCTATGTGAGTTATGTATGTGATTGATTATTCATCCTATTAATGTTAAATTATGGCTTTCCTTCCAGCTCGATTCTCCATTTGAATTGGCCAATCCGTACGACGTCTTGGCCTTCCTCAATCAAGACACACGTTGGGACTCCATTATTAATATGTACCATGACTTGTCTAAACGCAAAGACCTTCTGAGAAAATTGTGGGCTGAGTTGGGGAAAGAGACTGACATTGAGACCAAGTTGTCATCAGATCAAAACTGTGTGAAGTCTGCTCCCCTAGACAGTTTTAACTGGTATGCAACACTGTTGGAAGATGGATGGGATAGGAACATAGCAAAGGAGGATTTTAAGCTCTTACGCACATACCATGGGGAAGACGCTGATGTACCGGATTGCAAGAAGATTTCATCACTGACTTTTAGTATGTTTGCCTTTGAACATTTAGAGGTGAGCCTTTTCTTTATTTAATTTTGTAATGCTATCAATAACATTGCCTTAAGGCTTCCGTATTGCTATTTGTTTTATTAATTTTGACATTGTTACAATTGTTAATTTATAACAATGACAACATTTTCAGACAATGCAATGCTAAACACATGTAACAATAACATAGAAAGGAAATCAAAGCAAAATTTTTCTTTTTGTAATATGATTCCTTAAAAACAAGTTCTTGTTTCATGTGCTTAAAACATTTACATATCTCAGAGCTTCAAATAGCCAATCTTATAGTCTGTCTTTAGTGGCATCTTTTATGTTTTACGCAAATAATCATAACCTGTCACCACTGTTTTGCAGTCAATGGCCCAGCGAGAGAACTTAACTGCCAACCCAGAGCGAGGATTGCCCGAGCAAGTATCTGACATGAATGTTGAGCAGTTTGGGCACTGGACGGCGAACACACTGCGGTATAACAGCTCGTCTTGGCTCCATTATAACATGGCCTCGCTGTACTGGAGACTTAGGGGCAATGCGCCTAAAGCTATTGAGTGTAGTCGCCGGGCTGTGCATTATGCTCCGAGGTAGGAGAGTTCGTTGGCTTTATACTGTTGCTTCTTGCATAGTTCATTAACAGATCCGGGCTGTGAGAATAGAAATTTAAAGTGTTCACCTTTATTGGGTCACCTTGGAATACTTGAATTTTTAAAATTATATTATCATAAAACCTAGGCTGACACTTCAGCCAAAAAACAAGTTAGTGTATCCGGAATAAAATTTAATAAACACCTCATTTTGAACATTAAATAAATTGTGAGTCGTTATCAAATGCTTCAATTGACTCTTGTGTCTGTAAGGTAACAAAATCTCTCATCTATTACAGAGAGCACAGAGATTTGGCTCTACTGAGCCTCGGCACCATATTCCACCGCAGTCAAAAGCCAGAAGATGCCCTCATAGTCTTAAACTCAGCTGTGGACCATAACCCTCGGTTTGCTACCAACCACTTCATCATAGCTAATGCCTATGCAGTAACTGGGGATTTTAACAGCTCATTGAAACATTTGAATTCATGTCTGAAGGTGAACCCACGGTTTAAATTGGCACAGAAGCACAGATCTGGCGTCCTGTGTCACACTCTGCTGAAGAGTAACATGAAGAATATTTATAGGTGAGAATGACAATAATAGACACATAAGAAGTGATTTACCGATCGTCTAAAAATAGCCTTATGTTGTGATAAGACAAGAGTAATTAAAAAATCGAAATAGCCAATTAATCAATTCTTGACCTTATGCAACTTACTTATGAACTTGCGAATGATGAACTAAAAGACGATTCTACCCAATTTAGCAAGTTTTTTTTATTAACAGGATTCTTAGTAAACTGAGGACTGATTTAGTAGAGTACAACCACATTGAAACTAATTGGCTGAAAGCTCAATCCTCCCTTTTGAAGACAATGAAACTAAATGAGGATTACGGTAAGTGTTTAGACTACATAACAACTCTTTATTGCACACACCAGAAATAAAAGGTGTTTGTTTTGTGAGTAATCTGTTAAATCGTCAAGACATGATGCAAAAAGTATTTTTAAATATTTTGTATTCATTGCTTTATTTATTGTTACAATACCGAGACAATACGCAAAAGTGCTGAAGATGCGCTGGCGGTGGCTGCTAGCAGGTAATTTAAATGTTCAGAATTCATAATGTCACATATTATATTTTATTTGTTTTTAAAAGACCATGTTTTATTCACTGAAAGCTGAAAATACTGAAAAATAAATACAAACAAGGAGAATACAAATTAGGATATCATATTGTTTTGTTCTTTCATAGTTTCAAAGTACCTGGGTGACAGCTTTGCTCGGTACTTTTTTTGTAATATAAAATTAAAATTATCCTTTTTCAACAAAAAAGAACTTGGAAAAAAAACATCATGAATCGAACCGGGTCCGTTTTCCCGTCAGAACTATCCCAACCTTGCAGGTGGACGCGAAATTTACCTCTGTATGTTATTATAGCAAATTTCAATTGCCTTAAAACACGGATAAAACAACGTTTTCTAAAAATGTAACCTAGTTAGATCAATTAAACGCCCGAAAGCATCTGCCTACAAAATTTCGTGAAAATCGTTGGAGCCGTTTCCGAGATTCTATTATATAAATATATATACAAGAATTGCTCGTTTAAAGAGATTAGATTTTCAATACCATTATACAACTAGGGCCGTTTCTTATACGTTAGTGCATCGGCATACCAACATTGTTTTTATATAAGTTGTATGAAAAACTGTCCAATTTCAACTATCTGTTCAGCTGTTGATATCTGTGAATTGTTTAAAGGAAACTGGATTTAGTTACGTTTTGGCTCGAGAAGGCAGAAACTCTATATAATTTTTACCTCTCTACAGACTTCAGGAATGCCGAGATGAACTGCCAAAAGATGTCAGATCTGACGGGCTTCAACATAAAGGAGCTGAAGTTGGAGGGTGACAAGAACTCTCTGATCCAGTATTTCCTCGAAGGCCCGTTGTATAATGACGAGTGGCACACTGAGAAGGGGATCCATGCCGTAGAGTCGGTCCGCAGCCTACAGAGACTAGTGAAGCACATTGAGAAACACGCACAAATGGTCTCCGAGGTAGTGGCCATGCCAGACCAGCTGGTGGTGAGCGACGGACTGATCAAGAAGGAGGCCGGACCCATGCCGGAGTTCGAGAATGAGCAGCCAACACCTATTGGAAAGGATCCCATTAGAGGTAAGCAACGACGATTCTGTAAGAAACTTCTGTGACAGCTAAGTTCACCTGTTTTCTTCCTCTGTTATAGTTACCAAGTATCTGCAGTTACTCCTATTGCTTATCCTTTATCATTCGAATTATATACTATACTTGAGCCATTACAAACGTGCGAACCAAGTCATAAAAGTGCGGGCGAGAGTTCCAACATGCCTGATATGCCTCCTATATGTGTGAGACAGAGGTCTGATACAAATGTTTATGACTCAGTTCGCACGTTTGTAATGGCTCAAGTATAGCAATCACACTGACTACTAATATAAAGTTACATGGATACCATGATATTATTACAGATATATATCCGTGCAACTTTGAATTAGTATATTATTAGTATTAAGCACTATAGAGCTCTTTCAACTTGCTTCGGTTTGTTCCGAATTTGTTCCTTTTTACTCAGTATTTAATTTTTGCAGGGAGAACAGTGATAGATGGCAAAGATTACATGACTGAGCCAAAAGTGAATCCAAAGGCTAAATCTGGCTCTGCAGTGGAGAACGATCCTTTTGAATTCGAAGGGGGCATCATTTTGTAAGTTCACTTTTATCTTTTGTAAGTTTTACCGAACTGCCGATTTTCCTTTCAATATGACACCAAAACACTAACCCACGCTGAAAAGGGCGACAGTGTTACTGCGTCTATAAAAGTTAGGTGCACTTTATTAGCTTATTCACCAGTGTCGCAGCTTGGTAGCTGTAGTTGAAGAAAGGAAAAGTTGAAGAAACAAAACAACATCCTTGAGCGTCACATAACATAAATTCACGTCTACATTCCGTATAGGTAGAGACCATCTCGTCGACATTAATTAGACGTGACATTCACCCATGCGAAAAACTGCAGGCAGATGCTGGATGCGGCAAGCTGAAGACAGTGCGCTATGGCGCTCGTTAGGGGAGGGCTATGTCCAGCAGTGGACTAATATAGCCTGATGATCATGATGATGATTGAGTTTCTTAGGTAGATATAAATACCTACAAAAATAAGACAAATGGCAACGTAGCACAGATGGTTTTTACAAAGACTACTTTTGCTAGTAACCAAATGGTAAAACAATCTGCACATTTATATAATAAAATTAATAAAAAATTAGACATATACCCTAAAACTCACTTTGAGTATAAAAAAGTTTTGACCGAATGGATTAAGAGTTTAAGTTATGATGAGGTAGAACATTTATTAAATTATCTTGTATAGAGTACAAATGTAAAATTCTCCATTACGCACGCGCACACACAAACACACCACACACTCACACTAGACATGCATGTAATAATTTTAATACTAGGTTGCGTTTTAATATAATTAATGAATTGTATATTTGTGGAAGAGCGGGCCCTCCTGCCACAGGTATTTCTATACTTACTAGGAGGGTCCAGCCCCTGTATCTTCTTTGTAAAAATTTATAATGAAAATAAACAATTTGAATTTGAATAGATGGACATTCGTACCAAACTTTGTATTAGATTTAAGATGATTTGAGAAAATATGGTCAGAGTGGAGTTTTTTTTGCTGCCTTTTTCTCCACTACATTCGGCCTCAAGGCAGCGGCTAACATTATCATTTTATGATTCAACAGGCAGAATTTAAATTCTTTACCTTGAAATAAATTTCTGATGATGATTCACCCATGGTTTCGGGTGCTTCTTATGCCTCCTCGTGCGTCTGTTCCAGATATCCGCCCACAATGAAAATAAACCGAAACCTAGAGGACTTCGACAAGGAAGACGAGTGGCCCACAACCAGGTTTTGTGCGGCGCTCCCGCCGCGGATACCCAAGAACCTGGAGGCTATCCATCCTGTCTTCTTATCATTTGAGAACAAGGGGATAAGGTGAGAGCATAATTTTCAACTAACACTAAAGTCTGTTTTTTAATTCAATGCAAAAAATAAAACTGTCACGTTGACATCTCAATACAATACAAAGGCTGTCAATGTCTGAATGTTCCTAGTACGCAAAAACCAAATAACCCCATTTTACTTCCAAGTAAAAATTGTTTGTGCTACGTAGGTGTTTTTTTTTAGACTTTTCTCTTATGAGGAATTAAATTTTAATGTCTTTGATGTGATAAGGATTTTGGTCACACGAGTCTTCTATTCACGGTAAAAAAAATCTACCGAGTAAACCTATATATTTTATAGCGGTAACACCGCGTCATTTTTTTTTGCATCGAAATAAAAAAACGGATTTTAGTATCGTTAGATATTAACTTGATTCCGGATACACTTCTTGACTTTTTGAGTCCGTCCAGGTTTCGCTCTGATTCATAGAGCCTAATCATGGTGAGCAGAGACGGAGCTCTGTAAGTGTAATCCGGATGAAAGTGTTTGGTGCTTACGAAAATTTTAATTCGAAAAATGGTATCGTTGAATTTCGTATGTAAAATATGCTTTAAACTTTTACCCAAAGGGTCCCACGGGCTTAGGTCCAGCCACTGTAAATTCCGCGTTGAACAGTTAATAATTTATTGCTTTGTCCACCATTACCGTCGTATGCGTGTTGTTTGGATTTTGCTTTTAATTATTGTTTCCAAGAACTCGTAGCCTGGGCTGCCTGAGTGATCTTAAACGATCACTAAGGTTAAGCAACATACGGCTATTGCCGTGGCATTTTTCCGAGCGGTTCCGTGCTTTGCAAGGCACGTTAAGCAGTTGGTGCCGGCTGCCGTCGATATATGGCAGTCGTTAAGCCAAGCCAGAGGCCTTAGGGTGGCTTGAAAACTTCTGACAGTAAGAGCAGCCACTAGTCTTACAAGCCTCCACGAATCCGGACTTGGCCCCCGTGGTGGAGTATGGCCTATACCATTCTCAGGGAAGAGACCCGTGTCCGTCGGTGGAGACATAATGGGTCCTAAGATACAGAATATAAACTAGGGGTTTAGGAGTTAGGACTTAACTAGTTATGTAAAGAAACTGTAACTTTGTAAGTGCCTACATAACTGTAATGAACTTGCTCAATAAATTTATTATTATTATTGTAATGGGCACCAGCTTTCTATGATTAAATAATATAAACATAAACATAATCATTTACACACAGGCACATACATTGCTTCTGGCCCCACACTACGATACCCTGTGTCGTGGGAACCAGAAACAGCGACGTCACAAACATGTAAACATCCAAGACGTGGGTTTCTTTTTTTTTTCATCCCCAGCCGGGATTGGAACCCGGGACCTCTCGCATGGTAGGCAGATGCACTAACCGCTGCGCGACAGAGGTCGTCAATATGGAGAGGATAAAGGAAGAAAGATTGACGAATAGAATATGTCAAGTGAAAGTGGGTGGAAGGGCCGATAAGGGATGTTCCAGGCGGACATACTTCGACCAAATAGGGGATTGATGACCCCCTGTCGCGCAGCAGTTAGCGCAACTGCGCACCGTGCCTAAAGTCCCGGGTTCGAACCCCGGCTGGGAACTTAAAAAACCCAGGTCTTGGATGTTTACATGTTTGTGATCTTGCTGTTTCTGGTTCCCACGACGCAGGCTATCCTAGTGTGGGGCCAGAAGCAATGTATGTGCCTGTATGTAACTGTTTATGTTTATGTGTCTATGTATTAGCAAAGGGCAAAATTAAAAGCGGTGGTGGCGTAGTGGGGTTGACCCTTGCTTCTCGATAATGAGGGTCTGGGTTCGAACCACGCATGTACCAATGACTTTTAGTTACGTACATTTGTTTGTACAGCAACACCATTCGCTGATAAATTGTGCCCGGATAACGGCGACAGGCTTGCCACTTGTCACGTTTGGGACCTAATAAACTCGGCAAAACGTGGGTCCAGTTCTAGAGACTGGTGCCTCTGCCTACCCCTTCGGGGATAACGGGCGTGAGTTTATTATTATTATTTATTATTAAAATTAAAAGTACCAGAAACGGCGAACAGGATACATTTTTGGTAGTTCTGATTTGCTGAGGCTCTGTCTGATTATGCTTTATGTTTCAGACTCAATACACTGCTGAATGACCTGATAGGCGCCCCCTTAGACAGCGAACATGAGTTACCGTGGCACCCTCCCATTTGCCCCACGGATAAAGATAATACCTTTACCTTGAAGAAGAATCAGAAGTAAGTGTTATCTATTTGGCGTTTTTTTATCTGGTTGACGTGATTTCAATCCAAAATAATCGTGTATAAAAGCCCATTCTCGTGACGTGACTTCGGCTGTCCGTGAGCTTTTTTTGCGCTAGATTGTAGTTGTTTGCTCTACTCGCTTATAAATTTTTTATCGCTATATCTAGGGTTGGCTGGAACAGATTTCTGCTGAAATAAGTTTGCCATGTACCCTTTAATTTCTTATAAATTATATTATGTCATTATAAAGTCTTCTATGTGTGCAATACATGCCGAGAATGCAAACGGGGAGTCCTTGCTCGAAAATAACTTTTTAGTCATCAGCGTAAATGCTCAAAAATAAATCATTTGCAATAACTGCAAAGGCCTGTGATTAATTATTAACTTTTGTGTCCATATATCGCCGGCCAGCGGTAATGTGGATAGTCTTTACAGAAAAATATATTTTTTTTGGGTAATTTTTTTATGTAGAAATCTTACTGCATGACATAAGCCTCCCTCATGGTTTTCCAAGCATCCTGGTCTAGTGCTTCCCGCATCCAGCGACTCCCTAATGTACTTTCTTGTGGGTAAAACAAATGTACCGTAACAAAATCGAAATTGTAACACCCGGCTGCTATACCCAATCATGTTTTTCTTATGTTTCTGCGATGTTGAGATTGATTGATTGATGCATGTTGAGATTTATCCAGGACGTTGCATTCTATAAAGCTTGCAACTGTAAATGACATCCCAGAAACATAAGAAAAACATGACAGGTTTTAGCAGCCGGGTGTTGCGATTTTTCATTGTGTTACTATGTGTTACAATTTCACGTGTGTTACGGTACATTTTTTGAGAGCGTTACCCTTACATCTTTTCATCATGCCTCAATAATATCGTCTGCTCCAGGCCCCAAGTGGTAGTGGAAGTGGCGCAGTCCCACTATCTCAAGAACAAACTGTTGGAATACATCGGCAACGGGAACAGCGAGGCCGTCAAACATATGCAGGACGCCGAGATAGGCCAACGCATCTACGCCGCGATGGAGATGGTAATTGTTTTGTCTTGTTATTTGCTATTACAACATTTAACTGTATTTATAGAGGCATCAAATTGATATTGCTCTCCGACTTCGGTCCGGACACATTCTGTTGAACAAGTTTGCATTTCTATCGAAAAATGTTTCATCTTCCAATTGGGAGGAATGCGCAATGGTAAAATTAAAATACTAATTTGGGATCATTTACAATTTTTTTACGTAGCCTCCATTATTGTGTCCCACGGCTGGGCAAAAGCCTCTTCCAGTTCAGTTACTATTATAAATGAATAATATTAATGTGGGGCCAAAAGCTACGTAAATGTTTTTTAACTGATTTCTTGTATTTTTTTCAATAAGTGGTATCCAGTTTCTAGTACCAAATAAAACCAACTTATATTAGCAAAATATACATAATCGGCTAGCGCAGCGTAGGACGACCAGCCACAAGATGGATAGACGATCTCATCCAAGTGGCAGGAAGACCCTGGATACAAGCCGCTTCCAACCGATCTTTTGGAAATCCATGAAGGAGGCCTACGTCCAGCAGTGGACTTCTTGTGGCTGAATGATGATTATAATGATGATGACATAATACTAGGTATGGAAAGTTGTAATGTATATTATTACATCCACTAGATAAATGAGTGAAGAAGCCACTCATACAGTGCAGTTTCTGGTACATTTTTTAGATGGAGTAAGCTTGCCTAGCACCTATACCATCCTACCGAACCAAACTAAAGAAAATAAAAATAAAAATTTAGAAAAAAAAGTATATCACCCACGTATAATCAAGTCAGAGGCCTTAGGGCGGCTTGAAGACTTCTGACCAGCCACTAGTCTTACAAGCCTCCGCCAATCCGGACTAGGCCCCCATGGTGGAGTATGGCCTATACCTTCCTCAGGGAAGAGACCCGTGCCCCTCGGTGGGGAGATAATGGGTTGATGATGATAGTCAAGTACTCCCTTCACACCAGGAACTAGCCCCGAAGTGGCTGCTCCACACTCTCGCGTCGCTGTATTGGCGCGTTCGCGGTAACACCGTGCACGCGGTCAACTGTCTGCTAACCGCGAGTCGGACCGTGCCCTCGCGTTACCGCGACATCGTGCTGACGTCACTCGCCTCCGTCTATTTGGAGATCGGCAGCTTTGACGAGGCTATGCTTGCTGCAGAGGAAGCGTTCCGGTTGAGCCTTTATGAGGTGAGATATTTGTATCCAGGGGCATGCGTTTTATAAAGCAAGATTTCGTAGTTTATTATGTGACAATAGGTTATTTCACAGATTTCTGAAAACCATCTCATAGTTTTTGTTGATGTTCATGGAATCCTCAGAAAGTGGTTATTTAAAATTCTTTCGTGTATTTCTCCTAAAAAAGCAAATGAATATTTACTTTTGAAATAAGCCGCCAAACACTATCTTGGGCAATATGGCGTCGCACAGGAATTATGACGTCACTGGTCAGTAAACAAACCAATGAACGTAAGAACGACATGAATGACAGCCACCATTTTTACTGAGCCGTGACGTCATCATAGAATCGGCCAATCCAGGCCGTTTTCGATACAATGGCTGCAGATACTATAATTATCAAATTATATCCTGTATTTTTTTTTTATAAATAATACATATTTTTTTTAGCTAACATGCCTTAAAGCGGTTTTATGACTCATAATTTATACGAATACGTATAATAATGCTGTTTTTTCACACTATCAAATAGCCTATTTGATGTACTTTTCGAAGCCGATTCTTGGTTGTTGTTTGGACTTAAAATGGTATGTCATAAAAAACCAGACTACTAACCAGGCGAGTCGGACTCGCCCACCAAGGCCTCCGTAGAAATTTGTAGGTATTATATCTGTTAGGGAGTAGACTGATGCACTACCTGAGCAGCCACCGAACGCCTCCTCGTACTTCCAAGCTCGCCGGCAGCGTGGTCGTCTTGGCTATCAACTTTGGTCTTCCCCAACGTACGGCACATCCACAGGTTCTTTGGCGATGCTAATCCTCGTTGTCCGTGTCACAGAACTCACAAAATAGTATCAAAACACACTGAACGCGGAATATTAATATTTAATTAGATTTTTGTAGCGGATGCAATGGCCGCGCGGGACTTAGTTCTCGACTTTTCCGTCGCCGCTCGCGAGGGCGCTAGGCGTGTAGGTTGACGCCGTGTTGGCCAGTCAGAGCGAAGTTCTTCGGTGACGTCGGCGCTGACAGGCGATAGGCAATTAGTCATTTCCCATCCATTTAAATTAAATATTGCAGATTTACCATGTATTGCTGTCATAAATGAGTGGAAAATAATTCGAAAAATATAAAAATTATTTTTGAACATGAAAAGGAATGCTTAACTGATTCCGGTACGGAACAATATCACTGTTCGCGAATATCAAAGACTAATTTTTTACCCAACTGCAGTGGGGCCCAAAAGGTTACTTTGTATGGGTTACTTTGTATTGTAAGGCTACTTTGTATGGCCCGTCTGTACGCACGAAACCCTACAATAAACAATCGCTCCGCAGCCCGCGACGAACTTCCTGATATCCCAGTTGAGCATGGTGAAGCGTCACCGCAACACGCAACTATTCCACCTGAAGCAAGCAGTGCGCGTGGAGTCACAGTTCATGGGCGGCGTCGCGCGGCATCTGCTCGACGGCTGGGCTTGCCATCTGCAGCGGCAGTTCACGCAGGAAATGGGTGAGGCGGTGCTTGCAATCGTTTGAATTTGTTCACTGTAATTACGATAGATGGCGCTTGTAGGCTTCTAAGTTGCGGTTTGGAAGGTTAGCATATCGATTATCAAAACAATTCATGGGCGGCGTCGCGCGGCATCTGCTCGACGGCTGGGCTTGCCATCTGCAGCGGCAGTTCACGCAGGAAATGGGTGAGGCGGTGCTTGCAATCGTTTGAATTTGTTCACTGTAATTACGATAGATGGCGCTTGTAGGCTTCTAAGTTGCGGTTTGGAAGGTTAGCATATCGATTATCGAAACAATTCATGGGCGGCGTCGCGCGGGATCTGCTCGACGGGTGGGCTTGCCATCTGCAGCGGCAGTTCGCGCAGGAAATGGGTGAGGCGGTGCTCGCAATAGTTTGAATTAGTTCACAGTAATTACGATAGATGGCGCTTGTAGGCTTCTAAGTTGCGGTTTGGAAGGTTAGCATATCGATTATCGAAACAATTCATGGGCGGCGTCGCGCGGGATCTGCTCGACGGGTGGGCTTGCCATCTGCAGCGGCAGTTCGCGCAGGAAATGGGTGAGGCGGTGCTCGCAATAGTTTGAATTAGTTCACAGTAATTACGATAGATGGCGCTTGTAGGCTTCTAAGTTGTGGTGTGTAAGGTTAGCATATTGATAGTATAGTGCTCAATAGAATTCATGGGCAGCGTCGTTCGGGACCTGCTTCATGGCTGGCTCTTCCAACTTCAGCCGCGGTTCGTTCAGGAAATGGGTGAGGCGGTGCTCGCAATAGTTTGAAGTAGTTCACAGTAATTACGATAGATGGCGCTTGTATGCTTCTAAGTTGCGGTTTGGAAGGTTAGCATATTGATTATCAAAACAATTCATGGGCGGCGTCGCGCGGGATCTGCTCGACGGCTGGGCTTGCCATCTGCAACGGCAGTTCATGCAGGAAATGGGTCAGGCGGTGCTCGCAATAGTTTGAAATAGTTCACAGTAATTACGTTAGATGGCGCTTGTATGCTTGTAAAGTTGCGGTGTGCAAGGTTAGCATATCGACTATCAAAAGAATTCATGGGTGGCGTCGTGCGGGACCTGCTCGACGGGTGGGCTTGCCATCTGCAGCGGCAGTTCGCGCAGAAAATGGATGAGTCGGTGCTCGCAATAGTTTGAATTAGTTCACAGTAATTACGATAGATGGCGCTTGTATGCTTCTAAGTTGCGGTTTGGAAGGTTAGCATATTGATTGTATAGTACTCAATACGATTCATGGGCAGCGTCGTTCGGGACCTGCGCGACGGAAATAGGTGGCAGGAAGCGGTACTTCCGATAATTAGAATGTTTGATTTTGACAAATTCTTTATATTAATGCGTTGATACAATATACAAAGATCTTGGGTTTTAAGGGCATGAAAATACAAAACAACAAAAAAAAATGTAATACAGAAACTGGCTTATTGAACATTAAAAGTAAAATCAGGTGTCCGTTTCAAAGTGTACATAAAAATCCAACTTATTAGGATCTTAGTAGCACAAAGATTATCTCAAAAGTATTGCGATCCTAAGACAAATATTTATTTCTCTGTACAGTGGAGATAAACGAGAAGGATATCTGCACTCAAGTGGAACCGGGCGTCAGTATGGTGTGCGAGAAGGACGGCACTAACTGCCACGTGACCAACGTCGAGTGCTTCCACGCCAGCTCCACCGGTAAGAAAAGATAAGATAAGAATATTCTTTATTTCGCACCGAAACAAACAAAAACAAAGTACATAGATAGAACAATAAAAAAATATATACATAAAAAAATGTCTAAAATACCTTATATATTCTTCTTTACCTTGTGAGAAGAAATACATTTATTTATCGTCACACAGACATACATAACACGTTCGTTATTTCACACCGAAACAAACAAAAGTCAAAAATAGATTTAGATAGATAGATCGCACTCGATGCGAGAGGTCCCGGGTTCGAACCCCGGCTGGGGACAAGAAGAAAACCCCAGGTCTTGGATGTTTACATGTTTGTGATGTCGCTGTTTCTGGTTCCCACGACACAGGGTATCCTAGTGTGGGCCCAGAAGTAATATATGTGCCTGTATGTAACAGTTTGTGAGTCCCACAACACGCAATACAAAAAATACATAAAAACTACTTCAAGCAAATAGTTAAGTAATTAAATAATTTATTAAAGAATATTTTAGATTTAGAACTAGCCAAAATTGCATTTTTCTAATAAGTATAAGTATTGTATATTAATACTCGCAGTTACATGTTTTAAATTGTAGTTATACCTTATAAACTGATGGACCTATTGTCCCTAAGATACAGGTTTTATACCTAGTTTAGGGGTCATAAGTTCGACTTTAATCATGTCACTATGTACTACAACTAAGTATGATGTTTAAGAAAATATTGTAAGTAAAGTACAAATAAAGAATTATCTTATCTTATCTTATCTTATCTTATCTTATCTTAATATAATAATTATTAAGCTCCTCCCGCAACTAGAATTACTCAAATGAAGCCCTCAGTCTCCTTCCAGAAGGCAGCACGCTCGTCCACTACCTGGAACTAAAGGGTCGCGGCGCCCGCCATCCCTCGGCCACCCGTGACCACATCAACGGCCGGATGTTCGACGTGTTCATAGAGAATATGCCGCCGAAACGCACGGACTTGGCCGCCCACCGGAGGAACTTCGAACATATGAGGTTCAGCTTGGACGCGGTGCTGAAAGGGTGCGGCGATCTGGGGTGTCAAAGTGAGTGTGGTGCAATAGGCTGTTGGACCGATTTCCGAAAGCCATCTCATATTGTTTGTTGGTGTTCATGGAGTCCTCAGAAAGTGGTAATTTTAAATTCTTTCATGTGTTTCTTGTAAAAAGGGCAAACGAAAATTTAATAATAACAATGATAAACTCACGCCCGTTATCCCCGAGGGGGTAGGCAGAGGCACCGATCACTAGAACTGGGCCCACCTTTTGCCGAGTTTATGAGGTCCCAAACGTGACAAGTGGCAAGCCTGTCGCCGTTATCCGGGCACAATTTATCAGCGAATAGTGTTGCTGTACAAACAAACAAATGTACGTAACCAAAAGTCATTGGTACATGCGTGGTTCGAACCCAGACCCTCGTGATCGAGAAGCAAGGGTCAACCCCACTACGCCACCACCGCTTATTTACTTTTATTTACTTTTCAAATAAGCCGCCAAAACGCTATCATTGGCAATATGGCGTCGCACAGGCTTATGACGTCACTTCCCGGTAAACCGACCAATGAACGTAAGAAAGAATGAATGACAGACGCCATTTTTACTAGCATGTGACGTCATCATAGAATCGGCTAATCCAGGCCGTTCTCGATACAATTGCAGCGGATACAAATTATCAAATATTATCTTGTGTTTTTTAACAAATCATAATTTTAGTTAAAATGCCTTAAAACGGTTTTAAGACGCATAATTTATACGGATGCGTATAAATAATACTGTTTTTTTCACATTGTCAAATAGCCTATTTACGTTTATTGATTTTTTTGTTAGGGTTACGTACCTCAAAACACAAAAACGGTACTGGGCTAGCACCACAATTGGTTATTCGTATTCGTGTATTTACCGCGATTCAGAACATATTGCCGGTTTAACAAAAATCAGTGCATAAGATTCGCCAGGATACCTAGCAATGGATGATGAATATTTGCCAAATACGCAAATACGTGTGGCCAAGTGTGGTGCCGGCATAATTATAGCATGCGTCGCTTCTGTCTGACCTTTTATTAATGTACTTGCTTCTAAGGGGTATTGTCCAAAATATTGACAATATGTAGTTACAAAGGAGACTGACAAAATTAGTTTTAAAGGTGAAAGCTCAGAGAAAACAATGCTACAAATATTAGTACAGTCTGTTAGCTTTTAAAATATACCTCGGGCTCTAGAGTAGGCTTCGGTTTTCGCCGAAAGCACACGAGTGTTATACTACTTCCTGCTCTGTACAAAACTTTTCTTCACTATTTTGAAAAGTTATGTAGAGTTATAAATAACAATACAAAATAAACCTTACCTTATTGCAATATAATCGGTTTTTGATTGCTGAGTTGAGGTATATTCTAAAAGCTGTATTTAATATTGACTGATTTTTTGGGATTGTTGTGAATAAGTGTGAGACTAATTCGACTTTCTAACGTTCGTGTTTTATTAAATTTTTTATGAAAACCGCCAGACACATCTTGGTATTCCGTAAAAACAAATGTAATTTATCTTCTACGTTTGCACAAAATTTGGAGTCACTTTCGTTAGTTTATTTAAAGAGCTCTTGTAGCGAGCCAATAGAAACTGTTAGCTTTAGGATCTCCTTTGATGACCTTTTTCCGTGCATGACATACTTGCGGTTTCGTATGGTCTAGTTTTTTATGTTGGCTTTAAAAATTAATCAAAGCAGCTAAGAAAAACTATTATAACTATTATCTCAAAGAACTATACAATCAACAATTTTTTTTGGACAATTTGAATTGGCCATGCTACATTTTTGAACATAAACATAAACATTTACATATAGGTCTGTTATCTAAAGCTGGCACGTTCACAGTACTCACACTTATGCAATTTCACTATACAGGATGTTTAAAAATATATGATTTTGATTCAAAATGCGACTCTAGTTTAAGTGTAGACTAGAGTTAGGTTTTAGTAAGATAGGTGCGTTGTAGATAAACAAATACAAATATATGGGTTACTTGTTATAATATATTTTTAGCAAATTCGAGCGAAAAGTATTAAAAACAAGGTGGAATCAATGGTTACAAAATAGTTTTAAATTTCAATAAATTTTCACATGAACAAAAATAATTTCACCTGAGAAAATCTTTACCAAAACAGAAAATAATTATCCCAGAAATCCTCAACAATTTAATTATAATTTAATTATGTAACAAAGGGTAACGGACGCTCAGTTACTGGATGAATTTTTTACCTTTTTTTCTAATTGCTTGCCACAGATAAAAACTTTATTACTGTTCTGTAATTTCATCAACTGGAAGGAATCTGTGATCAACTGAGCAGCATCATTCGGTTTCTATTGTGGTTACGCGAATGTTCTGGTCTCCTATTCTTCTTCTTTTTCTTCAACGTTTTTTCCATGATTTTAGCACCAGGAGCAGTTGTTCGAAGTCCAATCACAATCAAATGCAAGAGCCAAAAAAAAGAGGAAAGACCACAGAATAAACTGGCAATTCCCATTAGAAAAACAAAAACCCTCTCTTAAAAATGCCATCTACTGACTAATGAGCCGTTTTCAGAAGAAAAAAAAAATTAATGGCTGTCAAAGGAATGCAGTTTTGGACCTCAGCCCCATAGCCATGTGTGATACATGTTATTTTTTTGAAATTGAAAATGTTAGTTTTTTTTCAATACAATATAACTCCGAAAGGACAAACATTTGGCTGTTGACGTCATAGTAACTTTTATTCAGCTCGCTGAGACCTATTCGATGATGTATCACACATGGCTATTGGACTGAGGTCCAAAATTGCATTACTTTGACAGCCATTCGTTTTTTTTTTTCGTTCTTCTGAAAGCGGCTCATTTGGAACTACTTTTCTTAGCTGTCAGAAAAATCCCTCAATGAAACGCACATACGGTTGAATACCAAAAAGATCACGCTGTATATATAAACAGTAGTAAAAGTTAAACTATAACTGTCCCCTTCACACTCATAAGCTAGACCGCGCGCAAGAGAGACGGGCAGACTTTTCATGATGCGCATGCAGTACACGTCACGCCGCGCGCTATTCACAGACACTACACAAGCGCAACGTGTAAATGTGTTGAACGTGCCAGCTTTACTTAACTGACCTATACAGGCACATACATTGCTTCTGGCCCCACACTAGGATACCCTGTGTCGTGGGAACCAGAAACAGCGACGTCACAAACATGTAAACATCCAAGACCTGGAGTATTTTTTTTTTATAACCAGCCGGGGATTGAACCCGGGACCTCTCGCATGGTAAGCAGATGCGCTAACCGTTACGCCACAGAGGTCGTCATGAAGGTAAATCTCAAAACCATTTCGGAAATTATGCTTTTAGTGCAATTCCTCGGCAAAACGTGGGCCCAGTTCTAGTGATTGATGCCTCTGCCTAACCCCTCGGGGATAACGGGCGTGAGTTTATTTTTTTTCTATTTTATTTTATTTTATCTATTTATCAGATTTGGAAATAAGACTATATTTTTTAAGATATTCAATAAAAAGCACCTTAAATGACATGAGCAAAGGCAGTATGTGTATTAATCCTTTGCCTTACTTCATTATCATCATCATCATCAGGCTATATTAGTCCACTGCTGGACATAGCCCTCCCCTAATGAGCGCCATAGCGCCCTGTCTTACCTTACTTACTTTGCCTTACTTACACAAAAAATACCAAACCAAAGTGTGTGGGGACTGGGGACACTAGCGTTTTACGAGCGCCATCTTGCCAGCGTCCGCACAGCGTGTCTGTCTTCTTAATCATCCTTTGATGACATCACAAACACTTTAGAAAAATATTAAAAATATACATAATGGATAAAACTCAAATACCGAAATTAGTTTCTTAAAATGGTCAATATTTTCATAATAAATTATAAAAAACAAAAATAAGTATCATGGCGAATTTTCGTAATTTAATGTAAAAACACTTTTGTCCCTAGGCATACAAGCCGCAGACCTGTCTCTGAGCCAGGATGACTGTTTGTACCACCATCTGCAGCTCTCCTACTGGCTCGGCTACAAACAGCTGTTGGCGGACGCTAACATCAAGTATGTTGTCTTCGTCTTTAACAGAATGAAAGTCGAAATCGTTTGTAAAATATGTAATTGTAAAATCTATAATGGCCCTAAAGTAGAGATTTTGTAATTACATATTTTACAGACATTGTCCTCATTTTTAATAGGATGAAAGTCAAAATCGTTTGTGAAATATGTAATTGCAAAATCTGTTACGTAGGGTAACATCTACAGTAGAGATTTTGTGATTACATATTTTACAAACAATTTTAATAAAATATTTTCATTGAGTTAATTAAAACAGATGCAATGCTGCTGCTTATTCTCAGACCAACTCCTTATCCACGAAATATACTAATAATCCTTCCTGGATTACCACAATTAATCCTGCCAGCTTCAATGGCCTTTGGAGTATTTCCATGTTTGTGATAATCTTGCCTGGTTACCACAACACAGGGTGCCGGGTGAGTAGTTTGGGACCAGCACAGTTGTTGTGCTGTTTGAAAGTTATTAATTTACGTGCTATGCTTCTTATGCTTCCTCATATGGCCTATGCCTTCCTCAGGGAAGCAACCCGTGCCCATCGCTGGGGTCATAATGCGTTGTTGATGATGATGATGATGATGTTTCCTCATAACAGAATACCAATAGAGATCGTCTCGTTGCCGCCATCCTCCACGACAGTTCCGCAGTGCCGTCTGCCGCCCGAGACGTTCGAAGACTTTGTGCTGGATCGCATCAGCAAAATAGACATGGAGGGCTGGCAACCCTCCGTCATCATGATGCAGCACTTCGCGGATGCCTTCCACTTTTATGATTACGTCGCCTTGGGCGCCAAGATCTCGAGACACGTCGAAAATGTGAGTAGTAGGTGAATAAGCCCCAAAAATCCCCCTACAAAAGCTTCGGAATAAAACAAGCAATAAGAGTGAAAATGATCGTGTATTAATATAAAAATTGCCAGATACTAATAGTTTCACAATAACAAAATGATTGCGCGATGTAGACGCAATAATTGTTACCATTTGTTGGCACGCGTAACGACTTCTTACTTGAGTAACTGAACAGGGGTGCAGAACAATGTTTGAGAGACTATTTATTATAAGGGATGTAAATTAAAATCAGACTAAATTTGGTTTTGACCAACGGTAAATGAAAAGCTGGGTTGGGTTTTAGCATACGACTCGATTTAAAAAACTTAAATGCAATAATTTAATAGAGGTCGACTGCCTTTTTATTAATACTGTCCTCTTCCCTCACAGCGGCCAAACGACTGGTTGGCAGCCATGACGGCGGCCTGGTGGTGCGGGACCAGCGGGAACGGCTACTGCGCTGCGCGCTGCATTCTCTCCGCAGTCAGCAACACGCAGCGCAGTGAGCCGCTACAGGCACTCGCAGCGTTACTGCACATGTGAGAGCAGCTTTAGACTTCTTTAGAGCATCAGCTACTGCGCAGCGCACTGCATCATCTCCGCAGTTAGCAACAGTCAGCGTATAAAACCGCTGCGGGCACTCGCAGCGTTACTGCACATGTGAGAGCAGATTTAGACTTCTTTAGAGCATCAGCTACTGTGCAGCGCACTGCACCATCTCCGCAGTTAGCAACAGTCAGCGTATAAAGCCGCTGCAGGCACTCGCAGCACTGCACATGTGAGAGCAGCTTTAGACTTCTTTAGAGCATCAGCTACTGCGCAGCGCACTGCACCATCCTCGCAGTTAGCAACAGTCAGCGTATAAAGCCGCTGCAGGCACTCGCAGCGTTACTGCACATGTGAGAGCAGCTTTAGACTTCTTTAGAGCATCAGCTACTGCGCAGCGCACTGCACCATCCTCGCAGTTAGCAACAGTCAGCGTATAAAGCCGCTGCAGGCACTCGCAGCGTTACTGCACATGTGAGAGCAGCTTTAGACTTCTTTAGAGCATCAGCTACTGTGCAGCGCACTGCATCATCTCCGCAGTTAGCAACAGTCAGCGTATAAAGCCGCTGCAGGCACTCGCAGCGTTACTGCACATGTGAGAGCAACTTTAGACTTCTTTAGAGCATCAGCTACTGCGCAGCGCACTGCACCATCCTCGCAGTCAGCAACACGCAGCGCAGTGAGCCGCTGCAGGCACTCGCAGCGTTACTGCACATGTGAGAGCAGCTTTAGACTTCTTTAGAGCATCAGCTACTGCGCAGCGCACTGCACCATCCTCGCAGTTAGCAACAGTCAGCGTATAAAGCCGCTGCAGGCACTCGCAGCGTTACTGCACATGTGAGAGCAGCTTTAGACTTCTTTAGAGCATCAGCTACTGCGCAGCGCACTGCACCATCATCGCAGTTAGCAACAGTCAGCGTATAAAGCCGCTGCAGGCACTCGCAGCGTTACTGCACATGTGAGAGCAGCTTTAGACTTCTTTAGAGCATCAGCTACTGTGCAGCGCACTGCATCATCTCCGCAGTTAGCAACAGTCAGCGTATAAAGCCGCTGCAGGCACTCGCAGCGTTACTGCACATGTGAGAGCAGCTTTAGACTTCTTTAGAGCATCAGCTACTGTGCAGCGCACTGCATCATCTCCGCAGTTAGCAACAGTCAGCGTATAAAGCCGCTGCAGGCACTCGCAGCGTTACTGCACATGTGAGAGCAGCTTTAGACTTCTTTAGAGCATCAGCTACTGCGCAGCGCACTGCACCATCCTCGCAGTCAGCAACACGCAGCGCAGTGAGCCGCTGCAGGCACTCGCAGCGTTACTGCACATGTGAGAGCAGCTTTAGACTTCTTTAGAGCATCAGCTACTGCGCAGCGCACTGCACCATCCTCGCAGTTAGCAACAGTCAGCGTATAAAGCCGCTGCAGGCACTCGCAGCGTTACTGCACATGTGAGAGCAGCTTTAGACTTCTTTAGAGCATCAGCTACTGCGCAGCGCACTGCACCATCCTCGCAGTTAGCAACAGTCAGCGTATAAAGCCGCTGCAGGCACTCGCAGCGTTACTGCACATGTGAGAGCAGCTTTAGACTTCTTTAGAGCATCAGCTACTGTGCAGCGCACTGCATCATCTCCGCAGTTAGCAACAGTCAGCGTATAAAGCCGCTGCAGGCACTCGCAGCGTTACTGCACATGTGAGAGCAACTTTAGACTTCTTTAGAGCATCAGCTACTGCGCAGCGCACTGCACCATCCTCGCAGTCAGCAACACGCAGCGCAGTGAGCCGCTGCAGGCACTCGCAGCGTTACTGCACATGTGAGAGCAGCTTTAGACTTCTTTAGAGCATCAGCTACTGCGCAGCGCACTGCACCATCCTCGCAGTTAGCAACAGTCAGCGTATAAAGCCGCTGCAGGCACTCGCAGCGTTACTGCACATGTGAGAGCAGCTTTAGACTTCTTTAGAGCATCAGCTACTGCGCAGCGCACTGCACCATCCTCGCAGTTAGCAACAGTCAGCGTATAAAGCCGCTGCAGGCACTCGCAGCGTTACTGCACATGTGAGAGCAGCTTTAGACTTCTTTAGAGCATCAGCTACTGTGCAGCGCACTGCATCATCTCCGCAGTTAGCAACAGTCAGCGTATAAAGCCGCTGCAGGCACTCGCAGCGTTACTGCACATGTGAGAGCAGCTTTAGACTTCTTTAGAGCATCAGCTACTGTGCAGCGCACTGCATCATCTCCGCAGTTAGCAACAGTCAGCGTATAAAGCCGCTGCAGGCACTCGCAGCGTTACTGCACATGTGAGAGCAGCTTTAGACTTCTTTAGAGCATCAGCTACTGCGCAGCGCGCTGCATCGTCTTCCAAGTCAGCAAATCGCAGCGCAGTGAGCCGCCGCCGGATCTCGCCGCATTACTGCATATAAGAGAACGGCGGTTGACTTTTTTACAGCAGCAGATACGATTATGATGATGATGATGTCGATGTACAACTTCCAAGTTTTATGTCGCTGCAGCGGATTCTTCCTTGGAAAACAGAATAAACAGGATAAAATATAATTTGCAAGTAAAAGTTTTTAATAATGGTGTGACGGCAAAATGTAAAGTTAATTATATTTTGCCGTAATTCTGTAATTTGAGCTTAATAATTTGAGGACAGAAATATTAAAAAACAACATTTACACCGTTACAATACTGCGTGGTCCACATGATCCTCGAGTAAAACACTAGCGGCAGCAGCAACATGCATCGCAGTGAGCAACCGCATTATTGCACATGTTCAGTTCATGCTCATGCATTCAGTCGAAATCAAAAATTGTTCTTCGACTATCGATGCTAGCGCAGCTCTGCATCCCAGCAATCTTGACAGAAAAATAAACCAAAATTAATATATTAGTACACATATTGTCGTTTTTACTCCTTGTAAGATATTTTAACTAAACAATCAAAACCGACACCGCTAAAACGCATAAATAATGAAATTCGTATACAAGTAGGTATTGTAGAAGTAGGTATATTTTGAACTCGGTGCCCAAAATGTAAGTGCTGGTCGGGAACTTGGCCAGAATTAAAAACAAGTGTACTTTTGTAAAACATACATGTATGCGTATTTTATTATTTCTGCGTTTTTAGCGGTGTCGGTTTTAATTTTTTATTTAAAATTTCTTAAAAGGAGTAAAAACGTGGGTATTTATTTTTCAATGAAGACTTTTAGGTGCTTTTGTAAATAATAACCAGGGTAATTACCCTGGGTCGACTTAAGATATATTTTATGAAACATATTACATTACTAAAGCATTGTCCCCCAAAAGACCTTATTTTATGCTGTCCATTGAAAAGTTCAGTTCTCTATCTCTGAACTACATCAGATTTTCACCAAATTAGAATGGGACCACACACACACACACACTACATCGAAACGAACGATCTCAAAAGAATTTTCGTATCGGTTAACATTTGAATAATTTATGCGTTAACACCAATAAAACTCCTCTTTGAAAGTCGGTTAAAAATACGCTGTGTCGGTCAGAAAGTCTGTCCATAGCAGTTGTTGACAACCACCCATTTATGATTTTTGTTTTATTTTTCTTCACGTCGTTAAAAGCTATATTTTCTGTGTTTTAGATGTGTATTTTTGTTCCAGGCAATCGAAGCTAGAGGACGCCAAAGATATCGCCTATTTAATGTTCTACTTCTCGCCGAAAACGAAACTGGAAGCGTTTTTGGTCGCAGTCACTCACACTAATATGGTGAGTTCAATACCCACATGCAAGATGGCGCTAAGGATTATTCGTTAGTAGCGCCATCTAGTGATAAGTTCATACTTAAATTACTTGGGTGCTGGAAGGTGCTTTTACGATGTTCGTACTATGTTGTGAAATGAGGTAACTAAATAAATTTTGAACTTACCACTAGATGGCGCACTGACGAATGTTCTTAGATTGCTTGCAACGCCGTCTTGAAAATATTATGTCCGAGACTTCGCTGCATCAAGTGAAAGGGTTTTCATCATCAACCCATTATGTCCCCACCGAGGGGCACGGGTCTCTTCCTTGACGAAGGTATAGGCCATACTCCACCACGGGGGGCCAAGTCCGAATTAGTGAAGGGTTTTATTATTCAATTATTATTCATTGTCCAACTACTGCATTTTATCTTTTAAGTTCCATCCAAATCAATCTGTTTAATATAATGTCTGTTTAATATAATGTCTGTTTAACCGTGATTGCACAGTACACAAAAAATTAGTCACGCAATTTTGGTCAACTCAATTTGGTGACAATTTATCTATTCGGCTTTGGATTTGTTATTTTTGGGTAATGGTACTGACACACGTGCTCATTAGTAGCACGAAAGCATGCTCATATTGAGCAAGTGCTTTACTCACAATCTTTTCTGTATGTAGGCACATAGACATTCAACAAACACAATGTAAATTCTTTACGTTGAAATAAGTTTAGGATTTCTTAAGACAGTAACACTGACAACAACAATGCAGTCTTAGGTTATCAAACCTCAAGAAAAGGAAGAAGGATAGAATAAAACATCGAATACAAAAATACAGAAAAGATTGGGAGTAAAGCACTTGCTCAATAAAAGCATGCTTTCGTGCTACTAATGAGCACGTGTGTCAGTACCATAACGCAATGTGGTTAGTTAGTACAATAGGTGATTTCTGGTAGTTGTTTGAATACATGACTTATTATATTAATAATATTAGCTTCATTGGTTTGGTCGTTATGGCGCTTACCTACTAAGACAGAGGTCATGGGTTCGAATCCCACTGGGGGACGCCGTACTTTTGAAGCCATGAGAGCCAGAGCGGCCTAACTGTTTATAAAAGTCAACGAGAAAAAATTAAGCCCTAATTTAAATTGTTACTTTGGTGAATCAATTTATTTCATAATTTTTTGCTGTCTTACGCACTTTTAATGTGATGTTTAAGTGATTTTGTTAACCCTAGGCATCTTAGTCATTAATTTATTTTCGGATAGGTATTGGAAATCCATGGAGGAGGCCTATGTCCAGCAGTGGACTTTTTGTGGCTGAATGATGATGATGATTGAAAAACTGATAGGCCACTCTGGTTCTCATGGCCTCAATTGTACAAATGGCCTCCGTCTGGGTGTTTTTTCCATGTTTGTAATGTCCTTGCCTGGAAACCACAGCACCGGGTATCATAGTTTGGAACCAGATCAAGTGATTGTGCTGTTTGGAAGTTATCATTATTATTAGGTGTGGAATGTTATATCTAATAGTGTATACTCCTGTTTCTTTCTCTCAGTTGGAATACGAGCAAGCAATCTGGATGTACCGCTATTCTCTAACGATCGACGAAGTGTTCCTGCCTTCCAAGGCCTGTCTCCACGCGACAATGTGTCTTATGTTATTCGGAGATAAGTCTAAATTGAAGCCGGAGGTGGACTAAACGGTAAAACTCTCATAATTAACTTCAGGGTATCACCGAATTATTTAACAACATTTTAAGCGCCCATTTTGACTTTGTTTTGGAACTCTATGGTACTAGTTTAAAAAAAATGGTGACACGAAACAAGTTTTTGATTCCTAAAATAAATTCACTTTAAAAAAAAACACATTGTTTGAGAGATTTGATAGTTGGCTTGGACCAATTTAATGGGGAACACTCGTGGATACTTGGATTGGAGTGATAGCTTTCATAACATAAGACATAATAAAAACATGAGAAAACTTTCAATATTCAAGACAAATTCGTTTGTAAACTTTTAGTCCGGATTTACTTACGGGTTTACAATGTGTTGTGCTTACGAAAGTTTTAGTTCAAAAATTCGTTTGTATTGGACAAGTCCAGTTGAAAAATCACCATTAACTCTATTATATTTAAATCTGTTCTTTTAAAAAATTAATAAACCACATAAAATGTTGCTAACAATTTCAAAATATCTCCGTTTATTGCGCCGCTCGATGACAATTATTATGTTTGAGATTCTCAACGATTGATGCTTTGCGGAAAAAAGCTTTCAGTTTTGCTGTAGTTTGTTGGGATCATAATATTACTATCAACGATGAAAATAAATGTCCCCTGCATTGCCTATTTATAAAGTTCCATTTCAATGAAAAAAAAAAAAAACATTTTTTACAGATAATTTCTGCAAAGTGTCCTTTTTATCTTCACGTCAACAACAGTTGTGGGACCCACAATCGAGAACCTAGAATCAAGAACCTGTATCACTATTTACATGATTGAGAAAGTTGTTGGTCTTGTTACACCTCGTCAGTTCACCTAGGTGATCCACAAACAATTTTTTTTGTTGGTGGTCTACTGTTCTTTTCATAAAAAAAACCTGTGTAAAATCTAAAAGTTATAACAAGGCATCATAGTACTGGTCGTATAATAGGACTGTGCCTCCTTTTCTAGATAGCACAATTCATCATCATCATCATCATCAACCCATTATGTCCCCACCGAGGGGCACGGGTCTCTTCCCTGAGGAAGGTATAGGCCGTACTCCACCATGGGGGCGACGTCCGAATTGGTTATAGGGTTTTATTAGTCAATATTCGTCCAATTACTGAATTTTATCTTTTATCACCACGGGGCCCAAGTCCGAATTTGTGGAAATTCATTAATATTTTAAATAAATATTTCAACTTGTACTTCCTTTATGGGGCACTGTATAAGGTTCTACATCAAGATACCCCAAGATATATTAGAGTTACCCCCAACGCGATTTAAGAATTGTGTTAAGCACACTCTTTGCAAAAAAGCTTATTATAAAATCATCGATTATTTAGAAGACAGGGACGTATGGCATTAAATAGTAGTTTAATATTAAATTAAATCAGAGGATAAATGTGTCTAGTGTTCAACACATCCAAGATATTATTTTGTATGTTTTATTTGTATTAGCTTTAAGGTGATTTGAGAAAAGATGGTCAGAGTGGAGTTTTTTTTTCGCTGCCTTTTTCTCCACTACAGACGGCCCCAAGGCAGCGGCTAACATTATACATAACTGTATGTACATTGACATTCAACAAGCAGAATATAAATTCTTTACGTTGAAATAAATTCTTGATTCTTATAATAATTATGTGTTTATGACTAGCCATTATTATTTGATAAAAAGATAATATATGCAGGTGAAGAAAGATCACTCACAAAGTCATAACCAGTAAAGTGAACTACAACCAAAAAAATATGTTCGTGGATCACCTCTGATTTTTAATTTCGTGTACCAAACTGACAGCTGCAAGCGCTCTTTCTTTTTTAAAATGTTGCTAGCTCAAGGAGTCTCGACCAAGTTCTCGGTCTCGGTCTCGATCTCGATCTCGACATAGCTAAAATTCTACTTTTTATTTGTTTATTGATAACTAGATTCTGCGTTGCAAACTTATGGTAATAAAAAAAATTGTATCGTATCAGCTGAGTGATCAAGTCGTTTCTTTTTTAAATTTACTAAAATAAGTAATTTTCGAATCTTAATTTACGTTGATCAGTAATAAAAGTAGCGTTGATTTCTATCTACAGTGACATTTTTAAAATGTTTAAATTAATTTAGGAAAGAAAATCATAAATGTAACATTCGACTTTTTTCCAAATCACTAATTGGCTTTCAAATCATATCTCATTTCAATATCTCGATTGTCTTCGAATACATTTTTGTACAACAAAATCCAAAACTGGCAACCCATCAAATGTCAGTTTGGTACACGAAATTAAAAATCGGAGTATAGGTGAACCGTAGACAGAGAATAGAATAGACTGGGCCCACGCGTATACCTTTGAGATGGAGATAGAAGTAGGTATTTTTTGAGAGTTGCCAGCATAACGCGTAATTCCCGAAGTATGTTTTGCATATTAACAACTTGCAAACAGAAAATCGGGAAATAAATAACTCAACAGATGCAAACATTTTTATTAAATTATAAACTAACAAGATTCTGCATACATAACACATTATTGCAAATATCTGTTAAATGCCATTTTTATCAATGTTCTTTAAACAAATTAAGTTTTGTTTAAAAGTTTCTTATCCTTTCTCCATCGTTGACAATTTTTTTGGAGCATGATGTATGTCGTATTTAGATATTTTTTACATACATTTAATCAAAAGTGGATAGTGGCTGTCGAGAAAGGATTGTTCGGCGAAGTGATCTGATGACTTTACTAGTACTCGCAACCGCAAGCATTGGAAAATACGTTGATGTAGCCTCATGAAGAGTCTGGAAGGAACACAAAAACTGCGTTTAAAAAAACACATTTAAAGTATAGTTTAGTACCATAATTGACTATGCAATTACTAGAGATTGAATAAATAATAGACCCAGGACTAAGACGTAATTTTAAATGACGCCCTTAGTAATAATGCATTGAGCGGTCAACTCGCGAATAGATTTGTGAGGTAAACAATGTACGAAATATTAAATCACTGAAATATTCTACATACCCATAACTCATTTTATTTTAGGGAGTCCTCGCAGGCAAGTTCCGTAAAGGAAGCTTCCGTCACAAAAGTCAAACTCTTTGTTTTTCAAAGACAATGGGGTTCGAAATGACGGGAATAAACACGGGTATAGGTACTTTGTCGGTTGCCAGTCTAAGTGACCCGTGGCTTCCATATAGCCTGATCAGATCGGTATGTACCTGTAAAATAATTTTGTACAATGTAATCATTATTTGGTACGTTTGGGACCTCGTCAAAACATGGGCCAAGTTTAAGCAGTTGATTTCTCTGCTTACCCACTAGGGGATATCAGGCGTGAGTTTTATTTCATATTTAGCAGTCTTTGCCAACGGGATTTTTTATATCATTAGTCTGGTAACCCTAAAATTAGTATAAACCCTCTAAATTAAAATGGTCGCAGTTAGATTGCGAATCTATCGTACGAGCACCTACATAATTTAGACGTGTAACACCAAAACATCAAATTCTCGATTTTGTTTTCACGACTAATCTAGGGGTAATGGTGGGCAGTAGATGCATTTTGTGTGCGTCTGATTCCTTTGCATAGTCTTCCACATCATAAAAACAGCTCTAAGAGAAGAATTGGGAATGGATGAAAATATCAGAAGTGCTTGATTTTTTTTTTGGTGATAGGAATAACCATCCTTAACGCGAGAAAAAAAGTTTAAATTTTTTTGGCTTCGTAGTAAATTTTTAAATAATCTTATTATTTTTCCTTTCGTCGTTCTGGGCTCAGTACGGCATACAGACATATTCCTTGGTCGCTACGTATGAAAAAAAAATCTGTGGCGAGGCGACGCCTTTTTTTATACGTAGCGGACCAAGGAATATCTCTGATATGCCGTACTGAGCCCAAAACGACGAATGGAAAAAATATTAAGTATATTTTAAAATTAACTACGGGGCCAAAAAAATTGAAAATTTTTTCTCGCGTTAAGGAAGGTTATTCCTATCACCAAAAAAAATATCAAGCACTTCTGATATTTTCATCCATTCCCTATTAAGGGCACTTACGAATATAACCTCTAAGTTGGCGTCTTTTCGCTCATTCCGCGGCTTCCACAGCCTAAAATGCTGTAAATCTCCATTGTATCACTTTCGTTCAACTGCACCGAAACATAAAAACTACAATCCTATGGAGAAAAACACGAATATCTGCCCCTGCCCTGAATATAATCCCAGATTTGACATAAGTTTGTCTGCCACACATCGAGCTGTGGCAAACAAACAAAAACGCATACGCGAGTAAGGGACAGAAGATCATTACTGTTTCTCGCTTACACTTTACAAGACTCGTATTAGGTTATCTCTTTCTTATTTTTTTTGTCTATGGTTATGTCTCGTCCATCTATTCTCTGTCTACGAGGTGAACTCACGGGGTGTACCACGACCAACAAGCGGATTGTGAGAATTGAAACTATTGCAAAAATGATCTGTAGAAGAAGTTATGATTTATTTTCCTAATGGAGAAAGATTAGGTTATGGTTATTTTTCGTTTCATCCAATTTATTATGTTAAGGACTCAGACCTGGCTGATTACACTGGTATACTGAAATTATATAATCCGTAAAAGATACATCACTTGTAGATAACTGTATTCCGTGAAAACTCTTGTATAATATGATGTAATAATTAAGAGTCACACTTTTGTATTTCGCAAGTAAAGCTGTAAAGGCTGTTTACAAATTACCCAAAAACGGGTACGCTCTATGTAGTTAGGTTCTATTAATTGTGATAGTACAATAATTTTGTAAACGTACGTTAATAATTTATGCTCAAGTTTGGAACTGAGGCGACTATTTTTTATGTTACGTACGCCGAAATGTTAATTAATTTTATAAAAAACCATAATCTTAATTATTTTTATTAGTTCCGCCTTTAAAAACAAATCAATGTGTAAAGTAAAAGTTCCTTTATTTCCCTTATTGCGTGGAACAAATATATATTGAAAAGCTGTCCATTATTAGGCGTTTAAATTGTATTTTCTGCAAAGAGAATAACTATTTGAGTACATTACGTATTTAGCCGTTTTTTTTTATTTATGGAACAAATCCATACATACGTTCTTTACTCATATAATACAACATTATACATTAATGTCATGCTGGGGATTAGCTCGTGTCTATCTTAATTGACTGTAATTTATATTAAAACAATCGTGTGACAGTACAATCCTGTAACAAACAATAAAAACCTTATATGGCCTCCACACTGCTCGCGAAGTTGACCGAAGTTAGGCGAATACGGTAGGTGTGCAGAGGCACTTCGTCTTACTTCGTCCAACCTCGAGTGTGTAGCGACGTACTTCTGTCAACTTTCCCGAATACTTTGTCGAGGAACTTCGCGAGAAGTCTGGAGGAGGCATTAGATGAATGGTTGCCCCAAACGATCAACTTCAGTGAGCGTTGAAAATATCTAGGAATCTTGCTAGGTGGTCGTCTGACTATATCCAATAGACACTATTAAATGCACTGCAAATGGCTGGTACAATTGGCAATTCCACCCCCCTCGCACTATCGTGGGGTCAGTTTTTGGCGCTGTTTACACTCAGCTATGTCCACACGCGTTCCCGCGGTCCGTGGATTTCTGTGCAACATAGCGTTCAACATCAAGATGGAAATTACCTATGTCCACACTGTGCCCTTTTCATCATCAACTTTCCCTTCATCATTCAATTCAACTTTCCCTTAGGGCAAGCAACTGTTGAATGCATCATGTCCGTGTGTCATCCGACCGGAGTCGTTAATTATCGTTCAGTATAACAACATGTGCGACGAGATGATTCTACTATGTGCGGCTTACTTGGTGATAAGAAAATCTAGAAAACAAAAGAGAACCAAGCGCAAGATGTGGGCTCAAAAATATTTTATGGATCGAACTAATGTAATTATGCGTGAACTGCGAGATGATAAAAATATTTTTTTTTAAAAACTTTACACGCATGTCCGAAAAGAATTTCGAACAACTTTTGAAATTGGTTGAACAAAGAATTGCAAAGCAGTCAACTTCCATCTTGATGTTGAACGCTATGTTGCACAGAAATCCACGGACCGCGGGAACGCGTGCATCGCAGCGCGCGCTATGCTTTCAACTTAAGGGATGCGTCAAGGGCATGCCTCACGTGCGCTGTTGACTGCGCTACGACGCATGCCCTTGTTGAACGAAAAAAAGGCACAGTGTGGACATAACTATTGGTTGACTGCTTTGCAATTCTTGGTTCAACCAATTTCAAAAGTCGATCGAAATTGTTTTCGGACATGCGTGTAAAGTTTTTAAAAAGAATATCTTTATCTTCTCGCAGTTCACGCATAATTAAATTAGTTTGATCCATAAAATATATTCGAGCCCACATCTTGCGCTTGGTTCTTTCTAAATTTTCTTATCACCAAGTAAGCCGCACATAGTAGAATCATGTCGTCGCACATGTTGTTATACTGAACGATAAATTAACGACTCCGGTCGGATGACGCACGGCCATGATGCATTCAACAGTTGCTTGCCCTAAGGGAAAGTTGAATAGAATGATGAAGGGAAAGTTGAAGATGAAAAGGGCACAGTGTGGACATAGCTATTGGTTTAAAATCACTGGAATGTTTGTACAAAAATTCCTAGCGTTGAAAGGAATAGGACCTGTCATACGATTTTTGTTTGTAGACACCGAAATGTAAGCACTTAGATTCCGTTTCAGATGACTTTTCTTCAGATCAGAACAAATCGTTATAAATAGTAGTTATAAATACAGCAAGTAATAATGTGTATCATGTTTTTGCTGGTCCTTGGCCGGCGATCGATTTAAAATATAGCTGTTCTGTATGGTATGTCATATCTATCCAGAGTACTAGTAGTATTATAGTTCAGTGGATTTGGTACAGTCGACAGCAGCTAAACTTTGACAGTCTTATTTACAAAGACACGATCTTAAAAGACTCCTCATGTGCAGTTTAGATAGTCTGTAATGGCGATTTTCTGAGGGAAAGATCCAACTATTTATATTGCGTTAAAAAGCGTTATAAGGGAGACGTAATTTTAAAAACAAAATCGTCACATTTTTGTTTTAAAGTCACCCTTAAAGGGATTCACTGAGTAGAACTAGCGCCACCGAGGAAACAAAAATATATTTTTTTCACATCGATTTTGCTAAAAGAGTCTGTAAAATCAATAAAAAATCAATCACAATCTCTCAATCGTGTTGTATTCTCTCAATATTGTTTTTTAGAACCCATGCCCGTGAACCCGAGACAAAAAAAACTATACTTGAGCCTTTACAAACGTGAGAACCAAGTCATAAAAGTGCGAGCGAGAGTTCCGATATGCATGATATGCCTCCTATATGTGTAAGAGAGAGGTCTGATACAAATGTTTATGACTCAGTTCGCACGTTTGTAATGGCTCAAGTATAGGGCTAGATAGAATTAACGCCAGAAACAGCCGTCTTGGCATAAATTACATCTAGTCCCTCGCGATCCCAGGTTTTTTGTCGTGGGTCCTAAAAATCACTATATACGTACAAGATTGAGAGATTGTACAGAGACTTGCAAATTCGATCTGTAACTTTTTAATGATTTTTTTTCCTTGGTGGCGCTAGTTACCCCCTGGACCCCCTTAACTTAATTAATTAACCCCTCAAGCCCTAAGAACCCGCCGGCAAGTCCAATGTAAACTAAGGCGCATTCCGTCAGACCCCGAATAGCCGCGGGCGGGTCGGCCTTGCAACGGCACTTTGAATCGAATTTTGAAGATGATACATACCACAGTTGTACAAGCATGTTTTAATCTTTGAAAACTGTGTTAAACAAATATTACTCTGTGAATAACTAATTTAGCTGCGAAAGAAAAATGTTCTAGGCCTGCGGGGTTAAGGTGTACAGTTTGTACTTAATGCTACTGTCGACTGTACAATAGTTTCTGCTTTAGGCTCTAATTATATGCGTCCGCGCGACCGAGCGGTTTGGCCGCAGATTCCAGCGACCGCGGCCAAGTCGCTTTTTATATGAAGCGGCCCGAGCGTCTCCGCTCTCTACACGTTCTCACAAACAACAAAAGAGCGTCCCGTCCGCTTCAAATGCACCGATACAAGTGAACCATGTGTTCTGTGAAGTGAACACATTGAAACTCGTACGAGCGGCCGGGCCGCGCGACCACGCCGCTCGAAGGCGCGACCGCGCCGCTATTTAAATAAATCGTTACACACAATTGCTTGTAATTTCGTGGTGTAGCGGCCGGGCCGCTCGCTCGCGCGGACGTATATAATTAGAGCCTTATGTGTTGACGCGTCCCGCAACCATTTGTGCTCCGAATAGCCTCCTATTTGAGGTTATTTTATATTTTCTTGGTGGATCTCACCGCTTCCTACCTCAAGTCAGCTTTTAATGCGCTCTGTATAAGTATGATTATCGAACAAAGATTTTATGCGAAGCGTGCTGGGCACCTTCCGTCTCTCTGTAAGTATATTCGTGAACCATTAAAAAAACCTTCTTACTCTACGAAACCTTTTTCGACCTAAGCCTAGCTTTCTTTCAAGGGGTATCCATAAATTTCGTCACACAAATTCAATGACTGTTGGAGCCCGCCCTCCTTATTTAACGCATTTACATTCCTATTGTTCGTACAATATTGTTCTTACCGTCACTTATTTATATTTCAATTTAAAATATTAAATCCCTGACATTGGCAGAAATTGTATGTTGCCATTAAAACATTTAAAAAAAAATGTTTGAGAATAGGTTGTTATCTATTTTCCATAACCCTAATACACTACAAATAATTTATAAAATATGGCGAAACAACTTTTGCCGGGTCAGCTAGTAGGTAATACATAAAAATGAAATAAAAAATTGTATATGGAGTTAGGTAGTTACAGTTGAATTTTATACATGTGACGACCCCCCTTTCCCTTGCCACACGATATCACACTCCCCCCCCTCTCCCTCTTTTAACGTGTGACGTTATTTACGGATGTCTGCTAAAGATTCAGAATATGAATATTCTGTACAACGATCGGAGTTATTGTTTCAGCAAGGAACTGAAAAGTTACAGGAGTATTGAAGTAATCTTGTACATCTGTTTAGAGATTGAAATATTGTTGATCTGTCTGTTATTCCTGTTTGTATTAAGTTATGATAATTCCCTCTTGTTTTGTACTTAAAGACTGACTCGATATGTTTTAGATACTTAAGAATAATTGGTGTTTTCAACGTTCAAACGTGGATAAATATACAGGAATCAAATACAAACAATGTATTTTAATTGTTTCCGTTAGTTCTGCCTATTTATACGTAAGTTTCACTAGGTTGGACATAATAATATGTGTGGTCGAAGTTATGCGTTTGAAAACTCATGTAAACCTGTTTAATGAAACTGATCGAGTCATCAGAGTGCTTCTACTGAGTTTTTTCATTTCACTTTCGATAGCGAGAGCGTTTGCAATTTGTATAGGAGTGACAAAGCGCGCCACCTAGTTGTCTCTTTGTCACTCCTATGCAAATCGCAAACGCTCTCGCTATCGAAAGTGAAATGAAAAAACTCAGTAGAAGCACTCTGTATAAGCACTCTGTCACACTGAAAATGTTGGCGATGGTAAGAAAGCTTTAAAGTCAGGTATATAATTATGTAAAATATACTAACATTATTCTTTTCTCTTTGATCTTAACTAATTTCTATTCAACTTATTGACGACCCTTTCGATATAGTCAAATTGAAATCGGATACGGGAGCTAAACTGTAAATTGCTAAAAGTTAGTATTTCACTGCCAATAAAAATAATGGCACGAGAGTGTTAGAATTACAGTTATAGCTAATTTTAAGTAGGAGCAATTCAAAACTACAACTAGCATTTAAGCCCACACACACATATCAACATACAATGAAATGACAATTACAACAAAATTAGCATTACACAGGTACCTTCTAGATTACAGAAATATACAGTTTTAGCGGGCCACAAAATTTCTAGATCTGACACAATTAAGGTGAACGCACACCTGGCCGCACCGCACGCGCCGCTGTCACCGCATTAGAATTTTTAATTTGAAGTTCTGTGCAATCTCGCACAGAATTTCGTATGAACGCCACAGTCGCCCCGGTAGCGGCCGAACTCCCCAAGTCGCAGTTAATGACGTCACCCGCGCCCGCATCGGACGCTGCGGCTGGCACGGCGCGGGTGACGTCGTTTATCAAATTAAGAATTTCAATAAAATTAAATCAGTGTGATGCGTGCAGCGACGGGAACGATAGCGGTGACTGCGTGGACGGGTATGCGAGGCCATTAACAAAAGCGATGGCTGCGTGCGGCTAGGTCAGCGTTCACCTTTAGGCACCTACAACGTTACAATATTATATTATAGTTTTGTACATTTCTCGTTAGTATTTTTGAATGACTCGCTGAACGTATGGGCATACATACTTAGACTGTTATACGTTAAACGTTAAACCGATGATTTATTACGCACAATTTTACCAGTAGCTGGACTAGGTTAGACTCTACACTTAATGTTATAAATTTATTTTTTATATTGCGTTAAAGGTAAGTCTAGTAATTAGCTGTTAAAAGATTTCAGAGTGTAACATAATCACATTACCTGTCCAAAAAGTGGAAATTTACTCGTCATTGTGAATTGTTTTACTTTGTCAGCTATACCATAGTAAAATGCGACACCAAAATGCTTGGACAAGTTCTTTTTTGATTGAAGATTGTAACTACGAGTCAGACCACCATTTCGAAAATACGGGGATTATGTTTTGTTGCACCCCGTAGGTATGTACCTAATATTATGTGTTTAGTACGTACAGTGATCCACAGCGTTTACAGCGGTTTAGTAAAACGATACGAAGTGCCGTAAGCCAATTAGTTTCCATTGACCATTCCTCCATGCGGTTACTGGTAAGTTTCTTCCGCTGCAGCTGTTGATTTTGAAGTACCCACAATAACTATTAGAACACGCACAAGAGTATCAATGTATTACTAGTCCTGTGCAGTGACCAATAGTTGTTTTGGGCTTCAGTTTTCCTTGTATTCGCTTTTCTGGCATCCGGTGGTTAGTGAAGCTTCTTACAGTTAGGTTATAAGTGGGAAGTGTCTGAAAAAAATAGTGCACAGGTTAGGAAGCTCAATGTCAAGCATTAGTACTTATATGAAGGTTATTGAGGAAGTTTCAAAGTAATAATAAATACCTAGATAAGAAATCTGTCCATTTGTATAACTCAGTCAATTGACGAAAGGGCTAGTTGCCTCAAGCACATATTTTTTCCGTCTATATCAGATGTTTCCAAACTTTTTTCCTCGTGGACCACTTTCAAAGTTTTACTATTTTCGGTTGACCCTGTGCTGCTACATTTCTACTGTAATGTATCCAAGACCCCTAAAAATATCACCCTAAATTGAGTTTGTTAAGAAGAAAAAAAGGAGTACATTTTCTTGTGTCCTATTTATTAAAATAATACTTGTGGTTTTACAAAATTATAAACATTTATTATTACAAACAAACAACAATTACTACTCACGTTGATAGGTGAATCCAAACCAAAATTTTTGTTCTTTATTATGAAAACCAGAAAAATTTTCGTGGCCCCCACTTACAACTTGTGAACCCCTGTTTTCTTTTTACGTCTACGTGGACCCCCTGTGTGGTCTCCTATGGACCACTGGGGGCCCACCTGGGCCACTTTGGGAACCTATGTTCTATATTGTGCGAGTGAGACCCAACGCTACGATGAATCCATTCTTATCTACTGAGTTATACCAATTGATTGCGGCAAATAGCAGTCCCTGTTATCTGCCTACTCTTCTGGGATACATGCGTCTTCGTATTTCAGAGTCATAACTGAAAATAAGTAAATATGAAAAGCGATTTGGCGATTGTCACAAACATCTTAAGACTTATAGGTTATTGAAATCTAATTGAAACATTCACTGGTATGTGACATGTGATTACTTAAATGTCGTACATACCTATATTTAACGTTTGGGTTTCAATCGACGTCACCACATTATCGGTTTAAAAAAAAGAGTACACATCAAACCTTACAAATTGTACATGTCGTAGGTACATTGTTCACGCCAAATTACAACTTAGGTACGCTAAGCTACACACAGTTATTCACAATTCCGAAGGATTAACTAACTTTTTTTTAGGTGACAAAAGCACTCGACTCAATAATGGGTGGTGCTTATCCCGAAACCCACGCATTCTCTGCATCATTACGAAGTTTTTTCAAAAGAATGATTCCTGGAAAAGTAGCAATTTTCGTATATTATATAGGTATTTCTACAGAAAAACATTGAGTATCGTAAACTAATCATTTCTTTCCAAGGAACAGTGTCAAATTTTTTTTAGTCTTCTTTTCGAAACGTATTCGAATTCAATTATAATTATCGTACTTAATCGCCGTGCCATAAGAATTCTGAAAGTTACGCGTCCATTGCGTGCGTTAGCACGTATTTTTCGTGTCCCAAAAAAAAATCCCGGAAAAATGAAATCAATAATGTATTTTATTTTGCCGTCGAGAATGTGTGGTTTTCGGGTCGAACGTCACTATTTTAAAACCTGTAGAGACAGACACTTTAATTTTATCAAGAATTATGTTAAATCTTGCTCTTGCCTAGTTGTACAAAATCTTTCGTATTAACAGCTTAAACCAAATATCTACACACAAGCATAGTGTCAATTGCGTTTCTGTAGTTTGAAACTCTGTTACAATTAGAAAACAATTTTCGGGTTTGATCGCTTTATTGAGCTTTTGTCTCCAAGACACTTAAGTCCAAAATACAATCTTAGATCAAACAAATTACAGTGTACGTAACTGTACTGCGAAAACTACAAATGAAAGTAATCCACAGTCTCAAGCAGTAGGAACGCAATATCCTAAGCACACAGACAAACATTCACCACGGAAGCAGAGTTATCGCGTATGGACGCAGCATCTTGCCCGGATCGTTCCTCCACGCAGCTCGTTGAAAATGAAACGCCCGCAATAGCCGCTGTCACACGCACAAGAGTATAGTTTCAACTAATCTTGTACAGTGGCCAGCAGCTGCTTTGGGCTTCATTGGGGTGGTGACGCGTCTTCATGTATTAGCTCTTAGCGAAAGCTTGTTGCGTTGTACTCGATTAGTCCAGTGATGAAGGCAGTGAAGTCAAATAGAGGTCTAAAACGAGGTCTTCTACATAAGTACTAAACGAGAGATGGAACAGTAAGAATGAGGGTTCAAACGATGTTGGTATGTTAGACGTATAAAGGTTGTAGTAGAAAGATTGCGGCGAGACGGAGTAGTATCTTCGCGTTTTTTGGTCTTATCATGATCCTCATCAACTTGCGATTGAATAGGCAGAGTCTCATAAAGTTTCAAACGTTATACCAAAAACTATTTTCCCAAATATATTCGTAAAAAAAAATTTACAAAGAAAAATGTATCATTACATTATTAAAATACAGTGAAATATCAGCCTTATCACGAGTAATCTAACCTAACCTAACCCGTTATTGGGCAGAACATAAACGCGATTACTATTCTGCAGGTATCAGTCCTAATGTCACTGACTTTAATAAGGTACTTTGTCAGTCACAATGTTTCGAAAAAAAAAACACTTTAGAAGTAAGTTTTAGGATTAATACATATTAAAAAATTGAGTTTTCAGAGAGCTATAGGAAGTGCAATTTTACAAGGGCGTAGATGTCACTCTAATTCCACTTGACATATTTCTCGAATTGTGCATTTAAAAAAAAAAAAGTATAGGCTCTTTAGGTATGTTATTGCTTTCGTCGTTTACAAAACATTTCCATGCATACTCGGTAACGCTAGAGACGATTTTTTTTATTATTTCAATAATGTAACTTACGTATGTTTTCAAATACTGCGGAAATTTTATGTTATTGAAATTATCTAAATGTTACAGTTAACTGTAACATTTAGACAATAGTAGTTCAATTTTGACTTTTAATATTAATGTAAATCCAATAAATTATGTCAATGACTTGAAATAAAAAATGTATAGATTGGGCTGCTGTTTAAAGGGTGTTGTAAAGGTATCATTATCGTCCCATTTTGTTGGAAGGCTGAGTCGTTATAAAAACACCGGTGTCAGGTGTCGCGAAGCCTTACTGTGGATGCGCACGGAGCGGAAACCTTATGGGCTTAAAGGCCTCCGTGAAGTACAAAAGAGGTTAGACCAGAGCTTCCTACTTTTATAAATAGTTCCCTGATAAATACAGCGCCACCAAGTTATCTGTTCAGGTGGGCAAAATTGTAACGAACTATTTAATTGTACATCCTGTTCCCATTTTTTTGGTTTTATTTATTCACTTACTAAGATTTATAGATATATTTTCATTAAAATTGAAAGACGGCTTAAAATATTCTCATTTTTCCAATTAAATTTCTTAAATGTTAGGTACTACTAAATTCTCCACTAGCGCCGCTATCAACTGAACAGATAAGATGGTGGTACTGTATTATACTACAGGACTTATGACTTAAGAATAAAAGTGCCAATTTATTTTTATACTTTTTGTTATGCGTAGTTGCTAGTTTTTTTCCGGAATTTAGCTTCTTTTAAACAAGTCGATAAAGAGAAAAACGCCTTTAAAATATGCACTGTCGGTAACTATAGTTCGCTAATTTTGATACTAGGAGGCGCTGGCAGTATTCTATATCGCGGTTCATTGACGTGATGGGAAGATTCAAATTGAAGAATTTGATGGTTTTCTTATCGATCCCGTAAACAGATCTTGACCAAATATTTTAAGACTTGAAAACAATTTAATTGGACAAGTGGTAAGAAGTTATCATATCATACAAAAAACATAAAAAATGGGTAGACAAGCCCTTTTTTGACGGCGAAAATGGGATTTAAATAGATTCAATAGTTACGTAAAAAGTATGATTAAAACGTTACCAATGAAAAGTTGTCAAAGGTTTAGTAGTACAATTTTATTAACAGTTCCATAGTACTGGAAATACTCATTATTAAATTATGCTACAGGAGATCTAGTGAAGCCTCTACAGTAAAAATACAATTAGGTAATTGGCAGTTAATGTGAAAATATAGAAAATGCATAAAAGTATTTAAATATTAAGGCTAACTTGCACCATTTTCTTAAATGTGGCTTTAGTAGCATTTACTTAAGATTCTTTGTACAAATTTAAATTTTAATATCTACCTAAGCGATATAATATGAAGAAGTGCAAATCGGCCTAATTGGTAATTAGTACATAAGTATTGAATTAAAACAACGAGTTACAAAAAATAACAAAATAAACATAACGTCAAACTCAGTTAAAATAAAGTTAGGTAAAACCGTCATGCAAAACATAATGCCGAAACACAACGATACTTACTTGTCAACAAAAAGAAACAAACCAAAAAAAAAAACACTGTCTGTAAATTTTAACAAAATACCACACAACTTAGAAAACAATATGAAAAATAGTAAGGAAAAAACTTTTAAAGGTATGAAGGACCAACTGTTCCGAAGTACGTCCACGTCGGTTGTGGCGGAGGGTGCGAATGGAGAAGGCACTGAGCCCGGCAACCTTACAACGGCCGGCTTTCCGGTAAGTACCCTTAATTTTTTTGTGGTCCAAACAAAAGCGATCGGCGTTAATCTCGATATTTAGATGTGTCCGTATAGTTGGCTTTCACGTGGTCGATTTCAGTAATTTCATGTATGCCACCGAACTGTGTATCAATAGTGCCTAATAGTGCTACAAGGCATAAGTATTTCATGAGTTCAGCTAGAGCAAGTATTTCAGGAGTTATTCAGGCGACTCACTCAGGCAGCCAACTAGACGCCTACTTAGCAGACACATCACGTGAAAGCCAACTATACGGACACATTTAGATTGGTGTAACTATTATGTACCAGAAGGAGTGGAAGAAAATGTTGGTGGGCCAACATTAATTATTGGTAGATAGATACTAGATAGAGAACACTTTACTGTACATAAAAAATGAAAATGATCATGGAATTAATTCCGCCGCGTTATACGATTATTGTAACAGTATTTATAAATACATTTATTAATTAATTTCATGTTTTACTTTCTTCTATATCGGACTTCAAACATTTACATCATGGAAATACGCCTCACATCTTTATGCGCCTTTGCGCAACTCGCGCATTGGAATCTTTTGTCACTTGGACCATACACACGGTTTGCATAACGACTCTACATAGGCTTCTGGATAAGCTATAGGGACGTTGTATCTCTTTTTGATTCATTTATGTACCTACCGCGTATCACGTATTTATAATTTTATTGTGAAATTAATACCACTAATGACAAGAGTTCAAATTTTAAGGGCTTATTTGTAAGATACTGAGTTCGTTAGTCCATTTAGTTAGCCAGATTTTATTAGTAACATCACATATAACAATTAAATTTTTTAAATTTCAATAAAATCTTTATGCTTGCCTAACCTACAAAAATTGCGTGTCTCCGTGTGTGGCGAAATGGCTTCACCGATTTTCATGAAATCTTTCGAGTATATTTGGTAGGTCTGATAGGTCAATAAGATAATCTTATGGCATAATAAAGATTGCCGAGTTAGCTAGTCTGACGATAAAAAACATCCCTTGCATGCAAAAACGTTTTGCTTACATACCTCTATTTTTTTTTATTTCAATACAGTTGTTGTTAAAGATTGATTATAACCAGAGATATCGGCCATTAGAAATATAACAACAGAGGTTTAACTTAAGTAACTTTGTCATTATAATAACTTTGTCATAAAGAAAGGGATTCAATATGTCCGCGATCCTATTTGTCTTTAGCACAATATCGCCGCCAAGTGAGATGGAAATATTACAATAATGGACTGGACTTGACTGAGTGGAATGGACTGAGTTATAGAAGTATTGGAGAATCATCCGCCATTTGACGCTCAATGCAGGGTAAATGCCTCCGTCATAGATTTACAAGTTTCCCGCTCTTTGCCGCCCATAATGCCCGCCCACAATATTAATGCTATCATCATCATCAACCCACTATGTCCCCACCAACGCTTAACGTGCCTTGCGGAGCACGGAAACACTCGGAAAAATGCCACTAGCGTCAGTCATAGACGGTCACCCATCTAGGCCCTGAACGTGCCCTATGTTGCTTAACCTTCGTGATCGTTTAAGATCATTCAGTCGGCCGGGGCTACGAGCGATATTAATGGTATATTTCGTAATAATTTAGTAAGGCTATTTCAGTAGTGCTTCGGTATTATGCGTTCATTTTAATAAAGACATTTTACGTTTCGAAAAGGATATCCAGTTTTCAATTAAATTCTGATATAATGTAAATCCAATTTTCTTTATTTATTAACTAGCGACCCGCAGAGGCTTCGCAAGGGCGGCAAAAACGTTCCCGTGGGAATAGCTATATTAGTTCCGTAGAAAATTTCCGGGGTATTTTTTACACCTTGGGTTACATTATTCGAGATTTCGTACGTTCGTTTAGGGTTCCCCTAAAGTTTTTGAAAAGCCAATATAGCATTTGTTACTTATGAAAAATATAGCTTTCTAATGGTGAAAGAATTTTTAAAATCGGCCTGGTAGTTTTTGAGCTTATTCATTACAAACGTACACACACACAAAAATGCAAATCTTTCCTCTTTATTACATAAATATAGATTTAATAAATAAATCACTTGGAATTCCAACACGCAATGTATGTATTCAAAACAGTGTAGGTATTAGTAACTACAAGATCTTTTTAATTTAGGTCAGATATTATTTTAGTACATATTCAGTACGCTTTGCTTTCATGTCGGGTGTTAGTTCTCTAGCACCCTACAGTCGTAGATTTTTGTTTTACACTATCGTAGTTTTCGCTCTGTTTCTACAAAGTGCGTCGTCTACCATTACTCTCCATTGGTATCGTGACAATTATGCAGTAGTAGGTCGGGGCGAAGCCCTAGCAGCGAGGGCGGCGCCTCCGCTTACAGGATTAGCCCTCCGCCGCGCCCGCAAAGATTTGTACAGCTGATACGTCTGTTTCTATTACATGACGATAGAGCTGGGTGTCATGTTACGCGGATTACAATTAAAAGTTAGGTTTGTTAGCTCTTGCGCAGCGTAGAGCAGTAGCGTAATAGCATAAGAAAAATACTGGAAATAGATTAACTAATATATTTGTATTTTACGCCTCTATATTTTCAATGACACCACAAGATAAACACAAAAGTCATCGTCACAGAAGTCATTACAAACCTATGGCCAACAACTTATAATGTGTCAGTCATAAACCTCCAACAAACACCGCCTCAAATTCTTGGTCTAAATAATTTAAAAGAAACATAAGCAAATATCTACTAGATAAACTAAACAACCAAATAAACTAAACCCCCAAAATGAACAGTTAGCAGGGCTTGACTCCTAACCCATTTAAACATTTAAAATGTTTGACGGTGGGCAGTGGCTTGGTTAACACATCTGCCAGCATGTCTTCTGTTGGCACATGACCCAATTGGACATTCTTGTTATCTCTTAAAACCCCCCTAATGAAGTGGTACTTAATGTCGATGTGCTTGCTCTTACCATGGAACACGGGGTCTTGTGCAAGGAAAATTGCAGAACGACTATCGGCATGGACTGAGATAGGGGCGTATTTGTGAAAACCTATTTCTTCCAATAAACTTTGTAGATATAAACCTTCCTTCATCGCCTCAGCTAAACTCACGTATTCTCCCTCGCAACTAGAGGTTGCCACGGTTCTCTGCTTACGCGAGCTCCACGATATGCACGCACCGCCTAGAACAAAAGCATAACCCGAAAATGATCGTCTGTCTATGTGGCAGCCCCCCCAATCTGCATCAGAATACCCTTCTATGGACATGCCTGTCTTCATATAGACAAGTCCATAATTAGCTGTACCTTTCAAGTACCTGAGTATACGCTTAGCAGCATTCCAGTGCTCCTTGTCTGGTTTTGTAGTGAACTGAGCCAGCTTTGCGACCGAGTTACTAATATCGGGTCGAGTTGCCACGCTCAAGTACATGAGTGATCCTATTAGTTCCCGGTAAGACTTTTCTCTTTGATTGTCTGTCCACTTCTCTCCTTCACTCATCTTTACGTTAGTTTCCATGGGAGTTCTGCATGGATTACAATCGTGCTTTTTGTATTTTTCTAGTATTTCTTTTGTATATTTTTCCGGTGACACACAGATGACGCTGTCAGTTCTCTTAATGTCTATTCCCAAGAAGTATTTCGCTCGACCATAATCTTTCAAATCAAACTCCTTTTTTAATTCGTTTTTAAAACGCGTAATACGATCTTCTTTCTCCGATGCAATTAAGATATCATCGACGAAGACCAAAACCAATAGATGCTCACCTCCTTGCAACCTTGTATAAAGGCAAGGTTCATTTAGACTTTGTTTTAGTCCCATGTCTTTCAATTTCTTGTCTAGCTTTATATTCCACTGCCGACCCGCTTGCTTTAGTCCATATAAGGATTTTCTTAGCAAGCAAGTATCACCACCAGACTCGATGCTTTGTAGCATGATTTTTGCACCTTAAATCACACAAGGATCTTCGTTTTTATTATAAGCGAGCTTCATTAGGCACTCCTTTAATAATCTAGGGGTCCGCATATATATTTCTTCACCCAGATCTCCATTTAGATAAGCTGTATTTATATCTAACTGGTGTATTTCTAGGTCCAACTCCACAGCTAGAGCCATCACTAATCTTACAGAGTCTAATCTAGCTACGGGTGCAAACGTTTTGTCGTAGTCGACTCCAAAGCGCTGACTAAAACCTTGTGCTACCAGCCTCGCCTTTTTCCTTGTGGTTTTATCCAGATTGAGTTTCGTGGTCAGAACATACTTACAGCCAACTACATTTCTGTTTTTCGGCCTCTCTACAATCTCCCAAGTGCCTTTACTCACTAAACTCCTTAGTTCAGATAATATTGCTTCCTTCCATTCAGCTTTATCATCACTTTGTAGAGCATCATCTAGAGATATCCCTGCTATCCCTGCAAAGTCAACGCAATCTCTAAACATATCATCTGATGATTCAGAACTCTGTATTTCAGATTCATGTTGGTCAAGAGGGGTCTCTGGCTCAGTAAATTCAGGTGCTACAGCCGCTTCTACTAATGGCTGTGAGTTTTCCTCTACTTCTACAAGTCTGTAAATTTTTCGTGGACGACCTACTTTCCCTGTACACCGAAAATTTTCAAAGCTTGCTGACAAGCTGTGTAATAACATGACCGATACTAAGTCTTCATGTATCGTTACCTCCATACCTTCAAGTTTGTCAACAACGTCAAAGAAAACACCTATTTAATAATAAAATAAAATAATAAACTCACGCCCGTTATCCCCGAAGGGGTAGGCAGAGGCACCAGTCTCTAGAACTGGACCCACGTTTTGCCGAGTTTATTAGGTCCCAAACGTGACAAGTGGCAAGCCTGTCGCCGTTATCCGGGCACAATTTATCAGCGAATGGTGTTGCTGTGCAAACAAATGTACGTAACTAAAAGTCATAGGTACATGCGTGGTTCGAACCCAGACCCTCATGATCGAGAAGCAAAGGTCAACCCTACTACGCCACCACCGCTGTAACACCTATTTCTTCCCGTGTATCTCCAGAATCACTCATTTTATGTAACAGCAGTCGCTTTAACAGTGTAGCCTTCTTAGCAGGCCCACGAGAATCATACACGGTGTGTAACTGAACCCAGACTTGGTTCGAAGTAGTGCAACCTCTGACATGTCGTAGTTCGGATGAATTTATCAAAAGGATTACATCCGCTTTTGCTTTTGCATCCTCAGCTTCCCATTTGGCTATGGCAACTTTGTCAGATACGGGTTTCTGCGTCTTCCCACACACATAATCCCAACGATCGTTCTTGACTAAAAGGGCCTCGACGTGGACCTACCAACTCTCAAAATTTTCCTTATCCAGAGGTTCTATGCGCAAGGCCGACATCTTACATGACCAATTTGTAAACTCTTGGATCCCTCCTTGTTTTCGTAAGCTATAAAACTGGGCCCATAACCATTGTTAGCTCTTGCGCAGCGTAGAGCAGTAGCGTAATAGCATAAGAAAAATACTGGAAATAGATTAACTATATATTTGTATTTTACGCCTCTATATTTTCAATGACACCACAAGATAAACACAAAAGTCATCGTCACAGAAGTCATTACAAACCTATGGCCAACAACTTATAATGTGCCAGTCATAAACCTCCAACAAGGTTACCACTTGCCAACGCCGGGTGTTTCTATAATCATCTCAACTTTTCAATCTAAGTGCAGTCGACAGCACTTCACGCTTTACGTTCGTGCTCTCTATTCAATGGGCTAGTTTTTTTTTTTTTTTTTTTTTTTTTTTTTTTTTTTTTTTTATTAAAAACTGACCAACGATTGACCCCGATCTCACCTGATGGTAAGTGAAGATGGAGCCGACGATATTCCTCGTTGGTTCAGTAAGAGCCTATTCACTCTAGCCTTAAAGGCACCCAAATTGTACCTTTCTGGAAAAACAGAGGAAGGGAGCGAATTCCATTCCTTAGCGGTGCGCATTAGAAACGACGAGGCGAAACGCTTCGTGCGCACAAAAGGTGTCTGCACAACATAAGGATGAAGTCGCTCCCCTCTCCTGGATGTCCGGTGATGGAAAGGAGTTGGCGGGATAAGATCGTGTAATTCCCGTGCGCACTCTCCAAAATGTATCCTGTAGAATACCGCCAAACAGGCCACCTTCCGTCGGTGTTCGAGGCTTTGCAGTTTGGCCTCAACCAAGGGAGTATCACCAATTAGCTTGCGCGCTCGACGCTCTACGGAGTCCAAAGCAGCTAACTGATATTTGGCCGAGCCGTCCCAGAGGTGACAGCAGTATTCCATACACGAGCGGACTTGTGCTTGGTAAAGATTTAAGAGCTGTCCCGGTGTGAAATACCGCCGCACTTTAAACAGGATCCCCAGCTTCTTGGCAGCAGTCTTCTGTCCAGTTAGTCTAGTTGCCCTAAAAAATGTTATTAGTCCGTCTTTTAGATTATTCAAAAATTAGGGACACGTATTTTTTTATTTGTAAATTAGACGCATATTTTGCTGCACATTTTAGCACGGAGTGACGTCACACGTAACTTTACTGGGCTATATTTTAGTTATTTTTTGTTTAATTGAATAAAGAAAAAATACTTGTCCAATATTTTTTTATAATCTAAAATACGGATTAAATAGAATTTAATTATTTTGACCCTGGAAACTACCCTAATGGTCTAAAAAGTAAAGTGAGTCGATGAATTCTGTTTATGGCAACACAAGTAGGTAATGTTTCCTCTTGTTTTGTATCTTGGGTTGGCAAAACTGTCTTCTTGGTGACCGAATAACGTGGCGTGTGTGTCGTGTTACCAATAAATTATTTCATTCTTAGTGCTGCGACTTGCTACTCTACAGTCCACTATCACTACCCTGAAACAGCGCTTAACAAATTCAACGCGTTTGAATACCGCTTCAGTTCGGAATGTTTATTTCTATGTGGATCTTTTTATCAAATCTAACAAGGGATTCATATTGAAAATTAATTAAATAAAACCTGATCTAAATGGTGTGACAAAACACCCATCTGTAGACGTAAATGGAAGATTACATTCGACAATACAAACAATTTTACGGCCAAATTTGAAAAAAGATATCAGCTGTTCCATACGTTTTGATGGAACATCTACTTTCTTGTTATTCTGAAGTTCCCATTGGGAAAAGTCTTCTTCACCTCAATTCAATAACTACAATAACTTTTCCAATAGATGTGTAGATTGTGTTGGATTGGACCAAGTACACAAAAATACCGCTAAAATAAGGCCGATTTCTGAATTGAGAATTCTCACTTAGTAAATACTTAACTGTAGTGCTATCTCGTCGAATTTCTCAGAAAAGAGCGTGACAGAACGTTACTTGTCAATTCTCAATTCGGAAAACGGCCGTAATTTTTTTTAAATACTTTGAGTTTGTACAAACGCCCTCTGTGATATATATATATTCCGTGTTTGTGAAGTCCTTGCCTAGTTACCTAACCAGGCAAGTGCCGAGGGCTGTGCTGAGGTCAGCACAAAGTAACTCCACCTAGTTTGGGACCTGGATACATAAGCGATTGTGTGATTTGAAAGCTATTATAAAAATACTTCAAAGACTATCACAGTTGATACTTGGAATTTTGCCTTAAAAACTGAAAAATAAGTTTGTTCACAGGCTCAAGTACGAGAAACAGCGTGTGTTCTTTTTTATAAAGCCCACTCAGATGTGTTCAGTTTAGTACAAAGTGTTAAACACCCGGATGTTCCGGCCACCCACCGCAACAAAGTCTGCCTCGCGCGTATGTTACATCCTTCCAATAGGTCAATAGATCCCAGACTGTCACTTGTGATAGGCGATACGCTACATAAAGCCATTACACACTGTCCGAGTTGGTTCTTGCGTAGGCAGTCGCATAGTTGTTTCAGTAGAGAAGAGTTCAACGCGAGAAGAAACTTAGTCGATATTCGGCTATCGAATGATTTTGTGATGAATTATCATAAAATCATTTGATAGCTCGAGTTATAGTTAAAACCCTATATCAATAATCTTAATCTTATATCTCACTCGAGCTAAGTTAATTTAGTAAGATCAGTAATTTTAGGATATAATATCCTAGCTTTATTTTTGATGTTTTGACTTAATTTGGACTTAAGAGATTCGGATATAATAAAAAACAAAAAAGAAAGAAGAAATAAAAACAAATTGCGATAATATTTGTTAAGTTCACAACGTTATTAAACACATACATACAAACATATTTGAATTTGAACATTGCTAGATTCAAAGTGGCAGTGTGATTGACATTTTGGATTGTATACGAAATTCTTTTAGACCGTTGGATTTTTTACCTTTCTCATAGTTATCAAAGTGTTTTCGGGCAGTTGCCGAAAAAACGAAAAACAGTAAAATAATCACTATTATATTTTAAAATTTAACTAAAGAATCCAGTTAATCCGAAAAAAACATTCTACATTAACATTAACATGAACATTTACATACAGGCACATACATTGCTTCTGGCCCCACACTAGGATACCCTGTTACGATACGATACGATACGATTCATAGCTAAGCTTGCATCTCGCAAACAAACTGCTTATTTGTGGCAATTGCACGAAACAATTTCATAGTTCACGCTTCTTCAAGTTGAATGAAAAAAAAGACGGCTTCGTAAGACCCCAGTACATCCATATCGAAGTCGGATCGCGTGAAAAAGAGTCCAAGAAGTTTCCCCGTCCGCCCGTGCCTTAAGCGCCAAAGCTAGATTAGCCTGCGACACTCGAGCCGCCAGCGAAGCCCCCGGGCTGCGTGTCCGGCCACCCGACACCGGCCGGTGAGCCGACGCCGGTGAGGCGAAAAACGCCTCGATTAATTAAAAAAAGCCGTTGTTTTTCTATCGGTTGCAATGGGGCGTAGTGGGTGTTTCTACCTCTCTCTGACACAAGTATCATGTTATAATACGTATTTGGGGTTCCATACTCAAATTGTGTTTTCCCATTACTATTTCTACGACGTATGTTCGTCTGAGCTATGATGAGCATTACCTATTGAACAGTAGTAAATAGTCCATGGATTGATAAACGTATAATAAAAAAACTAACAGAGTAACAGGGGAAGTTAATACATGAAACGTAAGTGTGTCTTTACATTTACTTTTTTTTGCTTTATTCCAAAATCAAGTAATACAAGTTTTTTTTCTTTTTTTTTTCTTTCAAATAAAAGTCTCATAATAATCCTATTTGGAGGCAAAAAATAACAAAAACTGGCCAAGTGTGAGTAAGATCCCGCTAGGCCAAACTAAATGTAAGTGTACTGTAAACCCGGGTGATGGAAACGAGTATGAATATAAATAATAGGTGTAAAATGGTATGTCGCCACTGATTTTACAATTATTACTGTAGACGTCTCTTGACAGATATGGTCAAAGATGTCGCATTCAAAGTCCTTAAAAAACTGACACAAAGAAAACCGTTTTTGAAGTTGTTTAAGAATAGAAAGGGCAGAAAATAATATTTTCAATCGACCTTCCTTTTGCCGCATCAGATCTATACTAACTATAATTCTGCGTCTGCAAAATAATCATTTGAAGCAAGTGACCCATAAAAGGTTTCCATTTACCAGTACCAGTGTACATACTGATGCCTAGTGCTACAGATGGCAAGGTGTTATTTATGCGGGAAAATAAATCTTTTGTAAGGTAAGGTCATTGAGAAGGGCATAGTCGGAATTCTCTCATTGATCCAGTGCGCAAAGTCGTAATTCTGCAATAGAGCAAAGTAGAAGACGTTGGCATGTGAATAACCAATCAGCGCCACCGCCACTTTCTTTTACAGATAGAATTTGCAAGAATCCGCTACTTAATCCGGACTAGGCCCCCGCGGTGGAGTATGGCCTATACCTTCCTCATGGAAGAGACCCGTGCCCCTCGCCGGGGACGTAATGGGTTGATGATGATGATGAATTATTATTTTAATTAGCTTGTACATCTGCTTCCTTCTACAATGTTTTGCTCCAGTCCATCCAAAGGTTGTCTGGAAGAGATCACTTTTAGTGATAAGGCCGTCGCCTGTACTCTTAGATTAAGAAATACCTGTGTAATTTCCTTTTTTACGTACAATAAAGTGTTCTCTATCTATTCTGCGGGTAGGTAAATAGAAGGTAGGTAGGCAACACAAATACGTACAAATAAGATAATAAATGTACAAATAAGACCCAGAGGACATAACGCTATAGATACGCTATTAGATAGCTAATTAAAGATTTCAGTTTAGTATTTTCTAGACGTTCTTTAGGGTTAAAGTTCCAGATCTGACCTTGAAATTAACAATAGAAAACCATTGTTATTTTCAAGGTCAGGTCTGAAAGGGCTTAACGAATCTAAACCCCCACTCTGCATATTTGCGCGATGTACAGTGGCCGCTAAGATTAGACTTTTTACACGTGCGGTCTGTGGGTCAACTATTCGCAGAAAGCAATCAGCGCCCTGCGCGTTCAGTATAGGATGTTGTTGGGGCTGCCGAGGTACTGCAGCGCATCGTCTATGTTTGCTGAGGCTCGCATAGATGACTTTTATGCAATTATGCGGAAAAGAGCTGCCACGTTGCTCGGGTCCGAGGCAGCGCTGACGCCATACTGAGAGTTATAGCTGGCAGATATGACTGCCCGGTCATGTGGCGGATGGAGCAGTGGCACCTCACAAAGTGTAGTTTGGCAACACCAAAATAATAATTAAACTGAACTGAATTTAATAATGTGTACATACTAATACATAGTATATTAGACATAAAGTCACCATTGTTACTAACACTATATGGGCTTTGCCTGAATTAAATAAATACAATACAATATTGTAGAACACGCCCAATCTAAATTTCCTACAATCGTCAAACCCATCCCCGAACTAACAAAGTTCCGAATAACAATGTCTCTTCCCTCAACTGTAACTTCCCAGAGCTCTACCAGCTGTACGTATAAATAGCGCGACCTTCAAATTAAAAATAGACGGCGATCCCTCCCGCGCGAGGTCGAAAAACTGGGTCACTGGATCTATTTACCATCCCTCTCGCCCCCGGTAAAGCGGGCGTGTTAGAGCGAGACAGGGCAGAGCCTGCAACGCCGTGACGTCACGGGGCTCGTTCATTGAATTTTACCGGCCCTAGGCGCCGCTGTGTATCCTGGGCGGAATTTAGGTTCGCGCCAAAGAAATGTAGGTCTTTGTGTCAATTCGTGTTGGGGCAATGTTTTTGGGTGAAATGAAGGTTACAGGTATGATTGTTTGTTTTCTTAGTTAATATATGTATATACTGACTGGTACGAGCAGGCTTTTCACTGGGGCAGTAAATATGTTTTCTAGCTCCCAGATATTTCTAATAGATGTTTGTTTGGTTTTGAAAATTAATGTTTTTTTTTAATTTCTCCACGTTTCCAAGCGAGTTCTATAAGAGCTTAAAATAGATTTTGCAGTATCCGTTGAGTCTTATAATGAATTCAGTGCATATGGCACAAAGCTACGCTTTGCAGGCAATGACGTCAGAGGCGGGTGTGGCAGTCGCTTGTGACGTCACGGGAAAGCTCTGACGTCAAACCCCGCCCCTGGATGCCTTCGCCTCCCCCCGCTTGGTTCCTTCCAGTTTTATGGATATTGTTTCTCTGTGGCCTTTTTGAAGATTATGCCTTAGTTCTGGTGCCTTGGAATAAGCGTATGTGCTCGTAGGTCGATCTTTTGTTCTAGTTTTCTCAAGGTGAAAGAATCGGAATTGGCCCTTTGTTTTATGTCACGTATGGTGGAAGCCTAAAAACTCTTTGTTGAACTAAAACGTTCAGGAACTCTTCTTTAAAGGGCGTCTCAAAATTATGGGACATGAAGGGAAAGTACCTTGAATATCGTAGATAGGGTATTTTGCTGAAAGAAGACTATATGTTATTTTTAAAAGTTAGTAATTCTGCATTCAAAGATTTTCTAAAAAATTCTTGCCTCTTTTGGGAATCGAACCGACTTAAATGTAAAAAAAAACACCCCTACTTTTATGATGCCAATCGAAAGAATAGCCAAAAAATAATAACTCTTCTTAAGTAACATAGTATTTTAAAAGAAAGGAACAGCGTGAAATTAATCATTTTAATCAAGTTAAAAACATACATGAAACTGCCGTAGTCGGACTTATCCTAAGCGGACAAATCCTTTCTGTATGATGATTGCATTGATGAAAAGACACAAAAATGAATAATGGACATCTAAAAAGATGAAAAAACTTTTATCAGGATTGATCGAGGCAAGTCTAAAAACCAGGAAAAACCAGTCTGTCCTTCCCTCCGGGAAACAGGCGTGAGTTTAATGCGTATTTTTTTTTATTTTTTTTTTTATTAAAAACTGACCTACGATTGACCCCGATCTCACCTGATGGTAAGTGAAGATGGAGCCGACGATGTTCCTCGTTGGTTCAGTAAGAGCCTATTCACTCTAGCCTTAAAGGCACCCAAATTGTACCTTTCCGGAAAAACAGAGGAAGGGAGCGAATTCCATTCCTTAGCGGTGCGCATTAGAAACGACGAGGCGAAACGCTTCGTGCGCACAAAAGGTGTCTGTACCACATAAGGATGAAGTCGCTCCCCTCTCCTGGTTGTCCGGTGATGGAAAGGAGATGGCGGGATAAGATCGTGTAATTCCCGTGCGCACTCTCCAAAATGTATCTTGTAAAATACCGCCAAACAGGCTACCTTCCGTCGGTGTTCGAGGCTTTGGAGTTTGGCCTCTACCAAAGGAGCATCACCAATTAGCTTGCGCGCTCGACGTTCTACGGAGTCCAAAGCAGCCAACTGATATTTGGCCGAGCCGTCCCAGAGGTGACAGCAGTATTCCATACACGAGCGGACTTGTGCTTGGTAAAGACTAAGAATGTCAAAAGAATAAGAATAAAAAGGTTTATTGCCAAAATTGCCAAAAATTGCATGCAAAACATGATATTAAATGTTATAGCTAAACTAAAAATTAAAAATCATAAAATAAATTTATATTAGTTTTACAAAACATTTTATTTTGGCAATAGGAAGCGCGCTCAGCTGTGTCACTAGATTTGAATGATTGTACTGAATAGATGTTGTACATTCCGTTATTAACTTAATTCCAGATTTCAACATCAACCCATTATGCCCCCACCGAGGGGCACGGAACTCTTCCCTGAGGAAAGTATAGGCCATACTCCACCACGGGGACCAAGTCCGGATTGGTTATGGCTTGTGCGACTAGTGGCTGGTCTTAATATCAGAAGTTTTGAAGCCGCCCTAAGGCCTCTGACTTGGGTTAACGACTTCCATCTGTCGACGGCAGCCGGCACTAACTGCTTAACGTACCTTGCGAAGCACGGAACTGCTGGAAAAAATGTCACTAGCGTCAGTCACAGAGGGTCACCCATCCATGCACTGAAGGCGCCTTATGTTGCCTAACCTTCGGGAACGGAATTCCAGATTTATTTACTTGATTTTTTGTTGGAAGAGTCCGACCAGGTTTCGCTCTGATTCGCAGAGCTTAATCATGGTGAGTATGGAGTTCGCGTCGTCGGTTGCTCGTCACTGACTACAGGACGGTTTTTATTTGTCTCTTGTTTCTTGTGTGTAAAGAATATTCTTATCTTATCTTACAGGAGGTCGAAACCTGAGATTCCATAAAACTACAATCCGTGTACGGTGACAATTCGATATAGATTGCAAAGTTGATTAACAAGTAGACTCTGCTACGCAATGTAACTCAAATTATCATAATAAGCTACGAAATGTAGTTTTATGAAACTCAGCCCTGGTGAGACTCTTCCGACGAAAATTCAAGTCAACAAATCCGAAAGTAAGTTCATTGAAAAATGTTTCAACTGTTTGGTAGTCACGAAAGTTTTAGTTTAAAAATAATATCAGTCGTTGTTAGTGTTATTGAAACTTATGTTTTGAAAGTGAATATTATGCCGCAATAAGGACATTATTTTTAAGTAGAGTAAACGGTACAAACAACTGTTACTGTTCTTACAAAACGGTCTGTTATTAAAAAAAAGTATTTATCAATAGCGAATGATAGCTTACCTCCTTCCGCTGTGTAACTATTTTATCTAATGGATCAAATCATGCAATGTGTCCAACGTGTCCAACGTTAACATCTAGCAAAGATAATCAAGAGCCATTAGAGTTAAATTACATTTTTTGTTAGTTTAGTTTAGTTGTCGAACTCTAACAAAGTTATGTCATTGATGTTATCAAAGTTTCTGTCATCAATTGGGTTTAGTATGGTTTATGTTGGCTAAGTTTGCTTTTGTTTTAATTTGTTCATTGTATGATTTTGTTCGACTACGATTTAATATCAAATGGTTTGAATTTACGTTTAATTCTTGGGGGTGTTAACAAACGTAAAAGAAATTATTTATTTAAAAAAGTATTTTCTTTTAGATGAATTTGTTAATTTATACTATAAAAAATGTTACTTGGATGTAATTTTTTTAGGGTTTCGTGCCCAATTTACCCGAAAAACCACGGCCGTTTATTCCGCAAAAAAAAACGACACTGAAGGAAATCAAAATTCATAAGCTTCTTCCCGTTGACTCAGAACTGTGAAATTAAGCATGTAATGTTACCTTATAGCACAAAAAATAAAATAAAAATAAATAAACTCACGTCCGTTATCCTCAAAGAGGTAGGTAGAGGCACCAATCACTAGAACTGGGCCCACGTTTTGCCGAGTTTATTAGGTCCCAATCGTGACAAGTCGCAAACCTGTCGCCGTTATCCGGGCACAATTTATCAGCGAATGGTGTTGCTGTACAAACAAATGTACGTAACTAAAAGTCAATGATACATGCGTGGTTCGAACCCAGACCCTAAACGGATTCAGAGGAGAATAGGGTAGTTTCCAGGGTCAAAATAATTAAATTCTATGTAGTCCGTATTAGATTATAAAAAAATATTGGACACGTATTTTTTCTTTTTTCGATTAAACAAAAAAGAAGAAAGATATAGCCCATTAAAATTACGTGTGACGTCACTCCGTGCTAAAAAATGCAGCACGGCGTGACGTCACACGTAACTTTAATGGGCTATATCTTTGTCATTTTTGGTCTAATTTACAAATAAAAAAATACGTGTCCCTTATTTTTGAATAAACTAAAAGACTGACTAATTACATTTTGTCTAGTGTTCAACACATCCGTGAGTAATATTATTTAAGTTTGAAAGTTTGTTAATTAAGCTAAGACTGTTTTGAAAAGAATAAATGTGGAGGATGTTTGTTAGTTTGCTCTTCACGTAATCTATTTGTGAAACTAACTACTTTGACGTTCATAAAGTACATTTTGTTTTTATTGCAAATAAATATATTTTAATTTGAATATTTTTTACATTGTAAAAAATTTGTGATGTGACATTTTTTTAGAACTATATCAAGATTTTCAAACGAGCTAACCGAGCTGCTTTTATTAAACGTTTTATTTACTATTTATGACGGTAAAACAGTCCATTCGTTTTATTATTTTAAGCACTTTAGCTGATGTAAAGTATGGATTGGAAAATATTAAATAATTCCATTAAGTGGCACTTGAGCATATAAGCAAATAATTTTAATAAATCATCAATCTAATATCATAAAATAATAATAAATAATGTCGTAAATAACAAGTAAAAAGTGTACAGAATTTTATTTTTCGGCAAATTATCGATTGCCTTAATACGTGATTGAGTAACATAAGGATAATCTATCACGTGATAGATTGACTTCTAGGTGCGCTTATACAGCTAAATGATTTGGAACTGAATTTAGGGACAAATTAAATTTAAATCATGTTCTCTACAATAATTGTGTTGTGTTTGTGAGGTTGTTGCCACAAATTTCGCCTAGATCATTTGGTATTTATCATTGTGCGAGGGCTGTCAAGATAGTGCCAATTGGGAGGCACTGACCCCTGCTCATCATCATTATCATCAGCCCACTTCCGCCCACTGTTGAGTATAGGCCCTGAGTATTTCCCAATTAAGCCACATCGCGGTCTCTCGCCATTCACATCCATGGGAATCCATCCATCCCCCGCTAACTTGGCCACTTCAAGCACATACTGTCGCGGAGTACCGCGAGCTCGACCTAAAGAAAACGATAGTAAGTAAAATACAACTATCATATTATGTCAATGGTTTTTAATACTGGCAACATTTGGTAATGTTTCTGAACTACCTTTCTTTTCTCTTTTTTATATTGCCAGTTAGGCCACATGGCGGGAAAAGTGGATTGTTGAAGATTGGGAGGCGAAGTAAAGGCATAAGTTTTGGATAAGATCTGTCTCCTCGCGCACGAGCCACGACCTTGTCGTGGCTGCGTGGCAGGACTCAACGGTTACCCTGGTGAGTTGATAATTCATAATCTGATTATAACTTGAAAGTGGTGGTGACCGGGAGACGAGATGTTCCCATTTGTAGACTGGTTTCAGTGCATCCCAGATGGCCCCTGTGGCTTGTGGATGGGTATCTGGAATTAGTTGGTGGCTTGGGTTGGACTAGAAGGGGAGGTAGGAGGTCCATCCACGGAACATAAAGGTTCCGCTGGCGCTCGATGTTCATTAAGAAGGAAAACTTGCCCCTTCGAACAAGAGCTCTCAGAGAGGTCGTTACGAATGCCGTAAGGCTCTCTGGGTTGTAAATTAAATTAATTCAGTATAGAACTGACAGGGGTGTTTTGGCTCCGGGTCACTACTACCACGTTTTTCCGGATATGTCGCGTTTAGGTACTAACTTGGCTTTGTACCCTCATATTATATACAGTGTATTCTTATTGAGACTAAAAGGCCGCGACACATACATTGCTTCTGGCCCCACACACTAGGATACCCTGTGTCGTGGAAACATCCAAAACCTGGGGTTTTTTGTTGTTCCCAGCCGGGGTTCGAACCCGGGACCTCTCGCATGGTAGGCAGATGCGCTAACCACTCACTGCGCCACAGAGGTCGTCAATCGTCCGACCATCGGGCTGTTGGTCTACCAACTGACCATCTGCCCGCTTCTCGGCCGCCACTCTGTTACTGGCGTGGTCCACCTATCACCTGACCCCTTCTCGGTGCAGGTACATGTTTTTGAAATATTGTGCGGGCAGAGTAAGGTGTCTGGATTTAGCTAGATATATTTGGATCTTGAATCGCTCGTAGCCTGGGCTGCCTGAGTGATCTTAAGCGATCACTAAAGTTAAGCAACAAATGGCACTTTCAGTCCATGGATGGGTAACCGTTCTATGACTAACGCTAGTGGCATTTGCGGCTTGAAAACTTCTGACAGTAAGACCAGCCACTAGTCTTACAAGCCTCCACCAATCCGGACTTGGCCCCAGTGGTGGAGTATGGCCTATGCCTTCCTCAGGGAAGAACCCGTGCCCCCCGGTGGGGACATGGTCTTTACGGTCCTGCCAGGGTAAATATATTTTCACGTCATCATTATTAGCCATTGGATTTATTAGCCCACGGCAGGACATAGGCCTCCCTCGTATATTTATGAACTTTGAACTTTTAAATGAATTCTGGGGTCTATTTTGTAGAACTACATAAAATATAGTCTGTTAGCTTTTAGAATATACCTCGGCTACTATCGGATAGCATCGGATATATTCGTGTAATAGAAATATCGGTACGAATATGACACTTAATTTCTAAATCGGAACTAATATGGCGGAAATAAACTAATACAGACCAGGAAGTAGTATTACACTCGTGTACTTTCGGCGAAAACCGAAGCCTACTCTAGAGCCAGAGGTATATTCTGAAAGCTAACAGACTGTATATGGTTTAATTTGTCAATTAAATGTACATTGCAATTAATTCATAGATTAACTTGTAGCGAGGCGAGATACATGTAAAATTGTGAGGGAGGTTGTTGGGTCTTGAATTAAGTCAATGCTCTAAATATTTGTGTTAAGTGAAAAATAGTTATTTGTACTTGCAATAGCGCTCAATTTATTCATTATGCTTTTATACATTTTCCGTACATTTGTACAAAGGTAATGTAATTTCCTTGGCTGGTTACCATAGCATAGGGTATCCTAGATTGGGACCAGGTCAAGTTATTGTGTTGTGTGGAAGTATACATATCTATATTTTTCAAGTGTCTCTGCCTACCTCCTCGGGGATCATCATTAATGGATAATGGGCGTGAATTTATTTTTTTATTTTTCAAGTGTGTGGCTTTTTGGTCAATTGTCTGGTTTTGTATTTTCGTCTCGAATCCTACGTGCGACTATGGTCATTGGTAAAACCGATGTTTGAGATGCAGTCTTCTGATCAAGCTTTATATTCTCGTTGAAAAGTTGCCAATTTAGTTACTGTTACTAGGGATAGTCCCTATAGACATATTTATAGCCATGCCTATTCTGAGGGAAGGGATCTGCCGTACAGTACGAGATATTTAAGTTGCTTAACTTAATATAACTAAAATTTCCAAAAAAAACGTAAAAAGGTTCTATTAGAAGTGTAATTGTCTGTGAAAATGTTAGACCAGAGTCTGAGGAACAAAATTTTTTTTTTATATCATCTAAACGTTTTCTATTTGAAACGAGAATGAAATTACGGGTATTAGTAATCGCAATTAAAACATAACTGATTTGTATTAAATTTTCATAATTGAATTCATAGAATGTCCAGTTTGTGGACTATGTATTTAACACAGGTTATTTCTGTTTTAAGGTAACACGTTATCATAACTTAGGTGACACGTAACCTTTATGTAAATCTTTGCGAAACGACGATTCTTGAAAGTACGTGTAGGTGTTATGAAAACACCTTATTTGTGAAAGCCTGAATCCGAGTTCGTTGGACAGAAATATACGTGGGCGAAGTCTGTGCAGGCAGACTGAGCGTGGGCGTAGCGCCCACGTAGGCCCGCTACGCTACGCCGTAGCCATCACGTGCTCGCTACGAGACCTAACTCCGTAGCCTGCTACGAAAACTTGAGTCAAATATTGTTTAGTATTTTTTGATAGTCAGGTGTGTTTTTTTGTGATCTGTACTCACCCTTGGTGCTAAGCGTTCCGTCCAAACTGAAAATCATGCCAATCGAAACATTTTCAAAACAACTTGAATCTTGTTACTGGAACTTTTTTTTTCTGTTAATTTTTTCCTTTAGCCGCGAACAGTTTCCACGCCATGCAAGCACGGGCCCCGGTGCCACCGACCCGACGTGCGCCAGTCGACTGTGGCCCGCATCTCGTGTCCTCCACGAATTTCCCTTCAAGAGTTAGGCTTGAATGGATCTGAGCCGCGATTGGTCGGCGCGCGTGACGTCACAGCGAAAATCACAATCGCGCGGCCTTACACAGATGGATGAGGGTGTGTGTGTGCCGCGGCCCATGAATGGAGGCTCGGGCCGCGCCCGCGCCGCACCCGCGGTGACGTCATAGTCAAATGTCAGCCGCGCCGCCTCCGTTATGCAATTCGCTCACCGCAAATAGAACTTGTTAATAATAGTCTTTCGGATCCCCTAATGTATGCGCTTAGAGTGGGGCTGAATGGAGATCTTGTCGGGGCTAGTGGGAGTATTAATTTGTTTGGGCTATACTGCTTATAAGCAGTGACAGGAGAGGCTTTCCAGCTAACTTGAAATTAGCAGTTGAATGTAGCATTTGGCATAGATATAAATAAACCACTTTAAAATTAGTTCAGTTTGTGTTTGTATAGTTATGAGTTTGAGTAAGTACGTACTAGTTATGTACAGTCACAATTAAATGAAAGTATTTTGTAATTTTAGTGCCATTTTTGTTTGGCTTCTAAAGACCATTGGGGTGATCTAACCGAGCGATCGACTTACGTTGTGAAAGAAGTACATCTTCGATTTATAATGTGACAAATTAAAATTTTCATGTAAGAAATGGTTCTACTATTATTTACTCAATAGATTATTAATTTAGCGTTGTGTAGCTAAGTGCAGCAATATGCCTGCCACATAACACTCAAAATGGTAAATGATTGGTAGAAAATGCTTATAGCATTAAGTCCGCCTCATGTTACTGTACTGTTGTAATAAAAGGCAAACCCACCAATAAAAATACCGAACAATGAAACCCCCAATCCCACGACCTTCGAACTTTGCTGCGTCCGTCGGATGCATCACACTCAAAATAGCATCCGCGGTGGCTGCACCGACCGGGTCAGTGACCGGTGCATCCCTCCTCCTTGCGGGGAGGCTTTCGGGGGCTCGTAGGGGGCCTGCCCCCTGCGTGACCCGGTTACGGGCCGCGGGGGTGGGGCTGCAACAAGTGACTGAACGGTGTATCGACGGTGCCTGTTTGACATTTAAGATGGGAAACGAAGGCTGGAGCTGGCGAGAGCCTTGGAGCGCTGAGTAGTGATAAATTTGCCATTACATTTTAGAAGCAACTCCAGGGTTTTAGTTTTAGTCAGGTCCAAAAATACTTTTGATGTGACAAATTAGGGTATGGAAAAATGTTGCATGTTATATAATGACAAGATTTAACAAAGATTTGTAATTCCCAGTGTCACAGAGGATAAAAATGGAGACTAAAATAGCAATTATATTTTTTACAGAGACTGTAGCTTTGCCAAAAAATCTACACTCCTCTTTATAGCTGCGTAGTTAAATGTGTCTAATAACTGTTTTTAATTAAAAATTAAACAGTGATTTCATAAAACAGGTATTTTCTGTGTTCCAGTCTTAAGTTTTTTTAGGGAACGTCAAACAAATCCGAAAATAGAATCTAAATCCATGACTCAATTATTCACACAAAACAATTTATCACCATTAAAAACAAACCCCGAACCGTATCTTTTGTTTGCACCTGTAATTTACCTCCAAAACAGATAACAAAGAAAACCTTATTCCCAGAACAATTAAGTCGATTTTTCCATTCACAACGTAGCTTTTATGAATGGTCGCCATAAATAGAGGGGTATTGTAACAGATTTTGGGACAAGGCTCTCTTGTGCGTCATGACACAAGGACTCGACCTTAGGGCTAGCTTTTACATTTCACACCCTGATTCCGAATAGTAGGCACACATTTACTGAAATAGGAGATACATACTATCAATCATCAATGAAACTACTACATAGGCTGCTACTTATGTATGCGGAATCTGGGATTCCAATAATTCTAAACGCAATGTCTGACCTCCATGGTCAAATTCGTTCTTTTTTTAAATACTGGCCGCTAATAATTTTCTCTTATATACGTTAGTGTTTTGTTTTTCTTGGGTTTAAAATGTCATATCGCTGAAAAAATGGAACTCACTCGTGAAAATATTCGTGCTATGATTTATTACGATCTTCGACGTGGTTTAACGCAACAACAGTGCGTAGATCAATTAACTTCGACTTTTGGTGGTGAAGCTCCATCATAAACGACTGTGTATCACTGGTTTAGTGAGTTTAATCGCGGGCGCAGTAAGCTCACGGACGAAGTTAAAGAAGGTCGCCCGAAATCGGTGGTTGTGCCACAAAATATTGAAGCTGTGCGAAAACTAATAATGCAAGACCACCATGTTACGTATCCCGAAATAGAGGCTATTCTGGGCATATGTATGACGAGCATTCATAGGATATTACATGAACATTTGTCTGTAAAAATAATTTGTTCGCGTTGGATCCCGCACAACTTAACTCAGGATCAAAAAGATGCTCGCGTCGAATGGTGCAAGAAAACCTTAAAAAATTCAACGGAGGCGACTCAAAATCTGTTTATAATATCTACACAGGTGACGAATCCTGGATCTACGCGTACGATCCCGAAACTAAACAACAATCAACAGTTTGGGTGTTTCAAAATGAGCCGAACCCTACGAAAGTGGTTCGTGCAAAAAGCACTGTAAAGCAAATGGTGGCCTGCTTTTTTGGTATTAATGGCCTGTGGCTACAATACCACTGGAGAATCGCAGAACGGTTAATTCGGAGTGTTACACGACCATTTGTTTGCCGGAAGTATTTGAAAAAATACGCCAAAACAACCAGCGACGCAGAATCATACTTCACCATGACAATGCCAGCTGTCATACATCTCAGGAAACAACTACATTTTTGGATGGTCAAAAAATAGAATTGATGGGTCATCCACCGTACAGCCCTGATTTGGCTCCCAATGATTTATATTTATTCCCAAATGTAAAGAATAAATTACGTGGTCAACGATTTTCGACCCGTGAAGATGCCGTAGATGCGTTCAAACAGCACGTTTTGGAGATACCTCAATGAGAGTGGAAAAAGTGTTTTACAAATTGATTTCATCGAATGCAAAAGTGCATCGATCATAGTGGAGAATACTTTGAAAAACAATAAAAGCATATTTAGCCATGAAATGAAAAATGAAAATAGTTTATTTACATAACAGATATTTACATTAGCACAATCGGGCAAGATCTTCCTTTTAAGTATTTAGAATACTTGTAACAGGAAGCTCCGCTCTTCCACATTGGACGTAAGACTAGTTGGTCTTGTTTACACATTACATTAGGTCCTTGAAATTTAGATGACACAACATGCTATGTAAAATACTAATTAACGAGTTTTTAAGGTAAAACTATAGTATCATGCGTATGTACCTATAGTGTATGATGATGAGTGTATGTGTGTGTGTGTGTGTGTGTGTGTGTGTGTGTGTGTATGTATGTATGTGTGTGTGTGTGTGTGCGAGTGTATAGTTAAATATTTTTCTTAATTATTTTATTATTCTAGTACACCTCGTACTCTCCTCGGAAGAAAATTTACACAAAATTAGACCCTATAAACTTTATTTCGGATACATTTCCTTATTTTGTAATGTATTAGTACACTTACGGCCTTACCAATAAAGGATATGGCTGTGTATACAGCCGTTATGCGAGGTCTGACAAAGTGATTATTTGTACGCTGAATGCGATTATACCAGTATAAGTTGATATACGTCAAATAGTTATTCAGAGTGTATAACTTATTATTAGTAAGGCCGTTAATGTGCAGTGCTTAGGGCTTGAAGCCTTAGTTCAAAAATAACGCCCCAATGCGATCCAAAAAGGGCAATGTATAAAAATAAGAAACAACAAACTAATTAGGCGTTGTAAGGTTGAGCTACTCACCCTCTAGATAGCTTATGCTCGACGGTATTCTCACATCAAAATTCAGTTGACATCCATAACAATTGATTGCACTCTTGCCCTGCCCTACGCCACAGCTTGGGATCGGTATAAACACACTTAACTATTACATAATTAAAACCACAGGACAAGATGGTACATTACATTCGACAAAATTTTATCAAGTGATTTCAACCTTAAAGATCAATTCATACGAACGATAAACCGATAATAAAATTCATGAAGGTAGCTAGTAAAAATCAAACATCATGGGTAGTGGGGAAACAGTCAGACAAGAATCAATACTAAGACTCTGTACTTAGGGGCGAAGATCCATGAACCAAACTATTTGCCGGCCTAGTGAAGTCAAGTTAGACCACATTAAAGTTGAACCTGTCACATTTTCTGATTACTACTAATAGACCGAGTTAGCAGTATTATACAATTATATGTAACAAATTATCACTATTGTAATTATAAGATGCAACTATGATCATGCTCAGGGTCACCGTTCTGCGGTTAACAAACTACGCCTTACATAACAGATTACAAATTTCTGTGAACTGACATAATTGTTTACAACGTGTTTGCGCATGGATGCATGCACATACATATATTCATATATATATATATATATATATATATATATATATATATATATACACTCCGTCGCATACACGCACACACAAACAACGCTGCTCAAGGACATTATCTAAATGAAAAGTGTCCAATCGCATTTAAATTCGTGAAATAATAATACTCGATCACATTTATTTTAAAATTTTAAAAAGATTTTCTACTTTTTCGTAGTCTAAAGTTTTAACCCACGATGTGATCAACTTTTTGCATTCATACTGTGTTTTACAGCCATATACATTTGTTTATTTTTTCTATTCCGCATACATAAGTAGCAGCCCTCGTAGCTCGACTGATGCTGCTCTTTTAACTCGGCCATTCACATGCAATCTGTGAAGGATTAGTTTCATATTTTTTACTCACTAGGCCAAAAAGCACCTCACGCCTTTTTCATCAGCGTAGTGTATCACTGACAAAAGCAAATTTATTTAAGACATAGTTATAAGCAAAGAGGTTCTGCAGTAGCGCCACTTAATTAACTTGTTGGTTGGAAGGGATTTCTGCTGAAATAACCTCACTATGTACCTACACTTTAATTTTTTTTGTAAATGTTGCGTTTTATTACATTTTATAAGTGTGCAATAAAGTGTAAAGTAGAGTAAATACCTGAACCTACATGTCGTTGCTAGTATTCCTGACAACAGAAATGGAAAGTGCTCCAAAGTTCATACATCCAGCTAGTACAGCTTACAAGCTTACGGTTTACAAGGGAGTCTCATTGAGAATCTCAAGGCTCGTTTTCCATGAGCGAGTGCAAAAAAAGTACGGTAAAAGTACAGTAAACTAGGTTATAATTTTAAACTAGAACTTTGTGTAACATAAATAGTATTTAATTAGTAGTTAACGAGAAAAACCATAAAGAAACCCTGTAACCGGTTTCTACAGAGTTGTTATTTATGACACCATAAGGGGTGAAAAATGGATTCACAACCAGCTATTTTATCGCGTAACTGTCCATTGGGTTAACCATTTTGACGATTACAAAGAACGAACTATGTATATATAAAATCAGTTTAGATTAGGTTAAATCGAACAACTTCCATACAGTGGAAAACTAATTTTACCCTATATAGATAGATAGATAAAAAGTTTATTTGCCATACCAATAACACACACAATAAATGTACTACATATAGATAGATAGATAGATAGAGAACACTTTACTGTACATAAAAAAGGAGATTACACAGGTATATACGTAGTATATCAAAATATCACTTGCGAAATTTCATTGTTCTACGTCAACGGGGAGTACCATACGAATATTGATTACCTTGAGAGTCAAAATATACGTTTTTGCGGCATTACGACCGTATTTTTTTAAGTTAACTTAGAAGTTGGATGTTTTCACAGTTTTAAACCATATGCTTAGTTAATATGGTTTGAATTCCAGCTCGTTACGTCCACGCGTTCCCGAAATAAAAGGTCTTGAGTGACAGACGGACGGACGGACAAAAAAATGATCCTAAAAGAGTACCATATTTTCCTTTTGAGGGATGAAATCCTAAAAATTCGTAGCTGACGGGATCACATCAAAAACACTGATAAATCCGTCAAGACAAAGAACTTGGCATTTTATACTTGGCATACATTTTTTGAGACAAGAAAATGGTCAGTTACTTTCCAAAATAAAGCGAGCCCCTTTATTTTGGAAAGTAACTGACCATTTTCTTGTCATTACCAGATGAAGCAAAACTAAAAAAAATATTCGAATCAGCTTATGGCGTTCAATAACATATTGCTGACTCATTTCAATGAGCCCCTCGAATAAATTTCCTGCCACATGAATAATCACCTTCATGTCTTATTTCGCGGAAGCCCGCGTGCGTCATCGAAACAGGTAGGAACATTGTCCGCACAGTCAGGCAAGAATGAACGAGCTGCGTGCTCCGATTCATGAATAGAGGCCTGCATCCCGGGATGACCCAGATTTTGACTCTACACCTCACTGATCCAACTCCCAAACGCCTCAGCTACAAAATACTTGCAAGTGAAAATCGCTCGTAACATCACAGAGATTAAGTTCAATTTCACGCGTTTTCGCAATTGGAGTAAGATGTTTCAAGTCTGGTAGGGTCAGCAATGACGTCAGCAAGTTCGAGGTAGGTTGCAGCACCGGAATTAGGTCAGTTTCATTCTGAAATAGGAGGCAGGGCGCGAGGCGGGGGGCGCGCGTGATCTATCGGGAATTAGATGACGGTAAATTATTATTAGCGTTTCGGAACTGAGCATGTGACAATTATAAGCTAGTAATTTTTGCACTGTTTGAAAAAATGGTCTCAAGGTGGGACCTATTATGGATAATAAAGACAACATTAGACGAGACTGGTAAGGAACCGGATGAACTAGTGTGAAAGAGAAAGGCCTATGCCCAGCAGTGGGCTCTGTTTATGGGCTGATTAAATAGATAAATAGAAATACGAAAAGGCGAAAAACAAATGCGGCCATTTTCACCGTAAAGCGAATAATTCGCGAGTTACCGTATCATAAGCAGTTTTTATCTAATATGTTATGGAGAAAAGTAATTTTTTACCTACGTTATAAATCTCAAAGGAATACGTGAACAATTAACTAAAAAATGAAAAAAAAACATCGTGATTTCCTAAGAACTGCTTCCCTTTTCAACTTTCGCTAAATTATCGTTATTACGCTGAATTACGTTGCCAGTAACTGCTCACTTTTCACGATACCGTAACTAGATTTAATTATAATTCAACGAATTAAGAATTCATACTTATTATTCATGAAATGTCTAGCACCTGTCGAAAGATTGAATGACGGAGAAAGGAGAGATTGTCTTGAAAATACGTATATTTGTGATTTATATTTGTCTTAAGTATGTTTAAATATTTTGTTACTCTTTGTTGCGTGCTGTTAGTCTTCCCAACAATAAATTAATAAATATAATTTTGTAGTCTAGCGGCCATTTAAAGAAACACGATTCTTTAAAATCAATCCAAAACTCTGTTTCTTTAATCTGTGTCTTCATCTTTTTTTGTAAACTCCCCACCACAGATTATTTTAATTGGCATTTTTGTAGTATTCAAAGGAATTGAGCTTATTTAGATAAGACCGTCCAATATAAAATTATGTCACAAATATAAATAGATATGTATGTTTTGAATCTACACTGAGAGAAAAATTTACAAAACTACATTAGTTTTTAATAAAATATTACTTAACCCCGGACAACAAATGAAAGTTTACGATTTCAATCTCATACACCTAGGTGGCGTAGGTATATAATATGTATAATTAATCGTATAGCATCATCATGGAGCCACCAGGAGCTAATAAACACGTCTTTCATTAATACCGATGCTGTGATAATAGTACAAATTTTACATGATAATAAAACTTGTAAGCATTTTTAAGCAGAGACGATGCACAGCATCACATTAAGGCTTTCTGCTGAGAGACTCATGAGGCAACGCTGCATCATCAACCCATTATCTCCCCCCTGAGGGGCACGGGTCTCTTCCCTGAGGAAGGTATAGGCCATACTCCACCACGGGGGCCAAGTCCAGATTGGTGGAGGCTTGCAAGACTAGTGGCTGGTCTTACTGTCAGAAGTTTTCAAGCCGCCCTAAGGTATCTTACTTGGCTTAACGAATGCCATCTATCGACGGCAGCCGGCACCAACTGCTTAACATGCTTTGCGAAGGTCGCAACCACCAGTCATAGACGGTGCATCCATGCACTGAACGCGCCCTATGTTGCTTAACCTTCGAGGAGGTTTAAGATCGCTCAGGCACCCGGGCTACGAGCGATTTCTATAGTTACTTGACAATAAAACCTTTACTTTCGTGAACAGAAAACTTCGATATCGCGAAAAAATATCAATTGTATTGTTGAAAATACTTTTTAGTATTAAGCTCGCCTATGTACATAATTTTTATAGTGCAATAAAGAATTTTCATTCATTCATTCATTCATTGTTTCATACATTTTAAAGCCGGCGGTAACTGTCGTGTTAGAATCCCTTTTGGATGTATGTGGGTTTTTCACCTTACGTTAACTTATTCACAATGGCATCCGCGCTCTACCGTAGTTAAAATGTATCGCACACGGCATCAGTTTGGAAATTCGATGACGTCCGCCGTATGTTTTATAACTATAGCCTGAATTGCTATTTTGGTACAATCTATCTGTGTATTTTATGTTAAGTGCATCCGAAAATAGGTGACCTGGATACCGAGTTGTTGTACACGCAACCTAGACACAGACTAAGTACGGCGAAGATCCAGTCGGGAACTTAAATGAGCGCACCGGGTGCTCTGTGCCACTTCGTGTAACTTACAGAATTTTATACGTGACAGCGAGCTGTCTGCTAATTTATGATGCCAATGTAAAATATATCTAAAGAGCAATATTTAAAGCCCATATTTGAATGATATTATTTTTGCCAGGTGGGAGCAGAGTCGTGTAAGTGGGCTATGAGCTTAATGCCCGGTCCTAATAAAGTCGGCTTCCCATGGTCCGCGATATCGCGGACGGACACGGACCAGCTTCCACGACACACCGTGGGAAGGGTCTCGGTCCGCGGTAGCACGGACGTCTGTGACGGTGCGCCGTGCTGGTCATGGGTACGTGGTCGTATCGATATCCGTATAATCGCGCACCGTGGGAAGAGCCTCGTGCGTGGTGCATGGCTGTCCGTGGTCGTAAGCCGGCTTCGGCCGTCGGCAGGATCGCGCACCGTGGGAAGCCAGCTTAACCTATCTACAGATAACTGACAGTTAGCTGTCAACGCGATATTGAAATGTTCCATTTATCTTTTCTATTGAGTGGCCTATCACTTGTTAACATTTTAACTGGTGGTAGCTGGTTGGTAGGTTATTGGGACCGGGCATTACACGCATTGTCCAGTTGGGAAAAAGGAGCAAGTCAATAAAGACGAATGAAATATCATCAAATTATGCACAAAAATATAATTAGCTAAGCTCAACACTAACCCACGGTTTCTCGTACGCTAACAGTCTGTTAATCTACTGTTAATAGTAACTAAAAATAACTGACAGCTGTTAACAATAGATTAACAGCTTGGTAATCTACGAGAAACCGGGGGTAGGTGGCACTGACGGTATTATTTATTTCGGTACTGTCGTCACCATAATGCTCAAAAGTGCCTTTGCAAATAGGATTTTTGACAGTGTGAAAAAAACAGTATTATGTATTTATACGTCTTCGTATAAAGTATGTGTCTTAAAACCGCTCTAATGCATTTTAACTAAAAACAATTATTATTTGTAAAAAAACGCAACATAAAATTTGATAATTATGTATATGCAGCTATTGTATCGAAAACGGCCTTGATTGGCCGTTCATTCATTCGTTCTTACGTTCATTGGTTGGTTTACTGGCAAGTCACGTCATAATTCCTGTGCCACGCCATATTGCCCAAGATAACGTTTTGGCGACTTATTTCAAAAGTTAATTTACATTTGCCTTTTTTAGAAGAAATACATGAAAGAATTTGAAATGACCACTTTCAGAGGACTCCATGAACACCAACAAATGAGATGGTTTTCAGAAATAGGTAAACATAAACATAAACATTTACACACAGGCACATACATTGCTTCTGGCCCCACACTAGGATACCCTGTGTCGTGGGCACCAGAAACAGCGACGTCACAAACATGTAAACATCCAAGACCTGGAGTTTTTTTTTTCTCTCCAGCCGGGGATCGAACCCGGGACCTCTCGCATGGTAAGCAGATGCGCTAACCGCTACGCCACAGTGGTCGTCCACAGAGGTCAAATAGCCTATTGAAAAGCTTAAGAAAAGAATACCACAATTGTCAAAAGTATACTCTTACAGTCTTATTAATAAAAACGACCTATAGTGTGCTTGTAGCGCACTTTGGCTATAGTCCTCTATTAGACATATAGTACGCTCTAACTTTTCCTTATTAATAAAAGTACAACAATCTTACTTTAACTATCGTGCTCTTTTACGACCTGTCAATTTGGCAACGTCGCGTACTATGATTCGTTCATTCTTTTAAGTCTGTGGAAGTGTCAAAACACCCAGATTGTCTAATCTATGTACATGACAAGAAAAAAAAGTTTTCAACTTTTCGTTTGAAAGTTTTTAAAGAGGATACATTTAAAAAGAATCGAATTGAAGAGGATACCATTTTATTTTATACAAAGCCAATGTCAACTGTGAGAGCAGATTCGTCGGTGTCCAGTAATAGCCAAGGTAATATAGGTAATCCGTAGTCAATCAGGGTCCAGTATACAGGCCAAAAACGTTCGATAATAGCACTTTTTCACGAAAAACCACTTCAGGACTTCAATGACAACCAAACCACTTCAGACAACAATCTGACAAATGCACACTTTTGTAATCTGTGGTTTTGCAACCACAGATTAAAATATCGCTTATAGTAAGCTTGTAGTCGAGATAAAGTAGGGCCATATCAACTATAAGTTATAGCAGGGTTATAGCCCAGTTATAATGTGGATTTTGTTTTATTAATAACGTTTTTGTGAAACCCTATTATAATGATCTTATAAGGCCACTATAGCAGTGCTTTTAGTGACCTGACTTTTTATTAATAAGGCTGTTAATGTACAATTGTTAATCAATTATGTTACAATGGATTATACGGATGCCATCGGAAACAGCAGCCTTAATTGAGAGTATAGTTTAAATGGAAATGTTAATTAATTGTTAGTAAAATGGTAGCAAAAAGTAAATAAGAACAGAAACTAAATGGTATTCGTCAAAGTCTAAGTTAGCTTTCTGAAGTAGTTATTGAGTGACCTACCAGTTGTGACGTCATGACTTGGTCCCTCCCCTTGAGGGGTGAACCCCTCGGCTTCCCTGCAAGTTGCTAAGATTGGTAATGGTAGAGTCGCTACAAAATAAGGCATAAAAGTAATTAAGGAATTTTAAATGAAAAAATATAAGAAAATTAGACTTTAAGTAAAACAAAAAAGAGGTTCAGAATTATTTGAATGACATGACCTTTACATTCCGTTAAGTACTGTCTACGTTTGTGGTTCCAATGTGGTATTCAAACGGAATCGCTCGTAGCCTGGGCTGCCTGAGTGATCTTAAACGATCACTAAGGTTAAGCAACATACGACGCGTTCAGTCCATGGATGGGTCACCGTCTATGACTAACGCTAGTGGCATTTTTCCGAGCGGCTCCGTGCTTCGCAAGGCACGTTAAGCAGTTGGTGCCGGCTGCCGTCGATAGATGGCAGTCGTTAAGCCAAGTCAGAGGCCTTAGGGCTTGAAAACTTCTGACAGTAAGACCAGCCGCCAGTCTTACAAGCCTCCACTAATCCGGAATTTGCCCCCGTGGTGGAGTATGGCCTATACCTTCCTCTGAGAAAAAACCCGTCCCCTCGGTAGGGACATGATGAGTTGATGATGATGAATTCAAACGGAAAGAACAATATCTTTGAATTATTTCTGTGTTGCCGTAGAGTTTTACGATTCAAAAACGATGCCACTAAAACGGCAATTGGCCAGGCTTTATTTTTGAACATGAACGGAAATCTTAAAACCATTTCGAGAATTATCCTTTCAGTACAATTTCTATTTATCAGATTAGATGAGATTTATCTAATATATAAAATTCTCGTCTCACCGTATTAGTGCGCATACTTCTCCGAAACGGCTTGGCCAATTTTGATTAAATTTTATATGTATGTTAAGCTCGAACTACAGTAAATCCTAAGATTTAAGAGTAAGTCTTAGGATTTACCGATATGAGTTGGTAAATGTAAGGATTTATGAAACCGAATTTAATACATGCGGTTCTACTACTGACCGCTAGTAAAGGTTGGTTTTGGGAATAAAGCAAAGATTTATTCTTATTCATTTATTTCAGTCAAAAACTTAAATTATTTTTATTTGAAATTTATATTTTTTTAGGAACTATAGTCATTAAACCTTTGGTGCAACGCTTTGCTGTTAAATGATCTGCTACGGAAAGTTGGCACATTATTATGTCAACTGCCTTTTTTCGGGTAAAATCGACAGAACCATGTTTAAAAAGTATCAGCAACTATAGAACTCGGCTGCATGCGATAAGAACTCACCTTGTTTTTTTAGCTGCGAAATGATATGCTACGGGAAGTTAGCAGATCATTTTTTCAATTTAGCTTTTCAAGGTCAAATGGCCAGAACTATTTTCAATAAGTATCAGGAACTGTAGAACTCTGCTACGTTTGTTATCTGCTGGACAAGGGAGTATACGATCCTGACACATGTCTATTTTATTTGACTAGTGATGGGAGATAATCAACGTTAGCATTCCTTAGGTTATTCTTAACTAGCTTTTGCTACTGACTCACGATTAAGTAGTTTTGTTTTTTAGACGACCTTCACTCAGTCATCTCTTGTGACATTTTCGCAGGCATTTTAGAAGGGTCATCATCTTTTTTGTGCCGAATGGCGGTGAAGTGTTGTGGCGAGCTGTACGACCTTTTATTTGAGCCCAGATCAGCTCAATCGCTATGTACGGCAGTGGTGCGGAGAGATTCTGAGAACGCAATGATCTTTTTTTAAAGCCTCTTCATGAACTTCGTATCGTTAAAACGACCGTTATTATTTTCGTTATTTTTGGTACGTCACTACAAAAAAATACGGTTGGCATAACCTTGTGACAACGTAAGGATTTTACGCACGAACATTAAACATTGTTTTATTCTTATTTAACATTTAATCACTGTGCAAAATATAACATTGATTGTAAGTTTCCACAATGTCTCAATGACAATTATTTACTAGTAGGATAAATAGGACTTAAAAATATTTTAATCGAAAATTTTTAAGCCACTTCAAGGTTACAGGTCAGTTAAGTAAAGCTGGCACGTTCAGCACATTTACACGTTGCGCTTGTGTAGTGTCTGTGAATAAGCGCGCGGCGTGACGTGTACTGCATGCGCATCATGAAAAGTCTGCCCGTCTCTCTTGCGCGCGGTCTAGCTTATGAGTGTGAAGGGGACAGTTATAGTTTTACTTTTGCTACTGTTTATAAATACAGCGTGATCTTTTTGGTATTCAACCGTATGTGCGTTTCAATGAGGGATTTTTCTGACAGCTAAGAAAACTAGTTCCAAATGAGCCGTTTTCAGAAGAACTAAAAAAAACGAATGGCTGTCAAAGGAATGCACTTTTGGAAACAAAGGAAAACAAAAACCCTCTCTTAAAAATGCCATTTAATGACTAATGAGTCGTTTTCAGAAGAACTAAAAAAAAAAATCTAACGGCTGTCAAAGAAATGCAATTTAGGACCTCAGCCCAATAGCCATGATACATCATAAAATAGGTCTCAGCGAGCTGAACAAAAGTTACTATGCCGCCAACAGCCAATTCATCCAGTAACTGACCACTGAGCGTACATGACCCTTTGTTACATAATTAAATTATAATTAAATTGTTGAGGATTTCTGGGATAATTATTTTTTATGTTTTGGTACAGATTTTCTTAGGTGAAATTATTTTTGTTCATGTGCAAATTTATTGAAAATTAAAACTATGTTGTGACCATTGATTCCACCTTATTTTTAATACTTTTCGCTCGAATTTGCTAAAAATATATTATAACAAGTAACACATATATTTGTATTTATTTATCTACAACGCACCCATCTTACTAAAACCTAACTCTAGTCTACACTTAAATTAGAGTCGCATTTTGAATCAAAATAATTTATTTTTAAACATACTGTATAGTGAAATTGCATAAGTGTGAGTACTGTGAACGTGCCAGCTTTAGATAACTGACCTGTACGTCGTCCGTTCTAACATGACCTGTCAGGATCGTATTCTCCCAGCGGCCGGACGGTAAGTTCACTAATATCATTGTAGCTGCGTAGCACCGTCCCTCGTAGCAGGCGGCGTAGCTGGCTCGTAGCACCTTTATGATTATGTAGGCACTTCCAGATAAAGTTGATGTCGTTCTACTTAGCTAAAAAAGTGTTGTTTCACAAGTAAAGCTTAAGTAACAATTCAGATTTGACTGCGACGAAAAAAAAATTTGTGACCTTTTATTAAAACTATGAAGGTCGTAATTTTTTTTATCAAAAGTTCGAAAACAGATTGTTAAAAATAGATTTTTTGGGTTTGCAAGTATGTAAGTGTAATAATAATAATGTTATAAAGAACAATAAAAAAATCTAATTAGAAAACATAGAATAAACATACACGTAACATTTCTATAAAATCTTATTACATAAGTGTGAAGAACCTTAATACAAATACATATTTAAAAAACTTCATACGTTAAAATTAAGCGTCATTATGTAACATTTTTACCATTCTAGTAATGGGCAGCGTCCAAACATTGAAATTGACATTAGTTACTAATGATGCTGATTTTATGGAATATAATGCTACAATTATAACAAATCGGCAAAACGTGGGCCCAGTTCTAGTGATTGGTGCCTCTGCCTACCCTCTCGGGGATAACGGGCGTGAGTTTATTATTATTATTATTTTTTTATAATTATAAATTAGTAATAAAAATTGACTTCCTGTGTTTTTGTGAATAAGTGTGTTACTAATTTTAGCTTCTTAAGTTTCACACGTAAATGAAAGTACCGTTAATATTTTCGAATGAATAACGCCAATATTTGACGCCAACTTACATCTCGGTATTCCGTAAATAAACATATATTGTATCTATTACGTTTGCACAAATTAGGAGTTTTTTTTATTGTTTAAATGAAATAAGAGACGAAAGAACCCTTTTTTATTCCAGGTCTTGATGTTTACATGTTTGTAATGTCGCTGTTTCTGGTTCCTACATCACAGGGTGTCCTAATGTCGGGCTAGAAACAATGTATGGGCATGTTTGTAAATGTTTATGTTTTTATTTACAGAGTTCTTGTATCGAGTTCATGTTATCCCAAGAAACTAAAAGCTCGTAAAATGTCAGTAGATGACGTTTTTCCGTGTATTACGTGCGCGTGCAAAATCGAACATGCAGCCAAGGCTCTCAAAATTTTATTTTTTCCTGAGAAAAATATTAAAATAGAACTATTCTTCTTAGGGATGCGAAGGAGAGACCGTGTTTTTTCTTCTTCACTCTTCTCTCTTATCTCTATGAGTGCGAAACCACTTTTTATGTGACGGTCACTTTTTTACATTGGACCTTTTCATTAAACAGGTGGGGTTGAATTCAAAATGTTACTAGCAGTTTCTTAATTTGTAATTGCACCATAATTAATCATCCTTTCGTAATGAAACACCAATTTTCTTTATAATTGATTTGAGGAAACGAATTGGAGATGAAATAGGTACTCGGTATAAGTAATTTCTTAATCCATGAAAAAAGTGTCGGTCACTTGAACCTTGTCTTACTGAAATTCTCAGAATAGCTACCACAGAAGAAAAAAGGATAATCAACCGACAAAGCCATCCAGCGGCGGATAAAACAATGATGTTGCGAGCTCTTTCACCACACAGGAAACCAATTTATCCAACGGCGATTTTCGTCTGTGTACTAACGACATGTCTATTGCCACATATTCACGGCATTGAGCGTAATTACCATCATTCTGGCTCAAGAAAATCTACCGGAGATTATACATCAAGTAGCTATATAGATTCTCAGTAGGAGTCATTCTTTTGATACGTTTTGATATCAAAATAGTGTTGGTATGTTCCTTCAGTAGGTACCTTGATACTTATTCTAACTCATCCAGCGGCGGATAAAACAATGATGTTGCGAGCTCTTTCACTACACACGAAACCAATTTATCCAACGGCGATTTTCGTCTGTGTACTAACGACATGTCTATTGCCACATATTCACGGCATTGAGCGTAATTACCATCATTCTGGCTCAAGAAAATCTACCGGAGATTATACATCAAGTAGCTATATAGATTCTCAGTAGGAGTCATTCTTTTGATACGTTTTGATATCAAATAGTGTTGGTATGTTCCTTCAGTAGGTACCTTGATACTTATTCTAACTAGCCGATAACGCCATCTAGCAGCGGGTAAAGCAATGACGTTGCAAGCCCTTCCATCACTCTGGCAACCAGTTGAAAATTGCCTAGCCAATGACAGTTTTCAGCTACATTCAGAAATACCCCACTGAAGTATTAGTTTCGTGTTTATCTAATAGATGGCAGTACTAGTTTCAAAATAATTTGGGACGGAAGTTATTTTCGTCTTCAGGTCGTTAAAATTAAATGTGTCTTGGGATATTGTTCGTGCCATAAAAATCCTAAATAGAGTTGTTAGGAGCGATTAAATACTATATTCTTTCGGCGATATTGTTTTTAAAGTCCGAATTTAAATAAAAAAGTTAGGGGTTTTTTTAATACCTGAGAAACACTATGATTTGTTTCTCAGAAAACATGACAGTATCATTTTAATATAATTTCCAAATATTGTTAGCAAGTTGATAAATCTGCCAATACCCATTAAAAATTGTTTAAAGTCTAAAGCCCAACATGAGTTTACAAAGCGATCAAAACATTTCCGGTGGAGTTAGTCGTCTGCGGCTACTTTGCGTTCCGTTTTAAAACTGGTACAGAAAATGTGACAATAATGGACAGTAAAAAACTCATTACATAAGCCCTCAGAGCCTCAAGAAAGCATTAAGGGACCCTTTCACAGCCCTTAAAACTTTGCTCTAGCGGCCCGAACAATTCCAATTATTAAAGGCCACAATCATCGTTGTCATCTTGCTGAAACAACAAGGCCAAGAACAGTTTCGGCTAAACTCTGTTTAATTAATTTAGCTTTGGCGCAAAAGTTTTAGAGGCGCCCGCTAAGCGTTGAGGGCTGTCCACAGTCAAAACTGGTGTTCAAGTGGCCTTGACAGTTACCCAGGCCGTCGGCATATATTTCTCTCCGATACCTACATATTTAAAATAAACGAATTGTATGTATTATTATCGTTAGTTTATACTTCCGTAGCGGTGCCCCTATGGTAGGTTATGCCTGCATCGAAGCTCAATTTTACTTTGTAAAGAGAAGAGAGGATTATCCAACCTCTCCGTCCGTCCGTCCAACCTCCAATAGTAGAGAAGCTTTGAAAGAAGCAGGAGACAGAATCTTGTCACGAATAAGGCCAAATTTTGATACTTAATTAGTCACACACACAAAAACAGACTGCTCTCAATGATAAAGGGTTTCTCGTTACGGATGAGTGATAAAATATATTATTATCATAGTTAACTCACCTTCGTGCGGTCGTCTAGGATCCGTTAATACTAGACCTCTTACTATTAAGAGCTGTTACTTCGTACAGTCTGCTAGCTTTTAGAATATACCTCGGCCGAGCAATCAAAAACCGATTATATTGCAATAAGGTAAGGTGTATTTTGTATTGTTATTTATAATTTTACGTAACTTTTCAAAATAGTAATACCTACACTCGTGTGCTATCGGCAAAAACCGAAGCCTGCTCTAGAGCCCGAGGTATATTCTAAAAGCTAACAGACTATAGTAACTACAATCCAGGCACGTAAAATAACGTTGAAACTACACTGTAGTTTCAACGTTATTTTACTTGCCTGAATTATATGTGTGTACCTATTATAGTGCGGGGCAGAGGCCCCCCCTTTTCTCGTATTAGGATTGGGAAAGATCAATTCTTCGAGGGAGATATACAGAAACATTTAACGAAACAACAGCTCATTTTGAAAAAGCCTTTAATATTTTTTCTCTCAATAAAATTATTTTTGTTCATTGAGTTTGGGTAGAGAGAAAAGTAGGCACTTAGCCGTTCGCAGGCCGTTAGGACTCCGCATGTTATTTATGAATGCCTCCCAGAAAGGACGTTTTAAAAGCAGTTGTAAAAACATTATAATCGTGGAAATTACTCGACGCCAGTCTTTTCAAAAAAATATGAAGTACCTACTCTCTAGAGATCCGTCAAGGTTTTATTAAGAAAGGCATCCATTAAAACTTGTCTCTCAATGTACTCAATTAAAACTTCAAAACTAATCAAAAGTAGGACCTACATAACTGTAAATTTTCGCAGTAAAATCTACCACAGCTCTAGTAACGAAGTAACTATTAACATAACATATTATAGAGTTAGAGGCTGGGTATAATACTCCCAGTAAATTATGATAACCTTCAAGCTACATTACCGAAAGATATTAGCCTCATAACAAGCCTACATGGTTGGAATCATTCGCCGAGCAAGCGCTCTTTTGGGATTAGGATATATTACGATTTTCACTTCCCCAGGGCCTCAAAAGGAATTTACTTCAATTCCTATTTGAACGAGTGTGGTAGTGAAAATTTAATGGCGTTCGGGCCCCTACTCTTTTTTACTGGACGCTCGATTCAACCGACTAACGGGCGTTCGTTAGTCCATTGAAAATGAAAATGAAAATAGCCTTTATTTGCCAAAAGTCTTAAATAATATAATATTTACTTATTAACATTCACTGAATTATTTTAATTGAATTTATTATATTATGTCATTTGTTGATTTAGAAATAATTGAAATATATTTGAGTTGTTATTTAACTTGATTTTCATTTTATCATAAATTGTCATTTCAATTACAGAGAATACGGCACCAGTTAGTCGCTTAAAATGTTTACAGAATATTCAGTTGTATAAAGCGACTAACTGTTGCCGTTATTAATATTGAGCCCCGGGCTTTGAGGACGACGAAGGACGGACCGTCGGATGGACAGACAAACAGACAGACAAAGGGACTGCGGAGTCTTAGTAATAGGGACCCTTACCCTTAGGTACGGAACCCTAAAAATGCGGTTCGCTCGGATCCCCGAAGCACACACAACTTTATCGAAGTCGTTGGAGCCGTTTCCGTGACTGAAGGAAAACTTTCTTCTCCAATAAAATTTCAATAAAATGAAATTTTGGCCTTTGCATGTACGTAGTGAGATAATTCATACAGTTTCTAGTGGTACCTTCACTCTTATTAGATGAGTAAAGGGTCTATTTTGACGCTGAAATGCCTGGGGCATTGTTTAGGGTTCCGTACCGCAAAAGTAAAAAACGGAACACTTATAGTGAACACTTAATTATTGTGTTAAATATTTAAGTAACATTAAGAGCGTTTAGGTTTTTACTGTAAGTTATAACATTTTTAACATTTTTTTTTACATACAGGCACATGCATTGCTTCCGGCCCCACACTAGGATACCCTGTGTCGTGGGAACCAGAAACAGCGACGACGTCAGAAACATGTAAACATCCAAGACCTGGGGGTTTTTTTCGTCCCCAGCCGGGATTCGAACCCGGGACCTCTCGCATGGTAGTCAGATGCGCTAACCGCTGCGCCACAGAGGTCGATTGTATGTCAACTAAAGAAATAAATAGGATCACTTTGTTGTCCGTCCGTTCTTGTGTCTGTCAGGACTCTTTACCTCGGGAACGCGTTGAGGTACCGAGTTAAAAATAAAAACAGACTCAAATCTACTCCCTTGAAGCTGTAAAATTAAGTTAAAGGAAAAAAGTATAAAAGGAAAAAAAATATACCGTTTATTCCGCAATATACGTATATTTCGACACACAAGGGAATCAAAATTCATAGGGTACTTCCCGTTGACCAATGAAATATGTTTGGCAATATTGTCTTAGACTAGCTTTCACCCGCGACTCCGTCCGCGTGGACTTTAGTTCAAAATTTTGCAACCCCGTTCGGATTGAACTGGGTTGCAAAATTTTGACTAAGGGTTAAATTTAGACAAACGGCGAAACACGTTTTCAATCAATTGTGTTGAAGAGTATTATTTAGTATATAGATTATATAGATTATTTATAACTCCCATACAAATTTTGGCAACCCTTTTCGCCCCCTTCGAGATTGAATTTCAAAAAATGCTGTCTTATTCCTTGCTTAAATTACATTTAGACTTGGGCTTGGCGTTGATGAGTGAGTCTGAAACTCAACATTTGTAATTAAACATTGAAAAACATGTCTTTGAATTTTGGAAAAAAAACTGAGAGTACGGAACCCACGGCGAGCGAGCCTGACACGCTCTTGTCCAGTGTTTTTCAAATAATGATAATATCAAATAGCATATTATACCAACCTGACAGCTTAGTCGGCCTAGCCAACAGGAAAGACAATTCAGTACGTGCGGAGCCGACGTGCAGGTTTCCTCACGATATTTTCCTGCATCTTTAGCATGTGGTATTTGCTGCTATAAATTTGCTCACGTATTCAACTTCATCCTACTAATTATCAGCTTAGTCCAGCTCGTATACGGCATATGCCACTGATGTTTCAACTTCTAATCCGATCATTAATCCGATTAGTGAATTACATTATTATCTACCTGACGTACTTGACGTGATGACGTACTTACCAATGACATGTTTTCAGTGCCCTGAAAACGATCAAATTGTTTGTCAATTTATTTGATAATATGCAGCTGACAAACGCGTCAAACAGTGTTTGGTGCGTTTGATGAAAATCTGTTTTGATGATTTGTTTGACATACAAGTACGAACGTGAACGGCGGTGTTTGTCAAACTTTTTCGCTCAAAATGCGAATCTACTGGAAAGTACGTTTGACATTTGGTTTTCTGATCATTTCAGCGATCTATTGTTTGATGAAAACGTAAAGTTTGACAAACAAATTTGTCAAGCAAATTTGATCGTTAACAGGGCATTTTAGTTGTTTACATACACTTGTGAGTTTGTATAAAGCCACACGATAACAGTATACAAAAACATCGTGAGGTGGCATGTGTCTAAGGTCTGATTTAAATACGTCAGCGCTTGTAATCGTCAATTCTCCGCAGGTTGTGCTCGTTTTCGCTGGTTATCTGTGCTATATAGATTTAAAGCGCAGACAACCAGCAAAAACGAGCAACCAACAACCTGCAACCAGATGGTTTGGATGATGTTTACTGGGTCGTAACGTATCGTCGGTTCAAAGGTAAAACTCACTAAGTGTATTTTTTCTCAAAACAAGATGTAGCTACTATTTATAATTTGTAAACGAATGGTAGCAAAAAATCATTTTGAGAAAAAATTACACTTATTGAGTTTTACCTTTGAACCGACGATATATTGTTATGGGAGACACGATGGTGGCAAGGAGTTGGCTAAGCGACTGCCCTAAGCATGTAATATCTCACTAGCTAATAACCTGAAAATATTCATTAATTAATTAATACGTACTTATTATTCTCCTGGAACTTTCATGAATTTTTCAGTTAAATAAAAGTTGTAAAAACTTCCGCCTGCCGATCATTGACACCGCTCTCCTGTGCAGTTCACGGATTTATATACTTCGTTGTAATAAAGGTTCATGGTGCAGTCAGTAAAACTTTTCGTTTTACGAAAAACACGGACAGTAAACGTATTGAAATAAAGTCAAATTAAATCAAAGAAAAAGAAAAACGTAAAAGAAGTAAGAAAAACAGTATTAAGTAGAAGCAGTATTTTACTTTTGTATACCAATTACGTTTCATTTCATGTATTGTCTTCATCTCATTTCTAGAAATGATTGGCAAAACCTGGAAAGGAACGTCACCAATTCAAAATTAAAAAATTCAATTTCAAAATTGTTAGTAGGCCCCCCTCTGCGAAATTTAAGAGAACTTCGTACCGAGATTACGTAGTAGCCGAATATGAAAAATGTTTATGGAAATGCGCGCCTGATATTTATTTATTATTCATCCGCTTATAAATGCGCCCCCGGCCATAGTCGGTTAAAGTCGAGTACTTAAGCCCTTCCGTAGTATACGGGGGTGATGAATGTGTGCATGTAATAACACATGATTGATATGTTCAACGTGTTATTGCTTGTGTAACCAGGAGAAAGAGGTTGAACTAATAAATGTCTAGATAAAAAAAACTGGAAAAACACGCACTGAAATAAAGAACAGAACTTGGCAAAATCTGTATAGGTAGGACTATGTTAGAGGTCCACCTCTAAGGAAGAATGTGATCGTAATTACATAATGTTATTTATCGTAGTACGGAACCTTCGATGCACAAGTCTGTTTCGCACTTGGTCGTTTTTTTAATTTGCTACTTTATACCGGAGAGTGTTGTGAATTTTTTATTACCTTCCAACATTTATTTTAGTCTGTTTATTTATTTATTGTTTTGAATTGTTATCTCTATTTAGCTTTTAGCTTAAGGGCCGATTTGGATTTCGCTAAGTATCTACTTAACTGTAGCGCTGTCTCATCCAATTTCCTTAGAAAAGAGCGAGACAGCACGTTACTTAAGTATTTACTTAGTGTAAATTCTCAATTCAGAAATCGGCCCTAAGCTTTTTATTTTCTTTATGATCATTAATATTTTTCAGTAAATGAAAAAAAAACTTTCTTCCCTTCTTCTTCATCAAATATTCTCTACATTCATTCTTTTTCAACAAAGCCCTGAAAAACTTTCAAATGAAATCGTGCAGAATCAGAGAATACACTTAACCCCTCTCTTATTTGACACGGGAGGGTTAAAAAACTCTCCATTATTCGCTGAGGACTTTCCTGCCCCCCGGGACTCCGTTACGTGTCCCGAAACAAAAATCAGCGGGATACTTATTACGGAAAATGTAAAGAAAAGGCCCCTTTATTACGGGACTTGCAATTTTTCATGCCAATAAGGACGAAAATGTCTTTTTCTTCATGAACGCTGTTCGCTCATATATTTATTTTCATATTTTCCGGTTGCGCTGCCGCGCAGGCGGTGCCCTCGTGAGATAATAAAGCAAATACGTAGCTGTAAAAAAGATCAGTTGTAATGATTATTCTTGATCATGCACGTTTGTGTTTAAGGCAGGTATTTTTCATATTTCTTCTTCTTCTAATATATAAAATTCTGGTGTCACAGTGTTAGTGCGCATACTCCTCCGAAACGGCTTGACCGATTTTCGGTAGGTCTGAGAATAGGTTGTTATCTATTTTTCTTAGTCCTATCTGGCAAAACAACGTTTGCTGGAACAGCTAGTAGTAATACAAATGTCTCAATGAGAGTGTGACACGGATGCCGAACAAAGCGGCCTTAAAATCAACATAACGCTGTGAGACTAAATAAAAAAAAAAAGATAATTCCTTTTCTTTGCGCAAGATTTGATTTGTTTGAACTATAAAAGGAATCCTAATCAGGCAGACAAACTAGCGACCCCGGCTTCGCACGGGTGGCAAAAACGTTTCCGTGAAAATAGCTATATTAGTTTCGTGGAAAGTTCCCGGGGTAGTAATTTTTTTTACACCTTGGGTTACATTATTCGAAATTTCGTACGGAACTCAATTAAAAAAAAAATCAAATATAGCCAAAGTTACTCACAAATAATGTAGCTTTGTAGTAGTGAAAGAATTTTTAAAATCGGCCCAGTAGTTTCTGAGCCTATTCATAACAAACATACACACTCACACAAATACAAATCTTTCCTCTTTATTATATTAGTATAGATTAGTATAGTTAAAGACAATGACAGTAGGCAAACATTAAAAAGTTTATTGTTACAATTAAGCAGTCTTAAGGGCGATTCAGTTCTCTAAACGTTTTCCCGAGCGGGTAAATGTCAACGAAATTGTGGTTGCAATGTAATTAGAGGAAATCCGGGCACAAAATAGTTACAGCAGAGAATAGGACGCAACCACCAAAGTAACATAAAACAAATTGGCTTACAGGACGCAAGCATTCTGAAACTTTGTTGATGATACTATTGCGGTTTTTAAATCAAAATGGAGGTCTTTAAGTTAAAGATGAATAAGTAAATGTCTTCTTTTAGATTGTGCCGCAGTGCTGCAATTGATGAACTGATTTGCGATGAAAAATAATTAATCGAGCGTAAATATAAAATTCCCATATAGATACGAAGTGGAAGACGGAACAACTAAAGTGTCGTCTGAGGATCTGTGGCATGGACTTACTTAATATTACTTTCCTATATCCTATTGTCCGTCATGAAGGACATAGGGCCTTTATGAAAGATATACACGCCGCAGGGCCTTGGGCGGCGACTTCGAGGTTTTTTACAACACAAGTGTTTTCGCCTCTGCCGTAACTGGTTGACGCCAGATGGTTGGGGACGCCTCTTCCCGAAGGTTCTCACAAGAAGCTCTGCCTGTGGGATGGACTACTGCTGTGGGATATAGGTACAAGATGCAGAGGATCTCTGGCGCTGTAAAACGCGGTAGTGCTGCCAGCGATAGCAGGCCTGTCGCACTCCGCGTGAAGATATCGAACGCGTAAGTAATGCGGCGGCCACTCCAGAGTGGCTGATAAGTAGGGACTCACGCACAAGCGAGCAGTGACGCGCGCGCGAGTTTCGCGGTAGAAAGAGAGGCAACATGTAGGACCTGTAGGTGAATATAACTGTAGATTTTGTAGCGCCGTGCGATCTGAATTCCACCTAATTGTATCGCTGCTAGAGTGCCTTTTTCTTTAATTGATTTTGCGGAGTGAATCTTCTGTACCTGTACTTTTATATATTCTGTGGCGATAGTAACAATACATTTGGTTATTCATTAAAGAATATATATAAAATTAGAAAATTGAGTCGGAGCCCTGTACTAAGCCAAAGCCTGTGTTAGAAACCAGGATAGAAACCGGTAGCGTTATGAGAACCTTTGAGAATACGTTTCGGGGCGTTTTGGTTGACTGACTTTAGTTTGATTGCAAGTATGTGTTTTTACCCGTTTTTCCTTTCTGATGGATAGTTCACAGTTTTTCACTAATCCTTTGTGGGTAAGTACTTAATAGTTAACAAAATTAATGTTCATTTCAATTCTGTTGTTAAATTAAGATTAATAATTATCAATTCACATACATGTAACATAATTCAGTTGGCAACAAACAATTTTTACTTTTACTTTACTTTACTTTTAACTTTTACTTGATGTATTGTAATGTGATATTTTTCTAATCAATACATTTGTACAGAGAACTACAATTTTTTACTTAATATTTTTTTGCAACAGGGATTTAATGTAGATAAAATGTATTTATTCACCGTGGCACTTTAGAGCGTAAGTATTCTCATAATATGCTGGAACGCAGGTATGTATTGTAAAGAGGACTAATATGAAAGCGACACTCGGCCAATGGCTAAGTCTTCTGTACTTACTATTTTGTTTTCCACTCTCTCGTCTTGGAATCTCTTGAACTCAATAACAATTTGTAACTATCACTATTACCTTGATGACCTCGAGGGCTTATTACCAGAATGTTGCAATTTGCTTCTTGGGGTTCCCGTTTCATGCTTTTTAAATTTAACTGAATTCTTTAGGGGCAAGTTATATAAAACAATATTTCTAGAAAAAGATAAGTAGAGTTTGTAACGAGACGATCCCCTCGTTGCTTTTTAATCATTTTCGGCCTTTAACTATTCTAAATTTAATTAGTTTTTGACATTTGCCACCGTGGACGGACGTATCTGGTTCAGTTAACCCTGAGCCTCCGAACCAAGTGGACGTAAACGTCATTCTACCTTTATTATCATTACAGCACGTCTGTCAGTACGTTACCGGATTGCTCTAATCTCCATACATACCTATTATTCTATTATAAATCATCAACAAATATTTAAAAGGCAAGTGGTAATTTTAAATTCTTTCGTGTATTTTTTCTAAAAAAGGCAAACGAAAATGTACTTTTCAAATAAGCCGCCAAAACGCTATCTTAGGCAATATGGCGTCGCACAGGAATTATGATATCACTTCCCGGTAAACCAACCAATAAATGTAAGAAAGAATGAATGACAGACGCCATTTTTACTGCCATGTGACGTCATCAGAGAATCGGCCAATCCAGGCCGTTTTTGATAAAATGGCGGCAGATTCAAACTATCAAATTTGATCTTGTGTTTTTTTACAAATCATAATTAGTTTTTTTTTAGTTAAAATGCCTTAAAGCGATTTTAAGACACAAAATTTATACGAATACGTACGAGTATAATAAAATTAATACTCTTTTTTTCACGCTGTCAAATAGCCCATTCGGGACCGGTACAAGACTAGTGTTGTGTGAAAATTACAATTACTATTACAAGTATTATGATGTTAATTATAACTAGGTTTGAAGGAGATTCTCACCGACGGTACATCATGATTAAAATTAGCATTCTCGGCCTCTCGTAACTGGTGAAACATAAAACAGTCATGACGACTCTCTTAACATAATTACTTAGCGCAATCCTTCTAATTAGACCCTCGCACTCTTCGTGGGGTTCAGTAAGTAGTTGCCGCACACACAATTCGCACGCTACTGATAATATCCAAGTTGTGTCAGAACCGTTCCTAACCGCAAGGGTCTGATGATACTGCGTCCGCCTACGCCCTTAAGCCTACTGAAGCATACAGTACACAGTGTACAGTGCACATTCAGTGTTTCTTTGTGGGCTATGGGCTGTCAGTCAAAGACACACTGGCGCTGACCTGTGGCTTGCAGCTAGCATTAAAATAAGTTCCCTGTATCTCTCTCTCTACCCAAGTTTGCGTGGTTTTTTGACTAGTCGAAGACAGTCGTATGACTGTTTATGAGATCATCTGAAGAGTGTATTTGGTACTGAAAGCGAACAAATCAAGTGAGGTTTGCCGGCACTTTATTGGACGTGGATGGGTTGGAGTTCGAGATATGGTAGGGAGGAATATATCCTCCTTGGGTGAGGCTCTTTAACCTCATCCAAGATCCCCAAATTGTGTATGACTTGGTGGCTCTGTTAATAAATCTTTGTTGAATAGTATTAGCTATGCGAAAGGCGCTGCTGACCATTAGAAAGCTCTTTCTATGGGACTAAAGTATAATCCAAGAAAATCTGCAAAAACGCTACTACAATGTAAAAAAGCTTCGATTTGAGAGTGTCCAGTATAGGTAGTACGACAACGCGAGTTGCGCGCCACAACGTCAAAAGTAGCAACTTTCCAGTACATTAACCGTCAAATTCTGACGTTTTAGCGCCACGAAACGCGTGACTCGCGTCATCGTACAGTCGACAGCACATCATGGAATACACCCATGCACTCTACTCCGTTGCGTTACGGGCGACTTTGCAACTAAAATGTGAAGATTGACGTGCTGTCGACTGTACTACCTATTCAGATGAAAGGAGAACGGTTGCAGTGTATTCGGAGTCACGACTCGCTTAGCCTCACTAAGTAATGTGCGGTATTTATCTGTTTCCACTCACTGACTTCCAGTTTTCCTTACGGGGTTGCTTCTGAAATAACGCTGGGTAATGTATATTTGAGATTAGGTGCTTTAGGCCAGTATGAATGTATTTAAATAGCTCTTTGTTTCACTTGTTATTAAATGCGTTATGGTTATGCTACAGGAGAAGACTATGAATCATGATCCGAGGATCAAAAGGGACTCAGAGGGATATTTACTTTGTTTGTATAGCAAGTTTTATAAATTGTATTTATACATGGCCTGTATCACCTGGATTGGGACCGGGCATTAGTCTGTGAGCTACTAGGCTCGGTGTAGGGCTACCCTATGGTAGCGTTACTATTAACGCTACTCATTTGTACCACAGGAGCATGTGTATAGTAATGATAATAACCTCCACACAAAACAATCACTTGACTCGGTCCCAAACTAGGATATGATAACCAGGCAACCAGAAATCAGAAATAAAAAAAATATTTCAACGTAAAGAATTTACATTCTGCTGGTTGAATTTCAATGTACATACAGTTATGTATAATGTTAGCCGCTGCCTTGGGGCCGTCTGTAGTGGAGAAAAAGGCAGCGAAAAAAAAAACTCCAACGTCTTTACAAACGATTAAATATTTATTTACACATTTTGTCGCAATTTGTGGATTCGGGAATGCGGTGGTTAACTAGGATAAAAAGGGGTATCCAGAGGCAGCAAAATATTTATGTTTTATTTATAAAGTAAAAGAAAGCAAGAACGCTTACATAATAATATGTGCCTTTGAAATATTTATTACATAATAATAATATGGAGCATAGAGCAATCCGGGTCATACGTAATAAAGTAATACGGTAAAATAATGACGTTTAAATGGTCCACCTTAGAGATGGAAGCTGAGGGTTACCTGGACCAGCTACGTCTAACCACTGTGGCAGATGCGAAAAATGATTAAATTTAGAATGGATAATGGCCAAAAATAATAATAAGGAACGAGGCGAATTGCACCTCATTACAATTTTATCGGGTTTACTCGCGTTTATTTACTGTATAATTATGATTGTCATTGAAGATGTATTAGCTTGGTTCTCATACCATATTTTAAGACTGACAAATAAATGTTTTTCTAGTCCCTTTCTTTATTTAACATTGCTCTAGTGTAAAAGGAATGTCCTACTGACGCGATTAGGTTCAAACACCCGTTCACGGTTTAAAACTAAAAACTCTCTAAAATCATTTACGGTCCTATTGCAATTTGGCAAGTTTCCAGTGGATAGAAGGCTGAAATTTGCAAATTACAACCTGTGGAAACAGTTATGGAAATTGGGATAAAAGCGACAGTTAACGGTCAATGAAAAAGCCTTGGAAAGGTGCCAGTGTGAAGACTTCTCTCTATAATAGACTGTGGCACATGGAATTTGGAGCGTGTTAAATTAGTTAAGTTAGTAAAATGTAAGTAGCCGTAATGACAGTATACATTGCTTCTGGCCCCACACTAGGATACGCTGTGTCGTGGGAGCCAGAAACAGCGACATCACAAACATAATAAATAAGGCCTGAGGGATTTTTATTTCGTCTCCAGCTGAGGTTCGAACCAGGGACCTCTCGCAGGTAAGCAGATGTACTAACCGTTACGCCACAGAGGTCGTCGAATTTTTCGTCGCTTCGCGGTGAGGCCTACTTGATTGTACAATTTTGGTGACCTCAGTCTGTGTGTTTTTCTATATTTATGACACCCTTGCCTGGTTACCTAAAAATCCTATTTTGAGACCAAAACAAGTGTTTTATTCTGTTGATTTGATTTTGATTCTAAAAAAAAATCGGCCAAATCGGTCCAGCCGTTCTCGAGTTTCAGTGAGACTAACGAACAGCAATCCTTTTTTATTTAAAAAAAGATACATATTAATTGCAAGTCACATTAAAATTACAATAATTACAATATTAAATTTTTCGTCTGCCATGTTTTGTCTTGCGGGCGTGCAAATATTTATTGTTCCTAAATCTAGATTAGTGCCTAAATATAAAAACGTCAAATAATGGAATAAATATTACAACGTTAGTAATCATATTAGTTTCATCATCATCATCAACCCATTATGTCCCCACCGAGGGGCACGGGTCTCTTCCCTGAGGAAGGTACCGCGGGGGCCAAGTCCGGATTGGTGGAGGCTTGTAAGACTAGTGGCTGGTCTTACTGTCAGAAGTTTTCAAGCCGCCCTAAGGCCTCTGACTTGGCTTAACGACTGCCATCTATCGACGGCAGCCGGCACCAACTGCTTAACGTACCTTGCGAAGAACGGAATCGCTCGGAAAAATGCCACTAGCGTTAGTCGTAGACGGTGACCCATCCATGGACTGAACGCGCCGTATGTTGCTTAACCTTAGTGATCGTTTAAGATCACTCGGGCAGCCCAGGCTAAGAGCAATTAGTTTCATAAATATACGTAACTATTATAACTAGGTATACAGTTACAGAGAACCTAATACTGGTTCTATTCTTCAGCCAGTATTTTTACGAACGTAACTATTTTCATTTGTCTTGTAGCTCATAACGGTCCCTGGCTGCCACATGCCGTTTACTTTTCCAGTACCTGCTCGGTATATTTACTCCGTTCTCTCGTATTTAGACTGCGAGGGCAAACGACACTGCGCTCTCCTGCGCGTGAAAGGTATTGTTTTCGAGTATTAATCGCTGAACGTTGATCACAACACAATAGATGTTTACGGGGAATGAACAAGTTTTCTCTGTACAGCTCGCCTTACTGCACTATGAAAGTTGTATCGAGCTTGATACAGCTAGAGTTGCGCCTTTTCGGTCTCGCTCTGATATGCAAAGCATGATGGTGCTGGATCGCTAGCAGTCCATGCCGGTATGAATTGGTTTCATGTCGTGTCCATAATTTAACAGTTCTGAACTCTTTTTCATTTTAGTGTGTTTATATGCAGGTGTCTTCTATGTCAAGTTTATTCTTGAGAATATTTCATCCATATGAAATGTCGTGCCTGTATTGACATATTTTTGGTTTTCGCACTCTTTTTTTACGGGGAGATCGAGCCTCCACGCCACCATTCGCTTGGATTTTAGCGAACTTGTGCAATCAAGTTCTTGTCAGTTATCTGTGATAATAGCATAGTTATTGACATGCAGTCACAGCGTCTGTACGTTTATGAAAATCTTATTAAACCTTGTATATAACTATCTGACCCGGCAATCGTTATTTTGCCACATAGGAGTATGAAAAATAGATAATAACCTATTCTCAGACATACCAATGAATATAAAATTTCATCAAAATTGGCTAAGCCCTTTCGGAGGAGTATGCGCACTAACACGGTGACAAGAGAATTTTATATATTAGATTATTAAATCTTTGAACTACCTATCACTAGCGGAATAAAATGACCCGTGGAGCTACAACACGGTGTAGATTTTTCCGGTTCTCTTTGACATTCTTCCATTTTGCACAGTCTATTACATCTTACATCGTTCATCCACACTAACGCCTCCATTATTTTTTCGGTTTTATTTCGCTAGCCTGATGGCTAGCGAAATAAAACCTGAACACTCCCCATCAACTGAAAATAAAATAACGTTATCGAATAAAGTCATTAACCTGAATTCGCGTTTATTTGAACGTCCACAATTAATATTGCACTACCCCTAACTGCATCAACCGTTGTCTCCCAACAAAGTTAAATTTGTAATGAAATGTTCAACTCGTGACGATCTCTGGGGCACAATATCGCTCAGATAACATTGGTAACGACAATGCGGCATATTTGTCGGCGTATTTGCCGCTTGGAGTGCTTATTATCTCCGAACAAACTAGGTTAGTACGATATAGAGAGTTTGCTAAAATCCAATTAAGGACTTGAGTATCAACCTTCGTCCTGCAACGTTGGGTTCACAGGTTTTCTATGCAGTGGTTAAATATAGTCTGTTTCACAAATTGATTGTAGGTAAGAGCATCAATAGGTACTTAAGAAGATAATGTCGACATTTTCTGTTAAAAATCGACCAAGTTACAGTTCGACACGCGAGCTGAAGTTTCCATCCATAATATACTCTTAGACCTACCTATACATATTATTATCTATCTTATTTAGCAGAAAATAGTCTTCAAAAACCTTTAAAAAAATACGTTTTATCCATCAGTTAAGGCACTCTTCCAAGAGGATTTTTTTTTATGTACTTGACATAAGATTAAAAATTATATTAAAAATTATAAGATTATAATAAATAGTCATGAATATTCTGTAATAAGGCCGCCATGTGAGATATTAGATTATTTAAATTTAGAAATTAATGATTGAGTTTGCAAGTATTGATTGCACTCACGGGTCTTGAGCTTCTTAGGTAGATGGACATTCAAACCAAATCTGTATTAAATTTAAGGTGACTTGAGAAAAGATGGCTAGAGTGGAGTTTTTTTCGCTGCCTTTTTCTCCACTACATTCGGCCCCAAGGCAGCGGCTAACATTAACATTATAAGTATATTGACATTCTACAAACAGAACGTAAATTCTTTAGGTTGAAATACATTTCTGATTTCTGATTGTACTGTACTATGCTCTTGTCAAATATCATGTGTAATTCCTGGTCTACATACAAGAAAGAATATTCTATCTATCTATCTTTAGTCGAGTTAGTTTAAGCAGCGACGCAAAATCTAATTTCATTAGAACTTGCATATGTTGTTTCAGTGAAAACATGTATGCGGTAGAGGTTCTGTGCCTATAGGAGCTGAAGCAATTAGAGACTAGTGACCTCTGCTCTCGCAGTGGTTACCAGCTCAACGGCTTTTCCAACTTTAATTACGGAGATCCGATTCCATATAACTACGGACAATGTCTAGTGGCCGTCCAGTCTTTCAGGCTTTAATTAATGTCATGCTTATAATTAACACGCTGTAACCACAGCGTTAGACTACTAAGTCGGAAGTAGTTAACCTATCAAGTTAACTACCTCTAATTTAATTTTTAAACTATCGATCCTCTATTCATATAGTCAACGATAGTCTCTTATATTATATCAAACAGAGTACCTAGATGAATGGATTGAGGTTTTAGGTTGTTCATAATATTTTCCGTAGTTTAGGACGCTCTCCGACCAGGTGCGATGCCGATCTGCGAAAAACTGCAGGCAGATGTTGGATGCGGCAAGCTGAAGACAGGGCGCTATGGGCGCTATGGCGCTGTTGTATGCTCTGATGTATGTCCAGCAGTGGACTAGTATAGCCTGATGACGATAACGATGATAATATTTCCCAGTGTTAAGAATTTTCTTTTTTGTATAATAATTTGGTCTTTTGGCATATTTTTCAGGCACTAATAGGTCAGCAATTCATTTTCATGATCTCTATTTTCCATAGAAAAAGAATAAGACATTTGCATGCCTATCCACAACTTGCTCAGCGTTGTGGATCTAAGGCCCGATTTCTGAATTGAAAATGTTCCTAAGTAATTACTTAACAGCTGTAGTGCTGTCTAGTCAAATTTATTTAGAAAAGAGCGTGACAGCACGTTATTTAATTTATTTACTTAGTGTAAATTCTCAATTCAGAAATCGGCCCTAATTCTCTTACTTGGTATCTCTATCATAACTTCGAGCTATATAATTATTTATGTATTATTTATTTTGTATTTTATTAATTTTGGCAAGTATGTATTTAGCCTTTAATAAATTATAGTATTTATTTTCTGCATACAATATTTTCTGTTGTAGTTTATGTAGTCCATTTTGTACACGTAGGCCCGTTTTCTTTTACCGCTGCTCCGACTCTCTAAGGTTTGTTGAAAGAAATCTCTTACAGAGATAAGCTTGCCTTTGTACATGTTGTTTTTTACGTATTGTTCTGTTCAATGTCTCGTGTGCAATAAAGTACAGTCTGTTAGCTTTTAGATTATACCTCGGCTACTATTGGATAGAATAGATTATATTGCAATGAGGTAAGGTATATTTTGTATTGTTATTTATAACTGTACATAACTTTTCAAAATAGCGAAGAAAAGTTTTATACAGAGCAAGAAGGCACACACTCGTATGCTTTCGGCGAAAACCGAAGTCTACTCTAGAGCCCGAGGTATATTCTAAAAGCTAACAGACTGTATAATCTATTGCTATTTTCCCAAACTTAGTTTATCCCTATTATTGTCACCACCATCACAGACTAACCCCATATCGGATTGCGTCACTATTACCCGACAGTTACCCGAAATTCACTCGGAATACGAGCAGTTTCGCAGCGAAGCATAGATCTGGTGTTATTTCGGTGATGGTGTCAAAACGACACTGCTCTAAAAATGTTGCGCGGGGTGCCGGGGGCGTCCGGGGGGAGCGGGGGGCGGGGGCGGCCCACGCGCATCCCGCCGCACCTTGCCGCCCGCCTCACAGCAGTCAGCAGTTGTGGCTCGCGTTGGCTGATCCATCCGTAGGGCCTTCCTCTTTTTTCTTTGCCGTAGGTGAGTCCTGTTACCAATTATAATAACCAGTGATTTATGGCGCCCGGAGTTTTGGATTAAGGAGCATCGACTTGTGTCAAAATGTGCGACGTGAAGTGATACTGATGGAGGTGGCGGAATCAGTGGCTAGGAACCGCCGTCAAGTGTGTGCCCGGATTTCGACATTTGTGTCCAAAAACTATGCGCAGTGATTTGATTTGTAGCAAAGAGTTAAATGATGAGAGATTGTTCGCCAAGTTGTACGCTTCAAGCGTTTATTAATTTGGAAGAGATAGAATTACGTTTCAACTCTCGCTCATTCAATTGATTTCAACGTCTGTTAGTGTTAACATGAACTCCTGCTGGTTGACTGGTAGAAAATGCCATTAGCATTAAGTCCACCTTTTGCACACTATCGTTTGTATAATAAAGAATTAATAGTAATAATAACGTAGGAAAAATAAATCATTATTTAATTTATTATATTTTACTGCTCTTTGCTGTGAAATTAAATAAATATACCTACTATAAAAATATAACCTATAATGTACCACTTAGTAAAAATCATAGTCTATAAAATGAATATAGTTCCCCAGTTCTACAACATAAACTTGTAAAAAATAAATTTATTATTATAAAACTCCAAGATTTATTTAAAAAACAAATTTATATCGTAATTTCACTTTGAATAGTAAATATGAGCATTGTAAGCAAAATAATTATATACCTAATGTGTATTGTACTATCTTGTTGGTGGATCTAATAAAATAAAATAAATAAATAAATGATAAATATATGCAAAATACAAAACATCCGCCTGTCCGCCCGCCCAGTCGGACTTTCCCAGTCTGTGTAACCGAAGTCGCTATAGTGTCCGTTACTAGATCCAAATTAGGATACGGACGGAATGCGGGCGAACTATTTTCAGACGCCCGCGCTGCGTGTGCGTTCCCGATCTCACCCGAACGCTTCCGATCGCGGCCGATGCTAAATGCGGATACCACGTCCGTAAACTTTTATTATGCCAGAGTAATTGCTACACATTTTATGATATGCATAATCTATATGCGGACGCGGTCCAAATTTTGCATTTTGCATACAATAAGTACAGGGTGTCATTTTAAGTATGTATGGTAAACATTGTTTCTTGTGTATCAATTTATCGATATTTTAACAATTTCCTGTAAGCCATAAGCCATCATACAAATTAAATGTTTCGTGTTTCAGGATAGTATGAACAATAAAAAATTATATTGAATGCAAAAAACGAAAATCTTAAAAGTTTTCAGGTTATCTATTACTTACTAGAAACCCTGTATATTTTTCAATAATGGACACTCCGAATCTAGAATTTTATTATATTACGGATTTATCTCCGACAAGCCGGCCGGTTTATACCGAGAATGAGCGAGATTGGCGTGCAGGTAAAGAGGCCTATGAGTCTTTCGTTTTGAGCTATATATTTATAGTTAGACAATTTAAAAGTATCATGTAAAAAGTCTCTTTAGATTTTAAATATTATTGAGCAATATTACAATGTGTTTCAAAGTGAAGTCTTTTCACTGAAAGCGATTTTACAATAGCACAAATAGGTTTTGGAATTTTGAAATAATAACAAAATCTGAAACTAACGCATAAGACAACTACATATTTTCTTAGCCTATGTTCGACTCATAATAGCCAGGGAACAACTTTCTATACAGCTAGACTAGCGGTTAGACTATCTATTGTGCACGGACCGTCTTTTTAAGACACTCTACTATACAGATGTTTATTTGGCCAAAGTCCAAAAAGTGTCAGATAACATGTTGCTGTTCGTTTGAAGCCAAAGACGTAATTTTATTTGATGTTATAGCGACAATGGATACCAAATTCATCTTGTATACATATTTATATTATGTACTGTTTAATTGGCAGCAGAGGAACAACAAGTTTCCAATACAAACTAGAGAGCTTACAGTTAAATTATCAACTTACAAATAAATCATTACTACTGAAAGGATAAGGTCCTTTCTAAAAGTCAAACTTTTTAACGATTCTAACATTGCACAAATTTTAAGGATACTACCGTACTATGAGGATCTGATGTTCGGTAATCGTATTTTTAAGCACGCTGTGTCACTGAATACACAATATACTTAACTGCAACCGATTGGAACTAATCTTAATCAAGTTGGCACTATCTTTTAAGTAGGTAGCGTCAGCAATATCAAACATTGCAGTCAAGCAACCCGCATAGTTTTTATTCCACTTGATTTCCTTACTCATTAGGAATCTTGATCTGATGGATGAGATACAACAACGCAACTGCTGTGGCAGTGTCGGGTCATACATATGTCCATGCAATTACAAATGCAGTAAATTAAATAAATCTGTAGACCCTCATTAAGAACAAAAAGCACAAACGCGGTCGCGGTTCATACAAAATACTACTGTTGTAACTGACATAATGTATGGTCTGCCACCGGTGTTGGTGTATTTTATCCTTCGCTAATATGGTTTTCTTCACAAAGATATTTTGTAGATCATTTAATAAAATCTATAAAGTAACAAGATTCAATATTATTGATTTTTCAACTTTTAAGTGCATGTTTTTTTTCGTTTTAGGACACTTAGACAAACACCAACACAATGGCGGATGACGATGTAAGGTAAGAAACAATCTGTCCACAGAGTTATAGTAAGTCTAACTATTTCAAGATTTTAGTTTACAGGAAACCTGGTAAGTATCTTAGGGTCTGTTTCTGAATTGAGAATTTCACTAAGTAAATACTTAAGTAACGTTCTGTCACACTCTTTTCTGAGAAATGAGACATCACTACAGTTGAGTAGATACTTAGCGAAATTATCAATTCAGAAACTGACTATTAGGCCAGAACGGAATGCACAAACTTCACAAAGAATTAATAAATCATTTGTGGAATTTTGTCGTCAATACTCTCTAGCTACAATGCATCAAAGAGCAAACTTATCGCGTCGTTATTTCAGAAACAGCAGGTACAGTCACGAGCAATAATATACAGGGTAGAATTTTGTAATGCCACCTGAAGGGGAAGTACTCTTAATACTGTAGATAGAAAATTTTACTCAAAGAAAAAATTCCTTTATTTTTGAAAAGACAGAAAACTGCATTCAAAGATTTTTTTAATTAGCTTGCCTCACCCGCTAATCGAACCTAGCTACTAAAATCTGTGAAAGTTGCACCCTGTACTTTTATTGCATCGATAGTTAGGGTCAATTATAAGGATGAAATCTCTCTTACAAACTTCATAAATTAAATGAAAGGAAAACAATGAAATCTTAAATTATTAATTCAATGGGTCAAGTTAAAACACTTTTACTCAAAAATCCGTTTCTTTATGTTTACTTATGTTAAACACGTCACATTTTCGAAAAAAATTAACTTAAAACAATCTAGAAAGAAGTGTACGACAATTTGTCCTAAATTATGTAACCAATGCTTAGATAATTTAGGACGAATTGTCGTACACATGTGCGTACTGCACATTGTTCTGCAGTACAGAACAAAATGTGTACGTTGCACAAAATGTGACAGTGTACCATACATATTATTGCTCGTGACTGGACCGTCACTGTATTTTTATTCCCGGGAGACAAAACATTATTACGGGTCCAGACAGACCGTTAACACAAAACCTGCTGAAATATTCATTCATACAGATAAAACCTGAATGCAATAAAGAAGATTTACATTACACCTGAGTATGCGATACGTTTAAACGGCATATTTACGAGAAATGTTTTGAGTTATAATGCTGCAGGATTTAAGTAACGCCATTTGGGGTTTATTTCGTTCACAGCGTGATTGAAATGACGGCCTGGATTGAATCTAATCCAAGCTGTTGAGTAACATGGTCAGTTTATCAGGGCGTGACATTAATGTCGCGTGTTGTTGATAGACACTTCTTCATTAGTTGAACTTAATGTTGGTGATCGCTCGTGGCCTGGGCTGCCTCAGTGATCGGTTGAACAACATACGGCGCGTTCAGTCCATGGATGGGCCACCGTCTATGACTAACGCTAGTGGCATTTTTCCGAGCGGTTCCGTGCTTCGCAAGGCACGTTAAGCAGTTGGTGCCGGCTGCCGTCGATAGGTGGCAGTCGTTAAACCAAGTCAGAGGCCTTAGGGCGGCTTGAAACTTCTGACAGTAAGACCAGCCACTAGTCTTACAAGCCTCCACCAATCCGGACTTGGCCCCCGTGGTAGAGTATGGCCTATACCTTCTCAGGGAAGAGACCCGTGCCCCTCGGTGGGGACATAATGGGTTGATGATGAATGTTGGTGATAGGGCTGTCTAATCCACTGCAACTGGTTTGCAATAAATGCACGAGGTGTGCGGGTGCGCGTCGCTGCGTGAGTGTTAGCGGCATCCTCAACGCCGCACGCAGCAAAGGAGTCTGCCTAGCGGCATGCACATAAGCTCACAATGTTTTTTTCCAATCTAACGTCTTCTGCCTTAGTACTTTCCTCATACTATCTATCTATCTAATCAGCCCGTAAATAGAGCCCACTGTTGGGCATAGGCCTCTTCTCTTTTACGCCAACCCATCCGGTCCAGTGCTAGTCTCGTCCAATGTTTCCCAGCCGCCTTTACAATGTCATCGGCCCATCGGGCTGGTGGTCTGCCCACCGACCTCATACCTCTTCTCTTAATTCAATAGCAACCCCCACATCGCTAACACTTAACATAAATGAATTCTGTTTCGTTGTAGCTTAGATAAGAGGAAAAACACAGCTTTATTGTTGCCGTGTTTTCCTCATGAGACAGGATAGTATTCTAATGCATTTCGTTTTTATTTTTCTTTTTCATTTACCATTGACTTCGGGACCTGTCGTCGCCGGTTTCTGCCAACTCCAACGACCATCTTTCCATCGTTTTGGAACTACAGTATGAGCCAAATGTCTTCTCGAGACAAAGGTAAGTAGCTTCTGTGTTACTAACTATTTAAATACACAAATCACTCACATATACTTAGTAGAAACATACACACATAAGCCGACGATGTGCGTCCTCTTGTAGGGCACAGGCATTCTCTCAGAGAGAGATTATGGATTTGATCACCATGCGTACCCAAGTGATAAAAACATACATGTACAAATGAAAAGAAAATATTGGAGTAAAAAGTAATTAACTTACTTTTAGTGAATTGTCTATGATGGCAAAGAAGAATTTAACCATAGACGAAGAATGGAAATAACAATTCAGGAATAACTTTTTTATGAACCATAATTTTTTTGTTACAGCAAATTTCGTTTACTAGGTTTCTTATCGAAGTGTCCATTTTGTAAGTTTGACAAAGTTCTGTGTAATAAACGTAAAAAAAAATTTCAGCACATAATCTTGTGATTGTCCCTTTGTCACGTAATCTAACTAATTATTTAAATATGTTTACGTAAATATTTAAATGTATATTATATTTTGTTTTAATGTGTCAATTCACGTCACGATAAATGTTTAAACAATCGCCGCACTTTAACAACAGCTTTACTCAGCACACATTAGAGACGTGCAATGATTTTTTAATATATTATATTTCACTGACGACATTGCAAGTCTCTTTATAACTGTTTAAACTATTTCCGTCAAATTAGATCGTTCCATACGATATACATATTTTAATGCTGACGAAAATATTTTAAATGCTTAATTAATACACAAAACACAATGCATAAATATTAGTAGCACTTAATAGAAATGCACCATTATTGCGTAACACGTTGTAAGGTAGTTAATAAATGATAACTGTTTTATCGTTTATTTTGCTGATTATTAATTATTTATGTATCCCCCTTTGCTTAATAAAGAGTTTATAAAACAAGATTCGTTAAATACTTTATTTGTTTCATGTACTCGTATTGATTACTGTTGATATAAAAATTAAAGTTGTGTACCTATGTGTAATGTTGTCAACATAATTATTATGTCACCTATATATTGTGGAAAACCTTTTGAATGTTATGTCACCCCTGTACATGTTTATGAATCGATCAGCAAAAGTGATGTTCTATGATGTTTACATAGATTTACATGACTTTTACTGACGGCTTCAACATATACCATATTTCAATATTGTTATATTTCTTTTTCAGAAAAAACGTCTCGAGGAGGTAACAGGAAGTCTACACCACACTCACTACATAATATTGTCACAAATAATACATTTACATATAAATGAAATAACACTGCACTCATTCTTGAAAACACACACACATAAGAATTAGCTAAATTTTGACATGAAGCTTCAAACTTAGCGACAGCACATTACATTACAAAATATATACCTACACAGATACATACATACATATTTTTTTTGTACACATAAATTACACACACACTCACACATGCACTTATTCACCCACTCTATCATCTTCACACACACACAAATAAACATAAACTTTTACATACAGGCACATACACATTAGACGCACATACACATTAAACATAGACAAATACACACATTAGTACATACACCATCTCTTCTCACGCTCATATGATACACACATTTACTTGAACACAACCTATAAGAAACACCTATAATAAACTTAGTTAAAATACATTGACACCAAAACAACGACATTGAGTAAATAGATTGACATTACTTACCCCCACAACAAAGACACATAAATAACAAATCACACATAAAATAAACACAAATTTGCTCAAAACGACACACACACTTTTTTTCAAAAGACACAAAATTACACTCTAACGCCACTTTCCCCAGGCGAAGAAGGCCAAGCAGGCCGAGATCGACCGCAAGCGCGCTGAGGTGCGCAAGCGCATGGAGGAAGCCTCCAAGGCCAAGAAAGCCAAGAAGGGTTTCATGACTCCGGAGAGGAAGAAGAAGCTTAGGGTGAGTAACGAGCTTTTATTTTTTGTTATAGGATACTCGTAGCATACTATACCGGCACCGCAACGGCAGAGCTCCAACCTAACAATGCACTTTTCACACAAATTTTGTATGGTTCATAAAGTCACTGTAAAAAAGCCGGCTGCGAACGTTCAGCGCGCTTGCTGATACAACTCAACTAGCAGCCGGCACGCTTCAAGAGCTCTGCTGTGCTGAGTCATTGGGGTGCCGGTATAATTTGCCATGACTTTAAATTTTATTCAAATTTCTGTAGATTTAGATTAGTAGAGACATCAATGTTAGTTTCTTTTTAGTTTCGCGAAGATGCACGATGGTTTGTTTAAAAGAACTTTAGCAATATCAAACAATGAGTCACTTTACTATGTTCTATAGGATTATAAAGTTTGAGAAATTGAAAGACTGTCGATGTTTTCAGAATTTTTGGTAAAAAAAACTCTTAAATTATTTTTCCTGTCGTTGTAATTATGTATAGCTTGAGTAAAATAATATTTTGTATCAATAATTTTGTTGATAAATAGTCTTTTCAATTTAAAGTGAGCCAAATCCAGTTGTGAGTTGGGAAACGAATTGCAGTTCCAATCCTAGCTTCAATATTGTCTCAAAGGAGCACTCGTAGAGATTTCAATAAAGTTTTAGTCGACAGACTCACTGTTTTAAGCCCCATTTGTATACATTTCCTTGCGTTGCCCTTCTTGCTGTTGTCTTTTTCAGTATAAACTTACTATCGTAAAAATAACTTAACTTCCACAGAAAACGTGTTTTAAAAATAGAAACGTGAAAACGTGAAAAAGTGTTTGGTATCAAATGCTTCGAAACGGCTTTAAGGAGTATTATAATTTTTGTGTGTATTTGCTAGGTCTGAGAATAGGTTATAGGCTAATTAATGTGGCAAAACAACGTTTGCCTGGGAGGCTATTCTATATTAACAGAAATCACATGGAGCTATCATCTAAGTAACGTGTTCACATTGCTTCTCTTGCCACTCCCCTCCTCGCGTCAGTTACATTAGGCGTAGCCTAAACTAGGCATTAGTCAACGTACCCGTCTCACTGTATTTTTGTATTCGCGCAAACTTTTTATTGGTCTGCGCGAAGTTGTAAAAATATTTTATTATTCACGAGCCACTGTTTTCAGACTTGCAATTTATCAATACGCACTTTACGACGTGTCTATATTTTATGGTGCTTTGACATTTTTTACAGCGAAAGACTTTAATGAATACAGTGTAGTCTGGCATTACTTTGAATTTTACCTAAATTAGAATAGGGATCAAATTTCAGATAATCTCTAAAATTATCTGAAGTTGTTGTCAAAACCAAATACTCATATTTCTAAAGACAAAGTTTATATTTAGTTGCGAATTTCATAGTTGAGTCTGTAAAATTATTGTAGCTGACAAGGATCAGATGGCACAGTACAAATTCAGAAATTTGAAAATGGCCGCAGGTCATATTAGTTTTCCTTTCGAACGGGTTTGTCTAGTAGTGGACAAGTTAGTGTGGGCGATTGATTGACTATGCCGGCAACCTACCTACCGAAGAAAAGCTAGTTCTCAGCCACAATTCTTTAGTCGCCTTCGTCCACCGTCACGCCGAACCAAATCCCTGCTTGATAAGTGATAGAGAAATGCTAACCTAGCTATCGGTTTCCAGTTGCTTCTGCGTAAGAAAGCCGCTGAGGAATTGAAGAAAGAGCAGGAACGCAAAGCGGCTGAGAGGAGGCGCATCATTGAAGAACGATGCGGCAAAGCCAAAAACATCGAGGATGCTAACGAAGGTACACTTTTTATCACGCTTTCACAGAGTCTTTATATGGGCTTGAAACGTTCAAACCCGGGTTCACAATGAATTCATCAAATATCGAATGCTCGATAGAGTCCAAAATAATTTAAGTTTAGTGTATCCTACGGACGATATCAAATGAATTTATGTAAACCAGGGTGCAAACGTTTCGAATCCTTTAGTTTTAGTTAATATCTATTAAGCCACATGCCACTTTAAGACCTTGGACTATGTTTACCATATTAAGTTAAAGTAAATGAAGAGGTTTTGTTACAATGTTACAATGTACAACTTTTATAAATTGTAACAATTTTATAATAAAGAATATTTTAATTTTAATTTTTAATTAATTTTAATGTATTTTTGTTGATACAAGAAAAAAAATACATTTCTGAGCAGAATACCTTTGCTGGAAAATATCACAAACTTGCTGAGCAAGTTTTGTGAAGTGCAAAACTTGTCGACAAAATATTAATTTGGCACTGTGAGCATTATCCAAGTTTTTGTCCTAATAAGGCAACTATAAGATAGTCAAAATTAATCAATCTCAATAGAGCCCATTCAGTTACATTTGTATTTTTATGTTATGTTATAACCACCACACATTACGGCAGATCACAGTCGAGCGTACTTGTCATCAAATACTTGTCTACTTGTTGTACATGATGTATGTCGTTTATAGATACTGTTAAGAGAGTTGTCAAAGAATACCACGAGCGCATCGCTTCACTTGAGGATGAAAAGTACGATCTGGAATACGTCGTTAAAAGGAAAGACATAGAGGTACAAGACTGGTCAGATGAGCCGTTCTCTCTTGACGAGCTCGAAAGATTCACCTTCTTCTACTGTGTCTTGTCAAGTGGCGTGCTGTCTTTACTGTCGTCTGTCTTAACATACTGGGAAACGCTATCAGCTGGTGTGCAACCAATCAGGTCTTATCTTCTCTAACGCGACTTTTTCTTAAGCTCCATGAATCGAACTGTCGCGCGTACTTACCCTCTTTCCTTCTGAGTCTTCCATCTTTAGCTTTTTAAACTCGGACTCGCGGGGTTAGGCGTACGCGGCGCGAGGGGCAAGAGACGAAGGCGGACGCTCAGTACCTAACGCTTGTTGATGTTGTAGCCGCTCTCACGAGCATCATTACCGGATACCACCAGCGTATCACCAAACTGGAGGAGGAGAAATACGACCGGGAGATCGAGGTGGCCCGCAGACAACTCGAGGTCTGACATACGCTCGCTCGCGTTCATGTGATCCGTATCTAAGAAGGTTTTTGTTTTACCGCCGCCGACTCATTGTTAAAAACTATTCACCGTTGCGGGAGCTAAAGTTAAAACACACCCCTAACTAAAGTGTGATAACACGTAAAACCATTTTTTTGACAAACGCTCGCAAATAACAATGACCCGTCTGTAGAAATGCCGGAAGTGCAGTTTATTAGTTTTAGATTGTTGATCTTATAGACGTTAATAACACGTTAATGTCGCAGTACTGTTTCCATCTGATTACCCCCAATGTAGCTTCGCTTCTCGCTTTGATCCCCAGTGACGGTACGGCGGGCCGGGCCGGGCCGGCCGCCGCTAGGCCGGGCCTGGCCGCTGCCGCGGCGTGGCCGAGGCACACGCCTCATTAATCACTCACCTCAATATCTGATTGTGTTTTTCTTTAGCGGAACTCCAGACGATATGTCAAATGTACTGGCACAGAATATACAACCTCGAGGGGGATAAAATTGATTTAGAACGAGGCATTGAATTAAAGAAATTCGAGGTAAAGATCTAAAACGACGATTGGGAATGCGTATGGATATGATTTTGGTTTAGTTTATGAGGACATGACATGATAGTTACGGCTCACCGCACACATGCACACGTCTCCCCCCGCGCGCGCCCCCCTCTCCCCCCGCGGGCGCCGGCGCTGGCCACACCACACGAGCCGCTCTATTGCCGCATCAATAATAATCTCTCTATCTTTCCTTTTTCTTTAGCAATGCTCAAGAGAATAATACAGGAGTATTATGACCGCATGTATGTGTGTGAGGGCCAGAAGTGGGATTTGGAACATGAAGTCAGGAAAAAAGATTATGAGGTATTGACCAATACTTTATAACCATTGTGAATATCACAGTCATCGATAACGTAACAAGACGTTTACGCCCGTGTGACAACATTCGTGATTTTGTCAATATTGATATGATAACGCTTGTCAATTGTTTTTCGGGTTTGTTTGCTGTTGAGTTGTAAATAACGGTCTCGGTCCGCGCGTAGTGCTGCGTAGAGCGAGCTGTGTACATAGCGGGGCGCAAATCGGGCTTAGGCCGCCATGGGCCTGCACGGGCCGGCGCGGGCCGGCACGGGCACCGGCCACGGGCCGACAGTGTAAGGCGAGCGGTGCAAAATCGATTCGAGCGTCCTCCAGCGAGTCATCCGATATGGAGCTTAGAGCATTAATACACTAACTACAGTAACAGCCGGTCGGGCAGTAACAGTAACCACACTGCACTCACACGACGGGCGTCTGACGAACGTCTCTTCTGCATGTCCGCGTAACTCTCATTGTTTCACCACTCATCGTCTGTCCGCCAACTGTCTTGTTCGTACCGCTACAAATAAGCCTGTTTGATTGAGACATCGCCCATCATCTTCGCTGGATCACTTCATTCGCTTCACTGCTAAAGCTTAAACGCCTGTTGCATGTTTTATGGAATAATTTCTCGTGTAATAATCTATGCTTCCACGCCCCTATTAATATTTCCCTTTTAAATTAGTATGGCACTTTAATATTGTTTAAAAAGCCAGTGTGATGAAAGCTAAAGTATTAATCGACGCCCGCGGCGCACCAGCCCGTGTTTGCTTCATGTGTGATGGCGAGCTTATGGCCTTACTTGATTTTCCATTTTTGGATAATAACAAGATTTTTTTGAGCTGACGTTGAACCGTAATTGGAACGTTGGACTGGTTCCTCTATTGGCACACGCAAGTGCACAGTGTATGTAAGTGAAACTTCTTGTTCCAAATCTCCAACTATTCATGTATGTGCCGTCATATTCCGCGCGATATGTTTGCGTGTTTGTTTGCTGACGTATATCCCATAAAACCTTTTTGTTGATGCCCATGTGATATATTGGACACGGAATGTGTTGAATAGTAAGTGCCATGCTCCGGTCCCCCCTGTCCCCACCACCACCACCACCACCAACCCCCTCCAGGCTGCGTGTGCTCGCGCCGGCTCCACTCGGCTCCCTGGACACGGAGTGGTGTATACTTTGCTCATTTGCGGGCCCATAGACCACACACCAGCACATTACCTACCCACTACTATGACTCATACCTACCTACATTCGCAAGACTGAATCGATTTTGCACCGACACTTTATACATACACTTACGCGACGTGCCGTACTCTCATAGTTTTACCTATCTCGGTTACTGTCTGTCGATGTTTTGTGAATTTAAGTAGCCGAGACGAACGTGTGGATTTCATAGAGTACATTTTGGCGCCCAATATGTTGCTATTTCGATTTGACTGACCTGATATTCATTTTACATACCATATTGCATCGAAGGAGTACGATATTGGTAGCGCCAATTGTTAATTGCACATGTAAATCCTGCACTTGATACTGTTCCAATAGACAGGAGCTGCTGGGGACCAGCTACCGCCACACGAACTCTTAGATTTACTGCACGAACTTGAAATGGAAATGTAAACTTGTAAATGTTTAAACACAAACAGTGGAGTGCCCCCAGTGTTGTGAGGTAGAGCCAAAAGAGCACAGTTGAAAGATATATCTATGGGACATTATGGGAGGTGTTTTTTCCTTCAGGGTGACTGGTGGAGTCAAATATGATTACTGAAAAACGCTCGCCAATAACTCAGCCTAATCATGCCCTTATATCTTGTTCTGTGCTTCTCTTATTAATTTTACACTCGATATCTTCATCTTCTATTCTACTCTGTGTGCTTTTTGTTTGCAGAGTGATTTCTATTTGGTGTTTTAGCTTAAAGTGTTGTGGCTGTTGGTTTTTTAGCGCTCTGCATGAGATTTTCTTTTTATTATTATTCAATTTGTATATCTGTACCTAGGACATGTTCGTACAGCTCATCAACGAACTTTGTATATAGTTTCATTGAACGGTTTGTATCAGACACAGAGTTATGTAGAATAATTTTGGTTGTTTCCTTACCAAATTTGATGTAGCTGTAGTTTCATAATAGTTAGTACTTTAGAATTTTAGTTGAAATGCTATAAATGATGTTCAGTCAGTGTAAAATTGTCATAAAATTTTTCTATAGCTTCATTTTCCTACAGTAACTAGTTTATTCATTATTAGTTTGAATGGAGTAGTAATTACTTCCGTAATTGAAGTTAAATAAGACTTCCTTTCTCTTAGTATCTGGGCTCCTAAATCTTTTCCCAACTAATATGGAAACAAACTCCGTATAAATGCCCAGTTGAATTGGTTTTCAACCGATGTTATTGAAGTTCGATCAATACGGGCTTCCAGAAAAGATTTAAAAGCTTATTGCTTTCATATCTTGAAAACATTCTCTAATACAAAGTTTTTCTACTAGATCGCAGACCTGAACACCCAAGTGAATGACCTCAGAGGAAAATTGTAAGTAATACTTTAATGTCTTTTTTATATAATTTCATTTTACGTCTAACGAGTTTTAAATATTCTTACCTAGCTATTAAAATTAAAATTATATTTGGCTAAGTAAATAACTCAGCCAAACCCCTTAATGAGTTTCAAGAGTAAAATGTAAAAATCTAGTAAAGAGCGACGTCGGCTGAGAGGGAAGGGTTTTTTTTTATCACGAGTAAACAGTCTGTCAAAGTGAACCCGCTGACTTACTAGTCGCTACACGTTTACAAAATTATTCGTGGTTAAAGTCATACGAAAATTGCTAATTGTAAATAACACAAAATATAAATGTGTCACAAAGTTTCACGTAAAAGTTCTGAAAAAATTAATAAATGCGATTTTTTTTAAAATATGGGAGTTCTTTCATGTGTTGACTTTATCTTTCTTCCTGCCTATTAATATCCTGGCAGTTAATTTCCTGGCTACCTCTTGAGAGTTTTAACACCTGAGGCGCTGCTTGAAACTGTGAAATTGGCTCGCCACCGTCTTTGACGGTAGATGCGCTTGCAACCGACGATAATAGCACATAATAATGACCTCAAGGGAGATTCAAGGTGATTTTCAAGGTTCCGTTATATCTGATTGCGAATGAAAAGCAACAAAAGTAAAAAAGTCTTCATTCGCAAACATCGTTCTCCTCATTTTTTACCGTTAGCGGCTAGTAGGTGTATAACTACACAAAAGTACAACGTAAGTTAGAAGACGTAGTCATTCGTACACATCGGGATTCAAATCCATGACTTCTAAATGGGAAACTCCCGGCGTTCTACCGCTGCGCTACCATCGCTCAAACTAGCTATAGGAAACAAAATTGACTAAATTATAAAAAAAAAAAAAAAAAAACTCACGCCCGTTATCCCCGACAAAATTAGATATCTAAATTATAATAAAATTGATATATAGTGATAAATTGTGCCCGGATAACGGCGACAGGCTTGCCACTTATCACGTTTGGGACCTAATAAACTCGGCAAAACGTGGGTCCAGTTCTAGAGACTGGTGCCTCTGCCTACCCCTTCGGGGATAACGGGCGTGAGTTTATTATTTTATTTTATTATTATGATATATAGTATACATACAGATCTGCTTCCTTCTCCAATATTTTGCTCTAGTCCATTCAAAGGTTGTCTGGAAGAGATCACTTTTAATGATAACTCCGCCGTCTCTACTCTTAGATTAAGAAATATCTATGTAATTTCCTTTTTTATTTACAATAAAGTGTTCTCTATTTATCAATCTATTTAAAAAGCAGTGCTAAATTTATTCATTTGTTATATAAATTGCTCTGCATTATAAACACATTAAATAAAACCATAATTAATTAAAGTAAACCGATAAAGTGAGAAAGAAACTCCCAGTGAGGATCCTGAACTGAATAAAAGAAACCACATTTCTTGGTTAGCACTTTGCCGGTTCTGTGAATAAAAAATAACTCCTTTGTATGCTTTTAATTGATAAAAGTAAATGAAATCTTCTAATATAAAATTTGCAAACGTGCAGAGGCATACACTTTACTCTATCTGAGAGATCTTTGTTGCTGAAAACTGTTTAAATTAACTTGCTAACTCAACAAACTCAAGCAATATTATTTAAACAAGGAAGTTGCGTGTTTCTCATAAGAACTATTCAACTTTATCCCTGCTTTATGGAATGGAATAATAGAAGGATAAACATGATCTACTATCGACCGTTTGCTTTTTAGAAAAGAAATCCATACAATATCGTCTTCCATACTGACTCGGATAGTGTAACGAAATTCGCGCGGGCTGAGTGCAGCTGAAAATATTTACTACAAAGTGCGAACTCACAAGCACTCATCAAATTATGTCACATTTTTTAAGGCTAATGGCTAGTTTACAAGATTAAATGCACAAGTAGTAAACATCTCTTTAGTAACGAGTCAAATAGTGTAATAGTAGCATAATAATCTTTCTGTTTAGTAGTCTCGCCTTCCGTAGTGCTTAGGTACCCTGGTGAACGTTCCAGTGAACATCTGATAACTAAATACGAAGAAAAAACGTCGCGATCAACACAGATTTAACTTCACATATCCGTTTATAAATATATTGAGTTATATGTGTGTGGTTAGATATGTGTGTATGGTTAGACAATTTTTTTTATTTTTTATTACTGAGTTAAGCTTCTATTTTTTGTGATTTTCCAGTGCAGCGGGCGCCCGGTGATGAACTATGCTTTTTGCTTTGTGCCTCACACTCTGTAATTTTCGCTAGTTCGTTAGTTGAAAGAGCGATTTGTTCGCTAAATCTCGAGCTTTGAGGGTAGTTGTGCAACTTTATGAAGTGCTAGAAACTAGGACGCGTTTTAGTTATCCCTTTACATTCTCTCAGAGTATACGGCGTAAGTGCGTATTGGAGACAATGTTGTCATTCATTGTAGGTTCGGAGGCCTAGTTATGCGCATGCACCAAATCCTGCCGGAATGTTTAATGTTTGCGATACCAATTAGTAATAGTTGTCAGTGAATCACAGATGCGATCAACTCCTGTCTCTCGAAACTGTTATTATAACAAGCAACAACGCGCATACAATAAATACCTTAACCTAATTATAAATACGGGTAAAAATTATACATCTTAGCCTTGTCTTGGTACAGTAGCAGAGTTAAGCTACTTCTTAATAATAAGTATAGAAATCCACTTACTAAGTGTTTTATATATTTTTATTGCTCTGGCTAAAAACATTATAGTAATCATTCTTCGCAATTTTTTAAAAAACTTCATTTAAGAATCTTTTGCGCATATTTCGTATTTTGACCTGACTTTATGAAGACACTGTTTGGAAACTGCCAGACTTTACTATTGTTATTACAGTTTTTAAAGAAAACTTGTTATTTTTACAAATAAAGTTCTCATCACGGTACACCTACGGAAATAATTTAATAGTTTTCAGAACTTTGACGTGCAACACACGATGTTATGATGTTAAAATACCAACGCCTGACTCTAGCTAAAGCTTGTGAAACTACTTTGCACATAACATTTTGCTGCAAAATCAGTATTAAAATTCTTACTATACCAAAAATAAATTTCGATTAGCGAGCTTACTTAATACTAAATAGTACCTAGCTATTTCAAAACACTAGTTTTAAAATCATCATCATCATCAACCCATTATGTCCCCGCCGAGGGGCACGGGACTCTTCCCTGAGGAAGGTGTAGGCCATACTCCACCACGGGGGCCAAGTCCGGATTGGTGGAGGCTTGTAGGACTAGTGGCTGGTCTTACCATTTTTTTGTTCTGTGGGTCTTACTGTCAGAAGTTCTCAAGCCGCCCCTAAGGCCTCTGACTTGGCTTAACGACTGCCATCTATCGACGGCAGCCGGCACCACTGCTTAACGTGTCTTGCGAAGCACGGAACCGCTCGGAAAAATGCCATAGACGGTGACCCATCCATGGACTGAACGCGCCGTATCTTGCTTAACCTTAGTATCGATTGGGCTGCCTGAGTGATCTTAAACGTTATCGTTTAAGATCACTCAGGCAGCCCAGGCAACGAGCTAGTTTTAAAATACTATTTAGTATTAGGTAAGGTAAGGTTAGGTATTGACCACAACCAACAGGTGATATTTTAATGTAGTTAATTAGTTTCGAAGAGACAATATAACATGTAGAATAATTATAATAATACATTTATATATAGATAACGTTACGTACTTGCTTATAGCGATATAGACATAATTATATTTACAAACATACGGATGAAAAGATAGTGTTCCTAAACTCTACTCTTAAAAATGCTGACTGACGATGTCTGACGAATGCATAGCGGTTGCACGTTCCAGAGAAGCACCTTGGTCATAGTGAAATAACTGGGACCGCCTGTTTTTTAATTCTAAATATTTTGTGGGATTGCAACTTGGCAAAAAAGAAATCTACTTGTGATCCTTCAATCTCTACAGTCTGAGAGCTCAATCTTTCCTTGGAGTGAGAGGGAAACAATCACTAAATGCTTTTTAAATATTAAATAATAATAACGTTGTTTTGCCAGATAGTGGTATGAAAAATAGATAACAACCTATTCCGAGACCTACCGATTGTATATATAAAATTTCATTGAAATCGGCCAAGCCGCTTCGAAGGAGTATGCACACTAACATTGAGACACGATTTTTATATATTAGAAAATTAATGGTTCCACGCTCTCCTATTCAGCGTTAAGCCCACACTCAAGAAAGTGTCCAAGTACGAGAACAAATTCGCCAAGCTCCAGAAGAAGGCCGCCGAATTCAACTTCCGCAACCAGCTCAAGGTCGTCAAGAAGAAGGAATTCACCCTGGAGGAGGAAGACAAGGAGGTAAGAACGGCATTTCTCTTAGGTACCTCTTTAGATAGAGGATGTACAGACCTGACTGGCCACTTACGATGGAAAAGCCTTAAAAGAAAGGAAAAAAAACGAAGAAAGAAGGAAAAAATCTGCAACGCGTTATCGAATAACCTGAAAACGGTTTCTGCCCTTGACGCCCTGAAATGTTTGGTATAATGTTTTTTTATATAATTTTAAAACTTGACGTGGTCTTTTTATTCGAAATAAGAAGTATTTTTCGAATAAGTATTTGTACATTGGAAAGTGAAGCCCGTTTAAGAAACAATTCAATTGTTTCAACCTTGAAATGAAAAACTCAGACCTACTAAAGTTATGAACACAGTTAAGTTATTAATAAAGTTATGTATTCGGGTTTTTTCAATTACGCGTTGTACGAGTATATTGTTTTAGCTGTCTTAGTAACATGGTGTGGACAAACTTCTTTAATTCAATTTTCTTCAAGGCGTTTGACGCCAATAAAAGTTTGTACTAGAAATATTGAAAATTTCTGCCTCTTTTATTTACAGGATTTTGAATAATACGTTGCAAGAAAGGAAAACAGCATTTCTTTAGATCGACATTCGATTTTCCATAATTTTCTTTAAAGTGACTATATTTTGTAAACGTCATGCATTACGAAGTTACAGATACGTGTTTGTTCCGTTACCTATATTCATAGATCTTTTGATACAAGTGCTTATAGCAAGGAAATTCCAAATTTCATTTGTCACGCGTTTTAACGTGACTGAAAATGATGTCAATAATTTCGAAAGATGCGCGACATACTCGTAAAACGCGTGACGAATGAAGTAGCGCGTTATTATGCTAAGAGCACTTTATTAGATGACATATTGAGAGACAAATATTTTCCATTATAACACAACCATGGATGTAATAATCAAAGAGGATTGAGTACTGTGACAAAAAAATGTCCTGACAAGGAGGCTCGAACTAGTGAATGTCATCTCTTTCTAAGTAGGGTGACCTTGATGTCAATGAAAACCGGACGAAACATAAGGGAAGCCAGCCGGAAGGAACGAGCGAAGTTCTCTCTTTAGGAGTAACTTGGGCATTTACTTCCATAATGGGTGACACAGTACCTAGTGGTACGTATATTCATTGACTGAAGAACTTTAATTATTCTTATATTTGCATTTAACGAAGTTTTAGCATTATAAAATGAAAGCCAAAATCAAGTCATAAAATTAGCTTTAATCCAAAAATAAACACAAAGAAATAACTTATTTAAATGTATGGAATTTACAACTTGCTTATTGAGTGTTAATGTACAGTACATTACATACTGCCCTCAAATAAGGTTTGTAGTGGAAAAGAAGAGTAAAGATAAAACTCAACTTCGACCATGTTAAAATACGTTTTTAAAACCTTGAGTGGTATTGCTACAAACATTACTTAGCATACATTCATGGCTCAATTCGAGTCTGGGCCTTTAATTTGAGAATAAGTAAAGTTCACTATCTTGCATGGACACATGGATACATGCAAGATAGTGAACTTTACTTATATTCACAGTTATTAATAGTGAACTTTTCTTACATTTCTTATCATCAGTTACAGTAGGCTACTTTTTATCGCGGAAATCGCACTCATTCTGCGGAATTAACTTAATCATATTTTGATCTACATAAGTTTACAAATTACTTTCAGTGAACCAATTTCGAACTTTATATCATTATGGTACTCTTGGTCTAAACAAGGGTTAAATTAAAAATTAAAAATGTTGTTGCACACAAATTTTAGTTTACATATTGTAAATTCTGATAATAAAATCTAACTTGCCAATACGGATAAAACTCATGTAGCTAGCTAGATTGATGACAAACATTTGAATGTTTTTTTTTACATTAAAAATTAGCATAAAAGCTAATATACATTACAAAATAGAATAGAATTATTAAGTATAAAATTAAATATTCTATTATACCTCCTGTCAATTTTTCTATTCAAACATAATATTCAAAGCTTCTTCTTTTGGGGAATGCATTCAGTCAGTTTGGGCACCTGCATCGAGCTGTGGTTGCTTCGTTGGTAGTTCTTCCAGTTCAACATTTTCTTCCGTCGCTTAGTACCATTACTTTTTTCGCCACAGGCTGTAAATATTTATTTATTACTTACCTACTTTCTAATAAACTTCTTAGCAAACAAAACACAAAGGTAACAGAAAAGTCCTGTGCAACGTACCTAAAGGGGTTGGTAAGCACGTCAACGAAAAGTAAACTAAGTGATACTTTCTGAGTTATTCCCGTTTGAAAATATAAAATATAAAAAAAAAACAATTTAATTCATTCAATTGTCCATTATCATCATTTTAAAGTATTTTGCGTTACAACTAGTAATAAATTGGGGACATTTTGTCAAAGAGTATTTGTTGTTTGTGATAATTATTTTTTCTATCGATTGGCATAATGTACACCAAACGGCAACTTTTCATGTACAAACGTACAAACTTTAGGTATGCTACAGAGGTTTGAAGCCTTTTACTCACCACTAAAAATGGTACAGGATCTTCCTTCAACCTAGGTAAGACCGTAGGCTTAAAATCTTATTTTATAAAATACCGGCTTTTGCAGGCTTCACAAAATGCAGGATTTTGTGATGTCGAACCAGAGCCTCATATAGCATCCATCCATTTTAAACGTAAGCTTTCGTTTTTAGTAAAACTGAAAAGAGACCATATCAAACACATGGCCTACATTTTACAACATCATGGTCATAGTATTCTACATAAATGAGTAAGAGTAAGACACACTCCTTCAGTTTGTGGCTCTCGCTCTGGACACTTTACTCTAGTTGCTTACATATACGATTTTATGTTTTATTTGAGAAGACAAAGAGTTTAGTTTTCTATGGAAGGTTTTTCGTAGTGCTCTATCCTCTTTGATTATAACATCCTTGAACACAACAGATCAAGATCAACAATATCCATGACGTTTACTTATCCGTACATAAACTCTTTAATAACTCTCTACTCACTACTTTTGAATCTTAGTAGCTTGTTTCTATCCACGATGTTCTACCAACAGGCTAAGAAAGCGGAGAAGGCTGACTGGGCAATCGGGAAGAAGTAGACAGCATATTACATGACATCTATTTTACCCCATCATCCAAGAAAATAACATATTATACACCTTATAATTCTATCAATAAAATCTAATTTATTTTTTTCGTATAAACGTGAGTTCTTCCTGTTTCATTCGAATGCTATACGGATTGGTATATATTGTTCCCAATATCATTAAATATTATCATGTCAAACATACACAAAACTCGGCCTCCTATGAAATGTAGCTATCGAGACGTTCTGAAACATGATTTAATTTTGCTACGAGACAAAATATGCCAATCGCAATTCAGGATGAAAAAGCAACAACCCGTATTCATCCCTCGCGAAGTGAATGCCTAAAAAGAATAATTCAATCCAATAAAAGGTGAGATGGTAAAAGCCTCCGATTTATGTGAAGTTTTCCTTTTGAACTTGTGAATAACAGCTCAAGACAGCCCTTCAGGGGTTAGGCTTAAGCTTTCAACATATTCTCACGTGAAAAAATAATGTTTCCAATGTTTCCCTCGACCTACACAAAGCTTCGCACACATGTCCTGAGGATTTTGAGCGCTAACACACATTCCAAAATGTTATATTTTATGGCGACCGCAAACACTGGCTTCTTTTAGAAATAAAATTTAGCAATTTAATAGCCAAACGCACCAGCCAGCCATAGAAGTTGCCAAAACGCACGCAAGTGACCCATTTATTACGTCGCTCGTGAATTTCTGCGTATCTTTCCACGTCTAAAAGTAGCTGGTACGTGGTAGCCAACACAGCTTCTGTAGTCACTAACACACCGTCAAGTATCACTATGTCAAACACTTCTATTTTGGGGTTTCAGGAAACAAGTTGTTTAAAATAAAATGAACTCATTGTACAGTAAATTAGCTACATAAACATGGAACATCTGCAATTTCTTCGTAATACTGTTGCCTAGAGGATAATGCTAATTGTAAAGTGTTGCTCTCATAGTGTGATGTTTCCCAGGGAGGTGCCGGGGGCAAGGTAAATAGCACAAAGCTCGGGGCTGAATGCGTCACCCCACGTGACCAGTTGTCGGTCCCCGACACGTTTTCAATTTAGAAATAGAGCGAACACGCGGCACGAGAGTATACTTCTTTCATGTCATGCACAGCTTCTGATAACTCCATTTATAGAATGGGGCGTAGCTGCGTCCCTGGCTGATCATATTTCCTAATCATGTTTTTAAAGACTGCATTTAAGACCGAACTATAAGTTTTATACCCCTCACTGTTTGGTTCAGATAGAAAGTCCAAGTATTTCAAGAATAAAGGTTTGTTTTCGAGTTGACTGAGAGTGAAGTCGTTGAACGTATGAAGTCGCTTCTTCACCTTTATTGATAAACATTTTTGTATATACTGTTTATGATATCCATTAGAATGAGGCTGATACCTTGCTTCGGTAGTATTACTCAGAGCATCAAAGTTTAGAGACACTTGCACAGAATTGCGCCTATTATTAGAAACGCTTTTGGAGTGTTTTAGAAATACTTGCGATGTATAAATCCAATCATTTATCGCAGCGCGGCGTCACTTAGCCATGTTGTATTTAGGGGCTAAAAGCACTGATTGACATTTTGCGCGTGACAAAAAATATACATGTCATTCTGAAAAGCTTTGAAGTAGGTACTTACGGGTGCCATCTGAAAAGCGTATATAAATGATTCCATTGGTATTATTTCTACTGGCTAAAAAGCTATGTTTAACAATGTATTTAGCCACATATCAGCACATTGTGCATTCCGGAAACAAGTGGCAAAGTTAGTTGGTTTGCGGCGTGGATAGAGCGCGTTTTACAAGCATGAATCAAGTGTTCAGTTGCGCGGATCTAACGGTCAAACTTGGTACAGCCGTCGTTTGTTTCCTTGATGTATAGTGCTGGAACTGGCGGGGTGTGCAATTGTATATGCCTCTGTACAGGCTTCATAGAACATTGACCTTGCTACAAAACACAAACGATATTTTAATTGGCCATCTCTGTTAGGTGATAGATAGCTAACAGGAATAGGCGATGTTTAAAATATTTTTTTTTTTTGTGGCAAGGGCACAAAGTCTTGTATGAAGAGTAATGTTTTCTCGTTTGTTTTACAGAAAAAGCCCGACTGGTCCAAGGGCAAGCCTGGAGATCAGAAGGTAAAAGAGGAGGAGGTTGAGGCATGAAGTGTTAACGTTACCCAACATTCTATGTGATCTACAGCACTGCTGCTGTCGCCATAACTGTTCAAACTGTTCATGTGATACCCCATCCTTATGTTCGGCTAGGACCATAACCATCTAAGTAGCCTAGTCAGCCAAAAGGCAATAATTCCACCATTTTTTTACTTATTTATTTATATGTCGTTTACCACATAACGCAACAAAAACATGTCGACAACAACTCTTTTTAATTTAAATAATTTATTTATAAAAACTGTGTTTTTGTAAGATAAAAATAATTTATGTAAAATAAAAAAATAATTTATCTACTATGTTCACACGTTGTTACACACTCATTTATGTACAACCCCTTTGGCCTTCCTTCCGTACCACTCCTTTATTAAACATAACTTCCGTAAGTACCTATGTGTCGTCCTTCCAAAAATACACGTATTCTTCAATTATTGAGATGAACGTGACACCGAAATATCAATCATAATATTCGTGTTTTAAGAGCGCGATTAGCGCGTACCTAGCAACTTTTAGCAACATATATAATCGCTTTATCTATACTTGGCATTTTTTCAGACTTTAACGACAAAAAATTCAAAAACCTTTAGCGGTAGAAAACTCTAAACAGTTTACAAATTTAGTGCTAACTAGTACTAAATTTGCAAACGGTATCGAATTTTCTACCGCTAAAGTTTTTCATTCAGTGTCGTTTAAAGTCCAAAAAATGCCAAGTATAGATAAATGGATTAACCGTAAGCTGCAAATATGAGATTATTCACTGAAGTTGTGATCGTAGCGAGATAATCTCCGAAACGCTGCGTATTTTAAATCGCCTTACTGCAAGTTGCTTACATGGAATTCAATAGTGTTCACTGGTATAAAACATGAAACAGACTTTCAGTTATCTACTTAGTTACTTATCTTCATTTCATTGCATAGTAGTTTTTTTGTAGGACACCGATATTCCCACTGAGTTTAAAAGGTAAAATTTAAAGTTAAATAATTCACGACCCGAAAGCTATAATAATAATAATGTCATGACCATAATACTGGGTAGCAAAACAAACTATTTTATCCATAAAATTGCTGGGATTTTATTTTTTTACATTAGGTATATGAAAAAACCTTATTACCCAATGAATGCCATTAATTGCATTATTTAGTGATACGCTAAAACCTGGTATTTTCTATACATTTCTGGTTAAAATTTCAAAACATTAATCTCGCTCATGAGTCCCTAAGCCGAGAACGAATTTTGTTATTGGAGTCTAATTGCGATTAATTCCAATTGGGAAATCAGGTCCTAGAAAAGTTGAATTCGTTTTGACCCTGGCATGCTAGATCATCTTGTAGAATCAAACACGACTCTGAATATTACGTCCCTCAAGAAGCTCGACGCTTTTTTTAATACGAAAACTCTACACAAAACATACGATACCAATATATGCCTATCAGTATCACGTCTGTTTGCAATGCCTGTTGTCCTAAGATCGATACCCACTGGAGGCTTCCGTACATTGTGCATATAGCAGCAAGTACTTCCATGTTTGTGATGGCCTTGCCTGGTTACCATAACACAGAATTTCCTAGTTTAGAACCAAGATACGTGGACTTAGATATCATCATCAACCCATTATGTCCCCACCGAGAGGTACAGGTCTCTTTGCTGAGGAAGGTATAGGCCGTACTCCACCACGGGAGCCAAGTCCGGATTGGTGCAGGCTTGTAAGACTAGTGGCTGGTCTTACTGTCAGAAGTTTATCAAGCCGCTCTATTAAGGCGTCTGACTTGGCTTAACGACTGCCATCTATCGACAACAGCCGGCACCAACTGCTGCTGCTGTTTGTTTTTCTGGTCTGTACAATACGGAGTTCTAATCTAATAGGTGATTGTGTGTGTGCATAGAAGTTGTGTATGTTGTAGTTTTACCTTTACACGGTAGGTATAGTTATAAAAGAAGAACATTGTCTAATGAGTTTATTGTGGATCGAGGTAACATAACATAAACATTTACATACGTGGGAACCAAGAACAGCAACATCACAAACATCGAAGACCTGGGGTTTATTTTGTCCCCAGCTAGAATAATATAGAAAATATAATAATAAGAAAAATAAAAATAGAATAATAAGAAAATAAAAATATGTAGCCGGTAATATAGTAACATAGAGTTAAATACTTAAAAGTGAACCTCTAAAATAGCGGGGTACTGCGTCAAGAGTAGTATCTGACCATTGAATTGTGAGCAGTTAGAACTGTCTCGGCGGTAAGTCCGAACCAAGTTGAAGCCTATTTTATTGCTTCAGAGCTTTTGAAGTAGGCCCTCGTACCATGAACTCTACGACCTTTTCTAATTCGCTCAAAAAAGTTGCAACATGAAGATCTGCATAGTCAGAAATCAGAAATATATTTCAACGTTAAAAAATTACATTCTGTTTGTTGAATGTCAATGAATAGTAAACCACGTGATGCATCATCTTCAGCATTTCGGAGCAAAATAAGAGCGAGATGACGATGTATTAAAGCGTATCGAGCTCTTTACTAAATAATGCAAGCTAGATCTGTGGTGTCGATATATTTTTATAAGCTTTGCATAAATTGTCCATATAAGAAGTTTTCCCAGATTCAAAAATTTTGCGTACATAAACATGCTTTCTGTCTACTTTTTATAAATAAAGATATATGTAGAATTACAGCAAAGTTTAACTGTTAGCAAAATTAAGATTCCTGAAAATGTCGATAATTAGTTTTGTTTCAAAGTCCATGGTACGGGGTCTATCTACTGAAGACTATTAGTCTCGCCCGGCGTAAGGCACGAACTAGCAACTTTAATCAAGAAGCAACTATTAACAGTGGCAAGCTCCATCCTATAGAGACATTTTTACTAAGACCAACCACAAACATTAGGCTTTACTGGTTTATATTGCTACCATTCATATTCATTCAGCACTATAATTAACACGATCATATACATACTTATTTAATTTTTGTAAATAATTAACGCTATTTATATCCTGTCACCATAATGTCAAGCCTTGTTTGTTACCGAAACGCTCATAAAGAACGCGAATCAAAAAGTTGTTTGAGATCTTGCGCCGCTTACATCAATTACACAAAAGCTTCCAGGCAATTAAGCTTCGCTTTAACTAGCAACTGACACTTATGAGACATTCGAAATAGAAACAAACTAAGAGTACCATACTCCTGTAGGAAGGAGAGGGCGGAGCACCCGCGGGTGAAGGGGCGCCAGCGGAGGGAGCTCCCCCGGCAGAGGGCGCACCGCCTGCGGCGGAAGGGGCGCCCCCCGCGGAAGGTGCGGCGCCACCTGCGGAAGGAGCAGCGCCACCTGCGGAAGGAGCGGCACCACCTGCGGAAGGGGCGCCAGCTGCGCCCCCCGCAGAAGGAGCGCCCGCCGCGCCCCCCGCAGAAGGCGCCCCCGCCGCTGCGCCCCCAGCGGAAGGTGCTGCACCAGCCGCCGCACCTCCAGCAGAAGGTAATAAACCATTTATTACTCTGTAAACACAACCTATCAGTAAACTGCTACATTATAACCGTCCTGTCCTGTCCTAGTTGAAGAAAGACTATTTCTCTCGCTCCTACAATATAACCGTTATACCTACTGAGTGAACGAGCGTCCCATTTTTAAAACAAACCTGCTATAACGCTCATGATAATGTGTTTACTACCTTTTAGGGTATTGAATTAATGAACTTAAGTTTTTCCCTTATTTATCGCAGTTTCCTTGCAGGACTTGTTGCGCACAATTAACTGATAGAGGGTTAATTGAACACCTTTTGCCGGTTCTACGATACACCTTGAAAACCTGTGTAATTAGTTTTCCGGTTGAGCTGTGAAGCTATTAAGGGAGATATACCACGACGTAATTACTTCCTTCTAATGGTCTCCGTTATAAACAGGCGCTCCAGCGGCGGCGCCCCCGGCGGCGCCCGCGGAGGGCGCCCCTGCTGCGCCTCCCGCTGAAGGTAATATTGAGCGAAAATAATATTCTGTGAACAAAGATACCCATTTTATTGCGAAAGAATTTTCGAACGCCGTGAATTATTAAAATACATTGAATCCATTTCATCCACACAAAGGCGAGCTTAATTAGCTGTGCTAAGCCTCTGTGTGACGCACCCATTAGAGGCAAATATATTTTTTATTAGGGTTTCGTCCGAAAGAGTGTTAAACGGGACAGTTCTCTATTATAAACGGACCGTATTAGTATGCCTACGAAGTATGTATATGTGTCTGTGTATCTGTATGACTGACATGTATAATTATAGAACTTATTGAAACATTATACATTATAGCATTATAGCATAGCGATGTGCCCAAAGAATAACTAAAATCACGTTTCGTGAAAGAGTGTTCTCCTTACACGAAACGTGATTTTGATGATTTTTTGTTCTTGCCCTTCATAAAAACGCGATAGCATAATATATATTATGCTGCTAGACGGTTGAAGTTTTAATAAATGATGTACCTACTATGTATTTCCGTTGCCGCTATAATGACGGTCTAATGATACTAAAAACAGAATAACATTAGTATTTTAATGGGTATCCCATGCAAAAAACGTGATTTTGCGGTTTTTGCCTGATACCTATTATTAACAACAACATAACAATAACAATAGACGCTTGAAATATTCAAATGTTGTGAAGATCATGGTACGGAACCCTTTATGCGTGACTCGGACTCGCACTTCGCCGGTTTTGTTATAGTATAATATTTTTTTCAGGCGCACCCGCGGCAGCCCCTGCCCCAGCCCCAGCGGCCGGTAAGCTTTTTTTATTTAGCAAAAAGTATTTGTCAAAGAGTTTGACTTTACAATCAGGCTCGAATAAAAATGTTGCAAAACAAAGTGGACAGTAACATTCGGGATGGCCGGCGGGAGTTGTTAAAACAAAAATTTTACATATTTTTTTTCCTATGTAGGCCATTCGTTGGGATCCGGGGACAAAGGAGGTTTTATTTTCATGCACGTAGAAAAGAGATTTCTTTTTTTTCAGCACCCGCGCCAGCCACGGCGCCCGAACCGGCAGCCGCACCGGCACCTCCACCTGTCGAAGGTAAAATCAACTTTATTATTCACGAAATGCAGCCTTAAATCTTTTGACAAGTTTTGAACTTATTTTTCTTATTTTTTACCCGGCCTTTCATTGCGATGCGAGTCGGACGTTTAGAAGCTGACAAAAGTGGAATCGCACAAAAATACTGGCCTTGCGTTTATTTTGTGGTGATTCAGAAGTGTTTAGTACTTTTCACTACATCTGCTCGAAATGATGCATTTTGATGCCCAAATTTAGGACTCAAAACACGCTATTTTTGTTTAAGCTAAGATGCATCAAAGTAAATAGAACTCAAAATTGGGTTTTGAATCTATTTACCTTTAGGTACCTTTAAGTAAATAGACTCAAAATCTAATTTTGAATTTATATACTAATGCACTCATTTACTAAGAAGTCGGACTTCTCTTTCACTCTTGAGTATTCGTCCTATATCCATTTTGCTCCAACCCAAGCAATAAGTTTTAAAACCGAGTTTGGAACTACTTACTGAACTTGCAAACTCTTTGCTCCAAAACTTTTAAGTACCTAATTGTCAAATATTTGAAATTAGAACGCAAGTACGCATTTGCATTCCTCTCAGATGGTAGTGAAAAGCAGAGTGTTCTACATGGGCGCAAATAATTTTTGGTCTCGGAAGTGTTGAATCCCTCGCTCCTTCAGCGATTCTTAGTTAAATTCAATATCACAACCTCGACGCAAAAATTTTGTTTGCGCCATTGGTGAACAATCTACTATTACTAATGGTACGGCCACACTATCGCGATAACGCGAAGATTTGCGTTGTCGCGACATGTCTGGCCAAAAAATTCGTCCTATCGCGAATAATCATCGCGAATACAAACACCCTTCGCGCTGCTGTCATTAATGCTGCGGCCACACTTGAAGGCGAAGATTCGTGTTCGCGTTGTCGCGACAAAATTTCGTGTTCCCTCTACGACGAAGAGCTTGGCCACATCAAATAAACCTTCGCTACGTCGCGACAATCTAGAACGTTGCAAAATTCATTTTGCGAGAAGTGTAGCCAACCGCTCGAACTTTGTCGCGATAAAACCATTTGATGTGCGGTATTTTACCGACAGCGCAGCGCGATGGGTGCTTATTCGCGATGATGATTCGGGATAGGACGAATTTTTTGGCCAGACATGCCGCGACAACGCAAATCTTCGCGTTATCGCGATAGTGTGGCCGTACCATAAAATACAGCACATCAAAGGGCAAAATGAATTTAGCAACGTTCTAGATTGTCGCGACGTAGCGAAGGTTTATTTGATGTGGCCAAGCTCTTCGCCGTAGAGCGAACACGAAATTTTGTCGCGACAACGCGAACACGAATCTTCGCCTTCAAGTGTGGCCGCAGCATAACTGCTGTTTGTTTTGTTTCAGCCTCAGCTTAGAAGACGTCAGAAATGCATTGAAACAGTAAAACGCAGTGTTGCCACAGAGGGTCATCATCATTATTGTTTTGGTCGTCGTCACAGTCCATTTAAATACTACAATTTTGGGGTAACATACTTAATTTACTTTTATTATTATTTTTATACGGACGAAACTCCTACGCTCAAACAGTTTGTACATTTTTGTATTTATCATGAACATGAAGTAAATTATGCAAGAAGTAGTAAGGAGTTTCTTTTTGGTATTTTCTCCCAATATTACTTACTTCTAATGAAAATAAACTTTTATTAATAAATAGGAATTGAGCGAAGTCTTCACTGCCTAGCGTACAACAATCCGCTACTTGACTCTTTTTTCAAGTATGTCTTAAATGCTAAATATCTCGTTATTTTAAAACGTTGCTTTGCTAAACAGCCAAAAACGCGGTCCGCCATTTTTGTCTATGGTTTGAAGTCCTCTACGTTTGTAAACAAAGTTTGAAATTCAACATACTTAGAGTTCGTGCCACGAAAGAAGTATGAGTCACAATAGAACCTACGCACGCACGACTGACAGATGTTTGTTTACAACCAAAGGTGCTTTCAAGATGGCGGATAGTGTTTTCACAGTTCCGATTTAAAAGCGAAAAATATTTTTTTTATTTGCAAATTTTGCAGCCATCCTGCATATTTACTTAGCAAAGTCAATATATTTCGGTTTCTTACGTTAGATACTACAGGAAATATCCATTTATCGCGTCAAATTTGATACGATGCAAGTAGCGTATTATCAATGCTGATATGCAAATGGTAGGTTCTGGTTTTGGTCTAAGGCAGAGGTTCAGAAACTTTTTTTTTTCGTGGACAACTTTCAAAGTTTTACTATTGTCGGTAGACCCCCTGTTGCTGACCCCAGGGGGTCCATCTGGACCACTTTGGGAACCTATGGTCTAAGGCATGGTCTTGGTATAATATTTTTTCAGAAATACAGATATTGTTTGGTTTTTATTCAATAACCTCCGTGCTAGACTTTGCCTCTGACCAATTTTATACCCTATTAAAGAAATAAAAATAGGTTAATAAAAATTCTCTAAAAAGTAGTAGTTTTTCAAAGTCCCTAAGGAAAAACAGCTTTTCAGGGTTCCGTAGCCGAAGGAAACCAAAGGGATCCAATTGCTCTGCAAATAGCATCTGCCTGTCTGTTCGCGTAACCTATACAAATATTATTTCCTTGAATCGCCAGTCTGACCGCGGCTCAGCACAGAGACCATAAAAGTACTGGAGGACTAAAAATTGGCCATCTCTAAAAACAAGTTTTAAGGGTAATGCTAAATTTAGCAATTAGGTGGGGGTTTTTTCCCGCCTGCATCATAATATTGTTGAATTCGTCGCTTAAAAATATTGTGGATGTATGAAGAGCATTTTCAAAACATTTTATAATATTTATAATGTAATATTTTCTCATTTTTTTTCCGAATAGAGCGTCCTACTTCGGTCGCCCGACTAAACGGCTGATTGTAACAACGTGAAAATATTCAGTTCAGTAACACATATCAAGAACTTAATTAGGGCTAACTAGGCTTTGCAAGTGTACGAGTAATAAGCGACCAACTTATAAAACGATAATTTTGTACAATATCTATTGGAAATTACTTTGATAAATAAATATAAATAGACAAAAAAGCTCTTACTACGGAACACTGCACTGCGCCTAGCGACACGCACATGACTGGATTTTATTACTTCTGTTTTTGCTCTACTGTAAAAACGGTAATACAAGTCTAGTCTAGCAACAAATGATAAAAACCGTCTTAGTGCTCAGTATTTATGCTATGCGATATAATTATATGCTAATTATATATTTCACATAGTATTAGCTAAGTAATATATTAATGGTGTTACGGAATCCTGGGTGAGGGAATCCGGCTCGTACTTGGCCTGTTTTTCTTTCCTACTCACCGATTTTTATCTTCGCACAGAATCGTGAAAAATTGCCTTAACTCCCAAGTGACTCCATGATAAATCGAAGGTAAGGTATCAAGAGTTAGCTCATTCATTAATTCCCATCCAACGATCTAAAATAATTCTGCCTCGGAGCCCTCGTGTAAGTAATTGAATTAGTTTTACTTTTCATCAAAATAAATTATTCGGCCCCGAGGAAGTTGCCTGATGAAGGTCTGAAAATGGAACTTATCTGCAAATTAGGCATAAGTTAGTGCGGTGACATAGCGCCCTTCGTGGCTCTGAACGAACAGACCCGTACCTGAGAGTTTAAAGAAGGCTCTGTTAAGTCCGACACCCGTTTTGCTTAGTTTATGTCTAAGCATAGCTGAACTGAAAATTATTACTTATTGGATAATTTCAATTAAATAAATAAATAATACTTTATTGCACACGCATCATTGAACAGAAAATTTACATAAGAAACGACATGGCGAGTTTATCTCTGTAAGAGATTTCTTCCTTGCTGGAAGAGTCCTTGGAGAGTCGAAGCATCGGTGAAAATCGGGTCTATATAAGTACGTGTACAAAATAGACTACATAAACTACAAAATCATTATCAATAATCTTCTGTAGTAGCTATTTTTCTCATATAAAAAAAATCTTTTGTATATAACTTCTATGTTTGTGAAACACAAGTATAAGTGTAGCGGCGTGTGTGAACGCTACGTTTTCTTTAAATTTTTGGTAAGAATACAGGAATTTGCGGATGATTTAATAAAAGCGATGCGTGTCGTTTTCAAAAGTATATTCGCTAGTATAAAATTACACGTGTCGAGGAAAGGGGTAGAGGGAACATCGAGATTTTCTTAACCAATCACATTGCAGATCACGCCACCGCGGCCTCCTCCGACTGGCTCTCGATCACGACATGCCATGCGTCCCATTGGCTGATACTGGCACCAATCGGAAGAAGCCGCGACGACGCGATCTACAATGTGATTGGACAGCACAATGTTGTTGTGACATGGGTCCCAAACATGCCCCCGGCCTTGAAAGCACTAGCTTTCGACGTCTCTTGGCACCTCAGGTTGGCTGGCTGCGTCTGCCAGATCTTGCTCAACGAGAGGGCAGATCTTCGTATAGGCTCGTCTCACAATGCCTGACTCCGTGCGTATGTCTGCTACCCTCGAGATGCCGTCGGTTCCAGGGATGGATTTTAGCACTCGCCCCAGCTGCCATTTAAGCGGTGGAAGACTGCTATCCTTTATAACAACCAGCGTGTTGGGCTGAAGCTCATCGGTACTGCTGCGCCATTTTATCCTCACTTGTAACTCTGAGATGTACTCGTTGGCCCAGCGCGACCAAAAGTGCTGTCGGATTTGCTCCAGTCTCTGATAGCGCGAGAGGCGATGCGTAGGCGTTTCGGTGACGTCAGCGCAGGCGGGTGCGGTGAGCGGTCGACCAACCAGAAAATGTGCTGGGCTAAGAGGAAGAAAGTCTTCAGGATCTGCGGACAGAGGGGTCAGTGGACGGGAATTCAGGACTGCTTCTACTTGTGTGAGTACCGTGCTGAATTCCTCGAATGTAAGATGCGCGTTTCCCACTACTCGGCGTAAGTGGTACTTACAAGACTTGACCCCCGCCTCCCAAAGGCCACCAAAATGCGGAGAATAAGGGGGAATGAAATGAAATTTTATTTGTTGACTAGCTGCGTAATCAATTATTCCTTTGCTACAGTTGGCTAAAAATTTATCAAAATCGTTTTTAAGACCAACAAAATTACGACCATTGTCGGAAAAGATTTCAAGCGGCTTACCGCGACGAGCAATAAAGCGCTTTAAAGCGAGCAGATATGCTTCAGTGGAAAGGTCACTAACAAGCTCCAGGTGAATAGCCCGCGTGACAAAACAAACAAACAGGCAAATGTAGGCCTTCACAGTCCTTGCGCCCCTACCCCTACGGTTCAAAATGAGCACAGGCCCGGCATAGTCTACCCCGCTGCGTACGAACGGATTTGTTTGAGTGACACGTTCTTTGGGTAAATTGCCCATCAAAGGTGACAAAGTTTTACCTTTTAAGCGCTTACAAGTAGTACATTGGTGAACTACATTTCTAGATAAATCTCTGCCGCCTATAGGCCACCATGACTCGCGAAGGTGAAATAGTAACGCCTGCGGGCCAGCGTGTAGCAACTGTTTATGTTCGTGACGAAATAGCAATACCGAAAAATAATGCTTGCTTGAGATTAGCATAGGATGTTTTTTACTAAAATTAAAATCAGGGGAGTTGTGAATGCGGCCACCTACTCGCAGAATTCCATTCTGATCCATAAATAAATTTAGCCTGGACAAGTTGTGTTTTGATTTTAATTCATGCCCTCTAGCTATGAACTTCACCTCATCTGAAAAGGACTCCAGTTGGGATAATCTTACTAACCGTATCTCTGCCTCCTCCAATTCTTCCACGCTTAGGCTACCCGTACGCATGTTGTTTTTGTTGCGCGCATTAAAAATAAATCTTAACATAAATGCGACGGCGCGTCTCATTCGGTTGTATTGGGAAAATCGAGTGAATGGTAATAAGGACGGTTCAGATGATGTGCTGCTGTCAGCCACGAGAGAGACAATGCTTGTTTTCAACTCAGGTAACGGCTCTGAGGTGTTATCTATCTGTGTACATTTGATAGACACGTCATCGGGCTTAAAATGTACGTCGTGCAGAAATTGCGGTCCTTCCCACCATAAGGTGGACGAAGAGAGGTCCCGCAAGCCAATACCGCGTGACACCAGGTCAGCTGGGTTAACCTTCCCGCTGACATGACGCCACGGGCAATCCTTTGTCAGCTCATGAATTTCTGCCGTTCTGTTTTGGACGAATGTTTTTAATAAGTTAGGCGCCATGCGTAGCCAGCCTAAAACAATCGTTGAATCAGTCCAAAACATGACGTGACTGAAATCACAGCGTAAGGAGTGAGAAACCTTATTGTACAGCCGAGCGCCCAACAGTGCACCGCATAGCTCGAGCCTAGGCACACTGACCGGTTTTAGAGGCGCGACCTTGCCCTTGGAACACAATAGACGTACTGATACCGTTAAGTTGTTTTTATTAACTGCGCGAATATAGATGCACGCTCCATACGCTGTTTGAGATGCATCAGTGAAAATATGCATCTCTAAATAGGTGGGGTCAGTACCTATAACATGCCGCGGTATTCTTATGGTTTCAAGTAAAGGCAGGGAAGCAACAAACTGGTTCCATACTCGCGTGACGTCACCAGTAGGTAACGCGTCATCCCAACCTAACTTCAGCAACCACAGTTGTTGCAATAAAACTTTTACTAGCATTATCGTTGGACTAAGCAGGCCTAACGGGTCAAAGATTTGCGAAACACTTGACAATATAGACCGCTTCGTAACAGGTTTTTTATCATCATCGTAGCGCGTATTGAAATTAAATTCATCTGATAAATGATACCAACCTAAACCTAAAGTTTTAGTGTTAGTGTTTTCGTTCAGAGTAAACTCCTTCGAGTCTTTAGGTGACTGTACGTTGTCATCGGGAAAAAAGTTGTAGGTCCACTTACGTAATGGAAAACAACCCAAATTTAACGTACTTGCAACTTTGGTACATAGATCTAGCAACTCGGTTTTGTCGTCGGACCCTGTTATCATGTCGTCGACGTAGAAGTCGCGACTGATTACTCTCTGAACCTCGGGATCCGTGCTTTCAATGCCTAACTGTTTCAGACACCTCACACTTAGAAATGGCGCAGACGCGGTTCCGTAGGTCACAGTATTAAGTTTGAAAATACTCAGAGGTTGCGAGGGCTCGTCACGCCAGAGGATAAGTTGTAGGTCGCGCTGATCTTCGGCGATCAGACACTGCCTATACATCTTCTCCACGTCAGCGCAGGCCACAAACCGATATTGCCTAAAGCGGAGCAGAATGTCAATTAGGTCACCCTGTATAGGCGGACCCACCAGCTGCAAATCGTTAAGCGAATTGCCAGCACTTGACGCCGCGCTGGCATCAAACACAACACGAAGCTTGGTCGTCGTACTGTGTTCGCGAAAGACCCCGTGATGCGGCATAAAGTAGTGCGGATCTCCATATGACTCGACGCGTGTCATATGACCCAGGAGCTCGTACTCATGAATGAAATCGCTGTATAATTTTTTATAAGTGTTTGAGCGTTGCAAACGCTTTTCCAACGCCTCAAAGCGGCGTTCAGCTTGGGGTCGAGTTTCTCCTAGCGTATCAGGTGGGAGTTTATGAGGTATGCGTACACAGAACCTCCCTTCACTTGTCCGTGTAGTAGTATGAAGGAAGTGTTCCTCGCAGGTACGCTCCTCATCCGTGCGCTTATCCCAGGCCTGTGAAAACTCCTCGAGCTCCCAGAACTGCCTTAATTGAGTGTCAATACGGTCAGTTGACTGCGTGAAGTGACACTGAATTTGTTTAACATTGCGCGAATTTATGTTAATTTTAATCGGACCAGAAATAATCCAGCCTAGCTTGGTACTGTGTAGAAAAGGACCGTTGCGTAACCTAATTCTACCATCGCTTAAAAGATTCCAAAATTGATCTGCGCCTAATAAAATGTCAATATTTTTGGAATCTAGAAAATGTGGGTCTGCCAACTGAATGCCGTCTGGAATACAGAACTGTTGTGCGCTTAGTTCACATGCAGGTGGCAGTACCGACGTTATATGCGGCAATACAAAACACTGAATGTTTAATGTGTAGTTATTAAAGTGCGATTTAATTTTTACGACACAACTTTGCGTGCATTGTGTGATAGTGTCGCCTACACCATGAATTTCGTGAGTGGACTGTAATAATTGCGTGCCAAGTAAATCACATAAGGATTTAGTAATAAAGCATCTTTGGCTGCCGTTGTCAAGGAGAGCGCGGGCTGTGTGGTATTTACCATTCCTATCAGCTATCTCGATAAGAGCTGTTGACAACAAAACAGGTTGCACACTGACGGACTGTGCGTATTCCGTCTGCATGTGTGCTTTGTTTACGTGAATGCAGCCATTTTTATCATCGAATGGGAGGGAGTCCGCGGCGGAGACGTGCGCGGGGGGAGAGGGCGACCCGCCTGAGGAAGCGGTGAGAGTGACCGGTTTGTTATTTTCATGCGAATGCAGTGATATTGAAGTCGACTGATTAGCATGCGCGTCATTGTGAATCAATGAGTTATGTTTTTGATTGCATTTTCTGCACGGACCAAACCGACAAGTGTCGACCGAGTGCCCAGAACGTAGGCAGTTCTCACAGAGGTTCTGTTCCTGGATGAGTTTCAATTTAGCTTGTAAATTAGTGTCGAGAAATCGTTGACACGAATAAAGTGGATGTTTCGCGTTACACATGGGACACAACCTTTTGGAACTCGGCCGATCTTGTGGTTTATTCGTGGAGACATGACAGTGTGAAAAGTTTGACTTCGGTGCGCTTTGTTTTTTGCTATCATGACTGACAGTGCTGTGAGATAAATGCAACGTTTCTAGCATATCAGCCCTATCTTCCAGAAACTTGATCAAACTGGTTAGGTTCACAGACTGTTTGGTGTCACTTTTCGAACCTAACGAGCCGCGATATTGCTCCCACTCTCGCTCTGTAGTTTTATCTAGCTTAGACACAACTAGGTAGATAATTAAGGTGTCCCAGTGATCTGTGGGCTCCCCAAGTATCTTAAGTGCGCGTAAATTCTTCAAAATTGTGTCAATGAGTTTTCTTAGCAGGACAGATGACTCTTTTGTAAGAGATGGCAAATTAAAAAGTGCTTTGATATGGTTTTGAACCAAGAGTCTACTGTTATTGTACCTATTTAACAGTAAGTCCCAGGCAACTGGGTAACTATCTGAAGAAAACTCTAACGCGTCTATTACAATTTCCGCACTCCCTTTAAGTGATGATTTTAAATAGTGATACTTTTGAATGTCGCTTAGTTCGGTGGAGTTATGCACTAGCGATAAAAACGTGTCTCTAAATTCCAACCAGTGCTCAAATGAACCGTCAAAGGTGGGCATAGAAATGGTAGGTAATTGAACAGATTTTAACCTAGGCTGATGGCTACTAGCATGTTTGGAGCTGTCAGCAACCCTTCCACTGCTCAGAATCAACTCAGCTTTGGACATAACACTATAAAAAGAATTCTCGAACTGATCTCGCTGATCCAATTGACTTGTTAAATCAGAATCACGAACATTTTCCTCTAGTGTAGTTTGGAGATCGTTGAATTCCTTCAGTAAATTATGAGCCCCATCAATGCGTAATTTTAAGTCAATTCTACTCTGTGCTGACAAAATCTCCTCTTCAGCAATATTATTTACATAGCTACCAAACCGAGTAAGTCTGCCTTTAATAATGCCCCGTTTACGAACAAGTTCACGAATCATTTGATCACCTATACCTTCACAAGGGGACTTGGCCCTACTTTCAGAGGTACTAGCAGTAGGGTTCAAAGACATATTGGTGGCCAGTGAAAGGGGGAGGTACTCACGGTTAGAACAGCACTGAGGAAGACAGCAAGTGCTAGCAGCGGCACCTTGGCTGTTCGATGGCTGTGCAAACCAGGTAGCTCACTCGCAATTATCACTGAAACCAGTTCGAAGGCACGGTATCACACAAGAGAAACAGAGAAGGTTAGGGATAGGATGGGATGGTTGGCCGTACCGAGATGTGCGCTTTGCTCGAGTTGGCGTCCACGTAGACGTCCAAAGTACAGCCTTCCAGGTGTCCTGTGCCTCGCTCCAGTGGGATTGCGATTACGTCCAATAGTTCTCCAACGGTTCTCCTTCGTCCAACAGGGATCTCCACATACAAAGGTTCTTGAATCCTCGCCTCGTGGTCGTATCCAATCGTCGCTAGCGTCTTCGAAGATCAGATTTTATATCCGGCCGAAGGTCCAGCATGTAGCGGCGTGTGTGAACGCTACGTTTTCTTTAAATTTTTGGTAAGAATACAGGAATTTGCGGATGATTTAATAAAAGCGATGCGTGTCGTTTTCAAAAGTATATTCGCTAGTATAAAATTACACGTGTCGAGGAAAGGGGTAGAGGGGAACATCGAGATTTTCTTAACCAATCACATTGCAGATCACGCCACCGCGGCCTCCTCCGACTGGCTCTCGATCACGACATGCCATGCGTCCCATTGGCTGATACTGGCACCAATCGGAAGAAGCCGCGACGACGCGATCTACAATGTGATTGGACAGCACAATGTTGTTGTGACATGGGTCCCAAACAATAAGGTTACACAGTTATGTCCTTAGTTTTATTATTTAGCAAAGTGTCATATTAAATTAATTTATTGTGAATATATTTTTTTAAACGAAGTACATATTATAATTATTTACTCTATTACTTGAGCCAGATAGTTTCTTTGGACGGTATAAAAGAAGTTTACATACAGGCACAATAGCCACATACATTACTTCTGGCCCCACACTAGGATACCCTGTGTCGTGAATCAGGAACTGTGACATCACAAACATTTCTAAACATCCAAGACCTGGGTTTTTATTTGTCTTCAGCTGGTGTTCAAATCCGGGACAATTTTTTGGTGTCAATATTTGAGAAAGATTTGCTGTCGGACCCCGTGCCTTGAGTAGTAGGCAGATACCACAGTTTGCCACTTGCCACGGTTTTCTTAGTGTTTCATTATATTAAAAGTATAGAAAAAATCTGTAGATTAATTAATACACGGTATACTAGAAAGCTCTTAAATCCTCCGGTACCTTTCAGCAACCAAGCCAATCTAACCGTCCTAGCTACAGCCCTGCTTCCAATATTCCGCCCCATGTAACTTCGATGGACAGTCGAGAATTTTCCGAAAGGGGTCTCCGTAAAACGAGGCTCGGGCTTGGAGTCCTGTACTTCTTACCTTCATCGGTCATTTCGTGCGGGGTTCACTTAATGGCAAACTGGGCTTAATTTACATTACTCCCACTGCCACTGAAGTAAGTAGAAGTGGAGAAGTTTTTGTTTTAAAAAAGTGGGGTATCTCCCCTACACAATTTATTGTTTACCCCATAGTGAGGTATGTTTCAAAAGTATTATGTTGAATTGGTGTTTCAAAAGTATTATGGGTGTATGAAACCATTTTTCAATTTCGGAAACTGTATGCGAAATATTTTGCGATTCTTGTAAGGCTACCCTTGCTCTATCAATTAAACTAAAAAAAACTCAGAGCAGGTAGTGCGCAATTATAATGATTAAAAACAACTATTACAGCTAAGTAGGCTTTACAAGTTAACTAGTCATAGGCAACAAACTTTTAAAAGGAAAACCTCGTATAAAATTCACTGAACATTACTTTGATGAAGTTGTGTAAAGCGGGCGGTTAATATATGTGTAATATAAAGTCCTAATATCAATAAGAACATCTTCTTTCAAGTTTGTATAATTTGATTACCCACTACGGACGGAACCCTACAATAAGTGTGGCCTGATACGCACATGACAAGTTTTTTTATGTTTTTAATGAGCTTATAGAACTTGAGCAATAATCCAGAAATTCTCCAAATGGTCTTTAAACACAATAACTTGTTTGCTTGGCAAGCACTACAATGACAATATAATGCGTGGACTCTGATCGTTTGACAAAGGTTTTCATTTATTTAAATCCTAAAACTGATGCATTTTTGCATGCTGTTTCAAAGCACCATCGGCCAGTACGATCGTATTATAATAATTAATGGTCGAATGTAGCAGGTTCTTAAGAGAAACTGCTAAGCTTGAATGTAAACGTGGGCAAACGCAAGAATCTAATCTCATGGGGCGTTACTTTGAATAGATATTGAATTGAACCCTTTCTTCAGAGGGCAGTTCAATTTGTTTTGCTGCCACCTAATTGGAATCCCTTTCCTAAATATGTGCACCGAAAACTTTGATAAACAAACCATAATGTTACTAGTGGCTCGTAGCCCCGGCCACCTGAGTGATCTTAAACAATCACGAAGGTTGTGCAACATAGGGAGCATTCAGTGCATGGTTGAGTGACTGTTCTATGACTAACGCTAGCGGCATTTTTATGGGCGGTTCCGTGCTTCGAAAGGCATGCTAAGCAGTGGTGCCGGTTGCTGTCGATGGATGGCAGTTGTTAGACTAAGAAAACTTCTGACAGTAAGACCAGCCACTAGTCTTACAATCCTCCACCAATCCGGAGTTGGCCCCGTGGTGGAGTATGGCCTACACCTTCCTCAGGGAAGAGACCCGTGCCCCTCGGTGTGACATAATGGGTTGATGATGAATGGTTTTAGTCGAAAAGTCAACCGGATGTGTAGTACCTACACAGCGCAGCACACATGTATCCTCCTCAGTCCTGACCTTGAAAATAACAATTGTTTTCAATTGTTATGGTGTGTACCCCGGGCCTTAAGAGGCTATACTTAAGTAAACCTGGCTATAAAAAAAAAACTCTATGCCGCAACAAAAAGGATTATTTATAAATAGAACCCTGTGACAAAATAGAAACTGGCTAGTCCTCGCTTATCATGCTCCCAGAGGCCATAAAAACTGCTTGTATGGAAAAGTAGAAGGGTCCTCAGGTAATCGAGGCGCGATATGCAACGTACATAATAATAACTCAACACAGACCGTCTCGTTGTTATAGTATTTAGGTATTTTGGCGGTGTATTCTGTCTAGCACCCAGCTTTAGTTTGTAGTTGTTATGGACTCTGAAAAGCCACGACGAACGTTAGTGTAGGAGCGTGTCGAGTATTCTTTGAATATTTTTTAGTAACTTGTTAAAGTTTATCGTAACTACCGAAAAGTTATACTCACAAGATATATTGATTGATTTTATTCGTTTAAAGTTACTCTGACTGATTTGGCATAGTTTTAACTCAACAACAATAACTGTCATTGTACTTGAAAGTATTACTTAACAATTGTGCTTGACAATGGGGCCACCCAAAATATTTCTGCCATTATTTCTACGCGTTGCTTGTTTGCAGATACTGGATGCGGCAAGCTGAAGACAGGGCGCTATGGCGCTCATTAGGGGAGGGCTATGTCCAGCAGTGGACTAATATAGCCTGATGATGATGATGATGATGATGTTGCTTGTTTGCTTGCAGTCCAATAATGCAAATATTTAAATAAATCACAATTATTTTAATCTTATTTTACATTTGTGCAGAAAACGCGTCATCAAGAAGTCTCTTCTTTTGTAGGAGAAAGAGAAGAATTTTTCATGCGAAAATTATCATTGGCAACGATAATTATCACTCAGGAATCCTTTATCTCCAGCCCTATGGGCGAAGATAAATGGCCAGCATTAAGTTAAATTGGACTAGTCGCCATTTCCGCTTTGAGAATTTTCTCCTTTAGAGGAAGACCGGGAAATCTTGAAAAACTGAAGATCGGCGTATAGCAACGTGTTATTACAATAATGTATACGAAATTTCCCGTTCAATAATAAATTCTTAATATAATTATTATTCGAAAGGCTTGCCCACGCTGAGCAAGGTTTTTTTTCTTAGTCCAAAATCTCCACCTGAAGTCAGTAGAAAATTTACTTTCCATACACACATTGTAAAATAAAAATTTTGTATTTATAGTTTAAAATAATTATAAACTTCCATTTCAATCGACACAATCATTACCTGTCCAGGGGGCTCATTATGTAATTTTCGCAACGGATATTTATACGTCTTAAAAAGTTATGTATACCACTACTGTATAGCACTATCTTCTTTTAAGACCCTATTACGACGTCGGTTTTTGTGTTGACGTGACTTTATAGGACGTATGAATATCCGTTGCGAAAATTACATAAGGAGCCCACAGGGGTGCAATTACGTAAGACTCCACTGTATGGAGCTGTCTGATTTAGCCCTTTTGTTCCCGGTATTCCACACCACCTTACGTCACACTGCTACATTCTTGGACTTTTTTTCACAGTAGGTATCTCATACTCCTACTCCAAACTGTCATATAAATTCTTATTTTGACTCTTTTGAGTTGTCTAAATGCTTAACCCGGTAGAGTGGAAAGTCACGTAATATAAGGGCTGGTCCTGGTCCCACACTAAGATACGAGTACTTTGTGCTATGGTAACCAGGCAAGTCGTCATTAACACGTAAATGTACCCCCAGACTGAACACGACGAACGAGAGGCGCCACTAGTTAGAGGATCATCACACTCACCACATAAAATTAATTTTAATAGCCTTTTACATCTCTTGTTGTCAAGTACACACTTAATTCTGTGGGTGTGTGAAGCAAAATACCAGGGTGTCCCTAAAATTATCTTCTCAGATATTTCATGAGTTCCTAGTCCACCTATAATGTTGTTTTTGTTTACCTGTTTAAAACTGAGGAACACATTCGATAAGAAGGTATTTTAAGACGACTAATTAAAAAGTTCGTTAGACATGCTTCTTCATGTGAAATGGAAGGACCTTTATGGTATACTTTCAAGAAATTCCTATCACATTTTCATTAAAACTTTATACGGAAATTACCTTAGAAATTGCGTGAGTCTGTATTGTATAGATACTTACTAGAAACGTGTTAAGATTTTAATGCAAAACACGTAGTAGAGTATTCCCGAATACCCATTCTGCACAGTGATATTCCAAGGTCCTTATAAAATTTGACAAGAAAATGAGGGTCAGGCCGGAATACTATAACGTATTACGTGCCCCGAATGAATTTAATCTGCGACCAGCTTAGTCTACTGAAAAATCATTACTACGCGGCACGGAGTGCGCTGGCCAAGTTTTTGATCCTATGCATCTGTTCACACATCTGTCCGCACAGAGTGGTCCAGTTCTGACAAGGTTTTCGGAAAGCCAACACTGTGTATTACATATAGATTTAAGTCCTTTTTTACCATTCTATATCTACAGGACCATTACGTTGCTAAGCCAAGTCAGGGACAAAAAATCTTGATAAGTTTAATTTTTTTTAAGATTTGGCTCGTCGTTTGTAACTTAGAACCCATAAATGGTTTATATGGGAATCGCATCATGATCTAGGCCTACAGCCTAGTGTCTCCTTTATGTTTACATACTCTGTTTTCAATCAGGGATACCAATATGGATGTTCAATTTCAGATAGTGCTCGCTCATCTAGAGACGACGTATAATCTAATATTCTAGGTCAGTGGATGTCACCAATCCTACGTCACATTTATAGGACATGGGATTGGTTTTGCGATAGAAAGTGAGATATTGGCTGACAAATTCCGATAGAGGAAATATTTGAGCCGAAAGCTGGACACCAACACAAACTATCTCCATAAAATTTTGCTGAAAATAAAATAAAAACTTAAGCCTTACGAAAATGGCAATTTTTTTCTCGAGCTATGGATGCGTTACAGACAACTTTCTATGAAACCATTAAAGATAAATCCAAGCATTAAATTCACTTCTTAAAAAATCTATGCAGTTGCTAGAGACATGCTTGGCAAACGATGGTTAATACATGTCTTTAAAATTTTACATAAGAACAGTTCCTAAAAGGAAACAGGCGTAAAGCTTTTATTTTTTTATAAAAAAAATTCACTTTGAGCTAGCCTACTACTGAAAATTTCTTGGAAGGCTCGTTACAAATTTACACTCAAAGGCCAGACAAATCTGTTCACAGAGCTGACGATTAGTTTATACCAATGAAATGAGCGTAATAGAGGCTAAATCGCTATATGTACAAATTAATTCTGTGCGTTATAGAGGTAACATTATATTAATGTTGGTTGGACTATAATAATATTACAGTGACAGAGTAGGTAATTCATGTACCTCTATGGTGGATGTACTGAACCTCACTTCAATTGGCTGGCACAATCGATATACTCCTCCCGCCTAATAAAATTTGTATGGGGTTTATTTTTGGCTATTCACCAACAGTTTTTTGATTTCACTGGAGCTTGCCAAATATAATCATACAAACACGCTCACCATTTCCAAAACATATTATGTAATTTTAAATCATAAGGCTGGCTTTTCTCAAACAGTCCAGAGGCTTTCAGAGGTTTTTAGCGCTAAAATAAAACTTTGCCGAGTTACCGTCCAGCTCGTGTCCGAGTAGAGCATTTCACGCAACATTTTAATGCGAAAATTAATTTGAAACCGCGGAATGCGTGTTAGCGGAGTTACTTTTGAGCTCTTTAGTAACTTCCGTCAAGAGTTGAGTATTTAATGAGTGCGTTAGCATAAATGTGCACTGGAAAATCTATCGGTTCGTGCGCTTAATATCGGACTCCTTCAACAAAGCAATCCAACCCATGTTTGCAAACTAATTCATTAAAGCCAAAAAAGAAATTTTGCTCAACATTCCAATACCCTGTTGAACTATGCAGTTCTGCTCGTAATTATACAGGTTAAAAAAAGTTGAATAATTAGATTAGATTAGATTAAAACTCTTTATTGTCCACACCAAAAAAATGAACAAATACATTATGAGACTTATATATCTAAGTTTTTAATCATCATTCATCATCATCATCATCATTCAGCCACAAGAAGTCCACTGCTGGACATAGGCCTCCTCCATGGATTTCCAAAAAGACCGGTCGGAAGCGGCTTGCATCCAGCGTCTTCCCACCACTTGGATATCCAAGTTTTTAATCTGAGTTATAAAAATGAAAAGTCGAAATGTAACTTTTAATAACTTAGCGTAGAGTAAAAAATATGTACCAGAAACAGCTGGGCATTATTGACACTGCTATGCAATGTACGCAATTCAATAATGGTCACAATAGCCCAGCGGTAGACGGCACTAGATCTTCTTAATTCAGTTTATTCACGCTCTGAAGTATTACGAAGCTTGTTCCTAGCATGTTAAACTGTTAAACACATAATGTTCCTCGATAAGTGTGGTAGCTACTCGCTAACTACGCTAGATGAACATTCTGGATGGCACTCGCGCGTTTGTTTCGGAACTCAGGCGAATGGTTCTGGCACCAGAGGCCGCAGCGACGTTCGAGATTAGAAGGCTCACTCAGACAAAATGCTGGAGTAGATGACTATGTACTTAATAATGCTAGACATAAGGCCAGTTTCTGAACTCAGAATTTCGCTAAGTAGCTACTCAACTTCAGTGCTGTCACCTGGATAAAATCGGCCTTACTAATAAATGGGTATACTCTATGAATAACTATCTGACGTATAACAATTTAAACTGGTTTAATCGCATTTAGCGTACAAATAACCAGTTTGTCAGACCTCGCATAACGGCTGTATACGCAGCTCATAACCTTTATTAGTAAGGCCGAATATGTATACTAGTAGTATTAAACAAGTACTACCTACTCGTTGTACGCAATAAAGAATATCCTTATGTTAACCAATATCCTTATCCAGTGCCTATTGATCACAAGTCTGCGACTCTGATGCATGTGATTCTTTACCTGAAAAAAGGTATTAAAGGTATTATAAATCCATCCTGACGACCTCTGTGGCGTGGTGGTTAGCGCATCTGCTTACCATGCGAGAGTTCCCGGGTTCGATCCCCGGCTAGGGAGAAAAAAAAAACTCCAGGTCTTGGATGTTTCCATGTTTGTGACGTCGCTGTTTCTGGTTCCCACGACACAGGGTATCCTAGTGTGGGGCCAGAAGCAATGTATGTGCCTGTATGTAAATGTTATGTTATTTAGCGTTGAATTAAATAGAATTCTGACAGATAGTGTATGACGGATCTGTCAAAATTCTGTTTAACTTAAAGTTAAATGGATTTTAGTCGGTGGTGCAATTTGGCTTTAGTGTAGTATGGATAAAGTTCGAGAATAATGTAAGTTTTAAGCGAGCAATACTGACCACCCTATTGGGTGACTCAAGGTAAACCTCTGCGTTGCTACGCTCCTCACCCCCTCACTGAAAATATTATGGACGTCACGAAAAATATCAGTAACTTTGGGGAACCAACAAAATGTAAATTCTACATTAAACATAAACTTTTGTTTCCAAAATTTTGTAATTTAGGACTAATTACGAGTATGTAAACTCTGTTAATGAAGGACTTTTGAAAATACTAAGTTTGGAGTTTATTTTTGTCCATTTTTGATTTTGAAATGGACACCTAGTTTAAATTGTTACGTTCAATAAGGCGTAGTTTTTATTTGTTCGATTGATTTGAGTCAAGCTAACTAGCCAATACAGCGCCTGAGTGGTCACCTATCCTATGTAGTGAAGGTACGGTTGACACTAAATAATGTTTTATAACTCACTTAAAAAGCCTTACATGCGTAGCCAATGTAAATACATTTAAGAGCCACCGCAAACAGGGCGACTTGTCGCCGCGTCAAGTCGCCGCGTCAGAAGCGACGTTGTCATTTGCTTCTGGGGTCTTATCGTCGCGACTCCGCGACTCTGACACCAAGTGTGCGGACGAGATTCGAACAAAATATATGAAAATTGACGGCCGTAGCCTGTCGTCGCGTCTAGTCGCCGAGCTGTCGCCTGTCGCGTGTCGCTAGTGTGCGCCTAGGCTTATTGCTTCTACTTTTCCCTACAGAAAAAGTAGGTCGAATTAATTAGTAGAACTCTTATTTTGTTTGTATGTGTTTATTATTCGTTCAAACCTGGCACCAAAGAATGCCTGAGGTTGATGAAAAGGTCATAGGAAACCTTTTATAATGTTCTTGCCTACAAATAAAGAGGCTGCTAACTTTGTGTTCCGGATAAGCGCTGGTGTAGACGTCAGAGGAAATTGTTCACTACGTACTTAAGTATATTAGAATAAAACTGAGGAAGTAAAGTGCAAAACTTCGCCATAAAATTTTTGTGTGTTTTTTTTTGTTATCGAGTCGGAATTACCACACCCATCGTTCGAAAAATATTTTATCATGATGAAACCTGTGTAGAGAATTTTATGAACTAAAAAGTTCAGACTAAGCAAAGTTATTGATCGTTTTTTTCACTATATTAGCGTATTGGAACTAACGACAATATTATTTTGAAAAAGTAACTTGTCAGCATCGCGGCAGCTGTCAGTCCTTGGTATGTGGCTACCCCTCTGGGCTTATGTATGTATGTATTTTGAAAAAATTTAGTTACGATGAGATATCAGAAATGAGAACTTTATTTCAATGTAAAGAATTAAATTCTATGTGTTGAATGAGATGCACTTATAATGTTAGGCGTTGCCTTGGGACCGAATGTAGTGGAGAAAAAGGCATTGAAAAATAACTCCACTCTCACTTCATCATCATCATCAACCCATTATGTCCCCACCGATTGGCACGGGTCTCTTCCCTGAGGAAGGTATAGGCCATATTCCACCACGGGGGCCAAGTCCGAATTGGTGGACGCTTGTAAGACTAGTGGCTGGTCTTACTGTCAGAAGTTTTCAAGCCGCCCTAAGGCCTGTGACTTGACTTAACGACTGCCTTCTATAGACGGCAGCCGGCACCAACTGCTTAACGTGCCTTGCAAAGCACGGAACCGCTCGGAAAAATGCCACTAGCGTTAGTCATAGACGGTGACCCATCCATGGACTGAACGCGCCGTATGTTGCTTAACCTCAGTGATCGTTTAAGATCACTCAGGCAGCCCAGGCTACGAGTGATTCCACTTCCACTCTCACTAACTTTTCTCAAATTACGATAAATCTAATACATAACTTATTACGAATATCTATCTACAAAGAAGCTCAAGACTCATGATTGCAATAAACGTTTGATATGGTCCGCATGTCATACCTGCGTTTCGCCGACGATGTTATTCTCTTAGCTGAAAACTTTAGCGAATCTGATCATGCTTGCTAAACTAATCGTAGCCTGAAGATGAATATGTCTAAGACACAAATTATAACGAACTGCCCCACTGAAGAACAGACATCGGTCGTCGTCGGACTCCACGATAGATGTGGTCGACGCATATACCTCTATATTGGGTATATTTTTTCTTTTGGCCGGTCTTACCAGGGAGATCACTAGACGTATCCAACTGGGTCGGGCTGCTTCCAGAAAGTTTGAAGACTAAGGCTTTCAACCAATGCATACTGCCTATGCTTACATATGACGCCGAAGCATTGAAACTCACAAAGGCACATGCAGAAAAATCCAATTTGCACAAAGGGCCATAGAACGAGCCATGCTACGTATCTCTTTTGTTGATCGTGTGCGCAATGTCATAATTCAACAGAAGACCAAGGTTGAAGCCATGGACACAAGAATCACGAAGCCTACTAGGAGATGGCTGGGCGGTGTTTAAACAAGAATATGGACGAAGGCAATTACAGAGTGGTGCCCGAGAACTGGCCGTTGTTCAGTGGTTAGGCCTCCTGATGGGTTGATGACGTCAAGAAGGCGGCAAGAGGGCAATGTACGCTAGTTGCAGGGGACTGGCGAAGTCGGCGTGACAGTGTAGAGCCTGTGCCCAACAGTGGGCGTCTTTCATGTGGAGTATAGCTAGAAATACACTAAGATAAACTTAATAATAATCACGTAAAGATTTGGGTAAATAAATTCTAAAAAGTGGTATTGTCAGGCCTGTTTCACTATGCGTGTCGGTATCGAACGCTCGAGTACTCGTACATGCGGAGTTGCAAATAGGTAGGACTTCAGCCGCCAGAAGAGGTAAGAGTTACGCGGTAGAAAGAGAGGCAACATGTAGGTGAATATAACGTAGCTTTTATAGCGCCGTGCGATCTGAATTGCACCTAATTGTATCGCTGCTAGAGTCCCTTTTTCTTTAATTGATTTTGCGGAGTGAATCTTCTGTACCTGTACTATTATGTATTCTGTGGTATTGTGAGGTTTTGTTCTGTACCTCCACTATGGTAACTTATTTAATTGAATAAATCCAGGATGTAGTAGGTGACTTAGTACGGAACACCTGATATTTCTCAAACTTTTTCCTTAATCGTTATCGTCGTGATTGAAGTAGAATACAATGAATTCACATTAGAATGAACGTATATTGTACATAAATACTATAAAAATTAACACGAGTACCTATCCTTTATATGAACTCAATAAAAAGTCGTCAGCACGGTGGCATCTGAAAGATTCATTATTCTGTGTCAGCTCTGACGATGAATCTAGATTCTTTCAGCTTTCTATTCACTGAACGAACTATGCAAGTAATAATTCCCCGTCGAGTGACGAAAAAAGCTTCAAAGTCGTTCTAATACGACTAGCTGCGATTTGATAGGTCCAATTACTATAGTGAAAATATTTTTCTCTTTTTCTTTCATTCAGTGGTACTTACAAAATATACATAAACATCCAACAATGAGGGTTCTACTCGGTTGTGTTTTCTTTTAGTACCTAACTCAATCTCCATCCATATTTTATCTCCATATTTTGCTGAAAGAAGATGTCGTTATTTTTAAAAGCTAGTAATGCTAATCGAATATGTACAAAAAATATTAATTCTTTTTAGTTTTTAAAACAAAAAGAACAACGTCAGATTAAACATTTTAATCAAATTAAAACATACATTAAACTGCTGAAGTCGATTACTTAATAATAATCAAGTAATTTTTAGTATACCTTTGAATGCAGTATAACTAACATTCAAAATAACATAGTCTTCTTTCAGCAAAATATCCTATCTACGATAAGGTACTTTCCCTTCAAGTCTCATAGTCTTGGGACGCCCTGTTAATACATAATCTTACCCCTGTATCCCAGAGGGGTATATAGGCAGAGACCAGGGACTGCAACTTGCCACGATCCTGACTTATCACTTTCGCTTCATCGACATTCATTAGTCGTCCCATGCACACACGCCGGTTTTGGGTACTTTTTATATTGCCTTTGCTTATATGTATTTGGTCGCTTACCGGCGCTTCCTCCAACATTCAATCGATAAAAATTTTTTTTTGTCATCCTCTTCACATGTCCAAGTCAACATGCCTTTCTCAATTCTAGTCACTCCATTATCTTTCAGTCCCAAACTATTGTGTACATATTGAAACTATGCTATAATGTGTCTTACTAAAATATTATTTAAGCTTCGATCACAATGGGAAAGCTTTGATTCTCAATTCTGTAAGTTGCAACAAAAACGTAAAAAGAAATACTCTCCAATTTTGGCTGGAACTTTGCGTCTTTGAGAACAAAGTAACGCAGTCACATTCAATTAGGACGATGCTTCACTCTTTTTGTCGCCGGGCGCTAAGCGAACAATCTTTTCGCTTAATAAATTGAATGCTGTCTGCCGGTTGAAATTCGTATTTCAATGGAATTTCACCCGACTTTCGCAATACGTCTCGGAGTCTCAACGGAACATGGAGCTAATCTTGGAAAGGCTACTTACCAATTGCATCAAATTCATTTGCTGGGAAATGAGATACACTTTTTTTCGTTTTTTCTTGACCTAAAAATTGCAAACAGTGATTTTGTGCCCTATTAGATTTTGTACTCTGGTTAAAGTAGACCTAATGGACAAAGTACTGTACTATTCTTCAGTTTTTTTTTTGTTGAATTTTCTAAAGTACTTTCGAAAAGCCGACAAAAAGAAAAAAAAACTAAAGGTTGTCTTGTACGGAATAAGGCGTTACTGTGCTTGTATTGGCTTGTATATTGTGTACTTTTTGTACTGTGTTGCACACTATCGTATTGTATTGTATTGTATTGATATGTCTACGTGACAGTTTTTTTGCAGTGAATTAAAAAACAGACTTTAGTTGGCAAAGATGTTTTCGCGCCGAGAAAAAATTTCGTTTCTGCCCAGGTACATCGATGTAACTTATAAAAGAGGTCATAATGCACGTATATGCAAAGGCCAAAGCTTATTTAGATACCTATCCGATAGTACTTTTACTTCGTTACTCGTCCCTAAAACAAAATTGGTTCCCCGGTGCCAAATTAATCTTGCTGTCATCCAAAGTGGCTCGATTTGCAGGAAAACAAATCAACCGTCAACACTCGCTGAGTTTTGCCCGTAGGATACGATGCGTCCCCACTTTATTTGAATTTTAGCTTGAAAACAATAAAGATAAATTACTTTTGAGAGGATTTAGTTAGTAATAAACAGTCGTGGCATTTTTCCGAGCGGTTCCGTGCTTCGCAAGGCACGTTAAGCAGTTGGTGCCAGCTGCCGTCGACAGATGGCAGTCGTTAAGCCGAGTCAGAGGCCTTAGGGTGGCTTGGAAACTTCTGACAGTAAGACCAGCCAGTAGTCTTACAAGCCTCCACCAATCCGGATTTAGCCCCCTTGGCCCTGGGGACATGATGGGTTGATGATGATGATGATGAAACCGTCGGAAAAACCTTCACTACCAACATACCATGCTAGGGCTTAGTATAATTTAGAAGTTAATAGCAGGTCTGTTCACTTTCGCTTCATCCACAGTCGTTGCATGCACTCGTGCTAGTTACGGGTATTTTTTTATCCAAAGAGGAAGTAGCAAATCCTGATTTCTCCCCCCCCCCCTCCTCTGCTCCCCCTCCCCTCCCCGGGATACAGGCGTCATCATCATCAACCTATTATGTCCCCACCGAGGGGCGCGGGTCTCTTCCCTGAGGAAGGTATAGGCCATACTCCACCACGGGCCAAGTCTGGATTGGTGGAGGCTTGTAAGACTAGTGGCTGGTCTTACTGTCAGAAGTTTTCAAGCCGGCCTCTGACTTGGCTTAACGACTTTATATAATTTAATGTTACAGATGCAAACCAAAATGCGAAACAGCTGACAAGAAGCCTATTTATATCCCACTGAGGTGTACTGACCTTTTCTCAATGGGATAGTACAGGTACAGGTGATATTACAGTACAGTAGTGCGATCTTCATCAGAACTATTTCTCTTGGTTTTGTCTCTCCAATGATAATGATATATTCTTTCCTAACATACGTATAATTAGATAGGTACAGCTGGGAGGGAAAACATTCAAAGAATAATGAACGATGGCAGCAAGAGGCGGTTACAGGTGTTCGGGTGGGGAACAAATCCTGGAAAACTTTCCAAACTCGAAGCATTTTATATTCCCTTTTATTCTAATGGACGCTAATTTGTCTTGAAATTCTCGGGGAAATTCCAAAGGGATGACTCTAATTTTTTAAGTAAATGGGTTATTGAATTACGGAATGCCGATTTTTGTTTCAAAGATTTTCTTTGTGGTTAAATGGGCAACGATCTTTCTTGTAGAATTTTCAGGGTAGGTATTTAACTAATAGCTACTTTGAGCACCTTGAGTAAATACTTGGATATTTACTGCTGCAATGAACAATACACCTGAATATACCCTTATAAAACACCCCCTGATGTGGCAGTCCCTGGTCTCTGGCTACCCCTCTGCGATACAGGTGTGAGCTTATACATATATGAATGTATACCTTTATAGTAGATTAAATTGCATTTGCTTACGATATTAAAAAATTAAGTTTTATTAAAGTAAAACTTTTTCTATTCTATTTTATTAAATAGGACAAGTATTTACGACCCAGCGCGGTTCAGATAGCTTTCGTTTTCATTCAGTTTTAGGTTAAAAGTCGTCATAAAGAACTAATGGGTTGGTTTGCTTATCCTATGACTTGCTTAATCATTGACCTCATTAATTTCTGTAATGAAATTGCTTTCCGAGGTAGAGCTGCACCGCGACTTTTACCGTTTCCTTTGTGTAGTTTCGTTTCGTTCGGTTTCATCAAAATAAAATGATGTGCCCTGTGTTTCCCCCACATCGGGAGAAAATATTACCCAGAACTTGTATATTTTTGAAAGTTTCAACTTTATTCCAGATACATTTCCTTGATTTTTGGTGGAAGAGTCCGACCAGGTTACATTCTGATAGCTTAATTATGGTAAGTCGAGTCGGAGCCCGCGACGCCTCCAGTTGCTCATCTCGTCTCGTATATTTAATTTTGTGTTAGTACTGTGTTCCATTATTTATAAAAACACAATTGTCTAACACTTTGAAACAATTTTCAAATGTTCTATAAGTTATTATATTTTCAAATCTAACAATATACTTCAATAAATCGCAGAACAGCTTGGATTTCTTTTTAAAATACCATTTTAACTTATGTATACGTGAAGAATTTTAGTTAAAGTGTGTTTAAGCGAGGTTTAAGAAAGTAATGCAAGTCAGCCTAGTCGACAAGTTTCTGGAATTTGCTCTTTCTTAAATAACCCGGTATTGCTCAAAGACTAGGTAACAATTACTGAGTTCTATTCATCCTTGCGCGTTAAAAGTAAAGAGGGACAAGAGGCGTGCTCCTGAGGGTGTCAGAACAATGACAAGGCCTACCAGTCTGGATTTAACAGGCGCCGTTGGGCGCAAGCCTCCGTTAAATTGGACGAAATATTGCCCAGACGTCAAGTTTTCGGGGCGTATTCTCACAGCCTCACTAAAGACGAACGGCGATGATAGGTATAACCACTTACGGAATATGTCGCTAACTTTAGGGCTACAACAGCTGGGCCTTGATTCTGTTAGTGCATTATAGTTCAACTATAGTTACATGATCCGGTAACGTGACATATTTTTTAATCTATATATATAAAAGGAGAAGCTGACTGACTGACTGACTGACTGAAATATCAACGCAGGGCCCAAACTATAAGGGTTAGAAACTTGAAATTTTGCACAGGAGTTTCTTTTATAACGTAGGGTAGCACTAAGAAAGGATTTTTCAAAATTCACCCCCTAAAGGGGTAAAATGGGGGTGCAAAGTTAGTATGAAACTCTGCCGTTTTTGAAGTTACTCAAATGAAACTCAGTATGAAGTTTCTTCGTGTAGAATAGTTTTTCAAAAATCGTCCCTTAAGGGGGAAACAGGGGGGTGCAAAGTTAGTATGAAACTTTGCCGTTTTTGAAGTTATTCAAATGATATTTAGTACGAAGGTCCTTCATTAAAAATCATGAAACATGTGTAATTTCGTTTTTCAAAAATCATCCCTTAAGGGGGAAAAAAGAGGGTGCAAAGTTAGTATGAAACTTTGCCGTTATCCAAGTTATTCGAATGAGATTCTATATGAAGTTCCTTCATTAAAAGTCATGAAATATGTGTAAAATAGTTTTTCGAAAATCATCCCTTAAGGGGGAAAAAGGGGGATGCAAATTTAGTACGAAACTTTGCCGTTTTTGAAGTTATTCAAATGGGATTCAATATGAAGGTCCTTCATTTAAAATCATGAAACACGTGTAAAATAGTATTTCTAAACTCATCCCTTAAGGGGGAAAAACGGGGGGTGCAAAGTTAGTATGAAACTTTGCCGTTTTTGAAGTTATTCAAATGATATTTAGTACGAAGGTCCTTCATTTAAAATCATGAAACATGTGTAATTTAGTTTTTCAAAAATCATCCCTTAAGGGGGAAAAAAGAGGGTGCAAAGTTAGTATGAAACTTTGCCGTTATCCAAGTTATTCGAATGAGATTCTATATGAAGTTCCTTCATTAAAAGTCATGAAATATGTGTAAAATAGTTTTTCGAAAATCATCCCTTAAGGGGGAAAAAGGGGGATGCAAATTTAGTACGAAACTTTGCCGTTTTTGAAGTTATTCAAATGGGATTCAATATGAAGGTCCTTCATTTAAAATCATGAAACACGTGTAAAATAGTATTTCTAAACTCATCCCTTAAGGGGGAAAAACGGGGGGTGCAAAGTTAGTATGAAACTTTGCCGTTTTTGAAGTTATTCAAATGATATTTAGTACGAAGGTCCTTCATTTAAAATCATGAAACATGTGTAAAATATTTTTTCAAAAATCATCCCTTAAGGGGGAAAAAGGAAAGTGCAACGTTAGTACGAAACTTTGCCGTTATCCAAGTTATTCGAATGAGATTCTATATGAAAGTGCTTCATTAAAAGTCATGAAACATGTGTAAAATAGTTTTTGGAAAATCATCCCTTAAGGGGGAAAAAGGGGGGTGCAAATTTAGTATGAAACTTTGCCGTTTTTGAAGTAATTCAAATGAAATTCAATACGAAGATCCGTCGCTAAAAGTCACGAAATACATGTAAAATAGGCTTTCAAAAATAATCCCTTAAGTGGGTAAAACGGGGTGCAATGTTAGTATGAATCAAACCCTGCCGTTTTTGAAGTTATTCGAATGAAATTCAGAATAAAGGTCCTTCATTGAAAGTCTTGAAACACATGTAAAATAGTTTTTCGAAAATCATCCCTTTAGGGGATAAAAGGGGGGTGCAAAGTTAGTATGACACCTGCCGTTTTAGAAGTTATTCAAATGATATTTAGTTCGAAGGTTCTTCATTTAAAATCATGAAACACGTGTAAAATAGTTTTTCAAAAATCATGCCTTAAGGGGGAAAAAAGGGGGTGCCAATTTAGTATGAAACTTTGCCGTTTTTGAAGTAATTCGAATGAAATTCAATATGAAGGTTTGTCATTAAAAGTCATGAAATACATGTAAAATAGTTTTTCGAAAATCATTCCTTTCAGGGGGTAAAAGGGGGGTGCAAAGTTAGTATGAAACTCTGCCGTTTTTGAAGTTATTCGAATGAAATGCAGTATGTAGGTCCTTCATTGAAAGTCATGAAATATTGTGTGAAGTAGTTTTTAGAAAATCATCCCAAGGGGGGTGCAAAGTTAGAATGAAAGCTCTCTGATATTCAAAGTTATTTCAATAAAATGTTGTATTTGGGTTATAAGTTCCTGATAAAGATATTGATTATTGCCGACAGCCCTTTTTGTGAATTCAATACTTATGGGGGTTGCAAATTTAGAAGGTATAAAAGTTCTTCGTATTTACAACATTTCGCTGCGATTTTTGAATTGAATTTCTTCGTTCTTCCATGTGATTAAATACCACCTTAAATACTTGCTTACTTTCTTATTTTTTTTCTTATTGGTCGTTCTAACTCTTGAATAAATTTTCTCAATTCTTCTTATTATTTCTCCGTTCATGTGTTCATAAATATTTCTCAGTTCTTTAAAATACAACCCATAGTAAACAGCCTATACGAGTATATGTCCCACTGCAGGGAATAGGTTTCTCTCAGAGAGAGTAGTATGGTTTTATTTATTTCGCATGCGCTAAAAGTATCCCAATGTTAATTGCAAACGCAAACACTTTACTCAACTAAAGCCCACGCGGACGAAGTCGCGGGCAACAGCTAGTTATTGATAAGCATTGTTAATGCCTAGATTTTGTTAATGGATTATAGTATAACGATATAATATGACGACCTCTGTGGCGCAGTGGTTAGCGCATCTACCTACCATGTGTGAGGTCCCGGGTTCGAATCCCGGCTGGGGACAAAAAAAGAAACCCAGGTCTTGGATGTTTACATGTATGTGACGTCGCTGTTTCTGGTTCCCACGACACAGGGTATCCTAGTGTGGGGCCAGAAGCAATGTGTCTGCCTGTATGTAAATGTTATGTTATACAACGACAGTTGCATGAACACGTCGTTTCATTTCATTGCCGCTTCACGTCAACGCGCGCGAGCATGCTTATCAATAACTAGCTGTTGCCCGCGACTTCGTCCGCGTGGGCTTTAGTTAAGTAAAGTGTTTGCCTTTGCAATTAAGATTGGGATACTTTTAGCGCATGCGAAATAAATAAAACCATACTACTATCTCTGAGAGAAGACCTATTCCCTGCAGTGGGACATATACTCGTATAGGCTGTTTACTATGGGTAGTATTTTAAAGAACTGAGAAATATTTATGAACACATGAACGGAGAAATAATAAGAAGAATTGAGAAAATTTATTCAAGAGTTAGAACGACCAATAAGAAAAAAAATAAGAAAGTAAGCAAGTATTTAAGGTGGTATTTAATCACATGGAAGAACAAAGAAATTCAATTCAAAAATCGCAGCGAAATGTTGTAAATACGAAGAACTTTTATACCTTCTGAATTTGCAACCCCCATAAGTATTGAATTCACAAAAAGGGCTGTCGGCAATAATCAATATCTTTATCAGGAACTTATAACCCAAATACAACATTTTATTGAAATAACTTTGAATATTAGAGAGCTTTCATTCTAACTTTGCACCCCCCTTGGGATGATTTTCTAAAAACTGCTTCACACAATGTTTCGTGACTTTCAATGAAGGACCTACATACTGCATTTCATTCGAATAACTTCAAAAACGGCAGAGTTTCATACTAACTTTGCACCCCCCTTTTACCCCCTGAAAGGAATGATTTTCGAAAAACTATTTTACATGTATTTCATGACTTTTAATGACAAACCTTCATATTGAATTTCATTCGAATAACTTCAAAAACGGCAAAGTTTCATACTAAATTTGCACCCCCTTTTTTCCCCATTAAGGCATGATTTTTGAAAAACTGTTTTACACGTGTTTCATGATTTTAAATGAAGAACCTTCGAACTAAATATCATCTAAATAACTTCTAAAACGGCAGGTGTCATACTAACTTTGCACCCCCCTTTTATCCCCCATCCCATTGAAAAGGGATGATTTTCGAAAAACTATTTTACATGTGTTTCAAGACTTTCAATGAAGGACCTTTATTCTGAATTTCATTTCAACTTAAAAAACGGCAGGGTTTCATTCATACTAACATTGCACCCCGTTTTACCCACTTAAGGGATTATTTTTGAAAGCCTATTTTACATGTATTTCGTGACTTTTAGCGACGGATCTTCGTATTGAATTTCATTTGAATTACTTCAAAAACGGCAAAGTTTCATACGAAATTTGCACCCCCCTTTTTCCCCCTTAAGGGATGATTTTCCAAAAACTATTTTACATATGTTTCATGACTTTTAATGAAGCACTTTTATATAGAATCTCATTCGAATAACTTGGATAAAGGCAAAGTTTCATACTAACGTTGCACCCTCCTTTTTCCCCCTTAAGGGATGATTTTCGAAAAACTATTTTACACATGTTTCATGATTTTAAATGAAGGACCTTCGTACTAAATATCATTTGAATAACTTCAAAAACGGCAAAGTTTCATACTAACTTTGCACCCCCCGTTTTTCCCCCTTAAGGGATGAGTTTAGAAATACTATTTTACACGTATTTCATGATTTTAAATGAAGGACCTTCATATTGAATCTCATTTGAATAACTTCAAAAACGGCAAAGTTTCATACTAAATTTGCACCCCCCTTTTTCCCCCTTAAGGGATGATTTTCGAAAAACTATTTTACACATGTTTCATGACTTCTAATGAAGGACCTTCATATAGAATCTCATTCGAATAACTTGGATAACGGCAAAGTTTCATACTAACTTTGCACTTTCTTTTTTCCCCCTTAAGGGATGATTTTTGAAAAGCTAAATTACACATGTTTCATGATTTTTAATGAAGGACCTTCGTACTAAATATCATTTGAATAACTTCAAAAACGGCAAAGTTTCATACTAACTTTGCACCCCCCTTTTTCCCCCTTAAGGGTTGATTTTTGAAAAACTATTTTACACGAAGAAACTTCGTACTGAGTTTCATTTGAGTAACTTCAAAAACGGCAGAGTTTCATACTAACTTTGCACCCCCATTTTACCCCTTTAGGGGGTGAATTTTGAAAAATCCTTTCTTAGTGCAACCCTACGTCATAAAAGAAACTCCTGTGCAAAATTTCAAGTTTCTAACCCTTATAGTTTGGGCCCTGCGTTGATATGTCAGTCAGTCAGTCAGTCAGTCAGTCAGTCAGTCATTCAGTCAGTCAGTCAGCTTCTCCTTTTATATATATAGATTCATCATCATCCGTCCATCACCCATTATGTCCTCTCCGAGGGGGTCTCTTCCCTGAGATAGGTATAGGCCATATTCTACGACGGGGGCCAAGTCCGGATCGGTGGAGGCTTGTAAGACTAGAGTGGCTGGACTTACTGTCAGAAGATTTCAATCCGCCCTTAAGGCTTGGCTTAACGACTGCCATTATTTATCGACGGCAGCCGGCACCAACTGCAAAGCACGAAACCGCTCGAAAAATGCCACTAGCGATAGTTAAGCCCGGGCATCCATCCATGCACTGAACGCGCCCTATGTTGCGTAACCTTCGTGATGGTTTAAGATCAGGCAGGCAGCTTAGGCTACGGACGATTCGTAGAATATATACATATACTACGATTAAAGAGAGAAATTACAAATGATTCATTCTGAACTCATGGACTCTGCTCTTGAAAACTGCGGCCGATAAAGCCAGACAAATATAGAAAGGAAATGCGTTCCACAGGCTCACCACTGTCACCGAGAAAAAGTCCGAATAACCCCTCATACTATTACGCTCAGGGTTGTCGAGAAGATGGTCTGTTATTTTATTTATTTTTACTACCTTCATTAGTAGCTGCAGAGCATTAATAAGAGCCATCGCAAACACGCGACTTGTCGCCGCGTCAAGTCGCCGCGTCAGACGTGACGTTGTCATTTGCTTCTGGCGTCTTGTCATCGCGACTCCGCGACTCTGACCAAGTGTGCGGAGATTCGAACAAAATATATGAAAATTGACGGCCGTAGCCTGTCGTCGCGTCTAGTCGCCGAGCTGTCACCTGTCGCGTGTCGCTAGTGTGCGCCTAGGTTTAGTAATAACAAACGTTCAAGTGATCCATCTAAGTATCGGAGACCGCTTTGCAAGAAATGTCGTCCTGAATTAGCTCAATACCGATTTTCTGCGTATTATACGACCGATAAGTTTTGTCTCGACTTTCGCTGACTTAACAGCAACTTATAAGATTGAGATAGGATTCTTATTGGTTGAATATTTAATCGTACCAATCCGGTATTTTCTAAAGGTGCATAAAATTTATAGTTTACCTATAACTGGGGCTGTCATAAAAATAAGAAAGTCTGGATTTTTCGAAAACGCTTGAAATAAGGAAATTTTATTTGAAGAGATATATTATTAAACTACTTTTCCAATAAAATTGAACGGTTTAGACGAATAACAAACAGAGTTTGCGCCGAGGTCGAACAATCCAAATCGAAAGATCTGAAACTTTATATTTTTGGCATAATATTAACTTAACAAGCTTTTTACTTCCTGCCCACTTGTCTGTTACCTTAATGAGAGGCTTAGATTTTTATTGCAAACTTGCCCTTTGGATAACAGTGGTTGAACTTTATTATTTTCGATAGCGGGTCGAACTTTATTATTTTTGTTGCAAAGTTGCCCGTGTCGCTTCGTGGTAGAGATCATGCATGTGAAGGTTTACGCCATCGATCGATCTGACTATTACCTGAAACCGAGGTAAAATAATATAACATTTTATTTCATCAAAAGCAAAGATACACAGCTATGTATGGTACAATAACATTGTAGACTACATTTTCGACACTAGGATACGAGGCTTACACATATTTATATAAAACGAATTCCTGAAGTCTAAAGGCATTGTCTGTTGCATAGAACACCAGTGTATCTTCCATAGTCATATTATAAAAAAATACAATAGAGCACATTATTTAGGTATCCTTATAGGAATCCTAAGTGAGTATGTGAAACCAACTTGGTTACACGTTTCAGTCTTGGTTTGACCAAGACATCCTGTGGACTGTAACTGAATTCAAGGTATCCTCATTCTATTTCAGCCACATCTAAACTTAAAGTAATCCATTAATTTAACGACTCCTAGAAGAATCTACGTACAAGAGGTTTGCTATTGAGTGTTCTTCTCCAGACAAGTTTGTTGGGTGGGTACATTCTAGGGCTACCAGCTTTACAAGAGTCTTGTCAGGAGATTTCGGAAGAGGTTTTCTTTGGGTATGCTCCTCACCGTGGTGTTTTAAAGAAAAAAAGCTGAAAAGGAACTAAAAGTAGATTTTTTTTGGTTTGATAAAAGAAAAAATACTTTAAAGACGTCGGTTAAAAATAAACATCCTATTTAATTTCCCGTGATATTTATGTTACCTACAAAAGTAAAACATTCTTCGGACCGCGGACCCGGGGAATTTTATTATTGATTATTGAATGATGAGAATTTAAGACAGTAAATTATTGAATTATGAATTATCTTCACCCGAATCAGAGTCATCTAAGCAGCGTATATATACGTCCCACTACAGAGCACAGCCCTTGTATGAGTTTTAATAATCACGCGTGCCCACAGTGGATTGGCAATTTCAAGCGTTGATGTAACGTTAAAAATAACGTTGATAATATATTGAATAACTGAGACACTCAGGCTTCTTCAAGACGTTTTCCTTCACAATAGGCTAGTTGCCCTAAAAAATTTAATTAGTCCGTCTTTTAGATTATTAAAAAATAAGGGACACGTATTTTTTTATTTATAAATCAGACCAAAAATGACAAAGATATAGCCCATTAAAATTACGTGTGACGTCACGCCGTGCTGCATTTTTAGCACGGAGTGACGTCACACGTAACTTTAATGGGCTATATCTTTGTTATTTTTTGTTTAATCGAAAAAAGAAAAAAATACGTGTCCAATATTTTTTTATAATCTAAAATACGGACTAAATAGAATTTAATTATTTCGACCCTGGAAACTACCCTATTAGTGGTATTCCTACTGTAACTTTACAAATGTACACGACTTAGAAAACAGTCATAGGTACATGCCTACACTGGGAACCTCGGTCTCCTCCTTCCGAGTCCATTGTTCTCCCCACTAGGCTATCGCTGCATACGTACGATCGTGGACTGAAAAAGTTCTTTGTCACACTGTGTGTTCGAAACGCCACACAAAAGCACTTAATACCTTTCATATGTTTTAAGGCGTCGATCCCACCAAAAAGAGTACCTACTAGCGATGAGAAACCTTTGCTTTTCCAAAATTTCACACCGAACCTTAAATGCAGCCTATACTTATATACGTTATATTACAGGACTATACATTGCACTGTAAGGATCAAACATTCTCTCAGAAAGAGAGAGAGAGAGAGAGAAATTGCTCAGCATTTAATAGGGATTGGCAGTATCAAGTGCTGAGGTATTTAAACATCTCAGACACTCACTAGGTTTCCTCACGATGTTTTCTTTCACAGATATTGAGTTTTGTTCCTACATAACTTTACCTGACTTAGAAAACGAAGTCATTGGTACATGCTGGGATTCAAACCCACGGCCTCCCGAATGAACACTTGAAACCTTGATAACATTTGTTTTGGATGAAATCAGAAATCAGAATTTTATTTCACCGTAAAGAATTAACATTCTGCTTGTTGAATGTCAATGTACTTATAATGCTAATGTTAGTTAGATGCATGCCTAACGAGCAATAATATGTATACATTGTCATATTTCCCAAAAATCCTAACTTAAAATAATCTAGAAAGAAGTGTACGACACTGTGTCCTAAATTATGTAACCAACTGTTTGTTAGATAATAATAAAATAATAAACAATAAACTCACGCCCGTTATCCCCGAAGGGGTAGGCAGAGGCACCAGTCTCTAGAACTGGACCCACGTTTTGCCGAGTTTATGAGGTCCCAAACGTGACAAGTGGCAAGCCTGTCGCCGTTATCTGGGCACAATTTATCATAATTTAATAATTTAACTGTTAGATAATTTAGGGTAAATTGTCGTACACATGTGCAGTACAAAAGAAAATTTGTACGTGGTACAAAATTTGACAGTGTATATATATTATTGCTCGTGACTGTAAGTCTAATATAAGTGGCATGCCTCTGTGTTAACTCCGAAATAAATATAAACGTATGAATAGTCTGATATTTTTAATATTTAAAGCAATGCAAATAGATTTAATAAGGTGAATCCCAAAAATCAGTGAATATTTTGTAAGTATTTTGTTTTGTCTCGTCCGTCCCTGCGCCAGATTTGCTTAGAAAAAGGTTTTAAAAATAGAGCAGTATGTAAACAAAATCTAATTAAATAATGTATCCTATGTATATAAATAATGTATTTAATAGTACAACTATACGTTCAATTACGAGCCCTAATATAAACAAAAACGCTTTCCAACCGCGAACGAAACCTAAGATTCAAGATAAACTTTTAATGGAATTCCAATCATCGTAAGTGACCTGTCAAAATCGCGCTCTTAGAATTGATAAATTACTAATTTAATTCAAAAGTTACAAGTAGGACCCTACCCTCTCACGGTCGGGTTTCTCCAATGTGTGGTTCGCATGTAACTTCGAGTTTCGATTAAGTGTGAAGTTTCGAACTTTCTACCTCGATTTAACTACAAAGTTGGAAAGTTCCTTCAGTTGGATAGCTCTTTCGTGGATTTGCACAATGCGATGTAACTTTTAATACATTGAATTAATATACTCACATATCTTATTTCATTGAAATTACCTAAGAAGTTTCAGAATTCAGTCTAACCAATGTTCGTTGTGTAAATTATCCTAGATTTGTAATCACTATTTATTTATTTACTAGTACATGAAAAATCAACAGCTTAGACTACACAATAACTTCAAAATAATACCCCAAGGCACCGGCTATTAGATTTAATTTCATGTTTTGCATGCAATTTTTGGCAATAAACCTTTTTATTCTTATTCTTATTCTAACATTAAACATAAGTGTATCTACATTGACATTCAACGAATAGTATTTAAATTCTTTACATTGAAATAAATTTCTGATTTCTGATTACTTTCTTTCTGAGACAAAGTCTGTGCCCTGTAGTATAACGTGAAAAATACCATAAAAATGTCTCCCACGATTCTAAAACATCTCGACCTCATTAATAAATCACACTACCAACTCTACACCAGTCGATTAAAAATCTCTCAGGTCTTTAGCAGTAAATCTTGAAATTCGTTTGTTTGCGGAAATATTTCATCTTCCGTCGGGAATAGCCACTCTTCGTAGATAGCCGCACGTACCCGGGAAATTGCGACAATGAACTGCATTAGGACGTGGGACAGTGCGCTTTTCATTTCTGGACGTGGAAAAATTGGTGGGCTAAGGTTGGGTGGGAAATTAAGTTTTCTTCCTAACATCATAAAGATATAAGCTAGGTGTTTCAGTGCCGTCAAGATATTAATTGCGAAATTTTAAAGTAGACTTTTTTTTTACATTTGTTTGTACAGCAACACTATTCGCTGATAAATTGTGCCCGGATAACGGCGACAGGCTTGCCACTTGTCACGTTTGGGACCTAATAAACTCGGCAAAACGTGGGTCCAGTTCTAGAGACTTGTGCCTCTGCCTACCCCTTCGGGGATAACGGGCGTGAGTTTTTTATTTTTTTACTTTAAATTACTTTGAAACACCTATAGACTGATCGGTAGAACTCTTGCCGTACATGTTACACTTCATCTTCATCATCAACCCATTATGTCCCCACCGAGGGGCACGGATCTCTTCCCTGAGGAAGGTATAGGACGTACTCTACCACTGACTTGAAAACTTCTATTGTCAGAAGTTTTCAAGCCGCCCTAAGGCCTCTGACTTGGCTTAACGACTGCCATCTATCGACAGCAGCCGACACCAACTGCTTAACGTGCCTTCCGAAGCACGGAACCGCTCGGAAAAATGCCACTAGAGTTAGTCATAGACGGTGACCCATCCATGGACTGAACGCGCCGTATATTGCTTTACCTTAGTGATCGTTTAAGATCACTCAAGCAGCCTAGGTTACGAGCGATTCATAACACTAATCATAACATTTTTCTATTAAAATTTAGTTCCACACTAGTTCACCGAGGTTGCAATCTCTGTAGTAATACAATTTCGTCCCAATAATAGCGCAGTAAACTCAAACGGAGCACAAAGGGCCACATTCATCATGGTAGGAGAGCCCAAGGGGCGATTTCGGGAGTTACTAAAGCGCGGCAGATTAACATACAGGGAGATACCTTGTACCAGGTAAAGTACCTCCACCAAATATGAGCCCCATATATGTATATGGTCGCCTGTCAAGGATAAAGGATCAGATTAGTAAAAAAAAAATTGATCATCAGAAATTCTCGAGCGCGTCAGATTAAGGTAGGGTGAGTTAATTACATGCTAAAAAGTGTATATTCCACTATTCTGACAATTTTCGAGTGACGTAGAGAAGTAGGAGGGTTACAAACTTGTAAAAAAAACGTCCATGCAACAGTTTTTTTTACATTTTTGAAAATCTACAGTCTCTCCCCTCACCGATGAAAAGGTATATATTATAATATGACATTTTTTTCTTCTTATCGTCTAAACTTCAGAATCAAATAGGTCTCTATGACGCTCGGGTAAATCCCGATTTAGCATCATGGGCTCCCCTACTATCAGATAATGTTCATGTAGTCGAATAAATAGCCCATTCACGAGGGGAAATAAAACCTAACCCTTTCGAAACACTTACCTTTTTAGGAGATACATACGTTTACTTCGCAACCGCTTTTGCTCATTGAACAGGCGAATATATCTTCTGCTACTTTCTAATAAGGATGTCTGAACATTCAAAACCCACGTTTGGTGTGCCGGTTCGTCAGCTCCTATTGTTACGGATTCGACAAAAATAGCTTGGCTTTGATAATGACGTGGTTCCTCTTACCGCGGTGAGATTTTTTTAGGCGGGAGGGAGGTCGCAAGCAACAAGGCTGGTTGCTAAGTTATCTGCCACTTGTGTTGATATTAACAATGCGCATGCCTTCGGTTCAAGTCCATTTAGTCAATTCGGTTGTAAAAAGTAACGGCTGTATAAATCGAGGACTTCGGTAGAGCTTTTGAATGAGTGTTGTCTTTAAATATATGCCTTTGGATGGTAGCTAAACCAATTGCGACTCTACCTAACTACTTACTTCTCTCGTTTCTTTAATTACAGGAACATGTTTGTGACGTCGCTGTTTCTGGTCCCCACGAAACAGGGTACCCTAGTGTGGGGCCAGAAGCAATGTATGTGCTTGTATGTAAATGTTATGTTTGTTTTTATGTTACATAATATGCATACTCCTGTATTAGAATATGATTACAGTTAGAATGGTATTCTAATGGCCGGTTTCTGAATTGTTAATTTTGCTAAGTAACCACTTAACTGTAGTGCTGTCTCGTCAAATTTCTCAGAAAAGAGCGTGACAGAAAGTTACTTAAGTATTTACTAAGTGAAATTCTTGATTCAGAACCGGCCGTTAGTTGGTTCTTAAGATAGATAGATAGATAGAATATTCTTTATTGTACTCATAAATAACATTTACAAATTTTTATAAATCTAAGTACAATTGGCGGCCTTATTACTATAAGCAATTAAGGTACCTATTATTAAATAATATTTTTATACACTAATACGCGTGGCGCGATGATTAAGCCCACACTCTCTTTCTGAGAGAAGGTCTGTGTCCTATACAGTGGCACGTATACAGGGCGTCCCAAAATAATGGGACATGAAGGGAAAGTACCTTAAATATCGTAGATAGGGTATTTTGCTGAAAAAAGACTTTATGTTATTTTCAAAAGTTAGTAATTCTGCATTCACAGATTTTATAAAAAATACTTGCCTCGTCTGGGAATCGAACCGACTTAAATATAAAAAAAACACCCCTACTTTTATGACGCCAATCGAAAGAATGGTCAAAAAATAATAACTCTTCTTTAGTAACATAGTATTTTAAAAGAAAGGAACAGCGTGAAATTAATCATTTTAATCAAATTAAAAACATACATGAAACTGCCGTAGTCGCGGTCCGTAGTACCACGGGAAAGAACCCTCTATAGTCTGATTACGAGACGACTCAAAATAAAGATTCAAACGCTTATCCGGTTGAAACTAGATAATAAATACGTCCTAAGTTTACGCAGTCAAACTCAACATCAAACACAGCCTAATGTCCCAGTCACGAACCGTTGTAACGCGTAAAATTAACGACTCCATGTGTAATCTTCACTTAGCACAGCTAAACTAAAATGCCTCTAAAAAGTGCTTTTACGAGCGGTTACCATTAACTCGTTATGAAAATGTTAATTTGTCTATCGTTTTCTTGTCTCATTCCCTCGTTATGGAAATGTTCATGTATTTTTGAACTAAAACTTTCGTAAGCACAACACATTGTCAACTTTTAGTCCGGATTTACTTACGGGTGTTGTTATATCGGAAGAGTCCGACCAGGTTTCGCGAATCGGAGTGAAACCTGGTCGGACTCTTCCGATATAACAACACCCGTAAGTAAATCCGGACTAAAAGTTGACTTCATGTATTTTTCTTGTCTCAACCAACTAAGTGCCTAAACATAAACATTCACACACAAGCACATACATTGCTTCTGGATCCACGCTAGGATACCCTGTGTATTGGGAACCAGAAACAGCAACATCACAAACATGTAAACATCCAAGAGCTGGGGGTCTTTTTTTGTCCCCAGCCGGGGTTTGAACCCGGGACCTCTCGCATGGTAGGCAGATGTACTGACCGCGGCGCCACAGAAGTCGTCAGATTTTTAAAGAGAATTGACTGCTTGCAATTTTAGTATCATCATCAACCCATTATGTCCCCACCGAGGGGTACGGGTCTCTTCCCTGAGGAAGGTATAGGCCATACTCCACTACGGGGGCCAAGTCCGGATTGGTGGAGGCTTGTAAGACTAGTGGCTGGTCGTACTGTCAGAAGTTTTCAAGCCGCCCTAAGGCCTCTGACTTGGCTTAACGACTGCCATCTATCGACGGCAGCCGGCACCAACTGCTTAACGTGCCTTGCGAAGCACGGAATCGCTCGGAAAAAATGCCACTAGCGTTAGTCATAGACGGTGACCCATCCATGGACTGAACGCGCCGTATGTTGCTTAACCTTAGTGATCGTTCAAGATCACTCAGGCAGCCCAGGCTACGAGCGATTCTAGTATACCAATCAATATATTCATTTGTAAACATAGGTGTGTTTACAATAATGGTCTTACAGTATATTTCAGAGCTCTCTGTACCGGTATGACGACGATCGCGGCAAGAATCAAATCTAGCCTGACATTCTAGATACAGGCTTGATTTTATGGATATAAAATATTTAATATATTAAATATTGATATTTTAAGACTATAAGGGGTTTAGTATCTGTAAAAGGTATGGTAGGTATCCCTGGTATGGAAACCATACCATTTTTTAAATCCACCATATATTGGCCACTAAAAGTTAGCTTTGCCAGACTCTATCACTTAGTTTCGAAATATTTATCAAGTAAACAATGATACAAACAATAACGTCATTCCCAACAGGTATGGTTACTATTTGTGCATTCCGTTCCGAAGTTGTAAAATTCGTCACACTGTTGGTTAAATAAAGTAAGTGACGAAATAACGTAGGCGTCTCACGTTTCTCTATTACCTTCTACTCAATTGCTAATGAAAGATATATCGGACGACCAGAGTGTATTAACCTCTCGATTCGACCAAATTCATATAAACTTGGGGCCAAGTTTAATTGGCCATGTAAGAAAATATTTGGACATTTTATTGGTTTTGACAGGTACTTATACAATAAAATATAACACTTCGAAGATGAAAGGGGAGCTTTTCTTCTAACATTGTACTAAGTGGGGGGCAGTGACCACTATATAGAGACCCTAAAGTTGGTTCATTTTGTTAGACGGTAAGACGACCAGTTTGGGTGTCGACCAGTTATAAGACTATTGACGATTTTATGAGCGGAGAGAATATCAAATAGAATTTCATGAGCAAGTTGTCTCGAAGTGTTTTATTGAAAGTGGATTTTCTGGAATCCAGTTTTGTCACTCTATTTCACGGTTTTGCGCTCCAGTAAAAGGCATACATTACCAAATGCACCTTAATAAATCCAATAGATTTTCTTCAAGATAAACTATTCGGTCGTCTATTCGGTGTTTCAGAAAGAAATAGATAAAGAATACTTTATTTGTAGGTACGCAAAAATACAACTTCATAGATATTTCTTAACTTAACAGTTCAAACGTGGCCTTATCAATAAAAATAATCTATTCCAGACAATATTTGGATGTGGAAACGATAAAAAGATGATTTTTAAAGAAGTTCTTTTGCCATATGAAAAATACATAACCTATTCTCTGACATACGGAATATACACATAACATTTCATTACAATCGGTCAATCGGTTTCGGAGGAGTACGTGTACTAACACTGTGGCACGAAAATTTTATATAGAAGATGAATCGTACATGCCTAAATAACAAAGATTTATCTTTAAGATTATTTTCATCGTCTAAAGGTATATTTTTAATGAACAATTAAATAAACGTATTTAAGCTGAAATGGAAATGGGCGGGACATTTGGTTAGGCGGGAAGACGGCCGGTGGACTAAGGTAGCCACTGAGTGGTGGCCAAGAACGGTCGGTGGGCAGACCACCAGCCCGATGGGCCGACGACATTGTGAAAGCGGCTGGGAGACATTGGACGAGACTAGCACTGGACCGGATGGGTTGGCGTGAAAGAGAAGAGGCCTATGCCCAACAGTGGGCTCTATTTACGGGCTGATTAGATAGATAGACTTGTAAGCCAAGTTGTCCAATTTAGCGTCAAGAGGAAGGGGGTTGTGAGTATGTTGTACCGTCAGCAGAAGTGGAGGTATGTGGTGAAATTCACGTCAAATATCGTTTTATGTGTGATTCATGATACATTTGCCATTTGAAGACCTAATCTTCCCAGTGCCAAAACATCTTGAAATCTGTTCCTCAGTGAGGAGGAGGGAGGATTTTTTTGTCACCCGATTTTTGCGTGTTAATAATTTTAATAGACACATCACACAAATCATCTTTCATATAGAGTCATGGTTAGGAGTGGTAACCAAGATTTTTGATGAGGTCAAGATGTGGTCACAAGGTCTTTTGAATTGTTATATCACCCTATTTACTTAGAAATATTTCTAAAAATAGTGATCATCTTATTATGTAAAAGAAAATTTATTGATTCTGCCGATTAGAACGAGCCGTTACGGTTTGCACCTGTAGTGTAACACTTGTTAATCTTCTAAAGAGCCTAATGGCACAATAATATCGCCAAACGACATCAGCTCTATATTATTCAACAGAAACATTAACCTCCAATGTGAATTCCCAGAGTGATGTATGATCATTCATATTCCCACCTTGATGGCGCAAATATTTCCCTCGTCCCCCATTTGCCGTATGCCGGCCGCGTTTAGGTCCGTTCCCATTAGATTCACAAACAGAGAAACTAAACTACCTGCAATTCTAGGTAGTAATTAATGAACATCACAACAGCCACGAAGCCACGATGTCTTTTAAGGAAAAAACTACTTTGCTGTTTTGGAGGTTGAGAAAATATTGTTCGTTTGTTAGATTTAATGTTAAAGTAATGCAAATCTCTACGTTTCCACTGGAATGGGTGACATTGCTTTTGTACCATAGGCGATAAAAAAACTCAAAAAGATTTGAAAAAACATATATATTATATAAATAAATAAATAAATGAAAATATATATGTGTAAATGTATATATATATATATTTATACATTTACACATATATACGGTTTAAATGTGTGTATGTATATATATATATATATATATACACACATTTAAACATATATATTTTCATATATAGCGTGGGTCCAGTTCTAGAGACTGGTGCCTCTGCCTACGGGCGGTAAGGGGTGAGTTTATTTATTTATTTTTTAAATATTTTTTTGGGGTTCATGGAGTCTCAAAAAACACGAAAAATCAAGTTACACCTATGATGCAAGGCACATTATTGCTTTATTGCTTTCAATTGGGCTACCCAGAATACATGACGAAGAAATCTGAAAGAAGACTTACAAAAACTCAATTTCCAAAGAACTATTTCGAACTACATATTTAGAACTATTTCCAACTTGATTAATTGCCAAAGAACAATTTTTTAAATAAATACTAAAATAATATGTCGGTTGTCTTTTGAAAAAATTAAAATGGACTACAACATTTTTTTCTGTTTTATAGTGGCCCCGTTTAGTAGATAAACGCTTAAACACACGTACAGAGATACAAGCGTATAGTATAATGCTATATCATCATATACATCGGACTACTATACTTTACTACCGCATCATAGCTCATAATAGGGTGATAGAGATGACAGAGTTGATCGAATAAATAACAACCAGAAACCAGATACTATGTATTTGCAGCCCTTGGGAGTAGCCCTTACGTTTATCAAAATCTCTCACATCATAGGCAGGGGGAAAATCGTATTTTCAATATTGTTTTATAAAAAAAGCTGCCTAGCTGAGCTGGAATAGCTGTTGTGAAAGTTTTGTGGGTCATCACAAAACATTAACTTACATGGAAAGCTACCACGTCGAAATACTCATAAAGGTTGGAATATCTGTAGATAGATAGAGAACACTTTTATACTATCTATATATATAAAAGGAGAAGCTGACTGACTGACTGACTGACTGACTCACTGACTGACTGACTGACTGACTGACTGACTGACTGACATATAAACGCAGGGCCCAAACTATAAGGGTCAGAAACTTGAAATTTTGCACAAGGGTTCCTTTTATAACGTAGGGTAGCACTAAGAAAGGGTTTTTGAATATTCACCCCTAAGGGGAAAAATGGGGGTGCAAAGTTAGTATGAAACTTTGCCGTTTTTGAAGTTATTCGAATGAAACTCAGTATGAAGATTCTTCATTTAAAATCATGAAAGACGTGTGAAATAGTTTTTCAAAAATCATCCCTTAAGGGGGAAAAGGGGGGGTACAAAGTTAGTATGAAACTTTGCCGTTTTTGAAGTTATTCAAATGATATTTAGTACGAAGGTCCTTCATTTAAAATCATGAAACATGTATAAAATAGTTTTTCAAAAATCATCCCTCAAAAGGGAAAAAGGGGGTGCAACGTTAGTATGAAACTTTGCCGTTATCCAAGTTATTCGAATGAGATTCTATATGAAGGTCCTTCATTAAAAGCCATGAAACATGTGTAAAATAGTTTTTCAAAACTCATCCCTTAAAGGGGAAAAAGGGGGGGCAAATCTAGTATGAAACTTTGCCGTTTTTGAAGTTATTCGAATGGGTTTCAATAATCAAATGAAGTTCTTCATTTAAAATCATGAAACACGTGTAAAATAGTTTTTCAAAAATCATCCCTTAACGGGGAAAAAGGGGAGGTGCAAAGTTAGTATGAAAATTTGCCGTTTTTGAAGTTATTCAAATGATATTTAGTACGAAGGTCCTTCATTTAAAATCATGAAAGATGTCTAAACTAGTTTTTCAAAAATCATCCCTTAAGCGGGAAAACGGGGGGGGGGGGGGGGGGGGGGGTGCAAAGTTATTATGAAACTTTGCCGTTTTTTAAGTTATTCAAATGATATTTAGTACGGAGGTCCTTCATTTAAAATCATGAAACATTTATAAAATTCTTTTTCCAAAATCATCCCTTAAAGGGGAAAAAGGGGGGTGCAACGTTAGTATGAAACTTTGCCGTTATCCAAGTTATTCGAATGAGATTCTATATGAAGGTCCTTCATTGAAAGCCATGAAACATGTGTAAAACAGTTTTTCAAAAATCATCCCTTAAAGGGAAAAAGGGGGGTGCAAATTTAGTATGAAACTTTGCCGTTAATTAAGTTATTTGAATGGGATTCAATATGAAGTCCGTCATTTAAAATCATGAAACATGTGTAAAATAGGTTTTTCAAAAATCATCCCTTAAGGGGAAAAAAGGGGGGTGCAAATTTAGTATGAAACTTTGCCGATTTTGAAGTTATTCGAATGGGATTCAATATGAAGGTTGTCGCCGACCTCTTTGTACATACTGTATTATATCTGTTACATTTTGACATATTATTAAAAAGAAATAAGTTCACGAAAAACCGTGTTCTCAATATTTTTGGTGTCAGAAGAAATTTTCTAGAAATATCGTGCTATTGCTGCTTAACATGGAAACTCGATCAAAACCTCGAAAAGCTGCGTCACATCGTAGTTCCGAGTCTGCAATCTTGGCAAAACAACGTGCCGCAGAAGCCCGCCACGCGCGACGACTGCACGAAGCTGCACGTACCGCCGCCGCCGCTGAAGTCGCCGCAGCAGATGCCGAGTTCCGAGCGGAGATGGCGGCCATAGACGCTGAGGTGGCGAGTGTTTGCTCCAGCCGTCGATCCAGCCGTCCTATCTGTGCGCCTTACTGCGTGCAGGGAGCCTACGTACCTTTCGTTGCGTCTCAACCACCCACCTGCGCAATCGTGCACGTTCTGACGGGCCAAACCGATGCGCCATTGGTGAGCCAGGAGGAGATGCGGCCACAGGACCGTGAGGTTCTGTCACCGGCCGCGCAGGTGACATCGGCCCCTGCTCCTATCTGCGCGCCGTACTGCGTGCAGGGAGCCAATGCGCCTTTCGGTGCCTGTGCAGTGGATGCATTCCAGCGGCGTGCGCCTTCCCAGCGGCAGCCTGAGCCACCACCACACACATTAGGCACACATACTACTGATTTTTGCAACATTAATAAACAAACACAATCAGCCTTACTCACCTTGGCTCGGGCTGTCACCGATGTGGCCCAATCGTCCGTCGCCGTTTCCAGGAAACATGTGAGCCTCCCATTGCCTACTTTCGAGGGTAAACCGATGGAATGGCTAATTTTCAAAAAGATCTATAACGAAACCAGTCCGTCGTTTTCAGCCTCGGAGAATTTAGTGCGTATCAGCTCAGCCTTACGAGGTGTCGCGCGCGACTCTGTCAGCGTGCTGATAGCAGCTGCGCGGGACCCCGCGAAGGTTATACGGGCTCTCGAAACCACCTTCGCTCGTCCTGAGCACATAGTTCTTTCGGAAATAGCTCATGTAAGGGCGCTATCTAAATTGTCTGGTTCCGAGAGCGTGAATGAGCTGTGCATGTTTGCTTTGCAACTGTGTGGCGGTCATCCAATTGCTTGGCCGGTCAGAGTATCTGGCTTCACCAGAGCTTTCCAATGAGATTGTTGCCAAGATGACCCCTCTGTTGCGCGCCCGGTGGGCAGATTATGCTTCTGCCAGAGAGCCTGACGGCCACAGACTAATGTTGCTGTCAGATTTTCTGTCAAAGGAGGCAGACCAGAGGGCTAAGTATGAGGTCTTTGTGGAACCGCCCAAGCGGTCTACCTTGGTGGAACCGCCCAAGCGTCCTAGTAAGGGGGGGCCCACGAAGGATTTCTGTTTTGCTGCCACAATGGCGCCATCTAGCGCCGCGCCATCGAACTCTCGAGTCTGTCTCTTTTGCGATGGTGTAGGTCATGACGTCAAGCAGTGTAAACAGTTTTTATCTCTCTCTTTCACCGATAGATGGCTCTGGGTGACTAAGACCAAGGTGTGCCACAAGTGTTTAGTTAAAGGTGGTCATAGGTATCAATTTTGCAAGAGATATAGTTGCAGCGTCAACGGCTGTGACAGGAGGTGGAGCCACCACACGTTGCTCCACAAGCTTGACACTGTCAGCCCCAATACCGCTTCGCCTGCCCACCAATTTTCCGGGCCGATGGCGTTGCCTAAAGACAAACTAAACCCTAAAGACAAGTCAACCACCTCTAAGGTTCAATGTTCCTTAGTTAGTGAGGATGAGATAGTTGTCCCGATAACTACAAATGTCGTAGCCTCTCATAACTTGTCTTCTAACGAAGTAAATAGACGTCCTCTTCTAAAAGTCCTCCCAGTTACGGTTGCTGGCCCTAAGGGCAACGTTGACACGTTTGCTCTTCTTGATGATGGCTCCACCGCGACTCTAGTAGACTCTACTATTGCCGATGCCATAGGCGCCGTAGGACAGAGTCATGCCATGCGAATTGAAGCTATAAGTGGCATGACGAAAGAATGCCAAGTCAACCTCTTAGACTTTAAGATTAAGGGCCGTTTTAACGATGAATGGTTCACTCTCAAAAATGTGAGAAGTGTGCGTGACCTTGGTCTTAGTCGTCAATCAGTCAGTGCTAGTGATATCCATTCTTGTCCTCATCTTATGGAAATTGCAGACGGACTTTGTTACAAGGATGCTAAGCCAACGGTTCTCATTGGCATTGACCACTGGCACTTGACCATGGCTCAGCAAACGCGTTGTGGCACTGCATCTCAACCAGTTGCCGCACAGACCGCTTTAGGTTGGGTCGTGTTTGGGGCTTTGAAGGGAAAAGCCAATGAGACCGCGAATTGTTTGGTCAATCGGTTGTCCGTGTTTCCTTTGGCTGACGACAACTTGGAGAGCATTGACATAGGAATTTCTAATAAGGAGTATCACTCCGAAGGTGAGAAACTTGCCATCAGCACGTTGGAAGCAACCACTAGACGTTTACCTGATGGCAGGTTTGAGACTGGTCTGCCCTGGCGCCCTAACATTAAAGACGTGCCAAGTTCCTTTGAACTTGCTCGCTCGCGTTTTCTTAGCCTCGAACGTAAGATGTTACGCGATCCTAAATATGCGGAGGCATACCGTCAAAATATTGGCGCTACAATCGCGAAAGGCTACGCGGAGTTATGCCCTGGTGGACCAGTCGAAGGGATTACCTGGTATTTACCTCATTTTGGAGTGGTACACCCTCTAAAGCGCAAGCTAAGAGTGGTTCACGACGCAGCGGCAACGTGTCAGGGAGTATGCCTGAATTCTATGCTTCTTCCGGGTCCAGATCTTCTCCAGCCTCTGCTTGCAATTCTTATGAGGTTTCGAGAAGGTTCCATTGCCCTTAGTGGTGACATACGAGATATGTTTCCCCAAACTAAAATTAACATGAAGGACCGCGACGCCCAAAGATTTCTTTGGCGAGATAACCCATTGAAGCCACTCGATGTGTATCGAATGTCCTCGATGATGTTTGGAGCTGTATCCAGTCCTTTTACCTCGCAATATCTCAAGAATCGCAACGCAGAGGAACACAGAGCGCTGAACCCTGACGCTGCTGACGCGATTGTGAAGGATCACTATATGGACGACTACCTTGGAAGTGTGGATAGCATTGACGGTGCCCAAAAATTAGCCGCGGAAATAGTCCATGTGCACGCTTAGAGTTAGTCTTTGACGCCCTAGTGTGACATACTCATTTGATAAATCTGCTCAATAATTTGCTTTTTATAAATATAAAAACGTTGTGCAAGTTCATTTATGAAAGTTTCTTGGTCACCGAAAGTGTAAATAAACATAGTGAGTGGAGTATATTACAAGTATTAAGTACAAAACAGGAGTTGTGGAACAAAGAATCAGCTGTTCGTAATCTTTGTAACGGTCTAGTGAGTGTGATAAACAATCTCATTAACAAGCCATTTTCGCGGTTGGTGCGACTACTTAAGGTCTAATTTCACGCGACGCTTTTTCTGGCTGGCAAAATACTGACCGGGCTTGCTAGTTGACACGGATCACCGATCACAGATACGACACAATTTTGGTTTGTCTCTCAGAGAATTTTAAGAGTACTTGAAGTTTTGGGATAACTATAACTCATCATGAACTGTGAGGCATGCATGCAAGCAGTCGCAAGCAACGAGTCCCTGAAGTGCTACTTATGTAGCAGAGGCTACCACCACCAATGCCTCAATATGACTTCGGCCACGTATCGGGAGATGAATAAAAAAGCCTGGCAGTGTCCCTCTTGCGACAACATAACAAAGCGCTATAATAACGCGGGCGGTCGCAAAAGAGGAGACGAAACACCTACCCGCAAGCAATTCGAGGAGCGACCTGCCGCCGCATCCGCGTCCGCTATGACTGAGCCGGCAAGGGTCCCACCAGCTATCCTGAGTGATGGGCATAAGGTCCCTACGGATGTGATGCCCGGCAATCCCTCGGCTCCTGTATCTTATGAGCAGTTTGGAAAGCTTCTGGACGACAAGCTCGACCAATTTAGGGCCACAATAACTAGAGACTTTAATCTCATCCTGGGGAAATTGCGTGAGAGCTTCCAAAAAGAGGTAGAAGTCCTACGCGCCGAAAATGCAAAGTTGCGGGAAGATTTTAAGGCACTTGAAGAAAAAGCTAGTACCTCGGACGCTACTAAGACGTCAGAAATGATCGCGGGTCTCCAATCGCTGCTGAATGAGAGGGATCAGGAGATGCTTTCTAACGACGTAGAGGTCTCGGGCATTCCTGAATTCGACGGTGAATCTGTGGGACACCTGGTGATGGCGGCGGCGACGAAGCTCGGTATGACGCTCGACGAGCGCGATATCGTGAACGTAGGCAGGGTCGGACCCAGGCACGGTTTTTTGGATGGTGCCCCGGCGCCGCGCCCCCGTCCCATCGTCATCCGGCTGACTCGGCGTTCGCTCCGTGACCAGCTGTTGCAGGGTGCACGTGTGCGCCGTGGAGCCACCACGGCTGAGCTAGGCCTTCCCCCGCATGTAGAAAAACGATTCTACATAAACGAACGGCTCACAAAAGTAAACCGTGCTCTATTCGCGAAGGCTCGTGACGCGGGAAGAAACGCAAAATGGAGGTTCATCTGGACGAAAGAAGGTCGAGTTTATGGTCGTAAAGATCAAAACTCACAAAGATTTGTATTACGTACTGAAGATGATATTAATTCTTTTATCAAAGCCTAAATAGGTCTACTATGTATGTTTCTTTGTTTATCTGTGTTGTTTGCGTGAGTGAAACTTCTGTACCTAGTGAAAGTGTTCAGTCCCAGCGGATAATTTTTCAGAGTAATTGTTTCTGCCCCTTCATAATATATCGATTCCTGCTCAATATATTCATTATAAACCCATACACAATATATCACTATTCAGTCTACTTTTACACCGTAAATATTCTTTACATTTTCGTTTATATTTCTTCTATTCGCTATGGTTAAGGCCGGTTTAAAAATTAGTTTTCTTAATGCTGGGTCTTTAGGAACCAAACACGATGAATTCGAGGCTTCATTTATAAGGATCTCACCTGATATAATAGGTATAAACGAAACTTGGTTGAGAGAAGGAGAGGAGGGTCGGGCGCCTTTACTTCCGGGGTACCGTTTGCGTCATGTGCCACGGCCGCGCACCGTGCGACAGCGCGGAGGTGGCGTTGGATTTTATGTGCGCCGCGGCGTACGCGCCGTTACCGTCCCGCATCCCCCTGCGCCCGAACAAGTGGAACAGATGTGGCTTTCAGTATCGGTAAATGCTACCCGTTTGGTAATAGGGACAGCGTATAGACCACCGTGGCTCGGCTGTGACATCTTCCTCGATGCTATAAGTGAGTCGATATTAAGCTTTGCCAATTTTGATCAGATAATCATGTTAGGTGACCTGAACATAAATGTGCTAGAACCTAGTGGCAATCGCAATAAATTAGAGAATTTCTTGACTTGCATGACTTTAAAAAATCTGGTTTGTATTCCTACTCATTTTACCGAAAATTCGGCCACTTCTATTGACCTGGTGTGTACCGATGTCGACCCTGCTAAAGTTGCTATTACTGTTGACCATATCCCTAGTTTATGTAGCCATGCTATAATCACGGCAGAATTTAAAATTAAAAAACCAAAAATACCACCGCGCAAAATTAAATATAGGCCTCTGAAAAATATTGACATTAATAATTTGAATTTAGAATTAGAATCGCTTAATTGGGATGACGTATCTCGAAACAAGAATGTGTGTGACATGGTTACAAAACTCACTGGCTTTATTATATGCTTATTCGATAAGCTTGCTCCATTGAAGACAATAGTAATTAATGACAAACAGAAACCATGGCTTACGAGTAACATTCGATACATGATGCAACTTCGTGATCAAGCGCATAAGAAGTTACTTCGCACTAAGTCTGATATCGATAAACAAGACTATAAATCTCTCAAACATCTGGTTAATGTCAGTTTGTATTACGAAAAGCGATGTTACTTTGAAAATTATGTAAACAGAAATATAAACAACCCTAAAACCCTATGGAAAACCCTGCAGAACATAGTTCTTCCCCAATTCAATAGGAAAAAAGACATACCCGATCACTTCGATGATCCCGACGAAATTAATAATCATTTTCTTAATATACCAGGGGATAATAGTTGCAGTATTTCAAGTCTAACATACTATGAGTTTAATAGGCACGGTAATGCAACATTAACATTACATCCGGTAAATGAAATGACTGTTTCTAGGATTATCTTGTCACTTTCATCAAATGCTTGTGCATCTTTCATCAAATGTACAAGGTGTAGATGGAATCAGTTTGGATATGATCATAGCAACCCTTCCACACTCATTAAGGTCTATTACAAACGTAATAAATAAGTCAATAGCAACCTTCACTTTTCCAGAACTTTGGAAGACTGCCATTGTCCGACCAATACCTAAAAATTGTAATCCAGCGAATGTAACCGACCTTAGACCAATCAGCCTGTTGCCTGTGCTGTCCAAGATTCTCGAAAAGGTAATATATGATCAAGTTATGCGTTTCTGTGTGGACAATAATATACTACCATCAGTCCAATCCGGATTTCGTAAAAGTCATAGTACAGACACAGCTCTGTTGGATGTTATAGACAATATTTTGTGTGCTCAGGATAATGGCAGCGGCAGTATTTTGGTTTTATTGGATTTTTCGCGCGCTTTTGACTCGATAAATCATTCCCTTTTGTTATCTAAACTGTCATATTACGGCTTCGATACTGCTAGTAATGAGTGGTTCAACAGTTACCTTAAGGGTCGCCGGCAGCGAGTACTTCTACAAAAATCGGATGGCACTACACGTGAATCCCTGGATAGGTTTCTCGACAGGGGAATTCCCCAAGATCAATTATTGGTCCTCTATTATTTATTATTTACACATCTGATATAACGCAATATATCAAACATTGCAATTTCCACATATATGCAGATGATATTCAAATATATGCAAGACTTTCTCCAACAGATATAGCTTATTGCATTCAGCGTCTTAATGAAGATTTAAATCGTGTAGCTGAGTGGTCCAAGGCAAACTGTTTGGTGCTAAATGCTACGAAAACTAAATATATGTTGCTGGGATCAAAGCAACAAATTAAAAAAGTTAACCAAGTAGATTTCCACGTGGAAATGTTGGGCACAAAAATAGAACAGGTTGTAGAAGCACGGAATCTAGGCATCGTTTTGGACGGGCAGTTGCATTTCGAGAAACACATTCAAGAAGTAGTAAGAAATTGTTTTTATCGACTCAAATTGTTGTATCGTATCCGTGATTTTATTAGTGCAGAGCTCCGAATTCGACTTTGCGAGACCTTAGTGCTATCCAAACTCAATTACTGTGCCACTGTTTATGGTCCCTGTCTACTGCGAAAGACCCAAAATCTCTTGCAAAGGGTTCAAAATGCCTGCGCTCGATACTGTCTCCATATTCCACCTCGTGCGCACGTGACCCCCTTTCTCAATGGCGCAAACATTCTGAAAATGGAGGCAAGACAACGACTGCAGTTGGCAACTCTTCTGTTCGGCGTTATTCAGACTCGCAATCCACCATATCTATTTCATAAACTTACCTGGCGACAAGCACGACATGCTGAGAGTATAAGAGGGGCCACTGCACCACTTATTATACCGAGGCATCGTACAGCAGCCTTTCGCGGAAGTTTTAGGTATGCGGCTACTAAATGCTGGAACAATATCCGCCGCCTCTCCGTATTTGCAAAAGCAAGCATACTTTTAAGGTCAATTACAAGGCTCATCTGTTGCAGATACAAAAACAAAATAACTAACACGGAAGTATAATAATATATATATATATATATAATATATTTTTTATAGCAACAGAATTTACAATAATTGGCGTAAATTAACCATGCTTAATTTTTGAACATATGTATATATATGTGTGTGTGTGTATGTGTGTGTGTATGTATGTATATGTATGTATGTATGCATGTGTGTGTATGTGTGTATATGTATATATGTATATATATATATGTATGTGTGTATGTATGTATATGTATGTATATATGTATATGTGTATATATATATATATATATATGTATATAAGTATGTATGTGTATATATATGTATATATTTCGTATGCATATAAAATTCCATTTCATTAATAATAATCTAATTTGATGTAATATTTTATATTTCAAATTTTCATTTTCAAATTTTAATTGCATTATTGATGATAATTCCTTTCTAATTAATAATAATATAATTTAATGTAATACTGATTATGTTTGATTGATTTGTTGCCGCCTCTATAGGTTGGGTATTTAATTTAGCAGGTCATCAAGTTTTGGAGCCGGGGCCCCCCTATAAAATAACCCTAGATACGCCAATGGGAATGTGGTTGCATACCTTTATACCGCTGACAGATGCCTCGCACCTCAGTTTCTTGTCGTGTGTCTGGTCCTGGGTAAAGCGTACTAATGGCGCACGCATTGTGGATCAATTTTGAACGGAGGGTAGGTCCATCCGTAGGTCACCATTCCACACAAATAATTTCATCGATCCATCGATGTTTTTCTTCGTTTGTCCGGGCACACTCTCAATATAATCTTATTTGTGTATTAATATTACTTATTATTTATTCTTTTTATCCGATAATAATACGTATTTATTACTCTCACTACCACTGCACATCTTATGGTATCTAAGTAAATATAATATGGTATTTCCTTCTTGTTCACATTAGGCGCAAATTAATAAATCAAATACACGTACATTACTAACCGCAGTATGGACCCGACTGAAAATCAGCGTTGCAACTGATCTCTCGGTTGCCACATTATGCTGAGTCGGGCCCATTTTGGGGACTCAATACTTAAAACGTCCTGACATTTTGTTAGATATTTGGCCGATGATGAATTGACTTGTCCAGCTTGGCAGTGCAGTGGGCCAAGGGAACTGCACCGCCTGGAGACTGGCCCCTCACGGGCCAGGTTGCGCGTTCAGGAAATGTGTAGAGCAAGATCTTGGACTTAATGAAAAGCAGATTGTCGAACAAACAAATAAAGATGTATTGTCACATCACATTTGGAAAAACTATTTACATATTAACAATATTATAAAATCTTATAATTAAACAACGTCGTAATAAGCACCGACGGATTTCACCAGAATGACAGGAATGTCAAATTGAATTACTTTTTGTAAAAAGCCTAACCTGCCTGTTGTGCAACAATGTTGCCACACCACCCCCCTACGAAGAAACATAACCTCACATAAAGAAAAATGGTTAAAACAAAATAACAAAACCTAATCAATAAACTAATCAAAAGTCTTGAACTTAACCCGTCTACCTGACCGGGTAACGTAAGGTTGTTTTAAAGTATCAGGTATAGGAGGCGTTGGCGCAGGCGGCTTAGGTAGCACAGGAGATACAGCAGTTCCAGGCACCAAATGAGCCAAAGGAGCAGCTGTAGTAAGTTGGTCGGGTTTCGGAACCGGCGGTGAAACGGACGACGGCAGCACGGTGGTGGACGAGCCGTTTGCAAGTTGACAAACGGGATCATCAGTCATCACATGGGCTGGCTTCACTCGGTCAATGCTGACTTCTGCTTCTCGACCCTTAATGAGTAAGGTAATCGTCTTGTCCCTCTTGCGCAAAATTGGATAAGGGCCTGTGTAAGGAGCCTGCAACGGACGACGCACAGCATCGTAGCGCAAAAAGGCGTGAGTTGCTGTTGACAGGTCCTTAAAAGTGAAAATCGCTTGTTGTTGATGACGCGATGCCGGAACAGGTCGAAACTGAGCCATCTTGGCACGAAGCTGGTCGACGAAGTTGGTGACGTCAGTGAGACGCTCTGGTGCGACAGGAGTAACAAGCAGTTCACCAGGAAGTCGCAAAGGTTCGCCGTACAGTAGCTCAGCCGCGCAGGACCCAATGTCCTCCTTCAAGGCAGTACGTATGCCGAGGAGTACCATTGGAAGTGCTCTGATCCACGAGCTACCGTGGCACATCAGAGCAGCTTTCAATTGACGGTGGAGTCTTTCCACCATTCCGTTGGCTTGCGGATGATAACTCGTCGTTCTGTTCCTGGTGGCACCATGCATGTGCAGTAACTTCTGGAAAAGCGAGGATTCAAATTGTCGGCCTTGGTCGGTAGTGACGACTGTCGGTACACCGAACCGGGCTATCCAGCCAGTGGTAAAAATTTCCGCAACTTCCTCCGCTGTCATTGTGACCATCGGCCATACCTCAGGCCAGCGTGTGCAGCGATCTATGGCGGTGAGGCAGTAATTGAAACCGTTGCATGGAGGGAGCGGACCGATTATATCCAAATGAACATGGCGCAGTCTGGCTGACGGCGTGGAAAATTTACCAAGAGGCGTTGAAGCATGCCTTATTACCTTGCTTCGTTGACATGGTAAACAGTGTTTTGCCCAATTCTGGCAGTCTTTTCTAATGCCAGGCCAAACATAGCGGTCACTGACCAGTTTGATGGTTGTGCGTGCACCTGGGTGACTCAAACCGTGCAGTTTATCGAAAATGCCTCTGCGAAATGCAGGCGTCACATATGGGCGAGGCTTACCGGTAGAGGTATCACACACGACAGTAATATCTGTCCCTGGGATACTGACATCTTCCAGTTTCAAAGAGGAGCTGTTAGTGCGGCGAAAGCTATTGAGCTCGTCGTCCGTAGCTTGAGAGGAAGCGAGAGCGGCGTAATCCGCCTCTAGTGAAATGGCCTCGACTCTCGACAGAGCGTCAGCTACCACATTATCCTCTCCTCGTATGTATTGAATATCAGTAGTGAACTGGCTAATAAAAGAAAGTTGGTTAAGCTGCGGTGGCGGTAGCTTCTCACGGCGTTGTACGAAAGCGTACAACAACGGCTTGTGGTCAGTAAAAATAGTGGCATGCTGTACCTCGAGAATATAACGGAAATGTTGTACGCTTTCGTACACCGCTAGGAGCTCACGGTAATAAGCTGGCCATTCAGACTGGCGTGGAGTCAGCTTTTTGCTGAAAAACGCCAGTGGGCACCACTGGTCATTTACCTGTTGCTGCAAGCAAGCGCCGACGTGCACGCTAGATGCATCCGTGAAAAGACCTAAACGGGCGTCGTTCATAGGATGATGTAATAGCGTAGCGTCAGAGAGGCTTTGCTTGCATACCTCAAATGCCTTATGCAGCTCGGGAGTCCATGGGAATGGAGTGTTTCCTTTGCTGTTTGTAGCCACCACCGCGTCAATCAAAGGGGCTTGAAATTTAGCAGCCTGAGGGATAAAACGGCGATAGTAGTTTAAAACGCCTAAAAATCGCCTCATACCTTTGACTGTTTCAGGAGGTTTGTAGTCCAATAAAGCAGCGATGCGATCGCGCGGCGGTTGGATTCCGTCTCCACTGATAATGTGTCCGAGAAATTTGGCTTGTTCCGCACCTAATACACATTTAGAGGGGTTAATAACCACACCGTACTCCTGCAAACGAGAGAACAATCCACGGAGATGCTCCTTGTGGGAGGCTTCATCAGGCGAAAAAACGAGTATGTCGTCGATATAGGGAAAACAGTAATCGAGACCCCGCGTGACCTCATCGATAAATCGCTGGAACGTTTGTCCAGCATTGCGGAGGCCGAACGTCATAAAAGGAAACTCGAAGAGGCCAAACGGGGTAACGATGGCTGTCTTCGGGATATCGTCCTCAAACATAGGGATCTGATGATAGGCTTTCACCAAATCGAGAGTACTAAATACTCGTGAGCCGTGCAGATTGTGAGAAAAATCGTTAATGTGCCGGAGAGGGTATTTATCAGGAATGGTCCTGGCGTTCAGGGCGCGATAATCGCCGCAAGGCCGCCAGGAAGAATCCTTCTTTAACGTCATGTGTAATGGCGAGGCCCAGGCGCTTTTAGAGGGCCTTGCGGTGCCGCAGCGAACCATGTCCTCGAACTCTTTTTGAGCAGCTACAAGTTTTTGTGGAGCTAATCTACGAGGACGGCACGAAACCGGCGGACCATCAGTGGTTTTGATGTAATGCACAGTGTTGTGCTTAACTACTCTAGGTTGTCCTGGTGGTCGTGTAATCACAGGAAACTCAGCCAGTACATCCGCGAAACTGGAGCTACCAATGTTAACGACTTTGACGCTTGGCTGTGAGGTCCCGGAGAACGAAACAGGAACATGAAGTTTGGTGTTACCATCCACCAGGCGCTGATATCTACAATCAGGCAACAAATTATAATAACTAAGAAAATCGGCACCTATAATTGGTGTCGCTACGTCTGCGATCACGAAATTCCAATGGAAATCCCGGCGTAAACCTAAATCGAGGTGCAAAGAAACAGTGCCGTATGTCCCAATCGAGCTGCCATTAGCAGCACTCAAACTGTAGTTGCTAAGTTGGTAGCGACCTCTAAGGAGACGGCGAGGGAAACAACAGAGATCTGACCCAGTGTCGACTAAGTACTGGTGTTTAGACTTCTGATCTGTAACGAAAATGCGGCGGCCGGGACTAGTACAATCAGTAGCCGCCTTTACTGATTGTTTGTCGGGTTTCCCTGATTGCTAGGTGTCCAACTACACGGGGTTATACACCTTGTTGCCCTGTCATTGAATCTCTTATGGTACCAACATACCTTTGGGCCTTTCCTTGATGAGGAAACGCGAGAGCGTGAGCGCGAGCGATGAAATGACGCAGAACGCTGACGTGTACGCGTAGGCCTGATGTTGACAGATAAAGCAGCAATTTGTTGCTCTATGCGTTCCAAGCGCTGTGAAAAAATGTCATCATTCGATGAAGAACCTGCAGAAGCCGAACAAGAAAACACTTTACTGGGCCCTGCAATTTCCATGACTTTATCACCTAGTTCAGATAGCTTATCGAGGCTTAGTTCAGCCTGTGACGCAAGAATAGCTTGCACTTGTTGAGGAAGTCGACGTAGCCATAGTTGGCGCAAAATGTTCTCATCAGAGAGTGCGCTGCCAGCAAGTGAGCGCAGGTGACGAAGGAACTGAGATGGACGTCTGTCCCCGAGCTCCTCTTCACTAATAAGCTGTCGTACCCGCTGCTCCTCCGACATGGAGAGTCGTCTAATGAGCTCTGCTTTGAGCTTGGCGTATTGCTGACCTTGTTCAGGCGGCCGCGTAATGATGTCCTCCACTTCACCAGCCAATTTCTGATCGAGCTGGGCGATGACGTAGTTAAATTTAGTACTGTCTGCAGTAATACCAGCTATCTGGAACTGCGCCTCTACCTGTGCGAACCAAACCGCAGGCTTGTCTGGCAAAAATGTTGGTAATTTGACTGAAACTTTACTAACTTCAGAGTTTTGTTGAAGCTGTTGCTGAAACGCAGCATTGTCAGCTTGTAAACGTTCAATCAAAGCCTTAAGTTCCTCAGCCATGTTTGTTAATACACACTTAAATAAATAAGCAAATGACATGCAAAAATTATTTAGTTGAGATGAATTTAGTTAATTGAGCGTTGGAGGGGTTAGCAGCATAGCAACACCATTGCACCAAAAATATGGAAATATATGGCATAAGACACAAAATAAATAAATCATGCATGCACAATAACTCATAAAAAGTTCCCCATGCAATTCAGTAAAAAGTTTAGAAATAAAATAGTTTGACTTACCAAGGCAGGCTAGCCGTGACAAAACTAAACTTAAACTTACTTAAAACACCACAAAAAAAACTCAAACTATGGAAATCACACCATGAAAAACTAAAATGAAAACGTAAAAGTTTGTTTACAAACACCAATCTGACAAATCTAGACGGTCATGACGTTAACTGACGAGTGACCACACTGACGTTGTCAAATACACGTGCACCGAAATAAAACCGTTTTGCATGAACGAACGAAAAGTCAAAACGTACCAATCGGTCGCGATCGAATAGTCTATGGTAAACACGTAGTTCACTTCACAGCACCATCGATAGTTCCGCGTTTCTTCGTCGGATGGCACTAACGTCAATGCCAAAGAAAAATCTTGGAAAAACGATGAAAATCCGCCATTTTCCGTAGCCGCAGATGGATGAAATCTTCTTTTCAGCAATCCAATTTTGCAATCCAAACGTCTGGGATATGCTCATCACGTCGGGGTCACCAGTTTGGCCGATGATGAATTGACTTGTCCAGCTTGGCAGTGCAGTGGGCCAAGGGAACTGCACCGCCTGGAGACTGGCCCCTCACGGGCCAGGTTGCGCGTTCAGGAAATGTGTAGAGCAAGATCTTGGACTTAATGAAAAGCAGATTGTCGAACAAACAAATAAAGATGTATTGTCACATCACATTTGGAAAAACTATTTACATATTAACAATATTATAAAATCTTATAATTAAACAACGTCGTAGTAAGCACCGACGGATTTCACCAGAATGACAGGAATGTCAAATTGAATTACTTTTTGTAAAAAGCCTAACCTGCCTGTTGTGCAACAATGTTGCCACAGATATTTAGATTTCTGTAAGTTTGTCTTTGTGTTAACTGTTAACTACTTGTATTTCCACCGTCACCCGTTTGTGTTTTCTGCTGATTGTTGTATTATGTTGCGTGATTTTGTGTTTTTGAGTATTGTGTCGTCAAATAAATATATTTTTCTTTCTTTCTTTCTTTCTTTCTTTCTCAGGCATGTTTGGAAATGAGGTCCTGGGTGTCGAACGAACCGGCTGCATTTTCTTCGGTTCCTGAGGACTTGCGTGCCCCCAACACTTCCTTGGTGGACGTTAGGGGCCTGGGAAGTTGGGATGTCAAATCCGACTTGCTATGTTTCACTAGAACGACTTTCGGTAATCCCCCATCTAAATTGACCAAGCGCTCCGTTCTGGCCTATCATATGCGTGTTTATGACCCACTTGGTTTTTTAACGCCTCTTATTATCCGGGGTCGCATTCTTTTTCAACGAACTTGGAAGTTGTCTCTCGAGTGGGACCAAGAATTGACGAATCATACGGCGTCACAGTGGTGTGCTTGGTTCAAGGATTGTGAGGTAGTGTTGGTCGGTTATATTGCTAGACATTACCTCAACCATAAGACGACCCACTTGCGTCCGCACTTGCACGTTTTGCTGACGCGAGTGAGCAGGCTTATGCTTGTGTTGCGCACTGGCGTTTTGAGTGCGATGACGGCTCATTTCATTTGAGTTTAATCAGTGGCAAGGCTCGCATCGCACCCCTTAAGCCTGTCTCAATCCCGCGGTTTGAACTGCAGGCTGCATTAGTCGATGCCCGCATTCATAATTATATTGTAGATGCATAATGCAGATGCAGATTATTTCATAATTATATTGTTACTGCTGGAGGTTGAGGCAATAGTAAATTCCCGACCTCTTACCCATGTCGTAGTCGCTCTGGGAGAGGATCAAGCAATTACGCCTTTTCATTTTATTCTTGGGTCCTCCTCTCCGCATTCAGTCATCGGCCAACAGGACGACGCGGACCTTTCACGACGCGTAGCTTGGGTGAAAGGATTGCGTTTGGCAGATCATTTCATATCTGCCCACCTTGGTTCCTAGGCCCCATTCAGCCTCCACCAGGAACTTACAAGTCGGTAACAAAGTTTTAATCGTCGACGGCAACCTTTCACGTGGAATCTGGCCACGTGGGCGGGTCGTCGCGTCTTTTACGGGACGAGACGCCGTAGTGCGCGTCGCCGATATCGAAACTTTAGCTGGTACTCTGCGCCGTCCCGTACGCAAATTAGTTGTACTCCCTGAGTAGTTTTTTTCTACTTTTTGACTTTGTTTCTTTATCGTACTCCTAAGTTTTTGTGTTTTCACACCAGGGGGCGGTATGTCGCCGACCTCTTTGTACATACTGTATTATATCTGTTAGATTTTGACATATTATTAAAAAGAAATAAGTTCACGAAAAACCGTGTTCTCAATAAAGGTCCTTCATTTAAAATTATAAAATACGTGTAAAATAGTTTTTCAACAATCATCCCTTAAGGGAGAATAAGGGGAGGTGCAAAGTTAGTATGAAACTTTGCCGTTTTTTAAGTTATTCAAATGATATTTAGTACGAAGGTCCTTCATTTAAAATTATGAAACATGTGTAAAATAGTTTTAAAAAAAATCATCCCTTAAGGGGGAAAAAGGGGGGTGCAAAGTTAGTATGAAACTATGCCGTTATCCAAGTTATTCGAATGAGATTCTATATGAAGGTCCTTTATCAAAAGTCATGAAACATTTGTAAAATAGTTTTTCGAAAATCATCCCTTAAGGGAAAAAAGGGGGATGCAAATTTAGTATAAAACTTTGCCGTTTTTGAAGTAATTCAAATGAAATTCAATGTGAAGATCCTTCGCTAAAAGTCATGAAATACACGTAAAATAGTTTTTCGAAAATCATCCCTTTAGGGGATAAAAGGGGGGTGCAAAATTAGTATGACACCTGCCGTTTTTGAAGTTTTTCAAAGGATATTTAGTTCGAAGGTCATGAAACACATGTAAAATAGTTTTTCGAAAATCATCCCTTTAGGGGATAAAAGGGGGGTGCAAAGTTAGTATGACACCTGCCGTTTTAGAAGTTATTCAAATGATATTTAGTTCGAAGGTTCTTCATTTAAAATCATGAAACACGTGTAAAATAGTTTTTCAAACATCATGCCTTAAGGGGGAAAAAAGGGGGTGCAAATTTAGTATGAAACTTTGCCGTTTTTGAAGTTATTCGAATGAAATTCAATATGAAGGTTTGTCATTAAAAGTCATGAAATACATGTAAAATAGTTTTTCGAAAATCATCCCTTCAGGGGTTAAAAGGGGGGTGCAAAGTTAGTATGAATTCTGCCGTTTTTGAAGTTATTCGAATCAAATTCAGTATCATTTAGGTCCTTCATTGAAAGTCATGCAACATGTGTAAAGTATTAAAAATTTCGCTGCGATTTTCGAATTGAATTACTTTGTTCTTCCATGTGTTTAAATACCACATTTAATACTTGCTTACTTTCTTTTTTTTTTCATATTAGTCGTTCTAACACTTCTAAATTTTCTCAATTCTTCTTATTATTTCTCAGTTCATGTGTTTATAAATATATCTCAGTTCTTTAAAATACAACCCATAGTAAACAGCCTTTACGAGTATACGTCCCACTGCAGGGAATAGGTCTTCTCTCAGAGAGAGTAGTATGGTTTTAATTATTTCGCATGCGCTAAAAGTATCCCAATCTTATTTGCAAACGCAAACACTTTACTCAACTAAAGCCCACGCGGACGAAGTCGCGGGCAACAGCTAGTTGTACATAAAAAAAGGACATTCATCATCATCAACCTCATAATGTCCCCACCGAGGGGCACGGGTCTCTTCCCTGAGGAAGGCATAGGCCATACTCCACCACGGGGGCCAAGTCCAGATTGGTGGAGAAAAAAAAAACACTCTATTGTACATAAAAAAGGAGGTATGTCTTAGGTACTGCTTGAATGGTCCGTAACGGACGCAAAGGCAATAAACTCTGTGGATCTGGTTGTCCAACGATATTGTTTCGATATTTTTCAGGCTTCTATTAAAAGTGTAATCAACGGTCCAATATTTTTTATATTTTGGTTGAAACGTCGTCCGTCACGTAACCTATAAGATGTTAAAGTGGATGTGCTGTCGACTTGCTCATGTCAAGTGTTTAATATACGCTTTATTGTTAAGTCGTTGTCAAGTTATTGTCGAGTTTATTGTTAACGGCTGTCAGGTGTTTTATTACGCATTTTGGCCAAGTGGCTGGTGTTAACAGATTGTGAGTGTATGAGAAACTTGGAATAAATTACGTTGTGAAAATAAACATTTACATACAGGTACATACATTGCTTCTGGCCCTACAGTAGGATACCCTGTGTCGTGGGAACCAGAAACAGCGACATCACAAGCATGTAAACATCCAAGTTTTTCATCTCATCCAAGATTCGAACCCGGGACCTCTCTCTCGTGAGCTTGTGAAATAATGTGAACTTTTTGTAAATGTGTTGTGTGTAAGGTGTATGTAATTTCTTTAATATTTGTATTTTTGTATTTGAAATATACCTTAGTCATGTTATGCCTTATTTGAAAATAAATACAGCTTATATTACACTAAAATAATGATAACACCACGAAATCCACTGGCAAATGTTAATCAAAGCCAACAATTCAACTACCCGAATGCGAACATTGAAGCAGATCGTCCCCGTTAAATTAAAATTAGGGCCTTTAACTATCCCCCCAATATTAAACAATTCACATTGTATTTTTACAAAATATTATTTAAAAAAAATCAACCAACGACCAAGTGCTTGGTTTTGGTTTGGTTGGCTTAATTCAATAGGCTATTTGAGCGATTTCTGAAAACCATCTCATATTTTTTTGTTGGTGTTAATAGAGTTCTCAGAAAGTGGTCTTTTTAAATTCTTTCGTGTATTTTTTCTACAAAAGGCAAGCGAAAATTTACTTTTGAAATAAGCCGCCTAAACGCTATCTTGGGCAATATGGCGGCGCACAGAAATTATGACGTCACTTGCCCGTAAACCAACCCATAAACATACGAATGAATGACAGACGCCATTTTTACTGACAGTTTACGTCATGATGCAAAAGGCCAATCTAGGCCGTTATCGATACAGATGCATAATTATAAAATTTTATCTTGTGTTTTTTTACAAATAATATTTTTTTGTAGCTAAAATGAGACTTAGGGTTTTTAAGACCCATAATTTATACGAATACGTAGGTATACATGATACTGTTTTTTTCACACTGTCAAATAGCCTATTTGCGTCGGTACAATTTTTGGTAGCCCAATCGGCTCATTGTAACAATGGTTTTTAATTGCTCTTTTCAAGGTCATTGAATTTTAAATAATATGGAATTAGAAAATAAGCACAACTTTTTTTTTTCTTATGAAGCATGTACATTAACTATGATTTCTATATTGTCTTTGATTGCTTTTTTATTGCCAACACCAACCATGATCCCTTTGCAGGGACTGGGAAGGGTAAAAATAACCCTATTTTTCACTATGGTTTCGCAGTTTGCTTTATTTTATTAACAGTTGTCGATTCAATTACTTAAGAACTTTGAAAGATTTTCTACACACATGACTGGTTTAATAATTTTAAAACAACCTGATTTAATGTTTTTTTAAAAACTTCAATAAATACATATGGATGGCATTATAGGAAAAAGCCCACAATCCGTTCACTTCGCCAAGTCCCAAAGTTGCCGGTACTTTGGCGAAATTTCACCGAATTAGTGAACCAAATGACCGAAGCCCGCATCCAACTTCCTACAACCGTACGTCGCATTTTCAGTGTGTTGACAAGAACCTTCACTAAACGCATTTTCCGACTCGCTCCAACTTTGCAACTTCTCTTTGTTTAACGTCCATCACACGTTCACTGACATAATTCTTAAAACGTCTCCAATATATCCCGCAGTGGATGCGACGCTAGTCTTTGAGTCGGAGTAAAAGAGGAATCTGCGGTGAGTTTTCTGACTACAGTGGAGTTCTAACGAACTGGTAGCGTTAGTATCGCGGCAACGCTCGACGGTACGGAACGTGCACAGCTTTCCGATCGGCCTCCGGTCTTGATACTCGCGATGTATTGGGAGTAGAATGTTCGAATGTTTTGTCGATGTATTCCACGACCGACTGAGTGCAAAATAACGCTGAACGGATGGTTTAGTTTCAATGTGTTTCAGTTCTTCTAAAAAGGAGTTTCGAAGTCGATGAGAGTTGAATAAGCACGAGTGTTTTTGCAAAGGATTTCGGAACATTTTGGGAATTGGAAGGGGTTAACTTCTCCTCGGACTTCTCTAAAGGTATGTGCTAGTTAAAAAAAATCTGCAAGCTTTAGTTTCTCGATAACAGGTAGCCCTTCTGCCTAATGGCTTTTGAATTCTGATATGCAGTAGTATGAAGAATATTCCCAGTAAATTATCACTAATGTTCCCAGAACCGATAATAAAAAAATGGGCATTCTCAAGAGAGAATCTTTATATTCGCTGCAACAGCATTGTAAAATCATTACACTAAAAATCTCATAGTAATATACTCGTTTTGTTTACTATGACAGATTGAATAGTTCAATGTGGAAACAGTGTGTGTGTGTGTGTGTGTGTGTATGGATGAGTGTGTGTAGTAATCATATAGGTATACTATGTAACAAAGTTGGATTAGTTAGGTACAACATTTAAAACTCAAGACACAATATACGATATTTGATTTCGTGGATTGGTCTCCACCATACACAGCAGGACACATATAATGACACGGAAGACTTTCAAAAACAAACACTTAACCCGGCGTGAGTGAGGTATGGTATGTCATACCCGAGAAATTTTCAAACTCAGATTATTTAATGTTACTGTTGCTGTGCGGGTTTCAACATTAGCTACTGAAAAGTCGAACTCGCACACAACATTAAATTACATTAAATCTGAAAAATCTGTGTTTGAAAATTTCTCGGAAGGTGAGGGTGAGAGAAGCTAGGTCTGAGTGCTTATACTGAGTTTTTTCATTCATTTCATTTCAGTCTCAAAGAGACAACTAGGTGGCGCGCTTTGTCACTCCTATACAAAGTGCAAACGCTCTCGCTATCGAAAGTGAATGAAAAAACTCGCACTAAGCATTCTTTAAGCCGTTAAGTTAAGTGTTGTACTGCTGGTGACGGTGGATACACGATATGGAAGTGCCGCTAATTTGGTGCTATGTTAGATTCATAAGACCTTTCGGTTCCTTTTTTAGTTATAATCATAAGCAAACCCTATATAAAGAACTTATAGAAAGCCCTATAGAAAGAACTCAACAAATAAAAGTTTACATGTTTTACAACTTGTATTTTTGAAGGCACTTGGTTATTCTAATAAAAAATAACGCTGATTATACTTAATGCTAATATTTTATTGACTCATCTTGGTAAATGATTACTATTATTAAGATGTCTTAAGTCAAAAATGATAATTGCACAAAGATAGTATCAAGAACATAAATCATCGTTTCGGTTAGCTCATACCCATCTCATAGTTGGTGTAACAATTTCTCACATCACTCACGTCGGGTTAAGAAGAAAATTCATTTGCATGATTTGACACAGGCGGCGTTTGTAGATTACGAAGCGGCACGAAGCTCAACGGGTCAGTTAGTTGTTATTAATTAAGACCTTCTGTGGAACACCATGTGTTATTTATTATTTTACCAACGCTTGAACAAGTACGAAACGTAATACACTTAGTGCCATGTTACAGCAGATTGCTAATTGTGTATTACGTAATATACGTAATACACAAGTAGCGATCCTGTGTAAAATGGGGATATAATTGATTAAATTTACTTATGAAAGTAATTTGCGCGCATGCACTCTCTACTTGCCGATGCTTTTTGCTTAATTAATTATAACAGCTAAGTAAACCGTAGCTGCCATTACATCATGAAAAAGCGAAACCAGAACATGCGATGGAAGCAGATAAAATAAAAGAAATAACTTACTAACAACGCAACCACTTATTATCCTGGTCCCAAACCTAGATACCCTGTACTATGGTAGCCAAACAAGGAATTCAAAAACATGGAAATACACCCAGACCAAGTCTATCAACATGAAAAATATGGTTGGCAGCATATTAACCTTTACGTTTGTTCGGTATAGTGTCGTTATGTTACTGGGGACAGTAAGGAAAATTTAGCCATAGATAGAGGTGTTGTCGATTATCTTGCCGATTTGGAGAAAATACAGGCACAGATAGTGGATATTCCATAGCTTACAATATAGGGTATTAATATATCTGCCCTATTAAATATTTCTCACTTATCAACTGTTATTAAAACGTCGTTTAGCAGGATACTGTGAAGTTTTTGAGGGGATTCCAATAATCGTTAAAAATTGTAATTATAGGCATTTTTCTCTCAAATGCTCTCGGCAAAATCTCGAGTTATTTTTATAAGTCAATTCCTGGTATTCTCGATTTTAATAAATTGTAGGTATTCTTCATACATCACAAAAAAATTTGTCGCTAGGTTAGGCTTCATTACACAATGCAAGTTGTTTTACAAGACATGTGTTTTAATGACACAGTAAGTCCAGTCAGTAATTAAAACTACACCACTGTACCGTGTTTTATAAATGACACTTAAGTTTTTACATGAGGCACTGCTGCTGCTGTTTGCGTTTTTTTTTTTCATTTCAAACTTGACTTGAACTATTTACATACATACATACATAAGCTCACGATCCCAGAGGGGTAGGCAGAGACCAGGGACTGCCTGAATGAATGGATGAATGTCGATGAAGCGAAAGTGATTTGTCAGGACCGTGGCAGGTGGCAGCCCCTGGGACTCTATTCTGTTAGCGCATTATAGTACGATGACATATACACGGTCGGGTCAAATGACGTGTTTTTTCATATCATTGGCGCTTAGAATGTTTGATACATGTGCTCACTTTGACATGACGCGGCATTGAAACTAAATCGTCATGTTCAAGCAGTTGTCATTGCACTACAATGCATTAGCAGAATCTAGGCCCTGGTCTCTGCCCACCGTTGTTGAACTATTTCTGATAGCAATATTAGTTCCTTTACTGGTTCTACTGAGAATTGTTTGACTCACTCTGACACAGCGCATCTCCATTGAATCCTCAGCGCATTTACTCACATACTGTGCTATTTTATACCACGATAAAGCCATGCATCATTATCGACGGCCTTTGCCCCTAAGATTTTTTTCTCAGAATTCCGGAATCGTACAATTGCTCTTTGACCCTCTGATGACGTATATCACTAGATAACTCACCATCCGAGTTATACCATACGACCTTGGCTTGCCGTCTTCGTACAGCGGACAGCAAACCTGTACATTTCTTTAATTTGTTGCAATGGACAATACGGCAAAAATATGTTGCTGAAATAAATATACCGTTTCTAGATTAACCTCTATAGAGCACAGGAAAAATACTTTATAAATTTTTACTTCAATAATTACGGAGAAAAAAAAAAATTCGAAACCTATGTGTGACGTCACAGCTCGACCACATTGAAGAAGTTTCGCGCTTAGCTCGCGACGTCGCCGCCAAAAAAAATGTCAGTGTCTGTTTGACAGATGACCATCCTATTGGTTTCAGTTTTTTTTACCTTGGCAAAGTGTGGCATAGACACAATATTCATACAGGTCTCAGAGCTACGCCACTTCATTTTTCTCCCTTTACTCAAAAATAATTTTAAAAAGGCAAGTATTGTTTTTGTCGCATTGTCCATTGCGCCTGTAATGCAACTGATTAGAGTGTACTTAATACACACTGTGACATTTTAAATTTTGGCACGTTTTTCAGTGGTTTTACATCCTAGTATTAGCCTGCCTGCACTGTCTGTCTGTTCGTCTAATTTACGTAAATAACATTATCTCTTTAATAGCAGGTATCTGATGAAATTGTTCACTGAATATGACAACGCGTGGAAGATCATAAGGAGAGGCCTTTGACCTGCGCAGAAACACGGCTGTCTAGAAAAAAAATACAATGCGTTATTATTTCCCAACAAACAAGAATCGTATTATATTATTCACATTTTTTGTTTTGACTCTATCGTAAAAACTGTATTAATTAGAAGCATCACAACTTGGCTACGACCAAATTTTAGTGCTGAGATCCTGAGATAAAATTAAAACAAAAAAGAATAAAACTTACCTATTGAGTTAGACTCCGGATTTAATTTATACTAATAGGTTATGTCATCATGATCAACCCATTATGACCCACCGAGGGGCACGGATCTCTTACCTGGGGAAGGTATAGGCCCACGGGGGCCAAGTCTGGATTGGTGGAGGTTTGTAAGACTAGTGGCCGGTCTTACTGTCAGAAGTTTTCAAGTCGCACTAAGGCATTTGACTTGGCTTAACGACTGCCATCTATCGACGGCAGCCGGCACCAACTGCTTAACGTACCTCGCGAAGCACGGAACTGCCACTACCGTTAGTCATAGAACGGTCACCCATCCATGCACTGAACGCGCCGTATGTCGCTTAACATTCGTGATCATTTAAGATCACTCAGGCGGCCGGGGCTACGAGCGATTCACGATTTTTGAAGGGTTTGGTCGTTCCGTATTGTATTAGAATGGACGTCCATTCGGGTTTTTTTCCTTTGGTGTTGTATGAACTTCAGCATTTAGAATACTCTATCACACAGTGCAAGAAAGAAAACGAAGAAAGGAATTCTCCCTCTCTCTTTCTCTCTCTGTATGATACAATTTATCAATTGTATTTCTATCGCACATCAATCTTTACTAAGTATGCACTTAACTTGATTACGTTACGATTGGCTTTAAAACTGAAGTGTAAAAGTCGAACGTCGGACGTCTGTATAATCTCTTGCGCGAGAATGACTCAAACGCTTTACGGCAAAACCGAACGGTAACTAAATAACACTTACGAATTTTTAAATAAACATAGTTGTAAAAACAGCGCGTGAGTGATTATTTTTAGTTACCCAGATACACAGGTCTACACGGTAATCTCGCAGAGCGATGCGATGACGCACTATGATGACCTCCAATGACATGCTTTTGCTATAAAATATTACCAGTACCAAATGACAAAAGTATTTATAATAAAAACAACCTCTACGAGTATACAGCAAAACCACTTGTTCTTGTCCCTCGTTATACTATGTATTAACCCGGCAAGAAAATCACGGACATAGAAATATACCCGGAATGACGACCTCTGTGGCGCAGAGGTTAGCGCATCTGCCTACCATGTGAGTGGTCCCGGGTTCGAATCCCGGCTGGGGACAAAAAAAAGGAAACCTAGGTTGCTTGGATGTTTACCTAAAGCCCTCATTAGACGCATTTAATCTATTCTGTAGTCCTTGTGAAATTTCCACGACAGAATTTTAATCGACGTTTTAAAAGAAAAATACCGTTAATATTATGTTGTTGATGTTGCTATTGCAAAGGATTAAAGTTGAATTGTATTGGCAGTGCAGCGGGAGAAGACAGACCTGACAGGACAAGTCCTCACGTACACGCTCTTGGGCAACCGAAAGAGGGATAGGCCTGGAAAAGATCTATAGTCCAAGAGGCCAAATCGATCGGCACTAACTGCCTGAATTAGAAGTTGCCGCGAACGACTGTCAGGAGTAGAGATCTGTGGTTGAGGCTTTATGCTTCCCTAGGAGGTAAAGGACTGAAGAAGAAAAGAATATTGACAGTACACCGATATAAATTCGATAATACATCAAGTTTAACATTTTAGTTCCAAAGTATGTATATCCTTGTAATACAAAAATGCACGTAAAAGTTTATGATATGCTGTCGAGTGCTCTGTCATGTGATTAAGTGATCATTGCCATGTATGTAATTAAAACCAATCATGTATTATCTGTGTGATTCAAATCACACAATTCCGATTGCAAACCAATATTTTGTAAGACTCAAACAAGAGGAGCTGTAGTTATTGGACCGTATGACGATATCGAAGAGGCGCGACCTTGTCGTACGCGCATTCATTATGTCACCGCGCAGTAGGTACAGCTATTCACAAAACATTTCGACACATCAATAATAATAATTTATTATTGATAATCTAGTCCTCGGTTCATCCACATGTGTTTACAGTTGAAATTCACATAACCGGAAATGCATTAAAATAATTTTAAACTTATTCATCAAAACAATCAAACGCAGAACTGACAGCTGAAATTGATCTTTCGAACTTCGGTGTAAGCGCATGCGCATGGGTCCTCTACAGAACTGACTTATATTATAACTTAACTGAATAAAGTAACCACCAGTAATAGAGGTCGCTTACGGGTTTGTCTATTAGTTTGACTATCTAATAAATTCAGTATCAAACGCGATAAGCCCAATGAACGGCTTGGCATTGCGATCCATTAGATGTTCCTGTGACTTAGGAGCAGTTAAGTCTCCGACTGTACTGAGTCACACGTCCTCTCTAAATGGTGGCATTGGCGGATTGATTAGCATGTTGTGTGCAGCTCGATCGTGTAGGCGACGCTCGTAAAACGCATACGTATTTGTAATGTACCGTAACGTAAGGAAACAATACGTAGACGTCTAACTAAATATGTCTAGCGCAAAGAGTTCGGAAGATAGGGATTAGGAGTACGCGGCTTTGTTTTTGCAGGGTCTGGTCGTTCCGTATTGTATTGATAGGCACAGGAGTGTTAGAATGGACATCCACTCGTTTTTTTCCTTTGGTGTATATGAAAAGGAAGCTAATCTTTGTAGCCCTAAGTTCTTAGTTTCTACGTCAGTTTAGTTTTTCATTCAAGATTTTCGTTATGAATGCCTTCTCATTCTAAAAGAGCCTAAAAGCAAACCACAACGGAATCGTCGTCGTACATCTACGTCAACATTGGAGCTTGTAAAAAAAATCACGACAGTCAGATTAATCAATCACGCTTGACAAATTCGAATGAATGGTAGTTTCTGTCTGTCTGTTAATCTGTTATGGCGTAATGAACTTTATCAGTAAGCGAAATTAAATAAAGAAGTTATTTTCTCGAAAACTATAGCACCTAAACATAAAAAAAATATTCTTATTTAGTGACCGCAAATCTCCATTTCCTAGAAGAAACTTTCTCGATTTGTGGCCCTAGAAAATTATAGGTAGGGTAGTTATGTTGATGTCAACGCTGGAAAATCTTTGAACCTGAATAGGCGTTCTGTCTTCATCTTGGGTGACGATTCTAAATTTAAAATTAGCTTTCACCATTACGCTTTTGGAGCATTGCAAGACGGCCTATTTGGACGCCAAACCTTTTTCGGGTCTGTATGACGCCATAAAAAAAGTTATATTACCATACCCAAATAAATAAACCTGGCCGCTATAAAAAGAGAGGCGACAGATGCTGGGCACGTAAAGACAAAAAAAAATGCACGGAAATAGTGACTCATTCATTCCTATTATATTTTTTATTGATTATTTTTACAGTTTTTCGGCCAGGACTTCCGCTGTGATTGTGAAAGTTCCGTTGGTATAATAAAACGAAGTGCTTGCAGGGCAGCGGCTTGGAATGGGATATGGGTACCGGCGAATTAGGTAGGACTATTTTTTCGTCGTGAAAATCCGTGGAATGCTATCAGCGTTCACGCGTGAGTAAGTAGCGCATAGACAAACCTAGGTATAGGACAAAACGTCGCTTTAGTCTTAACCGTAATGTACTGTTGACAGCATATCAACCTTCACATATTGCTTGCAAAGACACCTCTAACTATAACTGAGTAAAAGGCACGCATGTAAAGGTTGATTTCCTATCAAATATACAATTTTCACCACAACATATTTCGTCTATTACAATCTAATACAACAATGCCCCGTCTCATCTCTTAAAAACCCATATTTCACGGAATGAATTTTATCTCAGGCACGGCCATAATTTATGTCTTACAAGGTCGTGAAAAAAATAGCCTGGGCGTTTTTAGGCTATCCCTACTCTATCTAACAGGCATCATCTTCCCAACAGGGACGCGTGGACTGCAAACTGAAGGTCATCTCTTCGGAGGTTCAGACACGTAACGCTAACTTCGCACGAGAATAAATTTTATCAATATTAATTACACTAGTAAGAGGACTGACACAAGTGTTTGCTTCAGAAGGGCGGCACTATTCGTACATGATTTTCTCACACATTTGACATAATTCCTTATTTATGGTCATAGTAGTTTTGAATGAGAATCAGAATAATTTATTAATTAACTTTATATTTACATAGGTAATATATAAAAAAATATTTTTACGTTTAAATTTGATCATGTTCTGCTTTCATTATTTTGTCGTTACGATTATTTCCGTTATACTATTCATACGCTCTTTAAGAGCGTATTGCGACTTATTTCAAGTTCATAAAAGTCAACAATAAGTTCAAATGTCACCTAACATTCTTCACAACATATTTATTATTTCATTTCCCTCGCTGTCCATCGCAGTTGACTACTTGGGAATACCTTTGGTATACAATGTGTTATTGAAACAACGAAAAACCTAAAACTGCAGTGACGATTACTCAAAATCTAATAAGTAAAAAACAACTCCTTATTTTTTACATAATCATAAAGTTAGCTTATGGTTCAACCGACTCTACAATGGTTCAATAATTTCCATTGTAAACTACCTACAACTAGAACAAAACCAATGGTTCGATTGAACTAAATAGTTTAGTAGAATTTGTTCAGTCGGTATCAGAAGTTTGATTAGAGTTATTTAAATAAAGCACGGATGATAATATTGACTTAATCGGTATCGGTATGACTTAGAAAGGAACAATTAAAAACCATTGCTATGGTGAACCGATCGGCACACAAAAATTTCTACATGTTAATAGTTTCGAATGATTATTGGAAACACATCTGAAACGTACAAAAGGTTCGGAAGTGTCATATTTGGAGCAAACTACCTTCTTCGTAGAGTTGAATGTGTGAGACAGGCAGGTTATTGTGTCAAAGCGAGGACGGGTTGCCTTTGAACAACTTTGCTTTCAGCCCGGAGTGCGTAGGTCTAGCTTCACCTTGTAATACATAGATACGCCACCAAGTTAAAAAGGTTCTCCGAAATCGACTGATGTGATTTGCAAAGGAATAAATTTCTAAAAGCAATATGTTACTCATAATTCATAACTTTATGGCGCAACTACATGGTTCGCATGGATGTTATATTACATTTGGATGTTACATTTTGCTCTGTAGAGGTAAAAATATGGCTTGTCTCATACTTGATGCCCACTTAGGGCACAGTATTTTTTAGGTTGCTTGCAGTATTAAAAATAAAAGAAGTTTAAAATAAGACTACTTCGGGCAACAGAGCAAATTTTAGACATAGCTATTAGATTGAAATTAAATTTGACATAGTACGTATTATTATTAAAACACTCCTCAGAATCAGTTGAAATGCATCTGTGCTAACGGTAAAGTTGTAACCACAGATAATTTAAACTGCCTCTGAAACGTATGTACGTAGAAAATTGAAGAAAACGCGCACGTAACTTTGAGGAATCTTTTCTTTCAAGTTTTCTGTCCGAATCGCATTGACAAAGTGATTATTCTATTTTAAAAATTAGACATGGTATCGCAAAAAAGGAAAAAAACATTAAAAAAGGTTCATTGGTCGGTCGGCAACAGCCTGTGAGGTGTGTTTTAAGGTAGTTACGCCTTGCATATACGAAAAAAACTAAAATTAGGGCCGCAAGGTCTACCGCAAGATTTTTGTCCAAAAACACAAGGAAGTTTAAAATTTATACGGACTACTAAGAGCTAATTTTAAAAACATTAGGCTTTTTAGGGTCACTATAAAACCGCGTGTAATGCGAAAATAAGCGCGTCGTGTCGTAAAAGTAAAAATAAATGCGCAAACGAGCGAGCAAGGAGCATTATTAAAGCCATTGTGACCTAAATAGGCTAAGTGCCCTTTTGCAGTTTTATAGTGCAAAAAGGTCCAATGAAACGTTACACTTGTAAAGTCTAGTTTTTACCTGGTCAATTTTTATTAAATATTTTTTCTTATAATACCCAGTTATACATGTCAAGCGTTAGTTAAAAATGCTACGAATTGAGAGGCTCTTAAATACTAAAGAATCATTATGTTAAATGATAAAAAACCGTGAAGGATTTTTTTTTCCATTATTAATACATACATTACTTGACTTTAGTAAACGAGTCCGGAATAAAGTAAATAATGTGTAGTGCTTACAAAAGTGTTAGTTAAAAAATAATACATTACCTAGTAGTCTAGTCTAGTTACGCTATTTAAAAGTGCTAAAGTTTCAAATCGGATTCAAAGAATGACATCACAATCACAAGTTTCAATAACGTATTAGCCGATTAAAATCCTAAAATATATGTGTTTGCAAACGGATGGGGTTATCTTCATGTTATCAATAATCAAACATAAATAAGAAAAACATTATGTCCTTAATAAAGTTGTTCTCTAAAACAAATTATGTTTTAGATTTTCGAACATTGAAGCTTCTGTTTTTCTATTTTATTTCATCGTATTTCTCCTGCAACCAAACGTCGTCTAACAATAATCTGGTGATCTTCGATCTCGAACGACCACATTTAACTAGTAGGCGACCAAAAGGTAGTGTTCGGTTCTAATACGCTAGTTAAAAGCACGTTCGTTCGTTACCTAGTTCACTACTATGCAAACTACGAAATCGCCTTACATCTGCATGTTTCAGCTGTCTATGGCGCTCTATGCAAGGACGATCACTTTAGTGCTGTGAGACGGGGTGGCAGCGTAACCAGATGTACAGTCGACAGCACATCATGGTATACACCCATGCACTCTACTCCGTTGCATTACGGGCGACTATGCAACTAAAATGTGAAGATTGACGTGCTGTGGACTGTACGAGCAGCGAGCCTTATCTATACCAATATTATAAAGAGGAAAGATTAGTATTTTTGTGTGTGTGTCTGTTTTTAAGGAATAGGCTCAGAAACTACTGGGCCGATTTGAAAAATTCTTTAACCATTAGAAAGCTACATTCTTCGTGAGTAACATAGGCTATATTGGATTTTTAAAAAGTTTTGAGTTCCGTACGAAATCTCGAATAATCTAACCCAAGGTCATAAAAAGTTATTATTAGTAAAACTACCACGGAACTAATATAGCTATTTGCACCGAAACGCTTTTGCCACCCGTGCGAAGCCGGGGCGGGTCGCTAGTCTTAAATAAATAAAGAACATCCGCACAATACAATCACTTGACCTGGTCCCAAACTAGTATACCCTGTGGTATGGTAACCGGGGAAAGACATTACAAACATCGAAAATCACCCAGACCAAGGCCATTTGTACAGATGTATAGCGCCCTCCAGTGGGAATCGAACCCGCGACTTCTTTCTTGGTAGCTAGTGCCTTAACGGGTCAACCAACGAGGCAATCTTGTTTATCTACAACTAGTGCCCGCGACTCCGCGTCAATCCGCGGTGGGGACCGTGGTGATTAAAAAGCCCATACAATCTCTCTGAGAGAAGGCAAGAGTGCTTAGTGCGAGTTTTTTCATTCTCTTTCGATAGCGAGAGCGTTTGCAATTTGTATAGGAGTGACAAAGAGACAACTAGCTGGCGCGCTTTGTCACTCCTATTGAATATGAGTTTACGTTAACGCGATCGAGTAGTTAAACAAACTCGCACTAAGCACTATATAGTGAGACTTATTTGACGACCTCTGTGGCGCAGCGGTTAGCGCATCTGCCTACCATGGGAGAGGTCCTGGGTTCGAATCCCGGCTGGGGACAAAAAAAAGCCCAGGTCTTGGATGTTTACATGTTTGTGACGTCGCTGTTTCTGGTTCCCACGTCACAGGGTATTCTAGTGTGGGCCCAGTAGTAATGTATGTAAATGTTATGTTATGTTTTAAGTAGGCTGCTAACAATCTGCCATCAAGTAATATTGTTTGGGTCGGTTTCCGAATCGAGAAATTCACTAAGTAAATATCGTTCTGTCACGCTTTTTCTCATTTCAAAAACTGGCCCGTATGCCGTCACAAATTCAAAATTTTATTTCAACTATTTTATTCATGACAAAAACAAATGAAGGGTACAGCGCCACCAAGTTATCTGTTCAGGTGGGCAAAATTGTAACTAATTATAAATCCTGTTACCCATTTTATGTTTTGTTTATTCACTTACTAAGACTTATAGATATGTTTGCACTAAAATTAAAAGACGGGTCTTTGACTTAAAATATTCTCATTTTACTAGGTAAATTTCTTAATATGTTACTACTAAATTCTCCACTAGCGCCGCTATCAACTGAACAGATAAGATGGTGGCACTGTACAAGGCTAGAACGATGAACGTCAAAATATTTTTATTTTTATTTTAGTTTTGTTTATGGTAGCACCTTTGGATCTCTATCATTTGGTCTAGGTCTCAGAGTCTGGGTATCATAGAACGCTGTGAGTCAAAAGATGTACCAAAAAGAAATATTCCGCTCCATAGCAGTATCGCTGAGAGTATAAACTTCAAACTCGATTATCTCGAAATGTTGGGAAAAGGACATTCATCGTCCTAGCCTTGTAAGTTTACTTTATGAACGTCTCTTTTGCAGTCTCTCGCTACTTGCATCCTCAGCTCAGCTATTTTATCCATCCATAATGATGGTAAGTAACGGAACCGGATGGCATTTTTCTCTTCAGAAAAAACTTATCCGCCGTTCGCTCAGGACGCGATTAGGTGCAGTTACTCAGTTAAAGGTACAGCATTCACTCGCATGGCGCTGTTCATACATTATGTATGTCGGTGTGTGTGTCGGTATGTTCGCTGCATCTGGCATCTGGCGCGTGCCTGTTTCTTTATGCCACGTACAGTCAAACAAACAAGTCTGATTCACAGTTGGAGAATTTGTGAAGAAGATTCACGACTGTCTTTGTCTTGTTGGCATAAGAGTGTGGTATCAGGAGGACTAGAGGATAGAAATTATAGATAGATAGAGAACACTTTATTGCACATAAAAAAGGAAATTACACAGGTATTTCTTAATCTAAGAGTACAGACGGCGGCCTTATCACTAAAATTATAACTTATATATTAATGAATTTAATTATTTAACATAGAGCAACTGCTATTTAGACATTTAAACATAAACATTTACATATAGGCATATAAATTGCTTCTGGCCCCACCGTCGTATCCTAGTATCCCGGGTATCCCGTGTCGTAGGACCCAGACACAGCGATGTCACGAACATGTAAACAAGGGTTTTTTTTTGTGTTAACTGTTATGTATATTAAATTAAGTGCTTGCTAAAAATACAGTGCAACTTCCTAAAATAATGACGCTACACGCCTATTACAAGAGTAAGAAATGTTTTATTTATAAACCATAACATCAGATAAAAGAAACAATGTTAAATGGGACCATTTTAGCCTTACTAAACATATACTTAGCGGTGTAGAAGTGTCATGTCTTATTTCTATGCTGGTTGTCTTGGGGTTGATTGCAACTGGGAGTCACCGTACAGTCGGGGTCTGAAAATGTTTACCACCTTGAGGTTCATAATTGTACAGACAATTATACGACACAAGGTCGATATTTGTTTTGATTTGATTAGATAAAGCTCAAAATAAAGAGTAGAGTACCAACCTGTCAAAGTGTAGAGCAAACCTTATTCGTTCACTCAAGGAGGTTTTATATAATGTATAGAAAACAAAACAGACTATTTTGACAGATTTTTGTTTCACTTTAACAAATGCAATAATTTTAAAATAAGAAATTAGTTTAAATACAGTGCCACCATCTTATCTGTTCAGTTGATGGCGGCGCTAGTGGAGAATTTAGTAGTAGCATTTCTTTTTCCTTCGGCGACCTCTCCGTCACAAGGTTGTCTGGAAGAAATTGCTGTTAGCAATAAGACCGCCTATTGTATATATTTCCTTAATTGTAACTCTTATTTGTCTCTTGTTTCTTATGTGCAATAAAGAATATTCTTATCTTATCTTATCTTAACTTTTGAGAAACTTACCTAGACAAACGAGAATATTTCAACCCGTCTTTTTCAATGAACTTTTTCTGGATCCCTCTTCTCTTTGGTAGTACATATAGTGGACAGCATGTTGACCTTTACAATTTTGCTGCAAAATCGTCCGTTAGGTAACGTCGAATTTAGTGCACAGATGCAAAGCTTGAGGTGTTATTGACTCTGAACGCTATTGTACAAAAACTTACTTTGGTTTTAGGTAATTGCTATTTATACGCTCGTATTACTACGCCGAATTTTAATATGTAATGGAAATGGCATTTTATTTTACCACATTTATGTTAAGCCAGTTTTACTATGTTCCGTTTCATTTGACAGTACTTTTATAAATAGCACGCATTGGTCTGTGACTAGACGAGGGCTTGGTCTTGACTATGACAGTACAATGTCAACCCTATGCTGCAATGTATAAGGTCGGATCGAAGTAGTGAGGGACGGAATTTCTTTGATGCATTTTCGGTGGCCAAGATAATGTTTGTATTGATGAACTGTCGGCGGCTGATTCTAAAGCAACAAGAAAGATGCAAGCTTACTTGAAAGTCTGGAAATAAATACTTTTTACTTTATTGTACACAAGAAAGACATGTTTACAAAAATATAAGCTTAATACGAGTATATGCGAGTACATAGGCGATCTTATAAATAGTGTATTATAACGGCGACCTCTGTGGCGTAACGGTTAGCGCATCTGCTTACCATGCGAGAGGTCCCGGGTTCGGTCCCCGGCTGGGGAGAAAAAGAAAACTCCATGTCTTGGATGTTTACATGTTTGTGACGTCGCTGTTTCTGGTTCCCACGACACAGGGTATCCTAGTGTGGGGCCAGAAGCAATGTATGTGCCTGTTTGTAAATGTTTATGTTTATAAGAAAGATTTAGAGCCATCGCAAACAGGGCGACTTATCGCCGCGTTAGACGCGACCTTGTCATTTGCTTCTGGCGTCTTGTCGTCGCGACTCCGCGACTCTGATGCCAAGTGTGCGGAGATTCGAACAAAATAATTAAATGAAAATTGACGGCCGTAGAGTGTCGTCGCGTCTAGTCACCGGACTGTCGCTGTCGCGTGTCGCCTAGTGTGCGCATAGACTTAAGGATTATTCACGCTTCACCTCATTACGACCGGGCCGGGCCCCGGCCGAGCCTAAGCCGGTACACGATCAAACAACTAAAACACTTTTTGTATGAATTTAATCATGCTTCACCGTGGCCCAGTATAGTCGAAATGTCGGTGGGTATTGTTTCCCGGCTCTGACTCGGGCCTGCCGGTGGCCCCGACACGTTAAATCGAAAATTATACACTCTGTCAAATTCCATATTAATTGTTATCGTAAACGACAGGCTTACCTGTAGACTCCTGATGCCGTGCAATTTCACGTGCAAAAACACGATTACAATTTCACTTACATCCTGAAGCTAATCAATAAATAATTAATTTTATATGGTTGTGAATTCTTTAAGTTATTTCTTCAGCGGCTATTTTTCACCGAATTACTTAATATTAGTTATTCTATGTTCCGAAATAATAAGCGAAATTGCAATTTCTTTCCGTGACATCATCATCAATCACCAAAGCACTCTGGCGTGAGCTAAAATGGAAGTGTATTTCTTCACTGACCAAACAAGGGATACGTAGTATAGTGCAGTGCAGTAAAGTTGGGCTATTTACGGTTTTACTGCTAAATGTTAATGCATGAAATATGAAGGAAGATTGATGGAAGAAAAAAGTATCGAGCGAATGTAGGTAGGAGGGCCGGTGAAAGATGTCCAAGGCTGACACGTCCTCATCCGGATAGGGGCTATCTTAACAAATTTGAAGATAAAAAGTACCCGGAGTAAGCGTGAGTGAATGCAGCGGTTAGGTTTGTCAGGGTCGCGGGAAGTGGCAATACCTGGAAATCTAGGCAGATTTCCAGGTATTGCCACTTCCCGCGACCCTTCTCTAGGGATACCCAAAAAGTATCGATAACCGAGTATACTCGATTCTTTGGTTACGATACAGAGTAATTTGGTACTCGATACTATTTATTACGATACTGAGTTAGAATCGATACTTTTCACAGTACTCGATACTTTTTTCGTTGCAGCACTGGGAAGATATGAAAACAGTTTTTCTGGAACTATAATTATAAGCTTGCAATCCGTTGTTTTATAATGCCGGGTACGTCAGTTCCGGCGGTGCATCTATTTTTGAAACCCCTTATCACGGAGACCCGAAACCGCCTGTTGGGTTCAAGGGTCAGCAAATTGTATTATGTTTATCTGATTGCATAACTCGATACATTTAATACAAGTACGATACCAGTATCGATTACTTTTGATGCGATAGTACTCATGAGTTTGTTTTTTTCGATACCATATCCCTACCCTTTTCCCTATTCAAGTAACTAATAAGTATCCAGTTATGCAATGGACTTATTTTGTAAAACCACGGTTTAAGTTGAAGTCCTGTAAGGAACAAACCCGTCACTTCGAGACCACTAAAATTTCAGTGTTTAAATTAATTCCTCGTGCAAGTTTGCAGCTGCAGAGCGCCTGTAAACAGTCCAACTTTTGCGTACTTATTCCTTTGGCTTAAATAAGGCCGACTAGAGTTTAAAGTAAAGTCAACAAACCCACCGTTGATTGCTTCTGAAGCAGAGCTGCCCCCCAGCGATAAAGTTTAGAAGCGCACGGTTTTTCTTGTTGTTTACCGTAAAAACACTGCAGGCAACTGCTCCGGGCTAACTCAAACAAACATAACTCTGGCTAGGAAGAAAACTTACAATCCGTAAACGGCAACCAGCACTGCATTGCAGCGATTCCAGACTGCGCCCGGGTAGGCTCTGTCGTGGCCTCTGGATAATAGGTTATTTTGTGCCAATCCAAGGTCAACCCTAAGTGTAGCGACACACCAGCATAACGTACGGCGTTGAACGTTCGATTGGATACGCTCGCAGTGTTTTTCAAATCCCCTGTGACGCATCAGACGAAATTACGTCGCGTTCGGCGTAGCGCCGAACCTTCCTTCGGGCGATTATGTCCGCTAATACGCATTCAATGTATTTTGCATAGCTAGCGACACATCATGTGACGCGTTACGCGACCGAATGGTCTATGGTACCAAAACTGACTGACGACGACGACACCACGTAACGTTCCGTCGCGTAGCGCGCTGAACAAGACAGCGTTCTGAGCGTTTGGTTTGTCATACCAACGGAACGTTACGACTGCAAGTTCAGCCGCCGAACGTTCGGCGCGGTGTGTTCTGCAGGTGTGTCGCTACTCTAATGCGCAAAAATAATTTTAATTTTTTTTTCCAATTTTTTTGGGAGGCTTTGCGCACTGAACTCCTACGATTTTTATACATCCTGTCTGTACCAGAGCTACAATTTAAAACTTGATTTTGATTTGGCAAATCATATCTATATGTTAGAAAACACAATAACTGTACGTTAAGATTCAAAATATTTCGGCCGGCTTAGAGTACAAAACTTTGTTATGTGCTTGAATTTGAACACAAAACTATTTCTGAGAAGTATCAGGAACTGTACATACATCTTAGGTGCATGCGCTTAGAACTCTATAACTTTTCGATCTGTTAGGGGAAGTTGTCAGATCATTTATCAATTGCTTTTTTTCGGGTAAGACAGAACTATGTCTAAAACGTATCAGGAAGTATAGAATTCAGCTGCATGCGATGAAAACTCACGTTTATTTTTTATTTGCTGCGAAATGACACCTATGGTAGCTACGGGAAGTTAGCAGATAATTTTTTTCATTGACATTTTTCAATGTCAAATCGTTAGAACTATTTCTGAAAAGTACCAGGAACTGTAGATCTCTACTGCTTACGTTATGAACTCTCATTTATTTGTGATCTGTTGGACAATGATCTACTAACCTCACTAACATAGAGTTACGTAGGTACTTCTAATCTTTCTTCTAATATATTAAATTCTCGTGTCGCAATATGCATACTTCTCCGAAACGGCTTGACCGATTTTGGTGAAATTTTGTATGTATATTCGGTAGGTCTGAAAATAGGTTTTTATCTATTTTCCATACCCGTATCTGGAAAAACAACGTTTGCCGGGTCAGCTAGTAGTTATATGTAAATAAGAAAAAAGTAGCGGAACCACCACGTAGCACAGTGTTTTTTCGCTGTGATAGTTGTAAGTCAACCGCATTTTTGCGTTGTTCTTCGTCAAACACAAACGGAATATTCATTTGCACGCCGGTCGCCGCCGCTCCAGGTGTACAGTCCACATCAAGCTCTACACAGGGCTGGTTTCTGAATTGAGAATTTCACTTAGTAAATACTTAAGTAAAGTTCGCTCTGTCACGCTCTTTTCTGAGAAATTTGACGAGACAAGACTGCAATTAAGTAGGTCCTTAGCCAAATTCTTTATTCAAAACTAGCCCAAGTACTCTTATGGCTCCTACACACTATGCCGGCGGCATGGCCGCCGGCCGTGCCGTCGACTCTGAGTCGACTGTACCTAAAACTGGGATATTACAGGTTGCAGGTAGACGTCATATATAATGGCAAAACAAAGTTTGCCAGATATGTTGCGGAGTGTTTGTATAGAAGAAATTCCAATCATAAAAAATACAGTTTGCTAACATGTTCGTTGCAAAGCCACCCTCTACGAAACTTATTTTCAATATTCTGTCGACAGTACGCTCGTCAGAAATAAAAATTTGAATCCCGGAAATTTACCCAGGAAACTTATTGTTTACGTTGATTATTTCGCCACGTATGGAGTATACAAAGTATGAATTTTGGTTGGTTTGGAAGTCATAGCATAATAAACTTGTCTTAGGGCCATAATTACACTAGATCATAGGTAGGATCCTAGGCGATATCCATTGCTGGTATCCACACGTGTCTTGATCCTAATTGTGTTATAAGGCAGCAATATACATTATACATCTATGATGGCTTTAGAAAAAGCTACCGAATATGCGGAACTGTTTTTCAAAAACTTTCCAAGAATATCGACACTGGATCGAACTCAGAATATTCTGAGGGATCGAGTGTATGAGAACCATAGATAAAAAGTCAGCGTTCGTTCGTACAGCGGAATCGCTGGTGATTATTCTAAAAGACGGAGAGGAGGTATTAACTGTTCACGATTTATTTCAAATAAAATTTCTCAGCTCAGAGATAGATAGCATTTTTAATTAACGAATACCTAGCAGCCGCTTTTAAGCCACCTACATTTCAGCGTTTATTTCAGAATGAAAGTTTCGTTTGAAACGCGAGTCGTTTTGATAAATACTCGCGCGCGGCTTGCATACAATATAATTTGTAACTTTACCGCTGGAAATTGCAGAAACTAGGCGTACAAGCCAAAATTTATACTATCGGTAAACATACCCATGTATTTGAAGTTCCTCAGGGTTATTCATTTCATTTATTTATTTTTAGCTTAAGAAGATATTGCAGCCTACTTTTTATTTATTTAATATTAATTATAAACCATTAACCATTAATTTTATTTTACTTAAGTGAGCTTAGCCTGTAATACTTAGTCATCAACCAATACGTTTTAGTTGTAATGTATCCCATAACGTAACTGAATGGGATGTAGGAAAGTAAATGTTGATTTTTAGTTCAAAAGCTTATTCCATTTTAAGGGTTGCTTAAAATCCGATAACAAAACAGAACATGACAGAACACACATATAAATAAGCACGTGTTCGTCTCATTATCAGCTTTTTTATTAAATAAAACACTTGTTAAAGTTGAACCGCTTTTTACCTAAAGAGCTTTTAAAGCAGGTTATTTTTTTTATTACTAAGCTATAGTGCAGGGTATCCTAGCTTAGGACCAGGGCCTCGATCGATGACAGATGCACGGTCGAGTCACGTGACGCGTTTTTTTCAAACCATTTGTAACGAGGCGATCGCCTCGTTGCTTTTTTTTTCATTTTCGGCCATCTACAATTCCAAATTTAACTATTTTATGACATTCGCCGCAGTGTTCGGACGTATTTGGACAGATATTCCTCAGCCTCCGAAGCAAGTGGACGTAAACGTGATTCTATATTTATTATCATTTTTTTATTATAACACGTCTTATTCTGCGTACTCATAATATTTACCTACGAAATCACAAATATTCTAAAGGCACTAAAAATTTATGTAAGTGTTCTACCTTTTTATTTTCGAAATTGTATTTTTATATTTATTTTTTAGACCGTAGTTAAGCTTTTCTATTTCTTATTGTTCTCAGGTGCCTTTCCTTTAAATTTTAAATTAAATATAATTATTCTACCGTGCCCCTGGAGGTGCCCCTCTTTCATTCAACGGATCGCACCCTAACTTAACCCTCGTGCGACACATTGACGCCGAAAAGGTTCCAATGTGTGCGTGCGTAGACTCGAAGCGGCAATGAAACTAAATCGCCACGTTCAGGCAGTTAGTTGTCATTGTTCTACAATGCATTAACAGAATCTAGCTCCAGGTCATGTGATTGTGTTACATGGAAGTTATAATTATATTTAATTTATACATACATAAAACCACGCTTGTTTCCCAGAGGGATAGGGATAGACCGGGGACTACAACTTTATGAAGTGTTAGTTAATAATAATTTATTGGAACTTTAATTTATATTCACTTATTTAGAAAGAAGACTAGAAAGCAAACAATTATGTTTTAATTGTAGCAGGCTTATCATTGAATAGCTCCTAAAAGGCTGGCTTTTAAATCATCATCATCATCATTCAGCCACAAGAAGTCCACTGCCGGACGTAGGCCTCCTCCATGGATTTCCAAAAAGACCGGTTGGAAGCGGCTTGCATCCAGCGTCTCCCTGCCACTTGGATGAGATCGTCTGTCCATCTTGTGGCTGGTCGTCCTACGCTGCGTTTGCTGATGTGTGGTCTCCATTCAAGAACCTTTCGGCCCCATCGGCCATCAGTTCTGCGTGCTATGTGCCCCGCCCCCTGCCACTTCAACTTACTCATCCGGTGGGCTATGTCAACGACTTTCGTTTGTCTACGGACCTCATCATTTCTGATTCGGTCTCGTAGAGAAATTCCGAGCATAGCCCTTTCCATAGCTCTTTTCGTGCCCTTGAGCTTTCTTATGAGGGCCACAGTGAAAGACTAATTTTCAGTGCCATAAGTCATCACTGGTAACACACTCTGATTGTATAATTTTGCTTTTTGGCTTTTTTTTGGCTTTTAAATCGAGTAACGCGAATATGGAGCAAACGAAGTTAATTGTTACAATAGCCTGGGCAGCTTGAGTGATCTTAAACGATCACTAAGGTTAAGCAACATAAGGCGCGTTAAGTCCATGGATGCGTCACCGTCTATGACTAACGCTAGTGGCATTTTTCCGAGCGGTTCCGTGCTTCGCAAGGCACGTTAAGCAGTTGGTGCCGGCTGCCGTCGGTAGATGACAGTCGTTAAGCCAAGTCAGAGGCCTTAGGGCGGCTTGAAAACTGCTGACAGTAAGACCAGTCACTAGTCTTACAAGCCTCCACCAATCCGGACTTGGCCCCCTTGGTGGGGACATAATGGGTTGATGACGAATTAAAATGGAATTTTATACCCAGGCAGGATATTTATTTCATCTACCATGATGTATTGTACTTGATCAATCACAATACCTAATACACCTATACAACGATAGCCAATACCTGGCATTCTGAATCCATAACAGCCTGCATCGTGTTTCCTCAAATGGAACCTTATCCCTTAATGCAAAGAGTAGCAATTTAGTCTATCAATTTCTAACGCAACAGCAGCGGTGACAGGCTTTAATTAATACTGTTTAGGTGATAATTGGGTTGGCTCAGCACGACGTTTGCCTGTGATATTGTTAGAGGTACTAATAAGCATTCGGTGAAACTCCCTAATCATCATCATCAACCCACTATGTCCCCACCGAGGGGCACGGGTCTCTTCCCTGAGGAAGGTATTGCCCATACTCCACTACGGGGGCCAAGTCCGGATTGGTGGAGGCTTGTAAGACTAGTGGCTGGTTTTACTGTCAGAAGTTTTCAAGGCCTCTGACTTGGCTTAACGACTGCCATCTATCGACGGCAGCCGGCACTAACTGCTTAAAGTGCTTTGCGAAGCACGGAACCGCTCGGAAAAATGCCACTAGCGTTAGTCATAGACGGTCACCCATCCATGCACTAAGCGCGCTCTATGTTGCTTAACCTTCGTGATCGTTTAAGATCACTCAGGCTGCTGGGCTACGAGCGATTCATAATATTACGAGTATAATGCCCTACAACTGCCGACTGACTCCTTGGTATAGCCGTTAAGACGCTTACCTGCCCAAACAGAGTGTATGTTACATGCTTGTAACACCCTTGCCTAGCCTTTGATTTTGTCAGTGCATTATAGTACGGTGATAGATACACGAGTCGGCAGCGTGACGTGTTTTTTCATATCATTGACGCCTAGACTATATGATAAGTATGCTCGCGTAGACTTAAAGCGGCAATGAAACTAGATCGCCAGTTGCTAGACCACTAGATCATGCAGTTTTCATTGTAATACAATGCATTAGCAGAATCTAAGTCCTGGTTATTATAGCACAGGGTATCCTAGTTTGGGACTAGGTCATTGTGATTGTGTTGTAGGGACTGTGTCTTCAAATTCAAATTCAAAAATTTATTTCAACGTAAAGAATTTACATTCTGCTTGTTGAATGTCAATGTACATACAGTTATGTATAATGTTAGCCGCTGCCTTGGGGCCGTCTGTAGTGGAGAAAAAGGCAGCGAAAAAAAACTCCACTCTGACCATCTTTTCTCAAATCACCTTAAAGCTAATACAAATCAAACCTACAAAATAATATCTTGGATGTGTTGAACACTAGACACATTTATCCTCTGATTAAATTTTTTATTAAAATACTATTTAATGCCATACGTCCTTGTCTTCTAAATAATCGTTGATTTTATAATAAGCGTTGGAGGTAACTCTAATATATCTTGGGGTATCTTGTTGTAGAACCTTATACAGTGCCCCATAAAGGAAGTATTAACTTTTGCAAGTCTAAATCGTGGAAATGACAATTTATGTTTATTCCTAGTATTAACGTTATGATGGCTACCAAGTGTTTCGAAGTCTGTAATATTTTTCCTAACGTACATAATATTTTCATATATATATTGGTATGCAACTGTTAGGATGTTAGTTTCTTTGAAAAAGTCTCTTAGCGAGTCCCTACTACCTAGCTTGTAAATAAATCGGATCGCTCTCTTCTGCAAGATGAAGATAGTCTCAATGTCTGCTGCCCGGCCCCACAGTAGAATACCATAGGACATAATACTATGGAAGTAACTAAAATAAACGAGCCTAGCAGTTGCAACGTCAGTAAGTTCTTGGATTCTTTTTACAGCATATGTTGCGGAGCTAAGTCTATGTGCTAATTTTACAATATGTGGACCCCATTGTAGTTTGGCATCGATTGTGATACCCAAAAATACAGTATCGACTTCGACTTTGCATGTATCAGGACTCATTAGCTTAATTCTGCTCTTTAGCTTCGTCAATAAATAATAAAAAAAATGCTCTTACTGTGTAATGCAAACTCACTCCACGCGGATTTTTATTCAAGTTGTCTGCTATATGCCTTGTTCAAAACTGGCACACAAAAGTACAGGTGAAAAGTAACGATTGTGTATCTACCAGTATTTCAATCGTAATAACTTTATTACCATGTAGTTGCTTAGGTAGTACATTTAGGGTTTGTCTCATACATGGTACCCACTTAGGGCACAGCAATTTACTCTATTATATAATACATTGTTGGCTCATTATCTGGCTTTTAGTTTAACGTAAAATTTACATGAGTTGTTATTCATTTTTCAAATAACATTCCATTCACATTTTTAAGGGTTTGAGAGATTTTTTTTGAGGTGTTATTTTATTATTAAAAAGAAAATGAAAATCATCCTTTTTGTATTTTATTAGTACTTGACCGGTTTTTGTGCTGCTATACTCAGTTTTTGATGAAGAAAATTGGAAAGACCAATCAAATTTTTATCTAGGTAAAACATAACGTAAGATTTCGTAAAATAAACGTTTAAAACGTATAGACTTAGCCAAGGAAAACAGGCATCGTAATCTCAGAACTATTTACTAACAGAAGATTGACTTAAAAATGTTAGTATAGAGTACAACATCATCCTCCTGTTTTTCGTAGGATAACAATCTGTTACTCCAAAAAGTGGCAGCTGTTAACGAAATTGGTGACAGAAAGCAACGACATACTTGTAAATTTTGTGAAGTTAAACAATACTAAGAAACCTCTCCATTCGGTCTGCGACATATCTGAGCTAAAGGATTTCCCTTGTTGTGCAGCACGGTAACGGGGCCGGTTTGTTGGGACTTTTGGGTCGGATGTGGCTCGGAGCGATTTATTTGGTTAGGTTTTTTTATTATTTTTAATATTTTTTAATTCTGTAATATTATTTTGACATTATATTACAAATTTTAATTTAACCTTGACATTGTGCTTTGCGTCTACTCTTAGTAGAGATTCTGAGTCCGCACAAGTGTAGACTTTGTAGAGGTTCTGAGTCCGCACATATACCTACTAAAAAAGTGATATGACATAACGTGTCTGCCTCTGCTCTACGATAGTTTCAGTAAAAGACTATTGGAACGCCATTTCATTCCATTTGACAACTTCTTAACCTGAAGAAATGAGTTTACCGTCTGCAGTTCATATTTTCCCCCATACCTAATGGCCCCAGCGAGCGTCATAATGTGAAGTCGCACACGATCCGGCCCAGCAGAGATTGCGGCCCAAATTACGTTGGGATTCTCCGTCACATGGAAAATGTAGGGGTAAGTGCGTCCCCGGGGAATGGAGTTGCTCACGAGGCCTTCCTTAGACGCGTGTTAATTGAAACTTTCGCTCAAAATGTCTAGGAGCATGGCTGATGACGGAAGAGTATAAAACGATTTAGCAACACTATTTGGCAAACGGCTGGACTGGAGTGAAGTTCATCAGTCTGCCACTTTTAACCTGTTGTCTGTAGATGCGGACGCTTTGTGGTTTATAATAAAAAGTTATATAGATAGATAGTTTACTGTTTCATTGGTCTGATGGTTATGGCCTGCGCAGACAAAGGACTTTTCTCCAAGAAGAAGAAAGAAGAAGAAGAAGCGGAGAAGAAAGTACGCTCCGCGAATAAAAAGTCCGCCGTTGATTTACCGCGAATTCAACGCACACGGTGTGCGAAATACTGGGTCCATCCCCTTATAATAAATGGATATTTCAACGCGAACTAAAGTCCGCCATTTGCGTTGCTTCACCTAGTCACACGAGTTCTATTTTTTTCGGGGACTCCCGCGTACTTTTGTCCGGTCCGCTCTGTGCATGTCCGCGGTTATTCGGGGGACTTTTTGTACGCGGTACTTTTAATCCCTCGTTTGCGTTACTTGATACAGTTGTAAACGATCTATTTTAGGGGATAAAAAAGTCCGCGGACAAAAATTCCTTGTCTGCGCAAGCTATTAACCTAACCAAAAAGAGGTCATTTGCACTGGAATTCTCCGTGCTTGATTTGTGTAATAGTCTCAGAGTGCTTAAGATAAGATAAGATAAGAATATTCTTTATTGCACACAAGAAACCAGAGACAAATAAAATTTACAATTAAAAGCATACAGGCGGTCTTATAGCTAACAGCAATTTCTTTCAGACAACCTTAGTGCTAGTTTTTTTTTAACTACTCGATCGCGTTAACGTAAACTTATATTCTATAGGAGTAACAAAGCGCGCCACCTAGTTGTCTCTTTGTCACTCCTATACAAATTGCAAACGCTCTCGCTATCGAAAGTGAATGAAAAAACTCGCACTAAGCACTCAATATGTGAATAATAGATCGTTCTCCTCTCTCCTTCACCTTAGTTTTATTTTCTGTGCATACAAACCCTTTGTGGTTCGTGATGAGTTAAGAGTTGGTTGTCTAGTAGAAATCTTTGAATTTTTATGAATCGCTCTTCAGTTCAGCGGCAATTTCATTCGTACATTCACTCTTATTTCGTCAACTCACCGTTAGCAGTAAGGGGTAGACGTCAATTACACAATGAATAATGTGTTTTTGTTTTCAAGAGTGAGTGGGCTGTGGCTGAAAATTTCCCGAAGCCAATTTAATGTTATAGGACCCTTAGTTTTAAAAAAACGCACATGTTGTACTTATTGTTATTTTTTTAATAAAAAAAAACAGTATTTTTTAAACGAATTAAGTTTACCTAATAAATAATTGCGATTAGACCAGTTAAATAAATAAGTATAGTACCTACTTATTAATTTAACATATTGGAATTTTGGAGATAACATAAAAGTCTCATCTTAAGACAAATCACTATAACAATTGCAACAAATAGCAGCATACACGAATCAAGAATCGGTGGCCATTGACGGCACACCGACAAAACCTTTCGGATTGCTCACAAAACTGATGACGAGGCATTTTTCTCCGCCCCGTCCATTTCGCGAGGCTCTGAAGGAAAAACAAATTGAAGAGCACAAAAGGTTTTCTAATTTCACGTTCATTTCAATTGAAAACGAATGAAGACGTCAAGTACCTACTTATTTTAATCCAAACAAATCATACTGAACTAATCAGCAGCTCACAAGACAAATAAAAAATGGGAAAATCTTGTAAGTAGAAACTATCCAGTACACATATGGACAGAATAGATATCTAATGCTTGAGTAACGACAGATAATAAATGTATGCTTTTGACATTGAATAGTTAAAGCTCGAAGTTTGCTTCAACTAACTCAAGGGAGAAAATTTTGACGCAAATATTGCAGTTATTATTACAGATATGGAGTCAACACCCGCGTATCATTTTAATTTAATTTCCTCAATGATTTAGAGTACACACAAGAAGCCCATATACATACATCCCACTGCAGCGCACAGGCTTTCACTCAGAGGCAGAGATAGTTAGGGCATAATCACCAGGAGCGCCCATCGCGAATTGGCGATTTCAATATTAAGCGAATATCTTAGTTCCTCACGATTTCTTCTTTCATCGTTGCAATTATCATTGCCAATAAGAATTTGCAGAAGTGGTTTTAGAAAACAAAGTCAAAGAAATCAAATTACTTCATTCCGGAACCGAACCCAGGACCTCTCGAGTGTGAGGACAGCATTCTACCAATAAGCACTGCTCTTGATCTCTTGGTGTATGGACAAGGCCATAGTTACTTATTACTGTTGCAGTAAATAGATTGAAGAGGGACTTTTGCGTCTCTATATTCGTGGAACGGGAAAGAGGGAATCATTTCTCTAAGAGGCTCAGATCAGTAACGATGTGTCCAAAGATATATGGCCCTGACTTCCCGCACCGTAGTAGAGGGCGAATAGCTACCTCATACGTTGCTCGTTTGTAAAGGAGAGCTTGACGTGAGTGGAACCTACTCCAGCCGTCTGGAAGAAATGAGTACAAATAGTCATGTTGTTCTTAGATATTTCGCGGTAGCCATCGAATATGACGTCATTCCCAAGATTAACGATGTAGGTGTAGAGAAAGCAACAAAACAGCTCGAAGTTTGACAAGCGGTTACTAGTAATGTAGTTTGACATTGCTAGTTACCAAGATGAGGTAGGCAGGTGTACGTTAAATATATTGAAAGAATATTAAAGTAGGTACAATTAAACTAAGTGACTTACAAAGAATATTCAGCACATCAGCGTACTTAATACAGATTCAATACGCTAATATATTTAAAACGTAAGTATTTAGTAAACATTTGATTGAAAGTTTTTTTAAATACATATTTTTTTCTTTCTAATTATAAAAGTTTCGTGTCCCAATGTTAGTGCGCAATTGCCCATACTCCTCCAGAACGGCTTAGCCAATTTCAATGAAAGTTTAATCGGTAGGTGTGAGAATAGATTGTTAACTATTTTTCAAAGCCCTAAGTGAAAGAAAAAATAATTGGCAAAACAACGTTTGCCGAGTCAGCTGGTTTACATATAAAACAAACAATAATTACCTACATGTATGCTTTTATGAAATATGCGAAGTGAATGAAAAATCAAGCGAAGTGTCTGGTTTTATGGTTTATGCTTATAAATTTATAAATCACGCAACATAGTTTAGGGTATGATATTAACATAACGTGTCAGTGTGTGGTATGTGGCTATCTGGAAAAATGTGAAGAGACAATCTGAAATGTACCGGGTGTTTCCACAATACAAAGTTTGTATATAAAATATTAAAAAAATGCTAATTTATATAACATAATATTTACATACAGGCACATACATTGCTTCTGGCCACACACTAGGATACCCTGTGTCGTGGCACCCAGAAACATCGTCGTCACAAACATGTAAACATCCAAGAACTCGGTTTCTTTTTTTGTCCCTAGCCGGGATTCGAACCCGGGACCTCTCGCATGGTAGGCAGATGCGCCAACCAATACGCCAAAGAGGTCGACGAAAGAAGAACCAGAGTAACAAATAAATATACATCGAAAAATGGTTCAGTCGAAGTGACAGTGGGCGGGGCACATACATAGCTGGGAGAACGGTTGGTGGGTAAAGTTGGGGGCGGCCGTTGGGACGCTAAAGTCCTGAATGCGATCCGGGCGACGCAGCGTGGGTAGGCCCCCACCAGATGCTCTGACGACCTGGTTTCGGTGGCAGGGAGTCGCTGGATGCGGGCGGCACGAGACTGGGGACTCGGAAAATCATGAAGAAGGCTTAGTGGGCGATAAATGATAATAATAATTTTGATGACATTCGCTAAAGCAAATGTTAAAATTTAGAAGAAAAAAGTAGTTTTCATAGTTTTTAGAGTTGGTCCCACAGAAAAAAAATGTGGTGAGTAGTAGAATAATTATATTGAGCTTCACTGGGAATGGGTCACCAAACAAGTTCCACGGTAATGTCCTTAATACGAGTAGCATTAGAATCATCATCAACCCATCATGTCCCCACCGAGGGGCACGGGTCTCTTCCCTGAGGAAGGTATAGGTCATTAGAATAAAAGCCAAAATTTATTAGTTCCACGAGAACGTCATTCATGGTACGAGCTTTACTTCGTACGTATATCGTAGGTTAAAGAGTAGCGGTCCTGTCTGTACGTAGGTATTTCGTATCTGCTACTATGGTTTCCTCGTTTGCTATTAATATTGTCGTCAGAGACATTTTTGTTGTCACTGAGGTCGTTACGTGCCTATCCTGTTTTTTACGACTTCGACATTTGCAACATTGTCATTTACAATGTAAATTTAACTTGCATGTAAACTTTACATGCAGCTTATAAATTAGTTGAAAAACATAAAGAAATAGTTAACAAGTCTAATGGCAATTATTTATTTGGTAAAATTGTTATTACCTTAATTTCCTACATTTTGGCAACTTTGTAGTTATGGCAACAAATATTAATTAAAGAAAGATGACGTACACTTGTAGAGCTTTAACATATTCAATTAAAATACATTACATTCAAATACATTGGTTTTATTTTGCTTTCTACTTCCTAATCTTGGACATTATTGCAGTGAGGCTAGAGCAAAATAAAAGTAAAATCAAGAGAATCAGACGACAATAGGCTATTTGTCAAATAGCCTATTGTCGTCTGATTCTCTTGATTTTGTGTGAAAAAAACAGTAGTATTTATACGTATTCCTATAAATTATGAGTCTTGAAACCACTTTAAGGCATTTTAACTAAAAAACAATTATTATTTGTAAAAAAACACAAGATAAAATTTCATAATTTTGTACCTGCCGCCATGGTATCGAAAACGGCCTGGATTGGCTGATTCTATGATGACGTCACATGTTAATAAAAATGGCGTCTGTCATTCATTCGTTCTTACATTCATTGGTTGGTTTATTCGGAAGTGACGACATAATTCCTGTGTAACGCCATATTGCCCAAAATAGCGTTTTGGCGGCTTATTTCAAAAGTAAATGTTCGTTTGCCTTTTTTCCAAGAAATACACGAAAGAATTTCAAATGACCACTTTCTGAGGACTCTATGAACACCAAAAAACATATGAGATTGTTTTCAGAAATCTGTCAAATAGCCTATTAAATAAATCACACTCTCCCCGTCAAAACCTTTCACGAGCGAATCAAAGTCACACGTGAAAACTCATTTGCGCCTCTCATACTGCCGAGACGGCTCTCCGTTTACGACTTCTGATATTGGCTGAGTATTCCCAGTCATTTAGTTATCTTGCTGGAAGGTGAGCTGACAATATTATTATAATATTATGTGTGCAGAAAAATGCGAATTCCTGAAACCCGTCCTTTAGAATTCTGTAGCTATTTATAACTATTTTGGATCTACAAATTTTGTTGTTTTATTTACAAACATACATACATAAGCTCACGCCTGTATCCCAGAGGGGTAAGCCAGGACCCAGAGACCAGGGACTACAACTTGCCATGATCCCGCGAAATCACTTTCGCTTCATCGACAATCATTATTAGGATTTTTATTTCCTTTCCTTCATACATGATGATGTGACAGAATAATGTGAAGGTAAGTCTGGCGTGTATATTTTTACTTTTTATTGAACATACCTAAAAATATTTTTCTTTAGAAAGAAATAAGAGTTTTATTCGAAGTACGTAAAAGACAAAATACACAAAAGTCAACAAAATAAAATAAAAACAATACAAGCACGGAAAGTAGATGTGAATGTCTCACGTGCACTATGAAAAAATGTTTGAATGTTTTTATTACAAAAATCGCTCGTAGCCTGGGCTGCCTGAGTGATCTTAAACGATCACTAAGGTTAAGCAACATACGGCACGTTCAGTCCATGGATGGGTCACTGTCTATGACTAACGCTAGTGGCATTTTTCCGAGCGATTCCGTGCTTCGCAAGGCACGTTAAGCAGTTGGTGCCGGCTGCCGTCGATAGATGGCAGTCGTTAAGCCAAGTCAGAGGTCTTAGGGCGGCTTGAAAACTTCTGACAGTAAGACCAGCCACTAGTCTTACAACCCTCCACCAATCCGGACTTGGCCCCCGTGGTGGAGTATGGCCTATACCTTCCTCAGGGAAGAGACCCGTGCCCCTCGGTGGGGACATAATGGGTTGATGATGATGATTACAAAAATAACTCCGTAGTGGCACTGTTTAATCACGTTTAACTGTTTAATTCACGATACAGATCCGCCTAGTATGGAATCCGCAGTTTTCTGTTAAACTTTTATGGAAATAAATACCTTTTTACTTTACTTTTATCACCTCTAAAACCGTTCATGTCTTAAAAGTGCACATTCAACTTTTTTACTACATCTTCTAATATATAAAATTCTCGTGTCTCAATGTTGGTGTGCGTACTCCTCCGAACCGGCTTCACCGATTTTTATGAAACTTTACATGTATGTTCGGTAGATTTGAGAGAAGGTGTTATCTATTTTTGATAGCTCTAAGTGAAAATGAAACAAAATACGGCGAAACAACGTTTGCCGGGTCAGCTAGTTATAATGTTTCGAATAAAATTAATCTAGGAAGAACTCCCAAAACTAAAGTAGTCATTAAACACAAAGTATAATTGAGGTGTTTCACTTGTAGTCATTCTTCGGCTGACCAAAACTATGATTTTTCTCCCTACCGTGGGTACTGCATTATGTAAAGTCTGTTCGCTATCATAGTGTCACTTTGATATTTACCGCCTCGGCACATGGCGGCTTTTGACAAAAGAAATTATGTAGATCACGCAATTAAAGAATTAAATCAATCAGTATTTTAGAATGGATTTATAACGAAACGATCCTGCATCACTTATGTAGGTACCTATTCTAAATTCCGGTGGAGATGAATATTCTGAGGACACTTCGAGTGATATAGAGTAGTGTTTTATTTTGTGCTTCATTAGGTATATTGTGTAACCTTGTTTTTTTTTATTTAAAGTGTTTTGGCCGTCTTATTTGTATTATTGAAATAAATGTTTTTTTACTAAAACCAAGATTGCCTTCGTGTGTACCGACACTATCTAAGCGAACGGACGTTAAATATAAAGTATACCTCATTTATTTTGGTCTTTGCTGGAGTGTAAACAAAAAACACAATTTATCATGAAGTGCACGAGATCAGGCTAAGCTTGGTTACACATAGCCGTCCGGGCCGAATCCCAAGCCAAACAGTTTGCATACAAAATGAAAATGTTGTTTAGCATCCGACCGTCCAAGAAAGTTTTAGCTACAGAAAGACAATTGGCCTCGACTTCCTCTTTTTTCTGGCGGTATCAAATGCAATTATCACAGTGGAAGTCGCAGGTTTGGTTCCCACTGGGGGTCTCTGTACACTTGTGAACATGTAGTACACCTGAACATTTACATACAGCCACATACATTGTTTCTGGACCCACACTAGGATACCCTGTGTCGTGGGTACCAGAAACTACGACATCACAAACATGTAAACATTCAAGACCTAGGGTTTTTTTTCCCCAGCCGGGGTTTGAGCCTGAGACGTCTGGCATGGTAGCAGACGCGCTAACCGCAGCGCCAAAGTGGTCGTCTAACATACACCGTATGGCTTCAGTCTGGCTAAATGGCCAAGTTTGTTATGTCCTTACCTGGTTCATATAGAACAGAGTATCCTACTTTGGGACTATGTTGGGTGTAGTTGCCTATATTATTTTATTATACAGTCTACAGCTTAAGTTATTAAATTTAGTTAATGTTAAAAATTTCAAGTAGTCTAAATGCATGCTAAGTACAGAAGTTTAGGGTCATAGGCTAAATCTGATTTATAATGTAACATTGCAAAAATTTGTCTATAACAAAAATGTGTTTATATGTCTGTTTTTTGTTCTAAATAACTAAAATAAAATATCAATGAATAAGAGTACCTAACTAATGAAATACTTGATAGATATCAAAAACTTCATTGATGATAGTTATTCATTACTCGACAACAAAAGACACTTCTAAAATCGCACAAAAAAGGCACAACCTTTACACCAAAATGCATTAAACATTGCGTCCGTATCGGACTCCAATACAGCTTTGTAAACTCACCCTTATGAGCTTTGTAGGAGTCAATACGATGCAGGGCTAGATATTTTTCTGTTGGACCTTCCGTTGCTTTGTCCCAACGTGTTCCTTGCTATGTGTAGCTACTTGCTACTGGTCTTGCTTGCATCAGGAAACAGCTAATACGCGTGCCTCAGCTTTTGTTGACTTTCGTGAGATATTTCAATTTACAATCGAGAAAATGGAACGTAGGATTCACAGATTACTGTTTTAGTCGTTAGACATTTCTTTTTTCATTCGATTTCAATGTCGCATGGTGTTCAGAATACAGTATTTGGGTGTCGTTCGACTTTTTTATGTAGAATTCAAGTCATGCGCCTTAGAGTCGTATACGTCTTATTTGCTAATGAAGTGAGAATTGGCCCCCTGGTATGAAAATGGCAGTGTGAAATGCCTTTTTATGGTAAAATTATATTTTTTTGTTTAGTTTGTGTAATTACCCATAAGAGGCAACAGATACGTCTTTATTTGGATCACTCTTACATATAAATAAAAAATTCTAAATGTCAAATTCTTCATCTTCGGTGACTGTCCCCAAACCTTATTTAGTTCTAATTTCTTTAGCTAAGGAAAAAATACAAACTGTACATACGTACGGATTATTTTATTCGATTCCTAAAGAATAAAGGTATAATTTAATATATATTTCATAATCTTAATCGTTATATTCAGTAAACACTCAAACAAATACGAATGTCCCAAATTTATTTTTCATTTCGGTGATTGAAAAAGAAATATGGATTGTCGAGAACAGGAGAGCTATTGAACATAGTCTCGTTTCTGTAACTCAAGCACCAGTGACGCACAAGCATTTGGAGCTAGTGGTGGTTTGCTACGTCACTGCGTGTTCCCGCTAAAAAAGTAAGTATTTCAAATCGGTGACTCGGGACAATTTTGCTTTCATTTCCGTGAATCAATTAATATTATAAATGAACAAGATAAAACTGTTGATTTTATATTCGCACAAACACTTCTAGTAATATGTTCAAGGATGTAGTATAGATCTCGGCCTAATTTATGTATATGTCAAAATATTTAATGTTTTTAGGTGTATTTTAATATCGGTGATTTAATTTCGGTGAATTCGGTGAACCTGAATGAATCACCGAAATTAAATATAACTATATATACATATAGTTATATATATGTATATATACTGTATGCCTATGCGAAAAAGTCCAAAATGCAAAATGGATCGTTAGATCGATCGGTCCGCCATTGATCAGCTGTATCGAGATCGAAACCTCATCAAAATTAGTTTTCTACTGTTCTATTAAAAAAAATGTACTATAAAGAAATAGAACCCACATAAGTTAAGCTTCAGGATACACTTTTCGAATACCGATTACGCTTGTCAATATCCTTCCACACTAAAATGCCTTTAACGACCGCTTAGGTTAAGGGACAGAAATCAAATAGCTCCCATCCCGGACGGTCCATAAATGTAAGTACCTATACCCCTTCCTGGATACTCTTTCCCTACAAGAAAATTATTTCCTGAAATAGTATCAACCGACTGTCGTGCGTGCATGAAGCGACGGATGATTTTTGATGAAGATGTTATGCTTAGGATCAAACTAAATAAATTGAATATACTTGAATCACTGTTAAAATAAAATAACAAATTACTTTTTAAATCGTTATAAAAGTACTAGCTGACCCGCCAAATGTTTGTTTCACCAAATTGTTTATCCTTATCACTTAGGGATATGAAAAATAGATAACCACCTATTCTCAGATCTACCGATTGTAATATAAAATTTCCTCAAAATCGGCCATGCCGTTTCGGAGGAGTATGCGTACTGCGTATTAACACGGTAACCCGAGAATTTTATACATAAAGTTTTTATGAGGTGTTCATCAGCCACCTAGTGTCGCTAGCTAGCCTGGATCATGTCAGAAACACACAAATAAGAGGCATCTTAAAAGTGAGACCTATCCCAGATACAGGAGAGCCGTTGAGGTGGTACGGACATGGTATGAGGCGACCATCCGACCACATGACCAGAAAAGTGCTAGATTTCAAAACTAAACCCCAAGGACGAGCAAGACCCCAAATCACATGGATGTCCGTAGTAAATAAGAACCTCAAAGAAGCCTAAGTCAACAAAGAGACGACCCAGGATCGAGCTGCCTGGAGACTCATGATACGGACGGAGGGCCGACCTCAAGTAAAATGGAAAAAGGCCAAGGAAACAAGAATTCATCAGTCACATACTCTATTTGTTCTATGAGAGGTACTTGTACGAAAAAAAGGATAATAACGACGACCTCTGTGACGTAACGGTTAGCGCATCTGCTTACCACGCGAGAGGCCCCGGGTTCAATCCCCGGCTGGGGAGAAAAAAAAAAAGTCCAGGTCTTGGATGTTTACATGTTTGTGACGTCGCTGTTTCTGGTTCCCACGACACAGGGTATCCTAGTGTGGGGCCAGAAGCAATATATGTGCCTGTATGTTTATGTTTATGTTTATGTTTATGTTTATGTTTATGTTTATGTTTATGTTTATGTTTATGTTTATGTTTATGTTTATGTTTATGTTTATGTTTATGTTTATGTTTATGTTTATGTTTATGTTTATGTTTATGTTTATGTTTATGTTTATGTTTATGTTTATGTTTATGTTTATGTTTATGTTTATGTTTATGTTTATGTTTATGTTTATGTTTATGTTTATGTTTATGTTTATGTTTATGTTTATGTTTATGTTTATGTTTATGTTTATGTTTATGTTTATGTTTATGTTTATGTTTATGTTTATGTTTATGTTTATGTTTATGTTTATGTTTATGTTTATGTTTATGTTTATGTTTATGTTTATGTTTATGTTTATGTTTATGTTTAATGTACTGCTACAGTAAAAATAAAAGCGGTGGTGGCGTAGTGGGGTTGACCCTTGCTTCTCGATCGTGAGGGTCTGGGTTCGAACCACGCATATACCAATGGCTTTTAGTTACGTAAATTTGTTTGTTTGTGCAGCAACACCATTCGCTGATAAATTGTGCCCGGATAACGGCGACAGGCTTGCCACTTGTCACGTTTGGGACCTAATAAACTCGGCAAAACGTGGGCCCAGTCTAGTGATTGGTGCATCTGCCTACCCCCTCGGGGATAACGGGCGTAAGTTTTTTTTTATTTTATTTTTTACTGTTACAGTACTACAGTAGCGCACTACTTTTATTGAAAATGCTTTTATGAAAAGTTCTGCATATTTTATCTTTTCATTGACATCTCCTAGCCTAGCTAGGGATAGACTGTCAATCAAACTAAAACGTAGCGATTGCTTTTCAATCATTTTATATCATCCTAGACGGCTGTGCCAGGGAGTTACTATAAAAAAGAAATCGCTACAGTACTCTACACAACCATATTTTTAATGAGCCCTAAGTACCTAAGTATATCCGTAGGTTATATTTCTTGAAATATCCTGATCTTGACCTTTCTTTCAAATACGTGTTTACATTCGTGGAGAGCGTATCTGACAAGGAGTATAGTACTTTTACTGTTCAGTTTTATGAAGTGGCCCTTGTGGGCAGTATCGTGTGGCGTGTTTGCGTTGGCTGTCCTCGCTTGCGTTTGTACCAGAATAATGGACATAAAAGACTGGTGGGAATTTTCCAGGTTATTTGTAGGATATTTCCTTTTTTATGTACAAAAAAGTGTTCTCTACATTATCTATCATAGACAATACATATAAACAGGAAAAACAATACAAAACACTCTAATCAGTTATGTTACGGGCGACTTTGCACTCTGCACCTGTTTTTTGTTTTTTCTAGTGTGAAATAAAGAATATCTTATCTTAAAGTGTAAAGTTTGATGTGATTGAGTACAATTTTTTCTATCTAAGCTTTCTCCTGATTTCCTATGAAAATGCTCAAGAAACTGCTCCTTTGCTGATTACTATAGTACAGAGTATCCTAGTTTGGGAGTGATTGTTTTGTGTGGAAGTTATTTATATTACTAGCACGCTCCGTACGACTTGCGCGATGCATTTTAATTTTATCTACCTCTTTCTCGTTGTGTGTTCAGGTGAAAGGTTGTACGGTGAGACATTATTCATTCCCGCTCTATGCTACTCACAGATAAGTCCGGTGCGGTTACAAACGACGACGGTATTTGCGAGAGCTCTGCTTTTCGTTTTTTTAAATCATCCAAACTTCAACAAAAAAAATGTTGTTACCGCCATAATGCGTATTCAACAGATTTGAAGGCATTTTTCTAGTTCATTTAGTTGTCCTTTTCTTTCACATGGTATTAGACGCTAATTGAGCGATTTCCTATCTCCTTCACCCCCACATAACTCCTTAGTCCTTCCACAATGCACCTACGCAACGTGTCATCGGTGCCCTTCAAACAGTCGCAAATTTGATGTACTGCTGTACGCCCCGATGTGAAATACTTTCCACCGGTGATATCCGCGAGTGCGTGAAAATATATTATAAAAACTATTAAAAATACTAGTGTCGTGAACTTTTAGACTACTATTGAATTGTGCATTTTTGGAGCGTTTGGGTGATCGATCCGCGCAGCCAAGGGCCGAAGACTGAAGAGAAGAGGAAGAGGAGTTACCGGATTTTTGAAGGTGCGTGGATTTCCTTTGCCCATCCTATAATTGCTCTAATTGCATCGATATACCATAATCGGCGTTCCTAGCGATTAAATTAAATAAAAAATACAGTCCACTTAAATTCATACCGCATAAAAAAGCCTTCGGGCGCATAACGCTAACCGCCAGTGGTCAAGTAATCATATTGATAATATTTTGGCCACACCATTTTTTTGGTCCATTCGTTCCGGACATATTGAAATTTCATTAGTGTCCTATCATTTCTCGGTATAAATACGAGATTCACTTTTTCTAAATTGAATTCCACCTCACCACGTTACGTAACGAGTAACGTCGCGAAGTCTATGCCTACCCGCTTTTATAAAAGTTTCGGCACTATATTGTTTCTAATTGACCCGCTCCGCTCTTATAAGTGTTTGCCTTTGAGAAATATTATAATTACTTTCCCGCCCCTTAGGTACACACATTTATAAGTATATTATTTATATTCACGTACTCATTTGTAACATAATATATTTTGTTTACGTACTGCCTATGCCATATCATATAATTTTAATGTTGGTATAGTCAGTTATCATACCCGCTTTATTTTCCCGCTTAACGTATAACTTTCTAAGTAAATATTTACGCTACGTAATATTTTCTTGCATTAAAATAATTTACAATGCCGCGTGACAATATGGCAGCCGCTTCAAGTAGCCCGAAGAGCCCGCGTTTGACAATTCTACAGGCTAAGCGAAATGCGTTGTATGAACGAATTAACGCTATTTATAATCAAGCTAAAGACTTGGATAAAGGTGCTCATGTTTCGGTAGAAGCTCGAGAGTCGTTTCTTGGTTCATGTGTAACCATCGAGGACATACGTGCCAGTTTCCACCAAATCCTCGATAGCTACAACGAAGCACTCCTCGAGTTCGACTCGGAAGCGACTCCCTCGTATCAAGGTTATGCCTCCTTCGAAGATCTATATTGTTATATCAAGCAGGTCATGTCGAAGTTCATTCACCCGCCCGCGTCTAATCGGTCCTCTTCGCCCGCTAAAGCTAAACCTAAGCTTCCAAATATTGAACTGGTGTCTTTTGATGGTGATATCAAAAATTGGCCGCTATTTTACGCTAGTTTTCATGCCACAGTGCACCAAAACTCGTCGTTAACAAACTCTGATAAATTATATTATTTATTAGGTAAATTGTCAGGAACCGCCCAGTGCTCATTTGCTGGTATTATTCCGAGCGCTGAAAATTAAAAAAAAGCGATATACCAGACACTTCTCGATAAATATCAAGATGTTAGAAAGTTAGGACTCACCTATTTAAATGAGGCACTCGGTCTTAAGTTGAATGGTCCTCCGTCTACGACTAACTATCAGATGTTTATAGATAGATTTGTTGTCGCTATCAGTTCACTTAAAGCGTTAAAAATTGATGACCTGTTGGATTTTGTACTGCTGCACATAGCAACGCAAAAGTTCGACACGGAAACTAAACGTGCGTTTGAAATGTATTGTCGTGATACGAAGTTGCCCACTCTTGACCGATTTATCGAATTTATCAAGAAACAATGTAGTATATTTGAGAGCACGCAAACCGCCACTGTTCAGAATAATAGTACGAAGTTTGGTTCTAATAAGCCTTCTGCTAGAACTAATCGTCCGCCAAATCCACAGTCTTACGTCACTTGCTCGACTTCCGAAAAGTGCCCTCTGTGTAATTTTGCGCCTCATAATCACTACTATAAATGTACCGCATTTGAAAAACTTACACCTACTGAAAGGTTTAAATTTATAAAGAAAAATAACGCTTGTGTGAATTGCACGAGTAAATCTCACAAGACGGCTCAGTGTGCATCTAAGGTCAAATGTCGTATATGTTCTGGTAACCACCATCTGAAACTCCATTTTAATAATAATAAGCCGCCTTCTGAACCCGCTACCCTTCCTCCGGCAACCTCGCATACAACCGCTGCGCCTAAAGCGCCCCTCGCTACCGCGGTCGAGTCTCAGTTAGTGCAATGCAGCGACCTCTCGCTATGTACTACATCTATTGCCGCGTCGCTTCCCGTGCGCGTTGAGACACCGACTGATAAGCCGCAACGAGTAGCTGTCTCTGCAACGGTACTGCTAGCCACAGCTCAGGCGATAGTATTCGATGCTGATAATAGACCGCATATTATTCGCTGTTTACTCGATAGCGCATCGCAAAGTAATTTCGTGACACATGAATGTTGTGAACGCCTCGGATTGTTGCATAGGTTGACGCCTTCTCACACGGTTGTTAGAGGAGTCGGGGGTTCAGAGAAACACGTAAGGGGTTCAATTACCCTTAATATAAGCTCGCGATTTAATTCAAATATTAATTTTGATCTCGATTCGCTTGTTATTGACCGCATAAGCGATAACCTGCCGTCGGCCGCAGTTGATAAGGCTGCGTTTATTCATCTCGAATCACTCCCGCTCGCCGACCAGGATTTCGCAACCCCTGGACCAGTCGACTGCTTGGTCGGAGCTTCGACTTTTTCGCATCTGCTGCTGCCCGGAGTGGTACATAGCAGTTATAGTAATATACCGCCCGCCATTCAAACCGTGCTAGGATTTGTGATTATGGGTTCCGCGCCTACGTCACAGATCGTTCACAATAATTTATCAACTGTATGTTGTTCCGTTGTTCACGACTCGATGGACACACTCTTCAAGCGATTTTGGGAAATTGAAGAGGTAACCGCGCCGCCCGCTCAGAGTCCCGATGATTTTGAGTGTGAACAATTTTTTCGTGCTACTACCGTTCGTGACGACACTGGTAGGTATGTAGTAGCATTACCGTTTCGTGATGACGTGTGTTTGTTGGGTGATTCGTATTCTGCTGCGCTTAGTCGCCTTAAATGTTTAGAACGAAAGCTAGACGCTTCGCTCAAGACCCGCGCCGCGTATAATGACGTAATACGCGACTATTTAGATAAGGGCTACTTAAGTCCTATTGAGATGAATACTGATGACGTCACTCAACCTTCATATACGATTCCACATCACGGTGTGTTTCGTGAAGACAAAAAGTCGACCAAGCTTCGCTGTGTTTTGGACGCCAGTTGCAAGTCTTCCTCAGGTCACTCACTTAACGATCTTCTTTACGCAGGTGCTAACTTACAAGGAGACTTGTTTAGTATCCTTACTCAATTCCGCTTATTTGAGATAACGCTTTCCGCTGATTGTCGTCAGATGTTTCTCCAAATTGGAGTCCGCGAACCTGATCGTAGGTATCAGAGAATTTTGTATCGGTTCAGTACGGAGGATCCAGTTACTGTATACGAATTTAACCGCGTTTGTTTCGGACTAAAATGTAGTCCATTCCACGCATTACGCGTGGTTCACCAGCTGATCGCTGATGAAGGTGATAAGTTTCCCGCTGCGGCCGCTGCTGCTTCTTCATGTCTATACATGGACGATATCGCCACTTCTGTCATGACTACCCCGCACGCTATCACCCTGAGTAATGAGCTTATCGAGCTTTTCAAGTTAGGCCAATTTGATCTAGTTAAGTGGACTAGCAATTCTGACGCTGTACTTGCTCACATACCAAATACGCACAAAGAGTCTTGTGATAAAATGTTGGACGACTCTGTCCCACATAAGACTCTAGGACTATATTTCGATAGGTCACGTGATTGTTTCTGTTTCGTGGTGAACGCTCCAGACGATAAGTGCACTAAGCGCACGATGTTATCTGCGATTGCGAGACTATGGGACATCATGGGCTTTGTGGCTCCGGCCATTTTGTACGCCAAGCTTTTGATAAAAGAGCTTTGGCTGTCAAAGTGTGACTGGGATGCCGAGCCTCCATCTCACATCACTAAAGCTTGGGTGCAGTTTTGTAAAGAGCTTTCTTCGCTCAATCAGTTGCACATTCCACGCCATTTGGGTATTGTAGAGAATTGCGAAATTAACGTCATTGGTTTCGGAGACGCGAGTGAACGAGCTTACGGCGGTGTCGTTTACATACAAGTTCGCGTAGGTTCAAAGTATACTGTGCAATTAGTCTGCGCAAAATCCAAGGTGTCACCGGTCAAGGTCTTATCTATTGCGCGATTGGAACTTTGTGCAGCGGTTTTATTGTCACAGCTGCTTCGTAAGGTACTAGACATAATAAACCCGCGATACACTGTTAGTAATGTCTTTGCTTTTAGCGATTCCAAAGTCGCCCTTTGTTGGATCTACGCGTCCCCACATCGCTGGCAGACCTTTGTCGCCAATAGAGTTGTCAAAGTGACAGAAAATATTCCCGCGAGTCGATTCTTTCATGTGTCTGGCTCCGAAAACCCCGCTGACTGCTTGTCTCGTGGTCTTACTCCGGGTGAGTTAGTCGACCATTCTCTATGGCTTACCGGACCTCATTGGATCGTAAGAGAGCCTAGTGAATGGCCTCTGAATAAAATAGATGGCAGTGATTACGCTGACGCGCCTGAACAACGGGCTCAGACGCACGTCACAACCAGTCCAGGTATCCCACCGCTTTACACTCTCGCGCAACGATTTTCGTCGTATTCTAAACTATTACGCGCGATCGTATATGTTTACCGCTTCATTAAAATATTACCCAGTGGTAATTCTATAACCGCCGCAGAACTAGAGTTTGCAGAAAATAAATTAATACTCGCGGTGCAAGATGTTCATTTCCCGCATGATAAATCAAACTTAATTAAAAATGAACTTTGTTCACCCGCTTTAAATAAGCTAAGACCATTCCTAGATAATAACGGTTTAATCCGTGTTGGAGGTCGCTTGTCAAATTCCGCAGAGGATTACGCTTTTAAGCATCCTTGCATTCTTCCGCGTCGCGATCAAGTCATAGATTTGATAGTTGATCACTATCACCGCAAGCACTTGCATGCTGGACCAGAACACCTGATGTCTTTATTGAGAAGCAGATTCTGGATCCTAGCTGCAAGACGCATTATACGCTATCGCATTCATAAATGCAACGTGTGTTTTAAATCGAAACCACGTCCGTTATCTCCGCTTATGTCGGATGCGCTTAGACAGCGCGTTAACCAAGTCGACAAAGCTTTCACGCATGTCGGGTGTGACTACGCAGGGCCTCTTCAGTACACCCCCACTCGTGGTCGGGGGATAAGGAGCCGTAAAGCTTGGTTATGCATCTTCACATGTCTTACGACACGCGCAACGCACATCGAGATTGCGACAGATTTGAGCACAGTTAGTTTTCTGAATGCGTTCAAGCGATTTCTTTCCAGACGAGGACCCATTAAGTGCATGTATTCGGATAACGGAACTTGTTTCGTAGGGGCACGCTCATATCTCCGCGACTTTTATAAATTCATAGACGAATTACGCCCGCACCTGGAAGAAAAGTTTGCTGAAAATCGTATAGAGTGGAAATTTATTCCGCCCGCTTCTCCTCACTGGGGAGGTTGTTGGGAGAGTATGGTGAAAATAATTAAAACCCATTTGTTCAAGGTCATCGGACAACAAATTGTATCGTATGAGGAGCTTCTCACAATTCTCACTGAGATAGAGGCTCTCGTCAACTCCCGCCCGCTAGTCAAAAATAGTAGTGACCCCGCCGAGCCTTCAGCTCTTACTCCTGCGCACTTTTTACATACCGCGCCACTGTCATCGCTTCCTGCGCCTAGAGTTACACCAATAGATTTGTTGGACAGACATAACTTAATAGAAGGCATGGTGCAGTCATTTTGGAAGCGTTGGCGTGCTGAATATCTGCATCAGTTGCAGGTGCGAGCGAAGTGGAACGTTCCTTCTGTTCCAATACAGGAGGGAACGTTAGTTATCATTAAAACTGACATTGTTCCACCCTTTGCTTGGCCTTTAGGCATCGTGGAAAAGGTTTATCCGTCTAAGGACGGCGCTACGCGAGTTGTCACTGTAAAGACTTCGAAGGGGAGCTACCTTCGACCAGTAGTTAAATTATGCCCCCTACCTACTCAATAGTTTGCTACTTCGTGCAACGCTTTTATAACATTTATTTATGTTACACACTTTATTAAACCGCTAAGTTTATATTTATCTTAACCGCTTACGACATATAACCGCTTACAATATTACATTTATCCCGCATATAATATTATATTTAACCCGCACTTTTCTCTACATAATTCTTAGCTTCTTAAAGGCAGCCCTTTAAGGCCGGGGGTGATGTTACCGCCATAATGCGTATTCAACAGATTTGAAGGCATTTTTCTAGTTCATTTAGTTGTCCTTTTCTTTCACATGGTATTAGACGCTAATTGAGCGATTTCCTATCTCCTTCACCCCCACATAACTCCTTAGTCCTTCCACAATGCACCTACGCAACGTGTCATCGGTGCCCTTCAAACAGTCGCAAATTTGATGTACTGCTGTACGCCCCGATGTGAAATACTTTCCACCGGTGATATCCGCGAGTGCGTGAAAATATATTATAAAAACTATTAAAAATACTAGTGTCGTGAACTTTTAGACTACTATTGAATTGTGCATTTTTGGAGCGTTTGGGTGATCGATCCGCGCAGCCAAGGGCCGAAGACTGAAGAGAAGAGGAAGAGGAGTTACCGGATTTTTGAAGGTGCGTGGATTTCCTTTGCCCATCCTATAATTGCTCTAATTGCATCGATATACCATAATCGGCGTTCCTAGCGATTAAATTAAATAAAAAATACAGTCCACTTAAATTCATACCGCATAAAAAAGCCTTCGGGCGCATAACGCTAACCGCCAGTGGTCAAGTAATCATATTGATAATATTTTGGCCACACCAAATGTGAATACGTCTACAGTCAGTAAGTCAGTAATAAAATTGTTCCTAGATAACAATATGTAAGGCCTCTGATATATTTTTTTCTGTAGTCCATACAATAAAAGCTCTAGTGAAATCTAGAGTTGACAACATATCTGACTGACTGACTAACTCACTCATCAACGCCCAGCCCAAGCCGTTGGACCTAGGAAGCTGAAATTTCGCACAGAGGGTCTATGATGTAGGTAAGGAATAAGACCGGATTTTTTCAAATTCAACCCCTAAGGGGGCGAAAAGAGTTGCCAAAATTTGTATGGGAGGTATAAAGAATTTGTCTAATTTTCTTGAAACTTAAAATAAATACTCTTCAACACAATTGATTGAATACGTGTTTCGGTGTTTTTATAAATTTAACCCCTGTGGGAGTGAACGGGGTTGCAAAATTTTGAACTAAAGTCCACGTGGACGGAGTCGCGGGCGAAAGCTAGTCAACCTTTATAGGCAAGCGTTACGAACGACTGCGATGAAAATTTGTAAGCGAAGTTTGACCGTAGAGTATTGAGGCGTGCGTACTTAATTCAGTTACATAGTAGGCATTCAATTAAGTATATTAGTAAGTTAATCTGGGCCATATTTTACAGCGTGCTATGGAAAGGGCTATGCTCGGGGTTTCTCTGAAAGATCGAATTCGAAACGAAGTCATCCGACAGAGAACCAAAGTCACCGACATAGCCCACCGAATTAGCATGCTGAAGTGGCAGTGGGCCGGCCATATCACCCGAAGAACTGATCACCGATGGGGTAAGAGTTCTTGAGTGGAGACCGCGGATCGGTAGACCGCGGATCGGTAAACGTAGTGTAGGACGTCCTCAGACCCGGTGGAGTGATGATCTTCCCAGGGCGGCTGGCAAGAGCTGGATGAGAGTAGCCGAGGATGCTCAGTGGCGTGCAATGGGAGAGGCCTATGTCCAGCAGTGGACAACCGTAGGCCGATGATGATGATGATGATATTTTACAATACATACAGGCACATACATCGCTTCTGGCCATGTACTAGGATACCCAGTATCGTTGGAACCAGAAACAGCGACATCACACACATGTACGCATCCAATGCCTGGAGTTTTTCTGTCCCCAGCCGGGATTCGAACCCGGGACTGCTGTCTAGGTGTGTGCATACCGCTGCGCTACAGAGGTCGTCTAAAGTTTTAAGAAGTGTTACCGCCATAATGCGTATTCAACAGATTTGAAGGCATTTTTCTAGTTCATTTAGTTGTCCTTTTCTTTCACATGGTATTAGACGCTAATTGAGCGATTTCCTATCTCCTTCACCCCCACATAACTCCTTAGTCCTTCCACAATGCACCTACGCAACGTGTCATCGGTGCCCTTCAAACAGTCGCAAATTTGATGTACTGCTGTACGCCCCGATGTGAAATACTTTCCACCGGTGATATCCGCGAGTGCGTGAAAATATATTATAAAAACTATTAAAAATACTAGTGTCGTGAACTTTTAGACAACTATTGAATTGTGCATTTTTGGAGCGATTGGGTGATCGATCCGCGCAGCCAAGGGCCGAAGACTGAAGAGAAGAGGAAGAGGAGTTACCGGATTTTTGAAGGTGCGTGGATTTCCTTTGCCCATCCTATAATTGCTCTAATTGCATCGATATACCATAATCGGCGTTCCTAGCGATTAAATTAAATAAAAAATACAGTCCACTTAAATTCATACCGCATAAAAAAGCCTTCGGGCGCATAACGCTAACCGCCAGTGGTCAAGTAATCATATTGATAATATTTTGGCCACACCATTTTTTTGGTCCATTCGTTCCGGACATATTGAAATTTCATTAGTGTCCTATCATTTCTCGGTATAAATACGAGATTCACTTTTTCTAAATTGAATTCCACCTCACCACGTTACGTAACGAGTAACGTCGCGAAGTCTATGCCTACCCGCTTTTATAAAAGTTTCGGCACTGTATTGTTTCTAATTGACCCGCTCCGCTCTTATAAGTGTTTGCCTTTGAGAAATATTATAATTACGTTCCCGCCCCTTAGGTACACACATTTATAAGTATATTATTTATATTCACGTACTCATTTGTAACATAATATATTTTGTTTACGTACTGCCTATGCCATATCATATAATTTTAATGTTGGTATAGTCAGTTATCATACCCGCTTTATTTTCGCGCTTAACGTATAACTTTCTAAGTAAATATTTACGCTACGTAATATTTTCTTGCATTAAAATAATTTACGATGCCGCGTGACAATATGGCAGCCGCTTCAAGTAGCCCGAAGAGCCCGCGTTTGACAATTCTACAGGCTAAGCGAAATGCGTTGTATGAACGAATTAACGCTATTTATAATCAAGCTAAAGACTTGGATAAAGGTGCTCATGTTTCGGTAGAAGCTCGAGAGTCGTTTCTTGGTTCATGTGTAACCATCGAGGACATACGTGCCAGTTTCCACCAAATCCTCGATAGCTACAACGAAGCACTCCTCGAGTTCGACTCGGAAGCGACTCCCTCGTATCAAGGTTATGCCTCCTTCGAAGATCTATATTGTTATATCAAGCAGGTCATGTCGAAGTTCATTCACCCGCCCGCGTCTAATCGGTCCTCTTCGCCCGCTAAAGCTAAACCTAAGCTTCCAAATATTGAACTGGTGTCTTTTGATGGTGATATCAAAAATTGGCCGCTATTTTACGCTAGTTTTCATGCCACAGTGCACCAAAACTCGTCGTTAACAAACTCTGATAAATTATATTATTTATTAGGTAAATTGTCAGCAACCGCCCAGTGCTCATTTGCTGGTATTATTCCGAGCGCTGAAAATTATGAAGCGATATACCAGACACTTCTCGATAAATATCAAGATGTTAGAAAGTTAGGACTCACCTATTTAAATGAGGCACTCGGTCTTAAGTTGAATGGTCCTCCGTCTACGACTAACTATCAGATGTTTATAGATAGATTTGTTGTCGCTATCAGTTCACTTAAAGCGTTAAAAATTGATGACCTGTTGGATTTTGTACTGCTGCACATAGCAACGCAAAAGTTCGACACGGAAACTAAACGTGCGTTTGAAATGTATTGTCGTGATACGAAGTTGCCCACTCTTGACCGATTTATCGAATTTATCAAGAAACAATGTAGTATATTTGAGAGCACGCAAACCGCCACTGTTCAGAATAATAGTACGAAGTTTGGTTCTAATAAGCCTTCTGCTAGAACTAATCGTCCGCCAAATCCACAGTCTTACGTCACTTGCTCGACTTCCGAAAAGTGCCCTCTGTGTAATTTTGCGCCTCATAATCACTACTATAAATGTACCGCATTTGAAAAACTTACACCTACTGAAAGGTTTAAATTTATAAAGAAAAATAACGCTTGTGTGAATTGCACGAGTAAATCTCACAAGACGGCTCAGTGTGCATCTAAGGTCAAATGTCGTATATGTTCTGGTAACCACCATCTGAAACTCCATTTTAATAATAATAAGCCGCCTTCTGAACCCGCTACCCTTCCTCCGGCAACCTCGCATACAACCGTTGCGCCTAAAGCGCCCCTCGCTACCGCGGTCGAGTCTCAGTTAGTGCAATGCAGCGACCTCTCGCTATGTACTACATCTATTGCCGCGTCGCTTCCCGTGCGCGTTGAGACACCGACTGATAAGCCGCAACGAGTAGCTGTCTCTGCAACGGTACTGCTAGCCACAGCTCAGGCGATAGTATTCGATGCTGATAATAGACCGCATATTATTCGCTGTTTACTCGATAGCGCATCGCAAAGTAATTTCGTGACACATGAATGTTGTGAACGCCTCGGATTGTTGCATAGGTTGACGCCTTCTCACACGGTTGTTAGAGGAATCGGGGGTTCAGAGAAACATGTAAGGGGTTCAATTACCCTTAATATAAGCTCGCGATTTAATTCAAATATTAATTTTGATCTCGATTCGCTTGTTATTGACCGCATAAGCGATAACCTGCCGTCGGCCGCAGTTGATAAGGCTGCGTTTATTCATCTCGAATCACTCCCGCTCGCCGACCAGGATTTCGCAACCCCTGGACCAGTCGACTGCTTGGTCGGAGCTTCGACTTTTTCGCATCTGCTGCTGCCCGGAGTGGTACATAGCAGTTATAGTAATATACCGCCCGCCATTCAAACCGTGCTAGGATTTGTGATTATGGGTTCCGCGCCTACGTCACAGATCGTTCACAATAATTTATCAACTGTATGTTGTTCCGTTGTTCACGACTCGATGGACACACTCTTCAAGCGATTTTGGGAAATTGAAGAGGTAACCGCGCCGCCCGCTCAGAGTCCCGATGATTTTGAGTGTGAACAATTTTTTCGTGCTACTACCGTTCGTGACGACACTGGTAGGTATGTAGTAGCATTACCGTTTCGTGATGACGTGTGTTTGTTGGGTGATTCGTATTCTGCTGCGCTTAGTCACCTTAAATGTTTAGAACGAAAGCTAGACGCTTCGCTCAAGACCCGCGCCGCGTATAATGACGTAATACGCGACTATTTAGATAAGGGCTACTTAAGTCCTATTGAGATGAATACTGATGACGTCACTCAACCTTCATATACGATTCCACATCACGGTGTGTTTCGTGAAGACAAAAAGTCGACCAAGCTTCGCTGTGTTTTGGACGCCAGTTGCAAGTCTTCCTCAGGTCACTCACTTAACGATCTTCTTTACGCAGGTGCTAACTTACAAGGAGACTTGTTTAGTATCCTTACTCAATTCCGCTTATTTGAGACAACGCTTTCCGCTGATTGTCGTCAGATGTTTCTCCAAATTGGAGTCCGCGAACCTGATCGTAGGTATCAGAGAATTTTGTATCGGTTCAGTACGGAGGATCCAGTTACTGTATACGAATTTAACCGCGTTTGTTTCGGACTAAAATGTAGTCCATTCACCAGCTGATCGCTGATGAAGGTGATAAGTTTCCCGCTGCGGCCGCTGCTGCTTCTTCATGTCTATACTGCCTTCTGTCATGACTACCCCGCAAGCTATCACCCTGAGTAATGAGCTTATCGAGCTTTTCAAGTTAGGCCAATTTGATCTAGTTAAGTGGACTAGCAATTCTGACGCTGTACTTGCTCACATACCAAATACGCACAAAGAGTCTTGTGATAAAATGTTTGACGACTCTGTCCTACATAAGACTCTAGGACTATATTTCGATAGGTCACGTGATTGTTTCTGTTTCGTGGTGAACGCTCCAGACGATAAGTGCACTAAGCGCACGATGTTATCTGCGATTGCGAGACTTTGTGCAGCGGTTTTATTGTCACAGCTGCTTCGTAAGGTACTAGACATAATAAACCCGCGATACACTGTTAGTAATGTCTTTGCTTTTAGCGATTCCAAAGTCGCCCTTTGTTGGATCTACGCGTCCCCACATCGCTGGCAGACCTTTGTCGCCAATAGAGTTGTCAAAGTGACAGAAAATATTCCCGCGAGTCGATTCTTTCATGTGTCTGGCTCCGAAAACCCCGCTGACTGCTTGTCTCGTGGTCTTACTCCGGGTGAGTTAGTCGACCATTCTCTATGGCTTACCGGACCTCATTGGATCGTAAGAGAGCCTAGTGAATGGCCTCTGAATAAAATAGATGGCAGTGATTACGCTGACGCGCCTGAACAACGGGCTCAGACGCACGTCACAACCAGTCCAGGTATCCCACCGCTTTACACTCTCGCGCAACGATTTTCGTCGTACTCTAAACTATTACGCGCGATCGTATATGTTTACCGCTTCATTAAAATATTACCCCGTGGTAATTCTATAACCGCCGCAGAACTAGAGTTTGCAGAAAATAAATTAATACTCGCGGTGCAAGATGTTCATTTCCCGCATGATAAATCAAACTTAATTAAAAATGAACTTTGTTCACCCGCTTTAAATAAGCTAAGACCATTCCTAGATAATAACGGTTTAATCCGTGTTGGAGGTCGCTTGTCAAATTCCGCAGAGGATTACGCTTTTAAGCATCCTTGCATTCTTCCGCGTCGCGATCAAGTCATAGATTTGATAGTTGATCACTATCACCGCAAGCACTTGCATGCTGGACCAGAACACCTGATGTCTTTATTGAGAAGCAGATTCTGGATCCTAGCTGCAAGACGCATTATACGCTACCGCATTCATAAATGCAACGTGTGTTTTAAATCGAAACCAAGTCCGTTATCTCCGCTTATGTCGGATGCGCTTAGACAGCGCGTTAACCAAGTCGACAAAGCTTTCACGCATGTCGGGTGTGACTACGCAGGGCCTCTTCAGTACACCCCCACTCGTGGTCGGGGGATAAGGAGCCGTAAAGCTTGGTTATGCATCTTCACATGTCTTACGACACGCGCAACGCACATCGAGATTGCGACAGATTTGAGCACAGTTAGTTTTCTGAATGCGTTCAAGCGATTTCTTTCCAGACGAGGACCCATTAAGTGCATGTATTCGGATAACGGAACTTGTTTCGTAGGGGCACGCTCATATCTCCGCGACTTGTATAAATTCTTAGACGAATTACGCCCGCACCTGGAAGAAAAGTTTGCTGAAAATCGTATAGAGTGGAAATTTATTCCGCCCGCTTCTCCTCACTGGGGAGGTTGTTGGGAGAGTATGGTGAAAATAATTAAAACCCATTTGTTCAAGGTCATCGGACAACAAATTGTATCGTATGAGGAGCTTCTCACAATTCTCACTGAGATAGAGGCTCTCGTCAACTCCCGCCCGCTAGTCAAAAATAGTAGTGACCCCGCCGAGCCTTCAGCTCTTACTCCTGCGCACTTTTTACATACCGCGCCACTGTCATCGCTTCCTGCGCCTAGAGTTACACCAATAGATTTGTTGGACAGACATAACTTAATAGAAGGCATGGTGCAGTCATTTTGGAAGCGTTGGCGTGCTGAATATCTGCATCAGTTGCAGGTGCGAGCGAAGTGGAACGTTCCTTCTGTTCCAATACAGGAGGGAACGTTAGTTATCATTAAAACTGACATTGTTCCACCCTTTGCTTGGCCTTTAGGCATCGTGGAAAAGGTTTATCCGTCTAAGGACGGCGCTACGCGAGTTGTCACTGTAAAGACTTCGAAGGGGAGCTACCTTCGACCAGTAGTTAAATTATGCCCCATACCTACTCAATAGTTTGCTACTTCGTGCAACGCTTTTATAACATTTATTTATGTTACACACTTTATTAAACCGCTAAATTTATATTTATCTTAACCGCTTACGACATATAACCGCTTACAATATTACATTTATCCCGCATATAATATTATATTTAACCCGCACTTTTCTCTACATAATTCTTAGCTTCTTAAAGGCAGCCCTTTAAGGCCGGGGGTGATGTTACCGCCATAATGCGTATTCAACAGATTTGAAGGCATTTTTCTAGTTCATTTAGTTGTCCTTTTCTTTCACATGGTATTAGACGCTAATTGAGCGATTTCCTATCTCCTTCACCCCCACATAACTCCTTAGTCCTTCCACAATGCACCTACGCAACGTGTCATCGGTGCCCTTCAAACAGTCGCAAATTTGATGTACTGCTGTACGCCCCGATGTGAAATACTTTCCACCGGTGATATCCGCGAGTGCGTGAAAATATATTATAAAAACTATTAAAAATACTAGTGTCGTGAACTTTTAGACAACTATTGAATTGTGCATTTTTGGAGCGATTGGGTGATCGATCCGCGCAGCCAAGGGCCGAAGACTGAAGAGAAGAGGAAGAGGAGTTACCGGATTTTTGAAGGTGCGTGGATTTCCTTTGCCCATCCTATAATTGCTCTAATTGCATCGATATACCATAATCGGCGTTCCTAGCGATTAAATTAAATAAAAAATACAGTCCACTTAAATTCATACCGCATAAAAAAGCCTTCGGGCGCATAACGCTAACCGCCAGTGGTCAAGTAATCATATTGATAATATTTTGGCCACACCAAGAAGTATTTAAAATATTGTCGAGTGGAGACTACGAATTGGCAAAAAGTAGGACGGAAAGTAGTTTAATGGCGTGGCGTGGCGTGCCTTAGGGTAGGCGATTCCAGCAATGGACGATGGGCCTAGTGATAGACAGGTAGAATACTTTATTTTACATAAAAAAGGAGATTGCACAGGTATTTCTTAATCTAAGAGTACAGACGCAGCCTTATCACTTAAAGTGATCTCTTCCCGCCAATCTTTGATGGTCTGGAGCAAAACGTTGGAGAAGGAAGTAGATGTAGAAAATAAGTAAAATGATAGTTTCTGAGGTATTATATATTAATTATACATGCCTAACCAACCAAGTTATTTAAACTATCAATAGATACTTACAAATAATATACGCAAATAAATAATAATATAAAAATGTATCTAATACATAAAGTTCTCGTGTCGGCGTTAATGCGCATACTCCTCCGAAAAGCTTGAGCGATTTTGATTAAGTTTTTTATGTGTATTTGGTAGGTCTGATAATAGGTTTTTATGCATTTTTCATAGCCCTATCTGGCAAAAAAAACGTTTGGCGGGTCGGCTAGTAAATACATAAATATATAAGCTATACCATTGAATTTTCTCTATCTAAATTCAATGGCTATACCATACACACATAGTGATTGGTTATGAGTGGTGGCCAAGAATGGGTCGACGGTCGGTGGGCAGACTACCAGCCCGATAGGCCGACAACATTGTGAAAGAGGCTGGGAAACATTGGACGAGACTAGCACTGGACCGGATGGGTTGGCGTAAAAGAGAAGAGGCCTATGCCCAACAGTGGGCTCTATTTACGGGCTGATTAGATAGATAGATAGGCTGGTTATAAATGTAAGTGACTTTGCAACAAAAGTGCAAAGCATTATAATTATATAATCTTTCGACTAACGAGTTATATTTCAAAGTCGGATAGTAAAAGCTCCTTACTAGTTCTGCGTTTTAAATGACTCAGGAAAAATGTAGGTACAAAGGCTAGATAAGATGTCGACTGTGCCATGAATTTCACCGTCGTTGACTAATTTAAGAGTAAAAATAAAAGTCGCAGGTCAGACAGAAAAATAAGTATTCAGACGGCTAACCGCCATTTGAGAACACTCAAACTAAATATTACAAGGCTCGGCAGCTAGCTGCAGGGTGGCTTAGAATTCTTTCATCGTATTTTAAGAGGTTTGCGATAGGCACGGAGCTTTTTTTAAAACAGTCCGAAGAGTTCAAGTCCAAAACCCGCTAAGAGTTTTCGAAATACTTACATGCAAAAGCAAATCCGTTTAATCATGTTATTTGTAGGGCATTATACTTATTATCATCATCATCATCATCAAGCCATTTATGTCCCCACCGAGGGGCACGCATCTCTTCCCTGAGGATGGTATAGGCCATACTCCACCACGGGGGTCAAGTCCGGATTGGTGGAGGTTTGTAAGACTAGTGGGTGGTCTTACTGTCAGAAGTTTTCAAGTAAGTGAAGAGGTCACTTGGCCTAACGACTGCCATCCATGCCATTATATATAAAAAATGTTGACATAACTATTTATACCTTCTTATTAAGAATTCTTAATATCGCTCACACATAGACGTTAATAAATTTTACCTATAACCGATCATAAGATAATTATATAGGTATGCACGTATGCACTAAATATTTAAGATGAAGTCATGAATCAGAAATCAGCCGTAAATCTATATTAAGGACACTGGAACCTTCTGTTTCATTATCTGCTAGCAGCACCCAAAAATTTAAACAGGCTTCCGCTCGTAAAAGTATTATCTTTTAATTTATAACTCTTGAGGGGCCGCCCGTCCATCAGTCTACGTTTCAGTGTTATCTTGTAATTCGTCCGCGCGGCCAACACAAAGAATATCCAGCACTGCCAAGAAGTTATTCTGCCTGCGTACTCTCAACGCTAATTTAACCACATTGCTTTACAATCAAGTGGGTTTGTTTAAATATCTTGGCAAAATAAGCATTTCGTTTCTGCGCTATAAAGTTTGAATAAGTCTATCTTGCTGTTTCGTATTACTAAGATGAATGCTAAGGTCGACTATTCTTTATCGTCGTCTTATTGCGTTTAATTGCGGTGCAATTCGAAGAACAATATCTCCTTATCAATCAGATTCCATGCCGCAAGAGAACGGTATGGAATCTGACCTCTAGCTTTTCACTCCCAGTAAGTTCATTTAATTACTAGGTGACCAAGCAAATTTGTGCCGTATTAATCAGCCTAAGACTAATTTTCAGACCTATTAATACAAAAAAGAAAAGAAATTTAGTTGTGCATGTAAAATTATTAAAATAAGAACGACCGGCGCTAACAGATAAACCGAACAGGTTTCCGAGAGCGGCTAGATAATAAGAAACACTTGTAACACAACGTATTTAAAAAATAAATTAAAAAAAAACACGAAATGTTTATTTCAAAGTCACTGTGTTCTAGTTTCATCTATAATTATTATTATGATGAGGTTTTTTTATCACCTTGTGTAGCCGCTACCGCGCTCACGTCAGCTCGCATCATAAACTCATTAATAATACCTTTTTGTCACGGAATTAATTCCTCGTTGCTGTTCGTTCGCTCTTCGCATTTCATCGAGCTTAATTGAGTAATTTAGGAATTTGAAGTGCGCGAGGGATAGGTATTTCATCTCAAAGGAAAGGGAGCGGCAGGAGCACGTAAACTTTGATTATAGATAAGAGTGTATTGTTAACGATTTATATTAATAACCGGAGTGTTTTTTCAACTTTGTGACAAGTAGCAGACCCTGGTGTTGAACAGTGGTTTAAGATTAAATTTAGTCAAAGGAGATAAGATAAGATAAGATAATGATTTATTTTTCTGTCCACAAATTACATTCGTATAAAAAATAATATGTGATAAATAATACAATACAACAGAATGTACTATTTGTGGAAAGACTGGGCCCTAAACTAGACCAAAAGATTTGAATAATTGTGTGTAACTGTTTTCAAAAGAAAAAAATGTAGAGTTTCTTTGTCAGTTTCTTCTCCATGTAATCTTTTAGTGAGGGCTTTTCAAAGCGTTATTAAAAAAAATACTGACGTCACATACTATGTCAAAATTTAATGCCATCACGGTACCTTTACTATGGTGTCTGGAATTTAGGTACCTACGTACTTCATCTTTAGGAAAACGGTGAGCGCCTATGTTTTCACAAAAATGCACAATTCATGGGCCAGCCATGAGTAAAGACACAAATCACGTACCTACGTAGGGTATGTAATGAACAAAGTAAAAATACTTCGATAGCTTTCAAGTTTCAACAGTTTCAAAACAAAGTCTTTTTTTTTTTTTTTTAATATAAGGTTTAACGGCCCTGGATACTAGTCCTTTTGAGCCTTTTAGTTTATTATTTTATCACTTCCACTGTTTTACACTCTTCACTATTTACAAAGTATTAATCGTGTTCACTATGTATTTACAAAGGGGGGTGAAGGATCTTGGATCGGCAAGAAGTTCTTGAAGCCGCATTGGAATATTATTTCCATAGATTGGTTCGAGTTCTGTTATTAGAGTTAATCTGTGGAGGCCAAATTTTTGACAACTGAAGATAAGGTGAGAGAGATCGGCGTTATCCGTGCCACAATGTAAACATTTATCATCTTCAGCCAGATTGAGTCTACGGAGGTGAGTGGGAGTTTGGCAGTGTCCAAATCTCATTCGGTTAACAATGGTTATATATTTACGGCAGTTAATTTCTTTGTTTTTGTGATACCAAGGTTGGGCGGGCGGGCTTCCTTGAATATCTGCGTACCAGCTTCCTTTAACTTTGCTGGTTTCTTTCCAGTAATCGCGCCATAATGTCATCAGATGGTCGTTCAAAGGTGCATGTAGATCAGTGAACGGCATCTTCAGGTCGGTGGAATGGTCCTCGTCGGGTTCCCTACTTGCGGCTCGATCAACAACTTCGTTCCCCGTGATCCCTCGGTGAGCAGGTACCCAAAGAAACTTAACCTTTTTACCTCTAACATCTAAATTATACAAAATATTCCTAATTTCATACACTAAATAATTTACATTGTATCTGAAACAGTTACCTTCTAGAGCTGATAGAACACTCAGTGAGTCAGATAATATAATAATCTCAGACACATTAATATCTTGCACATGAACAAGAGCTTGATAAATTGCATAAGCTTCAGCTGTGAAAATACTACAATTGCCATCAATTTTGTAACATTTTGTTCTTTTTAACTGTGGATCATAAAATGCTGAGCTTACTCTACTTCCCGACTTGGAACCATCAGTATACAATGAATAAAGATGTTTGTACTCCAAAAATTCCAGCAGACTGTTTTGATTAGTTATTGAATATTGCTGTACAAAATCATTTCCTAAGAGTATCTTGAAATCAGCCTTATATAAAGGCCAAATACTTTCTTTATACATATTTACAGATATACTATTTAGATGAATTATAATTCGCAGTAGAGATGGAGTGTTACCATTTAGTATTTGTGTAATATTTGCATATGGACCAACTGAGCGGTGTAACATATCAATTGCTTCATGTGGCAAAATGTGGTCTAGAACACATCTATTATTCAAAGCAATAAGTTTTAAACAAAATCTCTCAGCTAGTTGTAAACGTCTGAAATGTAGTGGAAGAATGCAAGCCTCGCATTGCATAGCATTAATTGGTGTTGAGCACATAGCTCCAGTTATAATTCTTAGTGCTTTATTCTGAATAACATCTAGTTTTCTTAATGATAGCAGGCTTGCATCCATATAAGCAATACAACTATAGTCAAAGTGACTTCTCATGATACTCTTGTATAACATAGACAGTATTTTGGGATCTGATCCCCAATGCACTCCAGCCAGAGATCGAAGTAAATTAAGTGCTTTTGATGCATTTTTAATAATATAATTGATATGACTTTCAAATGTTAATCTTGTATCTAGCAGTATACCAAGGAATTTCTTCTCATTTAACCAGGGTAAAGGAATATTATTATATGTTACAAAATTGTCACTAACAGTATTTTTCTTACAAAAAACCATTGCTGCACTCTTACTAGGGCTAATGTCTAATTTAAGTTTATTAGAATAATAATTGTTTACCTCTACAAGAGCCTGGTTCAGATTATTTACAGCTATATTTACATCTTTATGTACAGAATATACTAATAAGTCATCTGCAAATTGCAGAAATTGAGCACCCTTATGGGTCAGATAATTATTAATTTGACTTGTATAAATGTTGTACAGCAAAGGAGATATAGTGGCTCCTTGCATAGTTCCTTTAAATACTTGACCTGGTCCATGCAAAATATTATTAAACTTTACATACATTGTTCTATTGTACAAAAATTTAAATATCCATTTACAGATGCATCCTGGGATACCAATCTCTGACAAGATGCTTACCAATATGGATGGATCAACATTATCAAAGGCACCTTGTACATCCAAGAATGCACAAACAGTGACAGATTGGCTATGAAATGAATTCTTTATATCTGATATAAGAGAAGTGAAACTATCACTTGCACTGCGACCTTTCCTAAAACCAAATTGTTGGTCTGGTAAGATTCTCTTTGATTCTACAAAATGATCAAGTCTTGTTTTAAGCATAAGCTCAAATATTTTTCCAACACACGAAGACAAAGAAATTGGTCTGTAAGAATTGAAGTCATTACTTGGTTTATTTAATTTTAAAATTGGTATGACACATTGTGTTTTCCAAGAATCTGGTATAGTCTGAGTTTTCCATAACAAGTTAAAAATGTCTAACAGGGTTTTTTGTGCATCTAAGTGCATGTTCTTAATAAGTTTGTAAGGAATGTCGTCTAATCCGGGTGTAGTGTCTTTTCTAGACCTAATTGCGACAGTAAATTCTTGCATAGTAAAGGCACAAGAGAGAAAAGTAGAGTTTTCATCACCATTATGACTAAAGAAGCTATTTAATGAGTCAATGTCTATTGCATTTACAGATGAGGAGGATGGTGCATACTTATCAATGAAAGCGGGAATCCATTCATCATTCCTTGGACTCGTAGGTAATCTAATACGTTTAAATCTTTTAATATAATTCCATATAGTACTAACGGGTGTATATCTGTTGAAAGATTCTACTAATTTAACCCAACCATTCTTCTTTTTTTCCTTCAATAATCTCTTTTTAAAAGCATCTAACTTTTTAAATTTAATGTAACTAGTTGTGGTGGAATCAGATCTATATGAATTTAGAGCTTGTTTGCTTTTCCTAACAGCATCTGAACACTCACTGTCCCACCAGGGAACAGGTTTCCTTAAAATATTTTGATTGACTTTCTTAAACTTTGGTATGGTTAAATCCTTAACTTCCATCAATCTTTCACAAAAATTATTGTAACTTTTAATTGGGTTGGAATAATCTAAACTAAGTAGACCTAAGATCTTTTCTGTTTCAGATTCAAAGGTGAGCCAGTCGGCTTTTCTGTAAAGATAACGCTCTACATGGGTACCAGTGTCATATTTCTCGACTGTGGTGTGGATGTCAAGAATAGTTGGGAAATGATAACTACCCATGGCATCATCGTGCACTCTCCATTCACAAAGAGGAGCTACAGAAGGACTAATACAGGAAATGTCAATTGCAGAAGGTCTTTTGGTAGGACTACCTACTGTAGTAGAGGAACCAGAATTCAAAATGCATAGGTCATATTCATCTAATAAGTTATAAATTTCATTACCTCTAGAATTGGATCTAAGGCATCCAAAAGCAACATGATGTGCATTGAGATCACCAGATAATAATATTGGACTTGGCAGCGTATTTAATATTTGTTTGAGCCTCCTACATTGAAATCTACGACGATTAGTATCTGGAGGATGAGCATATGTACAGAGTATCGATAAATTGCCAACATTTGTGGATAAAACTATAGCTGTTGACTGCAAATAATCATAAAAGGGTGTAGCAATTACTGAGTATTTCAAATGCGATTTTAAGAGAATACCTACTCCTCCTCGTCCATCTGTTCCATTTTGAAATATAAAATCGTAATTGGTAATTTTAAATATACTTCTCTCTCTTAACCAGGTCTCATTTAAGAGACAAATGTCAATATCATTATCTTTTAAGTAATTAATAAGCAAAGGTTTTTTGTTAACTGCTCCTTCAACATTAAATTGTGAAATTCTAATAAAAGCTTTATCCATTTTGTTGTAGTGATTTAATTAATACTTCTTGAATAACAGAAGCATTGATCTTACCCATGTTACTGTTAGCTAATGTCACTAAGGCTCCAACCATGCCATTTAAAATAAAGTTACTCTTTAATACTTCATCAAGTAGTGTTGCATTTGAATCAGATTTGGGATTGGGTTTGGGAATGTCTTTTGAAATGTCCTTGTTTAATGGAGTTGTTATAGTTTTATTGTGTGTTCGTGTTTTTTTCAAAGGGGGAAAATTCGTATTGTAATTTCTCACAATATTTTTGTCTTCGTCTTTACGAGAGAAAGATGCAGCAACTTTTGCATAATTTTATTTATTATTATTTTCTTCCATTTTGTTTTTTTTAATAGGACAGTCACGAGAAATTGCTAAATGAGGTCCATGACAATTTATGCATTTAAGTTCTGCATCTTTCTTGCACTCAGAGAAGTGGTGTTCTTCAGAGCAGATTGAGCACTTTTGTGTTGATTTACAAAACTTGGCTCCATGATTAAATCTGAAGCATTTGAAACATTGCAAGAGCGGAGCCCTGTATTCGTTCACTCTAAATCTATATAAGTCTAGGTAGACATAGTCCGGTAGGTTCTGCGACATAAATGTCACCGAGACGGAACTGTATGGAACCACCTCGCCGTTCACTTTGCGTGTGAAGCGTCGCACGCTGATGATTTCGTATTCAGCCGAGAGTTGCTTGAACAGATCTTCGTTACTGATTGTAGTAGGGACAAAAGGAAGGACCCCGATTGTCTCCACCGACCTTGCCGGTATGTGCGCCTTGAAGAAGTGACTCTTCAGGAAATCAGCGTTCATCAAGAAGTTGTTTGCATTGATGGACTGACCGAAACAAACTCCAATCTTATTGGCATTGATGCGCTTAATGCCCACCACGCCCTTCACTGCCTTTTTAAATAAATTGTTGATGAAGTCCGGGTTTTTATTCCCAAGCCGTTCACCTTCCTTCTCCGATTCTATAAAAACCATATATTCAGCACTTACCAAGTTCTCTGGATATACTCTTTTGTACCCTGGTTTCGTGTATGGTTTGTACATGTCTTTGTCCTTGGAATTTTCGTTCTCACCCTCCGAATCTGACGGCAATCTGGACCTCTTCTTACTCCGAGGAGAAGGATCGGTAATATTCCCAGGGGGCAAAGCCCCCGGGGCATTATTCATACTGATCAACTTATTAGCACTGTTTTTAGAGACTTAAAGCTCAAAAACAAGTTACAGAAATTACAAAATAACTTTTTGATAAATTAATTTGTAAAAACGCGCCCTTCCTTTTGAAATGCCCGCCAAAAAGTCCAAAACAAAGTCTAGTTTAAATCACAGACTACAAAGAGATGTTTAGATTATCACAGATTAATAACTATGTACAACATTTTAAACGTATGATGACATTAAATGTCAATATGTTCTCCTTGCATTTAGTTTTTCTTTAATGAAATCAACTGACAGCTGTCATCGAAAAGCCCTCATTGTGAAACTAATAACTTTGAAGTCAAACATTGCAAACGTTGTTTTTTATCACGAATATTTTTTTTTTATTTGAAATTGGATTTTTGTCTCTGCATGTTTATCCGAGATACAAGCGTAAGTTCATGTAATGTTAATGGGTCAATATACTTTATTTGAATTTCTATGGTCCATGGACAAATATTATGTTAAACTTATTATACTATTGCGTCCGTATGCTTAAGAATTAAAGAATATGGTCTTTTATTTGGCCCACATAGTCTATTCACGATAATTGTTTAATTTAAGACATTAATCGTTAAAAATAGTTGTAAATGTATACTCCTCTGGCCTCCCCATTTCTAGATTATAATGATTTTATGGCGAGATATTTTTAAATACGTATGCCATTATGTTTTTTAAATATTTCTAAAATATAAACATCGAAACATATTTCATCAAAATATACAGTAAAAATTTTTATGAATATAAAGAAAAATAACTTACTTTCATGTCACGTTACAATAATGTCACTTCATCTGGCAAAACTCAAAGAAGTAAAATTTGACTTAAAACCGCAAAGAAATGTTTTTGTCCATGAACTATGCGCATACAATAGTGTTAAGTTAGAAACAAGCTAATGACGTTGAGCAAAATTCCTATAATATAGCGTCAATTTGTGATTCACTGTAGGAAAGCGTGGTTCTGCCAGTCGTTGGAGTATTTCCTCTGGCAAGTCTATGTTTTATGTATTTTATAGTTACGAAATTGTATATTTGCACAATGCAATTTTTATTGTGTGTAGATACCATGTATTACGTTAAACGGTGATCAGAAAAGCGAGTGATATGTTTTTGTAGGTTTTGTGCTATTTTGTCACTTCTGTGGCGTCACTTCTCTGGCATATTTCATGTTTTATTTAATACGTGTCCCCTAGCTATAATTAATGGCCTGTCACTGCCCTGCTTTAATTTGTGACTACTCTGCCAATAGTGTCAGTTCCCTGGTAACACATTTTCCTCCGGTGCTTATAAAATTCAAAAAAATGGAAAAATCTTCTGGCCCTCATCATTAAATATTTAAAAATAGTGTTAAATAGAGAAATTATCAATATTGAATGGAACAGATTACATTTCCTTCTGGGACACAAAAAAATCAAATACCGTATATTCACCCTAATAACAACGTTAATTGATATTGGGCCGGTTCCTGAATTAAAAATTTTACTAAGTAATTAAGTAACGTTCTGTCACGCTCTTTTCTGAGATTTGAAGAAACTACAGACTTAACGAAATTGAGTTCTTTTCGACTATTCCACAGAGCCGAAACTCAAGAGTTTTAAAGCAGTGCGTCCTGCTAGTACCTATAAATTCCAGCGCTGAAGCGTGGACACTGGGCAGTAGGACTACACTACATGTAAGACTAACTATTGAGTGTAAGTTATTTATTTTCAACTATCTGTGTCTGAACGTACCTTAAGATACCTTAAGAGTTCCTATTTCCAAGCGCCTGAACGCGACGCAACGTAATGAATGTTTAACTAAAAGGTCAGCCAAGGAAGCTGAGTGTAAACAATGTTATCGGACGCGTACGCGCGTGTATGCGGGGCACGGACGCCGCCGGCCTTCACTGGCTCAAGACTACTTCACGAATAAGGTGCATTCTTGCTGAACTGACAATAAAGGCTGTACACGGATAGAGTAAACGGTAGAGTAGACTAACTATCCTACTAACTCTACCAATATAAACAGCATTGGTATATAGGATTAGTAGGATAGTTAGTACTCTACCACTCTACTCTACCGCTCTATTCTACCGTTTACTCTACCCGTGTCCAGCAGCCTTTACGCATTACGTATGTATATCTATATATATAAAATTCAAAGTCCTGACTGACTGATTCATTTACTCATCAACGCCCAGCCCAAGCCGTTTGACCTAGGAAGCTGAAATTTTGCGCAGAGGATCTGTATATAATGTAGGAAAGGAATAAGAACGGTTTTTTTTTAATTCAACCCCTAAGGGGGCGAACATTTGTATGGGAGGCATAAAAAATGTTGTCTGATTTTCTTGAAACTTAAAATAAATACTCTTCAACACAATTGATTGAACACGTGTTTCACCGTTTTTCTAAATTTAACCCTCAACGGGAGTTACGGGAGTGAACGGGGTTGCAAAATTTTGAACTAAAGTCCACGCGGACGGAGTCGCGGGCGAAAGCTAGTTACGTGGGCCATACTGAAAGTTTCTGGATTCTGGTAAATAAGACTACCTATTATCTTTATAACACATTTATTGTTTTTCAGAGTTTAAACCCTCACTATTTACGCATTTTTGCATTCGCTGGAACTATTGTGAAAAGCAGTGGGTCCAGTCTTCCTTAGGGACCTCTTCGATGGCTTTGTGAAAAGCATTCACCGCCATTTCCGGGCTTGTGAAACGTAAACCTCTGAGTTTATCTTTAATATTCGGGAGCAGAAAGAAATCACAGGGTGCTACATCTGGACTGTATGGCGGATGAGTTATTAATTCTACTTTTAAAGCCTTCAAATACGCATTCGTTGCCTTAGCGGAATGTGCCGACGCGTTGTCATGATGAAGGACTATTTTGCTCAGGGGACGCTTTTCGCGTATTTTGTCAAACACTTCAAGCAAACACGTATTAACATACCAATCTGTAGTTACGGTTCTTTGGTTTTCAAGCGATACAGTGATGTAATGGCCTGATTTTCCGAAAAACGAAGCAACCATTTTCTTGCCAGTGCTGCGGCTTTTTTTGACTTTCGTTGGCAACTCTTCAAAAGGAAAGACCCATTCCGCCGATTAACTTTTCCTTTCTGGTTCAAAGCAGCACACCCAAGTTTCATCACCTGTTACAATGTTATACACAGCCATTGATTGTCCTCCGTCATATTTTTTTATCATTTTACGGCACCACTCTACACGCAGTCGTTTCTGATCTTAGGACAAATAATGCGGTATCCATCGAGTGCAAAGTTTCCGAACCTTCAGATGCTCATGCAATATCTTTTGCACTTGGCTCATTCCAATGCCTAAGGTAGTGCGGATTTGCTGACAGGTAATTTTTTTATCCGTTTCATTAGTTGTCGCACAGTATCAATATTAAAATCGGTAACCGCGGTCGCCGGCCGGCGTTCACGTTTAACGTCATAGAGATGATCACGTCCTCGTCTACATTCACCAAAGCACGAATAAATAGAGCTACGACATGGGACTTCATCACCAAATGCTAATTGAAGTCTTTGACAACTCTCTTGCTAACTTAAGCTATAGCGAAAATCGTAAAAAATCATAGTACGGAAATTTTCTCGACTTAAATTCATTGTAATAGCGACACACTAATTTCAAAACAACGCCACGATGAAAAAACAAATGACAGACTCACAATTTAAAAATAAATGTACTGACAGAGAGTTTCTTGTTCAACCCCTATCAGTGTTTTTTTTATTTTCCTTTTGTAACTAGTCCGTTCCAGAAACTTTCAGTATGGCCTAAGTATTAATAAGTATAAATATTTAAATCGCTCATAGCCCCGGCCACCCGCCGGAGTGATCTTAATCGATCACGAAGGTTAAGCAACATAGGGCTCGTTCAGTGCATGGATGGGTGACCGTTCTATGACTAACGCTAGTCGCATTTTTCCGAGCGGTTCCGTGCTTTGCAAGGCACCATAATCAGTTGGTGCCGGTTGCCGTCGATAGATGGCAGTTGTTAAGCCAAGTCAGAGGCCTTAGGGGCGGCTTGAAAGCCCCCCAGCCCCCGTGGTGGAGTATGGCCTATACCTTACTCAAGGAAGATACCCGTGCCCCTCGGTGGCGTAATAAGGGGTTGATGATGATAAGTATTTATACCAATGTTCTTATTTGCATCGATTACTCGTCTCACTTTTCCTTTAGCAACTCTCCATCGTCGATTGTCTGGAAGAAATTGCTTTAAGCAATAAGGCCGCCAATTGTACTGTATCTTTGTAAATGTTTTTCCTGGTACAATAAATAATATTCTTATCTTATCTTATCTTATCTTATCTTATCTTATCTTATCTTATCTTATCTTATCTTATCTTATCTTATCTTATCTTATCTTATCTTATCTTATCTTATCTTATCTTATCTTATCTTATCTTATCTTATCTTATCTTATCTTATCTTATCTTATCTTATCTTATCTTATCTTATCTTATCTTATCTTATCTTATCTTATCTTATCTTATCTTATCTTATCTTATCTTATCTTATCTTATCTTATCTTATCTTATCTTATCTTACGCACTGAATACGACTGGGGGCTTAGCTGAGAACCATCTTTGCTTTTAGCACAGTGGAAAAAGCTTTTAGGTGAGAAGCCTGTGTGCGGAACAGCACACAGTGGTCCGACAAAAACCAAAGTCAAAGGCAATTGAAGCCTACAAGACAGGTCTATTGCCTAACGCAAATGTTTAACTATTGTCTGTAAAATATGGCTTGAGCTCCGCGACAGCTGTCATGGACATTTGCGTCCATGAAGTTTGGATTTTTTTCACAGAATATTTGCACTGTGAAAACTCAATACTTACTGCACACTATTCGATGTCTACTGAGATGTCTACAATATCTTAACCTAGCCCTGTCAGTGTGACAGCTTTTGTGGAGCTCAAGCTATATTTTACAGTCTGTAATGAGTTTTAAGTACCTAGTTTTAACCATCACTTTGATTTAAAGTTCACTATGTAATGTAGTTGAAATGAAAAATAATAATCATTGTTATTTTAAAAACTTAAAAAACGGAATGTAATAATTACATGTCTTTTGCAAACTCTTTCATTGTCTGTAAATTATTTCTTGAAAAATTTTACGAGGCGTAAAATTCTGAAAAACGTTCTGTGGCGGAGTTTTTACAAGTAACTTTGTCTTTGAATAAAATTATGTTTTTACTTTTAAAAACCGAATTTTAGATTGGTTTTAAAGGAATCGTGTTTTTCATAAATTAGGCCGTTGGAATTTGCCTTATTAGTAAAAGAGGCATGAGAGTAAATTCCTATAGGAATAAAATACCGTCTTTGCCTACACTACGCTTTAGAATCAACTGCCCGGGGTGCATGGCTCCGATGAAAATCGGAATCGCGCGACTAGGTTATCGTGCGTAGTTTTAAGTAAGTGAATCGATGTATTCTTATTGAGAAATAAATTGCTTAAATCACAAATCACAATTTTTCAGGCATGTCGGTTAGAGTTTGTCATTTACAACCACTATGTTCTACGACTTATGAATACATCTTTCTAATATAAAATTCTCGTGTCACAGTGTTAGTGCGCATACTCCTCCGAAAGGGCTTGATCGATTTTGATGAAATTGAAATTTCGTTAGGTTTGAAAATAGGTTGTTATGTACATATTTTTGATAGCCCTACCTAAGTGATGAGGGTGAACCCTACAGTCAATTTATATGGCAAAACCACGTTTGCTGGGTCAGCTAGTTTAAATATGAAATTCTTGTGTCGAAACGACTTGACGGATTTTGATGAAATCTTATGCGTACATTCGGTAGGTCTGAGAATAGATTGTTATCTATTTTTCTTAAGGCAAAACGACGTCTACCGGGTCAGCTAGTATGCCTCTAAAATTATCTTTTTGTACGTTTGTATATCTATCTATCTATTTTGCATAGCCCTATTTGATAAAACAACGTTTGCTGGGTCAGCTAGTTATTATTAAAATGATTCACACGTTTAGAAAATAAAAAATAAATGTCTTTTAGTACAAAATAAATATTTTTCATTTCATTTCAATATTGTTAGTATATAAGTTATAGTTTCGATTGATTAAGTTTCTGTCTATGTTATTTCAGTGTACAGAAAAGGATCTATCTACCTATCTGTTAAATAACAGTTGTCGCGAAATACACCTGTACTACTTTTATAGCATCGCCATGCACGCGACGACCCGTGTCGCTACAGACGCGACAAAGCGAACGATGCACTATATTGTCGCTGTGTCATGCCTACCGGGCTGGTCTATTATTGCCACTATCGCAACTGTAGTAGTCACTATTAGAATAATTAAAGAGTCAATCTTTAGATAACATCGCGCCAGTATATAAACAGCTTAACAGAGTAAACATGACGACCTCTGCGGCGCAGCGGTTAGCGCATCTGTCTACCATGCGAGAGGTCCCGGGTTCGAACCCCGGCTGGGGACAACAAAAAACCCCAGGTCTTGGACGTTTACAAGTTTGTGATGTCGTTGTTTCTGGTTCCTACGATACAGGGTATCTTAGTGTGGGGCCAGAAGCAATGTATGTGCCTGTATGTAAATGTTTGTTGTTGTTGTTTGTTAATACAATCAACGATGGGCTAACGTGACCTCTATCTTTCTCCTTCTCTCTCACCTTCCCTGAAAAAGAGGAAAGGAATAATGGAATATCTAGACAAGACAAATAATTAGGCAGACAACAACCTACATTTATAAATCCATCCACCCGTGTCCTGCCACCATATTATTAAAACTTAATTAAGCTTTTTTTTTTTAATTTCGGTCATAAAAATGCGGATAATTTAAGTAAATAAAAAAAATATATTGTGAAATATCAAATTATTAATTCATTGGCATTCAGATTTGTTTGTATAAATATATTAACTCCCACGTTCTTGCAGGTACCTACTATAACAAACTGTTAATCTTCTATTGGCCGAAGTGTACAAATAAACCGGACCATATACTCAGATCCTTACAGCTGTAAAGAAAACAAACTTCTAAGTTATCGTAAAAAAAAAGATACGGTCGTTTATGCCACAAAAAAAAATTGACGAGTGTATAAATTTCATACTACAAACACAGGAAAAAAATCTGAAAATTTTACATTAGAAATTAAATCATTAAAAGGACTGTCTTTGAAATTCGGTAAAAGCTCGCAAAAAACTGCGAGTATGGAACCCTCGGCTTGCGAACCCGACGCACACTTGTTCGGATTTTCTTACGAAAGTTTTTTCCTTTAAATTATTTTAAGTTCCCTTACATCATCATCATCAACCCGTTTAAATGTCCCCACCGAGGGGCATGTGTCTCTTCCCTGAGGAAGGTATAGGCCATACCCCACCACGGGGGCCAAGTCCGGATTGGTGGAGGCTTGTAAGACTAGTGGCTGGTCTGACTGTCAGAAATTTTCAAGCCGCCCTAAGGCCTTGACTTGGCTTAACGACTGCCATCTATCTTCGGCAGCCGCCACCAACGTGCCTTGCGAAGCACGGAACCGCTCGGAAAAATGCCCTTTAAATTTACTTAATTTTATTAACCCTTACCTGCTCGAGATTACGGGTAAGCACCCGCAAGTGCTCTCAGGGCCGATTTCTGAATTGAGAATTTACGCTAACTAAAGTCTGATTTTTAATTCCGTAGAATTCCGACAGTTATCATTTTTTGACATGTCAGAGATTAGAAACCTTTTTTGGGCGGGCTCATTTTTCAATTTCAATACTAGTGTGAAGATATGTGTCTAGACATTTAATTTGATAGAGAATGTATCCATTTTATGAAGTGTGGAGCTCCAAATTAAAAGAGAATTTAAGACGAGTAACAATTGTGTCCCTTTTCCCCACACAAACAGTAAAAAAGTACAAGTGAAGAAAACATATTTTTATTAAAATATCTAATCATCATTAATACTAATATCACTATCTTTATAATCATCATCATCGCTGACATGAAATATTAAGAGAGCTAACAGCGGCATACTTCACTTTTCTAAAAAGGTTTACGAAACCTTGAATTCGTAGGCAGTGATGCCAGCTAAGGAATAAAATAAAGTAATTAAAGTCAATTCGATATATCGTTCGTGATATTGAAATATTTGTTATATTTGTATTAGGTCACTTGAGTAAGTAAATATTTAAATTAACCTTCTTGTAGGTAAAACATAAAAAATACGTAGCATTTTATTTTTTATTGCCCTTAAATGAGTCAAATTTGTCCTTTTTTCGGTGAAGAACTTTTTCAGTAGCAACACTTATATGAAATGTCAGAATTCTACGGAATAAAAAATCAGAGTATACTTAACTGTAGTGCTGTCTCGTCAAATTTATCAGTATTTATTGAGTATTTACTTAGTGTACATTCTCAATTCAGAAATCCGCCCTCAGCCCCTAAAAATAAATACGCATGCGCGTCACTAATACGATATTGGAAATCTATTCGCTCTGTTTCCCACAAGCTTTGTGATGATAACTGAAATACTAATTCACGGCTTTATTAGGCTTCTAAATTGGACATTTAATTACTCTGTGAAACTGATGTTTGCGACAAGCGACGTGCGGGCGGCGATATTAAACCCGATACTGTAATTACAGGCAGTTCACTATCTATGGTATAACACGCTGTATATGTTTATTATAATCATTATTAATACGTATATTGCGCGTAACTGAATATTACAATGGCAATGGGGGGGACTTAATGATACAATCATTTTTTACCAGCTAACCGCAGCACGTGAATGAGAATTACTGGTAGGCCTAAGGGAGTGTGATGAAGCTTTCTTATGCTTACCTTGTAAAAAATAATTATAAAATGAAATAACAGAAGCGGACAGTAATAGCTAAAGTATAATATGTACAATTATATTATATAAATATAATACGCGGATATTTTGTAATTGGTCTAGTTTATCAATTCGATGCATACTGCGTGGCCAATTAGTATCAAACTACGCAATTAAATTGTGCGTTAATCGGCTATGCAGTGTACATCAAATTGTTACAGTAAGCCAAACTTAATCACATAACCTAACCTACTGTAGAACTCCAGAATCTAATCCAGTACCTCCAGGATGTGAGGCAATCGCTCACCTGATGCATGACCATTGCTTGAAAAGGTGACAAAAAAATGGTTTCAACTGAAAACTATAGTTTTCTGGTGATTTGCTATCAACAGGGCATCAGCTGCCTGAGCCTGAATCGCTCGTAGCCTGGGCTGCCCGAGTGATCTTAAAACGATTACTAAGGTTAAGCAACATACGGCGCGTTCAGTCCATGGATGGGTCACCGTCTATGACTAACGCTAGTGGCATTTTTCCGAGCGGTTCCGTGCTTCGCAAGGCACGTTAAGCAGTTGGTGCCGGCTGCCGTCGATAGATGGCAGTCGTTAAGCCAAGTCAGAGGCCTTAGGGCGGCTTGAAAACTTCTGACAGTAGGACCGGCCACTGGTCTTGTGAGCCTCCACCAATCCAGACTAGGCCCGTTCCGCCCTAGGTGGTGGAGTGTGGCCTAGCCTTCCTCAGGGAAGTGACCCGTGTCCCTCGTTGGGGACTGCAGCTGCAGCTCTACTTCTGAAACTTAAACTATGTGACAATACTTAAGCACTTATTATTTAAGAAAAACATTTTTCTTTCTGCCAAATATAATTTAATTTCCTTTCACGATAGCTCTGTGATCTCATTGTCAATGACCGAGCAATTCACATTAGTTACATTAGATGGAGGAGAATATGGCTGCTCTCTAAGCTTATAGTAACAATGGCGGTAATAAATATTGAGCTTGTGGACAATATCAAGGCTAAAGGACAGAATATACAGTACTTTGTCTCTGGCACATAGACTCAAGTTCATAATAATCATTTAGATAGAAGACAGATATCTTGGATCATGACCGGCGAGGAATGGCTCATTATCATAATCATCAGCCCGTTATGTCCCCGCCGAGGGTCTCTTCCCTCAGGAATGTATAGGCCACACTCCACCACGGCGGCCAAGTCAGGATTGTTGGAGGGTTGTAAGACTAGTGGCTGGTCTTACTGTCAGAAGTTTCCAAGCCGCCCTAAGGACTCTGACTTGGCTTAACGACTACCACGCAATGTATTGACGGTGTTTCATATTAGCCGGAAAACTTACTTTTGTCCCACACATGTTCCAAATTGTAACCAAAGCGGCAAAAACCTTGGACAGAAGGCAATTGTCCAAATACTGTGAATGTTACGTATATGTACACTGTTTATGTTCGTTATAAAGAAAAAAAAATGCTAACGTGAATAAAAACACCGTGAGGAAACCTGAGTATCCGACGTGTTCAAATACCACTTTCATTTTGGGTTGGGTGTACGTGATGATCAAGCCCATTCCTCTCTGGGAGAATATAAAAACAATAATAAGAGAGACAGCTAGACAGATAGAAATAGAGAGCAGCTTATGAGTAATGTCGGCGAAAACGCAAATAAAATAATCCCAAATTGACAGTTTATTGGTGGGATGCCAACAAGCCAAGAAACTCTTTAATATTTCTTGAACATACGAACGTACCGACAGAAAAATACAACAAACAAATCGTAGGTTTTCCTTGTAACACTTACATGGGCGAAATTTTTCGCCGCATCAATTGTATTGCATCTGTTGGCTTCTTAATCGGTTTAAAATTTATAACGGGTGTCAAGGTGGGGATCACTTGAGTACTGTAATTACCCTTTTTCGCGGCATTCGGCTTTACTAATGTTAGAGGCGTGTAGTTATTATATTGTGTTAAGTGACGGGGAGATAATTGTCTATCGTTCTTATTTCTGGACAATTTCTTTATCGTAGTACCGTACATTGTCCTAACGGAATTGCGTTTGTTCATACCGATGGGAGTTTTCATTAATTTATTTATTATTGACTGTATTGATTTAATATCATCTGGCTCCGGACGCTCTTTTATGTCGGGGAGATCATTCCTCTGAAACTTGAAAAGCTTCAAGGCATCTTTCCTTGGGATTTGGACAGACTCTAGTTTTTTATTCACCAGTTTTTCGTTCAGTAATACATGCTTAGTTTGTTGCTTGATTCCTGGTAGATTTTGTTTAGATTCAAGTTTGTTCTTTAACTGGTTCTCCTCTGTTTCTTGGTCTTTTAGCGTCTCCTTTTCCTTATCTGAGTTTGCGCATTTGGAACCTATGTTTCTAATCCGTGTCTTCAATAACTGAATCTTATCTTTATGTCGTTTAATTTGTTGCAAAAGTTCTTCGTTGCGTCTCAATTTGCTCAGCATAGTTTCGTTCTGGTGAATAATTTCCGGTGTAATTTGAACATATTTGGTCGTTGAGGTTTGACAGTATGTCTCTTTCTTGGAAACCCTTTTTGAGCGTTGATCTCCAGATGGTCCTTTCGTGGTTTTATGGCGACTATCTCCACCAGACAAGACGAGATCGTTTCTCTTAGCTGATTTGACGTAGCCGCAATCTCCAGCCTTTTCCCAGTCCTCTGCGTTATTCCTTTTTGGCTGCCCGGTGAGTTGAATTACATACCTTATATTCTTCTTTTGTTCGTTTTTCGCAGGATGATCATTTATCTTCAATTTCTTCTCCTTAGCGCTCTGACGTCGTCGTCCCACAACGTTTTTCTTTCGGCAAGTATCCCCAACTTCTTTGGCATCCGGGTAAACAAGTCTACTTGCCATTTTTGCTGTGTTAAGTGATGTTATTTACATGGTCCTTGATGCCAAAGTATTAGACTGGCGTTTAAATAGATACAGAAATTTATAATTATTTAAATAGTAAAATTAAATTAAATCATGACTGCAAAAAAAATCCAAATGAAATTTGGTTGTCGTCTTTGTGAAACGTCAGATCCATAGTCAAAGCGTTGTCAATGAGCAATCAAATGAGAAAAAAATTGAACCTCTTTATTTCGTTCATTATAGAAGCAATGAGATCATTAAAAAGCGATTTCAAGTTAGGTATGTGAACACCACTCGCACTCACTTGCTCGCGATGTTTACCTATTGTACGGCCGCTGGGAGTTTACGATCCTGACAGGTCATGTTGGAACGGACGACGTAACCTTGAAGTGGCGTTAAATTTTCGATTAAAATATTTTTAAGTCCTATGTATCCTACTAGCAAATAATTGTCATTGAAACTATATCAATGTGTAAACTTACAATCAATGTTATATTTTGCACCGTGATTTAAATGTTAAGTATGAAGAAATCAATATTTAATGTTCGTGCGTAAAATCGAATAATTTAACGATACGACGTTGATGAACAGGCATTAGAAAAAGATCATCGCGTTCTCAGAATCTCTCCGCACCACTGCCGTACAAAGCGATTGAGCTGATCTGGGCTCAAATAAAAGGTCGCACAGCTCGCCACAACACTTCACTGCCATTCGACACAAAAAAGATGATGACCCTTTTAAAATGGCTGCGAAAATGTCACAAAAGATGACTGAGTGAAGGTCGTCTAAAAAAACAAAACTAAAAGCTAGTTAAGAATAGCGTTATAATCAACGTTATCATTTCTGAAATGATAACGTTGATTATCTCCCAGCACTAGTCATATGAAATAGACAGGTGTCAGGATCGTAAACTCCCAGCGGCCAGACGGTACAGAGTTAGCGAATGAACAATTGTATGATATGTGTTTCAGAAAACAAAGTCATTGCTACATACCGAAACGAACCTCTAAAATGTTTGGCATCACTGAGTAACACTAGCGCTACAAACGGAAAAAAAATCATATCAATACAGAACGTGTTAATGTATGCGTACTCAAAAGCGTTACCGATGTGCTATCACAGCTACACTCCGCCCTTAGCGGTTACTTTAAATTTACCTTTTCTTTTTACTGAATACAATATGGATCGGGGATTCTAGTGCTAGATTTCGTACCCGGATATATAAGCTCGTTCACAATGTAATGTGTCTGATGACTGAGATAGATTACCCCGGTCGTGACGTTTCAATATCCGGCTTCCAGATGAATCACTTATCTTGTCTCATTGATTTTGTGGCTAGATTACGTATCCACGATATATAAAGAATACTTTCAAACTATACCTACCATGACTCTACTTTTATAGAAAAATCAACCACACGTCTTACTAACACGGGACCAAACTAGATACATGAAAATTTGTTATATACAATGTGGAATTTGGGACCCAAGATGGTTTCTTAATTTTTTCGTCTTTTATTCATGTGATATCAGCGCCACCTAGTGAGTGTTTTCTTACAATTTTTAATAATATAGGTAGGTACTTACTTTTTTTTAGCCACATATTGCGTTCATCAGTCGAGTAACAAGAAGAATTTTAATAAAAAAACGTGTCAGCCTTTACCTCCAAATTATTACATGCCTTTTCTAAAGTGATAATAAAAAAAAGACTAGCCTTCAGCTAAAATGAAGCTCCTTCTAGTAACAGAAAAGGTAAACTGAGAAATTACTTCAAAGCATCTTCGTAGAAAGGGTCTGCCCTTTCACTAGTACACGAAGCACATTGTATTTCGGAAATAAGCCTCCTTCAAAGTAATATAAGACAATTCTCTAGAATTAGTAGGGTCTTAAGTGTACAATTCCTGAAACATGTCCACTAGAATTTTTCCTTTAGAAAATTCAAATTCAAAATTGTTTTATTGAGCAGTACAAAACTTAACAATATATACAGTAACTCTGAACCCCAAACTAAATTAAATTGTATCTTGGGGCTCAGTGGTCCATTCAGGGTGAACTTAAATATATCACAATTATAATATTTGTACGGTAATAAAATAAAAATAAACGTGCACACAGCAAACTATTATGGCTCAAATCCTTTAAGATAAAATAAACATATGCTAATTATAATTTTATACATACATACATAATATATTATTTTATATAAATACGAAATTAGATAATAGACTATTACATAAACATAAGTAGGTATAAGCTTGTTCAAGTTAATATGATCTACACAAAACAATTTGTAAATATATGTATACCGTGGTAGAATTGTCCTGGTCCTAGATTCCACAAATGCATCGCAGCACGATGACAACTGCATGAACATGGCAACTTAGCTTCATATCACTTCAAGTCTACGTGCGCACTGAAATCGAGCAATCCAGGCGTCAATGGTATGGAAAAACATGTCACGTGATCCGACCATTTATGTCATCAAACTACAACGCACCAACAGAATTGAGGACCAGATTAAGTAAACAAAAAACATCTTTCCTGATTTAACGCTTGGTTTATTAACCAAGTAGGGTAGGTTGTTAAAATGATCGGGCTTAGTAACCAGCGACTGGGTTGACAGGCGACCAGAGAAGAGAGGCGAGAAGAGACCCGTTTGCATAGTAAGAATGCGCAAAATTAGATCTCAGTAAACTGGTTATCTAATGAAAGAGTAATAGTTGCCATAGACATTATTAAATCTCAGAAACGGCAAATACAAAATACAAAAATGTGGCAACATAAAAATTGTTCCGAGAAATATTGTTTTATGCTATTTGATTATTCTAAATAGGTTTTCGGTTTGGTTGTAGTCAAGTTGTATTAGAAAATTTTGCAATAAACGGTTACATGCAAATCTGGTTAGGTGACATATGGTTAATTCCTTATGAACTTTGTTGTACATATAAGGGCCACAAAATTTAATAAATCTTTGAGCAAAACGAGTTCGAACGATTGGAATGTTAAATATTTTGTGCTTAAGGCGTTTTTTAGATGTAAGATAAGATTTGGCAAAAGATTTACGATGTTGATATAAGACGATAGATTTAATAAAAACGTTGGTTTTACGACTTTTAACTTTGTTTCGTTTATTGCCTGATTCGGAAATCGTTGTTTTGACATTATTTATTGGCCTACGATATATTTCCAGGCCTACCAAATAAACACAAAAAGAAATATAAAATTCGATGAAACTGAGGTATGAGATATTTATATATTAGACTATGAGAAAGTGTAAATCAAGTGTAAATAATTTAATAAAATTGATACGCCCTGTGATATTTAAACATGCAACAAAATTTGTTGCAATCTTAGATGCAATGTGCTATAGAACCATAAAAATATGCCACAAAAATTAAACTCTCAAATTTATGACATTGGTTCAAATGCATACAAATAAAAGTACCGTCTAAACTCTAAAGTGCCTTCAGCGGAAGCAAAACCACAACCTCTGTTTTCGTAGTCAAAAGTTTTATAAATAAATAAACTCACGCCCGATATCCCCGAGGGGGTAGGCAGAGGCACCAATCACTAGAACTGGGCTCACGGTTTGCCGAGTTTATTAGGTGCCAAACGTGACAAGTGGCAAGCCTGTCGCCGTTATCCGGGCACAATTTATCAGCGAATGGTGTTGCTGTACAAACAAACAAATGTACGTAATTAAAGTCATTGGTACATGCGTGGTTCGAACCCAGACCCTCATGATCGAGAAGCAAGGGTCAACCCCACTACGCCACCACCGCTCAAACGTTTTACCGGTTTTAGGAGGAGGAAGTCGTTGAACGATGTATCACTTTGTAATAACATAGGGAAATTAATTATTTTCCCTCTAACAGTACGATTCATCTCAACCTTGGGGCTGAAGTATCCAAGCCTATAACTTCCTAATGAACAATTAACTAATTGATCATTATTTCCTGATATAATTCACTTCATTCAGTGCCAACTTGGTCCGAAGTTTGCATTCAATATTTCCATCCCAATTATTGCATTCTAAAGTTTGATCCAACTTTGCTTCCGGATCTTCCGGAAGTTCCCCTTGTGATTGGGGAGGCATATTTCTTAAAAAGAACGTCGTCGGCGGAACTTTTTTGCGTTTAATCTGAGGGTGTTAAGTAGAAACTTTTTGGACGCTCCAAAAAGGCCAAAAAGAGAAGGCGTGAAAGACTGTCTTAATAAAATAGCCAGTCTCATCACTGATGAGACTGGCTATTTTATTAAGACAGTCTTTCACGCCTTAATAAAAGTAGGCAAGTGCGCCTTGTCCGGTCCCAATAAACTATCTATTACAAACTACAAATTTTTTGTTGTTTTTTTTTCTGTGTGCCTTAATTGCATATTTTATTGTATCAGTATTGTCGACGAAACATTTAGTGTATTTTGTGCATGTTTATAGTTTTTAGGAATATTTGTAGTATTTTATTGAATTGACTATGAAATAAATGCAGATAACAGACAGTTAGCTGTCAACGCGATATTGAAATGTTCCGTTTATATTTTCTATTGAGTGGCCTATTGCTAGTTAACATTTTAACTGGTGATAGCTGGTTGGTAGGTTATTGGGACCGGGCATAATAGCGTTAATGAGTGTTTATTGTAGTAGGTATATAATACTCTGGAAATATTTACTGCCTCGTTAGTCTAGAGGCATCACGTCTGCACAATGCCGGAGTTCGTGGGTTCGATTCCCGCAGGAGGCCGCAGTACATTTGTATAAATGGCTTCAAGGTGTATTTCTCTGGCAAACGTATAATAGTGCGACTTGGCAAACGTAGTGTATGACGCCCTCCAACCAGGTCGGATGACGATCTGCGAAAAACTGCAGGCAGATGCTGGATGCGGCAAGCCGAAGACTGGGCGCTATGGCGCTCATTAGGGGAGGGCTATATCCAGCAGTGGACTAATATAGCCTGATGATGATGATGATGATGATGTATTTATCTGTACTGTGGTATGGTTACCACGGTATGGTACGTTTTTGCCTGGTTACCATAGCACAGAGTATCCTAGTTTACGACCAAGACAATTGAATACAATGCGTTACATTGCACGGTACGCTTTTTCTCAAAGACAGTGTATTGGCTTAATCACTACACGAAGATTACAACCATTATTACATATTCTACACTTAGATTTTCTCACGATATTGCATTATTTGAAAACTTACACTGTAGCCAATAACACAGGATTTACAAGACGTAAATGTATCTCTCTCCAAAATCACGGCGAATTGACTTCTCCCCTTGTCACGATTAATTTCCAACAAAGCTTGCACCCAATCAATGGGGATTTGTAGACATATAGCGCTATTTGTTATGATGAGCTTTCCCAATGAGTCCGAGCGTTTCATGGTGTCCACACTAGTAGAACTTAGTAGAACTTATAATAAGTTCAAGTCTTTTACTATTGGGTAGGTGATTTTTGTACAAAAGTCGATTCAAATTCAAATTCAAAAGTTTTATTCAAAGTTCAAACAAAATTTTTACTTTATGAACGTCAAAGTTGTTAGTTTCACAATTAAACTGACGTGGAGAAGAAACTAACAAAGAAACTCCATTCTTTTCAAAACAGTTATTCAACAAACTTTCAAACTTAAAAATATTATTCATGGATGTGTTGAACAGTAGACACAATGATCAATATTAATATTATAATTTAAAAATATCTAAATACATGTAGTATTAATCTACTGCTTAACACCAGACATCCTTGTCTTCCAAATAATCGTTAAGCACACTGTGCAAAAAAGCTTACTACAAAAGTAAGCTTTTTTGCACAGAGTGTGCTTAACACAATTCTTAAACCGCGTCGGAGGTGACTCTTATGTATCTAGGGGAGTCTTGTTGTAGAACCTTATAAAGTGCCCCATAAAATAAGTATTAACCTTTGCAAGTACAAACCGTGGAAATGACAATTTATGTTTGTTTCTAGTATTAACGTTATGACGGCTACCAAAAGTTTCGAAGTCCTTAAGATTTTATGCCATGTGAGATTAACTGAGACTCCTAAGAAATTAGGCGGCTGAATAAAACACATCCACGGCTCACGCACACACACAGTGACAAAGCTCTCCTCTGCCCAGGACCCCTCCAGTATCATAATTTACAGTTAAATTGGACGGAATGATAAGGAATCAGTTTCAGCGGCAATTACGCCGGTCTCTATTGGGATTGCCCCGGATCCAGTTTGATTAAATTAAATATGATAACTGGCGTTTAGGTCAGAAGGTGTTATTATGATAACCACAAGAGCTTTTATCGCTTGTCAAAAGCATTATGACGACTGTTGCTGACAAAATCAGTAATGCCCGGTTCCTATAATATACGCCTACCGGCTACGATCCGTTTTCCCTACAATTTATTGACGGTTCGTAGGAATTTCGTAGGAATTGTAACCGATCGTAAGCAAAAACGAAGCGTTTTGTGGATATTGGAACCGGGCATAAGAGGTGTATAACTTTAATTATGTATTTACGTTGACTTGTCTTTCCTGTGGGCTAGGTCGACTAAGCTGTCAGGATAGTAATAGGTGCTGGGCAAGCCTCCATCCATCTCCATCTTAAAAACAGCCAAGTGCAAGTCGGACTCAGCCACGAAGGGTCCCGAATCATTATAAAATTTGAGAAAAATCACGTTTGTTATATGGGAGCCTCCCTTAATTTTTTTTTTTTTTTTAATTATTTATTTTTTAACGGATAACGGCGACAGACTTGCCACTTGTCACGTTTGGGACCTAATAAACTCCGCAAAACGTGGGCCCAGTTCTAGTGATAGTGCCTCTGCCTACCCCCTCGGGGATACCGGGCGTGAGTTTTTTTTTTTTAAGTCGTTATTCTGTAAATATGTCAAGCGTCGTTGTCCCTATTTTTAACCATTATTAGTTTAAAATTCAGATTCACCACATGTATGAAACATATATATCACGTTCGGAAGAAGCTGGAAGCTAGAATTATTTACAACATTCTTAGTTTTGGGTTGCGAGCTATATTACCGTCAATCAGATAAGAATAGCGAAAACGAGGGTAACACGATTACTTGTGTACCAAACCCTTTAAATAAATAAAGGAAAAAACAACTCGTTACCATTGACCATACTGTAACACAAAAACAACTCGTTACCATTGACCATATTGTAACACAAAAACAACTCGTTACCATTGACCATATTGTAACACAAAAACGACTCGTTACTATTGACCATATTGTAACACAAAAACAACTCGTTACCATTGACCATATTGTAACACAAAAACAACTCGTTACCATTGACCATATTGTAACACAAAAACAACTCGTTACCATTGACCATATTGTAACACAAAAACAACTCGTTACCATTGACCATATTGTAACACATTGTATTGCCGACTATGTGGTGCAGCGGTCAGCGCATCTGCCTACCATGCGAGAGGTCCCGGGTTCGAATCCCGGCTGGGGAAAAAAATAGAAACCCAGGTCTTGGATATTTACACGTTTGTGACGTCGCTGTTTCTGGTTCCCACGACACAGGGTATCCTAGTGTGGGGCGAGAAGCAATGTATGTGCCTGTATGTAAGTGTTATGTTATATTATGATTTCTCACTATTTATTAACTATTTTATACTAAGTCATAATTGTAACTAATTTATACAGGGTTACCTGTACTAAAGTTTATGTCACCTACAACTTTTGTTTTATGATTATTTTTTCATAGTAAAATGCTTCAAAATAATACAATGTATATGTAGTGCATAGTACAGTCGACAGCATTTTAGTTGCAAAGTCGCCCGTAATGCAACGGAGAGGAGTGCATGGGTGTATAGGATGATATGCTGTCGACTGTACGTGGTTAAAATTGAAACACGCACCAATGTCGCAGGATATTTATCACATAGTTGTAAGCATTTCCATGAAACAAATACATTCAACTAGTAGACACAAAGTTTTTGTACTTAAACATATGAACCGATAAAAGATAATTGACATCACAAATAATTCTGTATACGTTGTTTCCGGTAAGCCCGCGATAGGCGATTGCTTTCTACACAGCCTTCAGCCATAAAGTTTCCTAGATTCGTCGTCAATCTAAGTACACCGTCAGTTTCTTACAGTAAGAATACGGTATTTGACACTATCAACAATAAATTATTTGAGATGCTCGATTAAAACAAAAATCACAAAATGTTTCGGAAAATCTATTCTTTTAATCATTTACTAGTTATTACAATTTTTAAATAGATGAAACATTAAAAGAGTGCTCTGAAATGTGACGTCACAAGCAAGTATGTTCATACAAAGTTCTGTTTTAAAAGTAACTCATTTGACATTTTGTCACATACCCAATTGTAATTACTGCATTCCAGATTCACTTCCTCGATTTTTTTGTAGGAAGAGTCCGACCAGGTTTCACTCTGATTCGCAGAGCTTAATCGTGATGAGCCGAGAAGGATCTCGCTTCGTCGGTTGCTCGTCTTTGACTAAAAGGAGAAAGTAACCAATGTTTAAAAGAAATATTACTTTTATTCATCATCATTAGCCCGTTGCCGTGGGCTGGGTATAATTATCCCTTTTGCCTATCACGACATTTTTCGCGGTCGTTCGCCATCCGCATCTACGGGCCCTGTGCTGAATGGGCTAGTTGCCCTAAAAAATGTAATTAGTCATTTATTCATTATCATATCATATCATATATTCATCTTATTCATTCATCAGATTATTCAAAAATAAGGGACGTATTTTTTTATTTGGAAATTAGACCAAAAATGATAAAGATATAGCCCATTAAAGTTACGTGTGACGTCACGCCGTGCTGCATTTTTTTGGCACGGAGTGACGTCACACGTAACTTTAATGGGCTATATCTTTGTTATTTTTTGTTTAATCAAAAAAGAAAAAATACGTGTCTAATATTTTTTTATAATCTAAAATACGGACTAAATAGAATTTAATTATTTTGACCCTGGAAACTACCCTATTAGCCACAAGGTGCGATCGTCGGCATCGGGCTGTTGATCTACCCGCTGACTGACATAAATAGCTTGCGCAGACGAGGGATTTTTACAACTGTATCGACTAACGCAAACGACGGATTAATAGTACCACGTACAAAAAGTCCGCCGAATAACCGAGCGGACCGGACAAAAGTACGGTGGAGTCCCCGAAAAAAATAGCTCTCGTGTGACTAGGCGAAGCAACGCACACGTCGGACTGCGTTGAAATATCCATTTGTTAGAAGGGGATGAACACAGTATTTCGCACACCGTGTGTGTTGAGTTCGCGGTAAATCCGCGGATTACTTTTTATTTGCGGAGCGTACTTTTTTCTCCGCCGCGGAGAAAAATCCGTCGTCTGCGCGGGCCTATAATACAATTCTTGGCCGCCACTTACATTCTACTTACACACCACGTTACTGTCATGGTTCGCCTAGTTTTTCCCGCCTCGGCTGGTGTCCATTGTCAATTCAGAATTATATTATTATCATCATCAACCCATTATGTCCCCACCGAAGGGCACGGGTCTCTTATCTGAGAAAGGCATAGCCCATACTCCACCACGGGGGCCAAGTTCGGATTGGTGGAAGCTTGTAAGACTAGTGGCTGGTCTTACAGTCAGAAGTTTCAAGCCGCCCTATGGCCTCTGACTTGGCTTAACGACTGCCATCTATCGACGGCAGCCGGCACCAACTGCTTAACGTGCTTTGCGAAGCACGGAACACGGGACGGAATACGGCATGCTCTGAACGCGCTCTATGTTGCTTAACCTTCGTGATCGTTCAAGATCACTCAGGCGGCCGGGGCTGCGAGCGATATATTATTATAGTTATAAAAATTGTCAAACTATTTAAAACTATGTAACATGTAGGTTACTTCAAAACGATTGATCTTGATTCGTAGTGGTAAGACGTAAAGACTTAAAAATGTATATATTATCTTTTGTCAAATGCTTAAGACAAAATCATCTACCATCCGAAACGCGCACCATAAGTAAATAAAGTTGGCCAGCGCCTACCGTAGGGCGTATTTTTTCTTCACTTGCTTTTCATAATATAAGGTTTTATTTTGTTGCTGTTCTTTTTTTTTAAGTTTACATAGAAGCCAATTACATAAGGTCTTTCATGTGTTTATGGCGCATTCTGTAAGACGTACATAACAACAAATACAGGTAGTAACTAGGTAGTTGTGAGTGGTCCCACTCACAATTGGCTAACGTCCCTGAACAAAAGAAAACATATTTTTGCCAAATTACTACTTTATTATATTATTATTAGATGACTGGGCAAACGTTGATTTGCCATATTGATTATATCAAGAGACATAAAAATAGGTGAACCCGTTTCGGAGGAGTTCGATATCAAACACTGACACAAGAATTATATATATTTCTATGTAGCAATGTCTGTCAGTGCGCGTGTCCAGCTTGTAGGTACTTGACAGATTTTTTAAACAAATGTAATACATGACATAATTCTGATTCGTGTTTATATTTTTGAATCGATTTTGCTAGCGACTTTCATGCCACCCTGTAGAATTCTCAATCTCCCTAAAAACAACAACCCTAATATTATCTTCGCTCATCCCTTTGCTACGTGGGTGAAATTACTTTACCCTAAATCTTATCATCAGCCTTATCAAGTCCCTAGTAAAAAGAGATACAGAGACCCCTTTGCAAAATTTAAAAGGAAGAAAAAACATCCTCTGTAATTGAATGAGCCAGCTAATCTTCAAACAAAACAATCGAGCTGTATGTACGCTCGTACAGTCGACGATAAATCCACCACGAGTAGAGTAAGCGCTTTGCAAGCTACTCAAATAGACGTAATGTATCTGATACTGCAGTAGCAAGCATCTCAGCGCTAGAGTCTAATTACACAAGTAGTTTTACAATATAATGATACTAACTGTAAACACGATAAGAGCTGTTATTTGCCTCTATTTTGTATTCTACTATGCAATAGTAGTACAATGTAATTCCAGTACAATAACCCGCGCAAAATAAATATGGATCTCTCGCAAAGAAGATGGAATAGCGCGAGGCGCCATTGGAATGTGGAATACAAAAAAAAAACTTAGGTTTAAACACATCAATTTGGGAAATATATTGACTTTATTTAAATCAATCCAAAACCACAAAAACTTAACTAAAGCATTTCCATTATCCACGGAAACACTGAGAGATTTTAATACGGAACCAGATCCAAGTCGATAAGCTCGACTTATCAAAAATATTATACAACAGGCCTCTTTGAAGCATGCGCTCTACTCGCTTACGTTAGGGGTGACTTTGCTGCGAAAGCTGAAAGGTTGGTCAGCTGTTGACCTTACCTCGTTTGTATCTACGCCGTTCCTGTGTACGTGAGTTATTTTCACTCTCATTTGATTATACTTTCCCGTGCCTCGCTCGTTATCGCTTTGTACAATCTGCACCGAGACGATCCTAATTTCCGGGGAAACTTAGGGTTACGCTTGCTTGTATCGAGTGTACACACACCGTATCTTTTTTTCTTGACTAAGAAACTGTGTGTTGTAGCAGAACATACCGTGGAAATAAAAACAACAGTCTATACTAATCTAGATTCGTAAGCATAGAGCTAAGGATGATAAATTAGCATAAATTTTGCAAGGTGAGATCAAAATCGGGTTTCTGGTTTGCGGACACACGTTCACGGATTTACCAGGATTTACAAGAACATCGACTATACGTACAGTTGACAACAAGTCAGCTTTTACATTTTTAGAGTTTTAGTTTTGATTGTACCTAATTGAATACGTAGGTATATTATGCGCTTGGCCAGCAACGGAGCCGCACTTACATAGATTTTCACAGATAAACTCTGATTACTTGTGTTTTGTCCTGTCCTTGTCTAATTAATTGTAGCACTTAAAATAAATAAAATATTTTAACGTAAATAAGTGATCAATCAGTCGCGTTATGATATTGAAGAAAAAAAAAACGAATAAAAACCATTCGTATGGTGAGTTGATCGCCCACCAAATCGTACAGGTTAGTCAGTTGGTGAGTCATGTCAATGCACTCGGACAATGTGACATCGTGTTGAGTTTCCGTGAGAGCAAATAACATAAATCAGAAATTTATTTCAACGTAAAGAATTTACATTCTGTTTGTTGAATGTCAATGTACTTATAATAATAATGTTAGCCGCTGCCTTGGGGCGGAATTTAGTGGAGAAAAAGGCTGCAAATAAAAACTCCACTCTGGCCATATTTTCTCCATATCACCTTATATCTAATACAAAATTCAAAGTTCAAGACCCATAAGTGCAAATAATACTTGCAATATCAAACATTATTTGATATTCTTAAACAAATATGAAAGTTTTTACGTATATTATTCTTTACAACCAGACAAGTCAGGTATAAGCTGCCGAAATAAGCTCTCTTATGTACTCGCCTATATACGCTTGTATTTTATAACAATTAGGTATTTCTTGTGTACAATAAAGTATTAGATTAATAAACTGGAGCACTGATTGTCTGAAAAATAAAATCGACATTTTTTACAATTTCAATCCTTAAGCGTTTCAACTATCTACGTTTTACACCGAAAACATAACAAATGAGTTGTAAGGTAGACAAATACTGGTCAAATTATATCTGACGCAATCAAAAATATTTCATATAATTCAAGGTTTCAATAAGCTCCGTTACAAGGGTGTCATAAAACGAAAATTGATGATCTTATGATACCTTTGGAATTCTACTGCTGAAGTTTATTTAAAACTACTGTAAATGCTTATGTAGGCTGTACCTGCAACGTTTTGTGCCAAAATTGGAGTTGTAAAAGTGTTCTTTCACTCTACGAGTATAATTCTCTTATAATGCTGATTACTCAATCTGTAAGCAGAACCAAAATATATGTTCCCTAATGCCTGTTTTAAAGCTAAAATGTTAGTTGGGAATGAATTGTGTTTTGTTGGGGCTATCCTATGATTATATTTATCCTTGTTGTTATTAACTTTGCACCAAACATTATTTGCAACGCTACTTCAACTCAACGCGGCCAACAAAAATCTCATTTCCTTCATTGCTTCAGTACTATACTTGCTACGAGAAAACATATCTCCTACAGCTAAAAACTGCCTGTGCCACCCTATGCGGCGTAGAACCACGAACAGGCATGATTTATGGACCACAACGATGGCGTGTGCGAAGGATAAAAGAGAAACTATGGCCCCTACACACCGCAATAAATGACCAGCTTCAACTGAACACATACGGTATTTGTGGACACCCCACAAGATCTTTATAGCACTTATAGATCTCAACAGAAGAGCACACTATCGAGAGCACGTTTACAGTATTGTTGGAAAGTAGGTATCGTCAATGTAAAATTAAAGTGCGCAAGCTTAAAGGTCATTGTGTTACTAGAAAGTCTACTGAACGCTTTAAACGCTCAAAGCTTTAAACATTGAATTCATATAATTTAAACAGTTCATTTCATTTGAATTCACTGAGTTGATTTCAGATGAATTTAAAGAATTGATTTCAGTTTTTGATCTTCTTCTTCTTTGCTAAATCAATGATTGCTTGGATCGTTAACTTGCAAAGCAAAAATCATTACATTACCTTTAATTATATTGGACGAGTGAAATCCAGCCTTTTATTTGATTGAGTGGTTCTTAAGCTTTTAAATCACATCCAGGAGATAAAATTACAGGAAATCTCTAGCATTATTGTCCAATATCACACATTATTTCAAAAGTATACCTACTTTCATATGAGAAATGAAAAAGGCCACATATTGTTATGACGTCAACGGGCTGTACACACGCGATATTCCTCTCCACATAAAAAGGTCTTCTTCTATAAGGTTTTTGTGAGACACAGCGCTTTCCGCCCGAGCAAGTTTTTGTCAACAAACTCAATAATCGTTTGGGACGGCCTCAAATGCCTTGTGCTAGGATGCACTGCATCCGCCTGTGAAAATTGTGATTGTAATCGATACACATTACAATTTGGATCTAAATTGTGTGCTGTCTTTATCTTTGCTCAAAATAAATGACTGATGATGATGATGATGATCTCGTCCATGCCGATCCGGCTACGGCGACTATTGTTGGACCGCCAGGCTATGTTGAAGTGCCCGCGTGTGGCTGACGTAAGCAATCTTTGCAGTCTATGTACAATTATGTAAATGGAATTTAAATGACTAGCTTAACAATTAAACGTTTTCATTGGCTATTCAACTCTAATTCCATCATGATGAGCCTTTACGTCCACTGTACAAAATAGGCCTTCCTCCTGGTTTTCCAAGGTTTACGATCTTGTACCGTCTACATCCAGTGAGTCCCTGCCACCGAAACCAAGTCGTCAGACCATCTGGTGGTCTGACGACTTGGTTGGTTGGCTGGTGGCCTGCCCAAGCTGCGTCGTCTGGCTCGTTGTCGCCAGGTCAGAACTTTTCGAGTTCCTCGAGCTATGTGCCCCGCCCACTGTCACTTCAGCTCAACAATTTTTCGAGCTATTTTAGTAACTCGGGTTCTTCTGCGTACCCACTCATTTCTGATTCTATCATGCAGTGAAACTCCTAGCCTCAACTCCTAGCTCCCTCCATTGCTCGTTGGGCGAGCTTGTGCTTTCTTATGAGATCATGTTGAGCGACTAGGTCTGACATCCATAAGTCAACTCTGACTAGACTAAGGTAAGACGAATTAAATACTAACGAAATACCTAAGCATGGTTATCTTTATGATTCGCAAAAATCTGGTTAGTAAGTACCACTTATTTTATAACTAAGACTATCGTAAGTACCACACATTATTAATAAATAATAAGTAAGTGGATCCGGAAAACAAATTACTAAGTGTCACTTAACTACACTTAATTTTTAGAGCCATCGCAAACAGGGCGCTTTGTCGCCGCGTCAAGTCGCCGCGTCAGACACGACGTTGTCATTTGCTTCTGGCATCTTGTCGTCGACTCTGACGCCAAGTGTGCGGAGATTCGAACAAAATATATGAAAATTGACGGCCGTAGCCTATCGTCGCGTCTAGTCGCCGAGCTCTCGCCTGTCGCGTGTCGCTAGTGTGCGCGTAGGCTTAAATCAAACCCGGAAAACAGACAGTAAGTAAATGAATTATTATGTAAGCTGTTATGTTTTCAAGTCCAAGAGTTATTTTGTATTTGATCCAGCTTATCCAGCTTTCCCAATCTCGGCGTAATTGTATTTAAATTACAAATTCAAATATTTTTTCCGCAATACAAACAAAATGTTCACTTTATAAATGTCAATGTTGTTACTTTCACAATTAATAGATTACGTGCAGAAGAAACTAACAAAGAAACTCCACATTCGAAATTGAGCTACAATTATGTGTTTAAACTTATAAGCTCTCTTTTAAGAGAGCTTCTAAAACTAAAGTCTTATTTGACATGAATTATTAAATATTCAATGTTTATTTCATAATTCAGACATTCACAATTCAGCACTCAATTGTGACGCAGTAGGGAAAATTTTCACCGGCTCGATTATTGAGCCATTCTCACCTTATGACGTCAATCGAGCACTGTGCACCTACGGAAGCAGAGTAAACCAACTTCGAGGAAAGTAATCCATTGTCTTTAGAAACAAGGGAAATTGTCTGACCGGTCGCACCATTTTACGGACATCGGATAGATAAATTCAAAAGCCATTGCGCTAATTGGGGAAACATAATCACTTCCGGACCCAAACTTATTTCATTAGAAAGTTTTCATTCTGCGTTGTATTGTTATGGGCAAAATTGTTCCTTCTTCCTTATACGTATTTTAAATACGTTTTTTTTAAGTCTCTCTCATTTAGAATTCTGTCCCTCCCGAGAAAACTTGCAAAAAAAAAATTTGATGTACCTACATAAAAATTTACGAGTTTTGAGATTTTTTTTGTTAAAAAATTTTAAACCCGGAATAATGTTATTAACTTTTAAAATTCATCATCATCATCATCAGCCTACCGCTGCCCGCTGTGACTGTTGGGTATAGGCAAGTATAGGCCTTTTCCCCCAAATGCCACCTCACACGGTCTCTCGCCACCCGCTTTTTAGATTGTTTGAAAAAAATGTAATATGCTTATTAGAAATTGTGTAATTTTCATTTTATTCCTTAATTTTACTGTCATTTTATGATATTACTATTTTTTCCGTTATTTCAATAACACATAATTCGCGTAAAGTAAAAAGCTGAACCAACTTTACTTTCATTGAACAATAAGCCTTTGCTCATTTTATTAGAGTGCTCGCATAACGACATCTACGTGACCTACAGTACCAACTGTACGAACCAGATGAGGTTCGTAGGTCTCTGAGTAAAACAATAGACTGCGTATTAAAGAGATATCTCATTTTTATTTTCAGCCAGTCTTCACCTTTTTATTCGGCCCTATTACGCATAGTAAGCGTAAATTCTACGAAAGTTTTCGCGATAACGTTTTCAGGGTTCAGTAATACAATTGAACGTAGGCCCTTTGGTTACAGTTTCGATATTTCCTTCCATTGGCTTTCATTTCAACTCTTTTTCTTCTAACTTATGAAATTGGTAATGTTCGTAAGATACAACTTTTGGTAAGTTTCAAAATTCACATTTTAGACAATGGTACCATTGTATTACAATTAAAAGTAGAGTTACTTTAATCATAGATAAGTATTTATCGATAATAATATTTTCCACACAATAACACTATAATAGAATGATTATTGATACTTAACATGAAATAATAACTAAACGTACAAGTATGCAAAATGTTTTATATCAAAATATCTACTCCTCATTATCCTTAACGTCTTATCTGTCTTATGCTAAATATATTGTATATTTGTCTTACAGTTAAATTCCAAAAGATGCAAAATGCACATTCTGATGAAAGAGTTACTATTCAATAAAAACTTATTCAGATGATAAAGGTGTCTGGAATTAAAGCTAACTTAATCCATGTCTAAATTTTTTGAATAACGCTCAAATTTATAAAAAGTGGACTGCAGTAAAACACTAAGACGAAGTTTAAGACAAGAACTCTTTAATAAAACGACTTTAACGTTTAAGATTAATTTAGTCGCATCAACTTTTTATAAATAGGACCATGAGAGTTTAAGCTCTGTGAACGGAGAAATTATTGTATAAATCATATTGAGTTTGTTTTTAATCACCTGCCAGTTTAGGAAATAAAACATGACAGGTGACTAGAACTGTAACTGCATTAGTAGAACAGCGTTCACCTGTTAAAACCCCTTACGCCAGCGTTTGACTAGCGCTTGCCCATTTTTCTCGCCGACTTTTTCCTTTAAGTTATCAAACTTTTTTCGAGTTAGGCAAATGTAGCGTAATGAAGGAGGGGGGAATTCCGCCGGATTAACCTCCCCGCTCTCCGGTTTCCACTTACCCACACAGGGACATACACCTACGTTTCAACACGTTTGCCGCGAAATCAGCCATAGTTGCAAATACTCTGACTGATTAATTCCATGAATCGGCATTTCTAAGTTGGTTCATGTATTTTATCTATAGCAGTAGTAGCGCTTCAGTAGAATCTGTTCCTTACATTCGTGAGTTGCTGATCCCACTTTGGATGTCTGGGGACAAAAAAGACTCCAGCATGGGTACTACGATGACGCATGTCACGCGTTTTGTTTCCTAGCTAATTGTGCCTTGTAGCACTATTAGGCACTATTGATACACAGTTCGGTGGCATACTTGAAATTACTGAAATCGACCAGGTGAAAGCTAACTATACGGATACGCTAAAATGACAGAATTTAACGGTTGATGTACTGGAAAGTCGTGACTTTCGGCGTTGTGACGCGCGACTCACGTAGTTGTACTATATACCCAGGCTGGTCTTGGATGTTTACATGTTTGCGATGTCGCTGTTGACACAGGGTATCCTAGTGCGAGGCCAGAAGCAATGTATGTGCCTGTATGCAAATGTTTATGTTTGTGTAATGTAATCCTAAATGAAAAAAGGGGCTGGACAACTATTTACCTCTTGATCACACAGTATTGACGTCTATACATATTTTGCGCGCGAGAGGCGAATAGGTGAGTTCCTAAAGTTGATTAACCGTTGCTATACGAATCACTTTATTATCCGAAATAGGTACAAGAGCGCTTTAAAGACTATCCGCTTTACGACATATCGGCGACATATGGGCAGCTAGATATAAACAAATTAAATCATAAACATTGAAGGCTAGAGTCTTCAATACTAGCACATGATAGACCGACCACGTCCAGCCGACTGACGACCGACGAGCACGACGCGGAACTGACTGTTTTGCACTTGCATTGTAGTCCTAATTTTGTAAGTATTAAAGACTATTTTAGTTAAAATCGTGCCACCCGCATGATACCGGCCTGGGACGCGATTCTGTTTGTGCTTTGTAGTACAGTCGACAGCACATAATTCCTATACACCCATGCACTCTACTCCGTTGCATTACGGATATCTTTGCAATATTTTCTGCCTTGTCTTGCGTGCCTTGCGAAGCACATGCAGAACCACACGGAAAAATGCCACTAGCGTTAGTCATAGACGGTCACCCATCCATGCACTGAACGCGCCCTATGTAGCTTAACCTTCGTAATCGTTTAAGATCACTCAGGCAGCCGGCGCTACGAGCGATTAACAATAAGGTTCCTGAGTTATTGTAAGGGCTGTCCGGTTGTGTAATGGCCTGCCAGTTTCGATGAGGCGCTCCCTATTTACTGTGTAGAAGAATTATTTTTCCTTGAATAAGTTTTTTCCTGCATTTATTCACTTTCTTTCCCTCTACTATAATAAGTCTTCACGCTTGTCATAACTTATTATTTATCTAAGTACGTTTATTTTGATAGAGTTATATAATATACTTAACCTTATAATTATTATGAATACTCGTACTACGTTTATACAAGGAGTTTATTTGTAAAGTAGGTAACACCCGACTCAGGGTACTTTCTACTTATTGCTATGAACAGCTTTTACTATCAGGTACATCTCAAAATTGTAAAAAACAAGTGTGTCGTACTAAAACTTCCGTACCTAGTGACCAACATGTGGAACAATGGAAACAGGTGATTTTATTGAAAGATTTTAGAATAGGTTCATAGTAAGATTTATTAGTAATACTCACCATTACTAATAAATCTTACTATGAACCTATTCTAAAATCTTTAAATAAAATCACCAGAAAGTACTCGGAGGCGATACTTTAGAAATCAATACATTGTACAAAGTTTCGGTCCAAATAGAGAGCACTCTATAACATAACATTTACATACAGCACATACACTGCTTCTGGCTCCCACTATATCCGTTGCCGTCAAAGCGGCCATGATCCTCAGCGTGGATTGACTGATTGTATTCGACTGATGAATATTACTACAGTCCGTTTTTTAATTCTATGCAAAAAAAAATGACGCGGTGTTACGGCTATAAAAGCTATAGGTTAACTCGGTAGATTTTTTTACCGTGAATAGAAGACTCATGTGACCAAAATCTTTATCACATCAAAGACATTAAAATTGAATTACTCGTAAGAGCAAAGTCTAAAAAGAAACACCTGCGTAGCACACGCAATTTAACTTGGAAGTAAAATGGGATTATTTGGTTTTTACGTACTAGCAACATTCAGACATTGACAGCCTAAGAATTGTATGGAGATGTCAACGTGACAATATTTTTTTTGCATTGAATGAAAAAACAGTCTGTACTTGTAAAGGCTACTTGAGACTTTCTTCCAGGCCATGAGATTGCATGGAAGTAATTGAAGGGTGCAGGCAAAGAACAAGGCATATCCACCTCTGAGTTAATTGCGAGAAAAACGCTTTCTAAAGTTTGAAAGTACGGACATTTGTATTGAGAAATCCATTCCGACCAATCAAAACACGTGCTTTTTGGCGACATTCCTTGTTGTATTTCACAGTATTCTGAGATTGTAAACAACGCTACAATAGTCAACGAATTTGAAAAAATAAAGTGACATTCCTTTTTCTTTCCCTTCAATTGGTACCTGCAAAGAAGCCGCTAGTTATACCTCTGTAACTACTGCAGTTACAGTATTTGCTTCCTGGTATAAAACATACTCTTATCTTGAACAACAGCAATGCCACTCCCTAACGCCAAGGAAACCCTCGTAAGGAAACCCAAGTTTCTATGATGATCACACACCTCTGCACTTACTAAGTGCACTTCCCGAACTTTGGGTGCTGAAAATTCAGCTCGAATAAATACTCCAAACGCCAGAGCCTTTCTGAGTGTTTTCTTTTTATTTACTGCTTTCCATTTAGAAGTTCTCGTGGTCTCGTGTCATTTTCTCTCTCGTTTCTTATTTCTTTCAATTTAAATCAATGAGCCGCTACATTCATGAACCAATCGAAACGCACACATACGTAAAGCTTGCCTTTCAACAAATCGGCCTACACATCTACGTATAGGCACAAGCATGCCCATATCTTATGCAAACGCTTGGAACGAAAGTGATTTTTAAGAAAATGACTCTGCCTTTAAAAATTACTCAGAAAAATTGATTCAGGCGCTTAATATTCTTAGGGTAAATAATTGTACCAATTGGATTGAGATAAAATCATCCTATTTCAAAATTGACTAAATAGGTATTCAACATTTTGGTTTTTACAAAACTAAGTTACAGGGATAGCAATTTGCGCGGGCTTTAAATACTTTAAACCGAGTCGCAGAAATTACAGATATATTTTTCTGTTCTCTGAATGAATTCACAAAAGTAACTCTTTTTGTATTGTGTTATAGTAATAATTAGTTGTAAATAGACTAAGTTTTATCTTAACTCTTAAACTGGTTAACGCAATAGGGATCCCCTGTAAGGTTAGCTCTAAGTTTTTTGTCAAATAAATAATAATAAAAATAACACAGTCGTTTATGTTTTATGACCAGTAAGACCAGCCACTAGTCTTACAAGCCTCCACCAATCCGGACTTGGCCCCCGTGGTGGAGTATGGCCTATACGTTCCTCAAGGAAGAGACCCGTCCCCTCAGTGGGACATAATGGGTTGATGATGATATGTTTTATAAGAATTTAACTTGATCATCAGCCATTTGATGCCCACTCCAGGCATCCAACCGCGTCTAGCGACTCCCCGCCTTCGTAACCAGGTGAAGGACCCACGCGCTGTGTCGTCCACTAGGCTCACTAGGTTCACTAGGGCAGAACTTTTCCGAGAATGAAAAATTCCGGGATTCTAGATTTTGATGTAATAAATAAAATAAAAAAACTCACGCCCGTTCTCCCTGAGGGGGTAGGCAGAGGCACCAATCACCAGATCCGGGCCCACGTTTTGCCGAGCTTATTAGGTCCCAAACGTGACAAGTGGCAAGCCTGTCGTCGTTATCCGGCACAATTTATGAGCGAATGGTGTTGCTGTACAAAAAAACCAAATGTACGTAGCTAAAAGTCATTGGTACATGCGTGGTTCGAACCCAGACCCTCATGATCGAGAAGCAAGGGTCAACCCCACTACGCCACCACCGCAGATTTTGATGTAAATATACCATCTCTTTTTTGTATGTGTTCTGTTTTGTATGAGTGTTTAGTCAGTGTTACTGCTGATGCAGTGATATAACGTGCTCTCTTTCTCTACTGCATTTTAATGAATTGCGGGATTTCAATGTGTATGTGCAATTCCTGAAACGTATCGGTTAGTTCGTTATTTACAAAATCTTTTATTCTACAACTTCCAAGACTTATTTGTGCAATTATTTTTTTTTAAATAAAATTCTAGATTTTTATTTTTATTAGTAAATATCTAACAAAAAACGCTACAATGTAAAGGAAGACCTTTACTTTGTAGCAGCGTTTTTGTTAGATATTTACTAATTAAAATTGTGGTGTTCTACATAGTGGATTTTTTTCTAGGAAGGATAATGATTTATTGAAGTGTATAGGATTACGGAAACCCTGATGAAAAAGAAAATTAAAAAACAAATGTGTTTGTTAAATACAAACGCATTTAGCGTTAAAAAGTTATCATTATTATGTGTACTTATATTTGAAAACCGCTTTGATCTTATTTACATTTACATAACTCAATTTTTCGCTTCTAAAACTTAAATGTGGTTCTTTTAAGAGAGAAGAATAGCACGTGCTTGTCCATACAAAAAGAGAAAACGTTTTTCCACTTCTAAATATTTTCCAATCTCCATGATTTCGTAGTATGTTATTGACACAATAAATGACTAGGTTTATAACTTTTTCTTTTTTCAACATTTGCTATAGATTCAAACTTATAGGTACCTCAAGTAACGTAATTTGTGTGATCAAAACGTGTCGAATTAAGCCGTTTGTTGAACAAAAACAATGTATTTTTAAAAAAAAGCGAAACCTACAAACCTAGAATATATTATGCTGAAGCGATCGACATCAAAATACCTATTCCCTAGGATCACGAAGCTATACTTCCCTCTTAAGATCTCAACATCCTAATTCACTTAGACCATCGTGGGACCAGATTCTGTTATCGGCTACGCATAGTTCATTGCATAGCCGATATAAGAATCGGACATGTATTATGTAGCTATTACCCATCCATGCACTGAACGCGCCCTATGTTGCTTAACCTTCGTGATCGTTTAACATCACTCAGGCGGTCGGGGCGACGAGTGATTCGTATAAGTGTATCCGGAATAATGTTAATACTTAATATATCGGATTGTCATGGTTTACACCGTGAATTTTATTTCTATGAAATAGTGCCCAGAGCGGTCGCGTTATTTTGAAAGAAAGAATGAAGGATTTTATTAAAATTGTCACAGAAACACAATTAAGACACAAGTACGTAACAAACAAAATACACAAAAGTCAACATAACAAGAAAAATAAAATCAAAACAAAACATCCGTTTTTAAAAATCTTCGACAGCAGTTCCACACAGTAGTGTATGGTGCCCAGCCACCATCGATTCCAAACGCCTCAGGTGCTCCTGTGACAACAAAAAAGGGGCTCCAACTCGGCATACTTCCCTGGTGTGTGCTATGGATTAGAACAACACCAGTAAAACTGATTTTCAGTTGGGACCATAATTATATATAATTTTTCTGTTTTGTGACTATATTTTGAGCTTCACCCCAGTTTATTGTTAAAAAAATCTTATGTCTTAACAAAGTCTTTTCAAAATTGAAATACTTGGCCTTTCGCCTTGGATGGTTAACCGCTCCACAAGTCGGCGAGTGGTATCTGCGTATTTATTCCACATGGCGACGTGCCAACTAGCCGAAAAACTTCACCCGTTTTTTGTTACGTCGTCGCCGTTGTGAAGCTTTTTCCCCTTTCCGATGCGTTCGGTCACTTGACCCACTCCCGACTCGCCTGCGACCGTTTGGTACCACTTTGACTTCAATTGGGTATTTGACAGGATGTCAAATGAGTTACTTTTAAAACGGAATTTTGTATGAAAATACTTGCTTGTTACGTGACAAGAGCACTCTTTTTATGTTTCATCTATTTCAAAATTGTAATAACGAGTAAATGATTAAAAGAAATACATTTTCCGAATAATTTTGTAATTTTTGTTTTAATCGAGCACCTCAAATAATTTATTGTTGATAGTGTCAAATACCGTATTATTTATTGATTTTATTTTCATCACAAAAGAAAGAGTATAATGGGTGGATTTAATACCAATAGCGTTTTCTGTGCGTCATTTTATACTCTTATTATATACGGTGACGTCTAGAAAGAAGGTGAAGTTAGGCATTTTATTATAGAAAATGAACGCTATGATGGATTAGTTCATAAAATCCTAACGCAGTGGCCAGAGCGGTCTGTCACATCACAATAATATTATAAAGAGGAAAGTTTGTGAGTGTGTGAGTGTGTATGTTTGTTACTTCTTCACGGCTACATTTTAAGTACACGGGAGAAAATATCTTGTCCCCATGGGAAAATTAATGAAAATTAATTTGCGTATAATGCATGGGGAACTTTGTACAACACTTTTTCAAAATTTTTTTTTTAGATAGAAAATTCAAACACGATATTTAAAATCGCGCCCAATTGGTGTTAATACACAATTTAATTTCCATAATAGACCGCGGGTAACACCGCGGGGCACATCTAGTGAAAATATACATAATGTACATATAAAACTACGGCCCACGTTTTCATTTACACGACTAGTCCTTCTACTTGGTCTAAGTTCCACTTCAAATTCCATTAATCAACCACCTTTCAGTCTCAAAAACATCGAGCGGCGAGACTTTTCATACATTGTGTTAGGGCGAATTTTCTGTGGGACGAGTTCTCAATAGTATCCAGTTTCCGGGCGCGACTTTATTCGACAGTTGATGAGTTAAGAGCTCCGCTCGAAGACAATAAAAATTCGGTGCGCCCTCGATTAGTAATCATCGCCCGATCGTGCAATTTGTTCGCGGAAAAAACTATGCTGAAACTTTTTTCATCCCTTTTTTTGGCTATCCCTCCGGGATTGAAGTGAACTGTTTTTTGCTAGAACAGGTATTTGAAAAATAACTGAAATACAGTGTAGGTTCGATTTCCACTCGGAACGAAAATTTAGTTCCGACTGGACTTTGATAGACAGTTAGTCGGATATATTTTTCAATTTAGGTTTCACCCGCTCTTAAGCCGTTAGATCAGTTAATCAGCTTAATTCAAAGGATAGGCAAAGCAAAGCAAACTTAACCACGGACTTTCTTCATATACTAACTTCGCAACACAAACAGTCGTTTCGAATTTAAATGAAATATTAGTGCAGTCAATATACAACTCCCACTACACTGACAGAAACAATTTGTTTTGCTTCCTATAAAGACTCTTCCTTCGTTTAGCTACTTTCTTTTCTTCTATCTTCTACGCGCAATATATAAAATTCTCGTGTCACCGTGTTAGTACGCATACTCCTCCGAAACGGCTCGACTGATTTTCATGAAAATTTATATGTATAATCGGTAGGTCTGAAAATAGGTTATTATCTATTTTTCATACCCCTATCTGGCAAAACAACGTTTGCGGGGTCAGCTAGTTAATATAAATTATATATTAAGCTCGACTTATCCCCTGCACAATAATAACGTCCCTAACAGCTAACTACCCGTTTGCACACAACATTTTATTGACAACTTTAATCTTGTTTACGTCATCGGAGCACGCGTGGAGCCAGCATTAGAGTGGGCAGCCGCCGCAAAAAGTATAAATCCCTTGTAAGGGCGTAATAAATTGGTCTAACGAGCGGAGAGAATCTTGTTAGGGTCGGGGATGGGGCCATAAAGTGATACTCGTGACTTCGGGTACGCTGGCGGAGGCTCCAGGGATCGTGTCTCGGTGGACTCCCGCAGGTTGTGATGTGCATTCGCATGTAGCAAAGGACGGCTCTATTTAAACGCCATAGTCCACAAGAGTGCCACTAAAGTGTCATCAAACTGGGTGAAGGGTTAGAATTCAGCTAAAACTGTGTCACATGATTTTTGGACTGGGGGGACGAGAGGGGGGCCTCTTGTACATAGATAGAAAGTCTGAAAGCTGCTTTCAAGTCAGCTGCTTCCTTTTTTTGTGAGTTTGACCTGAGCTCTACATGGCATAACCCTGAAAAAAAATATTCAAGAGGGTATTTTACAGCAAAAGACTATAATAATATATTTTGATTCACTCAGTTAGTTGCACAAAATCACAGCCATGTTAAAGTATCATCGCGGAGATCCAGTTTTTATTCGGAAATTCTGTATTTCAAATTCGAATTTCGAATTCTGTACTGAAATTCAAATTAATTTTATCAAGTAACCATCTCGACAAGCGCTCGTGAAAGTTACTTGCTGGCTGGCTATTAATAGACTAAGTTAATTGGCTGTGCGTAGCCAATAACTTTTGCGATACAAAACTTTCTTGAAGCGTCTACTCTATTAGGAAGATCCCTCGTTGATTACAGCATCACCCTTACGAACAAACGCCTGCACGCCGGGTCTCGTTAGTCGATGTCGACTTCAGAGTCATAATCCTAAATAAGTAAATTTTATAATAAGTAGTTGTTTATTTATTAGACTTTAGTGAGTATTTTATTCATTTATTTATTTATGGTTATATAATGAGCTAATCGCTAATAAAAGTATAAATTGTCTGTGGTAAAGGAAAAAATGGAGCAAAGGATGAATGGAAAAAAAACGTGGACTATGTACATATAATGAAATTACATGGTCATAATCATCCTATCATGTTCATAATATATATGATTAGCTCAAACATAAACATTTATGAGGTAATTATAACCATGAAATTTTATTTTATAGTCTCAGTTTTTTTGTTAGAAGAACGCCTTCCGCATAACCCATGATTACATAGCGAAATTTGTAGAGATTAATACTAATTGGAATTGAACTATTTACAAATATATATTTTTTTAACAAACTTGTTATTTTTCAAAGAGCAAAGAAAGCCTAAGGTGAATAGGCAACTTTAACGGTTAGCCTAGACTCCGTGCATAAAACATACACGTCGGTTGCCTCGTCCGTTGCCGATCTTTATTTGTTTACCTTTACTGTCGGGTTGCTACAGAGGTGCCCGGCGTATGCCAGGCATGAGGAATTATTTGATTTCGGACTATTATGCCTTTTATTCTTTCAGAAGAAAGTTAGTGTTTGTAAAGTTCATTTGTCGAATCTCGACGACCTCTGTGGCGCACCGGTTAGTCTGCCTACCATGCGAGAGGTCCCGGGTTCGAATCCTGGTTGGGGACAAAAAAAAGAAACCCAAATCTTGGATTGACGTCGCTGTTTCTGGTTCCCACGACACAGGGTATCCTAGTGTGGGCCCAGAAGCAATGTATGTGCCTGTATGTAAATGTTATGTTTATTTATAGTAGACTGTACGTTATGGACGTAATAGAGCTTATAAACGTAATCCACTATCACACTACAATAATGTACATACCTTTAGAAAGCAAAGACGCTGATAAAAAGTCTAATTTATAAAATTACAATTGTAAATTTTTGGTCCGGATCAACTTTGAGTAAGTTGGTCCGGACCAAAAACTTATCAACTTACTTGGCTTTTTATCGGACGAGTCCGAACAGGCTTGAGACGAGCAACCGACAACGCGAGCTCCGTATCTGCTCACCATGATTAAGCTCTGCGAATCGGAGCGAAACCTGGTCGGACTCGTCCGATAAAAAGCCAAGTAAGTTGATCCGGACCAAAAATTTACAGTGTGAAGTGCTTACGAATTCAACAACCGTTGTTGTTCAAAAATACAATTCCCCAAACACTATGGTAAAGGAAACGATGTGACAACAGATAGTTTGAATTGCTTTTGAGGAGTGTATACAGAAACTCGTTACAGTGTACACAGGCATGTGAAGCAGTTGGTGCCAGCTGCCGTCGATAGATGGCAGTCGTTAAGCCAATTCAGAGGCCTTAGGGCGGCTTGAGAACGTCTGACAATAGGGCCAGCCACTAGTGTTACAAACCTCCACCAATCCGGACTTGGCCCCCGTAGTGGAGTATGGCCTATACCTTAATCAGGGAAGAGACCCGTGCCCCTCGGTGGAGACATAAAGTGTTGATGATGATGATGATACAGGAACAGTGTATGCTACCATGACTCTGTCACGCTATACGAAATAATTGAACCGATAAGTTTATTAGGTTTTAGTAACAATGTAGAGCTGTCCATCTAACATATTATTATCTCACTCTTTCTAGGAATCGGAATCTCCAAAAAATACCTGCGTCGACACAACGTAAGTAATGTACTTACTAGTACTTAGTCCGCTTATCGTTACTCGTGTTTCAATACGACCAAATATATCACAGCGTCCAGAAACGGCCATTGATTGATATGGCGAGGGCACAGCTTAACAAAAGAGCCGATTATTCTTTCGGTGGGTTGTTCCCTTTAAGCTCAAAGGTTGTATGTGAACTGAACATAATATTGTTTAGTCGGGTTTCGAGTTTCATTAAAATATTTATGATCTTTAGATGTTGTCGTTATAGTGGTAATGCGCTTTAGCCTAAACAGAAGTGCGGGTTTGACTCCCGCTAGAGGCTGCAGTACTCGATTTGTACAAATAATTTCCACACGACTCAATAACATGCCCTGGTCCCAAACTAGGACACTCTGCATTATATGAAACATGCAAGGACTTGGGAATGCTACCAAGCTGAGCCAATTGTACAAATCAAGAACGGCGATCTTCATTGGGAATCGAATCGACGACCTCTGTTTTGGTAGTCAAACTTTAATGAGGCATTCGATGACCTCAGTCTAGTTTCAGTCCTACCAGTATTAAGTAAAATATTTGAAAGAATTATCTTAGATCAATTACTTATTCATTTCAATAATTACGAACTCCTCCATAGTCAGCAGTTCGGTTTCATTAAAGGGCGGAATACAACAGACGCTGGAGTCATGTTAGTTAAACATAATTTCAGTGCGTGGGAGGATCATAATGATGCGTTAGGAGTGTTTGTGATCTGTCAAAGGCATTCGATTGTGTAGACCACAAAACATTACTCTCAAAGTTAAAACACTATGGAATAAAAAAATTAAGTCTAGATCTTTTAAAATCATATTTAGAAGGAAGGGTTCAAAAAGCAGAAATAAATCGTATTAAATCGTCAGGCTCACTTGTAAAAATGGGAGTCCCGCAGAGATCTATCTTAGGGCCGTTCCTTTTCCTAGTCTATGTAAATGATTTACCGTTTTTGGTACAAAAAATGTGTGAGATAGTGCTATATGCTGATGACACGTCACTTGTTTTTAAAATAAAGAGACAGAAAAATAATCTTGACGAAGCAAATAATGCTCTCTCGCACGTTCTAGATTGGTTTACAGTAAATAATCTATTGTTAAATTCAAAAAAGACAAAATGTATGAAATTTACCCTACCTAACGTAAAATTAGTTGAAAACAACATTGTAATTGAAAATGATAAACTAGAATTTGTTGAAGATACTGTATTTTTGGGCATCACAATCGATGCCAAACTACAATGGGGTCCACATATTATAAAATTGGCACATAGACTAAGCTCCGCAGCATATGCCGTGAAAAGAATTCGAGAACTTACTGAGTTTGCAACTGCTAGGCTTGTTTATTTTAGTTACTTCTATAGTATTATGTCCTATGGTATAATACTATGGGGCCGGGCAGCAGACTTTGAGACTATCTTCATCTTGCAGAAGAGAGCGATCCGATTTATTTACAAGCTAGGTAGTAGGGACTCGCTAAGAGATTTTTTTCAAAGAAACTAACATCTTAACAGTTGCAAGCCAATACATTTATGAAAATATTATGTACTTTCGGAAAAATATTAAGGACTTCGAAACTCTTGGTAGCCATCATAACGTTAATACTAGGAATTAACATAAATTGTCATTTCCACGATTTAGACTTGCAAAAGTTAATACTTCCTTTATGGGGCACTGTATAAGGTTCTACAACAAGATACCCCAAGATATATTAGAGTTACCCCCAACGCGATTTAAGAATTGTGTTAAGCACACTCTTTGCAAAAAAGCTTATTATAAAATCAACGATTATTTAGAAGACAAGGACGTATGGCATTAAATAGTAGTTTAATATTAAATTAAATCAGAGGATAAATGTGTCTAGTGTTCAACACATCCAAGATATTATTTTGTATGTTTTATTTGTATTAGCTTTAAGGTGATTTGATAAAAGATGGTCAGAGTGGAGTTTTTTTTTTCGCTGCCTTTTTCTCCACTACAGACGGCCCCAAGGCAGCGGCTAACATTATACATAACTATATGTACATTGACATTCAACAAGCAGAATGTAAATTCTTTACGTTGAAATAAATTCTTGATTCTTGATTCTTGAATTTCGTTTTTGTTAACCACCAAAGTTCTCAATTTTATTATCCATCAAAGCCTCTGGTTCCAAACCACGATGTCACATCCACTTTCCGTCATACGAGTACAACTAGGATTAGCTTGGGATTTAAAAAAGTGATTGTAGATGTAGATTTTATTATTATTTACCACGTAGACTGGACCATATCGGAACAGTCCGATTATTCTTTCGATCACAGGCTAACGTTCCGAAGCGTTCAAAACAAACGCTCTATTGTTTACGTTTTGGACACGTTTTGTTTGCGTCCAGGCATGCTACTGTACATTCATTGCTGCACGCCTATAAATCTACATTGCGCTGCTTGTGGGCGTTTATTTTCGATTAACGCGGTGTAATTGAATTAAATGGTTTTATTATTTGCTTACGTTGGATGGAAAGTGTGAAGGTGATATAGAAAGAAGAGTAAAAACGGGAGTTGTGTAAATGGTGCCTTGCACTCCTCCATGCAGTAGAAATGAGGGCCTTGAGAAATATGAGTGGTCTTTCCCCTTTACCTTTACCTGTAGTACGATATGCTCGAAGGAATGGTGGTCACGTCAGAATACATGGCAAGAAAAACGTACAATTCAACCTTTTACTAGAGTAGATAGATGCTGCTTGATGCCAAGGTCTGTGTCACAATTTTATTCAGTCGTATTGTGCGTTTGATTTCAGTGCAAGTAAACAGTAATTAATAAATTAGGGACACAAAAACAAAACCACTCCGGTTAATATCTCTGAATTTCACCACAACGTTTTACACCCTTCATTTCCAGAATTGCAAAATTTCCGCAACGTTTTCCCACACTTAGTCGTAATTGCCCTCTCTGGAGGCGCAGCGAAATTGTTTCAGCTTATATCCCTGATAAAAGTGCACGTGCAATGTGCATCCGCGCTACAATGGAGTACAATAAAGTTGGCCCGCAATTTAGGTGTCCGGAGGCGAGGCTACCAAGTACCGCGTCATTATGTGGTACGGCGGTCGGGAGTACGGCACAGGTGAATGTGGTATTATTTTATTGTGTGTTTACGGAGAAAATAGGCAAAAGACATGCATTCACATTTCTCGAATGCAAAATATTCATTTGGGAGGTGTAGTTCATGAGAATTACACCTCCCAAATGAATATTGTGTAGGATAGTCATGAGATTGTAATGGCTCCTATACACTATGCCGGCGGGTAGAAAGCCGCCGGCAATGCCGCACAAGTCGAGCCGCCGGCAGGCCGGCGGGTCGTGCCGGCCGTCGGCGGGTTACGCGGCAAGCCGACAGAGCGGCTCGCGGGTAGCGGATACCGCTATGGTTAACAGAGGGTTATTCGTGTGGAGCTCTACAGCAGAGCCACCACGTTAGAATATGATCATTTATATCTTAAAAGGTTGTACGTCAAACGATAACGTACGTATGCCGTTATGTGCTGTACATACGTGCCCTAGGTATTGATAAAATAGACATTGATTGTGGCTCTGCTGTGGAGCTTACTCTCTAGCAGAGCCACAAAGAATATGTACTCAGGAAAGATAAACGCTCCCGTTTTTGGATTAAAACTGTTGTACGAGTAGTGTTTATTGCGTAGGTACAGTCGGGGTCTGAAAATGTTTACCACCTTAAGGTTCATAATTGTACAGACAATTATACGACACAAGGGCCAACCAAGGAAGGAGGTTTTATTTTCTTTATTTTGTAAAAATAGTACAGTATATTTTCAAACTTTCTATTTTGACAGAGTTTTGATCTGTGTCATTTTAATAAATGCAATAATTTTAAAATAAGAAATTAATTTAGATACTTGTTAGAATCGAGGCTTCGGAACTTTGAAAGGTATTATATACATTGTTATGGGGCTGTTATGTACATTGACTATATGACTATAATGCACATCTTGCGACAAAGAATCAAGTTTGAAAACTGGTAAACATTTTTAGACCCCGACCGTAAGTGTTAAAAAATATCATTATCAGACAGCGGTTTTACATATTCTATGTTTACCATAATTTTCTTAGAAACCGTCTGGTTATTATATGTTACCAACTTTTTTCCATACTATCGTTTACGTTTACGATATTATTATGTTCGTTTGACTTACATCCTTCCAAGATATAAATGATCAGATTCTAAGGTGGTGGCTCTGCTAGAGAGCACCACACGCTTATTCCCATACTCAGCCGGCCACCCCCGTCAGTAGCGGATAACTCTGTGATTGGAATAAGCCTTTATGTTATAAGTACTCCACCGAAACAAGAGGGTTCATCTCTTTCTTTCTATCGTTCTCTAGACGGAAACCCGTTGTAGCCTTGTTTAAAACAATCGCTTTTCGCGTGCAGTCTCGTGGCTCCACTTTGCATTTCAATTTTCATTTTCTGTGTTGCAAAGTGTGGAAAGAGATGGCCGTTTTCTTTTAGAGCCAACGCAAACAGGGCGACTTGTCGCCGCGTCTAGTCGCCGCGTCAGACGCGACCTTTTCATTTGCTTCTGGCGTCTTGTCGTCGCGACTTCGCGACTCTGACGCCAAGTGTGCGGAGATTCGAATAAAAAAATGAAAATTGACGGCCGTAACCTGTCGTCACGTCAAGTCGCCAAACTGTCGCTGACGCGTGAGTCGCGTGACGCCTAGTGTGCGCATAGGCTTATCGTCTTGTTATAAATGTTGCTGTAGGTTCAATCGGCACAATATCGACTTTCCAAACTGAATTATACAGAACTGATTCCGCAGTTAAGTTAATTATGAATTCGACTCTCTAAAGTAGTTTAACAACCGTCTAAAGTATATAAAAATTGAATAATTATAAGGACTGCAATTCACTATCGATCACTTGCATTTATAGAAGGTATGAAAATGTACCTACTTACTGAAACCGCGCACTTGCCATAAGATTTTATTATTTGAATCACCACCGAGCGTACGAGATCTCATGTTTGTCGAAAGCTAGTGACAAGCCAATTATCAACCAAGCTTCGATCTAATTCGCAGAGCTTAATCATGGCGAGTGGAGACGGCTGCTGACGAGGTAGTCCAGTTTGCGCATCCGCCTAAATAGCACCAGCACAAATAGCACCTGGCCATTTACAATAAATACATTTGAATTCACTAACAGCACCTGCCAAAAATATCAATAGGTGCCCAATCTGGACTAGGCCAGGAGCTATTTGTGCAGGTGCTATTTAGGCGGGTGCGCGAACTAGACTACCTGCTGCAGACTAAAGCAACCACGAGCTCCGTCTTTACTCACGATGATAAGCTCTGCAAAACTTGAGTGCTTGGTGTTATCTATTTTTCATACCCCTATATGATATGTGAATCGCTCGTGACCTGGGCTGCCTGAGTGATCTTAAACGATCACTAATGTTAAGCAACATACGGCGCGTTCAGTCCATCAGTGTATGGATGGGTCACCATCTTTGACTAACGCTAGTGGCATTTTTCCGAGCGGTTCCGTGCTTCGCAAGGCACGTTAAGCAGTTGGTGCCGGCTGCCGTCGATAGATGGGTCGTTAAGCCAAGTCAAAGGCCTTAGGGCGGCTTGAAAACTTCTAACAGTAAGACCAGCCACAAATTTTATAAGCCTTCACCAATCCGGACTTGGTCCCCGTGGTGGAGTATGGCCTATACCTTCCTCAGGGAAGAGACCCGTGCCCATTGGTGGGGACATAACTGGTTGACGATGACATGATAGTGTGGTCCACTAAAAATATTTTATCTGCCAAAACAACGTTCGCCGCGTCAGCTAATATTATTTAATATTTTCCACCGTTTATATCACGAACACAATTTACGAGCCAAATAAGTGAAATTTACCAAAATAATAAAAAATAAAGTCTCAAATCCTATTGTGGATACTTCCTTGTATGTATTCTATAGCAATACTAACAATAGGTGCTTCGTTATCCTCACCAAGCTTGTTTGACTGTAATATTACTGCTGCCTGCGCTAACAAGCAGTAGGCAAGCGATAGGTAGTATTTGCTCCTTAGGAAAGCTTTTCTTGAGTGTGCGTCAAACCGCCGTGTAGTTTTATTCATCAGCAGTAACAAAATAGGCTATTTGACCGATTTCTGAAAGCCATCTCGTATTGTTTGTTGGTGTTCATGGAGTCCTCAGAAAGTGGTCATTTTAATGTTCATGTATTTCTTCTAGAAAAGGCAAACGAAAATTTACTTTTCAAATAAGTCACCAAAACGCTATCTTAGGCAATATGGTATCGCACAGGCTTATGACGTCACTTGCCTGTAAACCGACCAATGAACGTAAGAAAAAATGAATAACAGACGCCATTTTTACTAGCATGTGACGTCATCATAGAATCGGCCAATCCAGGCCGTTTTCGATACAATGACGACGATACAATGAGATACAAAGTATCAAACTTTATGTTTTGTTTTTTTTACAAATCAGATTAAAATTGTCTTTTTACATATTAAAAGCCTGTTACAGATCTAACTGGTCTACTGGTAACACTGTCAGTTGGTTTTTTGTTAACACTGTTTCGTTTACACGGTTTTGTTTACCCACAGTTACTTTTGTTAATAGTAGATTGATTTATTTGACTGATAATGTGCGGAAAATTGAGGGTCAGAATATAATCATCATGAGAAATGTAAGCAGAGGAAAAGTGTGTGTAGTGTTTAATAATGTCCATGAGTAATGTTTTTTAAGTTTGAAAGTTTTTTAATTAAGCCAAAACTGTTTTGAAAAGAATAAATCTAGAGTTTCTTTGTTAGCTTCTTCTTCAAATAAACTATTAATTTTGAAACTAACAACGTTGATGTTCATAGTGAACATTTTGTTTTTACTGTGAATAAAGATATTTGAATTTGGATTTTGGATCACCGTAAACAGAGTCACTTCTCGTCAGACAGTGATAACAAGCACTATGCAAGCAGAAAGATTTTGCTTTCACCTGAGTGCTCGGTGTATGGGGATTTCCCCCGACCATTGCAAGACATGTTTCCCTGAGAAACAACTGGGATTTAGCACTTTGTGTGAGATTAGAGATGTACGTCGTGTAGAGAGCCGTCCCAAGCGCTTCACGGTGGTACCCAATCTTAATATAGATAGATGGATAGGTGGGCCCGACGCCGCCTGCTGCGACTGCACCCCGCCCGCAGGCGAGTACACACGGAAACAACAACATACACATATAACCCATTTATCTATACTCCACATTTTTTCCAAACTTTAAACGACAATAAATCAAAAACCATGAGCGGTAGAAAACTCGAAATTGTTTACAAACTTAGTGCTAGCTAGTACTAAATTTGCAAACTGTTTCGAGTTTTCTACCGCTCATGGTTTTTGATTTATTGTCTTTTAAAGTTTGGAAAAAATGTAAAGTATAGATAAATGGATTATAGACATTGACATAGACATAGACAGACCGACCTAGACATAGACAGACAGACATTGACATAGACATTGACATACATTTTTTTTTATTTTTTTTTTATTTTTTTATTTATTTTAGAATCACCAAACAGAAAGTTACACTGTGACACGTCAGTTGAGAATTTATATGTTACAAAAACATGATTGTAGTGTACTATCTACGAGCAGGTGATCACAGCACGCATTATTATGTATTGTTAGGGTAGTATGTAGTACGGAATCTAACACAGGTACAAACAAAGTCTAAAAAACAATAGATAAAACAATAAACAATAAATAATACATCGCACACTTGCAAGAACAACGTGTTATTTCGGAACCCTTACGTTACATGAGCATTTTTTTTAAGGTTTCAAAGTAATGGCCGAAAGAGATAGCGCTATAACGTGATGCAGTATCTCTTTGGCACATTATTCCGGCGTTTTCGGAGTAAATAAAATCGCTATAAAAAAAATAAAAAAACTGTGAGTATAAAATGGTGGAAATGAAATATCACGTTGTTCTTGCAAGGGTGCGACATAGACATACAGACATTGTCATAGACAGACAGACATTGTCACTTTTAAGATCTCTCAGGTGGCCGGGGCTACGAGCGATTCGATTGGATACCTTTAACGAGGCTGTCAAAAAACAATAAAAATCTCATGTCACAGTGTTTTTGTTATCGAATTCCTCCGAAACGTTTACACTGATTTTCACGATTTTTTTTTTGTATTATTGGTAGGTTTTAGGCTAATTAATTTGGCACAACAACGATTGTTGGGCCAGCCAGTAACAATATAATCTCATACATTAAATATTATAATAAAATAAGTGCAGGCATTTTCCGCACGCTCCACCAGCGACTTTAATCTCTTGATCTAGATAAATAAAATAAACATAGACCTCTGTGAATATGTGCATACCAAATGTGCACTGTCATACTCTGCTAGGCTGAACATTTCTGTTTGTTAGAAATACATTTCAGAGCGTGAAGTTCAATCATGCATGACATCTAGCGCCGAGCGATTCAGAAAGCAGCAATGTTGCACTGAAGGATTAGAATGGAGTATTGGATCAAAAACTGTTTTAACATAATATCAGAAGCCAAGTTGAGAGATAAATAAACGTAGTTATATTTTTTCTTTACGACCAATAGTGACGAATAGTCAATACAGACAGTACAAATACAAATCGGCTAGTGTTAGTTAGTGTTAGTTAGTGATGTCGCTGTTTCTGGTTCCCACGTCACAGGGTATCCTAGTGTGGGGCCAGAAGCAATGTATGCGCCTGTATGTAACTGTGTACGTTTGTTATATTTATGTTTCTCTCTTAAAGAAATATTTTTTATGAATACCAGGGGTTAGAAAACGTGTAGAGTTCCATGAAAAAACTAAATATAATAACTTTTTTATTATTGAAGTACATATAACTTTATTTTGGGCAATTTTTGTGATCCGGGAAACCCCGACAAAATATTTTTATTGTTTCATTTTGTAGATTTTCCTTAGTTTTCATTTGTTTTCCATGGTATGAAAGCAATGTAAAGTCTGTTCGCTATCATAGTGTCACTTTGATATTTACCGCCTTGGCACATGGCGGCTTTTGACATAAGAAATTTAAAAAAGCCGACGCGGCGCAAACACGCCAGTGAATTTGGCTCGCAGCTCGTCTCATTCTACTATTATGTAGATCACGCAATTAAAAAATTAAATCAATCAGTATTTTAGAATGGATTTATAACGCAACGATCCTGCATCACTTAGGTAGGTACCTATTCTAAATTCCAGTGGAGATGAATATTCTGAGGACACTTCGAGTGATGAAGAGTAGTGTTTTATTTTGTGCTTCATTAGGTATATTGTGTACCATGTTTTTTTTCTATTTAAAGTGTTTTGGCCGTCTAAGTTATACCTATTATTGAAATAAATGTTTTTTTACTAAAACCAAGATTACCTTCGTGTGTACCGACACTATCTAAGCGAACGGACTTTAACTTCAATCTAAGTTAGACGCAATGGTGACAGTCAAATTTCAGGCAGCGGCAGAAGGCACTCTGAGACTAGGGATACCCACTTGCATTGATCCTGATGAATTAACATAACATTTACATACAGGCACATACATTGCATCTGGCCCCGCACTAGGATACCCTGTGTCGTGGGAACCAGAAACAGCGACAAACATGTAAACATCCAAGACCTGGGTTTCGTTTTTTTTTGTCCCCAGCCAGGATTCAAACCCGGGACCTCTCGCATGGTAGTCAGATGCGCTAACCGCTGCGCCACAGAGGTAGTGAACGTTCGCTTTATACACAGTAATTAGTCGTTTCATGCACGCACGCCGGTTTCAGGAACTTTCTATCTTGCCCTCCGCTAATATATGCTGAGTCATGTAATAATGCACATAACATGTAAAATCACGGAAAATATTGAATCTATTTCGTTTGTTAAGAAAATACTAGGTTGGTATTTTGTATCTTGTGCAATAGGGAAAAAGCGTAGGAAACATCGGATAAGCAAAAGAACCGGCAGAAATTATCTTAGGCTTTTAGTTTTGAACTGCAGCTAGTTTTATCTCCGCTTTAAGGTTAAAAGTCGTATTAAGTTCAGATTAAACTGTAAAAAATGGTTGTCCTCGGTAAAGTTGGGAAAGTTCTGTAACTCTGAAAATAGCGAAGGCAAATTCTCTTCGCAATGTATTTGCTAAGCCCCGACTGCTGTTTATATTAAGGGGTTCCAGGGAGTACCACTGGGATTACCGAAGAAAAAAAATCTTAATACCGTTATTTACAGATCAAATTTGCAAAAAGTGTCAGTAGAAAATAAATGGACCCATTGTCATAAATGCGACACAAGGCGATAAACCGAAGGCTAGATAATATTGACGCCAAAAGTGGCCGATTGTAACGAGGTGCAATTCCCCTCGTTGCTTTTTTAATCATTTTCGGCCATCTACTATTCCAAATTTAATTAGTTTTTTACATTCGCCACAGTGTTCGGTCGTATCTGGTCCAGATTATCCTCAGATCCCATCCAAGCTGCACCTAAACGTCCCGTTTTTCACGACCCGGATTATCTTATTCTCAATGTTATTATCTAAATCATCATAAAATATTTAAAAAAGGCACATATTATGTGCCTTTCTTTTACCTTTTAAATAAATTATCTGATGCCTCTGGATACCCCTCTTTATTCTACGGATCGCACCCCCACTTAACCTATCGTGCGACACGGTTTTGCAATAAATGCCGTCTAGTCCCAGGTTCGTGATCCAAGGTTCTTTACCGTGGGCTCTGAAAATAAATGTTAACATGATTGAGAGATTATATAGATACTTTTTTCAATTTCTATCTATAAAAAAAATATGTTTCTTTTCATTGGTGGTCTAGTTACTTCCCCTTAATAATAAATTATGAAACGCAATATTCATCCCTCGTTTCTCGTACCTGTTAAAAAAAACTCACGCCCGTTATCCCCGAGGGGGTAGGCAGAGGCACTAATCACTAGAACTGGGCCCACGTTTTGCCGAGTTCATTAGGTCCCAAACGCGACAAGGGCAAGCCTGTCGCCGTTATCCGGGCACAATTAACTAATTAATAATTATTATTAATTTCGTACCTGTTAATCTACTATTGATACTACTATTAATAGTAGATTAACAGTTGGCCAAAGTGCTTACAGAAAAAGAACAAAAGGCGCTGGCAGTGGATTAACCGATTGTGAGCGTACGAGAAACTATGGCACAGCCAGCAATGTAAGGCGCTTTCTTTCTCAATTTTCATCGGTAGTTTGAAAAATTAATATTGGCAATGAGGCCGTCAAGGCAATGTCTGGCGCAGTCGGCTAGGATGGTTTTGAATTATTTAACCCGCTGGCTCGGCGGCCACCAAATTTGGTAGCGGGTACTCAGAAGCTAAATTAAACCTTATATTCATAAACCGTCGTCGTTGTAAAGTCCCTTGTGTCACGGGAACTTATCATTTGCAGAGTTGAGCCAAAGGGTTAGGGGAATTGCTTCGTTATTGCTTAGGTGTGAGTCGATCCCTAGCTAAGGCGACGCTCGATGAAAAGATAAAATAAAGAGTATTTGCCTAAAAAAATATTTTTCATAAAAATACATCGCTACAGAGTACTGTAGGTTTTCTAAAATATTTTATACTTGTGTTTTTTCAGGTGAATCTAAAATAAATATTATTCATATCTTATATTGAAGTCGTTTTATTGTGAAGCCATTTTATTGAGCTCTTCAACTTTGAAGTACTTACTTGACGATTATCTTTGAGATACTACTTTGAGATATCCCATCTATGTCAAATTGACGAACATTCTCGTTACCTAGTCTGTATAAATAAACGACGAATAAAAAAAATTGGAATATTATATTACCGTAGATATATAACATGTAGCACGACCTGGATTAATATTTTTTCGTCTTCATCCCAAAGGTAATGAAATAGAAGGCACCGCTAGTTTACTAGCTTACTGTATAGCATAAGTTCTGCTCCATAGTGCCTTTGGCGTAATCATAGTGACATTTTAGATAGAAGGCTAGTTGCTAGTTGCTACAACTTTCAAATTATACGATGCAATATTCTATTTGACATTGCTAGCGCCACAAAATACAGCGTGAACAGAGGTCCGAAACCTTAGTGAATAATACTTCAGTGTTTTATTGTACTTTTTCAGTAAGTCTCTTTCTCTCTCAGCGCATAGCCATGATAGCCAACAATGCTCAGTGGAAGCCTATTCCATTGCACAAATCACGTTAACCTGTTCATTCTCTATGGTAGAACATAATATCAAGTTGCTGTATTGAGTTTGTTATTAAATAGCGTGCTAAAATTGAAGTGGATATGAGCAGGAATCCCGGTGAGGCGGGAATCATCATCAACCCATTATGCCTCCATCGACGGGCACGGGTCTCTTTCCTGAGGAAGGTATAGGCCATACTCTATCACGGGGGCCGAGTCCGGATTGGTGGAGGCTTGCAAGACTAGTGGCTGGTCTTACTATCAGAGGTTTTTAAGCCGACTCGGCCTTAGCACACGACAGCTGGCACCAACTGCTTAACGTGCCTGGCGAAGCACGAAACCGCTCGGAAAAATGCCACTAGCGTTAGTCATAGACAGTCACCCATCCATGCCCTGAACGCGCCCTATGTTGCTTAACCTTCGTGATTGTTTAAGATCACTCAGGCAGCCGGGGCTTTGAGCGATTCGAGAATATATGCGAGGCTGGAATATAGGAGGTAAACCAGGACAGACCAACAGCCCGGTGGATGAGGATAGTCCGATATCTTAAGAGATGCTGTAGCGGGGTAAAGGGACGACCTCTGTGGCGCAGCGGTTAGCGCATTTGCCTACCATGCGAGAGGTCTCAGGTTCGAATCCAGACTGGGGAGAAAAAAAAAGAAACCCAGGTCTTGGATGTTTACCTACATGATTGTGACGTCGCTGTTTCTGGTTCCCACGACACAGGCTATCCTAGCTTGGGGCCAAAAGCAATGTATGTGCCTGAATGTAAATGTTATGTTATGCTTATACCCTAAGTAGGCAGTAGCCAGCGGTAGGCTGATGTTGATCCCGCTAATCCAGAATGAGCAATTATTAAGTACTCGCACCTCCAGTTGTTTTTTGTATGGAACTTGGCCAGCTGACAGCTCTTATCCCGACCGTATTCGGCCACGGCAACTGAGATCTGACTATTCTCAGTGACGCTCCTGTGCTCTCAAGTGGCTGATACTGCCAATTTTGGCGAAGAACGTGCGTCCACATATTCTATTTATTTAATATTATTTTGAACTGTTTCGCACATCGTACTATCTTTCCGAGCCCTGCACGCCGCCTCACGGGTACTGACGGAAGATCAGCGCTGGAGTACCATTCCTCCAGCTTATGCTGAGGCAGAGCCCTTTTGCATTTGCCACACCCACAGTACTCATACTGGAAAACGGATCTCTCTTTTCATGCCTCCTTTGTTAATGTTTTTCTTTTTTTGTTTCATTGTGTTTTGTATGTGTTGTTTGCTTTTTTTACTACTGTGTTGTCTGCTTAAAGCCGGGTCCGCTGCTTCATGTTACGCGTGTTACAAAAAATGTAACATGTTACGGTTATCGTAACAGCCCGTCTGCTGCGACTTTCTAGTTCTGTTATGTTACAGTTTTTGTGACAAAAACAAAATGAGTTCCGACGAAGCAGACGTGTCTGCTATTTTGTCCCTTTAGGCTTATCCACTTTGTATTCACTTGTTCTTTTGAAATTCCTATTATTTCTGCTTTATCACTACATGAGGCGTCCCAAAGCACTTGTCTTTCTCGAAATAATCGTATGAAAAACAAAGTATTTTCTTTTTTCCACTCCATCACCGAATCGCGAGACGTGTGCGTCCGGCGAGCGCTAACATAAAATGAATGACTTCACGCCCCCGCAAGCGAACGCGGGGGACGTTATCCATTCGCCGCGGCTAACGTGTTACGTGTTACGTGACACGTAACATGTTATACCACGCCCCATTATAACGTGTTACATTTTTTGTAACACGCGTAACATGGCGCAGCGGACCCGGCTTAATATTGTATTTATTGCGTGTGTGTGTAAATGCAAATAAATGATTTATCTATCTATCACATTCGCTATGTGATGTAATGTGTGGTGGCAGGTGGTCTGGTCAGCTGTTAACAGCTTACTATTAACAAATTGTTAGTTTTCAAGAAACCAGATTTTTGGACTATGCTTCTGTTAACTCAGTGCGCCATCGCTCCGTATTCACTTAGCCCCGCTAGAACTTCTCAATGGCTTCTAGATCTGGGGACTGGCCAGTATTTGCGATGGAATGTCTAATGTTTAATCCGATTTACATCTACTGCTGGGCGGGCCTCAGTGCGCCTTTCAGAATGGACGCAGGGAAAGTTTCAAGAGGCTTGGGGCATATCGGATGCTCCAGTACGTATACAGTTTATACAGTTGGCTTGTGAACTTCCCGAGGGCTTGTAAAAATACAGTGACAGGCCCTTTAAATCTACAACAGTGTTTAACTAACGTCCATGCTATATCAAACATAATACCGGCGCCAGACCTAGCTTCACATATTTTAACACATCTTTGAATACTTTTGCAAAGTTTGAAGAAACATTTGCGCTTTGCCATGCGGTGTCGGTTTTTTAGCGCACATCAAAGCGTTCTACTAGGAGAGAAGTGTTTGCGAAGCATGTCTGGCAGGTTGCGCCAATATGTGTTCAAATATGTTTTCAAGTCTTTGCAAAGTCTTCAAAGATGTGTTAAAATATGTGAAGCTAGGTCTGGCACCGGCATTATAACTGGAGAACGGTCCCATATAGGACAACAGGTATTGACACTTTTTAGTAAAAAAAAATACGACCTAAACCTTTTTCTCGTCTACTTTTCTATTTGTCTCATGTTTGTTTATTCTATTTTAAGTTTATAACATAACATAACATAACATAACATAACATAACATAACATAGCATAGCATAGCATAGCATAGCATAGCATAGCATAGCATAGCATAGCATAGCATAGCATAGCATAGCATAGCATAGCATAGCATAGCATAGCATAGCATAGCATAGCATAGCATAGCATAGCATAGCATAGCATAGCATAGCATAGCATAGCATAGCATAGCATAGCATAGCATAGCATAGCATAGCATATCATAGCATAGCATAGCATAGCATAGCATAGCATAGCATAGCATAGCATGACATGGCATGGCATGGCATGGCATGGCATGGCATAGCATGGCATGGCATGGCATGGCATGGCATGGCATGGCATGGCATGGCATGGCATGGATGCCCTGCCATGCCATAGACACTAGGATGCCCTGTGTCGTAGGAACCAGAAACAGCGACGTCACAAACATGTAAACATCCAAGAACTGGTGTTTTTTATACTCAGCCCTGATTTGAACCCGGGACCTCTCGCATGGTAGGCAGATGCGCTAACCGCTGCGCCACGGAGGTTTTCAATGAGAGGTCGTTATCAACGATTAATTCACGATGCGCATACACATTATTCGGCATTTCACGAGTCTTAAGGGTTAAAGTGCAGCTGCGTCTTCTAAGTATTTATCACAAATCACTTCTTTGAAACCCTAGCATTTCCGTCTTGTTTTCGTCAAAATAGATTTTTTCGTGAATACTGATCTTTGAAGCGCATTTTTGTTCAAGAAAGCGTCGCTTGGACTCCGCTGCTAAATCTGAAACATTTATCGGAAAGTTTCCCTCGATATATATTACTTATTTGGATTTTTATTACTTACCTAGTTGGTTGGCGCACCAGTTATCACAATAAAGCAAAAAAGTATTTTACTCAGCTCTTTATTGCCAAACTGGAGACAATATAACTGCACTTTCAATGCCAAATACTAATGTTTTATGTACTCCCTCGATGTTTCGGATAACTACAGTCGATAGCAGGGCGACTTTACGAGTAATTGTTTATTGCGAAATCATCCGTAATATAAACATTTACATTTAAAAAAATTACATACAGGCACATACCTACATTGCTTCTGGCCCCACAGTAGGATACCCTGTGTGGTGGGAACCAGAAACAGCGACATTACAAACATATAAACATCCAAGTCCTGGGATGTTTTTGTCCCCAGCCGGGGTTCGAACCTGCGACCTCTCGCATGGTAGGCAGATGTGCTAACGGCTGCGCCACAGAGGTCATCAATATAAAAGAGTCATCATCATCATCATCATCATCAGGCTATATTAGTCCACTGCTGGACAAAGCCCTCCCCTAATGAGCGCCATAGCGCCCTGTCTTCAGCTTGCCGCATCCAGCATCTGCCTGCAGTTTTTCGCAGATCGTCATCCCACCTGCTTGGAGGACGTCCTACACTACGTTTGCCGAGTCGCGGTCTCCACTCAAGAACACGTTTACCCCAGCGGTTGTCGGTTCTTCGCGAGATATGGCCAGCCCACCGCCACTTCAGCTTGCTAATTCTCTGAGCTATATCGATAACTCTGGTTCTCTGACGGATGTATTCGCTTCAGAGTACCCGCTACCAAATTTGGTAGCCGCCGAGCGGGTTAAGGCGGAGTTTATGCTGGTTAATAAGCGGAAGTTACAGCTACTTTATAAAGCTGCTGGCTTAAACTATTGAATGGACTTTTTACAAATGAGACAGTTAAAATTTACCTCCGAATAAAAACGTACAAGCATTATAAAATCAGAGACGCCCATCAGTGACAGAATGATAACGCCATCGATTTTGAGTAACTGTCTGAATGTTTATTATTCAGATATTCAAAGCGCACCCTTATCAAGACGAAATTGATAGGTAATTTATTTGAGGTAGCTGTTTTATAAAAATGAATAAAATATTACAAGGCATAATTTTCGTATTATGAATCACTTTGTAAGGCATCGGTAATATATAACCACAGACCTTAATTATATCGAGATAACTAACTCGTTATATACGTTGTAAATTCGTGGTAGCAATGCCACAGATAGAAATGAAGATAACACAGATATTTCCTAACCTAAGAGCTCACACAAACTTTATCACCCTTTGATGATGACTTTGTCTTCTAAGTTAAGAATATTCCTGAATTTATTCTAGTAGTAACATTCGCTAACGTTCAAATGAAATATCGCGAGGAAATCCGAGTGATAATGTCAATCCGTGTTTTCTCTCTAAGAAAAATCCTGAGCCCTATAGTGGAACGAATAATATAGTCTACATTGTATCAGCAGAATATACACAGTTGGGCACTGCATTATTGTGGGAGTGTCTCAGTAAGTATTGTATTACCACAGTTGGCTGGAGACAAAGCTTTTAAAGTATCGAGTGAACAATCTTTAATTTGTAAGACTACCCTGCCGTAAGAGGAACTATTTCAAGTCCTTGTTATTGTTTGCTCGGAGGCGATAGTGGCCTTTCGTTTATTTATAGTGTTCTTTGAACTATGACTTGTGTTTTTAAAGGAAATATGTCGCTCGTTTGTTAGTTAGGGAACTTCGTACGTAAAATGTATTTTATTGACATTAATAAATTGAAACTTAGTCGAATCAAACGCAATTGTCACTCATTTTCGCTTAGTCTTTGCATTTTACATTATCACAAAACAAGGTTCTTATAAAGGCTGTTGATTTGTAAAACTGGATGTTGTTTTACAAATCAACAGCCTTTATAAGAACCTTGTTCAGGATACATTCTACTCATCAACACGAGTAACCTTAACAATGGCGTCAGCCGCGAAATTGCGAAAAAAACAGCTGTTCCATACTAAAATTCGACACCTATTGAACAAAATTTAAGGTTGGATCAGCTGTTTTTCCGATATTAGAAGTAGTTCGTAGTACCTCGAGTCATGCGTTTCTATACAAATCAACAAGTATTATAATGTTGTACAATAAATAGACTTCAACATACTAATTCTAATACGTACTATAACTTCTAAACTATGAAACACAGAAATAATTTTTTTTCTGTGTTTTTAGTGCTGTAGTATTTTGAGGTGTCCGTTAATTTTTTTAAAACATTTTTTCATTATTCGTGAATTATTTATTACTGATATTTAGTTAATGCAGATGTCTCGAAATAAAGCCAGTTAGTTCAATGCATTAGAAGAATAAAATATGCAAACGCTGTTAGTTAAGTAACGTAGTGGAATAATTAAGTTTGGTGTTTTTTTTTGTCCGTTTTTTCTCTAATATGATTCTAGATTTTAAAACGAACAACAATTTTTACTTATAACATTCAATAAGCTACAGTTTCTATGTTACTATGTTTTATTTATTTTGGCTCCGCCAAATTGAATTTTCAGACAGCAAATGCACGAATCACTTTTAAAATTAAACAAATATTTTTAAAAGTCCTTAAAATTTTAAGAGTTTCTTAAATTTCTCCAGGATCTCATCACTAGATATTGGCATAATGTCTGCGTGTCTACCCGGAAAGTCTACCTTTTCAAGCAAAGAAAAACAAAGGTTTTCTTATAGAGTAAATTTCAAATATTTCCAGTATCTTTTTTAGGTTCACGAGGTATTCGTTCTCCGTGAAACTTTGATCAGAGTTAAGGACAACTGTGATTCGATTTTCTCTGTTCTTCGTCTGCCATTTACGGGAAAAGTCATTGTGTTTTTCGCAAAAAATAAGCCTCTTCGAAATACCTTCGGAGACTACCTACGGAATTGGCATTTAATTACGGATTGCGGATTTCAAAAGTCGTTTCCCTTTTATTCTCTCTAAATAAGCTCTCCCAAAAGGCCATACTTACAGGGAATGAAATAATTTTTTTTATCAATATCTATCTATTAATTTATGAGTACAATAAAGAATATTCTATCTATCGGCAACCATATTGGCTTTGACTAATAAGATGTCAAATGAAACGAACTGGTGATGTGATGATGTAAGGTCAGAGTGATGGAACATGTGCTGGGAAAAAATACAACATAGAAAGTACAGATGTCAAAAAAAGGAAAGAATCAAAAAAGCAAGGAAAAATCATATAAAACTCAAATGCATGCCATGTTACATTTTGAAATTAGCCATGCCATATTGCATTTTTAGTAAAAACGTATTTTCAGCAATGTCCCAAACTAGCACAAAGTATAAACTAACTCTTGTACCAACGTAGCACGCTATATAACTCTTCTGTAATCGCTAAGTCCCAAAACATACGCCTCATGGACCCTGAAGGAGTTAGCTAACTGCAACTGCAAATCGTGCTTTGCAACTTTTCTGTTGCTTGTAGAGCCACAAAAATGCGGCTTATGGGCCTTGAATATTTCTTTCATTCTGTCCTATCATTTTTAAAATCAAAATTTAAAATTACGTCACGCACTCTAGATTTCTTTTGGACTTTCATTGCTACTCTACCGTTTGACGAAACACAAAGACTGAAAATTCCACTTGCGTAATTATATTCATATTTTGATATTCACGGAAATAAAACACAGGGTGTATATAATGATAACTCCTCTACCTTTCAATTACCCAAAGCCATTAAGCTAGATCTTACAGTGGCGTAGAGTGCTACGTAACTTTTCTGCAACCACTAAAACCCTAAGAAGAAGAATGGTGCCCCATGTCGAACGTTACGTTTCTTCTTCTCCTTATGGCCTGCGCAGACGACAGACTTTCGTCCGCAGCGGAAAAAAAAGTACGCTCCGCGAATAAAACGTCCTCCGCAGATTAACCGCGAACTCAACTCACACGGGCGTGCGAAATACTTCGTCCATCCCCTTATATTTCAACGCGGACTAAAGTTCGCCGTGTGCGTTGCTTCGCCTAGTCACATGAGTTCTATTTTTTTTTCAGGGACTCCCGCGTACTTTAATCCGGTCCGCTCCCTGCATGCATGTCCCGCATGTCCTCGGTTATTCGACGGATTTTTAGTACGCGATACTTTTAATCCCTCGTTTTCGTTACTCGATACAGTTGTAACCGATCTATTTTAGCGGATAAAAAAGTCCGCGGAGAAAAGATTGTCGTCTGTTGTCGGCCATTATAGTGGCTTTCCGACCGAAGGTTGACAGAGTCAACTCCGCATATATCTCTCTATCTCTCGCAAGACAGAATGAAGTTGGAAGAACATTATTATTATGATAGTAAGACATATTTTGAAGACAAGAAACTTTCTCCGTGTAACAGAGCCTTAAGGCCGCTTTTAAGGAACAACCCTCTCTTGTAAGGGTGTTTTTCTTTTCCCTTTTCTTTAGAAAAAGCGTTTCCTCCTATTTTCAGTAATAAGATTTGCTAGAGTGGAGAGGTTATTTAATTTTGAGTAGGTACGGCCGTCGATACATTTCACGATGGCCTCTTTTTGCAGTCTAAAATATGTGGACATATTAATTTTGTCTTTCTTTGAGTCTTTACTTTGATTTCGATGTGAAACAGTATTAACGAGGTGCAGTTCGCCTCGTTGCTTTCTATTATTTTTTGCAATTATCATTCTAATAAGCAGAGTAGAACAATCAAGGTCGTAATAAAGTAATACTGTGGTAAAATAATAATGCCGTTCAGGTCCACCTTGCATGGAAGCTGAGGGTTATTTGGACCAGCTACGTCCAACCACTGTGGCAAATGTCGAAAAGTGATTAAATTTAGAATGATTAATTGCCAAAAATAATAGAAAGCAACAAGGCGAATTACACCTCGTTACAAGTATTATAATAAGCCAGACTAATTAACGTACTAGCAAGTACCTACCCGTAACCTCGTACCTTTGGGGGTGAATGTAAAGAAAAATAAATGTTTCACAAAAGTACGCTTTAAATCGAAATAAATTTCTTAGTAAAGATAGTTTTTAATCGCTGATTCCTATTTGCTTTTGACCGCAGGTTATAATAAGCTGCTAGTGCTTCATAGCCCTAAGACATACAATAACAGATTCCATGATTTCTAATCGCGTTAACGTGACTGTTAACCTGACCTAATCCTGCAGAAAATTTTAATTAATGAAACCAGTGGTTTATTATTTTAACAACTATTTCAAGTCGTTAAAACGAAACACTGATGAGCGAACGTTAAAAATGAACAATTTTTTTAAAATTTAATTTATCAAGTAAGAAAAGTATAAGTAGTAAGCGGTGGTGGCGTAGTGGGGTTGACCCTTGCTTCTCAATCATGAGAGTCTGTGTTCGAAACACGCATGTACCAATGACTTTTAGTTGCGTAGGTAAATTTGTTTGTTTGTACAGCAACACCATTCGCTGATAAATTGTGCCCGGATAACGGCGACAGGCTTGCCACTTGTCACGTTTGGGACTTAATAAACTCGGCAAAACGTGGGCACAATTCTAGTGATTGGTGCCTCTGCCTACCCCCTCGGGAATAACGGGCGTGAGTTTTTTTATTTTTTTATTTATGAAAAGTATAAAAATTGTATGTTTCCTTCTTAATTTGTAAGTCTGGTGTTATTTCAATACTTATGATTCATCATCATAATCAACCAATTATGTCCCCACCGAGGGGCACGGGTCTCTTCCCTGAGGAAGGTATAGGCCATACTCCACCACGGGGGCCAAGTCCGGATTGGTGGAGGCTTGTAAGACTAGTGGCTGGTCTTACCTACAGTCAGAAGTTTTCAAGCCGCCCTAAGGCCTCTGACTTGGCTCTTAACGACTGCCATCTATCGACGGCAGCCGGCACCAACTGCTTAACGTGCCTTGCGAAGCACGGAACCGCTCGGAAAAATGCCACTAGCGTTAGTCATAGACGGTCACCCATCCATACACTGAACGCACCCTATGTTGCTTAACATTCATGATCGTTTAAGATCACTTAGGCAGCCGGGGCTACGAGCGATTCGATGAAGTGCAAATTAGGGGTAATACAATCACTATTCTTAAGCTAACCGTATTATGCTAATCAAGAGCACAAAGACTGTGCAATTAATGTTAGAAAAGTGTCAGCGAACTTTAATTTACTGCCCGGAGCTGACCGTACAATGATAGAACAATGATAGAATAGAAGAATCTTCCTCACACTGACTTCAAGGATAGCATGCATAAATAAATAAATATGTATTTGAAATGAAATCCTTTACTACTTGATTATTTTTGTGATTTTGTCGTAGATTTTGTCGATGGATTCTGACAAGATTTACATTTATAAACATAAACATTTACATACAGGCACTTACATTGCTTCTGGCCCACACTAGGATACACTGTGTCGTGGGAACCAGAAACAGCGACGTCACAAATATGTAAACATCTAAGACCTGGAGTTTTTTTTTCTCCCCAGCCGGGGATCGAACCCGGGATATCTCGCATGGTAAGTAGATGCGCTAACCGTAAAAAAAAATAGTCAATAAAATCGAAAACCTGCTAAAAAGTTATCGATGAATATCAAACGTAAAAATATACTTATATCAACGAATTAGCAACTTATTCCTTTTCTTGCAGTCCGTTACTAAAGAGACCTGCTACCGATGAAAAGGAATAGAAAATAAACACCAACATTTACATACAGGCACATACATTGCTTCTAGCCCCATACTAGGATACCCTGTGTCGTATGAACCGGAACCATCCAAGACCTGGGTTTTTTTTAAACCCAGCCGGGTAACAATGAGGGATTTTCTTAGAGCTCATTAAAACAAAATATAGTTGTTGAAACTGCGAAAGATGGCTCTGATAAAATGTGACTTGATTTTTTTTTCACAATACATCTATAATCTGTGAACGAATTTTTGTGTAGTAATGAGGGATTTTCCTAAAGCTCACTAAAAAAAAATATAGTACTTGAAACTGCGACAGATGGCTCTGATAAAACCTAAAACCTAAAATTTTACTGCGCAGTATTGGCCATACGGTTTCTCCATCATTTTCGAAAAATTCTTGGTGCCGATCGTATTTATATAAGTTTCGAAGTCCAGTTACCAGTACCTTCATGACAGTTGACGATGACAGTGACGTACCAACACAGATCAATAAAGGGCTCTCAGCTGTATAAAAAAAAACTATGTAGGTACGTAGACACCATCGCCATCTAGTAGCGAGTTTGGAACCATTTTCTAGGAGCTGTCAGAAAATCGCTCATTACAAACTAACAGTTTGACGTACTGAAATCAATTGAGTTATGACCTTGAAAAGAACAATTTCAAACAATTTTATTGTTATAATGGTAAACAGATCGGCCAGACAAAAATTCTTCAGGTTAAGAAAAACATTTTGTCTTATAGTGAATAAAAAAAACTTTGCTATGAAAGCAATTTAAGGTAAAGTGTCACCATCTTATCTGTTCAGTTGATAGCGGCGCTAGTGGAGAATTCAGTAGTAACATTTAAGAAATTCACTTAGAGAAATGAGATTATTTTAACCCGTCTTTAAATTTTAATGAACGTATCTATAAATCTTAGTAAGTGAATAAATGAAACAAAAAATGGGGAGCAGGATTTACTATTAGATCGTTAGTTACAATTTTGGCCACCTGAACAGATAACTTGGTGGCGCTGTAAGCCGATTCTGCCTGATCATTAGTCTGTGGCAAGGCATCTGCATGGTAATTGGAAAGTCTCGTCAAATTGGGCCGAGCCGCCCGCCCTCGTCTGCCCTTAAGCAAAGGGCCTTGAACGGCCAGTATGTAATTAAGAGCCTATTATGGCTACTGACCTGTCTCTCGTTTGTATTCAGGCTCATGAATTGTGTAAGAAATTCCTTAATTTTTGCTTAATTTTGGTATAAATACATACTTTTTTTAATAAAATTTAAGTAAAGAAATTTATAATAGACATTTTTTTTATTCCCTATAACTACAACATCCATATTGAATTTCAAGACTCACAACATGGGTTACGGGCGACCCGAAATAAAAATACGATTTTCTCGAAATTATAAACTTGAATTATCTTTTAACACTTATCAACATATTCTTTGAATATTTTAGGTACGTAATAATCAAATATTTAGTGTCAAACTACTTTAAACTAAATACATTGAGAACAAATAGGTAACCTATGCTGAGCACATATATTTTTGGAGCACTTGACACATCGCTCTCTGCTCTTCCTGTCTTTGGCTCTGGGGCATAAATAGCATCGTTTACTTGAAGCTGATAGAGCTTCAACGAGCTGGGCGATGTTTTCTTCTTCTACCCCCAAAACATGAATCATTATTATCCCTCTCAGAGATTGAGGCAAGTTTTTGACGGCATCCAGGCGGCGTTTCACGTATGGCTGTACTAAATAGAGGCTCAGAAATGTGCTTCTTGTGAGTTTTTTTTTAATTTTCCTTGAGTATGACATATGAGTTAATACCTCCAGCATCAAGCATTCCATAGAAAACATTCAGCGGCCATCTAGTGCTATGCATGGACACAATCAAGAGGACACATTTTTTTGGAAAATGAATGGAAAATATCACATACCAATGTGATATTTCTTTCAAATGCGTGCAGTGTTGTAGGGTAACTTCTTTTCTTCTTAGAAATTGCGATCTTGTTGCCATTTTTATAAACGATACGCCATATTTTTAAAGTAAGTTATATCCAAGTTGGCTCCTAGCAGTGTTTAATGAATCACAACGTGGGTCACGGGCGATCCCAACAGACAATTACTTGAAAACTAATGATCGTGCGCACTCCGCAAAGTGTCACGGGCCACTGACAGCTAAATGCGGAAGGTATGTAATGGCCCTTTTACACGAGGCCAATAGCTGAGACAATCCAGTAAGCCAGTCCAATATTGTCCCCTGTCCTGGCTTACTGGATTGTCTCAGCTATTGGCCTCGTGTAAAAGGGCCATAAAGGCGCTGCATTCAAAGTCTACATTTCGCGAAAATAGCTTGAATTCCCTAACACGTGGGGTCACCAGCGACCCTATGTTGTGGTTCTTGGGTTAATGATATATATGTATGACTTACGACGATAAAAAAACCTTTAAGGCATTAAGTTTAATCTCAAATAAACTCATACTATAAGTTGGTATGTAGAATTTTTTATCAGCCTATAGGATGAGTTTATTCCTGTAATTATCAATAGGTATGCAATGGACATGTGCGTTAAACTCCATCATTGCTCCATCGCGCAAGCAAAGTATTACACATCAAGGATCACAAAGCATGTTGGAAATAACAAAGCTGTAATATTTAGTAAATTATTTGATTTTATTGCAACCAAAAAGCTCTTTTGACATTTCCTTAAATGTGAAAGGTGCTTTTTGGATTCAATAAAATCAAATAATTTACTAAATATTACAGCCTTGTTATTTCCAACAGGCTTTGACATGACTTAGATAACTTCAAAGTCTAACGAACAACAGTTGGTACGGCTGTCCCCAGACATACGATTTGCCTTGCGGGAAGATTGTAGAGTCATCTCTTGTAGACGGTACTGTTCGCCTGACTAAAAATTAGTTTGCGTAGAGCCTTAGGTCCCCAGACGTTATTGCTGTTTGCATGTGCAAAGCATCGGTGCAATTAACGGACTGTCTTCAAAACAACACACTTGAAAACTAAACGTACTAGCAATAGAGGATCCGCTCACCGATTCATATAGATAGGTGGATAACTATCACACTGTCTCAACAAAAATATTAATTCATTTGACCAATATTATTGGTAAAAACACAGTAAAATACACTTTTGCTGCATTTCCCTTTTAAAAAAAGAAGTAGAATAGAACAGAATAGAAATGTTTATTTGGTACCATTATAAACTTATAATCTAGATATTTAAAATTGAAAGAAATTTGCACCGAAATGGCCTCCGCTCAGCTTTATTCCGTGGCCTATAGCGACCACGACGCTGATTTTTAGCGTCGTAAAAACAATGTCACAAAAAATACAAAATAAAACAACAATACAAAATAATACAAACTTAGACACATAGAAGGTCATCACTGTTACACAGAAGTTTAACGCCCATTACCGTACTGCCATATTTAAATGCATTAGTTATGCGTGAGCGTGTGTGCGCGTACTTGGAATGAGTGTGGGGATAGATACATAAACATAATAATCGATACATACTTACATAAAATAAAATATACACTATAAGCTACATACACATTAGTCCATGTCTAGTCAATGCCTAGTACCAAGTACCTTTACAGGGAAACCCGCTCTTCCATAACTAATAATAGTTTAACATAATATTAAGGAACTACATAGGTATCATATATTTATGAGTATGTCATATGTCTATGCTTCGCAAGGCACGTTAAGCAGTTGGTGCCGGCTGCCGTCGACAGATGGCAGTCGTTAAGCCGAGTCAGAGGTGTTAGGGCGGCTTGAAAATGATGATGATGAAATGAGGTTACTCACACCGTCTACGTTTAGAGATTATGTAAGCCGCGAAAAATTTAATTTCCCGCGACATTACTATTGAAACCTAAACGAACTCTCGGAGGCATTGAAACATTTTGGGCTGTTACAGATGCTGAGCCGTGCTTATTGTAATTGTAAATTATTATAATAGAATATGAATCTGAAACAATACGAATGCTTCTAAAACTGATCAGCAACATTACGATGTTTGATAAATACATCATCATCATCATCAACGCCTTATCTCTCCACCGAGGGGCAATGATATCTTCCTTGAGGAAGGTATAGGCCAACTGCACCACGGGGTCCAAATCCGGATTGCCTTGATATGTAGTGCTCATTTAGGTATAATATTGTAACGCTTTGGTGTAATTACTGTTATGTTGCAATATTTATATAAGTAATAAAAGAAATAAACAAACAAAGAAAGTACTATTATTTCTCTTAAGCCCCTGGTGAAAAAAAAAAGTGTCGAAATGCGATTAAAGACGCCTCCTATTTATCCTCAAAGCTCCAAACCAAGCTATTCGATATTAATGCGGTTTCTTTGAGGTTGATCTATATACAAGTTACTACGTGTTTATCCAAAACGATATACCGTACTATGTATTATTATCAAGATCTGGAATTGCGATCCTAGCCCTCTTTGTCTCGTTTCGACTAACGAACTTAGTCTGTCTCGCTCGCTAAAATTGGATTGCGGAACAGTGTTGGGTAATCTGATTTTTGCTCTTGCTGTGTAACTCTTTCAATAAATAGCTGTCATACTTCTTCTTTTACTTCAAGCGTACCTCTCACACCTTCTAAATGATTGTAAAAGAATTCGTCGTCATAAATAATACCAACATTAATACTAAAACCATCTGACATCCCGTAATACCTAACCAACAATTTTTTGAAGTGATAAGTTTTAAACGAAACCTTTTTTGTTTTCGGTACCTATCTTTTTGCACCTAAATTTTAATAAAATATTTTTTTTTATTTACAACATACCTACTGTTATTTATTTCATTCAAAAGAGACATTTTGAAATTTTTTAAAGTATTTCTACATTTTATGGCCAAACTTAAAACTGTAGATGTTAGAAAAAATACTTTCCTTTTTTACAGTTAATCAATACGGCAATAAATTTTGAAAAAAATTTTTTTTTGCGGTGAACATTAAGATTATGTACGAATTTTCGTAATCTTTCGAAAAAAATGCACATCGCTGTCAGAATTTGTTGCCTCCCAACAAACCATGTCGAATAATGAGTTGATATGAGATGCTACGGTTATTCGAATAAGCACCAAAAAGGTAAAACTATTTTTCTGTTGCGTATTCATCGAATCGATAAGGCTTAGGTGTCTAGGGTTAAATATATTTCAGTTTTCCTTTTTAAGCCTACTATTTATGCCCCAGGCGCTATAGTGTCCGAATCATCACTTACCACTTGACACTAAATCATGAAACAAACATATAAAAGGCCTTTCATAATACTTCGATTCTACAAGTGAATGAAAGTGACAGACACATTAGCTTAACACTACTTGTGTATTACGAAACATTACATAACATTTACACACAGGCACATACATTGCTTGTGGCCCCACACTAGGATACCCTGTGTTGAGGGCACCAGAAAGAACGACGTCACAAACATGTAAACATCCAAGACCTGGGATTTTTTTTGTCCCCAGTCGGGATTCGAACCCGAGACCCCTCACATGGTAGGCACTAACCACTGCGCCACAGAGGTCGTCAAATGAATACTAATAATAACTTTCATAAAAATACTTAGTTTTTGAAAAAGGATACACCGTAAGACGCTCATACTTTTTTAGGCTTAATGTAATTACAACAAGCTTCTTTCAAACAGACGTGAATGATCGAGCAGAGGCCGCTTCATTCGCTCTTTGATAAAGGTCTAATTTGATTGGGCTATAACTTTGGAAGGCTCTACCATAATAGACTTGCTTAACCATGACTCAATATATTAGCATTATGAGTACATTGACATTCAACAAGCAGAATGTAAATTCTTTACGTTGAAATAAATTTCTGATTTCTGATATAAAATAACACCTACCTACCATCTACACCTATACGTCTCGTTATACTGAAAACTCGCTGTTATTGACGAAACGAATAATATAAAACACGCTTAAGAAACAGCTTTATTCATCTGGGTTACCTGCATTTGAGGAAAGTTTTAGACATCACCATCGACACCGTAAGGGTTGCTTCAAGCGGACATACTTCGACCAAATAGGGGATGTGTTATCTAAGGGCAAGATAAAAAGTACCCGAAACCGATGTGCATGCATGCAACGGCTAATGAATGTCGATGAAGCGAAAGTGATTTGTCAGGATCGTGGCAGTTGGCACTCCCGGGTCTCTGCCTACCCCTCTGGGATACAGGCGTGAGCTTATTTATGTATTTATGTTTTTAGACATCGTGTTAATATTATAAATAATAATGTTACTTTCAGCCCCAGCTGTACAATACCACAATACTAAGGTATTTTTTATTTTTATCTCACTACCTTTTTCAGGGAAGAGATCCGTGCCCCTCGGTGGGGACATAATGGGTTGATGATGATGACGATGATCTCACTACGCAAATTAGGATGACTGAAAACATTTATCGCAATTCCGATTAGTACGACCGGAACACTTATAAAACTTGATGCCACTATCCACGCTCTTACATCAAATACAAATTAATTGCTACGCCACTCGTAGTAATTGGAAAATTATTATACGTACAGGATGAAAACAAAGTGAAAATTCCGTGTTGGCATTTGAATAATGCCATTATTATCGCGAGCATGGATGGTGAGGGAACCGTCGAGTTTGAAATTTCAACCACTAAAAGTTAAAAGCGCCTGAATATTGACGCGAACAAAATGCTGCGGTATAAATTATCTCAATTTATTGGGTAAATTGTTATTGTTGTTGAAATACCTGTCACTGCAGTTGTCGATTTAATTTGGTTTATCAACAATTGATAAGTACGTCTTATCTAATAATCTAACTAGTAACATCAAACGCACGACTGATGTTCGCTATGTTTGACATGCTTCTTCGAGATAAATCGAAATTCCTGTACTGGCCAACTACACGCGAGTACTGGCCGGAAAAAGTTCTATGAAAATTCATAACTGTCGTGTTTTGCGGCCAAATAAATTACATACTAAACTCATATCTGTCGTGTTATTTAAAAATGTAACGATCTTTTACACCGAACAATGACAACCAAGGAGGTAACTTATCAGAAGTTTTTTTTTAAATTTCGAACTGGCTTACGATAGAAAGCTGGGTTATACCCATTGAAAAAATATAACACTTTAACGCGGCAAAAATTATTGTTGTTCGTTCGTGGTTCGCCTGATTTTGAAAGTTTATTGAATTTAACAGAATGAGTTCAAGTGATGACAATGACTGCGATAAACTTATTTTAACGCTACCCGAAATTCAAGAGGCGGCAAGAGCCGTAATAAAAAACTTTTTACCGCCAAAATCGAAAGAAAAAAGTTCTGCCTTAGTAGGTACTACTTATCAGAAATTTATTTCAACGTAAAGAATTTACATTCTGCTTGTTTTAATTTCCGCACATTATGTGAGAAAAATCATATACAAGCCTTGGCCACAACTAGGCATTGATGGACTCACGTATATGTGCGTCTCCACGTTCGTCCATCAATGCCTCTTTTGCTGGCCGCTGCAGTAATGTACTATAACTAGTTGAGCTGCAATTTAGTTTAATCGGTTTTATCTAAGTATACTATCTATATCTGTACTAATATTATAAAGAGGAAAGATTTATATTTTTGTTTGTATGTTTGTAATGAATAGGCTCAGAAACTACTGGGCCGTTTATAAAAATTATTTCACCATTAGAAAGCTATATTCTTTATTCAACTATTGGATTTTCAAAAAATTTTGGGTTCCCTACGAATTCTCGAATAATTTAACCCAATTTGTTTCCCGGGAATTTTCCACGGAACTAATATTGCTATTTCCATGGAAACGTTTTCGCCACCCGTGCAAAGCCGGTGTGGGTCGCTAGTTAAATATGTATATGTATAATAATAGTTACCGTATGCATCGACAGTCTTTTTAAATTCGTTTGTTATATTTCTTAATAAAACAAAAAGCTATTTTCTTTTTGTACAATATTATGCAAAACAAGTAATAATGGGCTAGTTGCCCTAAAAAATGTAATTAGTCCGTCTTTTAGATTATTCAAAATTATGGGACACGTATTTTTTTATTTGGAAATTAGACCAAAAACCACGGAGTGACGTCACACGTAACTGTAATGGGCTATATCTTTGTTATTTTTTGTTAAATCGAAAAAAGAAAAAATACGTGTCCAATATTTTTTTATAATCTAAAATACGGACTAAATAGAATTTAATTATTTTGACCCCGGAAACTACCCTAATGATAGTCTTACAAGCCTCCACCAATCTGGACTCGGCCCCCGTGGCCTGTACCTTCCTCAGGAAAGAGACCTGTGCTCCTCGGTGGAGAAATAATGGGTTGAGGATGATGATGATGTTGAATAATGAGGAATGGTTGAATAAGGCTTGAGAAGAAATATAGTAGATAATACCTCCCTTTCTCTGTCTGTGAGAAAATCCTGGAAATATGAACGTAAAGGTTGTACCTTCTTATCCTGGATGTATCGTTACTTCTGAGTAAGCCTGTACTTACCTAGTGCTTCGCTTAAGTTTGCTTTTGGTATAACTTTTGACTAACAAGTTCAGTAAACAGCGAATGCTAGGCATCGCCTGAATCTCAACAAGTTGGCTTTGCGGTCTGAGTAGGACTTTGTGTACGCTTCGTCTTATTTATTGTTCATACCACTGTGCTAATGCTCCAACCGCTGTGTATTTGTTTATAGAGCCCTTTTGAAAACTTTTATATGGAAAGATAAAAGTACCTAATCGAAATCGTCGAACGCGCATGCAGCGACTATTGATGTACTTAGATGTTGAGGTCCTTGGCAAGATAGCACTCATTAAATATTAAAAATGGGCAAATAATTACCTGAATTATATTCATCATTATCAACCCATTATGTCCCCACTGAGGGGCACAGGTCTCTTCCGTGAGGAAGCTATATACCATACTCCATCACGGGGGCCTAGTCCGGGTTGGTGGACGCTAGTAAGACTAGTGGCTGGTCTTTGTCAGAAATCTTCAAGCCGCCCTAAGGGCTTGGCTTAACGACGGTAATCGACGGCAGCTGGCACCAACTGCTAAACGTGGCTTGCGAAGCACGGAACCGTTCGGAAAAATGCCACTAGCGTTAGTCATATACGGTCACCCATCTATGCACTGAATGCGCCCTGTGTTGCTTAACCTTCGTGATCGTTTAAGGTCTCTCAGGCAGCCGGAGCTACGAGCGATTCTCAATTTAGATTTAACGTTGTTAATTTACTTTCGCTAAATAAATTAAAGTGAAAGATTTCAGAGATACTCACACACTTACACTAATCGACGGTTTTAATTGATTGCACCAAATAACATTTATTTAGTGAAATCAATTGAAAAATCAAAACTATCGAAAGTACTTTATGAAAAGGAAAACGTTGGAGAACTATTGAACGTATTAAATACTTTCGATAGTTTTCAAATGTTTTCATTTTTCTCTTTCTGAGAGGCATATTACATACGTAGGTATAAATACTTAAAACAGAAACTGGTACGATTGCGTTCCGCTAAGCAGAATTCGTTGTACAATTTGTGGTTTCCAATCCCTAAGCTGTAATGGATCAGGGAGCATTGGGACGATGTCGGGAGCCAACTAATCTAGACGGCCAATAGTCCAGCAGAGTACCGTTCAAATATTTATGTAAGCCTCGACTAGACTATTAAATTAAGATTTGTTTCTAAGCATTTAACGTAAAATGATAATGATAGTGAGCTTTATATCAAGCTCGATATAACGATAAACAACGGTAAAGTTTTATTCTTTCAATCACTCTTCAGTAGTCTAACTTCAGTTTGTCAAATTGATATAATACTCTAATGATTGGCCTTACAAAAAAGTAATAAATTACCATTTTCATTGTTAAATTTTTTTACAAAATGAGCCCGTTTCTGAATCAAGAATTTCGCTAAGTAACTACCTAACTGTAGTGCTGTCTCCTCATTTTTTTCAGAAACGAGCGTGACAGAACGTTACTTAAGTGTTCAGACCCACCTTTGGTCGGGAGGCCGCACCGTTATCGGCGCGCTTGAGCGCACGCCAGTGGCGAGCAAGAGTGCGCGCCTGTAGCGCGAGTGTGCGCATCACATAAAAAAATTACGAAAAACGTTAGATTCGTAATCCGTTGCTTGAAGAGAACATTCATCGTCTCACACAAAATTATTGTAAATATTAAATGAAACGTTCTGCTGCAAATACCTATCTCATCATACTGAAGAATCGACAAGGTCCGGAACCGGCCCAATATGTGGCAAATGGCACTTTAGTAAAGTCTCCTAAAAAAAATCACATTTTATTCCCACTCCCCTGTTAGTATTTTCCTTTAATTAGAGCAAGTAATAGTGCTAACATTGAGTAGTATCAAAACGGATATTATTATACATATCTCTGTTATAGTTTCTAAGCCAGCTGACGGGGGATCACAAGGCTCTACCTCTCTAGACAATATCTTCACATGCCAGTGAGGGTACAGCCATGATTCTAGGTAGACAATCGGGTAGACACGGCGATATCTACGAAAATCAAATGTGCCCATACTTTACTGGGTATTGTAAAGTTTGAATCGCTTTATTGAATCGCTCGTAGCCCCGACAGCCTGAGTGATCTTATGCGATCACGAAGGTTAAGCAACAAGGCACGTTCAGTCCATGGATGGGTGACCGTTCTATGACTAGTTAACACTAGGCATTTGTCCAAGTGGTTCCGTGCTTTGCAAGGCACGTTAAGCAGTTGGTGCCGGCTGCCGTCGATAGATGGCAGTTGTTAAGACAAGTCGAGGCCTTAGGGCGGCTTGAAAACTTCTGACAGTAAGACCAGCCACTAGTGTTACAAGCCTCCACTAATCCGGACTTGGCCCCCGTGGTGGAGTATGGCATATACCTACCTTCCTGAGGGAAAAGACGCGTGCCCCTCGGTGGGGACATAATGGGTTGATGATGATGATTATGAAAAATGAAAGAAAATGTCTCCTTAACTTTGTAAAAATACAAATACCTGGTATTTTTCCAGTTTATATTTATGGTCACTATGGTCAGGGTGTCTTCCTTCCAGGGTACCTTCAACCACGATAGTAGCGGCCCTGAATCTAGCGGCCCGAGGCTCACAGCTAGTAGGTGTGTTTACGTTTTATATCTATATTCATGTCTGCGGTAATTGGTAGTGGGGATATGCAGAAGCACCAAATAGCATGGAAAAAAAAACAGTTTCCACGCTCACTCTAAAGTCTGATTTTTAATTCCGTAGAATTCTGACAGTTATAATTTTGTGACATGACATAGATCAGAAACCTGTTTTGGCCGGGCACATTTTTGAATTTCAACACGAGCGTGAACATCTGAGTCTACACCTTTAATTTGTTAGTGAATGTATCCATTTTATAAAGTGTGGAGCTCCAAATTAAATGAGAATTTGAGGTGAGTTACAATTGTGTCCCTTTTCATCACACAAACAGTAAAAAAGTACAAGTAAAGAAAACATATTTTTATTATGATATCTAATCATCATTAATACTAATATCATCTAATATCACTATCTTCATCATCATCATCATCGCTGACTTGAATTATTAAAAGAGCTAACAGCGGCATACTTCACTTTTCTAAAAAGGTTTACGAAACCTTGAATTATTTTATTTATTTTTTATTTTATTTTATTAAGGATATCAACAGCGAAAACAAATAATTTGATTACAATAATAAAAAAACAGTTCACAAGGCCAATAACAGACATCCACAAATAGGCAGTTCATAATTACTAGAATATAGCACGATAGCGCTCAGCAATATAAGAATACATGCATTTTTTTTTTGTTATTAAAATAAATATATCTTATTACAATTTAAAACTAATCAAGATTCAAGATTTGCATTTTAAACTAATCAAGATGCAATATAAACATAGGTACATGCTTTTTTTTTTTTTTTTTTTTTTAATTATTAAAGTATATATTCTTATTACAATTTAAAACTAATCAAGATTCAAGATTTGCCCATTATGTGTGTGTGTGTGTGTGTGTGTGTGTGTGTGTGTGTGTGTGTGTGTGTGTGTGGGTGGGTGTGTGTGTGTGATGAATGAGTGCGAATGGGTGGGGGGGGGTTTCTCCAATAAATTACGTATTATCATTGAGTATAGTTAAAATACTATGCTTAAATGAAGCCTTGGAACCCAGAAAAGGGTCGGCTGAGGAAAAACTTCCATTATAAAGGCGGACTAGACGTATAAGTGTTGAATTTTGGGCATAGTTTGTGTTTACAGACGAAACGTGAAACATCTTGTTACAAGTATGACGAGTTCGACGAGTAGGTACGGATAGAGATAATTCCGAGACAAGCTCGGGAGAGTCAAGTCTGCCTGACAAGAGGTCATGCAGCAAGGACATATCCAGTAGCTTACGGCGGTCTTCGAGGCTCATTAAGCGATGAAATCTGCAAGACGATTCGTAATCTAAGTTGTAGCATTTATTTCTAAAATTAAGATGTTTTATAAAAATTGACTGAATGCGTTCAATTCGATGAACGTGTGTAATGTATTGTGGTGACCAAACAGCACTGGCATATTCCAATATACTTCTGACAAAGGCAAAGTAAACCATTTTTAGGCAAGTAATATCTTTAAAAGGCTGACATACGCGCAACACAAATCCAAGGTTGCGATAAGCGCGCTCAACGATACTATCTACGTGTTTTTCAAATGTTAATTTGCTATCCAATATCACTCCTAGGTCGCGTATGGTGTCAACTCGCTGTAATAAAGACCCACTTATATTTAAATATTTTTAAATAAATTTTAAATAAGTATGGAGGATGGGCTTAGGACTTCTGGTAAAGGAGATTTGTACGCATTTATTAATATTTACATTAATTCTATTATATTCATAGTATTTACTTAGGCGATCCAGATCGTTTTGTATTTTTACGCAGTCTTCTACCCTAGAAATATCAAGAAATACCTTCTTGTCATCAGCATAAAGTAAGAACTTACAATCTTTAAATACGGCGTAGATATCGTACAAATACGCGTTATAAAGCAATGGACCTAGGTGTGAGCCCTGTGGAACACCAGATGGTATGCTTATGTAGTTAGATTTGTGGCCACCCATTACCACCGCTTGCTGTCTATTTGAAACGTAAGATGTGATCCACCGATACAGGTCGCCTCGAATCCCCAGATGGTAAAGCTTACGAAGAAGAATGATATGATCCACCCTATCAAAAGCTTTTTCAAAATCAGTGTAGATCACATCAACCTGTCTACGCTTGTCCATTTGACGCAACACAAAGTTCAAAAATACGGCTAGATTGGACACAGTAGAACGACTCTTCAGAAAGCCGTGTTGCTGCGGTGGAATGCTTCTTGAAATCAGCGGATAAATATGGTCGTAGACTGCACGCTCGAAGACTTTACCAAAGACATTCAATACAGAAATTGGTCGATAGTTAGGTATTTTATTTTAGAACCCTTTTTGTGAATAGGTACTATGTTTGCGACCTTCCAAGTTGCGGGGAAGATACCAGTGGATAACGATCTGTTGAAAATTATACTTAGAGGCAAACACAGTTCTTTAGCGCATTTGACTATGAAAAAAGGAGCTATACCATCGCTACCCGCACCTCCATTGACATTCAAACGCTCGAGAGACTTAAGCACAGCATCCTGCGCAACAAGCAGTGAACTAACAGTGCTTCCATCGTCACAATAAGGTGGAGCCAAAGTGGAGTCATTATAAGAGTTGGCAGGTAAACTGAATACAGAGTGGAAGAAGTTATTAAATCCACCGCAAATGGCAGGTCCATCCGAGAACTTAACGCCGTTATCTTCTAGAGACCGAGGGTAAGATGAACCACCGCGTCGTGCCTTGATAAAGGACCAAAGGACTTTTGGATTGGTTTTCAAATTAGCCTGCGTAGAAGATACATAACTCCGAAAACATTCATCCTGAACCGATTTAAGACGCTTTCGTAGCAGTGAAAATTCTTCGTAGTTACGAGGGTTATTGAATCGCTTCCACCTTCTATGAGCAGCGTCCTTTTCCTTCATTATCTTAAGTAAGGAGTCACTGAACCAGACTGGGTATGATGATTTTTTGGTTCGTGTGTCTAGAGGGACGTAATTATCAATTGCAGAATTAAGGATACTATAAAATCCAGAGACCGCATCATCAACCAAACCTGTACCGAGTTGAGTCTCCCAATCGGTGTTTGCTAAGCAATGCTGAATGGCATCATAATTACCTTTACGGAATCTACGTCTATATACTGGGGCCTCAATTAGAGGAGCCAAAAAAATATCAATAACATCCATCTCAAGGGACGGGTGGTAAATATCCTCTTTGACGAGTGGGGCAGAAGAGTGGCATAGATCCAAAGAAAAATTACAAAAAATTAAATCCAGAGTATTACCAGTCGTATTTACGGTAGTATTGAATTGTTGAAGCTCCAAAACGGAAAAATGTTCTAGTAGATTGATCCCAGCATTCTGCACCTGCACTGCACCCTTGCGTTGATGAATGGGTCCATTAGAAGTCCATTTAATGCAGGGCAGATTGAAATCACCAGCAATCAAAAAGTGAGCATCAGGGTCTGCAGATGTAGCAAGGGTGACAGAGGAAATCACGTTATTTATATTAAGAGGCAAATAATTATCAGGAGCACCATAAAAAGCGCATACATGTAAGTCATGAGAGGCCCCTCGCAGGACTCTGGCAGGGATTGTTACCCACAAACATTCCGTATTAGAGACGGACCACTCTAGTCGCGCTCGAGCATCGAGTGATCTACGCGCCATTATCATTACGCCGCCACCGTCCGACTTTCCGGAGGTGTCACGGTTACGATCCAACCTGAAGACATCAAATCTCTGGTCGCATAGGTCAGAATCAAGTATGCTATTAATTAACCAAGTTTCTGTAATTATGATGACATCGTGGTTACAGATTAATAAGCTATTATATAAAGTTGTAGTTTTCGTACGCAAGCCTCTGGTATTTTGATAAAATATCTTTAGATGGTTATTATACATAAAACATTATTAAAAAAGAAGTACAAAGAAAATAGATCATGCCATTCGGCAAAGTAATTGTAACAGACACTGCGTTAATTAAAAACTCTTTGTTGCTCCCATACTGACCCGAAAACCCTGCTGGGTGGATATCGGGTGGTAGCAGGGAACAAATAGAAGTTATACTCGTCAGCGATATAATAAAAGGCAATAAAGGACTGGAGCTTGTGAAAGAGCTGCTGTGTAATTTGTGTATTATTTTGTGTAAATCTGAGTGTGTAATAGTGTAATGGGCAGGAATGGCATGACTGACTTTAACCAACATCACTAGACAATCCTTTTGAGATCGGCAACAGATTTTATCTGTAAAAAATTACACTTTTCCTCCTTACGTACATAGATATTACAGTTCTTAACCCAAACAAACTTATAGTTAAATTTGCTGCACAATATCTTACTCTCCTTCAGTAACATCTTGTTTTTGGGAGTAAGGTGATCATTTGTATAGATCCTCCTAGAATCGCCACCAATTCCAATATCCTTGGTAGATAGACCCCGACGCTTCCGAATACCTGCAATGATGCGGAAGATGTCGACCAGAGGTGGAAGAGGCAGGTCTCACGCGGTTCACAAACTCAATATCTTCCTTACGCAACTGTACTCCGGCTTCATCCGCTATTCTTATAATAAGTTCATTAAGTGATTCATTTTTGGTTTCCGGAATCCCAGAAATTTCCAGATTATCCATTCTTAGCCATTGCTGGTGAGAATCATGGTGACACTCCAGCTCACTGATGCGAAGTTTAGAGTCCGCCAGTTCTTTTTCCAGTTCTGAGATTTTGTTGGTATGCAACTCTAAGGTAGCAAACTTTTGGTCAAACTCAGCCCTCAATATATCCAATTTGGCCGTCAGTTCGTTTCTAATAATCTCCTTTAGTTCGGACTTCAAGTTACTTATACTTTGCTCTATGAAAGCTCGAAGATCCACCTCCAAGCTCACTGGAGAGGCCGTTGTTGGTGTAGGTGCGGTAGTAGTGGCTTGTGCAGGTTTTCTATAGGTCACATTGGAATCAGCGCAGGCCCCGAGTGGTTTTATTGGAGTGTTGGTGTTGTCGCACTTGGGTACTTTATTTTTGCAGTTTGGGCATTTCCAATTCGGCCGTCCCTTAATACCGTCATCTTTGAGACCCAAACATAGATAATGGTAAATCTTCAGACAAGTTGGTTCGGTACATTTCACCACATCCCTGCCCCTGTCCTCCTTCTCAACGTATTTCTTGCAGGCATTGCAACAACGCGTTTTACAGCTGTTACAGTACCAAGTGTTCCCATGTTTCTTAACTTCATCCGAGCTCAGACCGGCACAATGGTTGTGGAGTGATGTTTTACACGATATTCGACAGCAACGAAGCTTATCTTTCTCGGAGATCATCCCGTCGCAGGTCTTACACTTACTCATTATTGAGATGAGAAAATAAACAAAAAGCGAACAAAAACAAAAACAAAAATCTTCCGTGAAATTGCTGTGACTCGATCGTGAGCCGACTGCGCAGTAGGCAGAGTTTGTACCGCTGCACCAACCGGACCGTACAAGCACTAGTGAAAAAGGCAGTCACGTTATTGCTAAGCGCAACCGACAGTGAGTATGATGAGTCAGAAGTAGCTTTTGATCGATCAACTACCCAACACTGCACTAAAATATTAAACTTCTTTGCACTTAATTGGTCCAGGGCAGCACTCACAGGATAATTATAGTGGAAATTGATACACCAATCCACGGACGTAGATATCAGGTTTGCTTGATAACGATTTGAGTTAAATCAGACTAGTTTTTAAGCACTTTTGGAATTAAAACAGCACAGCAAAACAACACGCTATGTATTCTCTCAGCGCGCGCGCGCAAATCATTAGTAGACAGTGATGCCAGCTAAAGAATAAAATAAAGTAATTAAAATTAATGCGATGTATTGTTCGTGATATTGAAATATTTGTGGTTTTTGTATTAGGTCACTTGAGTAATAAGTAAATATTTACGTTAACCTTTATGTAGGTAAAACATGAAAAATACATAGCATTTTATTTTTTATTGCCCTCAAATGGGTAAAATTTGTCCCTTTTTCGGTGGAGAACTTTTTCAGTAGCAACACTTATGAAATGTCAGAATTCTACGGAATAAAAAATCAGACTTTAGGATCGCCTCATCGGAGTTCGCCGCGTCACGATCGTGTCATGCTACGCGACACGAGGCGATCCGAATTTCGAATTTGGAACCAATTTCTTCGAATTTTCAGCTCACTGGCCTGTCATCGATGCAGCCAGTCTGTTGGCTTTCAGATAATACTGTGTAAGCAATTCCCTTTACGAGATCGCACAAAGTCAATAATTTAAATTTCGAATCCAATTATTCGAATTCTCAGGTCGCTGATCTATGTGATGTTGCCAGTCTGTTGATTTTAATATAATAAGGTATTATTTTAGAGAATAACTCGATTCAAGCATAAGCTTTACATGAGTAGATTTTCAAATTACAAAGAAGAATTCTATTCTCTCTCCTATGCTTATAAGCATAGGGGAGAGAAATGAGACTGAATAATAATAATTATTATTACACTATTGCGCACAGAGTACATGTCTGGTACAAAGAAGTACTTAATGCTAAATAAAATTTTCAAACAAATCAATAACAAAATTCATATTACACTCTAGCGCTATGTGTAAGAAAAATTCGAATAGTAAGTTCGCGCCAAATTATTTCCCTCTTCGTATAATATGCTTCTGGTTGAACCTAATTTTTAGAAAAAAATCGTGTATGCACACTTTAATGTTATACAAATTTTTAATTTTAAGTATGGCATGTTACTTATCTGTCTGATAAATTAATCTAGTTTGTAAAAATAATTTCATGGACGTACATAAATTTGGAACAAAACGGGCCTTAATAGCGTTTGTTAATTAATTAAACAGTAACGAGCAAACATGAGCCTGCCCGATTTATCTCCAACAATGTACATAATTTTAATTATTACTTACCACGCTAATGATCTGATACGTACATACGTTTGTTTGTTGGTTAATCACGACATGTATCGGCTCATTAATCAAAATCATAAAGAATTCTTCTTAGGCACTGATTTTGGGAACATGGCTTTGTTCATAATCTTGGTTTATTTTTTAAATTTGCCTGTTTCAAAATAAGGTTTTTTTTCTTAAATAAAAGTTTTTTGTTCATTATTCTATTTGCTAGTGATTACAAATATTCGATTCCGATTCGTTTCAAATGCAAAAGAAAATTTGAAGCATACATCCACAACCAATTATTTAGGTTAGGTTAAGAAATTCTTGAGTACTTTCTTTTCTTTTTATGTAGACTAAAATGTTCTCTATATCTATATATATAAAAGGAGAAGCTGACTGACTGACTGACTGACTGACTGACTGACTGACTGACTGACTGACTGACTGACTGACTGACTGAATGACTGACTGACATATCAACACAGGGCCTAAACTATAAAGGTTAGAAACTTGAAATTTTACACAGGGGTTTCTTTTGTAACGTAGGGTAGCACTAAGAAAGGATTTTTAAAAACTCATCCCCTAAGGGGGTAAAATGGGGGTTCAAAGTTAGCATGAAACTTTGCCGTTTTTGAAGTTATTCAAATGAAATTTGGTACAAAGGTTTTTCATTTAAAATTATGAAACACGTGTAAAATAGTTTTTTTTAAATCATCCCTAAATGGGGAAAAAGAGGGGTGCAAACTTAGTATGAAACCTTGCCGTTTTTGAAGTTATTCAAACGAAATTCAGAATAAAGATTCTTCATTGAAGGTCATGAAACACATGTAAAATGGTTTTTTGAAAATCATCCCTTAAGGGGGCAAAAGGGGGGTGCAAAGTTAGTATGAAACTTAACCATTTTTGGAGTTATTCTAATGAAATTCAGCATGAAGGTCCTTCATTGAAAGTCATGAAAGACGTGTAAAGTAGTTTTTAGAAAATCATCCCTTAAGGGGGTAAGAGAGGGTTGCGAAGTTAGTATGAAAGCTCTTTTGCATGCGCTAAAAGTATCCCTATTTTATTTGCAAACACTTTACTCAACTAAAGCCCACGCGGACGTAGTCGCGGGCAACAGCTAGTATCTCTATATACTATCACTATTTTCACCGACTCCAAAAAATGACGAATTTCTCAATTCATCCATCTCTCCTTTTATTCGGTAAGTTTATACCTGCTATGAGCTGGATAAGAGTAGCCGAGGACCGTGCTCAGTGGCGTTCAATGAGAAAGGCCTATGTCCAGCAGTGGACAACCATAGGCCGATGATGATGATGATGATACCTGCTATTTATGTTAAAAAAGTCGTTGGTACTTGCATGGTTTTGTAATGTAAATTTATTAAGATATATTGTATCGCTCGTAGCCCCGGCCGCCTGAGTGATCTTATGCGATCACTAAGGTTAAGCAACATAGGGCACGTTCAGTGCATGGATGGGTGACCGTTCTATAACTAATGCTAGTGGCATTTTTTTGAGTGGTTCCGTGCCTTGCAAGGCACGTTAAGCAGATCAACTGCGGCCTGCTGCCGTCGATAGATGGCAGTCGTTAAGCCAAGTCAGAGGCCTTAGGGCGGTTTGAAAACTTCTGACGGCAAGACCAGCCACTAGTCTTACAAGCCTTCACCAATAAAGACTTGGCCCCATTGATGGAGTATGGCCTATACCTTCCTCAGGGAACAGACCCGTGCCCCTCGGTGGGCACATAATGGGTTGATGATGATGATTCTTGAATAAATTATTTTTTATTGTTCTAAAAAAGCACTAGGTATATAAACTCACGCCTCGTTTCCTTGCAAAACATAGTCTCTCCCTACTCCTCCAGGATCCAGGCGTGAGTTTCATAAAATAAAATTCGTATTTTGATTCGCAGAAACTTTTGAAATGCACGAAGCAAAACGCAAGCGGAGCCGCAGACGAAAGCTTGTTACTTTATAAACTAAAACCGTAAGTAATTAATTGCGCGGCGTTTTCGACAAATAAAATGGGTATTTAATGATCAAGTGGAGGAGGATAATTTATTACAACTTTATTGTGAGATAGAACAATTAATTCTGACCTTGTTCATAGCAAAAAGGGCAGTAATTTATTCCGACCAAGCATGGGACTTTGGCCGCCTCTTGCATGTTCCTGAAATGTATAATCAACAGAAAAAAAACTAACTTCATAAGCGTGAAAGAATATGATCTATATCGAAGATGATTATGATATGATTTATGAGCTTATTATGAATTCAACGATTATTTAGAAAACAAATATTAAAGGTATTCAGAGAAAAATTGGATGTAGTTTAGCAAAAAGGTTCCCCAACCCAGAACATGGTAATTTTTCAGTTAAATATACCAAAATAGACTTTCATAGCGAGTTTGTACAAAGTTATGGCACGTGGAGTCCAACCCACATGTACGGAGAGCGTAGATCAGCTTAAGCCTAAGACCTTAAAACTTGTTTCTTGTGTTGAACACATCCATGAGTAATAATTTTTAAGATATAGGTACAACCATGCTGAGGTCATTTGACAAAAGTTCGACGGCCCCGATTCAAGGGAATCGAACCAACGACCTCTGTCTTGGTAATTAAACACCTTAACGGCTAGACCAATGAGGCAGTCAAGCCAATACTTACACGTGTAGAATCTAAATCTCAGCAGGAGGAAGACTAAAGCCGGGAAGCGGCTGTCAGTCGCGCGCCGGATGTGGCGGCGAAAGATCGAAGACTCCGCGCCGCAATCTGGGTTAGAATAACACTTTCGTCTTTTTATTTCAGCCCCTTTGGAAATGCCAAGAGCTGCTCCAGGCTTCTGCTACCTCCAGTATACTGTACAACTTTGCTTTCTAAGTTATGTACACTTGTGAAGTTATTTTATTTTATTTTATTAGGCACACCAACAGCATACATACAAAACATAGTACAATAGTGTCACAGGAAGATAAAGTTACGTGTATGTACAATTGTACACCACTTATAGGTGAGCACAGCGTTTACATAAATTAAGCTTACATCGTAAATTTGTTGATGATTACTGAGTAGACAATAGACAACTAAGCTAAATAATGAATTAACTATACTGCCTTTGTATAAACCAATTTCTTAAAATCACAGAATGTTTGATACCAGTAACAATACCATTCGCTAAGTGAAGGGAAACATCATGAGCAAACCTGAGTGTCTGAACGATTCACATACCTCAGCGCTTGAAACCGCCAATCCGCAGTGGGCACGCGTGGTGATTACGCCCATACCCTCTCGTAAAGGTACGTAATTGTAAAGTTATCGATATAAATAAAATTCAAAGTCCTGACTGACTGATTCATTCACTCATCAACGCCCAGCCTTTTTTTTTTTTTTTTTGTTAACGGGGTGAAATGCTTTGTGCACCATAACCGCCACCCTTGGGGGAGGGCGACGGCCGTGTGTCGGACTCTCCTCTCCTAATAATAGGAGAGGCATACCTCCTAAAACACCCCGGGGGCCGTCCTGTCACTCGTGCAATGGGGCGCCGCCGGATCTCGCTTGTGGTAAGCCACAGTGCGAATGCTACAGCGGCGCCCCGGCGACGTCGACCCGACTCGCAAGGAGTCGGGCCCACCCTCACTGGAGAAGGGGCATGGGCCCCCCACCCCCTCCTCCCGTCACGATGTCGGACGGCAGGTCCCCCAACCTGCCGTCTGTGACCCTCCCTCAACCTCCTCTATGCCCTCTGCTGAACAGAGGGACATAGAGGAGGGGCCCCACCGTGTGTTTTTTATAGAGGTTGTCTCCTCGCGGCCCGAAGGCCCCCGGCCCCACTCAGTGTGGGGTTACGGGTGCGGGGCCCATAGTAGACCCCGCGGGACATCCAGCAGCGCAAGCCACTGGACGTCCCCCTCCCTCTGGTTTTGGTCCGCGCCAGCCGAAGCCGGTACCCCCCCATATCTGGAGGGCGTTCCCCTATCCGCCACCCGGGGGACGCGTCCGATGGAAGACCAGAAACTCCACACGGATCAACGCCCAGCCTAAGCCGTTGGACCTAGGAAGCTGAAATTTTGCACAGAGGGTTTATATATAATTTAAGTAAGGAATAAGACGGGATTTTTTTAAATTCAACCCCGAAGAGGGCGAAAAGGGTTGCCAAAATTTGTATGGGAGGTATAAAAAAATATAGTCTAATTTTCTTGAAACTTAAAATAAATACTCTTCAACACAATTGATTGAACACGTGTTTCGCCGTTTTTTCTAAATTTAACCCTTAAGAGAGTGAACGGGGTTGCAAAATTTTGAACTAAAGTCACGCGGACGGAGTCGCGGGCGAAAGCTAGTTAAGTATAAGTATTTATAAATATTCAAATTTGCACCTGCTACCTGTCTTTCTTTCTCTCAGAAATTCTCCACCGTAAGGTTGTCTGGAAGAAATTGCTTTCAGTAATAAGGCCGCCAGTTGTACCATGAACCTTTGTAAATTTGTTTGTTTTGTTTTTCCAAGTGTACAATAAATAATATTTTTATCTTATCTTATCTCTTTGAAAGAGAAGGCTTATGCCCTACAGTCGGATGTTTATGTACCTATATGCTGCTCACACCCATAAGAAACGTACCAACCTACTTATATCTACGATTGCCCCTACGGCCAAATTGTAGAGCCTTTCATAATACAGCCTTCACCATCAATTTCAGGAGCGTTCATTACGTTCGTTACGTTCTCATCTTCTGTAACGCGTCACAAAGAAGCCGAGTTGTGAATTAGATTTCCATCAATAATGGCGTTAAACACTCTTGTAAGGCAGCTTAGTTAACGCTCGATATAACGTTTATTAGCTTTGCTCTTCCTGCTATCTGCCGAGATCTCCGATAAATGAATTAAAGGCGTTTTACTTGCGATCGGAACACCTATTTGAGTTAATTAAATGGGATATCTTGCAGTAGAACAAGGAAGTTTCAAAGTAATAGTAGGTTTATTATTTTGTTCTGTGTCTAGAAATATAACCAATATAAACAAACATATATATTTGATGACCTCTGTGGCGCAGCGGTTAGAGCATCTGACTACCATGCGAGAGGTCCCGGGTTCGAATCCCAGCTGGGTACGAAAAATAAATAAACCCAGGTCTTGGATGTTTACATGTTTGTGACGTCGCTGTTTCTGGTTCCCACGACACAGGGTATCCTAGTGTGGGGCCAGAAGCAACCTATGTGCCTGTATGCCAATATACATAACATAACATAACATTTACATACAGGCACATACATTGCGTCTAGTCTAGTCTAGTATACTCTGTGTCGTCGGAACCAGAAACAGCGACATCACAAACATGTTAACATCCAAGACCTGGGGGTATTTTTGTCCCCAGTCGGGATCAAACCCGACACCTCTCGCATGGTAGGCAGATGCGCTAACCGCTACGCCACAGGTCGTCATATACGTTCATACTATAAGTATAAAATTAAATATCGGTAGCGCGCGTTTGTTGTTAATGGAGTAGGCAGAGGCAACGTAGCCAATAATAGTAGCCAAAAATAACCAATTTATAATCTTAACAAACCTCTTCAAAGTGAAGACATTAATGTCAATAAAATATATGATGAAAAATTAAACTGTTAGTACAATCATTGAAATGAATGGCTTTCTCCTTTATGGGAACGGGACCCTAAAAATAACAAGCCAAGGCAATAGAGAGGTAATAATGAGACAAGACGCCGCTGTTAAACTGCAAATTTTGGCAGATTTAGCGGTTACGCCTGTTGAATGAGTAATTTTAATGGGGCGCGCCCGAAATTAATTATTAGTCAAATAACCGCGCAGCGCTAGTTTGAAACGTAGAAATTTAACGCACAGAACCGCAGAACTGACTAACTAGAAAATCATATTAAGGCTGCTTTTACAGATTTTAATAAAATTAATGTACTTCGTGTAAAAAACGTGTAGCCATATAACTGTAATTGAACTATAATGCACAAACAGAATCCCTCTACTCTCACTATTTCAATTAACAGTCCAATTGATTGAACTAGTGAAACTTTCCAGTATTAGCAGTTCAATGATTATCTTGGATCGAACTGCTAACACTGGAATGTTTCACTAGTTCATTTGTTTTTCAATTAACTACGACAACATAAAACCAACTTACTTTATTGCACAACATAACAAATGTTTGATAGATAAAATGTGTAAGTAGGTACCTATAAAATCAATCTAGACGCGGTATGATGTATGTAAAGTGTTAGTTATGTTGTGCAATAAAGTAAGTTGGTTTCATAGTAGCTATGTTGTCGTAGTTAATTGAAAAACAATTGAACTAGTGAAACATTCCAGTGTTAGCAGTTCAATCAAAAAAAATCATTGAACTGCTAATACTGGAAAGTTTCACTAGTTCAATCAATTGAACTGTTAATTGAACTAGTAAGAGTAGAGGACAGAATCGAGGCCCCGGTTTTGTGCCGCAGGTCGTCAGACCATCTGATGAGAGGGCCTGCCCAAGCGGACTACATGGACTAGATAGTATTAACGCCTAAAACGGTCGTTTTTCCTATAGTCCTGGGTTTTTGGGCCTTCACCGTCATTGGCCCTTAAAATTACTACTAAGAGGCCTTAGGGCGGCTTGAACACTTCTGACAGTAAGACAAGCCACTAGTCTTACAAGCCTCCACCAATCCGGACTTGGCCCCCGTGGTGGAGTATGGCATATACCTTCCTCATGGAAGAGACCCGTGCCCCTCGGTTGGGACATAATGGGTTGATGATGATGACATTCTATAGACACTTTTTGTAAATTCAATCTATAAAAAGATAATATTTTGTTTTTTCCTTGATGCTGGTGAAATCAATGAAATGAAATGTAATCTCACTTTCGGCATCTGAAACAGTAGTAACACTTACCTAAACCTGCATAGAAATAACCGTACTTAGGTATTTCATTGATGGAATCCTCAAATCCGAAAATGGATGTCTGTGACTAGAACAGCTTTCACCCACTAGGTTGAACCGTTCTTAGTCTATGATAGTACACGACGCTCACATATAACCTTCAAGACGAGAAGATAAGATGAAGGGAGGAAGGTTGCTCTACGCTTCAGTTATCTCGAGTTCTTAGATAATTGTATTAAATTACGTGGTTTTGCTATATTCGGTGTAAGCAAACAGGTTGTCCTAACTTCGCAATACGGCATCTGTCGGCTAAGCCACCTAGGTCCTTTTTATCCTTTTGTAACCTATGACCTTATTAAGAAACACTCGACCACGGTCTCGAGGCCTAAACGTGAAAGAGAAAGTGAAAAAAATTTAAATTCAGTCACTCGAAAAAGTGGTCAGGGACTGAAAAAGGCCAATTTAAAGGCGGCAGGCCCTACTGAATGTAGGACAAATCAGGGAAAAGTCCGGAGTCGGGGCGGTACGGATTTGGTGTCACCAGGCTCTTTTGTCCGCCAGTACCGAGCACCATACCACAGAATACATAATACATAGTACATGTACAAAAGATACACACCGCAAAATCAATTGAAGAAAAAGAGTCTCTAGCAGCGATACAATTAAGTGCAATTCAGATCGCACGGCGCTAAAAAAGCTGCAGTTATATTCACCTACATGTTGCCTCTCTTTCTACTGCGTAACTCGCGCGCGCGTCACTACTCGCTCCTGCATGAGTCCCTACTTATCAGCTCTGGAGTGGCCGCCGCATGTACTTACGCATTCGATATCTACACGCGGAGTGCGACAGGCCTGACCATAATGCGTCGCAGGTCTTGCGATCGTCCCTCCCCATGTTTTTTTCTCCAAGCGTCACTGTCCACAGAAAGTTCATTCCAGCTATCAGCTATCACTTGACATAGCTTTAAAACTGTAGTACCTGTCTACCGACACGCTTCTTGGCTTGCGCTACTCCACCAAGCATGGCAGCTTTCGGCAGAAGAGAACAGACTATGCGCTGCACATGCCCCAGACAGCGCAAACGACACTACTTGAGTAAGGCTGTGAGACTGGACAGCTGTGATAGCTCTTCTCTCTTATTGCACTTCTCACGTGGTATCCTAGTGTGGGGCCAGAAGCAACGTATTTGACTGTATGTAAATGTTCATGTTTATGTTATTTGACTGTTTTTATACTTCTTATACAGTGTCAGGTTTAAAAACACGATTCCAATAAAACACTCCGTAAGCATAGCATGAATTAATAGCCTGTGGTAAAGTCTTTCCCTTGTAAAGTCTCCACCAAAGAATATTAATTATACGGCATTTATGAAGTGCTTTAAGGAAATGTGTTTTGTAAATAAAAATTGAAACAATCTACTTTTTACAGCAGTTAGTTGACCGTAGTACAATAAAAAAAAAACATTTACATACAACTGCATACTTTGCTTCTGGCCCCACACTATGATATCCTGTGTTATGGGAACCAGAAATGAGAACAGTTTAGTAGGTACAGAAATGTTTGTGAAAGTTGTATCGACAAGTAGAACCTCCCATTTTCGGATGCTTATTGAGTCCATCCAAGTGGTCACTTCAGCCATCTACTTGTCGCTGTATAAATAATCTCACTGTAGATACAAATGCCAAAGTATTAAGCCGCGTCCGCTGCGCCATGTTAGCGTGTTAGCAAACACCTAACATGTTAGGCCACGCCTATAACAACATGTTAGGTGTTTGCTAACACGCTAACATGGCGCAGCGGACCCGACCTTGGACGTGTTACCAAACACCTAACATGTTATTATAGGCGTGGCCTAACATGTTAGGTGTTAGAAAACACCTAACATGGCGCAGCGGACCCGGCTTTATGGATACAATTTTTACCCTTGATTTGACTTTGACTTATTGTTACATGTATACCTACTTCGTCACGTGCAGTTGTGCGTAAAATATACAAAGTATAAGCTTGCGACGCTCTTCCTAATCTTAAATTGATATTCTTCCAAATATCCTGTAAAATCGCTTGAGCAGTTCCCCAAAGTAGGTAAGCATATTCGTATAGACCTTATTCCGGGAACCGACGTTTGCATTTAGCGAGTCTACATTGATGTGCTGTTCAGGGAATTACCGGAATATTCTACGTATTTATATCTTACATAGTTATATTTAATCAGTTGCGATATGAAAAAGAACAATTAAAAACCATTAGCCTTTAAAATCCCGTTTAAAAGCAAATCGGCCCAAAAAAATTCTACAACATGGTAAAGTCTAATCGAAAAAAAAAAAAAAAAAACATAAACTCACGCCCGTTATCCTCGAAGGGGTAGGCAGAGGCACCAGTCTCTAGAACTGGGCCCACGATTATTTAATAAATACTCGCGATTGTTAGTAGCCTCGTCTCACTATAGGGCACAGGCCTTCTCTCAGAGAGAGAGAGAGAGTAGGAGTACCCGATTAATTTATAACTATGTATGAGCATCGTGAGTCACTAAAAAATTATGTTGTACTAAGATTTTAATTAAACAAGCGGACCGGTTCTAAACTAGGATACCCTGTGATATACATAGTTACCAGACAAGACACTACACTACACACAGTAAACTAGATGTCCATTTCAAAATCGTTTTGGAGTAATATTTGATAGAAACTCACAAAGTACGAAACGAAAAACTCACTCACTCACCTAGGGCTAGAAGTAATGTAGGTGGTCCTTTATGTACTCGTAAATGTTTATGTTCTAAAGTCTTTTAAATGTTTGTCCATAAAAAATAAATCCAAAAAGTAATATCAAAATATCATTGTATTATTTTGCTTACATCTGCAACCCTAATTTTGAGTACTAAATAATAACATGATAAGTGAATTTCTGCAAGATGAGAAAATTCCCAACGCCGCGTCATAAGTAACATAACATAACGTAACATAACATTTACATACAGGCACATACATGTAAATGTTATGTTATGTGCCACATATCAGTGGATGATAAGCGAACGAATTGGCTAAGTTCACCCCTCGGCAAAAACCTAAGCGGAGTTTGAATGAAAGGGAAAAACACACAAAACATTTCCAATCTTCCCGATCGACATAAGAAGAGTAAATATACCTATCTGATGAAGTTTCCACTTTCTTTCTCGGCTCCTTATTTAAGGTACTGCTTGAAATAACTCTTTATACCGTAGTCATTTCCGTTTAAGATTTGCACGAAGAGTGCCAACGGGTATGCCAAGTCTACGACAACTGACTGCTTTCCTGCTCTTTAAAGGCTTGCTCATATATTAACAAGCTGTTAACTTAATGTTAACATATTCTGTGAGTTGGCCAAAGCGCATACAGAAAAAAACATTTGGCAGGTGTTCACAGTAGATTTGCAGCTTGTTAGCAGACAAGAAAGTTTAGGTTAGTCACTCGACCGATAAATAAATAGGTAAAAAGTCGAGCGACCAATTTTTGTGATGATTTTAGCAGGGTCTTAAGTTCTAGGCTGAAGGTCCTATTTTTTTAACTGTACCTAACTATTGAAAAGAATGTCGATTATGATTGTACTGCATCTTTGCAAATGTTTTGTATATGTTTTTCCTGGTACAATCCATATAAATAAAATTCAAAGTCCTGACTGACTCACTCATCAACGCCCAGCTCAAGCCGTTGGACCTAGGAAGCTGAAATTTTGCTAAGACCGGAGTTTTTGAAATTCAACCCCTAAGGGGGCAAAAAGGGTTGCAAAATTTGTATGAGAGGTATAAAGAATGTTGTCTAATTTTCTTGAAACTTAAAATAAATACTCTTCAACACAATTGATTGAACACGTTTCGCCGTTTTTCTAAATTTAACCCTTAAAGGAGTGAACGGGGTTGCAAAATTTTGAACTAAAGTCACGCGGACGGAGTCTCTGGCGAAAGCTAGTTAAGTATAAGTATTTATAAATATTCAAATTTGCACCTGCTACCCGTCTTTCTTTCTCTCAGAAATTCTCCACCGTAAGGTTGTCTGGAAGAAATTGCTTTCAGTAATAAGGCCGCCAATTGTACCATGAACCTTTGTAAATTTGTTTGTTTTGTTTTCCAAGTGTGCAATAAGGAATATTTTTATCTTATCTTACGGTAATGGAAGTTGCAAAATTTTGAACTAAAGTCCACGGAGTCGCGGGTGAAAGCTAGTAAAGCGTATTCTTACGAGGCTTATGTCTCGGTCCTTCTCCATGTCCTTTGAAAAATTCTTTAAACGATTTGTTTAAACGTCAAATATCGCGGTACCGTTACATTGTTTTCATCAGTTCCATTATGATCTTCAATAATTAACTATTAAAAACCATTGTTATGGTGAGCTGATTGTTCCATCAAAAATTCTACAGTAAGGAAGGAGCCTATCATAAGGCACAGATCTTCGCTCAGAAAGACTAAAAGTCTACTATTAAAATTTTTGAACGTCCAACCAATCTAACAATACACTATAGCGTAGGAGGAAAAAATATAAGATAAAATAAGATACCTTAGAATCCATTACATAGTTAGTTAGATACAGGTCGACCTAATAAAAGCGTGTTAAAAAAAAACAAAATATTTATGAAAGTTTATGGTGCAATTGGCGGTCTTATTACTATTATACAGGGTGTCCCAAAACTCAACGTCAAGCCGGTTCCGGGTGAAAAGGCAAGTCACACTGGTTATCAGAAAAATATAAATTTAGGTTCCGGCTTGACGTTGAGTTTTGGGACACCCTGTATATCCTCAATTTATGTGTATAGGGCACCCCCAATTTTTTTTTATTTTCTATGCGTTCCATTTTGACGGCGAAACTAAATATATGATATACAGACAGACATACAGACAGACGGACACGGCGAAACTTTAGAGATTCGTTGTTGACTACGGAACTTTAAAAAACATATCCCTCCGATGAGGTCATCATCATCGGCCTACGCTTGTTCACTCGGACATAGGCCTCTCCTATTACACGCCACTGAGCATGGTCCTCGGCTACTCTCAACCAGCTCTTGCCAGCCGCCTTGCGAAGATCATCGCTCCGCCGAGTCCAAGGACATTCTACACTACGTTTACCGATCTGCGGTCTCCACTCAAGACCCCGTTTACCCCATCGGTTATCAGTTCTTCGGGTGATATGGCCGGCCTACTGCCAGTTCAGCATGCTAATTCACTGGGCTATGTCGGTGACTTCTCTGTCGGATCACCTCGTTTCGAATTCGGTCTTTCAGAGAAGCCCCGAGCATAGCCATTTCTATAGCACGCTGAGCGACTTTAAATTTGTGGCCCAGCCCCACCGTGAGTGTTCACGTTTCGGCACCGCATGTCATGACGGGTAGGACGTAATGATTGAAGACTTTCGTCTTTAGATTCTGTGGGATGTGGACGAGGTCAAGTTCTTGTTTTATAAAAACTTTTTGAAACTAACTTTTTCTCAATGCCCGTTTAATTTTCATTACGTTTGAAAAGAAAAGTAAAACCTTTCGTCTGTGAAAGACACACATCAAGAGATAAGTGCTCTGAATAGAGTAAAGTAAAAACTCTAACCGCATCCACCAGATTATTTGTTTCGATTTAAAAGTTGGAACTAGCTCGAACTTCGCACAATTTTCTCTCAAAGAACTTCTTCTCTAGAGTTGGGTACAGTTGACCTCAAATGCTTGACTGTTGCAGCTGAAATACTGCCGTATTTCCCTTTTTGAGAAATCACCGCTTGATTTATTTCAAAACTAAAACCAGTTTTGAAATATGAAGAAAAGACGATCTTATTCACCGCGACCGAAAACATTTCCTGTTTGCAGTAAGCAAACTAACGACATTAAAGGAACATAAAAGGAATAAAAAACCAATCGCTGTTTCAGTGAGACTGATAGAGCGAGAGAAAAAACAAGAGAGCAGCTTACACTACATTTGGCACACTAAAAGTTTTGCACTTCTAGTTAATCGGAATTATTTGAATGTCGAATGTTATATTTTTTTAAACGACTTTCAATCTTCTTCGTAATGAAAAAAAAATTGGCGGGAAATCATTTGTCATTTGTTTTTTATCACACATCGAAGCTCTACGTACACAACGAAAATGGAAGTAAGTCGTAAAGATTTTAGAGAGATGATTTTTTATAATTTTAAAAGTTCTCTCTCTCCGCAAGATTGTGCTGCTCGTCTTCAAAATGCTTTTAGGATAGAAGCACCTTGTTTGAGCACCGTGAGGCGATGGTTTGCTGAATTTGAGAGAGGTCGGGTTTCTTTACATGACGAATTTCGTGAAGGGTGGCCTTCAACTGCCGTCAACGAAAATAATGTGGCTACTGTTAAGCGGCTAATTGATGAAAACCCGCGGATTACCTATGACACAATTCGAGGACCATTGGGGATTGGTATGAGCCAAATTCAGAAAATTTTACTCGTAGAATTAAAAGTTTAGAAACATTGTTGTCGTTGGATCCCTCAAGAAACGGCAGCGGAGCAGAAGCGGGCTCACGTGGAATGGTGCTCACAGATGCTACTGAACTACGACCACGGACATTCTAATGCTGTTTATGACATTGTCACAGGAGACGAAACGTGGATTTATTGTTTTGAACCCGAAAAAAAACAACAATCTTGTGAATGGGTGTTTGAAAAAAAAATGAGGCCGGCGAGAAAAGTTGGTAAAAAAATGATCGCGTTTTTTTTCTCAGCTACGGGTCCCATCTTCACAATTCCACTTTAAGATCAAAAGAGTGTTAATACCGAGTGGTATTCTATCATTTGTTTACCCAGAGTGTTAGATAAAGTTCGCGAAAGACGACCAAAAAGCCGCGTTCTCTGACATCATGACAACTCTTCTTCACACACGGCTAACAAAACAAAGTCATTTTGGTTCCGAAAAAGTACAACTCATCATCAATCCTGCACATAGCCCCGACCTAGCACCCTGTGATTTCTGTATTTTCCCCAAAATCAAAGATTTGATGAGAGGTTTCACTTTTACCAACTCCAAAGAGGCAGTGATAGCGTTCAATCAGCACGTAGAAAACATGCCTTCAGATCTGTGGTCCTCCTGTTTTAAAAAATGGTTTAATCGGATGAAAAAATGTTTAAAATGTAGAGTATTTTGAAAAGCAATAAACACAATATTTTGGTTATAACATGTTGTTTTTTTAAGTTACGCAAAACTTTTAGTGTGACCTACGTATACTATGGTTTCCTAAATGACCTACTAAATGGTTTCACAGTTATCTAAGCGGTCGCTCTCAGGAGGTTGTTTTAAATAAGTCCGATGGATCAAAGGAGCACTCACGATCAGAAATGCTTTCACGTGGGGTTCCACAGGGTTCCATTCTGGGGCCGTTACTTTTTATAATTTACTGTGCTGATTTGGGTTCCAATTTGACAAGTAAGCACCATATCTATGCCGACGACGTACAATTATACGTTCCTATTAATCAAATCAATCTCAGTGATTCCATTCAAAGTTTAAATGACGATTTGGACCGTATATCTGCTTGGTCAATGCGGAATTCTTTGTTGCTTAACCCAAGTAAATCAAAGTATATGATTCTGGGCTCGCGTGCAGATGTGGACAAAGTTCAGGCTTTGAATCCTATCGTTAAAGTGTCTGGAGTTCCGATAGAGAGAGTTGTCGAAGCGAGGAACCTTGGAGTGACATTTGACAGCGATTTGCGCTTCGAAAAGCATTTGGTTGAAGTTGTTCAAAATTGTTTTTATAGACTCAAAGTACTATATAGAATACGCCCTTTTTTAAGTGAAGTTATGAGAATTAAATTGACAGAGTCATTGATTTTATCAAAGTTAAATTATTGTTTGACGGTTTATGGTCCATGTTTGTATGAAAAATCGCATCGTCTTCTACAACGCGTCCAAAACGCGTGTGCACGCTTTTGCTTTAATATTCCTCCCAGAACCCACGTAACACCTTTCCTGAATAACGCAAAAATATTAAAAATTAAAAATAGATTGAAATTCCAGATGGCCTGTTTATTATTTGGTACTATCAACTCAGGTAAACCGGAGTATTTATTTGAAAAACTGACATGGCGCCAAAGACCGACGCGTAAGGCGTGTTGCGCAATTATAACCATCCCGCAACACGCAACAGCAGCATTTAGGGGCAGTTTCCGCTATCAAGCAACTAAATGCTGGAATAATATTCCTCCACCAATCCGCTCATTACCAACTTTAGGATCATTCAAAAATCATTATAGGTTATTGTTGTTGGAGTACCAGCAGAATGATTGAAATTGTATAGCTCTGCCCTATTAGATCAGATGTGTCATCTGAAGTTTGTTTTGCTGCTGTGGTGCGCTTATTAGTAGGTTATGCCAACGAAAAAAGAAAACAAAACAAAATTAATTAATTACAATGGCTCGCTTAAGATCGGTAAAACTAATCTATTTCATCTTTTCATTTATTTTAGGATCGATCGAACTAACCTATTTAATCTTATCATTTACTTTATTTAATTTATTATATTATATTTAAAAATATCTGCTTATATATTTGAAAATTTACATATTTATTATTATTATTATATTATTTAATTATTTTATTTTTCCTAATTATCTATTGTGTGTGTCTTTCGTTTTTATTTATTTTACTTATTAGGTGCCGACAGAATACCAGTGTTACAGAAGGTACCCCTTTTGTGACAAATGCTGAGTCGGGTCCTTTCACAAACGCAGTGCACTGGCTTTCCTTGCATGTTTCTTTTAAATTTATAATTTAAAATTGTACTCTGTCATTGTACTGTGTTTTAAGTGAATAAATTATTTCAATTCAATTCAATTCAATAATGTACCTAGGTATAAAGGAACGCAATATCGCTAAGCTTGCGCACCCTTTTTTGGCCTCCTAGGGATGAAATTTTGAAAAATCCCTCCAACGTAGCTGTCAGGATTGTGCTTTGAAAGAGACATAAGAACAAAGAATCTTACGACGCGGTTCGAACTATTCCGAACGCGTCCGCGGTCGCACGGACAGACGACAGATCAGTTGGAAGAGCTTCTCGTGGTGCATGGCTGTCCGTGGTCGTCGGCCGTGCACGGATATCCACAGAATCGCGCACCGTGGGAAGCCAGCTTTACATGGACCAAATACAGGGCGTGACGATGCGTGAAGAGCTAAAAATCGTTTCCCCGGTATTGATAATTTGACTACTTCCATATTTTATTTATCATACGAGTTTACCAAGTTTGAAGAAAAACAAAAAGTATAGCAGGTATAATATAAGTACGCAAATTAATAAAATGAATATGGAACAATCTAAGCTTTTGTTTGTCGGATATAGTTTGTGGATAACCTATTGTTAGGAAAGAAAAGTTTTCCTTTAACACACCTTGCTTGTTGTAACTCACCATATTGGTATAAAAATTGCCTTCTTACCTTATTTTGATTTCTATTATAAATGCTAGTGGCACTCGCATTTCTAAAACGCGAGTGCTTCAGTATCCGAAGAGTCATTGAATACAGTAAATCTAATGACTTATGCCCGGTCCCAATAACCTACCAACCAGCTACCACAAATTAAAATGTTAACTAGTGATAGGCCACTCAATAGAAAAGAAAAACGGAACATTTCAATATCGCGTTGACAGCTAACTGTCAGTTATCTGTAGATGGGTTATCGGGACCGAGGATTAGATCGTTAAATCACTCTCCGGATGGACGACGACTAGTAAACAACGAGTTGAAATTTAGCACAATGCCTTTTATACATACAGAATAAGTATGAGAACCGAATGAAAAGAAGCATTTTCCGTTGACTATCCTACTTTTTCTCTTCTCCCGGGGCACTAAACAATATGGTATAGCGCGCTGGGTTCGCGGCCATGTCTCTGTGTATTTTCTGCGGGTTCAATTTAAACTTTAACCCAAGACGAAGGAGAGTATACTAAAACAAGATCTTGAGTAACAAGTACGACCTTAGTTATTGTTTCGAGATAGCGGGTGAGACTTTATTCTAGATAGGTAGAAGTATGCTAGGCGCGTAGTGGGGTTGACCTTTGCTTCTCGATCATGAGGGTCTGGGTTCGAACCACGCATGTACCTATGACTTTTAGTTTCGTACATTTGTTAGTTTGTACAGCAACACCATTCGCTGATAAATTGTGCCCGGATAACGGCGACAGGCATGCCACTTGTCACGTTTAGGACCTAATAAACTCTGCAAAACGTGGGCCCAGTTCTAGAGATTGGTGCCTCTGCCTACCCCCTCGGGGATAACGGGCATGAGTTTTTTTTAAATTATTTAGGTAGAAGTACTTATTATTTATTTGAATTTTAGACAAAACAAATTACAATGTGAATTTAAAATACAGTACATTGCCCAAAAGATGGTCAGTGTAGAGTTTTTTCCCGCTGTTTTTTTCTCCACTACAAATACGGCCCGAAGGCAGTGGCTAACATAGCACATTGACTTTCAGCAAACAGAATACAAATTATTTTCGTTGAAATAAATTATTTTGATTTTGATTCGATAAAGATAATTCTTCTCAAGAAGTATGATAATATAAAGAACAAAGGGGAAAGTCTTTTGTTTTTCAAATTTTGTTTCAAAGACACACGTAACACATACAACTTAGTGGTCTAAACGCATCTAAAAGTCAAAATAGATAGATAGAGATAAAGAACACTTTAATGTAAAATACTCTTACATCGCCTTGAAGACTTCTGACAGTAAGACCAGCCACTAGTCTCACAAGCCTCCACCAATCCGGACTTGGCCCCCGTGGTGGAGTATGGCCTATACCTTCCTCAGGGAAGAGACCCGTGCCCCTCGGTGGGGACATAATGGGTTGATGATGATGATGACTCTATCGACTACGGTAGCTCAGTAGTACAGAAAGGACGTATGTTTAAATCCCACTGAACCCTAAAATATCAACATTAGCGTAATCGCTGTAGGATTATATTAATGAAAGCCTCAAAGGTGAAGAATTGCAAAAAAATATGCTTCGAATAACTAAAAGACCATTTTTAAAAGACCTAGAGAAACGTTATGAAAGTTTTCATCTAAATTCAAAGCGGGTATAAAAAAAAGAAAAGGAAAGCTTAAAATGAAAGTCTACCCACGATCATGACCATCAAAACGGCCCCACGTTTTTCCACTCTACCAATGAAAACCTCTCCGTAAAAGGTCGGTCATTACCTCCACGTGTTGCTAATAAGAGGCTGCGATATGAGAGTATATTAGGCTGATTCCGGTAACAGGTGGTCCTTACGATAAGGCCCGATCTTTTGCTGACCACGGCTTAACGGACTGACCTTATGAGATATTAATTATAAGAATATTCTTAATTGTACACCAGGGAAAACAAGCATGAAGATTTACTAAGATACAGTATTCGGCGGCCTTATTGCTTAAAGCTATTTCTTCTTGACAACCGATGATGCAGAGTTGCTGAAAGAAAAGAGAGACGGGTAGTCGGTGCAAATACATATTACTATTTTATTTATTTATTTAAATTGCATTACATTACAGTAAAAACCATTGCGTAATGCGTTAGACAATTCATTCATTAAATAACATAATCAAACATATAAAGTTGGAATTAGATTACACTCAACAATAAAATTAAAAACAATAAAAACAAATGATCACAAATAGGACACATATGTTAGATAGATAGATAGAATATTCTTAATTGTATGTACACCAGATATTACACATGAAATTAAAAAAACGTTTATCGGGTCAGCTAGTACTTACATAGGTACTTAAAGTTGCATAATAATAGACAAAAAAAGTTCTACAAGGGCACAAAAGGCACACCTACATTGAGAAGATGTTCAGAAGAATTCAGAAGGGAAGAAACAGTTGACTACAAAAATTGGCAATTAATACCGATTTATACTGAGAATACAGGGAAAAATCTGAAACTATAGAATTATAATAGGCTATTTGACCGATTTGTTGAAAGCCATCTCATATTGTTAGGCAGTATGGCGTCGCACAGCATTATGACGTCACTTCTCGGTAAACCAACCAATGAACGTAAGAAAGAATGAATGACAGAAGCCATTTTTACTAGCATGAGATGTCATCATAGAAACGGCCAATCCAGGCCGTTTTCGATACAATGGCGGCTTCTTGTGTTTTTTTACAAATAATATTAATTTTTTTAGTTAAAATGCCTAAGATCGGTTTTTAGACACATAATTTATACGAATACGAAAAAATAATACTGTTTTTTTCACACTGTCAAAAAGACTATTAAATCATGCGAGTACGGAAGCCTCCATGGGTGAGGCAGCCTGGTTTTTTATCGTGTAAAAGCCTTGTTCTCTTCATCTCCGCCGACGACTGAAATGTCGAATTGCGGTGGTTGAGGATTGCATTGGATTTTATAGACTTTATAAGGTATAGAAACGCAATGTGCGCGAACAGAATACTTATAACTTCCACACAATACGATCACTTGTCTTGATCCGATTGATTCTTGATTGGGATTTTTGCAACAACAGGCAACACAGTTTCAAATACACACAGGTACCTAATATGAATTTCATGGTGGATTGGTGGTGATATGAATTTAGAAATCTATAAGTCTGAGGCAGTAAGCGAAAGCTATTCAAATAGCACCTATAGTAACGCTACTAGAAATCCATATATTTTTTCCATCGTCTTATAAAGTAATTTCTAAGTCTAACACAAACAATTATTTTATTTTTTAGATTAATTATAAGTTTCACAAAAATCAAGATACGCAAGAAGAAACTTGGAATGTCGGGTTTTTAAAAAGTTTTTCATCTAAGTATTAACGGAGTCCTTCTTATTAGAAACCTACTTCCGTTTCGGGGTTTTATTCATATACATACTGGAACGTGGCTGTCACAATCGGCAGTCAAGTCAAGCCGCATAAAGTGTTATTTGGTAAAACGTGATCCATCTATGACTTATTAGTCTTTGACCATCGCTTCAAATGCCTCGGGACCGGAGCGGTTTCACCAAGCGAAAGTAATATGCACTATACAATACAGTGCTACCTCACTCGCTACTCGGGATATACCTATCATGATGTATAAATTCTTATAGTGTTAATTACTTTATGTCTTAACAATTGAGAAAAGCGACCGGAACCGGACCGGTAGCCGAGTATCGCGTGCGCCCTGCGAGTCCGCGTGCTATTGTTCTGATAGACGGAGTGGCTCTATTATTTTAATGCCCACCATTCACTACACGCACCGCGAGCCGAGCCCCAAGCCGTACCCATTCGTAGACAAATCCTTCATCGTCCACACACTACACAAGCGCCGAGCTACTTGCTACTTTATCTCCAGACGACGAGCGCCGCGCCGAGCCGCGAGCCGCGCACCGAACTGAGAACCAACACATTCACACGCAAATTTCTCTGCGGACTTCTCGCCAGCCGCGCCAGCGACAAGTCCGGCAGGTGGGCGCGCCTATGAATGGTAGCCTTACCTAATGGTTTTCGATGTTTTTTAACCAGCTCTAAATAAATTCTTTCTGGTTTCTGATTGATTTCTTAATCAACCTAAATCATTAAACCTACATTCTCAACTCATGCAACGACAAATGAATGTCTATGAAGCGAACGTGATCAAACCACGATCCTGAAGTGGCAAGTATCTGTTCTGGGTCTTTGCTTTGCATACCCCTCTGAGATACAGGCGTGAGTTTACGTATGTATACATCTATTCTCAAAAGTACTCTATACTCTATTCCACGAATCGAGCTCCCAACGAAAATCGTCCATATGCGCCCACTGGTTAATATCTGTGACTTTTAATAGCCACTGAAGTACCCTATGAAGCGCATCGTCTTCGCTTATCTCCAACCAATGAGATGCGTGAAGGGTTCCCTAAGAGTTCAACTCATGGGACGGTGTCAAGATAGTATTTTCATTACTAATTAAATTACCGCGGCTTTCAAACCACTCACATACCAGCATGTAGACTAGTGGTTAATGGGGGCTTTAGGAGCAACTATAAATATAAATTTTAATTTGTTATTAAAACTGCGCAGTGTAAAAAGGCATACTACAGAATAGATGACTTTATAGATGATAAAAACCCTTGGCAGCTTTAACCAATTCCTGTACAATATAACCAATTCCACAACGAGCTAGTTATTGGTATTCTGTAGTGTAAATCATCATAATATATAGGGTTTAATAAATTTCATACAAATGTACTGACGCTGTGACTGCATACCAAAACTATGCTATTATTATAGATAACTGACCAGAACTTTATCACACAAGTTTGCCAAAGGCCATGCGAATGGTGGCGCGGTGGCCGGGTCGCCTATCTCCCTCTAATATGGTTGAGACTGGCGATGGCTGACCTCTGCGTTACGCTCGTGAACGGGTGCCGTCCGTGTGTCTGGCCGCAGCATTTATTACCTTTTAAGAGTATTAAATGATGTTTGACTTTGCAAGTATTGATTGCACTCATGGATCTTGAGATTCTTGGTATACGAACACTCATACCTAATTTGTATTAGCTTTAAGATGATTTGAGAAAAGATGGTCAGAGTGGAGTTTTTTTTCGCTGCCTTTTTCTCTACTACAGACGGCCCCAAGGCAGCGGCTAACATTATACATAACTGTATGTACATTGACATTCACCAAGCAGAATGTAAATTCTTTACGTTGAAATAAAATTTTTGATTCTTGATTCTTGAACAAGAAGATTTTTCGATATTTCTCTACGCGTAACACTCCACACAGTCGAAGTAGGGGCTGCACAAAGTGCAGCGGAGCTAAGGGTGCGCGCTCACTGCATTGACGACGTCGGCGAGGCGCCTCAAGTGGCATTTCGCACGCGCGGGTGCAGTAAGCCGGCGCGCGGCCGCGCTAAGTGCTCTCGGAGAGATGACAATATTTGAAAAATCTCCGCCGCTTTGCGGAAACTTTGTTATGCGCGGATATGGCGAGGTTTCGCTGAGACGACGGAGGTGTTTATCCCTTTGCCAGGCAGTGGCATGATAGTTGCCACCTTAAATTTAACCTTATCACTTTGAGATAAAGTGCAAAACCAATGAAAAATTTATATTAGTTCTGAAAATTTATATTAGTTCGGGTTATACAGATTTAGACGCAAACGCTAAAACTTGGGAGCTGCATTTAAAGCGTGGACGTATTGTATAGTCTACAGTGTTAACTCCATGGTGTATGTGACACCGAATTATCCAAGAAGGTTATTATAATGTGCCAACTGAGAAGGTCCAGTTAGTCTGTGGTGTTTGTTTTTTGGCGGGAAGACTTTCTAGAGGATCGGAAAAACATTCTAAGAAAGAAAATGAAAGTCTTTTAAATTGAGCTTTGTTTTTTTTTTTAGTTAATAACAGTGTTTGCTCGTAAAGTGGTTGTAATTACACCAATTTCAATATCGTAATTATTATTATTATTATTATTATTAATACTTTTATTGCACTCACATTTAAAAATTAAAATATAGTACAATGCGGCGGACTTAGTGCTATTAGCATTTTCTACCAGTCAACCGCAGTCAAGTACGTAATGTATCTCATTACGTACTTGTGCGATAATGTAATGTAAAAGGCACGTGTTTTTTTTAAATAAAGTTTTAAGATACTCCGTCTAAAAATGAACGATACTTTTAAAAATCTTAGCAAAGAGGTTTTATGTCAAGAAAGTGGTCAATATTTTATGAATAAAATTAACTTTGGGAAATAAAATATAACAAATAAACATTTAATTCTTTAATTTAATTAATTTTGACAATAAATTCCAACCATTTATCTGTAACAAAAACACAAAAATATTGATTTACTTTATTAGTAATACTGGCTGTTTTTGTACCTTTGCCTAAAAAAAAAGTTGATGCGCGCGCATCGCTTTTTGTGGACAAGTAAAAATAAATCCGCGCGCTTTTTCTTTTCGCTGTATTATTTTCATTTGAAAATGTCGTCAAGTAGTGATGAATTTATTAATTTGACACAGCCACAAGTCTTAAACGCGGCGAAAAAGGCTACTCTAAGCCTCTTGTCTGAAAAATCGACCGATAGATACTTACAAGCCTATCAAAATTTCATCTTATGGAAAACAAGCCAAAATGCAAATAAATCATTTTCAGAAAATGTGTTTTTAGCCTATTTCATGGAACTTTCTCATAAATATAAGTCAATCTCATTGTGGCGCTACTATTCAATGCTAAAAAGCACTATTAAAACAAACCATGGTATTGATATCAAGTCATACTCCAACTTGCTAGCATTTCTAAAAAGACGCTCAGATGGCCATATGAGTAAAAGGTCGAAAGTATTTTCGGCTGACAATATCAAGACGTTCCTAAAAGAAGCTCCGGATTGCCGATATTTAGCAACAAAGGTCAGTTGAAACTAAATAATTGTGATTAATTTCTTTCAATTTCGTATTTCTTTACTATAAGTATAGTTGTTTATACGTTATTTTTATCTCTTTTCAGGTTGCATTAATATTCGGGATAAATGGTGCATGTAGACGTCAAGAGTTGGCAAACATCACAACTAATGATATCGAGAACCATGGGCGAGTTCTTCTTGTCCAGGTTAAAAACACAAAAAATTAAATTCCAAGGTCGTTCACAATACAGGGCCCTTTTTACGACGTAGTGAAGAAATACGAAGCGCTTCGTTCAACAAAAGCTAATTCCAACAGATTTTTTCAAAATTACCAAAATGGAAAATGCACTAAGCAACCCATTGGCATTAATAAATTTGGAGCAATGCCGAAAGAAATTGCCACTTTCTTAAATTTGCCTGAAGCTCATGAATACACAGGGCACAGTTTCAGAAGGTCCTCGGCTACATTGCTCGCCGATTCAGGTGCGGAATTATTAACACTAAAACGCCACAGAGGGTGGCGGTCGAGCAGTGTAGCCGAGGGATACATAGATGACTCGATAAGAAATAAAGAAGAAATTAGCTCTCGCATTACAAGGAACATACATTTGGAGTCAAGTGTTGACTTTCAACCATCTACGAGCACACACGCGTACATTCCACCATTGTCGCCGCAGCCGCAACCGCCTCCGCCGCCGCCACCGACGACTGCAGAACTCTGTGGTTTCGTTTCTAGTACGTTCACTCAAGAGAGTGAGAGAGAAACTGGGGAAATTGTAACTAATAATAATAACTTGACAACATTAAAAGTGCCAACTGGCAACGTAACAATCACTTTTAAAAAATGTTCAAATTTTTATAACTGCTTTAACAATTAATTAAAGATTTATTCGTTTAACAAAGTCAGAGTTTTATTAATTTCCTCGTAAATATGTTATAAAACGTCGTATGACATACGTGCGCTTTGAAAATTACAGCCTCTGCTTCCTTATAGCCCTCGCCGATAGCTCGGGCTAGTAATATCGCCTCGGCTGTAATTTTCAACTTACCGCACTTATATCATAATGTACTATTACACGGTGTTTTTATTGACTCCCAAAGTTCGTATAAATAAAAAAATTAAGACGTGACATTTAGGAAGAATAAATATGCTTTTTATTTAAAAAATAAACATATTTTATCTTACACCACAATTTGTTTTATAAAAGCCTTTTAAGTAGGTAGCTACTTATTACATTTATTATACTAATTTTATATTTTACTTTCAAAGTCAGGTAATTAAATTGAATAGAGTGCACATATTTGAAGGTGGATGAGCCGTCGACTGTACGGTATACCGCATGAGTTTTGCAGGTGATTCAACAGGACATCCATCAACACAATGAGCGTGTTCTAATTAGAGGCGACTTTCCATCAGACAATTAAGTAAAGGTCGATCAGCTGTGGATCCAAAGAAGCATATTGTCGGTGTTTGTACACTGTAAGTAAAATTGTATGCTTATTTTAAACTTTTAAGTTTTATGTAAGTAAACATAAACATAACTTAAACATTTACATACATAGATAGAACTAGAATACCGATAATACAATAATTGTAATAATTGTTCTAAAACTAACAGCTTTGAGGTTTACTAAGTAAAAGTTTTGTTTTCATGAAACATACAAGTTTTGAATTTGGGATTTTGAGTTATGAGGTTATTTATCAATCTATCCAGACCATCTATACACCACACTATCATGCTTATGCCTCTTCCCGATCACCCCAATCCCTTGGATGTTGCCAATGTCATCCGTTGCCTTCCAGCGAGTCTAGCATTGTCATCGACAAAGCTGCTCTGCAATATGTCAATGCGAAGGAAATAGACCGGGCAGCAGCATCCAAAGCCTGTCCGCTCGAATCGCATCGAAAAAGCGGACATCCGTAACAGCTGTGCAGCGGAGCCGTGCCGTGCACAAGGCCGGAAAGGGACTGCAAATAGCGAATGGATATTGAGGATCACTGCAATACGTCCAACCCGCTTTGAAGCTTTCGCGCTCTGAATACGCGCAATCTGTCTACCATTAACCGTCTAGGAAAAGCTTCAAATGTGGTCAATCCAATCAATCCTAACCACTAAGCCGCAGTGCGCTCGTGATTTGATTTCCTTATGTGAAAGTCTAGACCGTGCAATGCCTTTATACTCTCTTTTCCTCTAACTCTCTCCCTGAGAAGGCTAATACAGACAGGCTATTTTATAAGACGTACTGGGTATAAGTTAGGCTTTTCTCTATCGTACATTAAAGCGACTCTTATTTTTAATTATTAGTATGGGCCCGTATAAAAATGTTCCTCAAATCCATTAATTATTACTAGTACTAATATTTTATTGAATTTATTGATGGAATAGTAGATGTCCGTAATAAATTTAATTTCTTTTAATCGTCACAATCGCTGAGGTAATTGAAGATATATAATTCAAGCTACATTCAGAGCTTGGGCTGGATTTAAAAATTATGAGTTACATAATTTAACAGTTAATTACTGAAATGGAATGTACAACGAAAAAATTACCAACTAATACGTACGACAGCTGCAAATCAGCGTAAAGACACCACACTATGGAGCAGATGGGAAAATAAACCTAATTTAATCCGCTACTTGACTCTTTTTTCAAGTAAGTCTTAAATGCTAAATATCTCTTCCATTAGACCAAAAAATATTTCAGTATATTTTTTGAGGACCTAAAAGCAACAAAAACATTATTTTAAAACGTTGCTTTGCTAAACAGCCAAAAACGCGGTCCGCCATTTTTGTCTATGGTTTGAAGTCCTAAAGGTTTGTACACAAAGTTTGACATTCAACATAGGTAGAGTTCATGCCACGAAAGAAGTATGAGTTAATGAATTTTGGCTTTTATTGTTATGGCCTTAAGGATTTTACCGTGGGACTTGTTTGGTGAAACGATCTTTACCTAGTCCTAAAATCTGTTAGTGATCTGCGAGCATAGTGAAACAACAACAACGCAAACATGATTTCATTGAGTTTACATGCAAAATATATTGCATTATTCGAGAATGCAAAAACAAGTCAATAAAGACCGCCGGGAAGTCGCGGATTCGTGTACCCAGTGAAATAACCATACGAAAAACTTGGCTCAAACTTGCCAAGAGAGACCCCGATTCTTTATCGACTGAAACTTGGGTGTATTTATGGGAAGATCACCTTGATGTAAGTCCTGTAATATGTACACAGAAACTGTTTTTAGCTGTAATAATGCTTATTTTGCTGGCTGGTTAACTAGCTAGCTGGTTTGATTTGGTTTGGTTTTGGCAAATTGGTACTATCTGCTTCCACGAATCCAGCGTCCATGATTGCGTTTATCAATAAAATGATAAGACACTAACAGCACGAGAAGAATTTTCGCAAAAACACTAAATCCAATCCAAATCACAATACAACCTACGCCCGCACGACTGACAGATGTTTGTTTACAAACCAAAGGTGCTGTCAAGATGGCGGATAGTGTTTTCACCGTTCCGAATTAAAAGCGAAAAATATTTTTTTAATTTGCAAATTTTACAGCCATCCTGCATATTTACTTAGCAAAGTCAATATATTTCGGTTTCTTACGTTAAATACTACAGGAAATATCCATTTACCGCGTCAAATTTGATACGAGTCAAGTAGCGTATTGTGGCGGAGATAGTGAAAGGTTTTTTTTAAGATTTTGTTCTACAGTTTTGTTGACTTGACATAAGTAGAACTATATCAAATACGTCTATTCATGTCTGAGCTAAAAAATACTAAAAATAAATAAGGTTAACATTAATATCATACCCGTTACAGGCGCCTGAAGGGGCACAATTGTTTGAGCAGATTTTATGTAGGCTACTTGGTCGGATGTTAAAAATGCGGAAACGGTTACGGCAGTTGTAAATCTCGTAATTTGCTACTAGCTTATTCTGCGCCCCTATTCTTACTCGACCGAGAAACATTACCGATCGACAGTGGTTCCATCACAGGATTCATTCTTCTATGAATAAAATGTCAGCCCATCCTCCGGTAACTGTTTGATTACCAATACTGGACGTCTGGGTCCGATCTCATGTGGACGCCTAAAGCTGGCTTCCCACGGTCCATGATATCGCGGACGGACGCGGAGTAGCTCGCACGACACACCGTGGGAAGGGTCTCGGTTCGCAGTAGCACAGACAGGCGACACAGGTCAGTTGGAAGAGCCTCTCGTGGTGCGGGGCTGTCCGTGGTCGTCGGCCGTCTGCGTCCGTCCGCGATATCGCGGGCCGTGGGAAGCCAGCTTAAGAGGCGGGCTCCATATTGGGTCGTTACTAAAGTTTTACTACACTTTCGTGGCATATATTGCCGTAAATTGCCTTGACTATTTTTCGGTAGTTTCATTATACGTGAAGACAAAAACGATTGTGTTGTCTGGAATAATCTGGAACCTTTAGCGGTAGAAAATTCGATACCCTTTGCAAATTTAGTACTAGCTAGCACTAAATTTGTAAACTGTTTCGAGTTTTCTACCCCTAAAGGTTTTTGATTTAGTATCGTTTAAAGTCCAAAAAAATGCCAAGTATAGATAAATGGACTATAGTTATTTGTTCGGTGAAAATTTTAACTCGATATCCATAGAAAGTGCAAAACACGCCAAGGATTGTTATTGTTTAGAGATCGGAGAAAATATCCGTGAATCGCCTGCTACCCCAGCAATGGTGGGGCAATTTTTCGCCCCGGAAGGAAGCCGTTTTGTTTCTCGACTCGAGACACCGTTTCATTGTACTCGCTGTAATCTACGTCGTACGTCCCTCGTCGTGGAAAAATACTTTATCTAAGTAAGCCTAGCTTCAGTAATGTAAATGTACAACGCTCCGACATAACCAAAAGATACAGGACGAAGCGAAAGAAATAAAATAAAAACTTGAGCAAAACAAATCACCCTATTGCTTAAATGTTGTGAACAAGCCTAGATATGTGTGTGATGAATTTTAAGCCTCATGAAATAGGATTTCTTATTCGATTGCTCATAGATTTCCATAAATTACATTACATTTACACACAGGCACATACATTGCTTCTGGCCCCACACTAGGATACCCTGTTCGTGGGAACCAGAAACACAATGTGAAACTTACCGATCACGTCAGTTTCTTTCGGGTATCTGCCTGCCTTGACTGAGTCATTGATGTAGCGGTATCGTATGATTACGATGGTGGAGATCGTGGGTTCCAGGGGCGCCGAATCCGTGGGTGCTCGGGGACTCGAGAACCCATGAGAAATAAACAGTGGGTGCCGAGCACCCCTGAGAATAGACATCAAGAAACAGATCAGTAATCATTACTCGACGACCCGTTTAGCGCAGTGGTCTAGAGAGCCGGTTGAGACGCAGGGTCGCGGGTTCGATCGTACTTATAGGTAGGTTACGTATAAATTATAATATTTCTTGCTAATAAATACTAGTTCAATTTTTTTATTATCTAATTAATGGTTTCATTTTATATTGTCATCAAACATAATTAGAAATTAAGTACTTACATGCTTACGTAAGTAATTTATTTATTTGTCGGTCGGTCAATCAGTGTGCATTTCTACTCGTATTCTCACACTTTGCCGCTTTTTCGAGTCATCAAATGAGTATGAGCACCCATGAGGTTTTTTAAAAGTAGGCGCCCGTGGTGGGCTCGATTTCCATTGTGAGCCGCTACAAATGGCTTCACTGGAGGTGTATTTCAACATCTGTGATGTCCTCGCCTTTTCACCACAGCACAACGTATTTGGAGCAGCAACGTTTGGGACTAGGATAAGTGATTGTGTTGTCTAAGATTTCTATTATCATCCATTTCAATATAGCTTTCCGGGCTTTGCTGATGTGCCCAAGTGTACCTAACTTGGCTATAAACATTCGCCTGCATGAGTCTGCAATAAAACCCACCCGGCTCATACGACCCTCGTACTTGTTATCGAAGCAACAAGCACACCAAAGTGTACATCTGAAGACCTATTCCGTATGCCTAGCCAAATGGCAGGTGTCTTCGATGACCATTCGCCGCCCGAGGACTTGGCGAGTGGCCAGAAGCAATTAGTGCTCACTTGAACTGCACTTAAGTCGGACGACGAAACTGAACGAGGATTGTTGAAACTTGCGAACGTAACCTGGTAAGTGTATACCGTTTGAGAATAATGAGATAGGAACCTTTTTATAATGAACTCTTATTAACGATAAGAACTTTTTTTAGAGAATAAAATTACTGGCTGGCTTGAAAGTTGGAGGTTCATTAAAAATGAGAAAATTAATTCTAATTTCAAATCGGGTTTGGCTTCCTTGGTTTTGTCAATGTGTTTTTAATATAACGAGTAGTTTTACTTACTACTATTTTCTGTGAAAAAGCAATTTGAAAAAGAACCTGAAAAGTAAATAGATGTTGTTTTTTTTTAATCCTGGTAAGAACGTAGCCAACACGACGGGTAATACAGAACAGGGTGCGAGTATACCTGAGCCAGTGTATACCATATACCATATACCCATCATTTGGACAAATACCTGTACTTTGGCTCCACGTAACACCAACTGCTAGCAGTTGCCGGTTCGAGTAACACCCAATGGGGTGTTGTCTTTTCCTAATATAACATAAATAAGCTCACGCCTGTATCCCAGAGGGGTGGGCAGAGATCAGGGACTGCCACCTGCCATGATCCTGACCTGACATATCACAGTTTCGCTCCATCGACATTCATTAGTCGTTGCATGCACGTACGTCGGTCTCTGGTACTTTTTATCTAAGGGACTTCACACACGACTGCTATAATATACATTACATCCCGGGAGGTATAGCTTTACATTATATTAAAGTATCACACACGGAACAGGTAACGTAATGTATATGAGTTTAAATTATATGCGGAATTATCAGACCCAGCAAGTGGACAGGCATGATATTATTACAAAATTAATGACCACTGTGTTGCTACACTTTTTTTTCTTTTCTTGAGGTAGATTGCTTTTTTGTTACTATCCTTCATGTTAAAGGCAACTTTAATGTTATATTCCATCACTATATACAAGTTGTAATTTCCTATGTTATATCTATAAAATCATAGGTCATCAATTATTATTATTATTAATACGTTTATTGCACATAAGTAAAAATTACAATGGCAACGCGGCGGACTTAATGCTACAACCATTTTCTACCAGTCAACCGCAGGAGGTGTATCAATCGACTGAATCGAAGAATTGCTCGCAGCCCTGGCCGCCTGAGTGATCTTAAACGATCACGAACGTTAAGCAACATAGGGCGCGTTCAGTGCGCGGATGGGTGACCGTTTATGATTAACGCTAATGGCATTTTTCCGAGCGGTTCCATGCTTCGCAAGGCATGTTAAGCAGTTGGTGCTGGCTGCCGTCGATAGATGGCAGTCGTTAAGCCAAGTCAGAGGCCATAGAGCAAGACCAGCCACTAGTCTTAAAAGCCTCCATCAATCCGGACTTGGGCCCCCGTGGCGGAGTATGGCCTATACCTTCCTCAGGCTTACGAAACGTAGCTTACGGCCGATTTCTGAATTGAGAATTTCGCTAAGTAACTACTTAACTCTAGTGCTGTCTCGTCAAGTTTCTCAGAAAAGAGCGTGACAGAACGATATTTAAATATTTAAGTGAAATTCTCAATTCGGAAACCGGCCTTTAGCGAGACTATTTATATGGCGCTTTATGTGGAGCAAATGATTTTTTTGAGATAGGACTCTGAATACCTATGTCGTTTAGCGACATAAGACTCCTAGTGGAGTTTTTTGAATCACCAAGAAACTTTTTGAACACCCTTTACGAAGGAAGATATATCGTAATATACGGAAAGGTATTGGGAGGTATTGAAAGGTATCGAAAGGTAAATATACATCTTCGTATCGCTCAGTACCTTTAAGGTACAAAGATGTAAGGATGTATATTATAGCTGTCGTGTGTGGTCTCTTGACGATTTCTATGGAAAGATGTCATGAGATATATCGTGCTATAATATACATCCTTACCTTATAGCCGTCGTGTGTGGAGTCCCTAACTTAACTTTTTAACTAGTTTATTTTTACTTTTTTTGCGCTTTTCCTGGCCGTCCTACGCCATAAACAACACTTAGAAAAACAAAGAAAAAAAAAAAAAAAGTCGCAACCTCTCCCTACAGGATTCATTCCGTGTCTTGCAGAGCGAGTATGGGTGTCAATCGCTAAGGTCAAGTAATACATAATGAATAACTTAAACGGGGTTTGACAACACGTTTTCCCTCACCCTCCTCTGTTCGTGGTACTACTTTACAAATTCAGAAAATTACGTAGCTTAGGAAACAAAGTCATTGGTACTCGAATTTCAGGTTTCGAACCCACGATCTCTCGAATATGAGGCCAGTGTCCTCCACTCGTCGTAGCTTTGATTATCTTTTAGTATGTCCTTGCTTGGTTAATCAACTAAAATACTCGCCCTGCTTTCACAACGATGACTAATTAGGTGCGAAAGCGTGTCACCGCGGACGTGACGCGGGGAAACATCAGCGGCGATTCACGACACGGGGCTTGTAGGACCACCAGAAGAACAGTATTGTACTATAAGCCTAGGCGCACACTAGCGACACGCGACAGGCGACAGCTCAGCGACTAGACGCGATGACAGGCTACGGCCGTCAATTTTCATATATTTTGTTCGAATCTCCGCACACTTGGCGTCAGAGTCGACAAGACGCCAGAAGCAAATGACAACGTCACGTCTGACGCGGCGACAAGTCGCGTTTGCGTTTGCGATGGCTCTAAGGGTTGCTGTGGTCGTGGAGAGGGAGAATATACCGCAGCCAGATATTCAAGAGATAATGGATGGTGTTCCAAATCGACTAGTGAGGGTCATAAGAGCCAGAGGGAGAAATAAAAGTCTGCTTTCTTTCAAATACCGTTTTTAAAATTTATTCTTTAAATGTCGACAAAAAGTTCGAGATTGTTTTTAATCAACTTTGTTTTGTTTATTAATCGGTAATTTCGACCGTTTTTCAATATTACAAATTAAAGGAATAGCAATTTTTTTTACTGCTTTTATTCATTCTATAATGCCAAGAAAAAAATCATTCCCTAGTGAATATTTCAAGTTACGTCGAAAAATTAAAGTGGGCGGTGTAGATAGTTGATTAACCCTTACATTTTTGTAACCAAACCTCACTTTAATTTGTTACTTTTCACGTGACACGTGTTTCAAACATGTCGCCTCGGAAAGGGCTGTATAACTCTGTAACTACGAATACGTGCTGTGTGCAATTGAATTTGTATATTACATCGTTGAGTACAGCAAATAGATTTTCTTGATTCGCACTCACGCAGTTTGAGTTAATAATCAACGCTCAAATAGAGGGTCGTGGTGCCCAACACAGCCTCACCCCCTTTTTTATATGAACCTTGGGCTACTCTATCTCAATTATTTTTTACATTGCGATGTAGCATTATTTCTGTTTGACCAATTACTTTTAAAGAATCCCTAAATTACCCACTGTGGCATGCTCCCGACCTTTGTACTTCTGTCGAACTGTCTATTGTCCGCCAGGGTGCCGCGCAACTCGACCTTGCGAACTTCGCGTGAATTAATGTACATAATAGTAGGTATCATGTTGTCATCCCATTACTCACTGTTTATATTTTACAGCCGCGAAAAAAATGGGAGCGCCAGCGGAAAACGTAGGCGAGGAAAACTGCGGTCGCAGTGGAAAATTATCGCGGTTCGTGCTTAAATGCTGTTCATGGGCCTTTTGTTTCAGCAACTGGTTATTACAAATCACACAGGTTCTTAACGCAAAACATTAAAATTGTTTTTTTCAGTGTCTACAAATTAATCCGAAAATTTGTGATAGTGCTTGTGAGCACATAGTGTCTCTCTGCCTTGGCACTCGAATTTGCCAATCCGCGGTGGTAACTCATGGTAATCCAACCTGTACTCTCTCCCCAAGAGAAGGTATGTGCCCTGCAGTATGACTTATAAAGGGCATTACTTGTTCCATAACATACGGAGCGACATGGTCTGTACCTGAAATTTATCAACATTTGCCGCTTTCAATTTATTTCTCAAACTTATCAAGTTATATTTCAATCATACGAAAAGATATTTTCATTTCCGTGGCTAATGCCGATGTGAAAAGGGAAAATTGTGGCAAAACAGCCGAAGGGTCCAGTCATCCATTATATTTTATCTTGCCGAATGCCAAGATTCCTCCCTTCGTGATGAAAATGGCCAAATAATTTACCAAACCTTTTGGTTACACTGCTAATAAACATGTAGCTCTTTGTCAACACCTCAGTGGATCCACGAATAAACAGAGCGTTCGAAATAAGTCAGTATAGCGTGCACACCGGATTACTAAGCTATTTAGTTATCACAAGGACATAAAAACGAAAATGAATCATTTACTTACAATAATAATTATACATATAGTTCACAAGTCCAATAACAGACATCAACAAAAAGGCAGTTCAAAGTTACTAAAAGTATACATGATAACCCCTAGCAATTTACATTTCGCTTTGGATAATGTCGGCCATACTTTATCAAAAACATAACAAACATGACATCCATACAATGTTAAGCAGTTTGCTTTCCCACGCAAGATACGAGTATATCGTCAACGTTTTGATACGGATCTCCTTTGAAAATGCAAGGTTGTCGAACGAGCTTATTTAACTGATGTGAACGCACCCACTCGCCTTTGCTCGTGAGCAAACGATATGTCCTAATTAAAATTAATACCTCTGTGTAATGTTTGTTTAGGATTTAGGAGCTCTGTCAAAAGGAGGCTGATGTTCCACCGAGCTTATTATGTATCTGTGATCTAAATGTAAAGCAAACGAGGGACCTTTATGAATAATTCAATAACCCACCAGCTTTGGCTCATAGTCATCGATATTCATATGGGGCGGGCATTTCGCTTTTGAAGCGAGACTAATCGCGAATCCAATTTTCATTGTCGCTTCTGTTGTGGCTTGACAATGCTGCAGATACAATGCGACGCCTATTTATTGTACAATTCTATGCAGTAAAAAAAATAGGAAAGTTTATTTTATTTGTTTTTAAATTCTTATCAAACAATTCTGAATTATTCAATTCTGGGCTTCGGTATACGAATAACGCAAAGGCACAAAGGCTACCAAAGGCTCAGGCATTCGGGCAGTTTGCTTTGAGGTGGCTTTCATGCTACTTTGACAGGTATACGTGGAATCTCTAAAATGTATTCGGTGCGTTTTGTACTTTATTTTAGCTGGAATCCTTTTCAGTTTTATACATATTTCCGTGCCCACAAAGGACAATCCAATAAGTTTAACAGAATGACTTTTTAGTATTTGGGATTTAATTACGCCTGTACTTCGGGGAGGAGTCAGACATGAGGTAATTTGTCACAGGCATGAGTTTATGTATGTTTGTATACGGGAATTATTAGTACTTACCAATTTAACTTTGAATTTTACGTTACTAGAGGCGCTGCGATGCTTTCCGAAATGGGAAGTACGAAATTGTCTTTCCTTATTTAAATTCAGTTCAGCATCTTTAATAATAGAGGTCAGCGGAATAGGCTATCGATAGACACGCTTGTTGAAACAGAATAGAACGCCGAAACGCGAGCAAAATCGGTACGAGATATTTCAATAAGCGAAATAGTCTATTCCATTTTGTGACAAGAGATTTAGCGCCGCTTTTTGCAGTTTTTACGTGTGAAGCACTCGGGCGTGGAGCTTTTTGTACAGTTTCACGGTTGATCTGCGAAATAGAAGCTCCTATACACAAGACTGTTTTTAGATTAGATTTTTGTTCTACGTTTTGTATACAAAGATATGATTTAAAATTGTGCAGTACACCAGGTTGACCAGCCACTAGTCTTACAAGCCTCTACCAATCCGGACTTGGCCCCCGTGGTGGAGTATGGCCTGTACCTTCCTCAGGGAAGAGACCCGTGCCCCTCGGTGGAGGCATAATGGGTTAATGATTACATGGATCTTGTCTTATCCTTAAGAATCTGTTGTGACTGCCCCATGAAGCCTAATCAAAGATGTACTCTAAGAGGTCGGTTACGCCCTTTAAGGATAGGTGCGAAAAGTATTCTGGTTTAGGGTAACCCATTCCCAGAAGACTCATTCTTTTTCCGACAAAGACATCGCAGTCGCACAGTAGATACGTGTACTATCGACTACACTTCAAAACCGCATTCTCTGCAAGTGTCCTCTTTTCATATCCCCACTCTGCGTAGTAAATATATGTAGATAGGACAGATCACATGGATACTCTATAAAACTTGTAATAACGTTTGAAAGTCACAAACTGATTACAAAAAGCTCGCCCGTTTCTCGCTAATTAATTTATACCAAGCAACACCATCGCCAGAATGTCGTTGTAAATTAATCACTTTAAATGCAGATGTATTTTATTCAGGAGCAAGTTCAACAATACACAATTTATTGGTCAGATTTAACGACAAATTGCTGAGAGGCAATTTAACGCCCGGCACACACGGTGAATGAAAATGCGGAATTATGTTTTGTGGCTTCGTCGCGAGGAAGACTACACAGAAGCTTACGATATTTTTAGCAGAAGGATATTGACATGCATGTCCTTTTCACTCTTACTCTTCCCAATGTTAGTCCCACTTGGTGGTGGGGTCAGCGTTCCTTGTTTTCTCATTCTACTTCGCCCTATTTATGAGCTTTTTTGTAAAGGCTCCGCATTCTGTGAGATCTTTCTTTAATATTTACGTCATCCCACAAAACGAATATACATTTAATTTTATTGTAACATTTAGTTTCAAATATTTATTTAATTTAAAACTATATACCTACTTAACTATTTTACTGAGTGAATAGGTACCTAGGTATAATTCCTAAATCTCTTCAAATTTCTCAAAAAAAGAAAAAACACCAACAAAATATGGACGGTCATATTTTGTGGTGTTTTTTTTTATATAATTATGTGTTACATGGGAGGCAGAGACTGCTACTTGCCACGATCCAGACAAATCACTTTTCATACATTCATTAGTCGTTGCATGCAGGTACGCCGGGTCTTCCCGGTATTTGTATATTCATCATCATCGTCAACATTCAGCCACAAGAAGTCCACTGCTAAGCATAGGCCTCCTCCATGGATTTGTATATTAAACATGTTTAATATTTAACTACTAGCTGACCCCGCAAACGTTGTTATGCCAGATAGGGGTATGAAAAATAGATAACAACCTATTCTCAGACCTACCGATTATACATATAAAACTTCATCAAAATCGGCCAATCCGTTTCGGAGGAGTATGCGCACAAACACTGTGACATGAAAATTTTATATCCTAACATAACATAACATAGCATAGCATAGCATAGCATAGCATAGCATAGCATAGCATAGCGTAGCGTAGCGTAGCGTAGCGTAGCGTAGCGTAGCGTAGCGTAGCGTAGCGTAGCGTAGCGTAGCGTAGCGTAGCGTAGCGTAGCGTAGCGTAGCGTAGCGTAGCGTAGCGTAGCGTAGCGTAGCGTAGCATAGCATAGCATAGCATAGCATAGCATAGCATAGCATAGCATAGCATAGCATAGCATAACATAACATAACATAACATAGCATAACATAACATAACATAACATAACATAACATAACATAACATAACATAACATAACATAACATAACATAACATAACATAACATAACATAACATAACATAACATAACATAACATAACATTTACATACAGGCACATACATTGCTTCTGGCCCCACACTACGATAACCTGTGTCGTGGGAACCAGAAACAGCGACGTCACAAACATGTAAACATCCAAGACATGTATTTCTTTCTTTTTTTTTGTGCCCAGCCGGGATTCGAACCCGGGACCTCTTGCATAACCACTACGCCACAGAGGTCGTCTATACTAGAAAGAAAGATGTATGTATAAGCATCACGAGTCATTAAAAAGTATCCGCCAAATGCTTCGTCGTAAGACGCGATGCAATCACAAAAAACTTGGAATCCAGCGGTAAGTCTACTTATAATTATTTTGCATGAACTGGCACCGTGCTTCTGTAGCAGATTTTGTTCGGAAGCTACAGTTTCAGGAATTTTCCACCAAACCATAAAATGTAGAGAGAATTTTCTACTTTCGTCCAGCGTGAATAGATCAGGGAGCACTTTGGCCCAAAAACCAATGGTCCTAAAAAGTAGTAAGTAAGTGCTATGCCAAAGTTATGGCAATGGGGAATTGCAAGGCACGCCTTACGCGTCCGGAAAAATCCAAGTCCTAAATAATGCAATTATTTTACAATGAATCGCTCGTAGCCTGGGCTGCCTGAGTGATCTTAAACGATCACTAAGGTTAAGCAACATACGGCGCGATCAGTCCATGGATGGGTCACCGTCTATGACTAACGCTAGTGGCATTTTTCCGAGCGGTTCCGTGATTCGCAAGGCCCGTTAAGCAGTTGGTGCCGGCTGCCGTCGATAGATGGCAGTCGTTAAGCTAAGCCGAGGCCTTAGGGTGGCTCGAAAACTTCTGACAGTAAGGTCAGCTACGAGTCTCATAAGCTGCCACCAATCCGGACTTGGCCCCCATGGCGGAGTATGGCTTATATCTTCCTCAGGGAAGAGACCCGTGCCTCCCGGTGGGGGCATAATAAGGGGGGTTGATGATGATGATGATGACACGTACACAACACTCATGACATCTGGGTCTCTATTCTGCTAGTGCATTGTAGTTCACTGACAGATGCTTGGTCAGGTCACGTGACATAATTTTTTATACCACTGACGTCTAGAAGGAGTACGAAGAAGTACCAATACGAGTGCGCGCATAGATTAAAAGCGGCACTGGAATTTAATCGCCACGTTCATGCAGTTTTCATTGTACTACAATGCATTAACAGAACCTAGGCCCTGTTTTGTCGGCTAAGCTATTTGGGCTCTGGGTGGACAAAAAGGAACATAAATAGGTACATTTTCAATCAAATACACAACGTAGGTACATTCGCTTGAAAAAAATATTTTTCTTCTGCTTTTGCAGTCGCGTAAAAACTATGTATTGTGCGTATTATTAACTTTATTCCGGATACATTTACTTAATTTAAGTGAAGTTAATAAAGTTATACTGTGTGGTGCTTATGACAGTTTTAGTTGAAAAATATTTTGCGTAAGATCCTCAATCATAAAACTAATCAAAGACATTGATCGGACATCAGATTTTACTCGAGCTTTCAACATTGACACTGGTCAGAGCTAAAACCAGTAAAATTGGAATTAACGAGAAATACCATCCACCTTCGAAAATATAAGGGATTATAAATATGACACCCTGTAAATGTATCCTAGAGGTGCTAATCCAAGCCAATATTTCTACATCCTCTATACTCACGTATGTCAAAGCCTTTAAGAGTATTCTATCGTGCTTTTTGACAAGTTTTTTTTAGTCGGGCATTCCGTTATTCCGACAGAAGCCCACAACCATGGCAGCTCTATTACGGGAGATGGTCAACCACGCCCCAACCAAATGGTTTCAAGTGCGACGGTAAAGCATTTCCTTGACTACAACGGTTTTCGAACGAATGTCACAAACTAAAGAGGACAGTAAATAATACTGTAAGACTGACTCGCTCCACCATATGAGGCAGATTGCAGGCAATGGCTGAATAGGGGCCGTCAAGCTTAATAATAAGAAGCACCCCTCAAGAGAGAGGCCAACGTCCGGCAGTGAACGAATGCGGCCTCGTTGATTGAAGCCTACAACGTGCTTCCTAATGCCACCAACCAGCTACCACCAGTTAAAATATAAACTATTGATAGGCCACTTAATAGAAAGAAAAGCTAACTGACAGTTATCTGTAGATAGGTTATTGGGACCGGGCATAAACAGTAATCGGAATAAGCAGAATGTAAATGCCTATCACTGTTCCAACCACTAAATCAGTTAGCAGTAGTTATAAGCAATGGGAGCTGTCGATGTCAAAAAGGTTTTGACTCACTGAGCACAGCAGTGGTTTTAATTGTTCTCTTCAAGGTCGTAACGCAACTGATTAAAACCTGTTGCTAAACTTTTTCAATTTCATATACAAGTGGTTGGCCAACCAAATTAGGTGCCACAGCAGGTGGGCTGTGGTTGCGGTGTGGTCAAATATAATCGTCCACACGGTGTTAAAGCCGGTGTTGTCCGATAGAATTCGCGCCCAGCCCATTTGTGGTTGACGTCAGAGCAATTCCAAACTGCCATACAGGTCCTCGCGCCGGACTCACTTATTTGCTACAAAAATTGGTACAGTAGTTATGTCTTGGAGAGGAAAAGGCCGCCGGCAGAAGAAACATGTAGTTTCAGTCCATTTTAGACGGTAACATGCTAAATATAGTGAATTGGCCTTTGTACCACATCAGCTATCAGTTCTAAGTCGTGAACAGCCCACTGCCACTGAACTTGTTAATGTTATATTATATTACATTACATTTACATACAGGCATATACATTGCTTTTGGCCCCACACTAGGATACCCGGTGTCGTGGGAACCAGAAACGTCACAAACATGTCGACATGTCATGTCATCTCATAGGCTATGTCAATCACCTCATGTCTTATCTTATCTTATCTTATCTCAGTTCTTCGCTGAATTGTTTTCTGATGTCAAAGAAACTCTGAGTACAACCCATTCCATCACAAGTTACTCTGTTTTGTGAAATAGTCGTAACGTCTGGACGCATTGAGTTTTCTTCATGGATGTGTTTCATTCCTCAATAATGCAGCTTCTGAAAAGTTTGTGTTGTCCACACAAATTCTTCTGTTGTATCTGCTCTGTGACTTCTATTTCGGGACTCCGTTTTCGCTCTAACAAATAAACGTGCAGAGACTTTTCCGTTTTTGTGCAAGCGAAAATGCATTTTGTGTCTACGTGTTGTTTGCATACATTTGGTCCAATTTCGTTAATTTAAAATTTGTACAAACACGCTGTTTATATTTTGGTAAATTAAATAATTACGAAGAATTGAAATTACAGTAGCATAAAACATTTGTTATTATCTGCGCTGTAAATTTTTCCCCATTATTGTTTATTGCATCGCACATCAATGTCCGAAATTGTAACACGATGTGTGAACTACAAATCTATCCCGTGGCAACGTATATTTTTTGCGATAAGAAGTTAGTCTACATGCTATTCTGGCTTTACAATCTATCTATGTGCCAAAATTTCTCAAAATACTAGCTTAACTGAGGCAATCCCACTTAATATCTTACACCTTACGTAAGAACCACAATTATGTATTTGTCTATTTCACGTTCAAATTCACGTTTGTTTTCGTGTATGGTTTTTATTTAATGTTTTTCTTTTATACTCATCTGCTCTGCTTCTAGTTCTAGTATTTTCTACCGATATAAATCTGTGGTCAAGCTCAATACAAACGTTCCGCCCCTCCGGACGGTCCCTCACGCGACCGACCACATTTCTTCCTACACCAAATCACTAACACGAATGTCAGTAATTAATCCGCACAAGTATGTTACGGAGTGGCCATTTTCACCTGTAACAGGACATGAACTTTAAGACTGTGTAGGAAAGTTTATTTTGCTTTTAAGATCTGTAGAAACACGTTTGTGACGTGAATGGGAGAGTTAGCAGAATCGCAAGATCCCAGAAATAAGATGACGTACGTAGATTACCTGATGTTTCACGTGTGCTGAGACATTTCATTATCATGGCTTGTCTGTGGCGTTAGTTTACTTGGGCAAGTTTTAAGATCATCTATTACGTCCGCGTCTCACGACAGAAGGCACGACAATACTCTATAGCACAGAAATATACATTTAATTTTACATCTTGTGGAAAAAACGCACCAACACGGTTGCGGTCGCTGTGACGGTGGCGGACCATACATACGTCAATTACCTACGGCAGTAGTATTTTGTATGGACCGCCACCGCCGCTGTGACCGCGACCACATTGGTGTGTTTTGTTCTTGTAAGATCGCCTAATAATGAGGTCGCCTTTAATATTTTTGGCCGCTTAAAATTTGAGCCTTAGTTTTTAAAAGAGGATTCGTCTTTTGCGGAACTGAAAACGAATAGAAGAAACGATGAATTACTCTTTGCTTTTTGGGTAATTCTTCAAATTATGTATTTATTTACAATAAGAGATTCTCTACAGCGCCCTAGTCAAGTGCATAAATAATAATAATAAACATTTAAATACGAGGAAAGCAGAAACAGCGACATCACAAACGAATATTCAGTTTTGTCAACGGAATTAGCGCCAAATCAATTGCAACTTTAGACGATTCGCATAAGGGGTCCAATTGCTATTGAATAGATTAATACGTTATTGTTTTCATAACGTTTTGTTGTTATGTTTTCATTATTAAAGTGAAAATCTGTGGCGTTTAAATCTATGGAAATGCTGATATAGAATAACCGGTTTGTGTTTCTTCACACTAAAAGTAGTTCGCATTGTTTAGGAGAACCCTGCATTTTAAACTACCTATCTATCTAATCAGTCCATAAACAGAGCCCAATATGGGAAATATTACTCTTCATTTTCACACAAACCCATCCGGTCCTTTGCTAGTCTCGTCCAATGTTTCCCAGCCGCATTCAAAATGCCGTCGGCCCACTGGACTAGTGGTCTGTCCACTAGTGATAATTTGAGGATTTTGTTACAGATTAAAAAAAATACCTTTAACCATTTAATGTACTTCTATATGTCTCTATTCTACGCCATACCTCTCCCACTAACGACCCTTGAGGTAATCGTGTGTAGCCTGGGCAATTAATTCTACCTACAATGCGAATGTAAAAACCTTTTCGCTGTGTGGTTCGCGTACTTTGCGATAAAGAACGGTACTCAGAACTAAGTAGGTGCTTGACGTAAAAATGTACTCCGCGAAGTAGGAATATAGCCAGATTTACAAAGGTTTACAAACGTGATTTAAGTCCGTACGAGATCTGTTCCCATGCACCGTATAATTTAAAGAAATTCATAATCTCATGTAAATAATATAGCCTATACCTTTTTTTTATTACTATTACTAAACTCACACCGACGCGCTATGCTTCTCTCAGAGAGAGAAGGATTTAAACATCACGCGTGCCCACAGCGGATTGAGATTTTCAGGCGCTGAGGTATTATGAACTACTAAGCCACTAAGGTTTTCTCGCGATGATGTTCTTCACAGTTAGCGAGTGGTAATTGCTATAAAATTTAATTAACGTTAGAAATAACTTAGAAAACGAAGTAGTGACTTTGGGGTGTACCAATGTATATGAGGACACACCGGGATTCGAACCTACTTATGAGGCAAGGGTTTATTTATTTATTTATTGTTACTTTTATTGCACTTACATTTAAGTTAAAAATATACTACAATGCGGCGGACTTAATGCGGGTTAGGTTTCAACCGTTCTCGTAAAAAAAGGCGGTAGCGCAATATTCGGTAGAACGCTGCCTTGTATAGGTATTTTACATTGAAAAAATATTACATAATAATATAGGTAGGCTCCGTAAAAAGAACTTCGATTGGCCTACAACAGCTCTCCTAACTAATTTATTACTAGCTGTGCCCCGCGGTGTTATCCGAGGCTTGTCGATTTCCCCATGGGAATAAGATATTTTCTCGCGGTAAAACGTAGCCTATGTGTTAATCCAGGTTGTCAGCTAACTCTGTACCTTTTATTAAAATCTCTTCAGCCGTTTAGACATGAAGAAGTAACAAACATACACACTCACACACTCACAAACTTTCGCATTTATAATATTAGTGTGATAAACTTTATTCCAGATACACTTTTTTGACTTTTTATCGAAAGAGTCCAACCAGGGTTTCTCTCTGATCCGCATGCAGAGTTTAATCATGGTGAGCAGAGACGGAGTTCGCGTCGTCGGTTGCACGTCAGAGACGAGCGTATCCGTATCGAGTATATCCGGAATAAAGTTTACACTGTCTACTAGTGCTTACGAAACTTTCAATTCAAAAATTACTTTTATTTCTTATCTTCACTATTATTATAAACGCGAAAGTTTGTTATTATGGATGGATGGATGGATGGATATTTGTTACTCTTTCACGTAAAAACTACTGAATTTATTTTAATGAAAGTTAACAATAATTACAGTTTATACATCAGAATAACACATAGGCTACAATTTATAAATATATTGCGTGAATTGTCTAAAATATAACGATAAGTGTCAAGAAAGTCGGAAAAAATTTACCATCTACGAGTATTCTGGCGTGCGCTACTAATATCGCTATTTGCAAGACACTTTTCTCAACTAAAGCCCACGCGGACGAAGTCGCGGGCAACAGCTAGTAAATCGTAAATGCAAAAATAAAAATCTACGTATTTTCATAATAACCATAAAGGTGGTTACCGGATTTCAAATTGAGAATATCCGCAAATATACATATTTAAATTCTTAACAGTCATTCCCAATTTCTCATCAACGTACAAGATGGAACCTTACTTAAGTATTTACTTATCTAATTTTTTCATTCACAATCTAGCTCTTAGGAAAACTATAATAATTAACGTATTTTTTTTTACTTTCAGATATATTTGCAGCATCGGAGAACCTTAATTAAAGTAAGCAAAAACCTAATTTATTAATGAATTCTAGCGTTTCCTTTTGTCTTTCAATTGGTTTCCTCAACTTGAGCTCTCATGCGTTGTCTCGCACGCTAACACTTAATTAGTCTACAATCGAGTCTACTGCTGAATATTCGCCCCAATATTCGCCCATAATGTTGATAATATTTTGACACATTTGCGATTTCAATAACTTTCAAATTCAAATTGTTTATTTTAAAACCCAAAAAATTAGGTAACAACAACAAATAGCAATTTTATCACAAAAATAATAATATCTTAAGACTTTGATAATATTATTACGCTTTTTCGGCCGACTCAGGTAGATAATGCTCAAAGGCCTTTTTCCTGTCACGCGTATTTGAGCCCGCACACGGTTCTCGTCCACATGTAGACTGCCCGCATCCTATCATTTGATACATGTTTTTCCTAACATGCGGCTAGTGCGCGCTATCCGGATGCTAGGGTAATCTTCTGCGGTCAGTGTTGTTTTTACTGTGAAGCGGGTTGCACGCATGCTCATTTTCATGCTCATGTTTACCCACTGGTGACACGCACAACACTGCAGCAGCAAACGAAATCTTTGTGAAAAGCGTGCTATCACCCGCAAGCGGACGAGATCCACGTGCGGGCTAAAACACGCGTGACAGGAAAAGAGCACTAAGGCTGACTAATGCCTGGTCCCAATCTACACATAACTGAGGTTAGCTGTCAACGCGATATTGAACCGTTTTTCTTTTCTATCGAGTGGCCTATAACCATGGATGTAATATAACATCCTTGCCTATAACTCGCGTTGACAGTTAACTGTCAGTTATCTGTAGATAGGTTATTCGGACTGGGTACTCGTATTAGTCAGCCTACTGTGCAAGCAAATTCAGACTGGAAACTTGATTCTAGACTAAATTCAACTTCGTTAGAGAACAGGAACGCAAATCATGGGCTTGGAACGCTTGTTCTGGAACTATCTAGAGAGGCTATTACACTGATGGAGTTGCAATTTCACATTTCATTGTATAAACACAAGACTAATAAATCTCACGATGCGACAGAGTTGAGAGGGTAATTTGGTCAAACTATTATTACAAACACAATCAAAATTCACACACAGCTTCGTCAAAAATAACAAGAAAATATAAAAAAAAAGTCAAAAGTTAATCAATGATACCACCCCGGGACACACCCGACCCAAAAGTTCCCATTACGCTAGCAGCGTTCCCCCGCTGCACCGCTAGAGAAATTCTTTGCATCAAGTATGCCCCGGAACGATGATCATATCCACGACCAGAGATGGGTAGTGGGTTTTTTCCCATTTCGACCCAGTGGATTAAAACTCGGGTCAAAACGTTTTGACCCAGTTAAAACCCATTATCGCCCTTTTTGGTGGGCGATAACTCAAAACGCACGAATTAAGACACGAGCGGGAATGCAGTTGCTTCTAACGGCATCCCTTATGACATATGATGGCACCAACCATTGTATTTGGTTCATAGGTGTTAGTAAACCAAGAAACTTGGTGTGAATTGCATATTTTTCAGCTTAATTTCATCAATGCACAATTTGATTTCATTATTTTAAATGTAATATTGAAATTTAATACTGTTACCGCCATAATGCGTATTCAACAGATTTGAAGGCATTTTTCTAGTTCATTTAGTTGTCCTTTTCTTTCACATGGTATTAGACGCTAATTGAGCAATTTCCTATCTCCTTCACCCCCACATAACTCCTTAGTCCTTCCACAATGCACCTACGCAACGTGTCATCGGTGCCCTTCAAAACAGTCGCAAATTTGATGTACTGCTGTACGCCCCGATGTGAAATACTTTCCACCGGTGATATCCGCGAGTGCGTGAAAATATATTATAAAAACTATTAAAAATACTAGTGTCGTGAACTTTTAGACAACTATTGAATTGACAACATTTTTGGAGCGATTGGGTGATCGATCCGCGCAGCCAAGGGCCGAAGACTGAAGAGAAGAGGAAGAGGAGTTACCGGATTTTTGAAGGTGCGTGGATTTCCTTTGCCCATCCTATAATTGCTCTAATTGCATCGATATACCATAATCGGCGTTCCTAGCGATTAAATTAAATAAAAAATACAGTCCACTTAAATTCATACCGCATAAAAAAGCCTTCGGGCGCATAACGCTAACCGCCAGTGGTCAAGTAATCATATTGATAATATTTTGGCCACATCATTTTTTTGGTCCATTCGTTCCGGACATATTGAAATTTCATTAGTGTCCTATCATTTCTCGGTATAAATACGAGATTCACTTTTTCTAAATTGAATTCCACATCACCACGTTACGTAACGAGTAACGTCGCGAAGTCTATGCCTACCCGCTTTTATAAAAGTTTCGGCACTATATTGTTTCTAATTGACCCGCTCCGCTCTTATAAGTGTTTGCCTTTGAGAAATATTATAATTACTTTCCCGCCCCTTAGGTACACACATTTATAAGTATATTATTTATATTCACGTACTCATTTGTAACATAATATATTTTGTTTACGTACTGCCTATGCCATATCATATAATTTTAATGTTGGTATAGTCAGTTATCATACCCGCTTTATTTTCCCGCTTAACGTATAACTTTCTAAGTAAATATTTACGCTACGTAATATTTTCTTGCATTAAAATAATTTACGATGCCGCGTGACAATATGGCAGCCGCTTCAAGTAGCCCGAAGAGCCCGCGTTTGAAAATTCTACAGGCTAAGCGAAATGCGTTGTATGAACGAATTAACGCTATTTATAATCAAGCTAAAGACTTGGATAAAGGTGCTCATGTTTCGGTAGAAGCTCGAGAGTCGTTTCTTGGTTCATGTGTAACCATCGAGGACATACGTGCCAGTTTCCACCAAATCCTCGATAGCTACAACGAAGCACTCCTCGAGTTCGACTCGGAAGCGACTCCCTCGTATCAAGGTTATGCCTCCTTCGAAGATCTATATTGTTATATCAAGCAGGTCATGTCGAAGTTCATTCACCCGCCCGCGTCTAATCGGTCCTCTTCGCCCGCTAAAGCTAAACCTAAGCTTCCAAATATTGAACTGGTGTCTTTTGATGGTGATATCAAAAATTGGCCGCTATTTTACGCTAGTTTTCATGCCACAGTGCACCAAAACTCGTCGTTAACAAACTCTGATAAATTATATTATTTATTAGGTAAATTGTCAGCAACCGCCCAGTGCTCATTTGCTGGTATTATTCCGAGCGCTGAAAATTATGAAGCGATATACCAGACACTTCTCGATAAATATCAAGATGTTAGAAAGTTAGGACTCACCTATTTAAATGAGGCACTCGGTCTTAAGTTGAATGGTCCTCCGTCTACGACTAACTATCAGATGTTTATAGATAGATTTGTTGTCGCTATCAGTTCACTTAAAGCGTTAAAAATGGATGACCTGTTGGATTTTGTACTGCTGCACATAGCAACGCAAAAGTTCGACACGGAAACTAAACGTGCGTTTGAAATGTATTGTCGTGATACGAAGTTGCCCACTCTTGACCGATTTATCGAATTTATCAAGAAACAATGTAGTATATTTGAGAGCACGCAAACCGCCACTGTTCAGAATAATAGTACGAAGTATGGTTCTAATAAGCCTTCTGCTAGAACTAACCGTCCGCCAAATCCACAGTCTTACGTCACTTGCTCGACTTCCGAAAAGTGCCCTCTGTGTAATTTTGCGCCTCATAATCACTACTATAAATGTACCGCATTTGAAAAACTTACACCTACTGAAAGGTTTAAATTTATAAAGAAAAATAACGCTTGTGTGAATTGCACGAGTAAATCTCACAAGACGGCTCAGTGTGCATCTAAGGTCAAATGTCGTATATGTTCTGGTAACCACCATCTGAAACTCCATTTTAATAATAATAAGCCGCCTTCTGAACCCGCTACCCTTCCTCCGGCAACCTCGCATACAACCGCTGCGCCTAAAGCGCCCCTCGCTACCGCGGTCGAGTCTCAGTTAGTGCAATGCAGCGACCTCTCGCTATGTACTACATCTATTGCCGCGTCGCTTCCCGTGCGCGTTGAGACACCGACTGATAAGCCGCAACGAGTAGCTGTCTCTGCAACGGTACTGCTAGCCACAGCTCAGGCGATAGTATTCGATGCTGATAATAGACCGCATATTATTCGCTGTTTACTCGATAGCGCATCGCAAAGTAATTTCGTGACACATGAATGTTGTGAACGCCTCGGATTGTTGCATAGGTTGACGCCTTCTCACACGGTTGTTAGAGGAATCGGGGGTTCAGAGAAACATGTAAGGGGTTCAATTACCCTTAATATAAGCTCGCGATTTAATTCAAATATTAATTTTGATCTCGATTCGCTTGTTATTGACCGCATAAGCGATAACCTGCCGTCGGCCGCAGTTGATAAGGCTGCGTTTATTCATCTCGAATCACTCCCGCTCGCCGACCAGGATTTCGCAACCCCTGGACCAGTCGACTGCTTGGTCGGAGCTTCGACTTTTTCGCATCTGCTGCTGCCCGGAGTGGTACATAGCAGTTATAGTAATATACCGCCCGCCATTCAAACCGTGCTAGGATTTGTGATTATGGGTTCCGCGCCTACGTCACAGATCGTTCACAATAATTTATCAACTGTATGTTGTTCCGTTGTTCACGACTCGATGGACACACTCTTCAAGCGATTTTGGGAAATTGAAGAGGTAACCGCGCCGCCCGCTCAGAGTCCCGATGATTTTGAGTGTGAACAATTTTTTCGTGCTACTACCGTTCGTGACGACACTGGTAGGTATGTAGTAGCATTACCGTTTCGTGATGACGTGTGTTTGTTGGGTGATTCGTATTCTGCTGCGCTTAGTCGCCTTAAATGTTTAGAACGAAAGCTAGACGCTTCGCTCAAGACCCGCGCCGCGTATAATGACGTAATACGCGACTATTTAGATAAGGGCTACTTAAGTCCTATTGATATGAATACTGATGACGTCACTCAACCTTCATATACGATTCCACATCACGGTGTGTTTCGTGAAGACAAAAAGTCGACCAAGCTTCGCTGTGTTTTGGACGCCAGTTGCAAGTCTTCCTCAGGTCACTCACTTAACGATCTTCTTTACGCAGGTGCTAACTTACAAGGAGACTTGTTTAGTATCCTTACTCAATTCCGCTTATTTGAGATAACGCTTTCCGCTGATTGTCGTCAGATGTTTCTCCAAATTGGAGTCCGCGAACCTGATCGTAGGTATCAGAGAATTTTGTATCGGTTCAGTACGGAGGATCCAGTTACTGTATACGAATTTAACCGCGTTTGTTTCGGACTAAAATGTAGTCCATTCCACGCATTACGCGTGGTTCACCAGCTGATCGCTGATGAAGGTGATAAGTTTCCCGCTGCGGCCGCTGCTGCTTCTTCATGTCTATACATGGACGATATCGCCACTTCTGTCATGACTACCCCGCAAGCTATCACCCTGAGTAATGAGCTTATCGAGCTTTTCAAGTTAGGCCAATTTGATCTAGTTAAGTGGACTAGCAATTCTGACGCTGTACTTGCTCACATACCAAATACGCACAAAGAGTCTTGTGATAAAATGTTTGACGACTCTGTCCTACATAAGACTCTAGGACTATATTTCGATAGGTCACGTGATTGTTTCTGTTTCGTGGTGAACGCTCCAGACGATAAGTGCACTAAGCGCACGATGTTATCTGCGATTGCGAGACTTTGTGCAGCGGTTTTATTGTCACAGCTGCTTCGTAAGGTACTAGACATAATAAACCCGCGATACACTGTTAGTAATGTCTTTGCTTTTAGCGATTCCAAAGTCGCCCTTTGTTGGATCTACGCGTCCCCACATCGCTGGCAGACCTTTGTCGCCAATAGAGTTGTCAAAGTGACAGAAAATATTCCCGCGAGTCGATTCTTTCATGTGTCTGGCTCCGAAAACCCCGCTGACTGCTTGTCTCGTGGTCTTACTCCGGGTGAGTTAGTCGACCATTCTCTATGGCTTACCGGACCTCATTGGATCGTAAGAGAGCCTAGTGAATGGCCTCTGAATAAAATAGATGGCAGTGATTACGCTGACGCGCCTGAACAACGGGCTCAGACGCACGTCACAACCAGTCCAGGTATCCCACCGCTTTACACTCTCGCGCAACGATTTTCGTCGTACTCTAAACTATTACGCGCGATCGTATATGTTTACCGCTTCATTAAAATGTTACCCCGTGGTGATTCTATAACCGCCGCAGAACTAGAGTTTGCAGAAAATAAATTAATACTCGCGGTGCAAGATGTTCATTTCCCGCATGATAAATCAAACTTAATTAAAAATGAACTTTGTTCACCCGCTTTAAATAAGCTAAGACCATTCCTAGATAATAACGGTTTAATCCGTGTTGGAGGTCGCTTGTCAAATTCCGCAGAGGATTACGCTTTTAAGCTTCCTCGCATTCTTCCGCGTCGCGATCAAGTCATAGATTTGATAGTTGATCACTATCACCGCAAGCACTTGCATGCTGGACCAGAACACCTGATGTCTTTATTGAGAAGCAGATTCTGGATCCTAGCTGCAAGACGCATTATACGCTATCGCATTCATAAATGCAACGTGTGTTTTAAATCGAAACCACGTCCGTTATCTCCGCTTATGTCGGATGCGCTTAGACAGCGCGTTAACCAAGTCGACAAAGCTTTCACGCATGTCGGGTGTGACTACGCAGGGCCTCTTCAGTACACCCCCACTCGTGGTCGGGGGATAAGGAGCCGTAAAGCTTGGTTATGCATCTTCACATGTCTTACGACACGCGCAACGCACATCGAGATTGCGACAGATTTGAGCACAGTTAGTTTTCTGAATGCGTTCAAGCGATTTCTTTCCAGACGAGGACCCATTAAGTGCATGTATTCGGATAACGGAACTTGTTTCGTAGGGGCACGCTCATATCTCCGCGACTTGTATAAATTCTTAGACGAATTACGCCCGCACCTGGAAGAAAAGTTTGCTGAAAATCGTATAGAGTGGAAATTTATTCCGCCCGCTTCTCCTCACTGGGGAGGTTGTTGGGAGAGTATGGTGAAAATAATTAAAACCCATTTGTTCAAGGTCATAGGACAACAAATTGTATCGTATGAGGAGCTTCTCACAATTCTCACTGAGATAGAGGCTCTCGTCAACTCCCGCCCGCTAGTCAAAAATAGTAGTGACCCCGCCGAGCCTTCAGCTCTTACTCCTGCGCACTTTTTACATACCGCGCCACTGTCATCGCTTCCTGCGCCTAGAGTTACACCAATAGATTTGTTGGACAGACATAACTTAATAGAAGGCATGGTGCAGTCATTTTGGAAGCGTTGGCGTGCTGAATATCTGCATCAGTTGCAGGTGCGAGCGAAGTGGAACGTTCCTTCTGTTCCAATACAGGAGGGAACGTTAGTTATCATTAAAACTGACATTGTTCCACCCTTTGCTTGGCCTTTAGGCATCGTGGAAAAGGTTTATCCGTCTAAGGACGGCGCTACGCGAGTTGTCACTGTAAAGACTTCGAAGGGGAGCTACCTTCGACCAGTAGTTAAATTATGCCCCATACCTACTCAATAGTTTGCTACTTCGTGCAACGCTTTTATAACATTTATTTATGTTACACACTTTATTAAACCGCTAAATTTATATTTATCTTAACCGCTTACGACATATAACCGCTCACAATATTACATTTATCCCGCATATAATATTATATTTAACCCGCACTTTTCTCTACATAATTCTTAGCTTCTTAAAGGCAGCCCTTTAAGGCCGGGGGTGATGTTACCGCCATAATGCGTATTCAACAGATTTGAAGGCATTTTTCTAGTTCATTTAGTTGTCCTTTTCTTTCACATGGTATTAGACGCTAATTGAGCGATTTCCTATCTCCTTCACCCCCACATAACTCCTTAGTCCTTCCACAATGCACCTACGCAACGTGTCATCGGTGCCCTTCAAAACAGTCGCAAATTTGATGTACTGCTGTACGCCCCGATGTGAAATACTTTCCACCGGTGATATCCGCGAGTGCGTGAAAATATATTATAAAAACTATTAAAAATACTAGTGTCGTGAACTTTTAGACAACTATTGAATTGTGCATTTTTGGAGCGATTGGGTGATCGATCCGCGCAGCCAAGGGCCGAAGACTGAAGAGAAGAGGAAGAGGAGTTACCGGATTTTTGAAGGTGCGTGGATTTCCTTTGCCCATCCTATAATTGCTCTAATTGCATCGATATACCATAATCGGCGTTCCTAGCGATTAAATTAAATAAAAAATACAGTCCACTTAAATTCATACCGCATAAAAAAGCCTTCGGGCGCATAACGCTAACCGCCAGTGGTCAAGTAATCATATTGATAATATTTTGGCCACATCAAATACTAAATTAAAATCACAAAAATATAACATGAAAACTATTAGGTACAGGTACAGTATTGTACTTAGCATATAATTATTTTTAGTGTATTATGTAGTTAGTACTAACATTTAAGTAATTACTTAAAGTAGACGAAAACAATTGTTGAAAGTAAAAACGTGACCTACCATAGTACAATCGACAGCAGATCAACCTTTACATTTTAATTGCAAAGTTGCCAATAACTTAATTATGTAAAGTGCACGCCTGCAAAAGTTGATGATCTTTGAACTTTTAATCCACTGGTGGATTAACCCAGTTATAACCTGTGGGTTGTACCGTGACAAACAGGTTTTTGCTGGCTGCAAACAATGATTCGCCAAATGCTCTGAGATGTGGACAGCGGGCGGAGGGGCTCACAGAATAATAATAGTACCTAGTTAGGTGCAAGTGGCAACGGGAATACACGAATGCGCCCGAATCTTCTCTGGCAGTTTAATTTATTGCGCTAATTTGATATACAGTTTAGCCGTGGTATAATGACAACAAGAGTTGTTTATTTTTACTTAGCTCTTGTTAGAACATCCTTACTAGTCCTACTACAAAAAAAGTACTTTTAGTGAAAGTAAATTTCTTTATACTTATACTATAAACTTTACTTTTTACTTATACTTTACTTTTTCTGGTTCCCACGACACAGGGTATCCTAGTGTGGGGCCAGAAGCAATGAATGTGCCTGTATGTAAATGTTAATGTTATGTTATGTTATTACAAACGAAACATTTAACAGAATATTACGTAAAAAACAACATGTACAAAGGCGAGTTTATCTCTGTAAGAGATTTCTTCCAGCAAACCTTAGAGAGTCGGAGCATCGGTAAAAGAAAACAGGCCTACGTTTACAAAATAGACTACAGAAACTACAAAAAACCTAAACAATTAGCCTTCTTTATGCAGAAAATAAATACGCTACATAGATTATATGTACCTGCCTGCCAAAATTAATAACAAACAAAAGAAATAATACATAAATAAATGTATAGCTCAAAGTTATGATAGAGATAGATAATGCTCTTTCAGCTGCTTCTTAAATGTACCAATTGTGGGGCTAGCACATATCTCACCGAATGGACTGTGAATAAATCACCGTAAGCTCCACTGTTGTGAGCAGGAATTTTTAGGAGGTGGTAGTTGATATTTATAATCGGTCTTTCTCCAGAATGCAGACTGAACTGAACCCTTTGTCTGGAGGAGAGGAGGGATAGTTTAGATTTTTTTATAATAAAGAGAGATTTGAACATTTCGGCGAAAACGAATTGGGAGCCATTTTAACTCATGTCGGAAACTAGACACATGATCAAATTTGCGTAGTCCGTATATGAAACGGATACCGAAATTCTGTAATTGTTCGAGTTTATCTAGCAGCTCCTCAATGGCATCCAAGTAGCAGACATCCGCATAGTCAAGAATAGGAAGAAGAAGAGATTGGGCAAGAGTAATTTTAGTTTTAAATGGGAGAAAGTTCTGGAGGCGTCGCAGCGAATGGAAAGCCGCAAAGACTCGCCGACTGACTTAACTGACATGCGTGGACCAGCAGCGATGACACTCAAATAGCTCTCCTAGGTTCCTAGCCTTTGTCGTATAGGCAATAGCCTTGCCGTTGAAAACAACTGAAGGAACCACAGTCTGCTTCATCAGCAACTTGTAGAAATGCGGACTGCCAATAAGCATTGCATGTGATTTTTTGGGGTTCACTAAAAGACCGAAGTGCTCAGCCCATTTTAGAATAAGCTCAAGGTCCGCATTCAAATTATCAACCGCCGAGTTAAACTCATCCACTCCAAAATGCCAGTAAAGCAGGTCGTCTGCATACAGATGGTATCGAGACGACAGCAAGTCGGTGACAGAGTTAATAAAAATGGAAAACAGGAGTGGGGAGAGGACCCCACCCTGAGGAACGCCTGCAATGAGTTCACTCGAATGTGAGGACGTTTCGTCGGAGCGTATGCACTGCTGGCGTCCCCGGAGATAGGTATCGAACCATTCTGTTACAAGAGGAGATACGTCAAGAGAATCTAGGATAGCTAGGAGAATATCGATGTCAACACAGTTGAAGGCACTGCTAAAGTCAAGCAGTGTCAGCACCGTTGGTTGCTTTTTGTCTCTGGCGAGACGTATATCATCAGTGACCTTCAACAGTGCCCTAATTGTGCTGTGACCAGGGCGGAAACAGAATTGGAACTGGTTGAGGAGATTGTTTTGGGTTAGGATTGTCGAAAGCTGGGTGTTTACAAGGGATTCAAGGACTTTGGAGAGGAATGGAAGGATATATATTGGCCGGTATTCGGAGAACGATGAGGGATGTGTGGTTTTGGGGAGAGGTATAACATGATCCTATTTCCAAGCGGTTGGAAACATGCTGGTTACCAAGGAAAAGTATGTTCTTTGTATGAAAAGTATTTTCTTCATATTCTTTGTATGAAACTAACAATTCTATGAATGCGTCGCAGTGGCGTCTTTTATCATTCTTGTTGGGAATATAAGGTTATTATTACACGGTGAAAACACCTGGTTTGGGATGAACTTTGTAACTACGGTGGTTTTGCGCGAAATCATTGCAAACTGCGCTTGCAAGTGTGACGAGTGCTGGGTAAAAGTACTATCCAGGCTGCAAATAAGAAATAATCCCTCTAAACTTACTAAAAGTTGACGCAGTTAAGTGGTACTTGTTTTCGTCATTATTAATTTCTCGAGTCACCAACACAATAAAGTTTGTGTGTGCTAGTGCCCGGTGATGCTGTGTAAAGTTCTTTTAGCGAACAGTCTGGAACTAGCACAGCGTTTTTAGATTCACTAATATTTTAAAACCAGTTGTACTTGTACTGGTCATCATCAGGTCTCGATTGTTTCCAATATGGCGTAGTACCACAAGCGTCACATACCCTCGCCGTACACCGCTTTATCACTCCGACCCCGATCCGTGGCACGTTGTTTACAAATACTACACGTTTTAGTTTTTTCCCACCTCATCGGGTTTTAACGGGAAATAACTGGGTCAAAACTGGGTTTTAACCCACCGGTAGATTAAAACCCGGGTCATTACCCATCTCTGCCCACGACTCCTCAGGCGTCGACCGATTTCCCTAACGAAACCTCTTCCGTCTTCCCCCCAAACTCCCATTGTCTCGACAGCCAGTCTTACTATTATTTGTACTAATATTGTTAGCTAAGTTCAAAGGCAAAATGCGAGTCGAACTCGCGCTTCGTGGTTCCCTCCTTTACAATAAATGTTCTAAAATTCAGATCGATTTTTTTTATATGCTATAGGTACTGAACTATTTGTAATGACATCCAGTCTTCTACTTACCATATATATTTCCGTTTATACGATATATAGGGGAAATCTTTTATTCATCATTATCAGCCCACCGCTGCCCACTGCTGGCACAGGCTTTTTCCCACTGATGCCATTTCTCATCGTGTTTTCGCATCATAACTGTTTTTAAACATAAAAAAAATGTTAATGTTTTAGGGTATTTTGGTTTGGATAAATGTGACATGTTTAAGATTTTGCGTTTCGTATTATTGTCAAAATAAAAAACAATTTAAAAAAAACCCACAACGTCTCTATCGCAACTCTATAATCCCGTCGGCACTATTTGGGTACGGAACTCTAAAATGTATTTAAGACTTCTCAAGAGATCCTTTACTTCGAGTGTGTAGGAAACTAAAGTCAAGTGCCTTTTTAAATACGTGAGGGGAATGTCGGTAACCGGCCTCGCAGTTTTATTATCAAAGTTTGGGCCAAAGTTCTCCCACTCAAACAGCTCTTACGCCACTTGTTTTCGTCTACGTAATAACATCTTAGCTCTTTGAATAGTATACGCGAGTTTTTTTTTGCTCGAAGAAATTTTTACGGAAACGACGGCACGGAAAAAACGTTCCAGTACACTTTTTTTCTAGCGTTTTACCGAAGAGTCATCACAGATAAAAAAGTTGGTACCTTAGATAGTTTATTTGATTGGGGCTTTGGGTGTAAACATTTTTTTATTACAATCAACGTAATCCCCCTCCCCCGCCCCTTCTATAGGTCTAGGTTAATGTATTTCCGTATGCTTATGTAAGTTTATTATATCTCATATCTATTTATTTTTTCTTGCACTACCTGTCGCCAGTCTCTTCAAAATAAAAGGTTTGCTGCAATAAATAATTTTAATAATAATAACGTCAAAAAAGTGATAGAAGCAAGCCACGGACAACGTTACTGTTTATAATATTTTAATAAATTAATTTAACGGTTTGTTCCAGACGATGCATATGAAAAAAAACTACAAATGGCATTTACAGTTTTTTTTCTGCATCTGCATCGTCTGCATAAATGAATCGCTTTTGTCCAATGATCAATAGAAGTGATTAAAAAGTCTATTAAGTTACAATGTTATGATTTTTGTAAAGTTCAGTGCGACAGCAAACTCAGAACGCATATTTTCACGAAATCAGGCACGATTGAACTGAAAATAACCGCAACAAATCAACCCTCACATTTTCATACATATATTCATGAATGCCATACCGTCTGAAGCCTAGCATCGAAAGATAAACACATTCTCGGACCCAATGCCATCTATCTCCATAGAGTATAAACTTCTGAATAGGTTAACGCAGAAAGCTTAACCGAAAGCAAACCAAAAGTGTATCGAGGCGCGATAGATTTTCTACCCAAGTAACAATTGCCAATTTATATGCTAGTCTACATAAGCACAGTTTGATTTCAAGGTTTTTGGGGTTCCATACCAAAAAAAACTAAGGGCCGATTTCTGAATTGAGATTTTTTACTAAGTAAATGCTTAACTGTAGTGCTGTCTCGTCAAATTTCTCAGAAAAGACAGAACGTTATTTAAGTACTTTCTTAGTGTAATTTCTCAATTCATGACACTCACATTCACTATTCGACATGTTAGCAATACTGCAACATTGAGTGAATGAAGATGACTGAATGAATGAATGAGTGAATGCAGGTTCCTATTTTCGCTCTCTCTGCCTGCGTCCGCCGTCCATGACGATGCAAATGTATTTATAATTATTGTGTTAAACTGTGTTTTCGATTGCAAATAAACGGCAAGGTCAGCCTAAGAACCCACGGCTTTTACAGTCCACTGCCCACTATCGTATTCACTGTCCGAGACTCCACTGCCTCAGAGAGAGGGTTTGGGAGTCACCACGCGTGCAAACCTTGCATTGGCGATTTCCAACGCTGAGCTATGTGAATAGCTCATCTGAGCTACAGCTAACCTGAGTAGATATCTACTCAGGTTTCCTCACGATTGTTTCCTTCAACGTTAGCGAGTGGTTTTGCTACTATGACTTCATAAATGTACATGGCGAAATTCCTGAAAGTGTTATAGAAAATAAAGTCATAGGTCCATGCCTGCGATTTGTTCGACCACTGAAAAAATCATTTGTCAAGTGATTTGGGAAAGCCCAAATTTTTAAGAAAGATAAATATAAGACCTTTCGACTTGCATTACTTGAAGTAAATTTCCCACATAATGTCCACTTATTTTTAGGAAAGTACAAGACCTTCGGACGGAGGACTGGCAATTTTGTTTTTAGATACCGGTTTTGAAAATCACAGATTACAGTCGGCATGCCCACGATCTATACGACTATGCAGATGATAATAGTTTATCTTTTTCTTCATAAGCGTTGTCCCTCGGTCAAAGCTGCTACAGACAGCCAGAGTGACCCGTGTCCAGCCGTTGTCATGCAAATTAGGATTCCCGAAGCCTCGATGATGGGAAACGATTAATCCTCTACTTTCGTCGCGCAAATACTGCTAGTGATTTCTTCCGAATCGCCAAACTTTTTCTTAAAGATCCGTAATTATTTACGCTTTTCTTCTTGAAATATTTATGGGATAACGTTAGGTAACGTTGATATTATACCAGACCTAAATTGGTCAGTTCCATTGGATAAAACATCCTTTGACAGATTATCCCGTCCTAAGTAATCTAGAGGGTTTCATTATTATCAGCTTCACATTTGAAAATAAAAACAAAAAAAGTGAGCAAAAGACAATCTACTATATCGGTTCATAGCAAGTAGTTCGCCTTATCCATTAATAAAGAACACAAATATCAGAAACTCGCGCGTGCATCCCGGAGGGGTACGCAGAGGCAGATCTCTTTCATTACTCGTTGTATTATCTATGAAATTTCTGGTTATATTTGAATAATGATAACAATCTATAAAATTTCTGGTTATATTTGAATAATGATAACAATAACTCCCACACAGTCATGACAATCACTTGACCAGATATACATAATTCTCATTTGAACCAAAAATTTACAAACTCACGGTTTTTTCTTGAAGGATGTGAGAAACCTAATTTTTTAGTAGCTCCGTAGAATCATTTTGTAGTGTACACATTTCATGTATAATAATATAAAAATCTCGTGTCACCGTGTTTATTATATCGACCTCCTCCGAAACGGTCTCTCCCAGTTTTATGATTTTGTATTTTTTGTATTTATTCGCTAAGTCTGGGAGTAGGTCGTAGGCTAAATTCACTTATAATAATAAGAAAAATTCTCATATCAGACCCTTGGTGGCATCTTTATGGGAAAAAGAAAAATATAGGAAAAAAACCAGTGGGACTGTGTCGGGTTCCACAGCCGTTTTTTTTTTCTAAAACGAAACCTCTAAAAATACTAAGATGACCTCTGTGGCGCAGCGGTTAGCGCATCCGCCTACCATGTGAGAGGTTCTGGGTGCGAATCCCGACTTGAGACAAAAAAATCCCCAGATCTTGGATGTTTACTTGTTCGTTAATGTCGCTGTTTCTGGTTCCCACGACACAGGGTGTCCTAGTGTGGGCTAGAGGCATTGTATTTACCTGTATGTAAATGTTAATTTTAATTTCATTTAAATAAGCATTAATTTGTAGCTCAACCTGCGAACTGTCATGAAATGTCATTGCCATCTATAGCGGCACAAGAGTCGCCAGAACTCAGACTCGAGAGTCTGAGTTCTGGCTACTCAACTCAACGCTATAAAAATTAATTGTATACGAAACTTAGTTACAGCCCTCGCGGAAGCAACATGTTTTCGTTGCGGGGTCTTAGCAACCGAACCAACTGAGAATCTGAAACTTTAACCGAACTTTACTGATAAACGTGTCTTATCAAAACGTGACATTCCCATTTCGGAAGGAGAGCCACATGCTTCTCTACACCGTACAAACTTCCGCCCTATTGTGTGTTAGCGTTTCTTGTAGGCCAACATAAATTCCCTGACAAATTAACATGAGATATCACCGCGTTAGTGCTGTGTGTTTAGACACGCAGACGCCTTGTCGCCATTTATTTGCTTGGATTAGGAAAGAGCAAAGGTTAACCTAAGTAAAAGTATAAAAAGCTTCTTGAGTGGCATCATGGCATTTTTTGTCTCAACCTTTTTCTTTCTCTATCTATTCTCTTTTTGTTGATCCTTAACATAGTATTTTTAGAACTCCGTGATCACAACGCGTAGCATATTCTTAAAGCTTGGTGTTTAAAAACCGCGACGTAAACAGATAAGATTTTTCTCGTAGCTTCTTTCGTGCCATTCATCATCATCAACCCATCATGTCCCCACCGAGGGGCACGGGTCTCTTCCCTGAGGAAGGTATGGGGCATACTCCACCACGGGGGCCAAGTCCGGATTGGTGGAGGCTTGTAAGACTAGTGGCTGGTCTTACTGTCAGAAGTTTTCAAGCCACCCTAAGGCCTCGGACTTGGCTTCACGACTGCCATCTATCGAAGGCAGCCGGCACCAACTGCTTAACGTGCCCTGCGAAGCACGGAACCGCTCGGAAAAATGCCACTAGCGTTAGTCATTGACGGTGACCCATCCATGGACTGAACGCGCCGTATGTTGCTTAACCTTAGTGATAGTTTAAGATCACTCAGGCAGCCCAGGCTACGAGCGATTCTTCGTGCCCGCGATCTTTCGTGCCATTATATTTTAGCAAACCAGGATAAAAATGGTAGCTATAATGAAAATAGATAAAATCTTTAGTTATATTTCATTCATTATATTTAAGAACACACAGATATGTGTGGCTACAGACAGATAATAGGGACATCCTACATCTGAATAATATCACCAATGGTATGTTGTGGCCCATCAACCTTCCAGGGAAATACCTAGCATTGCTATGATATATTTGTTTCTTTATTGATACTTTGCACAGAAATTGACAGTATTATAATATTAATATCTTTATCTAAGGAGGTATGCCTTTTCGAAACTTTGTTGAATTGAAATAGTTAGTTGTAAGAAAATGTACCGTTGTACAACTATTTTGTTATCCAACATATGAATATCGTGTTTTTTATTGTTAAGTCAAGCAAGAAAACCGATGAAAATCTGTAAGTAAGTCAGACAAAAGTGATTTATTTTCTGGCGACGTTACGTGTTGTTATGTGAATATCAAGGTGGGCTGAATACAATGACGTCTTGAAGTGCAAAGTCTTCATCTCTTTTGTGTGTCACTTAGGTTAGCTTTTCTTGATGTAATATGCTTCGTAGATTAGCTATTCAGAAAGAAAATCTCGTGAAAAGACATTGATAGAGGTTTATCCTTGCGAGACACAATGAGCTATATTCTACAAACAGTTTGAAAAAGGTATGTTCAAATGTATACAATTTCCATTTATGAATATTCTTAACTTCTATCTGAACATTTGCGTTTAATTAGAATATGTTACATGAGTCTAACAGTACTAAGGGCTGCCAATGATTTAATAATTTCCAAAGGGTTGATTTGGTCAGTTAAAATAAACACTTGAACGTAAACTACACAAACACACTAGTTTAATCTAATGGGCTTCATCAACAATTGAAATTAATATAGCATTAATAAGAGAAAGAAAGATGTATGTACGGTTCGCGAAGCTTGCACGCATACTTTAAGGTAATTGTTGGATTTTCGAAGACTCGCTCTCAGATTTTTCTTTATAACAGCACTTCTATAAAAAAAAATGAGTCAATATCTTGGATGATTATTGCTCCCTCTCACACACTTGCTCTTTAGGTATTTAAATGCTACGTTTTGCCGAAAGGAGAACAAATTATTTTTTATTGAAACGCAGCCAAATAAAAGCTGAAGGGCTTCGCCTACTCAGATTCGACAACACTCCGCAAAGACGCGGAGCCATTGTGCGTTGAGCAAGCATAATAACATTGACAAAGCGGGGGCACAAAACAAACACGACAGAAGAATCATCATCAACCCATTATGTCCCCACCGAGGGGCACGGCTCTCTTTCCTGAGGAAGATATAGGCCATATTCCACCACGGGGTCACCAAGTCCGGGTTGGTGGAGGCTTGTAAGACTAGTGGCTGGTCTTACTGTCAGAAGTTTTCAAGCCGCCCTAAGGCCTCTGACTTGGCTTAATGACTGCCATCTAGCGACGGCAGCCGGCACCAACTGCTGCGAAGCACGTAACCCCTCGAAAAAATGCCACTAGCGTTAGTCATAGGCGGTGGCCCATCTATGGACTGAACGCGCCGTATGTTGCTTAACCTTAGTGATTGTTTAATACCACTCGGGCAGCCCAGGCTACGAGTGATTCAGAAGAATGTCTTAATAGAAATATGTATGTTGCAAGCATTGACTTGAAGGGCCATTGAAACGAAATTGACACAGTCAAGCAGCTGTCATTGTACTACAATGCATTAGCAGAATCTAGGCCCGGGGCCTCGACTCTGTTAGTGCATTACAGTATGATGACAGATACACGGTCTGGTCACGTGACGTGTTGTTTCATACCATGAACGCCTAGAAAGTTTCACGTGAAATCGTCACAAGACAAAGACAAAGAATTTTATTTGTAAAACATGGGTAATCATCTGATGGTATAACAGTAGTCAAAGGAGTCCAGCATGTTTTGCCAATTGAGGCGTACAAGTATTGAGAATTTAAAACATTACAATCATGCAGTTAACATACAATGAATAAGTCAAAATGTCACTTCACGTACTGAGTAGTTGTAGTAATAGTACACGTAGTCACGTTCATGCAGTTGAAATTGTACTACTATGCATTTACAGAATCTAGTTCCAGGTGCCGAGCCTACCTTTCCGTCGCATCTATGCAGCGCAGCGATCATCCGCCAATATCGCCGGCTTGCCGGTTTATCTCTCGGCTGCTGCCGCCCCAAATGACACGCATTAAGCCTAAACGGCTCCGTTAACCTACGTACAGTGCGAGCGCACCCAGTTTCGCCCCTAAGTGTCTTCATTAAGTAATTTGTGGCCGTGATGCCTTTGAACTACCATTTTCGGGCCTCGCAAATGTATGTGGCCGCGCATGGCGTAGTTTATTGCGATTGAAAATACCTACAAGTGCTAAGCTAGTAGTAGTAGCTAGCCACTTATTCTTATGTGTACAATGACCGCGGTGAACTTTACTGCGGCCAATGTAACCGAACTTTCAAAAATAAGCTGGGCTTCGCAAGCCACATCCGAGCCCACCGTCGCAGAAGTCCTACCAATACTTGAGGTCGCCGTCGTCGGACTACGACGAGGAGGACATCATCATCATCATCATCAAGCTAGTATATTACATGTAGTTTGTGCAACAAATTGGGAGATGAATCACTTTTCGTTATAGTTATTTCATTTTAATTTGTATAAGAATAAAATAGCATCTATAGGGAATTTTATTTATACAAGAAATAAAGTGTTAATTTGGCACTCATACAGTTATTAAATACATTAGAGAGATAAAAAATGTCTGCACACAAAAACCCAAAAACAGTAATAAAAGCAGTTTTTCTTGTAAATATAAAAATAAGGTGCATGATAAAACTTATATAAAGAGAAATTTCAGGGGTTCACTAGGCTAGGCCTGTGACATGGGGAATCGTAGGTAATTAATATAAGCGAAAATTGATACAATAGTACCAATATGATTTCCGCTCAGCTTAATGCCGTGGCCGATATACGGCGCTGATTTTCAGCGCATGCCTAAAAGCTTATACCTAACTAAAAAATAAAATTTAAAATTTGAACTACTGAAAAAACTTTACCAAAACAAACTCGCCACAGCACTCCAAAAACGCCGGCAACCGAGCCACATATTAAATAACACGGTTGTCGTATATGGGTCGAGAAAAATGAGCCAAAACTGCTACGCAACGGACACTGCATAGCTGAGCGTCCACTGGATCGAAGTCGGAGCGTACGCACCAGGCGTCGGTATACACATAATACCGAAAGGTTACGTCCACTGCATTCGGGTTTTCCGTCGGCAATATCGGTATTTTTAAAGCAATCGAGATCGCATGTGCACTTGTGTTCCTCTATTGGTTATGATAATGTGGATGTTTTAAATTGAAAAGTTCTTCATATTTTTCCATTAGACTTAATAAAACTTCTTCGGACATCGTGAATGTAAATCTAGTCATGTAAAAGAGTCGCAAAAATCATGTCTATTTCACAGATAGAATTTGCAAAAAGTAATTCTTAGGACCCACGTCAAATAACATAGGATTACAAGCCTGGGAATACATATAGCATGAATTCCCAAAACGATTATACATATAATCGCGGTTAAACTCATCTATAATATAAAAATGAATCGCAGAATGTGTAGCTAAGCGCAAATCTCGAGAACAGTTGAACGGATTTCACTAATTCTTGCTTTTAGAATATTCCTTAAAGTACGAGGATCGTTCTTACGGAGAGAAAATTTTTAAAAATTGCCTAAAAATGAGGAAGGTTTAAATGGTAAGAAAAAACTAAAATTTTGGTGGTACGAAACTAGCCGGGACAGCTGGTTTAATATATAACGAGTGAATCATTCGTATAATCAATTATCATTATCATCACGCCAAGCGTCTCGTTGAAGAATAAAATCTAAGTTCAACTTGAATAAACGTGCGCTTCAATCTTTGTTATTTCCTTGCTTGCGATTGTAAACATACGTACTTTCTGACTTTTAGCTGTGCTTTTAGCTTCAAGTTGCACAAATTTTTCCTCGGCAGCGCTTCATATTGCCTTTTCCCAAATAACATCACGTATGCTGTCTCCGATTCAACCCAGTCCTGTTTGTAATTTCACTGTTTCTGATTCCCACGACACAGGGTATTCTAGCTGTGGGGCCAGAAGCAATGTATGTGCCTGTATGTAAATGTTTAATGTTCATTAAGGATGGGGCCAAAAAACAGTCGCTCTACCAGACCGGGCCACTATTTACTACTTTTGTCATCACATCACTGATTACATACCAAAATAGCGGCCAGTAAGGCCCGCGTATACCACACCGTTAAACTACCAATTCGCTGCACCAAATGTATTCGTAAGTTGTTTATCTTACTAGTAAAGTGAAAGCAAAAATAAACAACTTATAAAGGCATTTAGCGAAGATAATTTTATAAGGTTTGTCAGGTTCGCGGAAAACCCTGGGGCCTGTTTCATAAACTTACAATTCGTGGTTTTCTATACAAATACAAATACATTTATTATTACCACATAAAAATACATTCATCCTTATTATCTAAAGATTGTATGGACACCAACAGATTATTGGTGACCCTCACACTAGGTCAGGCCTGTCCTGTGAGGGCCATTTAAAAATATTACCAGATAGGTTTTTCTTTTAGTAGCTACTTTGACACAGTGTTGACGCTTTTGATGGAAATGCTACCTAACTCATTCATTAAATGATTGAGGTCAACACCTCAATGTGTTGTAACAACAACAAATATAATTATAATTTAATTAAAGATGTTAGGAATGTTATTTCAATATCTACTTAATTTAATGTATTAGGTATTATTTTCCTATCACTAATATTACATTTTCAATGACATTACAATGACAAAATACACTGCACGGTCGATTAATCCACAGATTAACATAACGACTCTGCTACGAAGTGTAGATAAAATACGAATTGTGGTTCTATGAAATCCAGGGTTTTCTGCATCCTTCTACAGGACACAGGATGAGCTTATATAATGTATGTAATTATTTTATTTGTACACAGTAAAATAAAATAACATTTTTTATCTGGCTTCTAAACTGGTATTTTTGCAGTAGAGATCGGTAGCACGTCATCCTTTACATCAATGCACTTTATGCCATTGCGTTACAGGTCACCTTGCGACAAAAATGTAAGGGTTGATGTGCTGTCTACTCTACCAAAAGGTTCTACGAAAAGTGATACAAAGTAGAAAGCAATCTCGAATTGACTTGTTTTTTAATCCGTTTTTTAATTCAATGCAAAAAAAATGTCGCGGTGTTACCGTTATAAAATATATATGTTTACTCGGTACATTTTTTTTTACCGTGAATAGAAGACTTGTGTGACCAAAATCCTTAATTATCACATCAAAGACATTAAAGTTTAATTCCTCATAAGAGCAAAGTAAAAAAAAACACCTACGTAGCACAAACAATTTTTACTTGGAAGTAAAATGGGGTTATTTGATTTTTGTGTCCTAGCAACATTCAGACATTGGATTGTATAGAGATGTCAACGTGACTGTTTTATTTTTTTGCATTGAACTAAAAAACAGACTTTGGCTCACTGGCTCCTAAACATTCCTTCTAAATTCAATGGCCAAACTAATTCAGGAGTCAATCAATGTATTGGATTCATTGATTGTCTTTACAGAATAATACTTTTTACGCGTAATAAGGATCTTTTATTGCAGGAAAAGAATCTGAAAATCGCAATACAATGAGGCGTTTTCAAAAAAAAAACAACTAGTTCCACAACACTTACTAGATGGCGTGAAAGTCAGAAAAATATATCTGTCAAATCCACCCGACAAAACATTTTATGTAAAAAGGATGCCAAGACACAAGCTCATGATGTGATATGTATGCGTTCAGTTTAAAAAGTTATCAGAACTCATGCATGACTATCTATGTTACATAATTTTATTATCATTTTATTTATTACCTTAGCTTAAGGCTTGCCCGTTACTTCTTAACTAAGGAAAGAAATTGGGTATTGTAAAACGGGCAAGCCCTATTCTTTACCATGATGATTGTATGATTGGTAAAATTAGGGCTTGTTTTGTCATCCTTTTTATGAAATGTTTTTTTGTAGAATGGTTTATTTATTCGGGCTGTGTTTTTATTCCATACAAAAGTTTTCGTCGCTTTCTGACTTTTCTAGTAATCTGACCTAATTTGGCGCCATACACTTTCTATCCCTATCAACAGCAAAATTAGATGGTATGATGTAGGATTGGTACTTAATCTACGAAACACTTCAAGAAGAGGTAGGTGGGTGAATCCACTCAAATTGACGGCGTCATTGTCCTTGGAAGTGTCACACTTATATTTTGTCAGTGCAACAGGTTGTTAAAGATATTTTTATTTCTATATTAGTTGGAGTTGACTGACAATCTTACATACTGTAACGTCAATAACTGTATACTTATTATATTTCTGTTGTGCTGAGAACTGTGAGAGATTAATGACAACAATGACGAATTAGCGACAATTCGAGGAGATTCACCCAGGTAGGTAGTGCACTATCCATCTTCTCGCGTCTTGGCGAGGGCGCTCCCGTGCCCCTAGAAGACTGCACAGACTAAGTAGGAAATACTGTAATTTTGTTAGACTGCTGTATGTAAGTTTTTACTTACTTTACTTTTAGTTTTGGTTTCGATACCTTGTAAATTAGGAACTTTCTTTGAGTATACAAAAATGCGTACCTGTGCCGTTGTGACGTGCAAAAATACAGGAATTCATACATTCCCCAGTACCAATGAAACCCTGAAGCGACAATGGATCAAAGCAACCAGAGTCGATGTAAATCGAAAAATTGGATGGAACATGCGTAAACATTCATGTATTTGTTCGGATCATTTCACCCCAAACGATTATATGACACGTAAGTACGAATTTCTTCGTTTAAGTTCAGTAAAATAAAATATTAGTGAAGTAGATGTAAAATATTATTATTCAATTTTGCTTTTCTCTGTTTTTAGGTGGCAAACTAAGAATACCAAAGAAAACAACTGTACCATCCATTTTTCCTTGGACGGCAATGGCTTCGACTTCATCGAGTGATATTGCCGAACCGAGAGATTCGGAACGGTCGACCTAACCCAGTACATTAACTGTCAAATTCTCGCGACTTTTGGCGTTGTCGCGCGCGACTCGCGTCCTCGTACAGTGCCACCATCTTATCTGTTTAGTTGATAGCGGCGCTAGTGGAGAATTTAGTAGTAAAATTTGAGGAATTTACCTAGACAAATGAGAATATTTTAACCTGTCTTTCAATTTTAATGAAAATATATCTATAAATCTTAGTGACTGAATAAATAAAACAAAAAATGGGGAACAGGATTTACAATTTACATGTTAGTTACAATTTTGCCCACCTGAACAGATAACTTGGTGGCGCTGTACTACCTTTGCTGCGTCAAGAAGCGAGCGGTCACAACCACAGATTAAATAAAAAATGCTACGTTTATGACAGAACTATTTTCGCCAACTGAGCGCCATCTATTGAGTTTTTGTGTTATTAACTTCTTTTTTTTTTCTGAAAACGGCTCATTTCAAAGTGGATAGAAATTTCTATCTCCCGAGCGGGGCTTCCCGCGATTCAATTTGTAATGAAATAGGTATCCCGCACTATTGAAGCGAAAATTTGTTTCCTCGTATGCTGATTTGCGTTCGGATACGAGTTCATTACGATCGCGGGGTTCGCTCTGTGTGTAATTGTGTTTAACCGTAAATTTGACTGCCGATTAAATTCTACAACCTGCTCTGAGTGTTCATTCGAGCGTTGGCTCGAAAGCTTTAGCAAATTAATGTTGGAATCATGTTCATCAAAGGCGTTTGTGTCAGCTAATTCTGTCTCCGGACCAATCCTGACTTGGCCCCCGTGGTGGAGTATGGCCTTTACCTTCTTCAGGGAAGAGACCCGTGCCCCTCGGTGGGGACATAATGGGTTGATGAGGAATTCTGTCTCTCTCCCTATTTGTCTCTCGTTTATTCCTCTGTTGCATAGTTTGGTTTAATTTACATGCATAAAAGCAGAATTTACCCAAATAAATCTTACTCCCCTGGATCAAAATTAATTGGTAGCCGATGTGACCAATGAGTAATGACATTTCTTAACTGCGCTCCTTCCGCTTCCTATCCCCTAAGTATCATTTGGCGATTGATATCTGGATGTCTGCAATTAGCAAGAATAATGCGATGACTCTACCCCAATCAGCTTCTTGGGGTCCTAGCACATTATAGCGGTACCGCTACGGCACGGTTTTAACCAAGCAATTAACCTTTTATTCAAATTTGGGCATTATAGTTGTGTGTGGTATCGACTTTTTTTCGGTGACATAATGTAACATAACATTATGTCACCGAAAAAAAGTCGATGGCGGGCAGTCAGCGCACTTGCCGATAACATAGAACTAAACTAGGAACCGGAGCGCTTCCAACAAGCGGACTGCTCGCTTTCAGCGCGCCGATTGAAGGGAATCCAGGGGGTAACACTAACCACCAAAGAAATAAAAGCATATGTGAGTGGTTGAACAAAAAGGGACCTGGAGGGATTGGAAGCGGTTATTTTTATTATTTGTATTTTTTAATTTGTGGTAAAATTAGCTTTGTTTTGGTCTAACCAGAATATTTTTAGGTGCCGTAGTTATTTTTTTATGATTTTTTTTGTGAGCCGATCCGAGTCGAAACCTGTCTATACACGAAACTTCAAACGCGATTTTCTCGAAATCAATTATTTTCCCTTGAGGTCCCTTTTTGGTCAACCACTCACATATCTGTTTTACAGATCTACAATTAGACGTAGTTTAGTAAAAAGGTTCCAACTCACACAAAGTGCGTTTTGAGATAGTTGAGCTTTTAGGTTTAAGCCGATATACGGTCTCCGTACATGTGGGTTGGACTACCACGTGCCGTAACTTTGCACATACTCATCGGATCGCTATGAAAGTAGAGCATAGTGATCATTTTGGTACATTTAACTAAAATGATCATGTAGTGGGTGGAACCTTTTTGCTAAACTACGACCAATTTAGAAAAAGATTCTGTACAGTGATTTTTCGGACCTATGACAATCTAGGATTACGAACCTGGGACTAGACAGATTTCATACCGGATTTTAACCAGTTTTCCAGTTAATGACGATCTCTATGTCTTAGCGGTTAGCGCATCTGCCTACCATGCGAGAGGTTTCGGGTTCGAATCCCAGCTGGGGACAAAAAAATGCCCCAGGTCTTGGATATTTACATGTCTGTGATGTCGCTGTTTCTGGTTCCCACGACACAGGGTATTCTAGTGTGGGGCCAGAAGCAATGTATGTATGTAAATATTTATGTTTTTAATGCTATCTAGCCTTGGGTTTTTTGCCTTATGTTTACGGCTACAGGTCCTAAAAACACCTTTATTACGATTGAGACACTTTAAAGGCACTTTTTGCAAATTCGATTTGTAAAAAAGACATGACTTTTTCCTCAGTGGCGCTAGTGTTACCTCTTGCAAGCCCTTAAGTTCTACAGAACCGTCGCAACATCCTGTATAAGTCAATGCTTTTCACAGAAAATTCTTCATTACTGCTTCAAGTCTTATGATAAAAACATTTGTCAAAGACAATCCAAGTCCAATTTTTAAGCTTGAATTCGACAATCCGCGGAGGACACGAGCGGCGATTTATCTTTTACAGGTTTTATTTAGCGACTCATGAGGATTACAGTCTGGCTTTTAGAATATACCTCGGCTATTATCGGATATATTCGTGTAATAGATATAATTATCCGAACTAATATGACACTTAATTTCTAAATCGGAACTAATGTGACGGAAAAAAACTAATACAGAGCAGGAAGCACTCGTGTGTTTTCGGCGAAAACCGAAGCCTACTCTAGAGCCCGAGGTATATTCTAACCCCCTTATTCATAAAAAACTTTAAGCATTGGTTAAGTAAACAACTGATTAAATGTCATGTTGTCCTTTATATTTCAATGACATCTGTCAAGGACAGCATGACATTTAATCAGTTGTTTACTTAACCAATGCTTAAATTTTTTTATGAATAAGGGGGTAAAAGCTAACAGACTAGACCCGGTTTCATCAAACTCTGTTTGTTAGTGGTAAACGCGGCATTTATAAATCAGCCGTCAAAACTAACAAGGATGTTAAAGCAATGTTAAAATGTCCATGTCCTATGAGCTAAATTTAACACACCATTAGTAAATCAAGCATTACGTGAATGAAACGCAAACCAGTCATTCAAATTCCTGTCAAACGTTAAACATTTGCGTCTGTGGTTCAACGCTTTTGAGGTTGTGAAAAGATTTTTCTGGTTTGTTTTGTTGTGATATTGTTAAATTCGTGCGTTTTCTAAATTAAATTACAAGGGATGTCTAAGAAAACACGATAACCCAATTTTTCTGCTAACGAAAAGGATATCCTCACCCATTCAAAGAACAAAGATGTAGTGGAAAATAAAAAAAAACAGACGCCGTTACGACTTCTATGAAACACGAAGGATGGCTGCAGAAGTCCAGGGCCTAGATTCTGTTAATGCATTGTAGTACAATGACAACTGGATGAACGTGGCGATTTAGTTTCATTGCCGCTTCAAATCAAGCAATGTAGGCGTCAATCGTATGGAAAAAGACGTCGCGTGACCTGACCGTGGATCTGTCATCGAACTATAATGCACCAACAGAATTAAGGCCCAGGTCAGCGTATTCGTCAAAGTAGTCACGCTGTGTTTTGAAAATCTTAGGACGGCGTATAACGTGCTCCAAATTATCCAAATTTTCTAAAACATCTTCATTTTCAAAAATAATATTGTAGGCAGCGTCCATTTTGACAGTTTTGACGGAACTAAATCGACTGTTAATGTTTTAACGGACCTCCAATGCCAGGATTAGATTTGATGCTTTGTTAAAGAAGTTAACGGTCCATTAGAGCGTGGTGGGACACTCGACAGCATTTAACAGTCCGTCAGACGATGTAACAGACTGTTAGACCATTAACAGAGCTTGGAGAAACTGGGCCTCTACCTTAAAAATGCGCAATTTTTAAATTTCTTCGTTAAGTTTTTGTCTCAGAATAGCTTTTGCTTTATTTGTTTTGCTCAGATTTAAATTTTTCGTATAAAATTGTCAAATATTCCGATACATTACATAATTCAAAACATAACATTACGGAGGTATACATTGCGCTTACGAGAGGTAACTCTGAGTAGGTACACTGCATAACAATATATGGACAATGCATTTCCCGGTGTTTTCCTGTACTGCTAGTTAATAAGAACGGAAGGTAAAACTGTACTTATATTCGGGTTGATATTTCAAGATAGGCCATAAACCAGCAATCGACGGCTCAAGTTCGGGGGGGTATTTTAAATAATTTCCCCCGAGACGCGTTCGCAATTTATCAATGTCGACTGAGACGTAGGCTGTAGCTTGACGTGAAATTAACCACTTATAATGTCCCGTGTGAGTGTTACTAATGGGAGACTAGTCGTGTGGATTAGGTTCGTTTGTGGGGTCTGACGGAATGTTCACTTAATCGAAACGAGCTAATACATTTTCATTTTCAGCCAATTTTAAAGGGCAGTAGTAGCGCAGGTAGCGTAGAAGAATGTTTGTCTCACATTTAGGAGATGTGACGACTTTGTTTTCTAAGAAACTGGCCCTTAGGAGACAAAGGCCCCGTATCTGAATTGAGAATTTCACTATGTAAATATGTACTTAAGTAACTTTCTGTCCCGCTCTTCTGTGAGAAATTTGACGAGACAGCCCTTTATTTCCTAATATTTCTTAGGTGTTTAACCTCGTAAGGCCCAATGTCGTCAAGTGATCACAAAAACAATTGTTATTTTCAAGGTCGGGCCTTACGAGGTACGAATCTAGTTGAAACTCATAACTTAGACAAAATGCCTCTTTCTCCGTAGTCCGTAGTAGACGTGGCTTAGACCAAGATAATCTGTTAAAGATCAAACTACTGGCTCACAATGGAATGCAATAGAATGGCTTTCGTGTGCGCCATTAGTCCAAGCGAGCTTAACTGGCAACTTAACATTTATACCCACTTCAAAGGTGAATAGACAATTGCATATAATACACATTGTATACAGATTGATACACCATGTGTAATGATTTGCTAGTAAATATTTATAGAAATATTTGCCTTATGTTCCAGTAAACTACCGTGTAATAAACTGGCGCTTTTCTTGGTAAAAGCTCACGTATCTCATTGCAAAGTACCGCGTACATACGTAACATCGTTGCACTTTTATTGCCACTACTAGCGCCCTCCCAAGCGTGTAGTGTTTTCTTACAACTCAGCGTTACTTGAGCTACACACGGATTTAAATACTTCGTAAACTGGATAGCTTACACGAATTTACAATGAACACAAACTTACACTCTAAACAATTGATATAAAGTTTATATTTCTCCGTCAAAAGTGAAAGTAGCAAAACAAGCCGTGTGAGATGGTTTAAAAGTAGTAGTGCGTCCTTGTCTACCGAGTTGCCAGAACTAAATAAAATCCGATTTGGTACTCTATTTATTGGGCAGACGGCAGTATTATTTCTTAGATATAGTGACATTAAGCTTTTTTGTATAGTTAGAATATTGAAACTAATAATTTATAATAAGAATTTTATTATCTCAGTTAAAAAACGAAATAAAAGCAGTTTTAAGAAAAATGTAGTAGCTTTTCGTCATCCTAAGTTACCGCCTGAAGTAATTTGCTGTTTTTACGTTTTGAGTGTGATTTGTTGTATAATGGTGTATTTTTGCTGTGTTAACGGATGTAGAACCAAATGGTATTCGGGGTGCGGCTTATCTTTTCACAGGTGAGTCAATTTCATAATTTTCGAAATAATGCTAGAGTAGGGTGTCCATTATGCATGGGCGTACTCAGGATTTACTGGTGGGGCAAACAAAAGTTAAGAAACTTCGTGGGTCTTCGTCTTTATTCGTGGGATTCTTATATATAATTTAGTTTTAAATTGTTTGTTATGTCTAAAATGTCCTTGTTATATGCATAATATACTTACAGGATTCCTAAAGACGCATTAATGGCTGAGAGGTGGAAAGAAAATATACCTGATAAAGTCACCAAGACATCGGTCGTTTGCAGTCTACATTTCAAAAATGAAGATTTTGTCAATCAGTCAAGAAAAAGATTAAAATCTACAGCAATACCGTCAATATTCCTAAAGGTGAGGAAAAATTTAGAACTGACCACTACAGAATAGAACAAATTGAAATTATTGTATTTTGAGAACACTTTTTTTACAGATTGTTCCAGCCGAGAAAGATATTCACATGCTCAGTAGCATATTATTGATAGTGTTTGATGTTGTAAAATACACCGAGAAATTGTTCGTAAACTTATCGACGCTGATGGAGGAACATTTGAAGAAGAAATATATGATTAACATAATAACACAACACTTTTATCCCCGATTGAAAGATATTTCTCATCCAGTACAGTCTCACTCCACTGACACATGAAATAGAAATTATTAAATGTATTGTAAATAAATATCTGAATATGAGACGAAACACGTATGCAAAAAAGGAGACTGTGAAAATCATGGGCAATCGAATTGCAATGCGCTGAAGATTGAACAAAACAATTTTATTTAGTAACGTTTAGTGTAGTTAAATGAATAAGTACCTACATATCTACATCGATTTGGCCGATAGAATTTTAAAAAGTTAGTAAAACACAGTAATTATTACCTTCTCGTTTTATTTTCTACATTCCTACCTAAGGTATTTAAGTAAGGTGAGTTTTTAAATGTTTTTATTACACACACTCTAAATAAAATTACAATGTAGATACTTACAATGGGACATAAATAGTTCGGAATTAAAGTTTTGGTGAGACTACACTAGAGGTGAGTCTGTAGTCCGGCTATTGGCACAATTTTTGTACATACACAACACGAGGCGTAGTGATGAGGCGCTCTCATTATATTCTCTTTTATGTCGTGCTGTACGTCTGTTAAAGTTCTTGTATTAATAGGTTAATCTGTCATAAAAAAATCGAAAAAATTATATTACATTAAAGATTAAATATTTCCTTACTATAGATAGCTTTTACTTATACCACGCATTTTGGGTACCTCACTACTTTGGACCTGGACCACTGCTGGTGAAGATTTATAAATATGTGAGTGGTTGACCAAAAAGGGACCTGGAGGAATTGGAAACCGTTATTGTTTTTATTTGATTTTTTTAATTTATGGTATTTTAGCTTTGTTTTGGTCTAACCAGAATATTTTTAGGTGCCGTAGTTATTTTTTTATGATTTTTTTTGTGAGCCGAGCACGAATCGAAACCTATAGAAACACGAAACTTCAAACGCGATTATCTCGAAATCAATTATTTTCCCTTGAAGTCCCTTTTTGGTCAACCACTCACATATCATGGACACTCTATTCGAAAGAGACGCACTACGACTTTGGAGCCTCTCACTCAGCTCATTTTTTATTTCACTGTGCACAGTCCAGTTGTAATAAAGGTTTTTTTTTTTGTAATTTGTTCATTCACCTATCTGAATGGCCAGTATTTTTTGTAGACTTTTTTGTAAAAAGTTAAAATAAAACTCCTTAGAACTCTTCATAGAAAGTTTAGTGGCAACCTCTACCCTCGCTCAAACAAATCTTTAGCGAGTATCTCGTTTGTTATTTTCATCTTGATAAATAATTATATTATATTATATTTATTTAATTAGAATAATATAGCAAGTTTATTGTTGACCGCCATTTTTTACGCTTGGTTAGAAACTGTAATCCCAAATCAAAGCGGTATAGAGCATGGTGACATTTGAAAATGTGTTCTTTTATATTAGAGAATTTCCAGTCGATGTGAATTTGAGTCCATTGTTAATGTGAATTTCACTGTTGCCATTGGGCAAGATAATGACATCCTCATAATCATGACTTCATCGGTAATTGATAATTTTTTCCGGATCAGAGTATGCGAAGACAAAATATTTTCCATTTCTTGGGATTCTATCAATAAAGCGCTCTTACCTCTGCGATGCCTCTTGAGTCATTCGAGTCACTCATTTCAAGATGTCGTCATAATGAAACAGTAACTTGACAGCGCACTCAAGCGAGCATCATTGACTGCCTCATTGGTCGAGTCGTTGAGGCTTTTAGCTACCAAGCAAGAGGTCGTGGGTTCGATTCCCACTGGGGGCCGCAGTACATTGGTACAAATGGCCTCAGTCCGGATGTTTTTTGATGTTTGTAATGTCCCTGCCTGTTTACCATAGTAACCTTGGTGGTTTGGTTACCATTGATTCTGTAAAAGCATTGTAGTAACATAACATAACATTTACATACAGGCACAAACATTGCTTCTGGCCCCACACTAGGATACCCTGTGTCGTGGGACCCAGAAACAGCGACGTCACAAACATGTAAACATCCAAGACATGGGTTTCTTTTTTTTTGTCCCCAGCCGGGAATGGAACCCGGGACCTCTCGCATGGTAGGCAGATGCGCTAAACACTGCGCCACAGAGGTCGTCAATGGCAGGTCAATGGTCGTCGAGATACAATGACAACTGCATGAACGTGGCGATTTAGTTTCATTGCCGCTTCGAGTCTGCGTGCGTACACATGTCAAACCTTCTAGGCGTCAATGGTATGAAAAACACGTCACGTGACCCGACCATACATATGTCATAGTACTATAATGCACTAAGATAATCGAAACCCAGGTCAAGGGATTGTGCTGTGTGGAAGTTAAGTTCGTTATTATTATAATAGGCTAGTTTCCCAAAAAAATGTAATTAGTCCGTCTTTTAGATTATTCAAAAATAAGGGACACGTATTGTTTTATTTGTAAATTAGACCAAAAATGACAAAGATATAGCCCATTTAAGTTACGTGTGACGTCACGCCGTGCTGCATTTTGTAGCACTGAGTGACGTCACACGTAACTTCAATGGGCTATATCTTTGTTATTTTTTGTTTAATCGAAAAAAGAAAAAATACGTATCTAATATTTTTTTATAATCTAAAATACGGACTAAATAGAATTAAATTACTTTGACCCTTGAAACTACCCTATTGAAGGGTGTTTTGGAAAAACAACCAATGTCACATTTTTGTAATTTATTTTTTTGCTCTATGGACTATTGTTTGTACTTCATACTAAGGTAGGTTTAGGAAATACCAGTGTAATCTCCGTTTTTACGTACAACTAGGTAGCTGTCCCAGCAAACTTCGTGCCGCCAAAGTTTTCGTCTTTTTTCCATATCGCACCTTCTCTAGAAAACTGTCATATCACAAAAAACATAGTTTTGAGAAAAAGGCAATTAAGTGATTTCGGTCTTATATTTTTTGCCATTGTGGTAAATTTATTATAATATTACATTGTGGTAAATATAATATTTACTACAATGGCAATAAATATAAGACCGAAATCACTTAATTTGTGTTTTTCTCAAAACTATGTTTTTTGTGATATGACAGTTTTCTAGAGGAGGTGCGATATTGTCTCACTTTTAAACCTTCCCTTTTATAAGGCATTTAAAAAAAAATCTCACCGTAAGAACGTAAGAAGCATCCTCATACTTCAAGGAACATTTAAAAAAAAGAATTAGCTGTTCTCGAGATTGGCGCTTAGCAAGATTCATATTTTTAAAGATTTTTTTTTAAAATGTGACCTTGGTTGTTTATCCAAAACATATCTGTATAGCTAAGCTATCAGTACTTCCGACATAAATGTCGCGCTATTTCTTATTAAGCCTGCTGGTACGTCTGGCATCCGTCTCGGTCACGCATTTCAACATTTTTATGATTGTAATTAAATTACGGCCCTCTTAGACGTATTGACGTATCGACATTTAGACCACGAGGGAGACCTATGTTCTGCAGTGGGCATCATATGGCTGATGATATATTTTTTATTTGCTTACAAAAATATTTTATGATAAAATTAAATATAAAAAAATTAATTAAAAAATTATTTGATGATGAAGATGAGGACGTATTTTAGCTATCATGTCGATAGGTAGATAGATAGAATATTCTTTATTGCATGTACACCAGGAATACTTTAATTTACACTTGAAATTTGACAAAAACAATAATGCATCTAATTTTTTTTGCATTGTATGCAATGCAAAAAAAAATAAAAAAGATGAGAGTTTATGTATGTATGGACTCCTAAAATAAAATTTCGTTTTCGTTACCAAAAAATTGCTGTAGCACTTAAATTAAATTTAAGATATGCGTAATTGTATCATAGAATTTACAACTAAGACGAGTGTCGGTCATAACAGCCCATCAGCTTTCTCTAAGCCCAAAAAGTTCAATATTTAATACATTTTGCTGAATTCCAGATAGCTTCTACAATAGCGCTTCGGGGCAAACTGAGATACGGCCATTGTATTGCTTGCAACGCTCTTGATTCTCAATAGAAACAGTACGGAGGTATTATCCTCCGACAAAGCAAATTGCTCGTGTATTTGATGCATTTGACCGCACCACGCACGAATCCATAATGTGTCCATAGCAGTTATTTCGGTGAATCTGAGTAGACTAAGGCCATATGAATACCCCGACCCGAAGGCAGCTAACATTGTACATTATACAATACACTAGCAGATTGTGCATTTTTTAGGCTTACATAAATTTTCTGGTGTTCTCATGATGTTTTCTATAGCTGCTAGCGACTTGAATTGCTTTCTGAACAAATTCGCAAATGGGTAACCTGCAATAGTCCGCCACTTTTTTATTATTATATATTCAAGACAATTTCTATAAAAATATGTATTATAAAAAACGCTCACTGAAACCTGCAACGAATATGAACCTTTTCCCCAAAACTGCGTATAATATTACATCATTCACTCGCATGGTTGAACATTATTAATCCGTTCGGATACAAATATTCAATTATAGGAGCTGAACAAAAAAACCCTTTGAAATGTGTAATAAAAATCCGTCCAGTCATCTGAAAAAGCTTTCCCGATGTTCTATTGGATAGATTTATAATAACATTGGGTACGTTACGTCTTGAGGACACACCAAGATACTAAACGCGATCAAAAACTTGCAAACAATACCGTGTTTGACTGCAGTCGATACATCTCTCAAACGTCTTAAGAAGACTTTTATCTGAAAATCTATTATGTACCTACCGTATGTAATAAGTACAGTCACGGGCAATAATATAATACTCGTAAATACACTGTAACATTCTTTCGTCTCGTTTCGTCTCATTTCATCGTACACTTCTTTCTAGATTGTTTTAAATTAAGATTTTTAGAAAGTATGACAGTGTATACATATTTTTGCTCGTGACTGTACACTTATGTAAAGTTGTCAAATAAAGTTTATCCTTATTGTTATTAAGGAATCCAAAAATTGCTTAATCCATTACTTGTAAGTGTTACTGAAAAAGCTTACAAACTAATCACCCTGGCATACATATGATAGGTATCATACGATATATTTCTGTAATTTCCCCGGCTGGGGAGAAAAAAAAACCCTAGGTCTTGGATGTTTGCATGTTTGTGACGTCGCTGTTTCTGGTTCCCACGACACAGGGTATCCTAGTGTGGGGCCAGAAGCAATGTGTGTGCCTGTATGTAAATGTGTATGATTATGTTATGTTTAAATAAAAGTATTTTCTGTAACAATTTTAATTATTTTAATGTTATAACTTATATGTTATAACTGGATGTTATAACTGGAGCGCATCAGTTGAAGAACCAGCTATCGACCAAGCCGAGTGCTTAAAAATAGAACTATCCAACAGAACTACAATATTTGGTATTTACAGATCACCCTCGTTTTTACCGCCTACCTTATTCATAGACAGTCTTTCTAAACTCTTATCTCAAGTAAACGGCAACTTTCCTGTTTTCGTCTTAGGTGACATAAACATAAACATCTTACTAATCAAACTAACAAACTAAAGAACTATCAAACTAGACTTACAAGATCAAAATAGCTCTGAATACCTTTGCTCGCTTGCTGAGCTGGGCTTTATCCCTGCAATCACCAAGCCAACCAGGATGCTTACCTGCCTAGATCACATCTTTGTAAAAGCCAAATGCAGTAAGATTATCGGTATGGTAAGTCATCTTGATATCTCTGACCATGACATCGCTATTGTATCAATGTCTTTCAAAGGCAGTAAAAAGACAAAAACCAGAATGGTCCAGAAAATCGACTATAAAGCCGTTTTCGCTGAGCTGAGTGACATAGATTGGTCCGATGTCACTGATTCGCAGGATGTTAACATCGCGGTTAGGGAATTTCAATCGATACTCACAGCAGCAATAACTAGGCACACTACCCGGAACCGTATTAGCCGCTCTAAATATATTGAGAAATTGTGGATTGCACCCGGGCTCCTTAGATGCATGAGACACAGGGACAAGCTACATTTGGATGTTTGAAAACATCCTAAAGATCCTGTACTTAAATTAATCTACAGCAGGTACAGAAATTTTCTTACAGACCTACTGCATAAATTAAAGAGAGAACACGATAGCAAAGAACTAAACGACAATAAAAACAACCCGAAAAGGTTATGGAAGGCTATAAAAAGTATTTCAGAACAATCTAGTACAACTAAAATTGCTACCCAACTAACTCAAATTAAATCAACACTGCAAGTGTCCGTAGATGTCTGCAACGATTACTTTGCAAATATTGGATCTAATCTTGCTGAGAATCTACTTTCCAAACTCGAAGTTACAGAGGATTTACTGGCAACAGAAGCTAATATAAGTAAAAAGCCCAGCTCATCCGACACATTCTTTACTGCCCCCACTGACGAAAGTGAAATTAAACAACAAATAAGCGAACTTAAACAAGATAGCGCCCCAGGATTGGATAACTGCACAGTTGCGTTAATCAAGAGTATCAAATGCAGGATAATTGCGCCTTTGACCCACATCTTTAACCTAAGTATGTCCAGTGGAGTCTTTCCCTCTGAGTGGAAGCTGGCCGCGGTTGTCCCAATACACAAGAGTGGACAGACGAATCAGCCTGAAAATTATAGGCCCATCTCACTTCTGACCATTTTTCTAAAATATTAGAAAAAAATATTAACAAAAGACTGATAAGCTATCTTGATAAAAATCATCTCATTTCCGACCATCAGTTTGGGTTCAGGCGTGGGAGATCCGCTGAGGACGCGGTGGAACTTCTTGTGAGGAACGTGACTGCGGGGTTGGATGGGGGTCAGAAGTTTGTCGGAGTGTTTCTCGATCTCGCTAAGGCCTTCGACACCATTTCAGTGGCAATACTTTTTAAAAAGTTGGAACTTGCAGGCATTATGGGAGTGCCACTGGAACGGTTCAGAAGTTACCTTACCGAGAGGCACCAATGCATTAGGGTCGGGGAACACCTGAGTAAACAACTACCCATCAAGTATGGCGTGCCACAAGGCAGTATACTAGGCCCCACACTCTTTGTGCTCTACATAAATGACATCCACAGACAGTCATCCAATGACAACAGCATGCCCCTCTCCGATTCTAATCTCATATGTTACGCTGACGACACCGTAGCCCTCTTCTATGGAAGTACATGGAGCCAAACACTTCAGAATGCAGAAAGAGGCATGTCTACCCTTAAGAGTTGGTTAGACCAAAACTTCCTCACTCTCAATCTGAAAAAAACTAAATTTGTCTGCTTCCATAAAACGAGTCATACAGCTCCAAAAGGATCTAACTCAATTAAAATTCATTCTGCGTGCACACAAAGCGGCTGTAACTGTGAATCGATCACACGCACCGAAACAATCAGATATTTGGGCGTCGAATTGGATGAACGCTTGACCTTTCACAACCACATTGGCCACCTCGCCAACCGTGTCAGAAAAATAATACACGTCATGGGCTTTCTTCGCAACTCAGCAGACTCAAAAGTGCTACGATTGGTATACATAGCTCTGTGTGAGTCTATCTTATGTTACTCCATCACGTCTTGGGGAGGCTTAGGGACTACGTCAATGACTGTCGCTGAAAGAGCCCAACGCGCTGTACTAAAGAAAATACTTAACAGACCGCGATTGTACAGAACTGCAGCTCTATATGCAGAGGCTAGCGTTCTCAACGTTCGGCAACTTTATATTTATAAAAGCACAATCGCTACACACCGAAGGACCCTAAGATCTCCCCAGTACCGTGACCTAGTCAAGAAGCGCGTTTATAAACTCCCAATACCACATATTAAGTCCACTTTTGCTCGCCGTTTTGTCACTGTCGCGCACAGAAACTGAAAACTTATTAAAAGTAATTTCCTAACACAAATGCAACATGAAACTCAATACTTTCTCACACACACACACACACACACGCACACACACACACACACACACACACACACACACACACACACACATACACATGCTTTACCATGCACACAAAATAATCCCACACACTTCCTCACACAACATTAAGCACTAAGAATGAATGTAAATGCTCCTATTGTGTCATCCGCGAATGTGGATTTACTTTTAATTTTAACCTTACCTTATCATAATAATAATATAGTATGTTATACCTGCTCCTATGATATAAGTACAATAAAAATCATTTTAGCAACTATCTCCCCGACTACCACGATTCAGGCTCAACCTTGTGTGGTAGTCACTGTGCAAACTTATGTACAACTATTTTCTGTCAATAAATTTTATTTTATTATTTATTTATTATTATATTAGTATTCATATTAGTTATAACTTCCACATAACACAATAACTTGAAATCAATTAATCACGTGAACTTTGTGTAGGTAAACATAATTTTTGTGTTGTGTGTAAGTTGAATGGTATGTCTTTAATGTTTGTATTTTTATGTTTAGAAATAAATTTAACATTATATTATAAAGTTCAGCATAAATCACTTGAAGTCCCACACTAGGATACCCTGTGCTTCGGTAACCAGGCAAGAACGTTACGAACATGGAAAATACCCAGTCTGAGGCCATTTGAACGAATGATGGCAGCCCCCAGTGGGCATTGAACCCATGACCTCTGTTTATGGCAGGTAAGTGCCTTAACGGGTACACCAACGAGGCAGACAATGTGCAAATAAAAGAGACAAAAAGCCATAGAGACAGCTGAACAATTACTTTGGCAAGAAAAAAATACGCTTAGCAACTTTGGACGGCAATCGGTACGATGATGTTAGTTCGCTTGGTGTATTACAGACACAAATAAAACAAAAGATTACAGAAAGAAAATGGATGCCCTCACAAAGAGCCTAAGAGCGGGACAATCTTTCAAGCTCCGCGCAGACGCCGTTACATCACTATATTAAATGTAGGGACGGAAAAGGAGCATTCGAAAAAGACAGGTAGTGAAATAATTACAGGTTTGTGACCGAGTAAAAATAAAAAAAGCAAACACGAGAGCTAACTATCTAACTTAATGCTAGCACTAAACTTGTCAAAAAAAGAAAGAAAAGTGAAAAGAACTTTTACTGAGGTCATGTTAGGTTGGTTCGACGCCTCTTGAGCAGTTCTACCTCCAGTGTCACTGTGACGTGTAATTTTTGGGACACGCTGTGACAAGAAAGAAGAAGATAACGCACCTTTTTAACGCTCGAAACGTGTACATCTGACGATTCCTCAAAACAGAGATTCCCAATTTTATTTGGCCATGAAACGCTAATTCATCATTCTTTTGTTGACGAAACCCTAGCTGGATGTTTTCATAACTAAAGTGTTTGTTTTGTTTACCAGTTTGATCTAGACGATATATAAGCTCACGCCTGTATCCCCGAGGGGTAGGCAGAGGCCTGCCACCAGGGACTCCCACCAGCCACGATTTTGACATATCAAAGAACAAATTATAATTTGAGTGGAATAACGTTGTATGTTACGTGGAGAAAAAGAAAGATCTGCTTGATATGACACAGTATCTTCGCCCAGAATGACCTGAATTGTATATCAACCTAATTAGTAATAATTAAGATTTAGTTGCATTTTATTTCGGTGTAGCGTATTAAGTTAAATTTTTGCTTTTAGTATCTGCACAGATGTAGAACAACGTTGTACGTCATGTGTTATACATCATTGTTACACTGAAAAAAGACTTAAACGTTGTTTAAAATGATAACTGTGAAGTTTTTAAGTTCTCTACAAGTCATTATATTTGTAAAAGTTCCTAAGGATTACGAATTTATATGATTTTCACAATAAAATACTATAGGTAGCGAATTTATGATGTTTTTTCTCATTTTCTCAAAACAGCTAATTGCTACATACAACGTTGTTCGAGCACACGCCTCTTGATAATTAATTATTAATATATATTGTAACAAATAAATATATTCGTTATACGTAATTATTTAATATGAACAATGTTTTTTTCTCATATTTTTATGGAGCTCGAAAATCTTTATTCAATTCTGACCGTTTCTTTCTCGTGTTCTCGGAACCCCTGTCACCCTTTATTGGAACCCCAGGATTCCGCGGATCACCTATTAGGAATCTCTGCTCTATAGCACTTTTGTTATTATTATTATAGTAACTTGACTTGTCGCAGTTTTGGTAACCCAAATACCACGAATCTTTTTCTAGCTTGGTTTTTCTATGGCTCTAATGGTATAAAAGCAATGACACTGTAAACCAAACCAACATTTTATCAATACAATTAATTTCAACATTTTGGTTCCAGTTTGGCTCGTATTTTATAAATTAACGCTGAACTACTCGTAATTGGAATTTGGACACTACTCGACGCCTTTAGGTTCTGCAGTCAAATCTACATTTACGCATTGCGCGTTTAAATAGGTGTAATGGTTGATAACTGTCCCTATAACGAGAATTCGACGTAAAAAGTTTTCTGGAAATGCACTACCACCAGTTTTGAGTATCTAGAAAGGTCGATGAGAGCTTCTTGGAAATATGTATGTAAAAAAAATTATCTCTGCGGAGCCTCGGGTCTCGTCACGCTAGTTGCCCTCACGGCTGCCGTTAGCGTTCAATTTACATAAACGTCTGTAGATATTCTGCCGACGTGGTTTGTTTGAATGAACTACGGACACATAAGGAAGGATTGAGTGTTATAGTGGCGTCATCGTGTCTGGCCCTGCCTCTCCCTTTGTTGTGCACGACATTAAGAATCGACTATTGTATTGGGGCTGGGTTTATAGGCTTGAGATTGCAAATAGCACTGAAGGAAGTATTTAAAAACTCATCAAAATTTCATACATTATTTTGAGTGATCTGTTAACAAATTGTTCAATTAATGCTTTTCACGGAATCATCATCATCATCATCATCATCATTCAGCCACAAGAAGTCCACTGCTGGACATAGTCCTCCTCCATGGATATCCAAAAAGACCGGTTGGAAGCGGCTTGCATCCAGCATCTCCCTGCCACTTGTATGAGATCGTCTGTCCATCTTGTGGCTGGTCGTCCTACGAAAATTTTACTATAATATGTATATAGTTTTTTACTTGGATGGTTATTTGAATGTGTTGGTGGTATTAACATTTATTTTTCTATCTGTCTATACAGCCCTTGGACGCCTAGTCCTCTTCCCCGTCACGGGATCCTCGCCAGACCTCTACCATTCTTGTCTATAGTCCTCCAGCCGCCTTCTCCGATCCCGACCCGTCCACCCACTGGATTTTACCACTGGTTGGTGGGCATTATGGTTAATACTACCAGGAGAGCAGAGGTGTCTTATATACCTCTTTCAGATTGTTTTTTTAATAATACATGATAAGTTTGTTTTCTTCCTTTATGTGCTCCTAAAGTGTATTTTTTCTTTTATAATAAAAAAGAACCAAAATTTTTACAAATTGTTTGATGTTATCGAATTAATTGATTACTAGGTACGCACAATCATTGTGTTATACATTACATGTCATAAACTCACGCCTATCGTTACCGAAGGGGTAGGCAGTACAAAAATATCCACCCTCGTACAAACATTATACTCGTTTCTCATTTCGAATTTGAGAACTACAGGAGAGCGGGCATTTTGGTTTTTAATACACCTTTAGGGCATGATTTAAATTTAATTTAATTTTGATGATTTTTCGAGGTATCAACCCATCGATGAAGTATATCGTCGAGGCAAAGACCCTTCGAGGTAAAAACCCTCCGAGGTGCCGAGCCAAGCTGACCTTTCGAGGTAATGATCCATCGACAAAACGTACCATCGAGGTGGGACATCGAGGTATCGTCATTCGAAGTGGAGTACGAGACCCATTGTGTACTGGGTGGAGGGGTAATAGGGAATGACCCGTCCACCAACCAGTGGTAAAGTCCAGTGGGTGGAGGGGTCGGGATTCGCCTTCTCAATGTCATCGACCCATCGGTTCGGGATAACTTTTCTTGTGAAACACAAGTGTGATCTCACAAATCGTAATGTAGGTAGGTACTTTAAATTTAAGTAAATTTTCTTACTAGACAGCCCTACTTGTAAAATAATGTGTTATGAAGAATAGCAATTTATGCTACTCCTATAAACTAATTTATATATTACTAGCTGACCCGGCAAACGTTGTTTTGCCATATTTTTTTTATCACTTAGGGCTATGAAAAATCGATAACCTATTCTTAGACCTACCGAATATACAGTATATCAAATTTCATCAAAATCGGTAGCCGTTTCGGAGAAGTATGCGCACTAACACTTGACATGAGAATTTTATATATTAGAAAAAGTTTATAGAACAAAGCTCGCCTGTGTACATATGGTTATTGTGCAATAAAAAAATTTCAATCAATAATTTCGCACCAGGAATAAAACATGGAAATTCCCTCTCTACTTTACCTCTAAGATTTATGCAACAATTACGGTGTGAGCCGTACGCCGCGGCTCTATATAAAACAAATCTATTTCATTTACAGCGCGACCGCAGAGGAAATCTGGCGTGAAAAATGCAATTATTTTATCAAAATAGCTGCTATAATTTATTGTGCCGTTCGCTCGAGTCGTCTGGAGACGATGGCGGGTTACTCCCTGTTACACCTTTGAAAGAAGTGGGTAGCTAAAAGAAACAGTATTTAATATTTGACTACCGATTAATCCATCTGAGGCTCTCTCTGTCTCTCTCTGAGAGAAGGCATGTGTCCTAAATCGGACTTATCTAAACTACATTATGTATCATTTTTCCTGGCCCCAACTACTAAGACTAAAAACCGTTTCTTTAGTATCGATCCTAAAGCCGCGTTCAACAAAAAAAAAATATCGACGCTATTTTCTTAAAATCTTAAAAGTCGACGCGATCCAATAGTACAATGCTTAGACCAACTATCTGTGATGAAGTCAAGAGCATAAAATTACTATTCCACGATGTTGTTTATATCACTGAACGCGTCTTGTATTTTATAGCTACACAGGCAGGTATCTACTATACTTGAGCCATTAGAAACGTGCGAACTGAGTCATAAACATTTGTATCAGACCTCTCTCTCACACATATAGGAGGCATATCAGGCATATCGGAACTCTCGCTCGCACTTTTATGACGGGTATCATTTAAGCTATCACCAATTTAATTAGTTTTGTGTTTCTTAAATAATAGGGTTTGTCCTCAAAATAGTAGATCTGTCACCAAAATGTAGTCACCAAACAATGCAATATCAGTTCCACAATAAATCACCTAAAATCCTGAGATATAAGGTCTAGTACCAAATAAATGTTTTTGTATGTATTATAATAGGTGTGTCCTAATAAGTATTTAAGCAAACTAATTTAAAGAGATCACCAATAAATCATATTATGTTAAAGAGGCAACAAGAGGCAAGGTAAGAACGCATCAAAGTCGAGTCTGTTTTCGATCTTACATAGAGAACCTAACGCTCCGACGCGCTCCGCTTCGCTACGCGCGTCGTCGCACCTATATTTCTGTTGTCACGTATTCTTTACACGATTTATTTGGTGACAGATCTACCATTCTGAGCACAGAGCTATTATTTAAGTAACAAAACTGTTATTATAAGAACGAAGTTTATATTCATGTAATGCAATATAATTTTATTGGTTATCGATCTCTTATTTTACACATATATTAACATTAATTTGATAATTCATACCTGGGAACAATTTTTGTTTATCTGAGAACGAAAATATTTCGTGGCGATAGATCTATTTATTAGGTGATACAACTTGATGACAAATATAAATTTTGGTGATAGAAAATATAGATGCCTTTTATGACTCGGTTCGCACGTTTGTAATGGCTCAAGTATAAGACAACCACTTTTCAATTGACCACCGCCGCAAGTGCTTAGCTGTGTAAAAACAGTGATATAACACTGAATTAAAGCCTTGTATCTAAATTTTATTAACTCTACTATGTTGTGATAGGCATTACACACTGAACCCGAATATCTAACAAAACGAGTCGCTCGTAGCCTGGGCTGCCTGAGTGATCTTAAACGATCACTACGGTTAAGCAACATACGGCGCGTTCAGTCCATGGGTGGGTCACCGTCTATGACTAACGCTTTTGGCATTTTTCCGAGCGGTTCCGTGCTTCGCAAGGCACGTTGAGCAGTTGGTGCTGGCTGCCGTCGATAGATGGCAGTCGTTAAGCCAAGGCAGAGGCCTTAGGGCGGCTTGAAAACTTCTGACAGTGAGACCAGCCACTAGTCTTACAAGCCTCCGCCAATCTGGACTCGGCCTCCATGGTGGAGTATGGCCTATACCTTCCTCAGTGAAGAGACCCGTGCCCCTCGGTGGGGACATAAGGGGTTCATGATGATTACTTTCACAAAACGTGAAAGTAATTACAGCCCCAGGACATTTTCAGCGCAGCGGCATCAGCCACTGGACTAGATCCACCGATTAATGGGTAGCACAGGAACATCCCACTGGTAATGTGTTCCATTCCCTCCATTCCCAAACGAGTCGGTGGCCGCGCGCGAATGTTTTTATCGCGCTCGCTACAGTGGCTTTAAGCGGTTGTGCTACGTTGGTATTAAAAGCTATTGGAACACTGGAGACTTTAAATTTTCACCACAACGAATCTGCTGACCTAACTTTACAACCGTTTGGTCTACACCTAGAGCCATCGCAAACAGCGTGACTTATCGCCGCGTCTAGTCGCTGGCAGACGTCAGACGATGTCGTTTGCATATGACGCCTTGTCGTCTCGACTCCGCGACACTGACGCCAAGTGGGGAGATTCCAAAAAAATATATTATGTAAATTGTCGGCCGTAGCCTGTCGTCGCGTCTAGTCGTCGAGCTGTCGCTGTCGCGTGTCGCCTAGTGTGCGCCTAGGCTTACCGCAGAGATATCACTTTATTACGACGACCTCTGTGGCTCAGTGGGTAGCGCATCTGCCTACCATGCGAGAGGTCCCGGCTTTGATTCCCGGCTGGAAACAAAAAAAAAAGCCCTCTTTCTGACGTCGCTGTTTCTGGTTCCCACGTCACAGGGTATCCTAGTGTGGGGCCAGAAGCAATGTATGTGCCTGTGTGTAAATTTTATGCTATGTTATTAGTAGGGAGACTTCTGTTAGGCCAGCGCAGACCAGAGCCGAGTCGCCTGCCATGTTAGAGTGTCTGGAAACATTACATTAAGTTTTTAGTTTAGAATGTTCTTACGCCTTCTTTGCAGCAGTCGTCGAGACTATGATGAATTATTTATTAGAATGCCTTTGGCAAGCGGAACAGCGGAGTAAACTTTGTACCGAACAAGGTTCACCAGTTAAGTCTCTAACGCACTGCGGAGGAATTTCTGCACACTTTATGCCTTAAGTAAAAAAAATAGATGTGACTTCTCTGTTAAGTGTTTTTTCCATGTACAAGTACACTGTAAAAACTACAAATATAATAATATCAGAAAAGGTACTTGAGGATGAACATTTGAACGACCGAATAACTCTGGCCGCTGTAAACAAACGCATCGATATCGATGGCCATGTGGTGCCGGTATAAATAAACTTAACTAAGTCAAAAAAAAGGCAACACGAGGATTGTTTTTATAATGCTATTCTGGGCCTTATAAACCCAGTTTACGCACGTTAACGGGTCTGGCTCTTGTCAGTGCAGCACTTCAGCCACAAATCAGATTAGATTAGATTAGAACTCTTTATTGTACACACCAGAAAAATAAACAAATACATTCATGCAAATCAGCTTCTTCATTGAATTTCTTCTAAATTCAATGGCTTCTTCGCAGCTTACTACGTCACCATCTCGCCATTCTCAATATCATCATCATTCAGCCACATGAAGTCTACTGCTGGACATAGGCCTCTTCCAAAAAGACCGGTAGAAAGCGGCTTGCATCCAGCGTCTTCCTGCCACACGGATGAGATACTCTGTCCATCTACCTTCAATAATCAATCAGCCTGCACTTGTCCACTAATGGACTTCGGCCTGCCCTAAGCCACATCACTGTCCTTGAACTTCTCTTTGATTTGGACAAAATACCTCGGGGCTTCTTACTTTATAATTAGAAAATTATCTTTCCTTCTGTATTCCTTTCCATAAAATTTACGCAAAAATGCATTCGGGCCGTAACCAGTGGCCAAACATCTTTTCATTCCAACATTCGACAGCCGTTTACATTTATTAATATCCGGCAGGATGACTACAGTATACACCATGGTATAACTACAGTATTTTTTTATTTAAATACTCATCATACGATTGTGACGTTTTTCTCCCTATGTAGCACCATGGAAACATAATTTAGAAACGCAGACATAAATAATTATTATTATTTATCTGGAGTAAGACCGGGGGAGGCTATCTGAAATAGAAGATGGCAGCAACCTCGGTTACTTCTCGAGTTTCCGAAGCAAAAATTAATTACAAGCAATTTTCAGCGTGTCGAATTTATTTTGCTCACTTTCAGAGCAATTTAAAGTCTTCCTACGGGGATTGTTTACGGCGTTTTTTATTTATCTGTTCGTTAAGTAAAAGTCACAGATCACAAAATATGGAAGGCCCGAAGCATACAAAGTACGTAATGTAAGTATGTAATGTAATCATTTTGGGAATATGGGATGGTATGAGCGCGGGGCAAGTCTATTTTTTCTAAATAATGTTCCTGGCATTGCAGCTTCCTAGTGGTCCCTTCACCCATCAAGTGTAGGTGAATTTGCCACTGGATGCTTTAGAAATCATTTCATTACGCAGATGCAGAGGCCAAATTTTTATGATAATATACGGTGTGGTATGGTACGGTTTGACGTGTGCGCGCGTAGACTTGATGCGCTAATGAAATGAAATCGCCACGTTCATTTCATGTAGTTGCCATAGTAGTACAATACATTAACAGAATCTAGATCCTGGGCATTATGTACTTAGCCATTGTTTAGGAATTTTCAGTTATTGTGTAAGCAGCCTCTATACATCCGAAAGAGAGTAATCAGTGATTACTAATCACCAATCAATAGTCCCTTAATCACCACGCATGTCACGCAATCCACGCATACCCACCGCAGATTGTCGATGTGAGATAGCCCCGATTTTCCAAAGATATCATTTTCGAAAAAATGTTTAGAAAACATGTAAGTAAGAAACAAATTTTACTTTAGTTGCGATGTTTCGAGAATTGCGTATTCGGTATTTCAAGTGTTTTTTTATTGATTGGTAAATAATACAGCGCTTGAAATCGCTAACCGGCTGTAACACTTGCTGTAATTACTTTTCATAATACTTTTGCTTCAAAGATGTTACCATTAATATAACCAACATTTTGCAAAACCCGTTCTTTTTTCTAGTCTGCATTATTAAAAGACCCTTGGTGTATATTTTCACCTTTTTAAGTCCAAATGTTTGGGCTGGACTTTGAAGGAATGAGTTGGAACCTCACCTTTTATATCTAACCTGACCCGGCAAAAGTTGTTTTGGCATATTAATTACCCTACTACCTATTTCTAATATATAAAAATGTTACCACGCAGTTTGTTATCGAGCTATTTTTATGTTTTTTTTGTGTATATTTGGTAGGTCTGAAAATAGATCGTAGGCTAATTGATATGGCACAAGAACGTGTGCCCGGTCAGCTATTTACGGTCACATTATTGGGTATGGGTGAGCTGTCGGAGCAGGAAAAAATAGGGTATCCAGAGGCAGTAATATTTATATTTTTTTAATGAGGAAAAAAGGCATCTGAGAACAAGGAAATAAACAAGTCTACAATACATTAGGAGTCTAAAAAAGCAAGAACACTTATATGTGCCTTTCAAATATTTTATGATGATTGTTATAAAGATGGAGTATAAAGCAATCAGGGTCTGATAAAATGACGTTTAGGTCCACCTTGTTTGCAAGCCGACGGTTATCTGGACTCCCAGCTACGTCCGATCACTGTGGCAAGTGTCGAAAAGTGAATCCAAATGTTAAAGGATGATGGGCAAAAATGTATGAAGCGTGGGCCCAACTCCAATAAAAATGGCTTGTTTATTAAATTAAAAGTCTACATACATACGTTCATTATCAGGCAGGCGCATGCCAGAATTTGCTGTGTGTCTGGAGTTTTTTTTATTCAGAAAAAGTTGATGTTTTTGGTTATAAATAGAAGTTTTTGGTTTATAAAACCTTTTTTTTTTGCTTATATGTAAGACACCTAATGATACATCCTGTATAAGATAATAAGTTGAGATTTTTAGGGCAGGAAAATAAAAGTTTTTGGTTTATAGAATGAAAATAAACAGACCAAATAATTATCAGTATCCGTGACATGGGTGGCGGAGAAGTTTCCACAGTAGCATCGCCTCACGCGCACTCATCTAGCACGCTTCACGAGAATTAAAATTAATGATCGGTTTGGAGCCGATCTGCAAGTACCTAACGCAATTATCAGATTCTTCTTTACGTCCTCATCCTAGCTTTATCCCAAGTTTCTAGTGCGCTAACTACACTACGTTTTATGGCGAAAATACTAATTTTTACATGGTCAAATGGATATGCTGGAAGAGAAAGACCGAGGAAAAGGTGGTTGGATTGTGTGCGTGATGATTTGTTAATAAGAATGTGAATGCAGAGATGGCGAGTGATAGGGACGCATGGAAGAGAATGAATACTGCGCCGACTCCAAATAATGGGAATAGGGCAAGAATATTATGATTGTTTTTTACATGACGCGATTGCTAGACAACCCAGAAGGGCAACCAGATGTGTCTTAGGTCATGTATGCAGTGTAGTCTGCGCTAAGGTCTAAATGGCCGTAAGTCACCTCTTAAGACTGAAATATCCATAGGCTGAAATGGGTTGGTCATTTGCGAAAACGGCCGGAGGGGATCATTTACTAGTAAATGATGTAGCATTAAGTGGTTTACATATTAGCAAAAAAATTGTTTTAAACTTCTATTTATAACCAAAAATATCAACTTTTTCTACATCGAAAAACTCCAGCCACACAGCGAATTCTGGTATGCACTTACCTGATAATGAACGTATGTATCTAGAATGTATCTTTAATTTAATAAACAAGCCATTTTTATTGGAGGTGGGCCCATTTTGCACATCAACCTTTAAAATTTTTAGTGGCCAGAAATAATACAAAGCAATGACGCGAATTGCACGTCGTTACAATACCCAGTGTGGCCTGGAAAAAAAGTCTGTGGGACCCTAAGTCCAGATGACAATTGCTTAATAACACAATTGCAAAATAATTGCCGGCTTTAGGAAACCTTTATAGGCTTTATCGTAAATTAATTAAGACCAAACTCTTTCGCCCTCTGTAAGCTGGCTTCCCATGGTCCGGATATCGCGGACGGACGCAGACGGCCGACGACCACGGACAGCCACGCACCACGAGTTTCTCTTCCAACTGACGGTAGCTGATCTGTGTCGTCTGTCTGTGCTACCGCGGACCGAGACCCTTCCCACGGTGTGTCGTGGGAGCTGGTCCGCGTCCGTCCGCGATATCGCGGACCGTGGGAAGCCAGCTACAGAAGGCCTGTATCAGCTGTTTTATGTAAACAGAGATAAAACACCGCAGTTCGGGTCCGCCACCGAGTTATTTGTACTTTCTTTTGTACATAGTATTTGCTCTATGGTAAAGTTGATTAAGTAATCAAAGGAAACCGCTTTCCGAACAAAAGCTCCGGCTCCGTAAATAGCCACGACCACAACATTCATTATGTACCCGGCTACTCTCAACAACAACTGGTGTTAAATTATACTTTTATTTTGAGTGAAATTATTACTTTTTAAAAATAAATATATGCAAATAATTATTATGTCTTCGATTTGAATTTTTACACTGAATCTTTTATTATTTATTTTGCTCTTTCAAGCTAATTTTACTGTAATAATAACAATAATAACAACATAATAACATTTACATACATGCACATACATTGCTTCTGGCCCCACACTAGGATACCCTGTGTCGTGGGAACCAGAAACAGCGACGTCACAAACATGTAAACATCCAAGACCTGAGTTTCTTTTTTTTTGTCCCCAGCCGGGATTCGAACCCGGGACCTCTCGCATGGTAGGCAGATGCGCTAACCACTACGCCACAGAGGTCGTAATATGTTTTAACACAAAATAAAATTTATATTTACAATTCATATTATATTATTATGTAAGCAAGTAATTTTAATGTGTAAGTAATACATACAAGTGTCAATACAGTGTCAATAGACTTGCAAATATAGTATGATGTTGGCGCCTGCTAAATACAATAGTGAAGTAATTGCTATCATCTTTATTTTAGGCGTTCTCTATACGCTTGTTGCGCGGCCTAGCGGTGACTTTGTAAGATTCATTAACGCGTAGCGCAAGCATCTGTTTTGTACACCTTTTAAAATCTATTAAAACCTAGTTTCTATTGAAAAGTCGTCTAAATTCAAATACCTATCCTGAGGACTTACGGAAGAAAGACTCTTCATTTATCCTGCACAGTACAATAAAAATTATAAGCTAAGGGTCCACATTGAATGAAAGAAACCCCATTTAAAAATAAAAAATAAAAATAAAAATATCTTTATTTGACGTAAGAATAAACAATTACATATTGTACTTACATTCTAAAGGTTGTAAACTTACAATAGGTACCCAACGAATCGTTGGGATACACTCATTCATTTTCGTTAAACTTATACATAATATAATTCTATGATAATATTCTGTATCTTAAACGCTAGTTCCTTCCAGTGTTTTGACAAATTGGTTAAGTTGATTCATTAGATGTTAATTCATTTTGCTCTATGCATAATATGGTGGTACGGATCCATCAGCGCGCGAGTCCGATTCGCGAGTGGCCAATTTGTCCCTTCGGTCTAGGCTATTGGTTATTAAAGTTGAGCTGCTGCAACTCTGTTTCTAAATTGGATATATTTTTTCCCATTTGATTACAATAATATTAATATTACTATAAATTCCATTTTGGTATTATAGTGTTAAACTTTAGTATTGAGAAGCTGTTCCGTTTAGACAATTTACTCGCGCATACGAAATAGCTTTCACAACAGAACTATATATTCAGTTCAGTTTAAATCAAATGTCAATTTTGTCACTTATGAAACCATAAAAAATATCTACTTACCCGTGCCCCTCGGTAGCGACATAATGAGTTGATGATGATGACGATGATGTGATATACTAACGACCTCTGTGGCGCAGTGGTTAGCGCATCTGCCTACCATGCGAGAGGTCCCGGGTTCGAATCCCGGCTGGGGACAAAAAAAGAAACCCAGGTCTTGGATGTTTACATGTTTGTGACATCGCTGTTTCTGGTTCCCACGACACAGGGTATCCTAGTGTGGGGCCAGAAGCAATGTATGTGCCTGTATGTAAATGTTATGTTATGTTACTTGTTAATTTCTTGGTTGATCGACGTACAATTGTCAATGGAGTAGTAAATGGAGGATTGTAAAGAATTACAATCTCATAGAAATGGTGCCCCGAGATTTTCTTTGCAACCCCAATGCTGAACCCGCATTTCAAAAAGCCGTTTCATTATCGCGCGTGGAATAATGGGTTTTCGTAAAACTTTCGTAAAAACACTTTGGGCATTCGTAAAACAATATTGAGACACCCTATATCAAAATACATACAGGTATTTTCCCCATGTTTGTCCCAGGTGTATTTGTATCTACACGCCCTTCACTGTCGGTAAAAATTAACGTGCAAACGACGTGCGAGATAAAATGAAAACGTGGGCCGGTTACGACGCGAACGTTGTTTGTGTCGTCATTAACGTATATTGACTGAGACGCTTGGCTATTTGTTTCAGTAATGATCTTGGAAGGGAGGTTACTTCGACCTTGTTAGTTTATTTTGGCTGACGTTTTTTTTATATTTAATAATGAGATTACTGCCTCATTGGCCTAACCGCTCTAGCACTTAACTACCACGCTAGAGGTAGTGGGTTCGTTTCCGCAGAGGCTGCTGTTCATTGGTACAAATGGCGTCAGTCTGTGTGTAATTCCGTGTTTGTGATGTTCTTGCCTGCCTAGTTACCGTTAAACAGGGTATCCTAATTTGGAACCTAGATAAGTGATTAATAATACATTATTATATACATAATTAACTTTCGTAAACACTAGACATTATTAACAAAAAGTATAGTAAGGAATAAAGTTAATAATACTCCCTCAATTTATTACACGCATTCAAGTTTTTATATCAGATTATTCATATATTTTCTGTTATACTATTTCGTTAACAATTTTTACTTAAGATTGTAAACTGAACGACGCTTTTCAATGATTCCACTGTGTTAGGTTGTTAATGTCACTACCATTTGATTTTCCAATAAATTACTAGCTGAACCACCAATCCGGACTAGGCCCTCGTAGTGGAGTATGGCCTATATCTTCCTCAGGGAAGAGACCCGTGCCCCTCGGTGGAGAATGGGTCGATTATGATGACTAGCTGAACCGGCAAAAATTAGTTTGCCACATTACGTGATTTATTCTCAGAGCTACCAAATAAACAAAAATCTGTGAAATAAATAAAAATCTGTGAAGCTGTTCAATAAAAGACACTGACACGAGATTTTAACATACTAATTTTTATTACACCAACGATTTTACTGGTCACAACACAAGATTTCACTTTACGAAAAATTAAGCTCTGTGAAAATCCTTGACGAATATTTTAAACTGTATAACCTGTATAGAAACGTACTTAAGCGGTAGGCAGAAAACACTTGATACTATCCTAACAAACCCTTTAGATCGTCTACCTATGCATAAAATAATCGAATAGTTTATTCACTAGAGAGAAAATACGATTGGGAATAATTGTAAAGTCAATTTTAAGGCAATTTAAGTCTATAGATCACCCTACGTAGCCGATATAGGCTTAAACACAAGCTTTAATCTTAGAATACATTACAGTCCGCTATCCTTGTCACAGTGAACTAACATTTCATTCAGCTTTAAATGTTAAAACCGAACCCTTTTCACGTTCGGAAATGCAGCATTAATACAACATGTCGGTAACCCTGTTCTTGTGAAGCCTTTACTCCAGAATTATCCCAAAATGAGCTTTATTCACTGCAGTATGTCAACAATAAAGGGTAATAAAAAATATTAGATTAAGAAATACCTGTGTAATTTCCTTTTTTATGTACAATAAAGTGTTCTCTAACTATCTATCTATTTGTCAATGAATGGCTCAAGTACGATCACGTTTCTTTGAATAAAACTGGGTCTTATTAAGGATTAGCAATGTCCAAAAAGTCTTCGTAGACCCGCTACGGCGTAGCGTGCGTAGTAACTGTAGCATCGCGTCGTAGCAGTTTTAGGTTGGTTTATGCGACCGCAAGATAAAATGCTGTGCCGACTGAGAATGCCATACATTTTTAAGAACCGCTTACCGCCACACCACACCACTCGCTTTACCGCTGATATTTCAGCATAAAGATAAGATAAAGATAAAACATTTTATTTGCTAAAGCATGGTAAATACATTACAGTAGGTGGTAAAATAACTTATAAGAACATGCATGCTCTACCGGTTAAGGTGTGCAAATATTAGACTTGAGTAATCTACGAGTAAATAACAAATTTAGAATTTTCGAATAAATATTAGAAACAGGTTACAAATTATGATAGAAAACCACTTAAAACTATTATGACAAACATGTAATTAAACTATTAGGAACTTTTTTTTTCTCTTAAAACTCAGTTGTAAAGTAAATTGCTTAATGAGGGTCGTCGAGAAATTCTTGTATACTATAATATATATTTTGTAATAGGAATTTGAATAATTGTGTTTTAAATTTGCTAAGAGGCAGGTTTGAAATGTTTTGAGGCAAGTGATTATATATCTTTATGGCCATGCAATAAGAGTTGCGAGAGTGTAGTGTTAGTGTTTGGGACGGTACGTGTAATTTTTCACAATTTCTACCTCTTCCGTTGAATATTTCGTGGTTCTTTTTAAAGATATGAGGGTATTTTTTTACAAAAATGCATATTTCCTGAATGTACAGACATGGAAGCGGAAGTATATTAAGGGATTTGAAGAGTGGCTTACAACTATCAATACAACCCGCCCCTGTAAGTGCCCTGATACATTTTTTCTGTGCTTTGAAAGCTCTTTCGATCTCAACAGAATTTCCCCATAGGATAATGCAGTATCGGAGAACTGATGCCACATAGCCATGATACGCATTTAGGGCTGCTTCTTTAGTAGCTATCTTAGAAAGACGTTTTAGTACGTAAACAAATCTGTCTAGTTTTAAGCAGACCCTATTGATATGTGGTTTCCAGTTACAGTATTTGTCTATCTCTAATCCCAGGAATAGTGTAGCGTCGACTTCTTCTATTCTGTTATTATTATGTTCGATATCTAGTTTAAGTGTTGATGAGTTATGTGTTTGAAATCTTATTAGTTTTGTTTTATTTATGTTTATGTTTAAATTGTTATTTGTCAACCACTCAATAATTTGTTTCACCGTTAAATTTATTTCATTCTCTAAAATGGCTTTTTTATTTTTCACGAGGAGTGTGGTATCGTCTGCAAACAGAACGCAATCATATCCCGTAACATTTGGTAAATCATTAATATACAACAGGAAAAGTAGTGGCCCTAGGACGCTCCCTTGAGGGACACCACGATTATTATGTTTAAATTTGGATTGAAAACGTTTCTTTTCTCTGCCAATAATTCTACTAATTTCTACGCATTGTTGTCTATCGCTTAAGTAACTCTCTAACCATTCTAAACATTTACCCCTTATTCCATACTGAGAAAGCTTATTTAAAAGCTTCTTATGACAGACAAAGTCAAAAGCTTTGCTCATATCGAGAAAAACTCCTGCTATAGTTTCTTTTTTATCAAGGCTTTCTGTTATAATTTTCATAAGATGAAAGCACGCAAGTGTAGTGGATGAGCTTTTTCTAAAACCAAATTGTTCCTTTTTTAGTATTTTAAAATGAACGAGGAAGCTGTATATTTTGTTATACATAGCCTTTTCCAGAACTTTTGACAGTATAGGTATTAAGGTTATGGGTCTATAATTATTTATATCTGCCTTTTCACCCTTTTTAAATAATGGTTTCACTATGGATAGTTTTAGCTTAGACGGAAATTTACCATCTTTTATAGATAAGTTTATTATATGAGTCAACGGTTTTTTAATAAATTCTGCAACAAGTTTGATTATTCTAGTATTTATATTGTCATAACCAGTTGAATTTGTATTAATTAAAGACTTTATTATTTTTATCGTCTCTTCTTCATCAATTGGTGTAACATAAATTGTGCTGTTATTATTTTGAATTGTACTTTTTTGAGTGTGATTCTGTGGATTAGTAGTTTTGGTGATATTAATGAAGAATTCGTTAAAAATTTCACATATTTTTGTGGGGTCATTATATGTCTCCTCACCCACTTTTATTTCTTCTATTTCATTTTTATTTGTTTTTAAATCTTGTTCTGATTTGATTATTTCCCATGCTGCTTTGCAAGTATTTTTGGCATATTTTATATAGGTAGTATTTATGTTTTTTTGTGCTTGTGTTATACATTTATTAAGGACTTTTGTGTATTTAGTGTACTTTAATCTGTTACTCTCCTTATTTTCTGAACACAGATGATATCTAAGGAACAATTTTCTTTTTATGTTACAACTTCTTTTTAAGCCTTTAGTAATCCATTTGTTTCTAATTGGTTTTTTGAGAATTTTAATTTTAATTTCTGGGAAGCAGATGTCACATAATGATGTAAGTAGATCATGGAAAACAAGAAAGGCACTTTCTAAATCATTTTCGTTTAAGACCTCAATGAATGTTATATTTGAAAGAGATTCAACAAATTTATTTATATTATCGTTACTATAATCACGTCTTAATTCAAACCAAAATTTCTGACTATTCGATACGTTTTTGTTGAGAAACGATATACATTGTCCGGTTTCGTGATCAGAAAGACCTAAATAATATATTTTTGAATCAACCAAGGGGATATTGCTTGCTATAATATCAATGCAGGCGTTTTTTCTCGTAGGTTTGTCTATGTGATTCTTTTGGTTATTATTGCTTAGTATGGAAATGAGTTCCCTTGTAGTTTTGGTACTTTTTAATAAATCAATGTTCCAATCGCCGGTTAAAATAATTTTGTGATTTTTGTATTTTTTCGTGAGTTTATCAAGCAATATCTCTAAATGTCGTAGGAAGTTAAAAGTGTTTGCCGTTGGTGTCTTATAAATACATACAATTATAATCTTATGATTATTTAACTGCACAGCACAGCCTTCAAATTCATACTCCTTTTGTGAAATTGGTAGAGACTTGTATTCTATGTCATCTTTCAATAATATGCAGGAGCCACCTCTGCGTTCATTTACTCTACAGAAAGATGCCGCTAAGTTATAATTATTTAATCTCAGATTCCGTTCTGAACCCTGTTTTAAAAAGGTTTCTGTTAAGCAAATAGCATTAATAGTTTGGCTATAATTAATTTTTTCGAGTTTAGCTACGGCTATCTGTAGAATATCACGTTTGTTTAATGCGTTTGCATGTCGCATGTCGTCGCATAGTCCCTGTGCTGTCCCGATTTTTGCCGTGCCGACGGAACCACGCAAAACTTGTATAAACGTACACACCGCTAACCGCACCTGTAAATTTATATGACACAAGCCTTGTATAAATTATGTACTGCCACGAAAAATACTAAGCGTGACTGCTGTAGCTCCATAGAATAGTCACACATATAAAACCATGCGTCTGATTATGTATTGTTAGTCGTGTAGTGTGAAAATCGTGCGGTGGTTCGTGTGAAAACGCCGTTATGAAACACGCTCTATTCAGTTCCCATCTTTCGACCGTTTGACCTCCTAAAGGTACTTACATATAAACTATGATATTTCTGCACAAAGGTCATCGGATATCTTACTCATAGAAAGTAGGTTCTAATGGCATCGTTAGTTTGGTAAGTTTCGTCTTTGCTAAACTATTCCTAGATTTTTCTTTATATTCTTAATCGTGCGTCCTAAAAAACATATTTTGCCTTGTTTTTACCAGCGGTATCATGATACCGCTGGTATGGTGATCAGACATATCTGATTACCATGTCGGAGATCGTCGGTACACTACCCACTGGGGGCCGCCGTTCTTTTGTACAAATGGCTCCACTCTGGTTGTATTACCATGTTTATGTTTGTCTTTGCCTACATAGCACAGCACAGAATGTTTCATAGAATTACATTTTATGGTTTAGTGTGACAATCTGGTATAAATAATAATGGATCAACCCATAGGTTAAGAAGTAGCTACGCAATGTACCTACTTCAAATTAAAGTTCAAAATAATAAACTATGAATTTCAGGTTTATGAACGCGGCTCAATACAAGTGATTGTATTGTGTGGAAATTATTACCATTACTTACATTATTGCGAAATATTCATAATTAACTATTTTTATTAAATAACAATATTCTTTTTTTAAAAGTCTAATTATAACTTCAAGACCTACTTCTGTATCACTAATTACTTTACTATTCACAATATAAAATTTTGCTATGTTACTAACCACATATTTGTATTTATATGTCTGTTCATATTTATCCACAGGTCAATAGCTCAACAGAGTGAAACTTGCATGAAATAACCGACCATTCCCTGAGCTGTTACTCTAAGCAAAGTATGCAACCCTGTCATTGGCAGAATTTTTGGTTTCCATTCAAACATTAAAAAGAAAACCTATTTCTAAGCTCCAGAGTAACTCACGCGTACCAATGTAGAACGAAGACAGGGTCCCAATCATGCAAGTATTCCGGGAACGTTTCCCGGAATTTTTCGATTAAGCAGTACCCGTAGCTAGCAGACCACTCAATGCAATGTACTGCCGGCCGCTCTCCTGAACATGACTTGACAGCTTTTTGCACTTAGGAAAAACGTGTTAAATTGAAACTAGTTATATGCCTACTTGAACTCAGAGACAGTTGACGTAACACCGTAACATTACTTTTTTTTTACATACAGGCTCATACATTGCTTTAGGCCCCACACTAGGATACCCTGTGTCGTTAGAATCAGAAACAGCGATGTCACAAATATCTAAGCATCCAAGACCTGGGGTCTTGATTGCCCTCAGCGGAGATTCGAACATGGGACCCTCGCATCATAGGCAGGCGCACTAACCGCTGCGCCACAGAGGTGGTCAAACCGTGAACCAAAATGAACCGTAACACTAACGATCTAGTAACATACTGAGGCCAGTTGGTAATAGAAGTAACGTAACATAAACTCACACCTGTATCCCGGAGGGGTTGCCGCGATCCTATAGCGTCTAAAATACAAAACGTCGAGTCAAGGCTTCATCATATGGAACTCTCTGACCATAACACTTGCCAAACTATTAGTATTCAGGTTGAAGAAATAAAAAAAACACAAGATTCTTACTAAACCGTAAAAAGAGACATTTCTGATGAAAATATAGAGAAATTTATGACGAGTGTATCGAATATATCGTGGTCAGAAATAATAAAATGCAACTCGCAAGATGACATAAATATACCATTTAATAATGTTCTCGAAACTCTTCAGATGTTGCATAACCTGTGTTTCCCTAAGATCAGACAAAAAACAAAAACTGGAGAAACGAAACTAAAATGGATAACCCCCGGGTATTAAAAAATCTTGTCAAACAAAGAGATATTTAAGATACAAATGCTATATAACTAAAAATACTGAACTACGTCTTCATTACATGAAATACTCAAAAATCCTAAAACAATGCATAAATAAAGCTCGAAAAATGGCTAATAAAAAGTTCTTAATAAATGCAAAAAATAAAAGTCGTGCAGCTTGGCAACTAATAAAAGATGGAAATAGTGACAACAACAGTAGAATAATCGAAGAGCTATTAGTTAAAAACAAACTTATAACAGACCGTAAATCCATAGCGGAAACATTTAACGATCAGTTCATTGATGCAGCTAATAAAAATAAATTAAATCATAATAATTCAAATAATACTAATTCAAATAATAATCAAATCAACCAAATAGAATGTAAATTAATAGAACCTTTAAGAGAATCAATAAACATCGAACCTTGTACCTAGTAATCAGGAAATACTTAATGTAATAAAGTCATTAAAATCGACTTACTCCGTTGGACACGATGAAATTTCCACAAAGGTTCTAAAGTCGTGTGCCACGGTACTAGCACCAGCTATATGTGATCTAATAAATATTTCGTTTTCCCAGGGAATCTTCCCAGATAAACTAAAAACAGCGATAGTGAAACCTATATACAAAAAAGAGGAACGCAATTGCGCAAATAATTACAGGCCAGTCGCTTTAGTACCCATTATATCAAAGATATTTGAAAAGGCGATGCACACAAGAATTTACAAATTCCTAATTAAGCATTCCATTATCAACCGCGAACAAAATGGTTTCCAAAGGGGAAAATCGACGAGTTTAGCAGCTTTCTCTCTTGTAAGACAAACAGCACATTACATAGATAAGGGAAAACATACTTGTGTTCTTTATTTTGACATGACAAAGGCCTTCGATTATGTTGCACATAAAATCCTACTAACTAAATGTGATAAATATGGTCTGCGTGGGATATGCTATAATTGGATAAAAAGTTTTCTAGAAAATCGTTTACAATTGGTTGAAATATGCAACATAAATGAAAATAATGAAATGGAGGTCTGAATTACAAAAAAATGAATATGGGGTGCCACAAGGCAGTATCCTTGGACCATTATTATTTTTGTTGTACATAAATGATCTTCCGGCAATAACACATCATAAATGTATATTATTCGCGGATGACATATCCTTAATAATACCCTATCAAGCTTTACACTTCGAAGAAGAAATAAACAGGACAATTGAACGCATTTGCATGTGGCTAGACAAAAACAACTTGCAAGTGAACCCAGGAAAAACAAAATATACCCTATTTAAAAACATAAAAATGAAACATATTGACTTAGAACTAAAATGTAAAAATGAAGAAATAGAAAGAACAACGTGTGCAAAATTCCTAGGCATTAATATTGACGAAAATTTAAATTGGCCACGACATATAGATCAGGTCGTAAGTAAAGTAAATAGCAATATTTATTTAATATATAGACTTAATAATATAGCAGGCAGGAAAACCGCACTTCTTGCATATCACGGATTTGTGGCTTCCATAATACGTTATGGCTTGATCCTATGGGGTAGCTCTACGGAATCAAACAGAGCATTCATAATACAGAAAAGATGTATACGCGCCATAGCGGCCGCTAAGCCACTAGACTCTTGCAAACCGCTTTTTAGAAAATACAACTTACTTACCTTACCTTGCATGTATATATTTGAAGCAGCTTGTTTTGTAATGAAACACAAAAGTTTATTCACAACAAAAAACAGGCATTAAACTTTAAAACACGTTACGAAGATAAACTAATACTACCAGTATGTAAAACGACTTTGAACTGTGGCTCTATGCTTGCAAGAGTCTACAACAAAATACCTGACGATTTTTAAAATTAAGATGGACGATGTTCACTAGAAATCTATATAATTGGTTGTGCCAAAAGTGCTACTACTCTCTAAACGAATTCTTGACAGATAGAGTAAAGTAATATTGACATACTATTCTGACATTACAGCTATTTCAATTTTAATTTCTATTGTAATTTATTTTAGTTAAATCGATGCATCTGACTTTATAATTAATTTATTTGGAAATTGTATTATAAGATGAATATTGTAGATTTAGCACATAAGAGAACTGACATTTGTATAACAATGGTATTTTGACATTTTAATTATTAAATTCAAACTAAATATTTGCATGTTAGAACATAGCTAACAGAATGTGAGGTCATATTTACCTCATATAACCTGTCATCAAAATGTACCACATTCTAGGCAAATAAATTTATTTTATTTTATTTTTTATTTTTACATTTACATACAAGCACATGCATTGTTTCTGGCCCCACACTAGGATACCCTGTGTCGTGGAAACCAGAAACAGCGACATCACAACATGTAAACATCCAAGACATGAGTTTATTTTTTTTTCTCCCCAGCCGGGATTCGAACCCAGTACCTCTCGCATGGTAGGCAGATGCGCTAACCGCTACGTCACAGAGGTCGTTGAACTCAATTCCGGATACACTTACTTGACTTTTTTTTTATCGGAAGAGTCCGACCAGGTTGACTCACTTTCCGTGCGGAGTTTCTGGTCCTCCATCGGACGCATCCCCCGGGTGGCGGATAGGGGAACGCCCTCCAGATATGGGGGGTACCGGCTTCGGCCGGCGCGGACCAAAACCAGAGGGAGGGGGACGTCCAGTGGCTTGCGCTGCTGGATGTCCCGCGGGGTCCACCATGGGCCCCGCACCCGTAACCCCACATTAAGCGGGGCCGGGGGCCTTCGGGCCGCGAGGAGACAACCTCTATAAAAAACACACGGTGGGGGGCCTCTCTATGTCCCTCTGTCCAGCAGAGGGCATGGAAGTGGGCTGGAGGGGCGGGGAGGGGCGCGAGATCCACAAGCCGGGCCTGGGAGGGGAAACTGCAGGAGGTAAGCCAGGGACCAGGGACTGGTCACCCCATATGGTCCCTGGCCGAGGGATGTTTCATGGGAGGGTTGACTTGATGGGCCGAAGACCTGGCAGAGGGCCAAAAAACGGGTCTTCGGTAGCTGGAGGCTTGGGGAGCTCGCGCCTCTCCGCTGGGAGAGCCGGTGGCGCGGGGGTCGCTGCGCGGACCTTGCGCCGCCGGTTGAGTGCGGGTCACAGACGGCAGGTTGGGGGACCTGCCGTCCGACATCGTGACGGGAGAAGGGGGTGGGGGGCCCATGCCCCTTCTCCAGTGAGGGTGGGCCCGACTCCTTGCGAGTCGGGTCGACGTCGCCGGGGCGCCGCTGTCGCATTCGCGTTGTGGTTTCACCACTTGCGAGTTCCGGCGGCGCCCCATTGCACGAGCGACAGGACGGCTTGGCCAGATCAATGAGCGACCGACGTTTGACGATTTGAATAGCGAAATGCATGACTATTTCATGATGCGGCCAAACGTTAGCGGCCATATCGTAAAATACTTCTATATCCACCATTAGAGGCGCTGATGTTAGTTTGTTGTGTATTTCTACCATGGAGGCGACAAAAAATATTTCTAGTGACGGCAATATTCCCGTAAATACTGTGCAAAATGAGGAAAGTAGGGCAGTAAAACGTTTGTACGACCATAAGCTACGTGAGTTTTATCAAAGCCACTCGAAAAACGAACATAACGTGAAAAAACCCTGGACCACCGAACGGATTTTGCAGGTTAGTATTTTGATATTCAAATAGCATGATTTATCACTTTCCTTTTGAATTCAAAGCGATTACATAGGATTAACTTGTTTGATGACCAAAATAACTCATGTTGGATGAACACCGGTAACTTATTAGCGTATTTTTGTTTTTAGGTTATCCAACAAGTAAAGGAGGGTAGGGTAGCACCAAAACACTAAATACGTTAGGCATCTTCAATCTATTTTTCAGCTCAATGCAGTAAATATGTCAAATTTAAATCAGGTTGGTGCATGTAAAAGTTATGGGTACCCTACATTATGATATGGCAAAACGTAGATTGCCATATCGTCAAACGTTGATGCTTAAACGAACGGCCAGTTTGACTTTGCCTTTTCATGAAAAGGACACATTTCGTGATATGGCTAACCACATCATGATATGGCACAATCTACGATATGGCTACGACAAATATAAGGTTTAATTTCGCTTCTGAGTACCCGCTACCAAATCTGGCAGCCACCGAGCCAGCCGGCTAAATTCATGCAAGTGTATCCGTTATAAAGTTATTAATGTTCACTTCTCTTCTCTTGGGCGTGTCGATAGCAAACAAATTTTATGAAGTCTTTATTAACATAACATAACATTTACATACAGGCCCATAAGTACATTGCTTCTGGCCCCACACTAGGATACCTTGTGTCGTGGGAACCAGAAACAGTGACGTCACAAACATGTAAACATCAATGACATGGGTTTCTTTTTTTTTTGTCTCCAGCATTAAACAGTTATGGCAGTCATTTTCAACGCTGACTTCGTGCTCTTGTAATTTAAGTCCTCCTGAGTGGAGGTGTCAGCGCACGCAGACCCCATAATCGTATGACTACGGAATCACCGTCGGTCTAGCCGTTAAAGCGCTTGCTTACCAGGACAGAGGTTATAGGATCGATTCCTACTGCGGGCCGCCGTAAATTTGTACAAATGGCTTCAGTCTGGGTATTTTTCCATGTTTGAAATGTCCTTGCCTGGTATCCATAGAACAGGGCTTCCTAGTTTGGGACCAGGTCAATGATTGTGTTGTGCGGAAGTTAGTATTATTATTTTGACCAGCTTAAATGGGTGCAATTTGCCAGGATTTTTTATCAATCGATGACTATGAAATACCTACATAAACTTGTATACTCTCACGCTTGCTCCCCGAAGAGGTAGACAGAGATCGCGGATTGCCATTTACTACATTGTGTGTGCCTGCATGTAAATGTTAATTTTATTTAAAAGAATGTTATGTTAAATTTTTGGGCCCGATCAACTTACGTGGGTTTTCTTATCGGACGAGTTCGACCAGGTTGATCCACGTAAGTTGATCCGGACCAAAGATTTAGAATATCTAGTGCCTATGAAAGTTTTTGTTCAAAAATACTACAAAATTGCCACACCTTTTCTGGCGGTAAAATCCTCGAGGCACGATACATTAGGGAAAAAAACCCTCGCTAATTTCGTTCAGCATTCAAAGGAAAATGGTAATTAGGAAAAACAGACTAATGAGGACATGGTTAACAAGAAAAATTTGAATAAACCTTTACAAAATAATGAATAAAGAATTAGACCGCAAATATATCCTATTTGGGTATTTAATTCTGCTCGGGCTCTCATTTGGCTCCGGCCCAGCGGGACGCGCAAAAATGTACCTACCCCTCAGTTCATCTTCCAGACACTTAAATAGCTCTTAAAACAAGCTATATAAAGGCTATAATCATACAAAGACTATTTTCGCTAGTGCGGAATGTATTTCGGACACTAATTAACTTGTTCGCAATGAAACGATTCGTTTGCCCATTCTCCTCGTAGGCATTAATTGTTGTACTTAGTTCGGAACTATTAATTGCCAATATGTACCTAAATAAACTATCTCTAGCCGAATAAGAGATTATTGTATGAAATTACTGGTAGATATAATTTGGCGAGTCGATTTTTGGCAACTTAGCCTGTAAAAAAAGAGTATCAACAACAATCCGCACTAGAAGCAATGAACGTTATAAGTACAAACCGCAAGCGGTGCTAGAGCATCAATAGAACACGTGCCTTATGAGCGTGGAGTCGTGGGTTCAAATCCCATCCCTTGTACGTACCCTAAGACTTTGTTTTCTAAGTTACGTACATTTGAGACATTACTCTGAGATCGACAAAATGTAATACACTCCCGGACACATATAACGGCCCACCTAGTGTTTTAAGTTTTGACGGTCCCTAGCTAAAAATAAATGTTAGGTGGAGTAATAAGTTTTGAAGCTGATTTATTGGTCAACAACTCAATCAAATCAGCTTCAAAGCTGCATAAAAACTTATTGCTCCACCTAACATTTATTTTTAGCTAGGGACCGTCAAAACTTAAAACACTAGGTGGGCCGATAGATGTGTCCGGGAGTGTATATTGTACTATAGAATATGCATTGCATACTAACTTAGACAATTTTCGGACTGGCGACGCGTCACATCGCGATGGGCGAAGCGGCAAATATCGCGCGGGGTGACGGAGGCGTGGATTCGAATTCGGTTTGTCGGAATTCGTCGGCAGTATGTTGTCCTAGTGGCATTACGCTAGTGGCATTTTTCCGAGCGGTTCCGTGCTTCGCAAGGCACGTTAAGCAGTTGGTGCCGGCTGCGGTCGATAGATTGCAGTCGTAAAGCCAAGTCAGAGGCCTTAAGGCGGCTTGAAAACTTCCGACAGTAAGATCAGCCACTAGTCTTCAAGCCTCCACCAATCCGGACCCATGGTGAAGTATGGCCTATACCTTCCTCAGGGAAGAGACCCGTGCCTCTGGGTGGGGACATAATGGGTTGATGATGATGATCTCGCAAACAATTTAAACATCCGTGGCTTCGCGCTACGCGACGAAGCTCGTTGCAGTGTGACAATCGCCTTAACATTATATTTTTTATAATTTGTGTGCTGCAAGGCAAATTTTGGAACACAGTCTTCATAATCTGCTTACTTTTCAGTAGACATAAAAAACTGATTTCATAGTGGGACTAATGTTGTGTCTGCGTCTACTGAGATTTTCAGTGCCACGTAGTTCAATTGATATTCATTGGATTAATGTTCTTTCTATAGAGATCTGTAGATCTACCCTCAAGGATACCATAGACAACAGTAATGCCCGGTTCCAATATCACAAAACGCTTCGTATTTGCTTACGATCGGTTGCAATTCCTACGAACCTTGCTTACGATCGGTTAAAATTTCTACGAACAAACGGATCGTAGCCGGTAGGCGTATATTATAGGAACCGGGCATAAGTCAATCACACAAAATTTGGACTAAAATGTTCTTTCTGAAATTACCTATTCATTTGTTTCATACCTCTATATTTACCCTTATTTAAGTAATAAATTATTATGCTTTTGTGACTTTATAACAACACATTTCTCTAACAGGAAGGCTTAGAATGAAAACAGAGCATCTGAAGTGTTCCTCAGCGCTTACAACGTCCCGTGGCTTAACTTAGAGGCTAAGTCTCATTGAAATGCGTAATAGTGTCTTGTATTCCACTGTTTTCCGCTTCATAGCGCGACGGTCCCACAAGAGTTACAATTTATTTACTTAGAGAAAACACTGAGGGTGGTATTATAACGTGTCTCGCATACGGATGTTCAGAAAACAGTAGACTGTGCTTAGTACGAATAGCTTGGACGCCAACACGAGAGGAAAATAAATAATATTCTATTGTGTCTCGCCTTGGCCCTAGAGTTAGTAGAAGAAAAAGACATCTAGAGGCGCCGACCTGATTTAGGACTGTGCTTTAACGTCAGATTATGGAGCAAAATATTGGCAAAGTAAAATTATGGGTCAATGTTTACCTCTTCCCGTCCGTCACTCATCCATCCATTTATCAACCCATATTTGTCTTCTTAGCAATACATTTTACATGTTGCCATATCACAGGGTGTCCTAGTTTATGACCAGGTCAAGTGATTGTGCTGTGAGGTAGGTATTATTAGTACAATTATTTATTATTAATATGTCTTTTATGACCTGACAAATGTTGACAAATGAAGGTATGTAAGAGAATGATAGAAGATGTTTGATAGGTAGTTCTCAGTTATAATATTGTAACGCTTTGGTGTAATTAGTGGTATGTTGCAATATTTATGTAAGTAAATAAGGAAATTATAGATTAAAGAAATTATGTTGTTTTGCTATATTAATATGACTTACAACCTATTTTTAGACCTAGCAAACATACACAAAAAAATCATAAATATAATAAACACGGTGAAACCGTTTCGGAAGAGTTCGATAACAAACACTACATATAATTTTTATATTATTACATTAGTCTAATGTCGACTAGAGGTTCCTGTTAATTTCATCAAATATAGTGGAGTCAAGTTCTACTTCTGGCTGAGCCTCGTCTATTGGGCGTCATGGCCAAGGCGTATAGATTGTGTTGACAAACGACTTACTTCAAAGACAGCGACTATGCGACCGACAACGGGGACTACCCACTTGATAAATAACGCCAGCATGATTCCCCGGGAAAAGTTCGCGCGATCCCATATTTCTACATTGTCAACCGCGCCGGTGATTCATTGGGCTATTGCCCGTACAGATCTGTCGAGAGATAAATCTAGAAAGAATCGAATGGAAAAGATAGGAAATATAGGCTGTGCCTGGTCTGAGGTTGGCTGGTTTTAAAGTAAGTTAAAACCTACGTTACTTTAAGGCCCATGTTACATTATCATAGAACTTTTTTTTTTAAATCTTTATTTAAGGTTTGGTACACTACGTGACCATGTCACCCATCATAGAACTTTGATGATAGTTGATGTACATTGCTGGCTTATATCACAATAAGGATCAAGACACGTGTCAACACCAGCAATGGATATCGCCTAGAATCCTACCTGTGAACTAGTGTAATATGGCCCTAACTTATGCAATAAATTTACATTATCACAGTTAAATTTAAATATAATAAGTACAAAGAGTTTTTTCGAAAATGTAATGTAATAGGTACATACAAAGAGCTCGTATGAAGGATCGAATATTTTTGTGATTTCGAAATTGCACCTAAGTTTGTAACAAATGGTCCGAATCAACTTACTTGATTTTACTTTCTTGGTTTTTTTAGTAAATAATCAATTTAAGGTAATATAGTCGAATTTGTATGCACTCCGTAGACCAATAAAGCATTATTTTAAAGAATTACATTTAAAAAACACTAGGTTAAGGCTGCGTCCCCAGTTGGCAAACAGTTTGCTGCCGACTGAGCTAGCGGTGTATCGGTTTAGTATGCCCTTCCATATTCTTTAAATGGAGTGTTCACAGTTTGCCAGTTTTGCGCTCAATCTACGCAATTTGCAGCGTTACGCGCGCTGACTATCTCAGTGGGCGGCTGACTCGCAGAAAAGCCTGTTCCACTCGGCGGCGAAATAGTTTTGTTCGCTTTGAGTAAGCCGCTAAGTCGAATTTCAGTTGGCTACAATGCGGCTCACTCAGTCGGCGGCGAACAGTTTGCCTACTGGGGACGCAGTCTAAAATTATAGGATCATCATTCAGCCACAAGAAGTCCATTGCTGGACATAGGCCTCCTCCATGGATTTCCAAAAAGACTGGTCGGAAAATTATAGGATCCCTCAGAGAAAAAAACCTAGCGGCGTATGGGAGAAGACCCATCGGCGAGCCATTCCTTTCACTTGACTTCGCGCTACGGGAAACAAATCGGATACTTTAATTTGTTTTTCTTCGTCGATCGGAGACAAACTGTGACGGTTTATCATCCCCCTTAGCTAGACAAAATACAGAGCTTTTTGTTGCAGACGGATCTCTTTTTCGTGCCATGTTAAGTAAGTAAAAAATCCTAGAAAGCCTTACAAAATCCGGACGTACTTTTTGGACAAATCCGGGGGGATAAACCTATCTGAGCTCATACGGCAGACATGGCCAGACCAGTTCCAGTTGATCCTGACTGTAACCACTCTCACAACTGCATTTTTATTTTTGTGTTCTGATAGAGCGGCGATAGAACGCTGGCCGCACATTCGAGAGGTAGTGGATTTGAATACCAACATGTACCTATGACTTTGTTCTCTAAGTCTTGGGTACATGTTGAGCCATATAATAGTTTGCTGTGTGCACGTTCAATTTTTATTACTGTATAAATATTATGTTGTGATATATTTAAGTTCACCCTGAATGGATCACTGAGCCCCAAAATACAATTTAATTTAGTTTGGGGTTCTATTTATTTACTTTATATATTGTTAAGTTTTGCTCTGTTTATCATCATTCAGCCACAAGAAGTCCACTGCTGAACATAGGCCTCCTCCATGGATTTCCAAAAAGACCGGTTGAAAGCGGCTTGCATCCAGCGTCTTCCTGCCACTTGGATAAGATCGTCTGTCCGTCTTGTGGCTGGTCGTCCTACGCTGCGCTTGCCGATGTGTGGTCTCCATTCGAGAACTTTTCGGCCCCATCGGCCATTGCTCTGTTCAATAAAACATTTTTGATTTTGATTTTTGATAAGTCTGTAATTTTGTAGTAGCAACACTCGCTGTGAAAACATCGTAAGAGTTGTCCTAAAAGTTACAAGGTCAGGCTAACATATCGCCAATCCGCGGCACGCACGCGTGGAGATTACGTCAATTCTCATAAAAAAATCTAGCTCTGCGGTAGGATGCGTATAGGGTGCTTACACAGTATCCTGAAGACGGTCTATTCACTTCACACCTACAAAGCAAATAAATAAGAAGTCAAATTCAGGAGAAGATATTCAACTTATTGAATGGGTGGGTCTATAAATTCCGAACGCGCGTGGTCCGTGAAATCCGTGACAGGGGTATAAACAGTTTGATATTCCGCGCAATATTCACAGCCCGGGTTCCCTGTCGTTCATATTCATTCATCGATATCACACTGGCACACACGACCCATATGACGTCAAATACTACCAGAACAACGGTGTGGTGCTTTACCGCAGAGCCACTACCTTAGAATCTGATCATTTATACCTTAAAAGGATGTAGGGGAAGATCGTTACCCTTCGTACGCGGGGCACATTCATACAGTCAAAATAAAATTTGAACGAAACAACGTACGGTCTTGCTTTTGTATGTGTGCGTGAGTCTAGGTACCAACTTTACGTCAACGTAGTATCGCGCACCTCGCACCGATGAGAGTGAAGTGACAGGCAGAAAGGTGTTTTCTCGCTCGGTAAGTAATTTTTTGATCGATGTTTTTGTCTATTGTTACCGTAGATAAAATAAGTTTTCGTGTAGAGTATTCTATCAGTAACTAGCAAAATATACTTAAGATACGTTTTCAATACTTAATTTATGACGTTTTCCTATAGATATTGAAAGAGGTTATATTTTGTTAATATTTAGTTAGTGGGGTACTTTCGGACGGAACCAAATGGGGCACGTTTGAACGCGTACGAATGTGCCCCCAACTGGTAGATAGATACAATTTACTGTGTTAGTGTGTAATTGCTAATTTTTGCATTAACTTTGTCCTGTGTTTTTCCATCGTCGATACACGTGTATATATTTTAATACCTATTTCTTATTATTTTTTACAGAAGCATGGTGCGGACTTATAAACCAAAAAATACAAGTCGATTTCCCTAATGTTGAAGATATTCATACTGTTTATCTGATGTTGAAATGATACTTCCTGAACCAAAGCCTCCAAAAGTTTGTACTTCTAGAACATCAAAACTTTTCACTTTTTCAGTAATTTTTTCTAATTTTACTGTTTAAAGTTTTTATTATCTTGTTAATTAACAACTTTTAGTAGTGCTAATTCGTGAAATGATTAAAAATGTGATTATAAATTAAAATAACTAATTTACGTAGACAATGAAGAAATTTCATGGCTTATTATTACAGAAAAATAATTTAATTTTCGTTCATTCTATGAAAAGTCATGTAAATTTTGTTTTACATAAGAATATGTGTATGTAATTTTTGTTAAATATAAGAAAAGTATTTTATTTTTGTTTAATTGAAGTTAATTCTTTATTTTTGTGTTTAATAAAAGAATTTTGAATTAAATGTGTCGTTTTAATCGCACGTACGGAACTACTCCACAGCGTATGAAGGTACCCCCAACACTGTACATAGGTGCCCCGTTGTTGGGGCAGATTCGTACGTATTCCAGTTTTAGTTTAAATCATAATTATGGTTGAAACATCTGATTAAATTATCTGTCATTTTTTTATATGAACCGCGGATAGTTAGACAATAAATTCAAGCTTTCAGGTGATTGATTCATGAAAAAATAAAAATAAATAAATGTGAAAACCGTACGAAGGGGCCCCACCTTCCCCTACGTCAAACGAACTGACGTCAAAATTGAAAATTTCACGTAAATTTGTTTTAAGTTAAGTTTTTTGTGAGTGATTTGATATTTAAGTAGATAATTGCTTAGTGAAATTCCAATTCGACTTCCACCATGCTGAATTCGTATTTTCCTCGAACTCTCCCGTTGGTCTAATATTTAACGGTTCCAGTAACATTTAGTAATTTGATTACCTAGCAACCTCAGAATACATTTAGAAATATTTTGTTTTAGCTTGTACTCATTTTTTACAATCAATAAAAATTTTGAAATGAATGTGCAAGTGAGACTTTATGCCAGACGCAAAAGTAGGCTGTGGTCTCAGAGTTGACATAAAACAATTTTAAAACAAATTTTAAATGAAATGAAAAATCTTTATTGTAGAACTGTTACAAAAAATGGTCACTTGGTCCCAAACTAGGATCCCCTGTACTATTGGTAGCCAGGATACTTCCAAAAAATTCACAATAATTTAAGTTTTACATAAGAACTACTTACCAACTAAACTTGGGTTACCAAATAAACATATCTACTCGTATGTAATAGACACTTAGTAATATTTTACTATTGAATGATTCTATTCTAGTAATCTAATCTCTTTAAACGAGCAATTCTTGTATATTATATATATAAAGCTACAATGCGGTATACTCACTCACTGATTGATTCATCCATACGTTTTCTCGGAAACGGTGGGTTTTAGAGAAAAAAAATGTATGAGAAAAGTGTAGGGAAGGTGCGATATACAGCCATCCTATGAAGCCGATTTTTGAATTTCGAACGCGTTCTCTCATACAAATATGCTAACTCTGTTGTTTACTGGCCGATTTGAACCAAATTTTGATAGTATGTTCTTTGTATAATAAAAAAAAATTTTGTGTATTCAAAATTCAAAATGGCGGCCGAGCTATAGCCTCCCGAAAAAAGGCCATTTTTCGACCTCTGCGCAAAAAAGTCGGCAGCCAACTGGGCGCATGCTGGAGACATGCTCTCAACGGCATCGGGTTGTCGAAAAACTCAGGTATACCAGAAAAATCCGACATCTTGAGATTTCAAGATGGCGGCTGAGATATCAATGATCAAAGTTGACAAATTTTCTATGGAGATTTTTCACTGAAAATCCACTTTCAGTACCAAATTCAGTACAAAAATGGGACAAACTTGCGAGGCCGAAGGCCGAGCTCCGCGAAGCGGGCACGAGAGACCCCGCTGCGGCGAGGTCGAAGGCCGAACTCCGTCCAGGCCGAGGCCGAAGGCCGAGACGTCGCGTGTTCCGGCGTCAAGTGACAACGCAGAAGCCAGACGGGAGAAACTTGCGAGGCCGAAGGCCGAGCTCCGCGAAGCGGGCACGAGAAACCCCCCGCGGCGAGGCCGAAGGCCGAGCTCCGTCCAGGCCGAGGCCGAAGGCTGAGACGTTCCGTGCTCCGGCGGAAATATAACAACGCAAAAGCTAAAATGGACAAACTTGTGAGGCCGGAGGCCGAGCTCCGCGAAGCGGGCACGAGAAACCCCGCCGCGGCGAGGCCGAAGGCCGAGCTGCGTTCAGGCCGAGGATGAAGGCCGAGACCACACGTGTTCCCACGCGTCAAATCACAACCAATAGTGTCTAGCGAGGCCCTAGGCCGAGAGCCGCGGAGAGCGAAGCTCGTAGCGGCTGGGGGTTGGCGCGCGAAGCGCGCAGGGGGCTCGCCCCCTAGTTATATATATATAAAGCTACAATGCGATATACTCACTGATTTATCATCCATATGTTTTCTCGGAAACGGTGTTTCTTAGAGAAAAATTTTGTATGAAAAAAGTGTAGGGAAGGTACGATATACAGCCATTCTATGAAGCCGATTTTTTTATTTCGAACGCCTTCTCTCATACAAATATGCTAACTCTGTTGTTTATTGTTAGATTTTGACCAAATTTTAATAGAATGTTCTGTGTATGATCCGATTGAGAAAAAAAAATTGAATGTTCGAAATTCAAAATGGCGGCCGAGCTATAGCCTCCCGAAAAAACGCAATTTTTCGACCTCTGCGCAAAAAAGTCGGCAGCCAACTGGGCGCATGCTGGAGACACGCTCTCAACGGCATCGGGTTGTCAAAAGACCCAGGTATACCAGAAAAATCCGACATTTTGAGATTTCAAGATGGCGGCCGAGATATCGATGACTGAAGTTGACAAATTTTCTATGGAGATTTTTCACTGAAAATCCACTTTCAGTACTAAATTCAGTACAAAAAATGGGACAAACTTGCGAGGTCGAAGGCCGAGCTCCGCGAAGCGGGCACGAGAGACCCTGCTGCGGCGAGGCCGAAGGCCAAGCTCCGTCCAGGCCGAGGCCGAAGGCCGAGACGTTGCGTGTTCCGGCGTCAAGTGACAACGCAAAAGCCAGATGGGAGAAACTTGCGAGGCCGAAGGCCGACCTCCGCGAAGCGGGCACGAGATACCCCCCGCGGAGAGGCCGAAGGCCGAGCTCCGTCCTGGCTGAGGCCGAAGGCCGAGACGTTCCGTGCTCCGGCGGAAATATAACCACGCATAAGCCAAAATGGACAAACTTGCGAGGCCGGAGGCCGAGCTCCGCGAAGCGGGCACGAGGAACAACGCCGCGGCGAGGCCGAAAGCTGAGCTCCGTTCAGGCCGAGGCCGAAGGCCGAGACCACACGTGTTCCCACGCGTCGAATCCCAACCAACAGTGTCTAGCGAGGCCCTAGGCCGAGCGCCGCGGAGAGCGAAGCTCGCAGCGGCTGGGGGTTGGCGCGCGTAAGCGCGCAGGGGGCTCGCCCCCTAGTTATATATATATATAAAGCTACAAAGCTACAATGCGGTATACTCACTGATTGATTCATCCATACGTTTTCTCGGAAACGGTGGGTTTTCGAGAAAAACTTTGTACGAGAAAAGTGTAGAGAAGGTGCATATTACAGCCATCCTATGAAGCCGACTTTTGAATTTCGAACGCCTTCTCTCATACAAATATGCTATCTCTGTTGTTTAATAGAATGTTGTCTTAATGATCCAATTAAGAAAAAAAAATTTTGTTGTTTGAAATTCAAAATGGCGGCCGAGCTGTAGCCTCCCGAAAAAAGGCCATTTTTCGACCTCTGCGCAAAAAAGTCGGCCGCCAACTGGGCGCATGCTGGAGACACGCTCTCAACGGCATCGGGTTGTCGAAAAACTCAGGTATACCAGAAAAATCTGACATCTTGAGATTTCAAGATGGCGGCTGAGATATCTATGATCAAAGTTGACAAATTTTCTATGGAGATTTTTTACTGAAAATCCACTTTCAGTACAAAAAATGGGACAAACTTGCAAGGCCGAAGGCCGAGCTCCGGGAAGCGGGCACGAGAGACCCCGCCGCGGTGAGGCCGAAGGCCGAGCTCCGTCCAGGCCGAGGCCGAAGGCCGAGACGTCGCGTGTTCCGGCGTCAAACTAACAACCCAAAAGCCAAAATGGACAAACTTGCGAGGCTGAAGGCCGAGCTCCGCGAAGCGGGCACGAGAGACCCCGCCGCGGCGAGGCCGAAGGCCGAGCTCCGTCCAGGCCGAGGCCGAAGGCCGAGACGTCGCGTGTTCCGGCGTCAAACTAACAACCCAAAAGCCAAAATGGACAAACTTGCGAGGCTGAAGGCCGAGCTCCGCGAAGCGGGCACGAGAGACCCCGCCGCGGCGAGGCCGAAGGCCGAGCTCCGTTCAGGCCGAGGCCGTAGGCCGAGACCACACGTGTTCCCTTGCGTCGAATCCCAATCAATAGTGTCTAGCGAGGCCCTAGGCCGAGCGCCGCGGAGAGCGAAGCTCGCAGCGGCTGGGGGTTGGCGCGCGTAAGCGCGCAGGGGGCTCGCCCCCTAGTATATCTATATATAATCAGAATCTCGGAAACGGCTCCAACAATTTTCACGAAATTTTGTAGGCAGATGCTTTCGGGGGCATTTAATTGATCTAACTAGGTTACATTTTTATAAAACGTTGTTTTATCCGTGTTTTAAGGCAATTGAAATAAATAAATAACAGAGGTAAATTTCGCATCCATCTGCAAGGTTGGGATAGTTCTGACGGGAAAACGGGCGACCGTTTCGGGCCGATTTCAAGAGACCCGGTTCGAGTCATGATGTTTTTTTTTTCCAAGTTCTTTTTTTGTTGAAAAAGGATTTTTTTTTATTACATAATTTTATATTACAAAAAAAGTCATCCAGGTACTATATTTAAAATACACAATAGTCCAAAATATGCAAGTAGTCACGTTTGTGCAGATCTGCTCCCCAGGTTACCAAAGATAAAGCTGACTTTCTTTGCCGTCTTAGTCGCAGTTGGACTCGTCGACTTTGGTACGGAAATAGCCCAAGATACTGTTTCATCGGAGATTCACTCTTAATATGTACGGAATGAGCTTCCCCAGACAACTATATCTAGCAAAATCTGTCCATACACCCTCCGGGAGAACAGATTGTGCTTAGACACCGCCAACAGATGTTAGCCTGAACAATATTAAGTACTAATTATAAAGAGTATGCTATAGCTGAGCATTCAATTACAGGCGTGCAACATCGCTCTTGACTGACAATTACTTACAAAAATAGTAAATAATTATCTGCCCTTTGAAAAAAAATTGTGACATTTCGAGAAGAAAATATATTGCTAATTAAAATCTCATGTCGTGGTAATAGATTTTTTTCGCACCAATATAGATCCTAGCGTATATAAACTCACGCCTGTATCCCGAGGAGGTAGGCAGAGGTTTAGCCACTTGCCCAGATCTTGACATTCATAATTGAATTTCAATGCATTCATGCATTAGTCGCTGCATGCACTAATGCTTGTGTTCTTGCCCTCATCTTCACCCTCACACGACTAATTTATCATTTTAAAAGTTCAAGTGGCTTTTCTATAAATACCTAATAATAACTCCCACACTACACATCACTTCACCTGGTCCCAAATTAGGATACCCTGTGCTATGGTAACCAATGTATTAAACAAATAAACATACATCTAATGTATTAAAAATACTTCGTAAGCGATTGAGCGGGGCAGATTTACTACACACATTGGTACTTACTAGTGTGTTTTGGTCTAAATGGACGTATACGTGAATGGCGTTCGTTGCGACGAGGTATGTAGTGTAGAAGTGAATTTTACTGAGTATGTATGGCTTTGGTACGAGAACTAAGGTACACTCGATTTGAGTTCACACTTACATACACTTATCATACAGTCGACTGCACATCAAGCATTTTAATGAAACTTTGAATTTCGCGTATTAAGGTTACTATTAATAGTAAAGCCTGTTCGCTAACATAGTGTCACTTTGATGTTTACCGCCTCGGCACATGGCGGCTTTTGACAAAAGAAATTAAAGGAAGCCGACGCGGTGCAAATACGCCAGTAAATTTGGCTCGCAGCTCGTCTCATTCTACTATTATGTAGATCACGCAATTAAATAATTAAATCAATCAGTATTTTAGAATGGATTTATAACGAAACGATCCTGGATCACTTAGGTAGGTACTTATTCTGAATTCCGGTGGAGATGAATATTCTGAGGCCACTTCGAGTGATGAAGAGTAGTGTTTTATTTTGTGCTTCATTAGGTATATTGTGTACCATGTTTTTTTTCTATTTAAAGTGTTTTGGCCGTCTAAGTTGTATTATTGAAATAAATGTTTTTTTACTAAAACCAAGATTGCCTTCGTGTGTACCGACACTATCTAAGCGAACGGACTTTAACTATAGTGACGACCTCTGTGGCGCAGCGGTTAGAGCATCTGCCTACTATGCGAGAGGTCTCGGGTTCGAACCCCGGCTGGGGACAAAAATACCCCAGGTCTTGGATGTTTACATGTTTGTGACGTCGCTGTTTCTGATTCGTACGACATAGGGTATCCTAGTGTGGGGCCAGAAGCAATGTATGTAAATGTTTATGTTTAACTATTACTGTTAATGTACCTCCTGATAATCGACCGCCTTGTCGATCCAGCGGCTTAATGTCTGCCATGCCGGAGGTCGGAGGTACGCACACCACTGGAGGCCGCCGTACAGTCGGGGTCTGAAAATGTTTACCACCTTAATTGTACGACACAAGGTCGATATTTGTTTTGATTTGATTAGATAAAGCTCAGAATAAAGAGTAGAGTACCAACCTGTCAAAGTGTAGAGCAAACCTTCTTCGCTCACTCAAGGAGGTTTTATATAATGTGTAGAAAACAAAACCGTCTATTTTGACAGATTTTTGATATGTGTCACTTTAACAAATGCAATAATTTTAAAATAAGAAATGAGTGTTAGAATCGGGGCTTCGGAATTTTGAAAGGTAATAATTATATTGTCAAAGCATTATAGACTATACTGCACATCATTGTGACAAAGAACCAAGTTTGAAAACTGTTAAACATTTTTAGACCCCGACTGTACATTTATACACGGCCTCAGTCTGGGGTTAGGTTATCATTATACTAAAAAAGCAGAACTAGAAGTTAGTTTGCGATTTTAGCAATTTGTAGTGCAAGATATTATATAAAAGTATAAGATATGACTGGCCTAGGTAGTTTCGGACCAGGACAAGAGATTGTGTTGCGTGGAAGTTATAATATTTATCAGTAGAGACTACACATACTACATTTGAGAGGAGGTCTGTACCCAATGCAGAGTCTGTACTCAGTGCAAGGTCTGTACCCTGAAGGTCTGTACCTTCTTTCACAAAAATAGTATTGTCTTAAATGGCCGATTGTATAACAGCTCATGAGTTGAAGTTCCAATAATTAAATGTCGCTGGCAATATGATATAGGGTTTTTTGCTAGTTGCTAGTAACAAAAATATTTATCAAGACACAGACAAGCAGCGTGTTTATACTGTCCTATCCTTTAAAATCTGTTATTATCACCCTGTGGTTTGGATTTTCCTTAGCTCTTTATAGAAGTTAATAATTTTATTTTAAACTCTTTTCGTGCTTTTCTCTTATAAATATTAAATAAAAAACTGACAAATCAAGATTAAAGTCTTAAAACATTACGTCGATGAAGGATCACAGAGCAGCTTAATTATAATTAAATTATAATAATTATAATTAAGCTGCTCTATCTCAAATCTTTTTCTGAAACCTGTTTTAACAACGCCATCTGTCCCAGCTCTTAATACTTTTTTGTTTTTTAATTAGCTGTCAAAAAACTCGACAACCCGTGGTACGGTTGGCTACCAAAGATAGGCGGTTTAACAGCACGATTTAAAATAAAATAATTACCTGTATATTGAATACACCCCTGGTTACAGGGTCTTATTTTAATTGAAGGATTAATTCTAAAAAGGTAAAAACCTGGCAGGCCTTTGGAACGACAAACAAAATCTTTTCGTTTGAATCCTGGTTTGACTCAAAATCTTTAATACGAACAAACTATTCCAACAAAGTAACACTATTTGTGGTCACCTTTTATCCCGCACAAAGTCCTTTTTGATTGTCGCTCGCCGACTCCATTGCGACAGTTTGACGTTTTAGTGCACGTAAAACTGAACTTTATCACCACGACACAAGCTCTAAGCTGAAACTGCGCACGTAACCCGCGTGAAGGTGTCTGAAGTTTTCTTATTAGCTCTTTTGCAAACTTAGTTTCAGAACACGATGTCAGATTAACTTCAATCACCTGAATATGAAATCTTAGAGCTTATGGTGCCTACTAAAGTAGTTAAAGTTAGATTATAATATGCCGAAGTTCCTTGGCAAAGGCGTACAGAAGCACATAAACTTTTACATTTCGTTTGTAAAGTCGTCCCTAACGTTTATAACGTTAGAGTGGATGCATGTAAAGACTGATGTCTTCTTGATAGTACATTTTACAAATATGGAATGCCTTGCAAATCAATAAATTCGGTATAGTGACTGTACTATGAGTATATAATAATAAAATAAGCTGGGCTTCGCAAGTCACATCCGAGCCCACCGCTGCAGAAGTCCTACCAATACTTGAGGTCACCGTCGTCAAAGACATCAAAGCAATATAATAGTAATAAGCCCTTTTATTCCATTTCATACTTCACGGTAATACACAATTTAAGTTATAGTATGTCTCGCAGCGGCGTGCCTTTTGGCTTAGGCCTCCTCCAGCTCTCTCCACTGAGCTCTATCCTCAGCTTTGGTCAAGTATGGCCCCAAGGTTAGGCGGATATCGAAGATATAATACGTACCTTTAATGCATAATTATGAAATAGTCACAAATAGTCCTCAAATGCATATGGAATAGTCTATAGTAAAGAGGAAGACAATCTTAAACTGCAGTTGAAGAGAAATAAGCTGGTTTTTTGTAAATGCAGTCTTATTTATAGGTTTTACTAATAAGGCTATATTATAGACAACGTGCCAGCCGCACTGTTCTGGCTCTGAATAAAGAAAAATAATAGTTTAGCAAACGACCACACACTGTCGTGAATATTCAATAATCTGCCTAAACCGTTCCATTATTCAGTATCCGATCGCTAAGTAATTTGATTTCGGTCTGTTCGGGCCCGGAAGCCAGGAGCGGATGCGCACAGTAGCTCCGCTGCTATGTAAAACTCAAGGACCTTCTTCTATAGTTTGCTCACGAAGGACATTACATAAACAATTAAATACACAAAAGCGAGCTTTTCTTAAAAAAAAAATCTTCGGTTTCAATGATATTTTACAAATGTCATTATTTTATAAATGACAGAAAAGCACATTGCCCATTTTTGCTACACCTAAGTATAATAAGGATTTTATAATGACTCGCGATTCATGTAGTTTTTTTTATATAACCATGTTAAAGACTTCAAATGAAAAGCCATAATGTCTTCCTTAGCTTATACACGTGACAGGTAAATATCTCCACCTATTAATGACATACTATTTGTATCCTATATTTCTAACCAAATTTAACCATTTTGTATTATGTTTTGTAGCCGTCATGAGACAAGACTGATCAATAGAATTACGCGACGAACCTTCAGACCACATTTATCAAAATATACTCATTTTATTACAATATTTGCGAGCGAAATAGAATGCTCCAGGTAACAGAAGTCTTAAATGTTAGATATTTTTAGATCAAACCGAGCTTGTGTCTCTTCTCTGTTTGCGGTTCCGGGGGACATGGAAGCGGGAAAGCCTCTTAACCCGATCACCGCAGTCCGAAGTCCCTGGATATAGCCACTGTGGGCCCCCGTCTCCCAATTCTCTACTTATCTATTGAAAGTCAATATTTTATGTCTTACAGTACAGTTAAGTAGCTCGTATAACTTTATTATGGAAACGCTCAAGAGGAATAGGGCCGGCCACATAAGCCGTGTGGTCCCAGACAGGTGGGCAAAATCGCCCCTGGCTGGGTTCCACGGGACTGATTTATTTATTTATTTCGCAAATCAATACAATTACATTACACCTTACACTATTTCGTAATTATTTGCGGTAAAGGTATACTTAATCTAATTAAATAAACTGGCATGCAGGCACAAAATATTTTGCCAATTTTGAATACTTACAGGAATTATAAGAAAACAATAAAAACATTTAATGTCTTAAGCAATCAGAATTTAGTGCGATTACAATAAATAAATATTTTATCCGAAAATTTATAGTCAATAAAAGTTATAGTTAATTAATACGTATTAAATAATTCAATTGAAATTAGATTACAATATCAAAGGTAAACTTAATAAAATTGAATCCTCTCTCTCAGAAATCACCCAATCCTGATATCGTAATCGTAATGTAGGTAACACACGTGGCCGACCTAAGCGGATACGATGAGATGACTACAGGACCTTTCTACCGGATCGTAGAAGGTGGCTACGGACAAGGAGGGGTGAAAAGCTAAAGGAAAAGCCTTTTCCCAGCAGTGGGGCACCATCAATGCTACATTTATAAGAGAAGTGATATGACAGTTTATAAATAAAAACTTCTAAATTAACTACACTTATATTGGTCTCTTTTGTTTCTTACTTGGTAGTCAATCTTTACAATAGTCCATTAACGTTAAAATTTACTCATCATCATCATCATTCAGCCACAAGAAATCCACTGCTGGACATAGGCCTCCTTCATGGATTTCCAAAAAGACCGATTGGAAGCGGCTTGCATCCATCGTCTTCCTGCAACTTGAATGAGATCGTCTGTCCATGTTGTGGCTGGTCGTCCTACGCTGCGCTTGCCGATGTGTGGTCTCCATTCAAGAAATTTTCGTCCCCATATTTTTTTTTAATTCATAATTCGGCCACCAAATTTCCTAATTTGGGCGAAAATATAATAAAGTTATTCTTTATCCTATAATCGAGTCTATAAGATCAAAAAGAATTACAATACTTAAATTAATAACGTCACCAGTTTGCAAAACCATGATATATAATTATTAACTTTTTTCCGGATACACTTACTTTTTCGGAAGAGTCCGACCGGGTTTCGTTGTTAAAATAAATAAATCTACATACAATAACTTTTGTTAGTAGATACAAAAATAATAGTTATAAAAGAAGATTTATTTTTTACGTTGGTGGCGTTAGTTAGCTCTATACCATATTCATTTGGGTCTTAGACAAATTGTACCCTCTTCACTTTCTTCGGACCTTTGTCAAAAACCCTGTCTAATAGGCGTGATAAATATGTACCTATCAGCTGCGTTTTACGGGTCATATTAACCCCTTTCAAAGTCCAATAGTCCAAATTGACACAGCGAGACGGCACGAGTCCTCCCAACGGTAAGATTTCCACCGGATAATACGAGAGAGGTAAAAATCCAGCGATCCCCGTATATGACACAACGGGGGATTGTTTAAAGAAAGCCTCGAGTAAAACCAACAAATACCGTCGGCTCTGAGCGGAGTAAACAACTGAGTATTCTTTTAGAGAAGGGGATTTTTTAAATGGTCGCAGTCTTTCGGAAAAGACTTTTTTTTAACGGTGACGGCCGTAAATGATCCGTCCCAAATATTTGAATGGGTTTCTTGGAACATAATGAGCTAAAATAAAAATAATAATCTTAGTAAGAGTACCCCTTCTTTTACTCAAAATTTATTGCAATTCAGAAAGCTGTCCTGAATTAAACGTCTAACCGAACCTCCCAAGACCTAAGCTCTTTGGAGGAGTACCGTGGCATGAAAGCCATACGATTCATTCATTTCAGGGTACAGCCTTGCTCTCTCAGAGAGAAAGAGAGAGTGAGCTTAGTAACCAAAAGAGCCGTCTGCGGATTGATGATTTCAAACTCAGATGTGTGTGGCACACCTTGTTTGAGGTGTGCCACACACATCTGAGTCTAGTTTTAATTAATTTAATTAGTAAGTGATATTGTTACTTTCAACTTTCTACTCACAAATTTTGGAAAAAGTCTTTTTTTTTAACTAAAATAATCGTAAGCACTACACATTATAAAATATGGCCCGGATTAACGTACTTGGTTTTTTATCGGAGTAGTTCAACCAGGGCCTTGAGTCTGTTAGTGCATGACAGCACGATGACAGATACTCGGTCGGGTCACGTGACGTGGTTTTTCATACCATTGACACCTAGGATTATTGATATACGTGCACGCGTCGACTTGAAGCGGCAATGAAACTAAATCGCTATGTTCATGCAGTTGTAATTGTACTACAATGCAGTAGTAGAATCTAGGCCCTGGGTTTGCTCCGATTCGCAGAGCTTAATCATGGTGAGCAGAGATGGAGCTCGCGTCGTCGGTTGCTCGTCTCAGACGAGACGGAGCTCGCGTCGTCGGTTGCTCGTCTCAGACAAGTAGGTCATCATTCAGCCACAAGAAGTCCACTGCTGGATATAGGCCTCCTCCATGGATTTCCAAAAAGACTGGTCGGAAGCGGCTCGCATCCAGCGTCTTCCCGCCACTTGGATGAGATCGTCTGTCCATCTTGTGGCTGGTCGTCCTACGCTGCGCTTGCCGATATGTGGTCTCCATTCGAGAACTTTTCGGCCCCATCGGCCATCAGTTCTGCGTGCTATGTGCCCCGCCCACTGCCACTTCAACTTACTAAACCGCTGGACAAGTAGGTAAATAATCAAAAACCAATCAAAACCAAGTAAGCTAATCCGGGCCATATGTCACAATTGGAAAAAGGATTCGAACCCACGACCCTTCGCATGCGCTACCACCGGCCCACCTAATGGAATAAAAGACAAAGAAGACGAAAACAAAGTCGAGAGCCCAACCAGCGAATCTTATATAGCCTCCGTTATTTCCTTCCCTAATTAGGTTATTAATGGTTCTTACAAAAACTTATGACGTAGGCGGAAAGCCTGTCAAGAGTGTTGCTTGCCGATATACTTCCGCGGATACTTTAATTAACAGCCAAAAAGTAATTCCCTATGAATGGAAATAATTAATGGGAGTAGCTAATAGCGGACGCTGGAGCCCTGATTGATGAGCTAGGATAATGATATTGCCGAGAGATATTGTGAAGCCCAACTTGGTAATTGCTTTTATTGATAATGAGAGATTAAAGCCTCGGGAAAATGCACAACAAATGTCTGGCGCTCTTCTCTCTGCGAATGAGACAATATTGACAATGTAAAGGTAAATATGCAATTGAAACGTAAAATAAGGTTAATTAGAAAATTTTCTACATTACGCGCTCGCCTAGTTCAGTTGTTTTAAAGATAAACATAAACATACAGGCACATACATTGCTTCTGGCCCCATACTAGGATACTTTGTGTCGTGGGAACCAGAAACAGCACGTCACAAACATGTAAATATCCAAGACCTGGAGTTTTTTTTTCTCCTTTTCTGTTTTGGCCAGGAGTGAGATTTTTCTTGCAAATCTCGCTTTTCATTAGGCTCTTTTTGATAAGTCACTAATCTTTATTTTAGTTATCACTCCTTTAATGTGAAACAAAGGAAATTCCGTGGAAATCGGCTAAAATAAATTTTAAAGGCAGTTTTGGAGAGTTGTGTTTTCTGAATGACATCGATTTTTTTTTGTAACGACACTGTTTTGGTACATTTTTTGTCTTGTGGTGGCATAACAAGACAAGATGTTGTCATTGATGCATTTTGTCTTGTTTTTTTGTTAGCATATTATCGTTGTGTAGTCTTTGTCATATTTATAGTGTGTGTATTTGGTATAGCAAATAAACTTTTATCTATCTATCTAAAATGTCGTGTATTCGTTGAAAATGCAGAAGAAAATTATTTTTTTTAAAGAAAAAGTATTTATTGCTCATAATTTTTTTTTTATTAAATAACAGATTAAGACTTAACTATGTTGGAATATAGTAAGTCAAAAGGTAGTGGCTCAACTAGTGCTGCTCCAGACAGCTGCGGGTAGCACTGGTTTTCAGCCACTGCTTTCTCCCTGAGATGTTGTACGGAAGTTATATAAAGAGAGCTAGAACAGTCTATTATTAGACATCGATTTGATCGATTTTGTAAGTTTAATAAACTTACAGTATACTTACTCACTTATAAGTATTAGTAAGTGCTAATAGGATCTGCACCCACTACCCGTCTCATACTCTCCTTCGACTACTTTCCGAAGGTTTTCTTTCCGATCCCTAGAAGCAGCGAACACCGTATATTTCAAAAAAATAAACTCTTTAGAAACCTTTAGTGGATTAGAAAACGAAGACCTAAAACATTTTTAGACACTCTCATAGGGAGTGCTAGAAGACGCTTCGAGAACTCGAAACGTAGCCTGTGAAAAGCTTATCCGGATAAAACGTATTCATCTCATTAAAAGTGCGACCTTTTGAGAGAGTTTCCATGTAGCTAAGCTCAAAGCCGGTTGGACTGTATATGGATGGGTACTGTAAGCAAGTACAGAAGTTTATATGAAACGAAGTCTACTAAAACTAGCTCGTATTGGAACTAAAGGCTGCCAGTCCTAGATACAGTATGCTAAAGTACATAGATTGTCAAAGTTGCTTCGACTGGCTTGCGCGAACGCGATCGGACAGCGCTATCTATCTGTTTATCTATTCAGTGAATAAGTTCAGAAACGTCTGCATCATGACATTTTCTGAGCTATCGATAAATATCTTATATGTGTAGCTGACAATAAAGTCAATTAGATAATAAATTGTTCTTTTATCCCTGATTACATATTATCTATTTACTTCATCAGTAAATTGGAGTTAGTCTTAATTACATAAAATGTTACAAAAAATTTACTTACCGCAGCATAACATGCACTGTATGCTTTGTTTGTTACACTTTATTACAAAATTCAACACTTAAAAAACATCATTTATCATCAACCCATTACGTCCCTACCGAGAGGCACGGGTCTCTTCCCTGAGGAAGGTATAGGTCATACATAATTGTTTTAGATTATAACCAAGAGCGACTAGATTTCCAGAGAAATTTATTCCAGCCAGCTTTAATGATTAGAATATTAAACAGACAACTAACGGAAAAAGGGCAAGTAAAGCACAAACGACATAATTATGTACTACTTAATTGGCACTTTCATTATAAATAATATGTTTGTGGGCGGCTCAATAAATTGACTTTCTATTGTTTGAATATTTTTCTGGGATTGAGTTAAGCTCAAGGAAATATCTTGAATTATCGTATTTTTGGAACAAAGGTTCCACTGAGACTATAATTATTTTTTTACTGTTTGTGTTGACGTTTACTCCAACGAACTTGTAATAATATTAACTCTAACAAAAGGATAGTTTACGATGAAGCAAATAAAACCAATTCATTTATAAATGTAGACAATAACGAGTTCATTCATTCGTTCGCTGATAAATTGTGCCCGGATAACTGCGACAGGCTTGCCACTTGTCACGTTGGGACCTAATAAACTCGGCAAAACGAGGGCTCAGTTCTAGTGATTGGTGCCTCTGCCTAGAGGGTAGGCAGAGGCCTAAAATAAATGAACTCACGCCTGTTATCCCCCAGAGTCTAGGGGATAACAGGCGTGAGTTCATTTATTTTTTATTATTTTTACAATAAAGAGTCTATTTTTAAAGTTAGATTATGCAGATATATAATTTTGAAACTGACTTTGTCTATACTCATAAATGAAATGATTTATTTACTTTATCGTTAACTATCCCTTTATTAGTGTAAATATTACTAAAGTTTTTTTAAGTAAACGTAAAATAAATATTATGGTCTCAGTAGAGCCTTTCTTCGAAAATACGATCATTCAAGATATTTGATGTAGGGTTGTCGTTCCCATGTCACCATGCTAATGTCTCCAGGCAGGCACACTTCGACCAAACACAGGCGTCAGTTTATGTATGTATTAGAGAATGCTTCTTCAAATCACATCCTTGTGCATCATTGCAGAACAGTGCAAACAAGTACCTATTAAAATAAAATAATTAGGTACTACATACATATATTTACAAAATAATCTTAGTTGGTATTACATAGAAAGGGTAGTATTTACAAAACTAAAACAAATAATAATATTAAAAAAAACTAAACTAAACCTATTCTCTAATTTAAATAAAATATTGGAGCCATATCGCTGTCGCCCGGTAGAGTTCCGAGAAGTATGGCAGGATTGCCTCGCTGTACGAGTATGGCAAAATAATAATACTAACATCTCAGAATCGCACCATTACGGATGTTCGAACTCTACGACGAATTCCAAAGAACATCCCTTAAATAGATTTCAAAAGACTGCCGACACGGTCTGTGCCTAACGGAGGCACGTTTTGTGCCTCTACGTTCCTGTGCTGAAAGCTAATAACATAATAGCTCCTTAGAAGCCCTGCCGTAAAGTAAACAGCTCAAAAGTCTGACACAAAGGCTTTGTAAACACAGATACAGAATGTACAGCCTACTACGCCCTACTTTTATCAGTTTGTTTAGGTACATATTTTGACTACCTCTGTGGCAAATCGTTTAGCGCAACTGCTTACCGTGCGAGAGATCCCGGGTTTGAATCCCGGCTGGGGACAAAAGAAACCTAGGTCTTAGATGTTTACATGTTTGTGGTGTCGTAGTTTCTGTTTCCCACAATACAGGGTATCCTAGTGTGGAGTGCGAAGCAGTGTGTGTGCCTGTATGTACATGTTCGATTTATGTTTTCCGATTTTTGTTTCTACGCCTATTACTTTTCATAACTTATTGAAAAGGAACTTTAAGTACGTGGTACAAAAACGTGCCATTCAAATTGGGCGTCAACTATGACGTCACAAAGTAACGTGCTAGGTAAGGTGCTGCTAACGTCTTACAATGAATAAGGCTTTTTAAAATATTCGAGTCATTCCGTAAAATAATATCATTAGGACCCGTTTTGGTGATATTACACGGTTCACTTCTGCTTTTCAATTTGGATGAAGCAACCAAATTAAACATCGTAAACGTAATCGTCAATTAACTTTCACGTTTACACTGTTCAATTGAGTTGCTTAATCCAAATTGAAAGGCAGAAGTGAACTGTGTTCATAAGGAATGCTTAGAAATAAATGAAAATACTAGGTTCTGTTTCACAATCTGCAGATAAAGTTCCGGATAAGCTATCCGCAACCAGGGCTGCCGTTTGTTCTACATTTGAAGCCATAAACGAACACACGCAATATAGGAAAATTTATTTAAATTTAGAACAAACGGCAGCCCTGGTTGCTGATAGCTTATCTGGAACTTTATTTGAAAATTGTGAAACAGGAGCTAAGGCTAAAAAGTTTTAAGACATATTTGTTCTTTGGTATTTTTGAAGATTTCTAACCCCGAAAAAAAATTTTATGGTCTTATTTTCTTTCTTCCGTAGTATAAAAACAACGTCACTCCAATCTAACTTTGAAGCAAGTTCCGTTTGTGTGTTATTGGACACTTTAATTGAATAGCCACGTCTCTAGCAGATGTTAAATTTAATAATAACCTTCTGTCCTATAATTTAATAATAAAGTTACACTTTCCCTTCATTAAACATTGTTATTCTCTAATTGGGCACGCGAACCGAGGTTGTTACACTTATATACGGCTATTTTATGAACTCTCTTAATGGTTTTTCAATTTTAAATTTCATTCCTATTTATCAAAAAGATTCCTGTAAAATACTTTTGTAAAAGGACTTCGATGAAAAGTTATTTATGAAAAAGCAAAGGAAAACAAATTTTGCAAAAAGTCTGCGAGGCTAGATTGGCCTCAAAAACGATCTACCTACGTACAGTCGACAGCACGTCAATCTTCGCATTTTAGTTGCAAAGTCGCCCGTAACGCAACGGAGTAGAGTGCATGGGTGTATACCATGATGTGCGGTCGACTGTACCTACAAGTATGGAACCCTCGATACGGAACGGAACCTAAACGAACCAACAAAGATTTTACAGAATCCCAAATCATTCCAATCAAAATTTATGATCAAAGATTCGCGAAACATAGTCTAGAGTGGAGTGAATTTTTCATTTAAGTAATAAAAGTTTTATTCGACATCGAAGGACGCGTCGGAGGAAGGCATCCTTGCCCGTGAAGAAATTGAGTTTGAAGTGCACTTTAGAGCAAATGTTACGCTCAACACTTTGCGGTCAGAAATAGCCCTGTTACAGGCACACCGGGTCTGAGAGATCTATCGTAAGAAGGAGACTATAATAGACTTAACAGAAGTTTTTTTGTTTCGTTTTTGTATTTAGAAGTGAATAATTATAATTTGCTTTGTACTAAAAACCGTGTTTTTATACTTATATATTTTTTTTCGGAAATTTGAGTGTCTGGATTGGAGTGTCTTTGATTTGCAGTGATTAATTATTTTTTAGAGAGCCAGAGGTTACGTCATGCACAAAATATTCAGCTGAGATCCTAATGGATCCTAGTAGTTGGATACAAGAATTCTTTAAATAAACAAAACAAAAAGCCTCCTAATTTGTGTAAGCGTATAAGGTAAATTATATTTGTTTTTTATAGAATACCAGTATGTCAATATATTGGGGTAATTCATTCGAAAATATCAAAGGTACTTTCATTCACGTGTGAAACGAACCTAAGAATATCATAAACTTAATCACAAAGACACTCATACAATACATTAGTTAAAACATAAACATGAACATATACATAGTTAGTTAAGATAGTTAAGTAAATAAGTATTTTGAACAGGAATGAAAATGTCTAAACAATATTCACCAACATCAATGGTTATTCATTCACTTTGGAGTCGACATCTCACTACCCAAACCAAAAATGGTAGCTTGACTGTCATGTGCCAAAGTTCCAGCTAAAACTTCACATCGCTTACTTTTCTGTAACCGCTGCCTTGTCGGAACCTTCAGGCCTGGTCAACCTGTAATTTTGTCGGAACAGCTTGTGGCAGCAAACTAGTTTTTAGTTCTTCTTAGTTTTGCTTTCAAACGATGTTTATTTTCTACTTCTTTGTTAGATTTCCATACGCCAGACTGTGAGATTTCCATTTTTTTACCATGTTTCGCAACTAAAGTTTTATTAATTATAACTTACTTATTTAATATAACAACATACATACATGAGAAAGTATCAGCTTTTAAATTATGTTCTGACCGAATTTTCGAACAATACCCAGGATTTCACGAACGCACACAAAGTAAAAGTCGCACCCAAGCCTATATTACGACAGGCAATCTATATTAATCTTTACGATGAAATAAATAAGGTTCAAGAGCTGAAGTAGGTTCAACGGAATAAATTGGTCTAATTATTTTTCCAATAATGACTGAGGGACTCTAAAAAACATTCTTAATTATTACTGAAAGTACTCGTAACGGTTTGCTGCTTTTATTCTGTTGAAATAATTGATTCTTTCTTTTGATATTTCCAGCATTTGCTGTAATATATTCTTTATGTCTTAGGAGAGGTTGTCGTACCTGTGTAGGAGGTCCTAAGTTGTAGCACCTGTGTAGGAAATAGGATTTTTTAGGCAAAGTATCCTCAAAATTGGTACATCGCAGATCGATAAGCAAAACTTTAAATTATCTCAGCTGGTACAAAACATTAGGAGCAAAATGGCGAAACTTATTCTCGGGCCAAACTTGCCAATGGACGTTATCGGAGGTGAATAAGGGTGAAAATCGGTCGAACAAAAACAAGTGATTGAATTTGCGTCGATCTTAAGAAAGTTCTGGTCAAATAGGCGTTACCGGGAATTCTACTGGCGTTTACTTTGTAACTTCAACGCTCATCAAATTTACCTCCTGATGAAGCTAACTTTACTGTTTTTGGCTTCTACATAAACTACAATCTTTTCGTGGATTCGCTTGTACAAAATTTACCAATTAAAAAAATATGAACAGGAAGTTACTAGAACATTACCTACATATATATGCTACTAGAATATTATACGGAATGTTCTAGTAGCTACCTTTTGTTCTACTTACATATTTTTTAATGAAACGGTCCAGCCTCCTACTCAGCTGGGACACTAATTAAATTAAAAACACCTATTACAGTATCTGGATGACCATGGATTGAACATGTATTTTAATATCACAGTTGTACAATAACAACGCCCCGTCAGCTAATAAGGTAATAGAGAAAAAAATATTCTCTCTCGTTTTTCAAATTAATCGAGAGCCTTTCGTCTACAAAAATTCCTCTGAAGTCCATTTTTTTATTTATTCATTTCTACCATCGAACATCACAAAGGTTTGATTACGACGGCAGCACCTAATGAAAATCACAGTTGAACAGTCACTATCAATCAGCGAGCGCTTCTTTGTTGACTCCTAAAGGTAGAGCCTCTCTCGATGATATAAAAATAAATTTGTTCTATTTACAGCGTCCATTAAAAAACAATAAAATCTACATGACATTATTTCATCCGAGATCTTATTGGAAATTGGCTTTTGTCCATTGAGCCACTTATGCAAATTAAGACCCTCAGAAGGGGTGCCGAGTGGGTCTCCGCCCGCAAAGTTGACGGGCCCGATTCGCCATTAGGCCGGCTCGCAAAAAATCGCTGACATTTTATTCGACGTCTAAATGGCTCGGTAAATAACCGCTTTTCTCTTTTGTTACTCATGAATACTTCCGATAGCTACGCTTAATGTCTGCTGTAGGTTGGAGGCATTCGTCTGGCTTTGCTATCCACTCTTCCATGTCCGAAATAGAATGCCCCATTTACTTTGCTATGGTTCGTGAACTAGAGCTGGCAACATTTCAATCCATATTTTATAAATTCATCAAATTTTAGAAAAAAATATTCAAAGCCTAACAAAGAACTGTCATTTATTGAACGTTATACGTAACACTAGGTGTCCGTTTCAAAATCTTTAAAATTGGATCATTTTGGAGAAAAACGGTCTAAAAAACTCCAAATTTAGTTTTTTCAATATGTTATATGTTTTTTTTACTGCCTCATTTCGAGCCGTTAAAGCGCCTAGCTACCAACTAAGAGGTCGCGGGTTTGATTCCCGTAGGGGCCGTCGTACAGTTGTACAAATGGCCTGAGTCTAGGAGCATTTCCGTGTTTTTGTTGTCCTTGCTTGCTTATTATAGCACAGAGTATTTAAGTGATTATGTTGTGTGGAAGTTATGATTTATTTATTTATTACTATCACAAGCAAAGAAACATAAACAAAAATCACAAAAAAAACGTTCAGTGGCCAGCCTTGCCTATTGCTCACAGCAATAGGGTACTTTCCAGGGTCAAAATAATTTAATTCTATTTAGTCCGTATTTTAGATTATAAAAAAATATTGGATAATAATATGTCTTTTTTGTTTTTTCGATTAAACCAAAAATAACAAAGATATAGCCCATTGAAGTTACGTGTGACGTCACTCAGTGCTACAAAATGCAGCACGGCGTGACATCACACGTAACTTTAATGGGCTATATCTTTGTCATTTTTGGTCTAATTTACAAATAAAAAAATACGTGTACCTTATTTTTGAATAATCTAAAAGACGGACTAATTACATTTTTTTGGGAAACTAGCCTATTATAAGCACTTAAAAACGGCAACTACATTTTTCATGAGATTTAAAACCTACCCATTTCTCCGAAGCAACAAGTAAAAAATTAAGCAAAGTGCTACGTACAACGTTTCGTGGTAAGAAATTTATTTCGTAGCGTCGTAGCGTCTCCTACGTCGTAGCACCTACGCATGCTTTGAACGTTGAGCGAGTTGGATAGACCCAACGAAAAAGCTGTATGCACGGTTGACATAGACATGAAATATTATCTTTCATAATAACTATACGGGTTGATTTTCGTGAGAAGACACACCTGTTTCCCAAATAGGTAATTGTAATAACAACTTCCACACGATACAAAATAATATTCTCTCATGACAAAGCATTAATTATGTTTTATGTAACAGTTACTTGTTTGTTTTATGTTTCTAACGAAATGTTATCTTATAGAGAGAATCAGCGGTAGTAAGGTCATTTAAAATGTATTCGCCTTTCATGTAAAATGATTATTTCACAGATTTCGAACACACGGCAGTTTAAAGGCCTCAAACTCAATAAGAGTATAAAGAGTATAGTCTATTAATTGATATTATTTCCTCATATATTTGGTAATAGTAATGTATGTTTGAGCACACTATAGCTATATGAAAAAGTGGAAGAGAGAGAGAGACGAGAGAAAGATAAGGAAGAAAAGAGAAACGTTTTTATTATTAGAAAATTTAAAGCCGCCTTACGGCCTCTGACTTGGCTTCACGAACTGCTATCTATCGATAGCAGCCGGCCTCAACTGCTTAGCGTGCGTTGCGAAGCACGAAACCGCCCGAAAAAATGCCACTAGCGTTAGTCTTAGACGGTCACCCATCCATGCATTGAACGCGCCCTAAGTTGCTTAACATTCGTGATCGTTTAAGATGCAATACAGGCGTCATTTCATCATCATAATCATCAGCCCACTCTGCCCACTGTTGGGTATAAGCCCATTACGCCATACCTCGCCAACCTGCGTCGTTTACTGCAGTAGTATTTATATCGGCGCATGTATGGACCGCCACTGCCATCGCCACCTTGCTGGTGAGTCTCCTGTCTGATAATATCCCAGGGCTTTTCCGATGAAATCATTTTTTAACTCCATCTGCTCGAAATGATGCATTTTCATGCCCAAAAGGACCCAAAACATGCTATTGTTGTTCAAGCTAAGATGCATCAAAGTAAATAGACTTAAAATTGGATTTCGAATCTATTTACCTTTAGGTACCTTTAAGTAGGTAAATAGACTCAAAACCCAATTTTGAATTTATATACTAATGCACTCATTAACTAAGAAGTCGGACTTCTCTTTCACTCTTGAGGATTTGTCCTATAAGTATGTATTTCGCTCCAACCCAAGCAATGAGTTTTAAAACCGAGTTTGGACTTACTGAACTTCCAAACTCTTTGCTACAAAACTTTTCAGTACCTAATTGTCAAATATTTGAAATTGGAACGCAAGTACGCATTTTCATTCCTCTCAGATAGTAGTGAAAAGCAGAGTGTTCTACACGGGCGCAAATCATTTTTTGTCTCGGTAGTGTTGAATCTCTCGCTCCTTCAGCGATTCGCTGAAGCTCGCTTCGCTCGGGCTTTAATGCAAGAATCGCCTCAGTTCGCTCTGGATTCAATTTCGCAGACTTGACCCAAAAATTTTGTTTGAGCTCTTGGTGAACAATCTACTATTATTTCACTTGACGTCTATTCTGCCCATCATAGACCGTTTTATGAATTTCGTTACGGGGAAATACAGCTGTAGGTAAAAAAGTCTCGCGTCACGTGCGCTGCGCCATGCGCCCTCGGCTTAAGTTGCTTGAAGGATGTCTCAAGTTGCTCCTTCACCACGGTTTGTTTACGCGAAACATTCCCTCGTCCCTGCATTGGACGAAAAACTCATAAAAATAAAGCTTTGTTTTGATTTCCGAAAGGGGCGGTTGAGTTGAAGTTGAGATTACGGTTACAAATACTTTTGGGTTGCGATGACGTCACGCACGGATGTAAATAACAGCTGTCAAAAAGTGGATTTTTCCGGGTCCATATTTTATGAGGTTGATGTTCCTCATAAGATATTTATGTATCGCAACCCCGGCCGCCTGAGTGATTATAAACGATCACGAAAGTTAAGCAACATAGGGCGCGTTCAGTGCATGGATGGGTGAGTATCTAACTCTAGTGGCACGTTAAGTCGTTGGTGCCAGCTGCCATCGATAGATGGGGGTCGTTAAGCCAAATCAGAGGCCTTAGGGCGACTTGAAAATTTCTGGCAGTAAGACCAGCCACTAGTCTGCCATGTTTTGTTATTGTAGACGATGGTACAAGTTTTCAATGTGAAAGGGCACCGTTTCTTAGGGTCAATTTCTGAGTAGTAAAGTAACTAAATACTTTAAGTATATTTCTCAGACAAGAGCGTGACAGAACGTCAATAACGTGACGAGATGGCAATACAGTTAAGTATTGTTAAGTAGTGAAATTCTCAATTCAGAAACTGGCTCTTACACTCTTTGTACTTACCTTCTATTTTTTTAATGTTATTGCCTAACTCCTAACCCACACTACCCATAATTCTTTAATCCTAAGGTATGTATTACTATACAGACATTTATAGTACATTACTGCAGCGGCCAGCAAAAGAGGCATTGATGGACGAACGCGGAAATGTGGGCCGAGGCGAAGCCGAGGCACACATTCGTGAGTCCATCAAATTTCCAAGCATGATTGAGAAATAACTGTTTCTTGTTCTTTTGTAAATTTGCACACATGTTTTTTTTTTTTTCGAGGAGTTTTTCGCTGGCGGCTACCAGCGTTTGTCACCACACTACGGTCCTGATAAACCTCACTTCATCATTTGGTCGAAGTACGTCCGTCTGAAAATAGAAATTTGTACAACTTCAAAAAACTAAAATGCGATGCCAATAAGCGTAGAGCCGATAGAAGTGGCGGCACGATTGAGGGCAGCAGATAATTGTCTACGTGCGGCCGGCCGTGAAACGATTTCACTGCAAGTGAGCACGGAGCAATTCGGCCTGCACCCCCTTGCCGAGTAGCCTACACTTCTCTTTAGCCTTTAACCGGACAGCGGCAAATTGCAACGCCGGCCGAGCGCGTCCACACCACAAAGTGACCTCTAAAATATGATATTCCTCTAACAAATGACTGAGGAGGCAAATTTGTCGAGCGATTGCGAGTGAAAGGGCCGATATGGGACGCCCCAGGTGGACATACTTCGACCAAATAGGGGAAATAGTATCCGAAACCGACGTGCGTGCATGCAACGACTAATTAATGTCGATGAAGCGAGAGCGATTTGTCAGGATCGTGGCAGGTGGCAGTCCCTGGTCTCGCCTACCCCTCTGGCATACAGGCGTGAGCTTCACAGCTTGTACACTTTTTGCTTTCTGTTTATCATTGGGTTCTTATACCTTACTAGCTGTTGCCCGCGACTATGTCCGCGTGGGCTTTAGTTGAGTAAAGTGTTTGCAAATAAGATAGAGATACTTTTAGCGCATGCGAAAAAGCTTTCATACTAACTTTGCAACCCCCTCTTACCCCCTAAGGGATGATTTTCGAAAAACTACTTTACACGTCTTTCATGACTTTCAATGAAGAACCTTCATGCTGAATTTCATTCGAATAACTCCATAAACGGCAAAGTGCTTTGCACACCCCTTTTACCCCCTTAGGGGGTGAATTCACAAAAACGGATATCGGAAATAATCATTATTGAAAACTTATAACCCAAATACCACTTTTTATTGAAATAACTTTGAAAATCAGAGAACTTTCATACTAACTTTACACCCCCCTTTTTCCCCCTTAAGGGATGATTTTAAAAAAACTATTTTACACGTGTTTCATAATTTTAAATGAAGAACATACGTACCAAATTTCATTTGAATAACTTCAAAAACGGCAAAGTTTCATACTAACTTTGAACCCCCATTTTACCCCCTTAGGGGATGAATTTTCAAAAATCCTTTTTTAGTGCTCCCCTAGGCTCTCTAAGGAACTCCCATGCCAAATTTCAACCCCCTAGGTTCAGTAGTTTGGGCTCTGCGTTGATTCTAAGTCAGTCAGTCAGTCAGCTTCTCGTTTTATATATATAGATAGAAGATTATTAGTTATAATTATTTTGTACAGTGCGACGATCCAATTTCTGCAATTAGAACCTGATTCACATTAATGGGGAATTGGCACTGATTGCTGTAACACATGTGATAAGCCTAGCACAGCAACAGAAGCTAATACAACCCTTGAACGCCCACACTAATTGTAATCTGTAGTTACGCTGTAAAATAGTATTTTTTTAAATAAACATTTCATTTATTTATTTACAGTTATTATTATTAAGTAGCAGCAATAGTTGTGGTTGTTATAGGTTAAGTAGTATCAACTGTAATTAATGCACACCACAGAGTCTTCAACACCAACTTAAAGCTGACCGTTCAAGAACCGGTGTGTTCGTCCAGATAGGTACCTATGTTTGAACCTCAGAGCATTGACAAATCACTTCTTGGTGGCCAGAATATCTCCAGTATCTGTCTGAGGCATTGCTTGAAACTCGGTTGGAGTGTTAAAACCACAAATTTTGTGGCAAGTGGCAGTCCCTGGTAGAGACCAAAACTCACGCCTCTAGTAACCTAAAGAGGTAGGCAGAGGCCTAACTCTTTAGGATACTAGAGGCGTGAGTTTATGTTTGTATGATTCTGGCTACAAATAATTCACAATGAAGTCTTCTGAATGAGTACAAATCAGAGACCTACCCACCTAAAAATTCAGGATAGGAAATGGCGTGGGATGGATGGACCGCCTCTCCATGAGACAGGAATGCCTGACGTACAGTCATGAGCAATAATATATATACACTGTCACATTTCTAAAAATCTTAGTTTAAAACAATCTAGAAAGAAGTGTACGACAATTTGCCCGAAATTATACAATGCTTAGATAATTTAGAAAAAATTGTCGTACACATGTGCAGTACAAAACAAAATGTATACGTCGTACAAAATGTGACAGTGTATGTATATATATATATTATTGCTCGTGACTATACATATGCACAGTTTCACGTATGTACTCTCATTGGGCTATTAGAAGTTCTATAGCCTAAGAGCCCAAGTCGATCGGGACTAGCTACTGCGAATTACCAAAGGAACTGGAAATCTATTTTTGAAGCCCTATGCGCCCAAGTCTTTAAAAAACAAAATATAGGATCCTATGGCTACTTTTTATTTATTTCCTATACTAGGCAGATACTGGCCGTTATTAAAATATCATAATATCTAGTATTTAAAAATCATGTGTCAGTGTTTGTTATCGAACTACGCCGAAATGGCTTCACCGATTTTTACGATTATTTTTTTGTATACTTGGTAGGTAGGTCTGAGAATAGGTCTTAGGCATTAGCCCAAGACCTATTCTCAGACCTACCTACCAAATAATTATATAATAATTATATTATAACTAATTATTACAATGACAGCTAGTAACTAGAAAAAATTATCTTGTGTTTAGCTAGAAAACATTTTCAACGAAAAATTAAAGATAAATGAAATCCTTTGTTGAACCAAGGCAAGACCACGGCCATGCTATCGCTAACCAAGAGCATTTAATTACTTTAGAAAACTTCCTGACCCCCGTTAAATGCCCTGTCTAAACTTGAATAAAATATACGCTAGAGAAAATAGGATTCGTCTGCTCGAACAAAGCCACTTACAAAGTTGTTACTTATTAAATTCTTACTTCATTCAAGTTGCTTAATTTTAATTTTTGCTACAAATAAAATGTTATTATTAAGTATAACTTTTAAAACCATGAGCGAGCACCCCGGTTTCAGGTAGGTACTGTTATTATTACTATAATTTATAAAAGCACTATTAAAACACTCCGTAAAAGTAGTAAGAGTCGGTGGTAAAATCATGCCCTTGTAAAGTCACTTCTTTTTAATACGTAGCCTAGATTATAATACCTCAGTGGGTCGCATTCAGTGGGGCTCCCACTGCAGGACGCAGAGCTCTCAGAGAACCTTCTATAAGCGCCGAGGTAGATGAACACTACCAGGTTTCCTCAAGACGTTTACCTTCACCTAGATGCCTAGATTCGAACCGACATCCCCCCGATGTGAAGCCGGCGTTCTACCGCTGCCCTTCCACTGCATCGCTTCGATGCCCGGAAGACTATACGTAAAGTCTCTACATAATTACAGACTATTTTATATGGCTTTTATGTAGTTTTTTATGGAATCGTGTTAAATATCTCTTGACCACAATTCTTTCTACACTGTTTTAGATAGTTTTAAAGGATCTTGTGCTAGATCGAAGAAAATGGAAAATGTATTGGTAGGAGAAATTTTAATGTACGCCAACTTTCTTAACACATAATAAAAATAAAACGCTGCCTGTATTAAAAAAATATCAACGTTAAAAAAAAGTCAATAATCGTATGTATTCTAGAAAAAAATCACAAAAAGTATGGCGGAGATTCCAATTTTTCGGTTTAATTCGTTTCGATCGGGGCGATAGAAGACCAAAGTTAGATCGACACTTAAATTAGTTGCGAACTTTCACCCTTCACGGTCCTGGCTGGTCCTTTTGTGTTCAGCTTTTTGGTACTTGTAATGCTTATCTTTTCTCCTCACTACCAATCTACTCGACCGACAACTTTTCTGAACGGTACATACAACATTTAAGGAGTTTGTTGTCTAAAATTTATCATCATAAACACCCATCCACTCTACTCCGTTGCATTAAACATTAAACATAATCATTTACATACAGGCACATACATTGCTTCTGGTCACACACTAGGATACCCTGTGTCGTGGGAACCAGAAACAGCGACGTCACAAACATGTAAACATCCAAGACCTGGGGTTTTTTTTTCTCCCCAGCCGGGGATCGAACCCGGAAACTATCGCATGGTAAGCAGATGCGCTAACCGCTACGCCACAGAGGTCGTAAGAATCCGTTTATTAAACCTATTATTTTTGTACCTAATATATTATTATTATATTTCTTTAATGCACGAATATGTGTATAAGGGCGTGCTTAATGCAGGAAGCATTCTGTTCCAGGAAACCTCTGGTTTTGAAGAGACTGGCGACAGGTAGTGCAAGAAAAAAATAATTTTATAAATATGAGATCAATATTTACATAAGCATAGGATAAGGTCGTTTATAAATTCTCCAAAAAACATTAATTCAACATTAAAAGGTATCAAAATTCATTGGATGAAATTATAACAATAATAATAACTTCCACACAACACAATCACTTGACCTGGTCCCAAACTAGGATAGATACCCTGTGCTATTGTAATCAGGCAAGAACGTTACAAACATGGAAAAATACCCAGACAGAGGCCATTGGTACAAATGAACGGCGGCCCCCAAGGGGAATCGAACCCACGACCTCGGTCTTGTTAGGTAAGCGCCTTAACGGCTAGACTAACAAGGCAGTCAAATATTGTCTTAGAAAGACCTGAGAAAAATCTGAAAAAAATTGTCTTTAAAGTTTAAGAAAAGCTCAGAAAAAACTGAGACATTGATTCTATTCCTAAACTATTTATAATAATATAATATGTAGTATAGTACCTACAAACTTGTATGGAATCCTCGGTGGACTTGTCCAGTTTTTATTTAATCCTCTGCTAACGCCTGGACGACTCGATGTGATAAGATGAGACTATTCTTTACTGCTCATAAGAAACCAGAGACATAACTAAAAGCTACGAAGTACAATGGTCGCTGGCAGCCTTATTGCTAACAGCAATTTTTTCGAGACAACCTTCCGACAGGTTGCCAAAGGCGAAAGAATGACGGGACATCAAGTATTTAATTTGAACGAAAAGTTTTTGTGAACGCGTCCGTAATGTACAGCGCTACCTAAACATAAGAAGAACTAAAATCCAGTTGGTTTTCATTGCCAACGTTGCTCACGACATATTATTGTGATTGGCCGCTTTAAGCAGAACGAAGCAACGGCAGCCAATGAAAAACACGGAATCTGGCGAGTCTATGCCACGTACTCGAAATAGGCAAATAGCAATTGAGAACAACTTCACTTCATTCAATAGCTGTCTGTCTGTCATAAATACAGATGACTGTACAATCGTTTTATCCGCCTTGAAATTATTGTTTTATTGTGAACACAAGTAAGTGAACCAAGTTATTACTGTTCCTGTGCTGTGCTGTGTTTATTTGTGCTCAAGTTGTAGTTTTCAAGTTTAAGTGGATATCGGGAATATTCCGGATAATCCACTAAACTGACGTCATTGATTTCCATCACAAACATTTTTTAGCATTCTTTGCGTATTAGCCCCATAAGACTCTTATAAATGCCGAGCCATTAATATAAATTAGATACTTATCCTTCACAATATCGACTACATTGCTTGTGACAATGGCTGTGTACATAGTCTTTGGTATTTTCGTTGTGTTCGAAGCGCACGTCTGTGTATCCAGTTTGTAACGACAATTTATAATGATCAACATACCCAATGACAACTAGATATTTAAGTGGGTAGCAGTGTCCGCGCGGTCCCCACTTTTGTCAATTAAAGACCTAATTGGGGTTACATTTATTAGGAAAATGTGTCAGCTCCACAAACTGACGTCAAGCTACGCCCTAATTTAGAAATAGCCACTAATCTGCGGGATGTGTGAAAACGCAATGACTTGACAGCAGCTTTATCTCGCCCTCACAGTGTGTTAACACCTTTTTAGATTGCTAACTGATAAGATAGCGCCTCCACCTCATTTTACTGAATCTTACTACACTATTGTGTCTGTAATAATGTTTGAACTTGTTGTAGGTAACAACACACCACGATGACGCAAGTGCAGGCATTGTACGACTTCTCCGGAGAGCCTGGCACCACAGAGATGTCCATCACAGCTGGAGAGATCCTTACGCTGCTAAATACCGAGATTGGTGAAGGTTGGTGGGAAGGCAGGAATTCTAAAGGTGAAACAGGCTTGTTCCCTGCGGCTTATGTAAGAAAATTGGGTGTTGAAGAAACAGCCCAGACCAAAGCTCCTGCCCCACCTGCACCCAGATATGACCAAGCAGCTGATGAATGGGGCGACCAGCAGTATAGTGCCGGGGACAGCAACTACCAGAGAACTGCCTCCAATGATGATGGCTGGGATGATGACTGGGATGATGATACTTACTCAGAAATTGGCCCAGGTGGTACACAACAGGCCAAGAATCACAACCAACAGACTCCTCTGGCCCCTCTACCTGGTATGCCCATCAATGATACCAGTTCCAACTACAGCTCCCAAGTAGGCACAGTCAGGAAAAACAAATTTGCACCTTCCTCTAAAATCAGCGGAGAGAGCTACCTCCTTGCCACTCTAAATGTTGAAGTACCTGAATCTGACAAAGTATATATCGTACAGGAGGAGGATGGCTATGTATGGTCCCCAATAGCACAACCATACTCTGTGACAATTGCTTCACCCAAGAAGGAGTCCAAGTTCAAAGGCATCAAGAGTTTCATTGCTTATCAGCTAACTCCTTCTTTCAATAATATTCAAGTTTCGAGAAGATACAAGCATTTCGATTGGCTTCATGAACGACTACAGGAAAAGTTTTCACTCATTCCGATTCCTCCCTTACCAGATAAACAGATTTCAGGAAGATATGATGAACAAGTGATTGAACGCAGAAGAGTGCAACTACAAGAGTTTGTTGACTGGATGTGCAAGCACCCAGTGCTGTCGAAATGTGAAGTCTGGCAGCATTTCCTCACCTGCACTGATGAAAAAAGATGGAAGGCAGGGAAAAGACAAGCCGAGAGAGACAATCTTCTAGGTCTCAACTACTGTATATCACTTGTGGTACCTGAGAAGGCTCTGCTGCAGTCCCAGGTAGACCAGATTACAGAGCAGAGTCACACATTTATCAACAGCATGGATACTTCGGTAAAAAACATCACAAACATGTGTATGAACCAGACCAAAAGATTCCAGGGACCTTACAAAAGTGACTGTCAGAAGATTGGTGAGGCATTTTATAGCTTGGGTAATGCATTAGGCTTAGACGAAGGCTCTGTGGTGTCTCGGTCGAAGCTGACATCGGCGATAAAGATGACTGGCGGAGCTTACATTGAGATTGGCAGAATGTACGATGATCAAGCCAAATACGACTTTGAACCACTGGGGGACAAGTTTCATCTGTACAAAGGCATAGTTGGCAGTTTCCCGGAAGTGCTAGCGAATCACAAGGGTGCTGTGCAGAAGAAAAGGGAATGTGAGAGATTGACTTCGGAGCACAAAATGGAAGTAGCCCAGCTTAATGAAGTCATGCGAAGAACTGATGTAATATCTTATGCGTTGCTTGCAGAAGTCAATCATTTCAAGGCACAGAGGACGGAGGATATTAAAGCCACCATGCAAAACTTCCTCCAGCAGCAAATTCACTTTTATAAAAAAATTGTTGATAAGCTTGAGAGCACACTTCATCTCTATGATTAAGTCTTGATAGTTGTTTGAACTATAGGTTGGCTTCATGTACAATGGTCAGTTTTACAAGATCTTTTGTATCAATTGTATGACTGAGGTTCTATTTGCTAATGATATATGAATGGCAAAATTGGTGTACGGCAATTTTAAAACAAAAATTGGGCTTTCTAGCCAGATTATAAGTGCACGGTCAATGTGGTTGTTTGAGGTTCTTAGTCGCCTTTGACTGCCACATTTAATTATATACCTATCAAGTACCTATTCATGATTGTGTAAATCCAAAGGATTGATAAGGATTTCTATTGTAATTTTTACATTGTGATGAAATATTGACTGAGGGTGTAGATATAATTGCATTAAGTATAATATCATCTTTGTTGTTATTTGTACATACATACAGCATTATGCTTCTTTGCATACTGTCGTGATGAGGAACTATGAATATTTTCTATCTTTATACACATTTTACTTTGAACTCTTGTCTGAATAATGAAATCAATTATTTTGATACAAACATTGAATATAATTTTATACAAATAAGTGTTGTAACATATTCCATTCCCACTTGTAATATAATTTAGGCCTAATCTAATAATGAATAAACAATGTAATTCGTTTTATTTTTCGCGTAGTTATTTTCTAATCCCTTCATCAATAAGGTCAATTCGATAAGTAAGAAGCCACACACACGCGCTTTAATTTTGAAGCCATGCTTGTAACATGAACCCAAGGTAACTAATTACATAATGCCTATTAATGTTACCAAACTTGTTGTGTAAGGTTGTATACATTACCCTCTTATCTTTTCAGGAAACCCTCTGAAGCAGCATGAAGAGCCTATATAGAGAACTCTGAGGTCTTAGGACCTGAAGCTGCACCATGGCGGAAGACAAAAAGAAGGAGGCGGGGTCCCTGCTGGCCAAGAAGAATAAGGTGAAGCCTCGGAAATCCAGAGACGCTGACTGCTGCAGCGTCAACTTTCTCAAATGTGTGTTGCACATCTTCAACATTGTGTTCATGGTAAGATACTCATGCTTATTATGACTCTTGTACTTAGAGATATTAAAGGTGGTTTGTTAGGACAGTTTAACTAAGAATTTACAAACCAAAATAATATAGACCGACCAAGTGTGATTTGAACTCCCTCTAAGAAACCCTAAATGCAATGAAGCGAAATTTATGTTGCATTTACATTATTGTATTGTATTTATTTAATTCAGGCAATGCCCATTTAGTGTTAGTAACAATGGTGACTTGTACTATGTTAGTATTAGCACATTAGTATGTAGGTACACATTATTAAATTAAGTTAGTTAATTATTATTGCTCGGACCCGACTGAGCAACGTGGCAGCTCTTTTCATGAAAGTCTTCTATGCGAGCCTCAGCAAACATAGATGACGCGCTGCAGTACCTCGGCAGCCCCAACAACACGTATAATTATTGTACTTACTTATTATTTATTTATTTATTATATTCCATACAAGACCCACCCTTACAGGTTTTCCACCCAATACAGCAGGTTAAATAAAATTAACATCCATCACAAAAAAAAAACATAAGAAACCGATGACATTACATCGACATTACAGCGCCACCAACTTATCTGTTCAGGTGAGCAAAATTGTAACTAACTACAGTCTGTTTTTTTATTCAATGCAAAAAAAAAATATTGTCACGTTGACATCTCCATACAATTTTTAGGCTGTCAATGTCTGAATGTTGCTAGTACGTAAAAACCGAATAACCCCATTTTACTTCCAAGTTAAATTGTGTATGTTATGGTCTGCCCAGCAAAAATTCGATTCTCCAAAAACTATTCTAAGGACTGATTTTTCAATAGTCAGATTTTTTTTTATCTGAGGGTTAAAAATGGTGTTTGACAGCGTATGTATGAAAATTATGTCAAACAGCTAATTTTATTCCTCAGATAAAAGTTATCTGACTATTGAAAAATCAGCCCTTATTAGAACTACATTCTTATCAGTATTCTGAACTCGCTCCTATTGGTAACACAAGCGCTATCTAGTTATATTGTTTTCAACTATCAGGATTTACGATACCTACCACTGTACCTCTGTTTAGGGGCTACCTGATGAAGAACCTAACCTAACGAAGTGTTACTAAGATAAAGCGTTTGAAAAAGATTGTTATTTATGTTATTTCAGAAATGATTTACTTTAAGGCAAGAGAGTTGTTGCACACCTGTAATTGGATGTTATACTAGAACATATCTACATAACGTTATCTTGTGATGTATCTAACATCTGTTGGTTGTGTCTAATAAATAAATAAATAAATAAATAAGAAAATAAAATAGACTGTGGACTTAGCACTCAAACATCCTTCCTACTTCAGATTGCAGGCATCGGCGTCCTAGCAGTGGGGGCGTGGACCATAGCGACGAGGCACCGCTTCGTGGCGCTCCTGCCCACGCCCACATACGCCGCCATCGCTTACCTGCTGGCCATCGCGGGAGCCCTGGGCGTCCCGCTCTGCGGCCTCGGCTGCTGCGGCCTCAAGACTGAGAACCGGACCAGCTTGCTTTGTGTGAGTACCGGAGTCAAGGCCGATTTCTGAACTGAGAATTTACACTATAGTCTGTAAAATATAGCTTGAGCTCCGCGACAGCTGTCATGGACATTTGCGTCCATGAAGTTTTGAATTTTTCACAGAATATTTGCACTGTGAAAACTCCGTACTTACTGCACACTATTCGATGGAAGTAAGTACGGAGTTTTCACAGTGCAAATATTCTGGGAAAAAATTCAAAACTTCATGGACGCAAATGTCCATGACAGCTGTCGCGGAGCTCAAGCTATATTTTACAGACTATAAAGTAAATACTTATATAACGTTCTGGCACCCTCTTTTCTGAGAAGTTTGACGAGACAGCATTAGTCAAACAGAATATTTGTAAGCGTCAGGACCCCTGGACCAAATGCGATATTTGATGTTTGAAAAACATTACATTTTAGTACCTATTTGGTACTATTTAGTACCTCAATTGAATAATTTAGTACCTCGATAAACAGCAAAAAAACGTGTAAAGAAAGTGGCCAGACATTCTGACGTCAGGATGTCTGGACCACATTTGTTTAACGTAGTTCCAAACAATATAGCTAATTTATCTCTTTGTATATATTTAGTACCTATTTAGTACCTCAACTTATATTTTTTTCAAATTTTTGTTGCTGTAAAACAAAAAAGTTACACGTGAAAGAAAGTTTGCTAGGTACAGTAGTAGGTAGGTAGGTGGTGGTAGGGCAGTCTCCTTAATGAATGTTACTAATTCTATGTCATCTACTACTAAAAACTACACTAATACTAAGTAGATACATAGATTGATACTTATAGGAACTGTGAATCTATCGATATCGGGTTGAGTCGATAAAATGGCAAATAGTGAAAATCTTTACCTCGTGTTGTTTGCCTTACATTATTTAACTACTAGACTTAAACTCGACTTTGCTCGGGTAAAATGTAGAAGCATAATATTGTACATGTTTTTTTGTAAATTCTATTTTTTTTTTATAAACTCTCTCATGTGAAATTGTCAGTTTTCAGTAATGTATCGACCACAAATTTTTATATAACAATTTTTTTGGTATTTTATTACTTTTTCATGTTCATGGATGTCCGAAGTAATTAAGAACCTCAAAAAAGCTGTACGAGAAGATGTAGGATCTAGCGTCCCATAAGTCCCGTTTTAAGCTTTTCCTTGGAGAAGCGTAGTAGTGGGTAAAATCTCCAGCGCGTTGAAAGATTCATGATTTGTAGTTAAACTCCAGCCAAGGATTTGCTATCCTTCGGAGTACACTTTTTTATGTCCTTGTCTAGCAACGTATGATGTTCTGCATTCGTGAGGTATTTAGGGGGAGGAGGAGGGGGTCGAACCGAATCTTACTTAATCTCACTTGGGGGTGGGGGGGCGTCTTGGCAAATATCATGTAATTTTTTTTTAGCAGAAAATTATTTAAAACTGCGTGAAAATTAAGGATTTTTTTTGAAGATTACAGCAATATGCACAAATTAATATTAGTCCTTGCTAGTCTTAAATAAAAGTAATTAAACAAAATTGTGTTATCTTTTTTAATAAATCCAATAGAGTCTAGCAAATGAAAGCGTCACTTGAAAAAGGCGGCAAATTAAAAAAAATATTCATGTGGTATCACGTAATATGGTTAAAAAAAACATTTCGATACCTACTTGAATTTTTTTATTTAATTAAATGCCATCTACCTGGGTGACAGGATTTTATGTAATAATAATAATAATAATAAATGCTTTTATTTCAGAATACACAGTTCCAGCTTACAAAACACATAGATCATATTAATTCTTATACAGATATAAAGTAAAATAAAATAGAAGAAATAGGTATACGTAATTACAAATCATTTTCGATTTTTGTCGCGCTGAACGGAATGCCAATGTTGGTACAGTGAACTGTCCACATCCTCCACAGACACGATAGATTCTCATTCTTGGAGGCCCGCAGTCGGCTCCAAAACGAGGCAACTCTGTTATGGATAATAGCAAAGAAATCCGGAACCCTGGCCGACGCGAACATCTGTGATGCACTACAGAATCTAGGCAAACGCATTAGTATAAGGAAGGCGTCATTATATTGCACTCTCAATGTACTGTACGCGCTTCTCGTGTAATTAAACCACAGCTGGCAAGTATAAAAACTTTGACAGTAAGCTTTGAATAGTGTTACTTTGACGTCCTCCGTACACTTTGCGAACCTTCGTGCGATCATGTTACAGCGCACGGCCAGGGCCCGGCGCTCCCGCTCTATGTAGTCATTATTGTTAGAACTCCTTTACATAACTGCCAGCATTAAGAGTTCGAAATCAGATCTTGAATACTTTTTGTATGACATATTGTGTCTTGTCACTTCATGTTAAGTCTTCTTTTCGTTGTTACATATTTTATTAAATTATTTTTCTAATTTCCATATTTTCGCCTTCTATTTGCACGCCAATCTGCTATAGGTTACGGGCCCAGAGCTAAAGATTATGGATTTTTATTAGCAATAGAAATAACGCGAAATAAAAAAAATGGAAAACCTGACGTCAAAAGTTTCCATCGGACTTCTAGAAGGAAAAACGAATTGGTCGACCTGGAAGTATAAGTATACTTTTGCGGAGTGTTGATCGTGCCGTTGACGTCGTCGAGGGAAAATTCTTGAAACCCGTGTACCACGAAGGTACAAACGGAACTGAAGGGGGTGATGCTGCTGCCAATTCGTATCGAAGCGAACTATCGGCTTTTATAAAAGCAGACACCAGCGCCCTGCTTTTGTTAACAACGAATTTGAAAGAAGATATACTGAAAAATGTCATGCGATACACGACTGCTCGCGAAGTGTGGCTTGAGCTTCATCGACTGTATGATGGTATTAGCGAAGACCGATCCTATAATCTTTGCATAGATTTCTTCCGTTACAAACGCAACGTAAATGATGATATCGCAAATCATTTAGCTAAACTGAAGAACATCTGGAGTGAACTCAATAAAGAAATTTCTACAGATCTACCTGAACTGCTCCTTCTATGCAAGATCTTGGATACCCTGAGCGACGAATACTTTTCATTCAAGAGTAGCTGGTTGTTGATGCCAAAAGCGGAGCGAACGATTGACAACCTTACTAGCCATCTTTGTGCTTTTGAGAGGGCTTTAACGAGCAAGTGTAACGTACAAGACGAAAGCATCCTCAGTGCAAACACGAGCACGCAGAAGCATAAAAGGAATAATAAGCACAAAAAGTGTAAGTACTGCTTGGAAACTGGACATTGGATCGGAAACTGCTTTAAGTGGATTCGCGATGGCAAACCAGCCAAGAGTATGAACCCTTCTATGACTTCTGATCAGAGTGGTGCGAACATGACACTAATGTCGGCTACAGAAGCCACCGCCGTGGACAAACTTGGAGCGGAACGAAACAAAGAAAACTGGTGGGTGGATAACGGAGCCACAAGCCACGTCACGAATAATAGCGACCTCTTCCATACCTTCGAACACTTCGACGAAATGTCTACAGTAACCACAGCCAATGGAGACAAAATTAAAGCCAGAGGCAAAGGATCTGTCGTCATTGAGGGAAATGTTAAAGGGAAGATTGTACCTATTACTCTTCAAGATGTTTGGTAAGTCCCCTCAATCCAAAGGAACCTTTTTTCTGTTCTTGCCGCCCACGTTAAGAATCCACGAAGCACATTCTCGTCGACCCCGACTCAATGCAGCATTATCATCGACGGAGAAACAAAACTTATCGGAAAACGCTGTCAAAAGGGTGGACTTTACCAACTCAAGGTGAAGAACGAGAAACCTGAGAAGATTTTAGAAATCTTTATGACAACGGAAACGCAGCTGTATCACGAACGACTAGCACACCACAGTAAGAGGCACGTAAGAGCTGTTGTGAAACGTGAATTGGGTATCGACCTACCCAATGATCACGACCTATGCGAAGGTTGCATTAATGGCAAAGCACACAGACTGAAGTTTGGTACGAGAACTAGAGCCTCAGCTCCAGGTGAGCTAGTACACGCAGATGTATGTGGACCTCTACCGTATTCCTACTCAAAGTATCGTTATTTTCTGCTCCTGAAAGATGATTACTCCAAATTCCGTTCCATCTACCTTCTGAAAGAGAAATCAGAAGTACCAGACAAATTGAAAATATTCTTGGTAGAAGAAAGGAAAGTCGGCCATAATATTCAAAAAAATTTGTGCTACAACGGGGGTGAATTTAACAATCAACGGGTAAGGGAAATGTTAGAAAATACGGGAATAAAACTTAGACTAGTATGCCCATACACACCGGAACAAAATGGTTGTGCCGAACGTGAGAACCGAACAGTTGTCGAAGCTGCACGAGCAATGATGCATGCGCATAAATAACTACCGGAAAAACTGTGGGGAGAACTCGTCTTGACCGCAGTTTATGTTCTCAATCGAACCGGCCCGACACCGGTTGAAGGGAAAGTTCCCTATGAATTATGGTTTGGAAAGAAAGCAAGTATCAAGCATCTACGCATTATCGGCAGTACTTGCTATGCACACATACCCAAACAAACACGCAAAAAGTTAGACAAGAAAGCTACTAAAGGCTATCTGATCGGCTATGATGACGATGGTTATCGTATTTGGGTGCCAGAAGGAAAGAAAAGTCGTCTTATCCGCTCGCGAGACGTCATTTTCAACGAACACCCCGTAGCATCTGTGGAAGACACGAATGTGGAAGCGCAAGAAACCACGAACTCGAACGAATATACAGTGGCACTTGATCGCATACATACCTGTCGTTCTCACTGAGCTACGCCCAGCCGAATCCGAACTTACGACGGGACCGAAAACTGAAAGCGAAGTGCTTAACAGCAACCAGGAATCTGTCGAATTAAGAGGGGGAATGGATGACGATCTACAACAAGAAGTTCTACAAGACTTTCAAGAATCTGAAGAACATATTGACGAATTCTTCGATACGGACGAGGTTGAACTTGAAACTGGAACGAGGTATAACCTACGTGAAAGAACTTTATTACGACCGCCATCTAAATACGAAGATTACGGAATGGCTGTAATAGACGAGCACATACACGAACCTTTGTCCTACCAACAAGCTTTGAGTAGTATCTATCGAGATAAGTGGCTTGAAGCAATGAACAGTGAAATGTTGTCACTCAACGAGAATAATACGTGGACATTGCAGGAACTACCGAAAGGCAGAAAGGCCATTCCAGTCAAATGGGTGTACAGAGTAAAAAGAAACCCAGATGGTACAGTAGAGCGCTTTAAAGCCCAACTTGTAGTTAAAGGTTTTCGACAAAAGAAGGGATTGGATTTCGAAGAAACATTCAGTCCCGTAGCCCGTATGGCCACTATTCGTGCACTAGTAAGTGTAGCAGCAAGCGAACGAATGCACTTGACTCAGTTTGATGTCACAACTGCTTTTCTCAACGGACATCTAGAAGAGGAGATTTACATCAAACAACCCGAAGGTTTCGAAGACGGAACTAACAGAGTTTGCAAACTAGATAGAAGCCTTTATGGACTCAAACAAGCCCCGCGTTGCTGGAATATGAAATTCCATGACATTCTAAAGGAGCTCAACTTTGTACAGTGCACGTCGGATCCATGCTTATATACAAAAAGAGTAGGAGAACAAAAGATACTACTAACATTGTTTGTAGATGATGGACTAGTCGCGGCGTCCGATAAGAAACTAGCAGATGAGTTTCTTAGCAACTTGCGAGAAAAGCTAAAGATAACTGCGAAACCGGCTAACTTCTATCTCGGAATGGAAATACTGCAGACTAATGATTCAATCATTTTGAAACAGGAAGCTTACACTCGGAAGCTACTTGAAAGATTTGGGATGACTGACTGCAATCCAATTACTACACCAGTAGACAAAGAGACCATTGATTCAGGGAAAGTAATGGACAACAGAAGAAAGGTCATTCCCGTATCGCGAAGCTGTAGGAGCCTTAGCTTACTTGACGGTAGCTACTAGACCAGATATCGCCTATACCGTCAGTTTTGCATCACGAAAGCTAGAGTCCCCAACTTATAGCGAATGGCTGAAAGTCAAAAGAATCATGCGGTATCTTAAAGGAACCATATCACAAGGTCTACGCTATAGAGCTGACCATCTACTCGGAGTTTTAGAAAACTACAGTGACGCAGACCACGGTGGAGATTGTATGACTGGACGCTCTACAACCGGAGTTGTATGCCGCTACGCTGGTGCAGCAATCTCTTGGCTCAGTCAACGACAAGCATCTGTGGCCTACCCGCACCGGCGTACAACTCGCACCGGCGACCCATCCAAATATACCGGGGGTACCACATCCGGACCTGCCCGCGACCTAAAAACGAGTAGCTCCGTCTTCTTCGCATTATACCGAAGTCCATGTGATTCTGCATAACGCTCACAAATCGACAGAAGTTTTCTAAGGCCACTGATCGAGGGGCTGAGAAGCACCATGTCATCCGCATAACTAAGATTATTTACACAAATTATTTATTGTAATGTTTTTCAAACATCAAATATCGCATTTGGACCAGGGGTCCTGACGCTTACGAGTGTGGCTACCGAAAGCGTGTCCTGGAATTTTCTTAAAAGTTTTAATAAGGCAAACTAATGTGCCAAAGGAACGTGAAAGCATGGCTTTGTAATCTTGATCGTTTTTGGCGAAATACAAAATACTACTATATTCATGATGATTCAACATTGTGGTTGACCTTTTTGCTTCATCAGGCGTCATCGCAATCCTATTTCATAAATAGAAATGATAAAGCTCGTCAAGATCTTCATTTTGGATGACAGCTGACAAACTAAAACAATCATGTATCTCGAAAACAACTGATACAAGACTACTAGATCCTAGAAAGAAATGATAAAGCTCGTCAAGATTGTGACGTAGCTAACTACGTCACCAGCCACACAACGTGCTCCACGCAGGCACAGGGTGACAAGACGTCAGCGGAGCGCGGCCCGCGGCGCGGGGCGCCGCACGCATGACGCCAGCGGGGACTGGCGGGAGGCGCGGGGCACGGCGGCGACACGAATATAAAAGGCGCAGCGCTAGCTCAGTCGAGCGGCTCCCACTCCCAGTAAAGACGTCCACCGTATTTCCGGTCTCGGAGAGGTTTTAAGGGGTTTCTGGTTCGCTGTGGGAGTCCCGGTAGGGCTTCAGGACAGTCGGAGGGGATCCCGATCTGTAGAGGGTTGAGGAACAGGCGAGGGCACATCGGCTGATCGCCGGAAGCGGTACAGGGGTCCGCCTCTCTGGGCCCATCCGAGGTCAGCCGATGCCGCTCACGAAATGTCCTAGGACGCGGCATGTTGGTGGCCCGATAGTAGCCGACCTAGGACATCTCGTGTGCCCGCCTTAGCCCCTGGATGCAGGCACGTTGGGACTCCGGATGGTGGCCACATCCAGATAATAGGGAATCTTGAGAGCGGTATGTTGGGGCTCCCGATATCGGCCGCTCCAGGATCATTGAGAGTCGTAGGTACCTCTCACCAGGAATAAGTGCAGCAGTAAATAATAGGGAGCAAGTCGCCCCTAGTGTCCATCAGTAGTTAAGTCGTGTGAGTGTCGGTGGTGTAATAAAGACAGTGATAATACAGAGACAATGGTTAAAACCAGTGGAAGATTAAGTGAGAGACAATTTAAGTATGTAGGGTTAATTATGTAAATATCTGTGTGTATTAAATGATGTCGGTTTTTGGAATCCAAGCGTAGTCATTTGTGAGTAGTCCCCATAGGCATCCCTTAAAGCGCCAACCCGGGTAGTAATTCACCGCGTCGCGCACAAACCTAGCCCCTCAGGCAGAGCACCTCAAGAGGTTAGTGTTACAATGGCGCCCAACGTTTAAAAACCCATATTTTTCCTAGGGACCAATTCACACAAGTGACAAAACGACGACTATCCTAAAATCAGAAGCGTGAAAAGTAGATATATAAAATACAGTGTTATGACAGATAAAGGCAGTAGTGGAAGAGATAAGGCGGGAAGAACAAGTGCTACCGAACGAACCCGTAACAGAAGAAGAGACAGAAGATTTTATTGAAGCCATGGCAAACACGGAGGAAACCTCAATCACGAATATGGATCTGGTTTTCGACATCGGGGAAGATCCAGTTGAGTTCCTGGAAAGGTTGGAAGAACTAATAAAAATACATGATACGAAGCCTGATGCAGCACTAGCCGAATTGCCAAAAGTGCTCAAAGGGAAAGCGCTCCTATGGCATAGAAACAACAACTCACAGTGGAAATCCTTTGCAGAATTTACAGAAGAGTTCAAAGAATATTACTTCCCAAGAAACTTCGAAACAGAGCTACTTGAAAGAATTATTTCACGAAAGCAGGGGTACACAGAACGTTTCATTAACTATCTGATAGACCTGCAAACACTAATCCGAAGACACGGAAAAATGAACGAGATAGAGAAGTTAGAACGAATATACCAAAACATGCATCCAGACTACAAGTGCTACGCTAAGATCTGATCACCCTAGTGAATGAGTACGAAAAAATACAGCAAGAACGCAACAGCTATCATACAGCCATAACAGTACGTCAATACTCGCCAATAACAAACTCAAGGTGGCTAAATCATACACGAAACATGCCAGAAACAGGTCGCAAGATAAGCCCGGCATATGAGCCGACACGATGCTGCTGGAACTGTGGAAAATACGGCCATCAATCGAAAGAATGTAGGGGAAGAAGAACTATTTTCTGCAAGCAATGTGGAGTAATAGGCAAGTCGTCGCGAAATTGCTGTGAAGCAGGGAGGAACCTAGAAGGAACCAGGAGAAATGAATACGTCAACACCTCAGGAGAGGATGAAAGGAAAGACAATAGACACTACGTCGACATGAAGGTAAGAAACAAGACTTTCAAAGCACTAATAGATACGGGATCAACTAATTCGTACATTAACAAAGAAACATATTTGTTTTGCCTAACAGGAGGAGCAGCCAAGGAACTAATATGTAAACGCAGTATCACGCTCGCTGATGGTAGTACATTAAGTATCACAAAAGCATTTGCTCTAGAATTAGAAATCAATGGGAATAACTTTGTGCACCAAGTAAGCTATTTGCCCGGTTCCGCAATAAACATAATAGGGATGGATATAATAAACAGAATTGGCCTCAAACTATCATGGGAAAAACCACAGGTAAAACAAGAAACAAAGTCAAGAGAGACAGAAGTCATAAACGATACCCTAACAGAGGACCAAGAACAGATACTGAAGGAAACATTACAGCAGGAATTCGAGGCATGCGAAAGAACGGCAAAAGGGAACACTTGACTGAAACATAAAATAAAAATGAAACATACAGTACCGGTGAAACAAAAGTATTATCCAAGAAACCCCAAACTACAACAGATAATAGATGAAAAGATTACAAAGATGTTGGAAGACAGGGTGATAGAAAAGTCAAGCAGTCCATACAGCTCACCAATTGTACTAGCGAAGAAAGAGAATGGGGACTACAGATTCTGTATTGATTTCAGGAGGATAAACGAGATATCAGAGAAAGACGCATACCCGATACCCCAAATAGATGATACCCTAGAAAAACTAAGAAACGCTAACTACTTCTCGAAACTGGATCTCAAGAATGGATACTGGAACGTCGCGTTGGAAGATGAAAGCAAACCTTATACAGCATTCACAGTCCCGGGACGAGGACTATACCAATTCAGAGTAATGCCTTTTGGTCTGCACTCTAGTGGGGCAACGTTTCAACGGCTACTGAACATGGTCATCGGACCAGAGTTAGAACCAAACGCCTACGTTTATCTGGACGACATAATAGTATGCAGCAACACCTTCACAGAACACGTAGACCACCTAAGAGAGATCTTCAAAAGAATAAGAGAGGCCCGACTAAACATCAATAGAGAGAAATGCGAGTTCTGTAAAGCCGAAGTTGAGTACTTGGGACACGTCGTAACAAGGGAAGGGATAAAAATGAACGAGAACAAGGTTAAAGCAATAACACAACTAAAGGCACCAACAACGCTAAAGGAACTAAGAAGATTTATCGGAATGACGTCTTGGTACAGGAAGTTCATACCAAGATTCGCTGAAATAATGGAACCACTGGTCCGCCTACTGAAGAAAGAACAAAAATTCGCATGGGGAAAGAACAGGAAAAGGCAATCAACACAACGAAACAACTACTAACTCGAAGCCCGGTACTAACGAGAGCAGACTTCACGAAACCTTTCACAATTCAGACCGACGCCAGTGACATCGGACTAGGAGCCGTACTAACACAGGAACATGAAGGGCAGGAGAAAGTAATCATGTATGCGAGTAGATCGTTACTACCACGTGAAACACGATATTCAACGTCGGAAAGGAGTGTCTTGCAGTAGTATGGGCGATCGAGAAAATGAGAGCATTCGTGGAGAGATACCATTTCACAGTACTGGCCGATCACCAAGCACTGAAATTACTGAATAATCTTAAAAACCCTTCGGGAAGACTTGCTAGATGGGCACTACAGCTTACATATCAGAAAACCACAAAAAATGGGACGAGTTCTTGCCAGAGTTTAACTTCGCACTTAACACATCACGACAAGAATCAACTAAATATACGCCGGCTTATATGCTGTTCGGAAGAGAACTTAAAATGCCAGGAGATAGGAACGATTTCCCTACACCAGCCCTAAAAGAAAGACAAAGAATCGAGGAGGTATATGAACTAGCACGAATACATCAGAACACGGCATCGAACAGGCAAAAAATACATTACGACAAGCACCGGAGACAGTGGGAACCACGCCTAGGGGATTTAGTACTGAAAAGAGAATTCCCACTCTCAATTGCGGGTCGAGACTTCTGTGCGAAACTAGCACCAAAGTTTTCAGGACCCTTAGTCGAGATAATGTCACCCGTAATGTTTGAGTTAAGTGACCAGGCACGAAGAAGGCGATTGATAACAAGCCACGTAAAAGATTTAAAAGAATACCACACAGAACGATTCGAACCAATTCGAACGTCAATAGCTGAGAAAATCCAGTAAGCCAGGACAGTAAGCCAATTCAATATTTCATTGGATCGGCTTCATCCATTGGCTTGGGCCAATCCAATGCATTGTCCTGGCTCCATTCACACGAAGACAATATTGGACTGGCTTACTAGATTGTCTCAGCTATTGGCCTCGTGTAAAAGGGCTATCATGCAGATTTTTCCCCACAGGAAAAAATCCTCACACGAAGGGGGGGAATGTGACGTAGCTAACTACGTCACCAGCCCCACAACGAGCACCACGCAGGCACAGGGTGACAAGACGCCAGCGGAGCGCGGCCCGCGGCGCAGGGCGCCGCACGCATGACGCCAGCGGGGACTGGCGGGAGGCGCGGGGCACAGCGGCGACACGAATATAAAAGGCGCAGCGCTAGCTCAGTCGAGCGGCTCCACAGAGTACATTACTAGCGGCTCCCACTCCCAGTAAAGACGTCCACCGTAGGTCCGGTCCCGGTGAGGTTTTAAGGGGTTTCTGGTTCGCTGTGGGAGTCCCGGTAGGGCTTCAGGACAGTCGGAGGGGATCCCGATCTGTAGAGGGTTGAGGAACAGGCGAGGGCACATCGGCTGATCGCCGGAAGCGGTACAGGGGGACCCCTGACCGAGCCTCTCTGGGCCCATCCGAGGTCAGCCGATGCCGCTCACGAAATGTCCTACGACGCGGCATGTTGGTGGCCCGATAGTAGCTGACCCAGGACATCTCGTGTGCCCGCCTTAGCCTCTGGATGTAGGCACGTTGGGGCTCCCGATGGTGGCCACATCCAGATAATAGGGAATCTTGAGAGCGGTATGTTGGGGCTCCCGATATCAGCCGCTCTAGGATCATTGAGAGTCGTAGGTACCTCTCACCGGGAATAAGTGCAGCAGTAAATAATAGGGATCAAGTCGCCCCTAGTGTCCATCAGTAGTTAAGTCGTGTGAGTGTCGGTGGTGTAATAAGGACAGTGATAATACAGAGACAATGGTTAAAACCAGTGGTAGATTAAGTGAGAGACAATTTAAGTATGTAGGGTTAATTATGTAAATATCTGTGTGTATTAAATGATGTCGGTTTTTGGAATCCAAGCGTAGTCATTTGTGAGTAGTCCCCATAGGCATCCCAGCGCCAACCCGGGTAGTAATTCACCGGGTCGCGCACAAACCTAGCCCCTCAGGCAGAGCACCTCAAGAGGTTAGTGTTACAAGATCTTCATTTTGGATGACAGCTGTCAAACTAAAAAATCACGTCCCATCTCGAAAATAACTGATACTAGACTACTATTTCCTACACGAATATATTTTTTAATTTGCCGCCTTTTTCAAGTGCCGCTTACATTTGCCAGACTCTATTGGATTTATTAAAAAAGATAACACAATTTGTTTAATTAGGTACTTTTGAATGTCAATGTACAGTCGAAAGGACATCATGGTATACTGGTATACACCCATGCACTCTACTCCGTTGCATTACGGGCGACTTTGCAACTAAAATGTGAAGATTGACGTGCTGTCGACTGTACTAAATGATAATGTTAGCCGCTGCCTTGGGGCCGAATGTAGCGGAGAAAAAGGCAGCAGAAAAAAAAACTCCACTCCTACCATCTTCGTCTGTCATCTATTGTCTTTCTGCAAAAGCGATCTGTAAAAAATAGAAGCGTTTTCTACCCCGAAGGGAGGAAAACGATTATTTCAGGTCTTGCCGAGGCTTGACCTATCGGAGATTACCATCATCATAACATTACACAAGCTCGTCTTACTTACCTGGTTACGTCTGCGTGCGAGTGAGAGGGAGCGCGGGGGTGCCCTCCCCGCGCGCGGCGCGGGCGCCGGCTGTGTTATTACCGATTTGTGTACCAAAACCGTCGCATAAGCAAATTTCTTTATCCTTGATAAGAAACCTAAGTAAGAAGCTACCTCCTGTGGGCGAGGACTATTTGGTTGTAACCCACATTGTCTGCACCACGCAGCCCACTGCTTCCAGGCTGATCCGTACGTTTTCCATATAGACTCACGCCAAGCTGATTCAAGCAGGCTTATATCTTTTTTGTTCATACCGGATACTAGCTGATCCCACCCCGTAGCTTCCAGACCTCTAAAAAGAGATCGTCTACCTTCGGCGGTGGGAGGCCGGTCGACAGATCTACCAAGTGTTGGCTCAGATTGCGGATCTGAAACGGTGCGTCTACTGCCCTCCTCTTCAGGTCGTTCCGCCAGAACACGTTCTGCCATCGTGGGACTACCACCAAGTACCATCCCGAGGCCCTGTTTAGGTGTTGAAGTACCTTGGGAATCAGCGGCGGAGGGGGAAATACCCACGATCTGGGGTGAAAACTCAAAAGCGGTTTCTGCCGATTCATCGGTTGCCGAGGCGAAATTAGACTGCAACGCTGGAGCAATCCAAGTGTCTGAGCCCGAATCCGAGTCCTCCAAGTCTATCGGATGATCGTAATGTTCCTTGTCTGAATCGTCTTCGTGTGCTGACGGCATAGATTCAGAGCGTGTATGACCACATACACAGTAAATTTTTTCCAGCAGTATCGCGAACATATGGTTCATTTGCTCTTCTAAACGGTCAACCTTTGAGCGCTTGTGACTGCGATCTGAAGAGGACGATGACCTTCTTTTGCGACTTCTATCCTGCTCTGAATCGGAAAGCGAGTGGCCCGAAAGAATACCGTCTGCCTCTGTCCTTGAAATAATAAGGTTTTTCATTGGGTCGATGGCTGTATTATACAGTTCGGTTTGAGCTGCCGACCCTCTTATGCGATTAGCTAGGGCAGGAGGACCAATGATGAGGGCCCTGGTGAGCTCCCAGTCCAGGAGTCTTACTTTGATATCTCGAAAACTTCTTTCCGAAAGACGGTTTGCCTCTGGATCAAAAGCCTTTACCAGGCCGATTGTGGGCAGGGCAAAGCGTAGTTTATTTAACAATTGCGGATCAAGTTTGACCCCAATGACGTCCTCCTTTGACACTTGCAACACCTTCCACTCTTGCCATCCATCAGGTAGGTGCTCTTGAATAAGTAATTTAATTCTTTCCAATATTTCGTCCTCTAAATATGACTACACTCGTATTTGGAGGAGTTCCCCCACGGACACAAAAGTGCCTCCCTGCGCCATCTAGGAAGAGACTAGAAAGGAAAATATTAAAGAAGATCAAAGAACATCGATCGAATAAGCCAATGGTCATGATAGTGGGCGAGTCGTCGGCTGCATGGCTGAGGCGACGGCTCCATTAAGTGAGCCGTAGGCTGCGTTGGGCGAGCCGTCGTCGGCCGCGCTGGGCGAGCCGACGTCGGCTGCGTTCGGCGAGCCGTCGGATGCTTTTAATGAGCCGACGGCTGCATTAAACGAGCCGTCAACTGAGTTAGGCGAGCCGTCGACTGAGTGAGGCGAGCCGACGGCTGCATTGAGCGAGCCGTTGGCTGCTACTGGTGAGCCAAAGACTGCCCTGGGCGAGCTATTGGCGCTGCTTTCGTACCAGCTAGTAGGCAGATTAGTCATTCAGACATGCCAAGTTTAACTAGCGAGCGAATGGCTGCGCCTAGATACCTAGATACGATGAAATATTAACACCCAGTATGAGCTGCGAAACATATACCCCGTCAGAAGTACATCCCTAGATATCCGTACGAATACTACGTAGCACTATTTCTTAGCGCAACTTCCTCATGGAAGTTTTTTATTGACGGGTTTTTGATACGGGAACACTAAAACACACACAGACATAACCTTATCAAGTAAAAAAGTTGACTTACCGAGGTCTTTGCCAATCCAAGGGACACAAAAACACCGTGCAAAAGCCAACTTCACACAAAACTTTTAGTAGAACGCTACAACAGCGTTGAGCAAGTGAAAACGCAGCGTGCGTAAGCTATGATAACAGCGTACTGAGGAACGCAGCGCACCGCGCTGCCATACGGCGCACGCGCGGGGCGCGGGGAGGGCACCCCCGCGCTCCCTCTCACTCGCACGCAGACGTTACCAGGTAAGTAAGACGAGCTTGTGTAATGTTATGATGATGGTAATCTCCGATAGGTCAAGCCGAAGGCACAGACCTAAAATATGTGATTTTTCTCTTGGTGGCGCTAGTGAACCGGATGCTCCTTGATATCGCCCACTCTCTCCCCAGTACACGTACTTCCTCCTGATAACGTTTATCCTGGAGGCGGGCGCGGGCGGGCTGGCGTACTACTACGAAGTGGCGGTCGACGTCGAGTTGAGGGCTCAGCTCAACAACACGTTCCTCCAGAACTACGCGCTCGACGCCGCCATCACCGACGCCGTCGACAGAATGCAGGCTGAGGTGAGAACTAGCGCGGTTTATTGGTCTAGAATCTAGAATGTATGAACTAATAGCAACAATTTTATTAAGCCGGGTCCGCTGCGCCATGTTACGCGTGTTACAAAAAATGTAACACGTTATAATGGGGTGTGGTATAACATGTTACGTGTTACGTAACACGTTAAGCCGGGTCCGCTGCGCAATGTTACGCGTGTTACAAAAAACGTAACACGTAAATATAATAAAAATGGGGCGTGGTATAACACATTACGTGTTACATAACGTTACGTTACGTGTTAAGAGAGATTTCATCCTTATAATTGACCCTAACGATCGATGCAATAAAAGTACAGGGTGCAACTTTCACAGATTTTAGTAGGTTCGATTACCGGGTGAGGCAAGCGAATTTAAAAAAATCTTTGAATGCAGTTTTCTTTCTTTTCAAAAATAAAGGAATGTTTTCTTTGAGTGAAAATTTGTATCTACAGTACTTCCCCTTCAGGTGGCATTACAAAATTCCACCCTGTATATAAAAATGGATTGCTGTTCAATAGTCTCACTAAAACTCGAGAACGGCTGGACCGATTTGGCTGATTTTTGGTTTTTTATATTTATAGAATTTCAGTCAAGGTTTAAACGTTGGGAAAATATGAAAAAACTTTGGCGGTACGAAGTTTGCCGGGACAGCTAGTTCATGAATATAAAATAATATCAGTGTGTCAAGTTACTTATGCCACCTAAGTACCGTCCTTAAAAATAACAACGTAAAACTTCCTCATTCATCTTTTTCAGATCAGCCACTGTACCCTCGGCATTATTTAAGAACAATAATTATGTTTGTGAAAAAAAATATTATGATATGTACCGTTTTTTTCCTACCATCATAGTAGGAAAAAAACGGCATCATAATATTTTTTTTTTACAAAAAATGAGTTGGCTGGTTTGCGTATTAAGGTATCGATATATAGTTTATTGTCAACCAATAGTAGGTAGTCTTCGAGTCCTTACATTTACTGGAGATCCAAATTCTGCAAGAATTATATCTCAAACGTTTTATTTGTGAGAAATCGCATGAAATATTAAGTTTTGTTTAGAAAAAACACGATTCCTTTAGCTCTCCAAAAATCCTAAAAAATCTATTTGAAAGGATTCGTGTTTTTAAAAGTTACACTTTTTTGTATTAAGCAGCAGATTCCATTCCTTCCCTGTGCACGAAAAAGGTTAAAAAATCCTACACATTGGCGGAAGCACCCCGTCACTGATTTATAGCACACACTGTACTGTATCTATACAGAGTGTTGATTTGTACAGTTAAATCCGATTCAGGGGTGGTTTTTTACATGATAGGTACCGAGGAATTGATTTGAACAGGCTATTGATTTGTACAGTTAAATCTGACTCAGGGGTGGTTATTTACATGATACTGAAGCAAAAAAAAATATATAAAAAAAAATTTATTTTAGTGAAAATCACCTAAAAATCATAAAGTTATATGGCTTAGCTTCTATCGTTTGCACTTGACGGGTCCGGCGGGGGTTTCGCGGGGCGGGGCGGGAGAGTGCGCCCGCGCGCTCGTCCGGCGCCGCGAAACCGGGGATTTTAGGTGACTTTCGCTAAAAAAAAATTTTTTATATATATTTTTTTTGCTTCAGTATCATGTAAATAACCACCCCTGAGTCGGATTTAACTGTACAAATCAATAGCCTGTATATGAGGCTGATAATAACTTAAAACCGATATTTTCTGTTTCTAAACTAATTTATAAGGACCAACAAACAGCTCGCGGGAGCGGCAATGCACGAACTCCATTTACAATAGTGACAACATCAGAACGTAAAACAATGTTACCACAATAAAAGTATGGTAAAATATCTATGTCGCGAACTCATCATCAAGCCATTACGTCCCCACCGAGGGGCACGGGTCTCTTCCCTGAGGAAGGTATAGGCCATACTCCACCGCGGGGGCCAAGTCCAGATTGGTGGAGGTTTGTAAGACTAGTGGTTGGTCTCTGACTTGGCTTAACGACTGCCATCTATCAATGGCAGCCGGCATGAACTGCTTAACGTGCCTTGCGAAGAACGGAACCGCTCGGAAAAATGCCACTAGCGTTAGTCATAGAACGGTCACCCATCCATGCACTGAACGCCCTGTACTGCTTAACCTCCGTGATCGTTTAAGATCATTCAGGCAGCCGGGTTTACGAGCGATCCTGTCGCGAATACTGATCATCATCAAATCCCCCAGTTCAAGTGCTGCGGCGCGGTCCGGTTCGAAGACTGGCGGCGGAGCGCCTGGCACGAGCATGACCCTCGCCTTCTGGTACCCGATTCGTGCTGCAAGAGTATCGTGCCGCGGTGCGGGAAACGTGACCACCCCTCCAACATACACTACACTGTGAGTAGACAACGCACAAACCCTACACTGAGGGTAGAGAACAGCGTTGCCAGATTTAGGTATTTTTTGGGAAGTCAGCCTAGGTTACGACGACGCGAGTCGCGCGATTCTACTCTTTGGTCGCGCGCCATAACGTCAGAAGTTACAGTTCCAGTACAATAACTGTCAAATTCTGACATTTTGGCGCCACAAAACGCGTGACTCGCGTCATCGTACTACCTATGCTGGACTTGGAAGCCTTTTGAGTGAAAAAAGCGGGATTCTCGAAGCGGGGCATAGTAAAAAACGTATAATCAGATGTTTTTAAATATTTGTGTTTTAAATTAAGTTTTAAATAGGTAGGGAAAATAGACATTGAAAATGTCGTCGTCGTCAACCCACCGAGGGGCACGGGTCTCTTCCCTGGGGAAGGTATAGGTCATACTCCACCACGGATGCCAAGTCCGGATTGGTAATGTATTTTAATAAAAATATGATATTTTAATTCAGATTTACCCTATCGTTAGGTAGTTCTGAATAAAAAAAAGTAAGAACTTAAAACTAAATAAAAAAAAGTGAGAGTTACAAGAATAGATTAGGTACTTACCTAATTATAAGAATTATTTATTCATGATATTTCTATAGAGATTTAGCTTCTTTTAAAGTTTCCTTAACCTCAGTTTCTGAAAGAGTGTTCAAATGTAACAAGAGATTAATCTAAGAATAATTCAAAATACTGGCACGTGATTGGCTGAAATTAGCATGACATGAGATAAACATGAGATTGACATTTGATCGCTCTTCTAGAAACCGAGCGTTAGTCTTTTTAATAAATTGAAAATTAATAAAATAAATGATTTCAACAAGTTAAATTCGGTCGAGTTATCCCTGACAAAGGTTGTCCCGCGCGGGACATCCCGCCCGACACTCGAGGTTTCTAGTATCCGATTGGAGCTGCCTGCAGCATTATTGCAGAGTGTAATCGCCCTTCCAACATACACTACACCGCAACTCAACGGAGGTGGAGTAGAGGGGAGAGTGCAGAGGAATTTCCCTAAGTAGTATTTATTATCAAACAGTATTTCGAGTGACTCCGAGTGAGAATTTGTTTTTTTATACTTGCAACTGCAATGCGATTTTAAAAGAGACCCATTTACAGGCTGTTTCAAAATATTTAAATCACTAATAGTTTTAAAGAATAATCCAAAAGCCGGTGTAGAGTGCGTGAGCGTTAACCTAAGCAATTTCTTCAGAAATGTGTTCAGGTTGCCAGAGGGTAAACATATTGAAATAATCACAATTCTTTCTCTATGACGATTCCTTAGCTTTGACAGTTGATTCATCGACTCGAGTGAGTTTATTAATGAGGAAATCTATTATGTATGTAAATGTTTGTTTGTTTATAGTACCGCTTTCCTTAGACGAGGAAGTAAGGAGTCGAGGCTTTGAAGGATGTCTTGGAATACGGAACGGTAAGTGGACCATGTCACGATTTTAAACAGCAACTTTCTTTCGCAGGGCTGCATACGTCATTTCACGAACCACATACGAGACCACCTCATCATCCTGGCAGCCGTCGGCGTCGGCATGTCCGTCATACCGATCTTCGGTTTCCTCTTCTCCTGCGTTCTCTACGTTAAGATCAAGCACGTGATCGACTGACCCAGGCCTGCGCCGCCGTCCGCCAAAAACACCAGGAAAGTCTTCGACAAGGCGGCGCCCGCTGAGCCTACGAAGATGCCACCAGGACGGGGCTCCCGAAGAAGACCTACTCTTAAACCTCCGGAGAGGAACTCTAGGAACTCTCGACCTGTAAGGAACCCGAGCGTGAAGAGAGCGCCGTGTCCCGTCCACACCGGCTTGGACGCCAAAGATACGGCGCCTATTGCAACGATCAGCGACAACGTTAGTATTTAGGTTGCGTTTTGAACAGTACAGTTTCCTGATTGCAGTGTTTTTGGAGATTATCTTTTCAGAAAAGATGAGTGATTTCTACCGATTGTTATGAATTAATTTTGACAAGGATATAGTATTGTTGTTCCACAATATCAATGGATGGCACACCAAATAAAAAAAAAATTTAGGTAATTTGGTTTCGACGTATTCTATAAAGTTGTTGAAGAATCAAAAACAAAAATAATTTACCAGTAGTAAAGCTGTTATAAACAAAGCATGTGTATTTGTGTAAATATTGTTGACCACTTTTGCAATTAGAATGGTTCAATGCTATTAATCAGTGAAATGGAAATGTAGTCTGAGGAATTGGTTTGTATCAATATTTCTTACTTATCAGATGACCTATATAACATTTAAATTATAATGTGTTCAATCGATGTTAAAATGTATGGTATCGTAATATTAACCAAAACGTCAGAGCGTTTTATTAGAGGAAGCAGAAAACGAATTTTTAGGTGGCTTATTCTTGGCAGATCACATTTACTTCATTCTTAATTTCTAATAAAATAAATACAGATTTAAGTAATGTCTAATTAAACCCGGTCGATCAGACCAAGAATAAGTCAAATATTCTAAGTCATAAACTAAATAATGTAGCTTAGAAAATGAGTGGGTAAATTGATAAATTTATAATATTTTAAAATTAAATGGTGCTATATTTTTGGTACGTACATTTCTAGAAAATAATAATTTTACATTCAACACACATACTTTGGGTTGGGCACGTTGTACTTAGACATCTCAGCACTTTTTATTGCATATTTACTTAATAATTCTAACCCAGTAAACCTAAGATTGTGCCTTAAAATTGTAGTTAAAAAAACTAATAAACACTATTATTAGCATACCTACTTAAATAAGTTTAGAGGGATTTAATTGTTATAAAAACTAATTTATTTTTACCTTCAAGTTACCAAAGCTTTGTTATAAGAACCGACAATATGAAATTATTAGAATTAATTGCCTATTATTAAGCTAAAAGTCTAACATTTTGATTTACTTTGAGAAAATATGTTTTATATTTTTGTCACGAAGAATCTCAGTTGAATTGTCAGAATTGTTCATTTGTGTTAATTAAAGTTAATACATCTTTAACCTAAAGAGTTTAGTGTGTTTTACGTCCCCTAATAGGGGAAATACCTATTTAGCAAGCGTAGGTATTTGTGACCAAGAATATACCCTCGCAGTAGATTGATTCGCAGAAAAAGATGATCAAATGGGAATACGCGGTCTGTTATAGGAACAAACTACGCAGTCATGCTAAATCCTAAAACAACAAGCATAGCAAGAAAAGATAAATCAAGATGACCCATAGTCGCATTAAAACACGTTATTAAGTATATTTGCCGACAACGGCAAATCGTTTCGCGTTTCTGTCTGTTGTAAAATACGAAAGATACTCAAGTTTTGAAATCACTTGCTTGACGTAGTATTTCTTTTTATTACAGTTCTCAACATAAGTACCTATGTTATTATAGTTATTTATATTCAAATTCTTAAATATGACTAACAAATGCTACGGCGGGTTATTTGGCAAGCCGGCGGCAGCGGCATGCGGCAGTTCGCTCCCGGCATTCGATTGAAAGTGTTGTGCTAGAAAATGATGCCAATGATGCTCTGCGGCAAGTGCCGGCCGGCATAGTATGTAGCAGCTATTAAGTCTATGGTTGAAAGTGTAAAGTTGTTTTTTGTCTACGTTACGTAAAGTTTAAAATATATGGTTAGATATATGTAAGTACTAAGTCCACTAAACGTGATTTCAGCACAAAAATTTCGTAATGAAATATAATCATGATGGCTTTACGAACAGTACATGTCTATCACACACAATATTCCGGTCAGCCTACAAACTGCCAATCTCACTCAAGAAATTAGTGGGTCTAGTCACGGTCATTTATTTCTCGTAGTTGGTTTTTACGTTTACAATTTGTTAATAAGCTGATCCTCCTCTTATCTTCAAATCGTGTAGGGTGATATTCGCTAACGATCGACAACATTATTTAACTAACTAAAACTGACATAGTTTTAACCAAACTACCTACTTAGATTTTATTATGTTTTATATATTCTTTATCGTTTATAAATGTCATTAAAGAGTAGATCCGATTTCCAATATTATTCGGCGGTCCCTAAGACTTTTAGGCCGATGTTGGATATTAGGTAGGCAATGTTTTATCGCATGTTCGACTCGATAATTTGAACCTGAATAGGGGGAATCCAACAAGTCGGAAACTGGTTTTTTACAAACAATCTCGACAAACTTGAATTCATTTAATGCGGTGCTTTGCACTCAGCCTCAGTCTATCACGCGCTCATCTGCCGTCCAGACATTCCACACAAGAATAAAGAATTTAGGCGCAAAATGGCAGTTAAAGAAACGTTAGTTTTGTTGCTAACAGTGACTTGTGCCTATGGTCATTTGTCTATACTTGGTAGTATCCTCGGCACTGCCCATGACAGCTTGCACAACGTTGCTGGTGCTGTGTTATCAGTGCCGCACATAAATTTGGGCTTCGAGCATCAGAGTGGCGTCGCAGGGAATAGGCGTCCTGTGAAACCACCTACGGAGGTCGTGGTCATCGTTGAGGAAGAACGGCCTGGACACCAAAAACCTGGGCCAAATGGGGTCAATCAACCTGGAGGAATGTACGGCGCCAATAACCATAATAAACCGCACCATCATCATAATAAATATCCTTACCAAAACGGTGGTCAGGGACCGTGGCAACAAGGACAGAACGATTATGGATTCGGTCAAATGCAACCCGGTTACGGACAGGGAAGTCAAAACAGACCCGGCTATGGGTTTGGTAACCAAGGACAGCCCGGTTATGGACAAGGCGGACCGAACCAACCGGGCTATGGACAAGGTAGTCAAATGAAACCGGGTTACGGATTTCCAGGACAAGGACAACCCGGTTTTGGACAAGGACAGCCCGGTTTTGGACAAGGACAACCTGGCTTTGGACAAGGACAACCTGGCTTTGGACAAGGACAACCTGGTTTTGGTCAAGGACAACCTGGTTTTGGACAAGGTGGCAATGGATTTGGGCAAGGACAGCCTGGTTTTGAACAAGGTGGCTATGGGTTTGGGCAAGGACAACCCGGTTTTGGACAAGGTGGCAATGGATTTGGGCAAGGACAGCCTGGTTTTGGACAAGGTGGCAATGGATTTGGACAAGGTGGTTCTAACAAACCCGGATTTGGTGGACAAGGGCAATCTGGTTTCGGTCAAGGTGAGCAAGGCCAGAACAGCTTTGGCAATCTAGGACAAAATGGAAATAACGGTTTTGGTAACCAAGGACAAAGTGAAAACAGTTTTGGCAATCAAGGACAAAGTGGAAATAACGAGTTTGGCAATCAGGGACAAAATGGAAATAACGGATTTGGTAACCAAGGCCAGACTGGTAACGGGTGGAATAATAATCCAAAGCCAAACCCGAACAGCAACTTCGGCAGTCAAAATCCGGGCCAGGATTTGGAAGAGTACGGAAGCCTACAACCCACAAAACCTGGCTCTAATAGCGGATTTAAAACCCCAGATCGTCTACCCGGGACAACCGACAGGCCCGTTTTCAGCAACGATGACAAGTCCACGACCAAGAAACCCGATGAGGATATACCGTTGTTTGTGCCCCTCAATCCCAATGAATACGTTTATGGAGGTGACAAGATTACAGTGAAGGAACCACCGAAAAGGCAGACTGACAGTAAGAATCCAGCTGAAGGAGAGGATGACGAAGTGTTCCCGATTGACATAAGGTTCAAGGAGGATTAAGTGAGTGTCACCTTAGTTTGTTGAATTCAAATTATCTAGGTACATAGGTTATCAAACATATCTTCACTCGGTAACATCAGGAACGTCCTAGACTTTATATTTTACACCAAGCCAGTATTGTGACAAAGTCTTTCACAGAAATTCCTATTCCATTCCATTGCATTGCTTTCAACTCTTGCCAATCATCTACCTTTAACGGAATTGATCTATATTATTATAATTTATTATTTCACTCGTTGAAGTTTTCGTGGCTCAAAAGTACAGTCGACAGCACATCATCTTACACAGCCATGCACTGTACTCCGTTGCATTACGGGCGACTTTGCAACTAAAATGTGAAGGTTGACGTACTGTCGACTGTACTGTACCTACTTAGAGTAGGTACATAGTATTTTGTAACAGTTTTGAAAGTGTCCATAAATTCGCAAATTGTGGTTTTAGGTACCTATTTCCGCAATGACTAGCACAAACTAATAGAGCCTAAAAGGACTCCTAAAGGATGACCATGGTCATTACCTACCACTGATTATATCAGAACACTATAGGTAATTTATATATTATGGACTCCACTTAAATATTAACGATTTTATGAAGTAAAAGTAAATATTCATATAAAAGACTCTTTATTTCCCCTACTGCATTAAAATTGCGTCTATTTCTACAAAAATACGTATCTGCGTGTTTTTTATATAGAATTTTTTTTTAATTTTCTGCATACGTGTGATATCACGATAATTTTGTTTATTTTCACTTGGGTATTCTCTGTATTATGTAGGTACATGAAAAGTGATAAAAACAACATGAACTCGGATTTACGACGCATCGCTATTATTAACGCTATAATAAGTGGGTACAGCCGGCAGCTGACCAACTTAAAATTTTTGCTCAAAAATCACCCGTATCGTACCTTTGACTGAGTTTCGTGTATGACTGCGCCGTGTTTCATAAAACTAAGTTAATAGTCTACTATAGGTAATTAGTTGACGATGGTATTGAAGCGGTAGACGCCGGCTTCTCATCCGGGAGGTCTGTGTTCGAATCCCGCCCGGCATGTACCAATGACTTTGCTTTTAAGATAAGTACGCATATTTGACGACGTTAAAACCAGAGTGATCTAAGTGACATTTTTACCAATAATGAGGTTGTTACACAAAGGTAATAGAAATATTGACGACCTCTGTGGCGTAGTGGTTAGCGCATCTGACTACCATGCGAGGGGTCCCGGGTTCGAATCCCGGCTGGGGATAAAAAAAACCCAGGTCTTGGATGTTTACATGTTTGTTACGTCGCTGTTTCTGGTTCCCATGACACAAGGTATCCTAGTGTGGGGCCAGACAGCCGGCAGCTGACCAACTTAAAATTTTTGCTCAAAAATCACCCGTATCGTACCTTTGACTGAGTTTCGTGTATGACTGCGCCGTGTTTCATAAAACTAAGTTAATAGTCTACTATAGGTAATTAGTTGACGATGGTATTGAAGCGGTAGACGCCGGCTTCTCATCCGGGAGGTCTGTGTTCGAATCCCGCCCGGCATGTACCAATGACTTTGCTTTTAAGATAAGTACGCATATTTGACGACGTTAAAACCAGAGTGATCTAAGTGACATTTTTACCAATAATGAGGTTGTTACACAAAGGTAATAGAAATATTGACGACCTCTGTGGCGTAGTGGTTAGCGCATCTGACTACCATGCGAGGGGTCCCGGGTTCGAATCCCGGCTGGGGATAAAAAAAACCCAGGTCTTGGATGTTTACATGTTTGTTACGTCGCTGTTTCTGGTTCCCATGACACAAGGTATCCTAGTGTGGGGCCAGAAGCAATTAACTACTTTTCAGTATAGACAAATAACAGCATTATTCAAAAACTAAAACATGTAAGTGAATATACAAGTGAATAGTGAGTACACTATTGTTTGTGCAATAAAGAATTAATAATAATAATAATAATAATATTTTATTTACAATATCACGTTTTAAAATATCGAAATCGTGATATGAAAGAAATCAACCCCATAGCAAATGGATGTAGGTATTGATCACGAATATGGAAGAACAAAAAACAAGAAAAGGAGCGACGGTAAGTATAGTTTATCCACAAAAAGTAGAAATTAAAGAGTACGGTTTTGCTCAGACTATTAAATAGTTTTTGTACATGTACAAACGAGTACAAACACGGACCAATAGTCTGAGCAAAACCGTACTGTAATAGCTTGCACTTACAAGCATTGTATAAATTAAAAACTTGAGTTATTACATAAAATAAGGTATTGTGCTTCAATAAATATAGCAAATGCTTAGATTTTTTGATAAAACTAGTTCACATCCGGTTTCTTGTAATTTTGGACAAACAACCTATTTAGTAGCAGAGTCTTCCTAAATTGTTAATTTGAACATGAACGGAAATGTCACAACCGTTTCGAGAATATGCTTTCAGTACAATTTCTATTTATCAGATTTGTAAATAAGTCTATATTTTTTTAGATACCTACTATTGAATATCGATTATAGGGCAGGCGACCCGGTTCTGGCCACTGACCCACCTTTGGCCATTTTCAATTTTGAAGCTTTATAAATAAGCCACAGATAACCAAACAATTGTTTAGTCTACGGCAGTTGAACATTTTGTATAATGGCAATACTGACACAGATTACAGCTATCAGTTGTCAAACGTAATTTAACAACAGCAGCCATTTACGTCCTCATCGCATCAAACGTGCTAATTTATTAAGAAAAACGTTAAGGATAGTGCGTGAGTAATCTGTTTTTATTTTGGTGATCTCCGAATAAATTACCAACGTTATTGTTTAGATTACATTTCAAAGGTTTTGTTCACATTAAACATTGCTTATTTGTGAGCATTTGAGGTTAGAAGTAAAGTTACAAGGGTGGCCACAAGTAGGGCATAAACTTTAGTGGTTTCTCGATTTTTGGCCACACTGACGGCCAAAAATGGCACACATATAAACTCCAGTTTTGGCCACTTTAAAATAACTTCAGTACTGTTCCTGTAAAACTCATTGTGTACCTATTCTTGTTATTACCAAGAGTTGATAATACTTGCGTAAATAAATATAATACTTAATGCTATTTGTTTCAGTTCAATAATGTCTTCCGCAAAAAAAAAGGATGGGGTAAAAAAAAAATTATTTCAGTACTCGCCACACAAAGTAGGACTGGCGTTAGAAGCTATTAGAAGTGGTATGAAAGTGGCAACTGCCAGCAAAAACTATAACGTACCTAGAACAACTTTGCGCCATAAACTCTCTGGCAATGCACCCGAAACATCGGGGCATGTAGGTCCTCAGGCAGTTCTTGGCGAGCAAATTGAGAACGATCTGGTGGCCTGGATCAAAGAGAGCTCTCGTGCTGGATTTCCAGTCAACAAAGAAGGGCTGTTGGACTCTGTCAAGAAAATTGTGACAAAAGGAAACCTTAAGACACCATTTATAAATAACAGACCCTCAAGATCATGGTTTGAAGGATTTATGGCCAGACATCCAGATCTTAGTCAAAAACACGCTGAATATATCAACAAAGCACGTGCGTTAATTACTGAACAAAAAATAAGAAACTGGTTCCATGAAGTTTCTGAACTAATAGGCGAAGAAAATATGAAGGTTGTAGAAGATCCCTCACGACTGTGGAACTGCGATGAAACTTCTTTTTTTCTCGCTCCAAAAGGAGGTCTCGTATTAGCTGAAAAGGGACAGCATGTGTACGACACATCAAAGAACAGCGATAAAGAGAATGTCACAACCCTGTTCACAGTGAATGCTCTTGGAGAAAATGCACCTCCCTTGACGGTCTACAAATATAAAAGAATGAGTAGTGAAGTAGTACAAAATGCCCCAGCTGGTTGGGGGATAGGTAAGACTGATAAGGGATGGATGACAGGAGAGGCGTTCTATGAATATATCGGAAACATCTTCATTCCCTTTCTTAAAGATAAAGGGACAACTTTCCCTATAGTTTTATTCCTAGACGGACACAAATCGCATTTAACAATGCATCTCAGCTTGTTGTGTCGTGAAAATGGAATAATCGTTGTCGCACTGGTTCCGAACACCACTCACATGATGCAACCATTAGACGTTGCAGTATTTTTCCCACTTAAACAAAATTGGCGCAGGCTTGTGAAAAAGTGGCGGATTGAAAATGATGGAACAGAAATAACGAAATTTAACCTTCCTTCTGCTCTTCACAAGTTATTGGTTGATGATGCATCTTTTACAAATAATGTAAAGGCAGGATTCAAAACTTGTGGTTTGTACCCGTTTGGCCCCGATTTCGTCAACTATAAAAGGATTGTGAAACAACACAGTGACATCAATAAGAACCATCAGGTAGTCAATCAGCCTCTAGTTTGTGAGTCGAACTATGTTAATTATCTCGAAAGTAAAATAGACCCAAACTTGCTGAAAGATTTCAAGACTACATTTGATTCAGGTAAAGAATGGGAGGGACAAAAAGAAGCTGTGATGCTTTATGACACTTGGCTGGCCTTCAAAAATGACTCAAGAGTTAAGGCGCAAGTCTCTAATCAAGCAGTAGCATTAAAAGGGTATGATGTCCCTTGCACGCCGCCTTTACTTCTTGATAGCTGCAATGATGATGATACTCCCAGACCTTGCGTATCTCCGTCCATTCTTGATACTTGTAATGTAGAGGACATCCTGAGACAAGCAGATGATGACTATTCCACTGAAAATGACAAGAGGAACGAAGCTGACAAAATCGCAGCAGACATTCTTCAGTCAGGTAATACCAATAATACGAGTATTACTACGAGTACTAATACGCCTGACAAAATAAGCAATCTAGTAAGAGAATGTGTATTGTGGCCTGAGAAAAAGTTACCGAAAAATAAAAAAACAGCAAAATACATTCCATCCGTTCTCACATCAGACAAATGGGTGCAAATAATGCAAGCGACGGCTGAAACTACTAAGACACAGAAGAAAGCGATTGACACCTTGGAAAATACAGAAGCTAGTACATCAAAGACACATAAAAAAGAGTTGAAGACAGTAAAGAGAAAAATATCGAAGGTGAGTTCTGCTTCTGATACATCAGAAGCAGAACTTATAAAAGAAAATACTTCTGACTCTGATACTGAATGGGAAAACTGGGCTCCTGAGCCAGCTGTGACGGCTTTCGACGAATTAGAAAGAAGTCCTATGGTAGGGGACTACGTACTTGTACAATTCAAACAACAAAAAAATACAATTTATTATGTTGGCGAAATTCTGGTAACAGAAGACGAAGAAAACAATTTTGAAATAAGTTACTTGCGGAAACGAGATAGGTTTAGTAAACAATTTGTCACACCTTTGGAACCAGATTTAAAATTGGTATCGGTAGCAGATATTAAAATGATTCTACCGCCACCGATTTTTGCAGGAGCCACAAAGAGGCAAAAATCGAGTGTCAGTTTTGAAATTGACCTGTCAAATTTTAATGTACGTTAGAATATCAGAAATTTTACTTAATTCCTAAGAACAGTTTATTGATAAGTTTTATTTTCCTAAATAAACAAAGACAAAAACATGTTGATGTTGTCGTTTTATTCAAATTCAATTGTGGCCAAAACTGGCACGATGGCATGGCCACAAATGGGTATTATCTGGCCAAAAATGGATCAAATAGTCCTATTTGAACTTTTCACTACATAAAAAATAGTAAAATGCTATATTTCACACTAATAAGTTTGTATATTATTAGATATATTTTTTTTGATGATATGACATATGAATAATGTCACAGTTACTTTAAAATCCAAAAATACAAAAGTTTTAGTTTCAAGAATCTCTTAAAGTGGCCAGAACTGGGTCTTCTGCCCTATGTAGATATTATTGAATAAAGCCTTGATTTGACATTTCTATGACGTCAGACGTCAAACACCGTAACTTACTTTACAGCAAAAAATTACAAATGATATTTTTTTATGGTCTGATGGACGTCACAAACACCAACATTTTAGAAAAATATTAAAAATAGACATCAATCATTCTTAAAGTGGTCAATATTTTCAAAATAAATTATAATAATCATATACCTAGGTATCAAAAATAAGTACCACGAATTGGTGACACCCACCACGTGAATTTATTGTAAAAAAAAAGCACTCAGTTTAGAGGGTACAAGTCGAATGAAACAGTTCAGCTATTGACTGTATTATCGGTAAAACAGTCTTGCTGCATCATTATTATATATTTATCGACCATGCATCCATAGTTTATTAAATAGGCACCATTTATCCATTATAAATGGTGATTTGCCTCGCACATCAACGCACGTAGGTATTGATTAATTGTTGATTCGCTAGAAGTCTTAGGTACCTACCCGTATTGCAATACCCGCAAAGGGTGACTTAGAAATCCTAAATTCCCATAAAATGTACGCCACCTATCCTATTTACACTTACCTCCGGTTTCTCGAACGCTAACAGTCTGTTAATCTATTGTTAACAGCTGTCAATTTTCAAAAGTACATACAAAAAAAACAACTGACAGCTGTAAACAATACATAAACCTACTGTAAAGCCTGGTTTTCACAGCCCTAGTAGCTAGCGGTTAGTAAGTAAGTAATTTATTTGTGACTTAAAAGACTTAACTAGACTAAAACTAAAATTTTACATAATGTTTTGTAAAGGACAGTATGGGCCTGTGTCTGCAGACGACGGACTTTTCTCCGCGGACTTTTTTATCCGCTAAAATAGATCGCTGACAACTGTATCGAGTAAAGCAAACGACGGATTAATTACTACGTACAAAAAGTGTAATAGGGAATGGATTAAAATATCAGAAGTGCTTGATATTTTTTTCTGTGATAGGAATAACCTTCCTCAACGCGAGAAAAAAGTTTCAATATTTTTGGCTTCGTAGTTAATTTTTAAATAATAAATAATTTAAATAATATTTTTCCATTCGTAGTTCTGGGCTCAGTACGGCTTAACAGACATATTCCTTGGTCCGCTACGTATTAAAAAAAAAATCTGTGGTGACATTGACAGCTTTTCAAGGTGGATTTTTTTTTCATACTTGGCGGACTAAGGAATATGTCTGATATGCCGTACTAAGCCCAGAACGACGAATGGAAAAATATTAAGTATATTTAAAAATTAACTATGGGGCCAAAAAAAATTAAACTTTTTTCCCGCGTTAAGGAAGGTTATTCCTATCAACAAAAAAAATATCAAGCATTTCTGATATTTTCATCCATTCCCTATTGAATCGGTTATTTTGAAAAGGGCACAAGTCACATATTTTGGTCAAACTGAGTTATGAATGTAGTTGTGTTTGTCTAAGGCCTCCGCATATTATATCTGAAAACGGCGTTAATCCATGGTTTCGTCTACGAGTTATGACCGCTTATTAGAAAAGTAAATTTTCGTTTGCCATCCATTCCCTATTGAATCGGTTATTTTGAAAAGGGCACAAGTCACATATTTTGGTCAAACTGAGTTATGAATGTAGTTGTGTTTGTCTAAGGCCTCCGCATATTATATCTGAAAACGGCGTTAATCCATGGTTTCGTCTACGAGTTATGACCGCTTATTAGAAAAGTAAATTTTCGTTTGCCTTTTTTTAAAGGAAATACATGAAAGAATTTAAAATGACCACTTTCTGAGGACTCTATGAACACCAACAAACATTAAGAGATGGCTTTCAGAAATCGGTCAAATAGTCTATTGGGCAACAACAACTGTAGAAACTGAAGAATAAGATGGCGAATAGTAGATATAATGATACCTTTTTATTGTACGATAAGAAATTTGTAATTTTCTAATAAAATAGGTATCTTACATAAATTCATAATTTTTTCCCAAATTACTAATATATTTTGAAAAGGGCACAAGTCCATCAACTTTAATTTAATTTTTTGTTGTAACTGCGCATGTGACATCAATTAAAAGTTTAAAATGTATTGTGTATCTATATAGTGCGAATACTGAATTAATAAAAAAATATATGCAACCCTACAAAATTTTTCAATAGACAGTTTTTTGTTGCTCCTGAAAATTTCTACTTCTAGGACTTGCGCCCCTTTCAAAATAACCGATTCAATTGGACGCCGGACTGCGGATCCGCGGAGAAAAGTCCGTCGTCTGCGCAGGCCATTACTGTCTGGCAGCTACTGGGTCCGTGAGAACAAGGTTGAACCAGTACTGGCCGATCAGTTGCTGGCTTGTTGTTGTTGCAAACCGGACTTTATGCAGACCTAGTAGTGAGAACACGTCGGGAAAGTGACAGTACTGTATAGACAGCAGAATGTACAGTTGCTGTCTACTGGGTGGTTAGTACCTACATGGGCCTGTGAAAACCAGGCTTTAGCGTTCGAAAAACCGGGGGTTAGTCTGCAATAAATTATTGCTTGATTGTTTATATGCAGCTCTGCTGCCGAACGACCCCCTATTTCCGAAAAACGTATATTGAATTTTGTGATGCAGACACTTCACTTGGCTATTCGTATTCGCGTATTCGGCAACGATCAGAATACATTGCAGGTAATAACAAAAACTAGGTAGTGCGTAAGATTCGCCAAGATGCCCAGCATGGTTAATGTTTGCCAAATACGCGAACACGAATAACGATGTGAATTGCCACCATTACACTCTATTTATACAGTGTGGCCCTGGATAAAGTGCAATCCCGAAAGGGGATGAAACTAGACCATGAATCATTGACTAGAAAAATATTAAAAAAAATTATAAAAAATTATTGTAGGATTTATTGGTATTTTAAGATTTTCATGTTTCATTAAGGACTCTATGTACAAAAGTATTTATTTCTTCCAAAATAATGGGTCTATTTCTTTGAAATAAAAAAAAACAGTATGCCTAATACCTGGCGATGACCATGAAATAATAAATAGTCTGCAAAAAAGTAACTATCTTGGGTAAAAAAATGTATTTTCATGAAAAAAATGATTTTTTTAGACGTTTATTTTAAAAAACTTCAAATTACTAAAAAAATGTGCCCTATAACTATGTAATTTTATAGCTTACTTTTATTCTTTACCATTTTAGCTTCCAAATAAAAAAAAAAGCAATGTTCTAACTAAAAAAACACGCTATCTACGAACTTTTAAAGTGGAGCCTAATCGTGTTACCGTGCAGGTAGAGACCGTTTTTTCCATTGTTTCCGTCCTACTCTGTGCCCTTCGGCAGTCGCAGTCCTTTTGTTCTACACTCAGGTAGAGGGAAGGCGAGGGGAGGGGAGGCAGGGGGTTCGAAACAGGACTTACACAGTCGCTCCGATATTCTCGCCGCTGCTACTACTGTTCTCGTTCTCGCATTGTGTTCTCGTTGATTTGTTATTAAGTTTTTGTTACATTGTTGACTGTTACGTTTTCTACTGTTCGTTACGTTTGGACTGTTCCTGTTCTGCTGTTAAGTGTTGACGAAATGCCGCGATTGACAGAGTTCTCACCTCGAGAAATAGCCGACATGCATTATTATTATGGCATGTCACATGGTCGCACCACAGTCGCTCGGACTGCATACATAAATGCTTTCCCCGGCAGACTCATACCCTCAGCTCTAAATTTTCAAGAGATTCATAGGAGGCTCTCCAACATTGGACTTGGTTTGGCACGAGATCGCCGTGAGCATCCAGCTGTCGTTATTGACAATGCGATAGAAGAGGCCATTTTAAACGATCTGTTTGCTGACCGTACAACAAGCATAAGACGATTAGCGTTGCGTCATGGCATATCGAAGACGTCTATCTGGCGAATTTTGAAAAAGGAGGGATTGCATCCTTTCCATTACCAACGAGTACAACATTTACACGAAAATGTAGATAATCGTCCAAGATGCGTAATGTCGACGTGGATTCTAAGAAAAATTAGAGCTGACCCAAATTTTCCCAAACGCATTTTTTGGATGGACGAAGCGACATTTACCCGAGACGGCATTACAAACTGCAGAAATTTGCACCAGTGGTCTCACGAAAATCCACGATTGAAGCGGGCATCTACTTTTCAAGTAAAATTTTCAATAAACGTATGGGCAGTCTTAATCGACGACATTTTAATTGGTCCAGTCATTTTACCCAGAACCCTAAATGCTGAACGTTTTTTAGAATTACTACAAAATTTACCCATGTTGATGGAAGATGTTCCCCTGGCTACGAGACGGCGTGGGCGTATGTATCTCCAAATGGATGGATGTCCTGCACATTATGGGCGGGAGGTGCGGCGATTTTTGAAGGAAAATTACCCGAACCGGTGGATTGGCCGAGGAGGGCCAGTAGGCTGGCCAGCGCGTTCACCTGATCTGACACCCGTAGATTATTTTTTATGGGGTGTCATGAAGCAAAGAGTATACAGCACGCCAATAAATACCGAGGCACAGTTGCACGACCGAATAATTCAGTGCGCAAATGACATTAAAAATTATCCAGGAATGATTCGCAGAGCCACTAAGCAAATTAATATTCGTGCAGTAATGTGCTTGCAAAATCGAGGCCATTTTGAACATTTAATGCATTATAAATAAAAATGCAAAATTGTAAATTACGGATAATTTTATTAATAAAGTTATTGTGATTAAAGTCTGACTTTTATTACCTACTAAAATGTAAATAACTCCTAGCCATTTTTTTAGTTAGAACATTGTTTTTTTTTATTTGGAAGCTAAAATGGTAAAGAATAAAAGTAAGCTATAAAATTACATAGTTATAGGGCACATTTTTTTGTAATTTGAAGTTTTTTAAAATAAACGTCTAAAAAAATCATTTTTTTCATAAAAATACATTTTTTTACCCAAGATAGTTACTTTTTTGCAGACTATTTATTATTTCATGGTCATCGCCAGGTATTAGGCATACTGTTTTTTTTTATTTCAAAGAAATAGACCCATTATTTTGGAAGAAATCAATACTTTTGTACATAGAGTCCTTAATGAAACATGAAAATCTTAAAATACCAATAAATCCTACAATATTTTTTTATATTTTTTTTAAATATTTTTCTAGTCAATGATTCATGGTCTAGTTTCATCCCCTTTCGGGATTGCACTTTATCCAGGGCCACACTGTAGACAAATAAGTACCTACCTAAATCAAACATCGGCTGCTGACTAAAGTCAAGACTAGACAAGAATTTCAAGTGCCATAATAATATGCCATGAAATCATAGAGTGGCACATTCATCGAACATCCTTGTTTCGACACGGATTTGTTCCGTACTACGTATCAAGCATTCTACCTACCTACCTTGCCTTACCAACCTAATATACAATCCGGTGAGTACAAAATACCAGCCATAAATTAATATCATTAACCCTGACTACATGCCAGGTATAAAGATAATAAGATATATATCTAACATGGACTTATAATAACGAAGTGACGCAAAACCGTTTATTAGGTAGGTATATCGGGAATTTTATCACTAATTCTTAGGGCCGGTTTATGAGTTGAGAATTTTCACTAAGTAAATACTTGAGTATTGTTCTGTCACGCTCTTTTCTACGAATTTTGACGAGACACCACTATAGTTTAGTAGTTACGTAACGAAATTCTCAATGCAGAGTAGGTATAAAGTGCTGGGACCTATTTCGATTTTACAATTTAAGGTGCTCCACAGCGAAACACTAACGCCACCGACGAAAAATTATAACTACGAGTATATCTTTTATTACGATTGTTTTTGTAGAAAGTGTTGGTAGGTACAATCTCTCACACATCAAACACATGGCCGTGAACCAAGAATCACAAACCTAGCATTAATGCGTAAAGCGGCCGTTTTTTGCTATCTAGTAGTTCTAGGTTTTTAGCGTTAGGTTCATGGCCATATACTTGGGTCATAAAACTCACTATTGACACCATGACAAGATGATGGAGGGCTTGTACTAAATTATACACACTTTTTTGCAAAAATGATCTTTAAAAAAAGATAATTTTTATTCTAATCAAATCAGTTTATTGCTTCATGTGGTACATACAACAGTTCTTAAACAATAAGGTATAGAACCACATTTATATTAATTATTATACAGGGTGGAATTTTGTAATGCCACCTGAAGGGGAAGTACTCTTAATACTGTAGATAGAAAATTTTACTCAAAGAAAACATTCCTTTATTTTTGAAAAGAAAGAAAACTGCATTCAAAGATTTTTAAAATTTCGCTTGCCTCACCCGGTAATCGAACCTACTAAAATCTGTGAAAGTAGCACCTTGTAGGTACTTTTATTGCATCGATCGTTAGGGTCAATTATAAGGATGAAATCTCTCTAACAAACTTCATAAATTAAATGAAAGGAAAACAATGAAATCTTAAATTATTAACTCAATGGGTCAAGTTAAAGCACTTTTACTCAAAGATCCGTTTCTTTATGTTATTAATTAAAAATTATCATTAAAATGACGAATTACTATTTAGATAAGACGATTGCAATTTGCACGTGTTTGTAATGCAGACTCCTTTCTTAGATGCGATAGATATGTAAAAAATCAAATTTACATTAAATCTTATGAGAAAGTTGAGAGTTGAAGTTCAGAATACGATTTATAACATTCACCACAACACGTTATTAAAGGTTACTAGAAATGAATTCGTTAGAAGAATAAATTTGTGAATCCAAGAAAATGGAGCCCATTTCGAGCAATTAGTTAATTAGTTTACTAGTAAATAATTAAAACAATTTAAGATTTCATTGTTTTCCTTTCATTTAATTTATGAAGTTTGTTAGAGAGACTTCATCCTTATAATTGACCCTAAGGATCGATGCAATAAAAGTACAGGGTGCAACTTTCACAGATTTTAGTAGGTTCGATTACTGGGTGAGGCAAGCGAATTTTTAAAAATCATTGAATGCAGTTTTCTTTCTTTTCAAAAATAAGGGAATGTTTTCTTTGAGTAAAATTTTCTATCTACAGTATTAAGAGTACTTCCCCTTCAGGTGGCATTACCAAATTCCACCTTGTATACCTACCTACATCCCACCGGCGGCTCAGACCTTGCCCACCGCGGCTAGGCCATTTCCAGCCCTGAGACATGTGAACATCTGCGGCACACGCGTTTACTCACGATGATCTTGGTCAACGTTACTTGTTGTAAGTAAATATCATATTTATTAACAAAGGTAAGTACCTATTAATTTTAATTATACTTTCCTGTGACGAAGCCTAAGGTCACAGTTCAGAAAAAGGATTTTGGTGGAATTACTGTCGGACTGCCTTCGGTTGACGCTGACATTAATTTTATTAGGTAATGAGCCGTTTTCAGAGAACTAAAAAAAATACGGCTGTCAAAGGAATGCAATTTTGGACCTCAGCCCGATAGCCATTTTGTTGAAAATGTTAGTTTTTTCAATACTATATAACTCCGAAAGGACAAACATTTGGCTGTTGGCGTCATAGTAACTTTTGTTCAGCTCGCTGAGACCTATTTTATGATGTATCACACATGGCTATTGGGCTGAGGTCCAAAATTGCATTCCTTTGACAGCCGTATTTTTTTTTTTAGTTCTTCTGAAAACGGCTCATTAGCGTCCTTGTTCCATCTTCTACAGTTGACCAAAAACACTAGAAAGCGGAAGTGAAAGTTTACTAATTGTTTTAGTGAGAAGTCAAAACATTTACTATATTTATTGAAGCACAATACCTTATTTTATGTAATAACTCAAGGTTTTAATTTATACAGTGTGAGTCTTCATAAAGTGCACATATCAAAATCAGCGAAACTACACCCCATTTCATCGACGGAAAAAATAAAATGGTATTTTTATGATTTATTAAAAATTATGAGTTGCACCTGTTGACCCTATTTAGATAAATCGTCATAATTTTTAAACTAAGTGTGTTATCGCAGTGAAATAAATTTTGTGATGATGTCTAATAATAAGCCGTACCCATAAAGTAAAAATATCCAAGAAAACTAACCCTATAAATTTATAATTAAGTGAAACTTGAAGAAAATCTGTATATTTTTTTTCATCATTTTTGCATTTGTTTTACAATTTCTCCTAAAATCATGCTATTGACCCTACTTTTTTTTCATTCTAGCTTATTCTACATGGCATTAGCTTTTTAAAAGTAAAAATTGCACGTCTATTACCTACTTAAATACAACTTCTTAAATCAGTTTAAAAAATGCAGTTAACTGAGAGCTGGAGGATGATTAAAACAAAAGTATTTTTCAGCATAAATCATTTATTTTCTTTGACAACTTAAAATCAAATCCAACTAGTGATTATTCTAATGCATTAAATGTTCAAAATGACCACCCTGTTGTTGCATACAAATTGTAGCGCGAAGCAAAATTTGCTGCGTTGCCCTTTGAATCATATTGAGATCATTTCTAATATCATTGGCCACTCGCAAAACCCTTTCTTCAAGTTCCGCTTCTGTATTGATGAGGCTGCTGTACACCCTTTGTTTCATGGTCCCCCATAAAAAATAGTCCATGGGTGTGAGATCGGGGGAACGCGCCGGCCACCCAACTGGTCCTTGTCGACCAATCCAGCGACGTGGATAATTTTCATTTAAAAATGACCTGACGATGAGAGCATAATGGGCGGGACATCCATCCATTTGGAGCATCATTTTGCGACGGGTTAGTAGTGGCACATCCTCCAACAGCAACGGCAGTTCGTCTCTCAAAAGTACGAGAAATCTCTCTCTAGTTAAAGTTCTTGGGAGTATTATAGGACCAATGAGAAAATGGTCGATCATTGCGGCCCATACATTTAAGGAAAATTTAACTTGGAACGTAGAAGCCCTTTTCAACCTAGGGTTTTAACCTTTCGGGCACCACCGATGTAAATTTCGGCAATTGACGATGCCATCTCTTGTAAATTGGGCTTCGTCTGTCCAAAGAATCGTTTTAGGGAACTGTGGATTGTCTCTTGTTTTTCTTAAAATCCATGCAGACATAACGCACCTTGGACGCGAATCCACATCTTGGTGTAAATGCTGCACCCTTTGACAGTGGTATGGATGCAACGCTGCTTTTCTTAAGATGCGCCAAACTGATTTCTGGGACACGCCATGACGTGACGCCAAACGTCTCGTACTGGTAGTCGGGTCACAAAACAAATCATCCAAAATTGCTTCCTCGATAGCAACATCGATAATAACACCTGGTTCGCGGCGATTCGGAGGTACAAAAAGTCCAGCGCTAGCCAGTCTTCTATGGACGTCTTGGAAATTACGGGCTGATGGCACGGGGCGTCGATTTGGAAATGCAGCTACTAGCACCTCCTCGGTGCATTCCATAGTAATAATGGATATCGGCAATGTGTGCCGGAGAGAAATCACTTATACGCGGCATGGTGACCACAAAGCAAACGCGTGATACGTAGGACAACGAAAACTGATAACGTTGGTAGGAGAAATACAAATAGCAGCGGCGAAAGGTTCGGAGCGACTGGCTAGGCTACAAAGCATAACATTCAAATTGTTCTTCAACAGGCCCCTCTTCCCCTTTCGTACTTCAGCCCGCGTGCCTCTACAATGACTCACCAAAAAAAAGGTCTCTGTGATAAACAATGGTAGCAAAATGATGCGCATGGGCTTTTTTCAAACGGTCATAAAAACTGTTGTTTTTGAGTAATAAACGTGCAATTTTTACTTTTAGAAAGCTAATGCCATGTAAAATAAGCTAGAATGAAAAAAAGTAGGGTCAATAGCATGATTTTAGGAGAAATTGTAAAACAAATGCAAAAATGATGAAAAAAAATACAGATTTTCTTCAAGTTTCACTTGATTATAAATTTATAGGGTTAGTTTTCCTGGATATTTTTACTTTATGGGTACGGCTTATTATTAGACATCATCACAAAATTTATTTAAATTAAAATTAAAAATTATGACGATTTATCTAAATAGGGTCAACAGGTGCAACTCATAATTTTTAAAAAATCATAAAAAATACAAATATTTTTTTTATTTTTTCCGTCGATGAAATGGGGTGTAGTTTCCCTGATTTTAATATGTGCACTTTATGAAGACTCACACTGTATAATGCTTGCAAGCGCAAGCTATTAACAAACACAGACAAAAAGTCGGAGCAACACCGTACTCTTTAATTTCTACTCTTTCTGGACAAGCTGTACATAATCTACATCGTTCGTACAGTCGACACCTTTACAGTTTTACTAAACAAAGCGCGCGGATTATCTGCGGTCGATTATACGAGGGCTGCTACTTATATATGCGGAATAGAAAAAATAAACAAATGTATATGGCTAAATATGCTTTTATTGTTTTTTCTGAGTATTCTCCACTATGATCGATGCACTTTTGCATTCGATGAAACCAATTTGTAAAACACTTTTTCCACTCTCATTGAGGTATCTCCAAAACGTGCTGTTTGAACGCATCTACGGCATCTTCACGAGTCGAAAATCGTTGACCACGTAATTTATTCTTTACATTTGGGAATAAATAGAAATCATTGGGAGCCAAATCAGGGCTGTACGGTGGATGACCCATCAATTCTATTTTTTGACCATCCAAAAATGTAGTTGTTTCCTGAGATGTATGACAGCTGGCATTGTCATGGTGAAGTATGATTCTGCGTCGCTGGTTGTTTTGGCGTATTTCTTCAAATACTTCCGGCAAACAAATGGTCGTGTACCACTCCGAATTAACTGTTCTGCGATTCTCCAGTGGTATTGTAGCCACATGGCCATTAATACTGTTACGGGCTAGGGTTCTGGATTTGGATGTAAAACGCCAATGACAACTTCTTAGGATTTATTCACGCAGGGTCTGGTCTGCAGGTCTTCACGACACGAAGTCCACACGTAGAATCCAATCGCAGGTCCAATCGAAGTCCAATAGTATCGCTGAGGTCGTAGGTTATCGCTCGTATCGCAGGTATGTTCGCTCGAAGTTCACTCTTCGCTATTCCAAACGGAACTGACTGCGCGCCGCGGCGGCCGCTATTTATATCCGGCCGCAAGGGCTCTAGAACATTCCCGTACCTACGTGCCTACTCGAGGCAACGTCGCTCGAACAGTAACCCATTCAAAGACTTTTGAACCTTACGCTAGTGGACATACGAGTCATTATTGCTTGCAGCGTTTATTGTTTACTAAAACGCAGCATGCGGCGACTATTCGATAGGCTTCTAGAAGGCTCTATTCTAGATGGTTCGGGATAGGACCGCAACACTGCTCCCCTCTTAGAGATGCTCGTCCCGAGCATCTTCATTACTGCCGTGATAAGAAGCTAAGCGGTCGATGTGAACCACTTTTTGTGCACCTCTTGGCTGCCGTTGAATTCGGTACGTCACGTCATTTAACCGAGTTACCACTTTGTACGGTCCCTCCCATCTTGTCTGCAATTTCGGAGATTTTCCTTTTGAGTCGAGTCCTGAACTTCCGTCGAGTTACATTGTGAAGCCAGACTAGTGCTCCTTCTTCGAAGCCGCTTGTATTTGCTCGGCGGTCATACCTAGTCTTCATCTTTTCACTCGACTCCAATCCGTTTTCCCGTACTATGGCATGAATCTCTCGCATTTTCTCACGTAACTCGGAAATGTAGTCGTGTAGAGAACGTGAGTCGTCAGGAGGGCCTCCAGTCAGCAGATCTACTGGTATTCTCAGTTCTCGGCCAAAATTTACACGCGCCGGGGTTACCTTCGTGCTTTCATGTTCTGCCGTTCTGTAGGCCAGAAGAAATGGCGGTATGTATTTATCCCAGTCTCTCTGGTGCCTGTCAACGACTTTTGCTAAATGTCTCTCAAGTGTTTGGTTAAATCTTTCTACCATGCCGTCAGATTGAGGATGATATGGGGTGGTCCTAGTCTTATGCATTCCCAATACTTTGCAGAGTTCTTGAAATACTTGAGACTCAAAGTTCCTGCCTTGGTCGGAGTGTATTTCCAAGGGCACACCAAACCGGCAAACTACTTCCTCAAACAACTTGGAGGCAACAGTCGTGGCTTCTTGATTGGGTATGACGAATACCTCTGGCCATTTAGTGAAGTAATCCATAACTACCATGAAATACTTATTTCCCGATTCCGTTACTGGGAACGGTCCAGCCACGTCAACTGCAATGCGTTCCCATGGCGCACCAACGTTATAAAGTTGCAGATTTCCACGGCTTCTAGTTGATGGGCCCTTCACCGCGGCGCAAGTAGCACACTTGCGGCACCAATCTTGCACATCTTCTCGACAATGGAGCCAGTAAAACCTTTCTCGAATCTTTGTTAAAGTCCTCTTTACGCCCAAATGTCCACCTGACACGCCGTCATGTACTTCACGAAGGACATCTTGTACCTTATCTCTTGGGACAACTATCTGTAGATGGAACTCTCTGCCGTTAGGTTTCTCCCATTTACGGTAAAGTACTCCGTTCTGAAGAATAAAACTGTCCCATTGAGCCCAGTATGCCTTGGTAACAACACTAGTAGGAGCGACTTCGCACCATCTTGGCTTATCCTCGCCTCGTTTCTTCCATGCGACAATGAGCCGTACATCTTCGTCATCTTCCTGTGCTTCTTTCATCGCCTCATCTTCCCAAGATCTCGATGGACTCATTCTTGTCAATCTCAATGGCAGTTCCTTTGTCTCTTGTTTGGCACAGTGCTTGCAGTCTTCCGGACACGGCCTTCTTGACAGTGCGTCAGCATTTCCATGCGCCTTTCCGCTGCGGTGTTCAATCATAAAGTCGTACTCCTGCAGTTGTTCAATCCATCGAGCAACTTGCCCCTCTGGATTTTTAAATTGTAACGGCCACTTCAGGGCGGCGTGGTCAGTGCGAAGCGTAAACCGCATGCCGAGGAGATATTTGCTGAAGTGCTGTAATGTCTTTACCACAGCCAAGAGCTCCCTTCTTGTCACACAATAGTTCCTTTCAGGTTTCGATAGCGATTTACTAAAATAGGCCATCACAACCTCTCTGTCGCCCTGTTTCTGCGATAACACTCCTCCGATCGCTGTGTTACTGGCGTCAGTGTCAACAATGAATTGGCCGTTAGCCTGTGGAAATCCCAAGATTGGGGTCTCGCAAAGACATTTTCTTAATTTTTGAAATGAACTCTCACATGTGTCATCCCAATGAAATGACTGCTTGTCTTCAGTCAGTCTGTGTAAAGGCTTGGCAATTTCAGAGAACCCTTTAACAAACCGTCTATAATATGAGCATAGCCCTAAAAATGCTCGCACTTCGGTCTTGTCTTTGGGAGTAGGCCATTTTTGCACTGCTTCGATTTCGGCTGGATCGGTCTGTATGCCTTCGCTGGTTATCACATGACCGAGATAGCTAACCTTGTTCTTAAATAAACTGCATTTCTTCGGATTTAACTTTAAGTTTGCTCCCATTATCTTCTTAAAAACTTGCTCTAGATTTTGTAAGTGGTCCTCAAAATCTGTTCCCATGATTATGACGTCATCCAAGTAGACAAGGCAGGCTTCCCCAACTAATCCTGCCAGTACGCACTCCATAAGTCGTTCGAATGTAGCTGGCGCGTTGCACAATCCAAAAGGCATCACGTTAAATTGCCATAGACCTTTACCAGTTGAAAAAGCAGTCTTCTCTTTATCCCTCGGATCAATTTCCACTTGCCAGTACCCGGATTTCAGATCTAACGTCGAGAACCATTTCATGCCACTCAAAGTGTCTAGGGTATCGTCTATTCGTGGCAGTGGATAACTATCCTTTTTCGTCACATCATTAAGCCGTCGATAGTCTACACAGAACCTTGTGCTACCATCTTTCTTCTTTACCAACACTACGGGAGAACACCATGGGCTAGCAGAAGGTTCTATAATCTTGTTTCTCTTCATGTCTTCCAACATGTCTTGTACTTCCTTTTCTTTGGCAATCGGTATGCGCCTCGCTCGCTGACGAATAGGTCGCTCCTGTCCGGTGTCGATTTTGTGTTGAACTAACGATGTTCTTCCAGGATTTCCTTCGTCAGAGAAGATATCCCTAAAGCGCAGTAGCAACCTCTTAGCTTTCATGCTTTGCGAATAGCTCAGATTACTCTTAGAATCCTCAAGGAGCTTAGTGACTATAATTTCACTCCTGGTATTCGATGTGTTTGAGCTTGGATATGATTGGCAGCTTTTCATCCAAACGGCTTCCTCACACCGTCCAATAACGTCACCTTTGCTAAGGGTAATCTCACGATCGCCTATATTCACAACCCTCACTACAGCGGTCTTGCCTCCATAGACGAGAGTTCTTGCTGTCAGCAATTTCTGACTGGCTGCACTGTCTCGTGTATCTTCAATCAGCACACACCTATTCCGCTGATTCTTCTGACTCGAAGGCAGCTTCACCTTTACTTCAGTTTGTGCTCGTCCAGGTATTACGATTTTCTTCAGGCACGTGACATTTCCATCAGGACCGCCAAGTATGAAGTTCTCCTCATCACCACATTTAAAGACACCGTTAGTGACATCGATGTGACAGTTGTGTTTCTTCATAAAGTCTAGGCCCAGAATGCAATCATCCATAATTTCGGCTACGATTACGTCGTGAATATATGACGCCTCTCCAACACATATCGTAACCGATGTTTCACCCAGGACGGGTATCTGCTGGCCAGAAGCGGAGAGAAGTCTGCATAAACTGGTGCCTTTGCGTCTCCCTACAGCTTTCACCAGGTCTGGTCTCACTATTGTTCTAGAGGCTCCTGTATCTAGTGTGATTTTGCACTCTATTTTGTTCACTGCACCGCATATTAGTAGACTGTTCCCATTCCATGCTTGTGAGATTCTGGTTACTGGGGCTACCTCCGCTCCAGCCAGTACCCGCCCCGCAGTCCTGGCTTTTACTCGTTTCCCTGATTCACGGTGGAGGGCGCAGCGTCATGCTTCTTTACGAATTCTTCAAAACGCTGCTCCATATTTTTGAGACGCGCATCCAGTCTGTCATCTGTTTTGGTTGCTTGCCTCTCCTTCTTAGGACACGTGAACTGCAGATGCCCTCTTTCCCCACACTTGTAACACATGGGCCCGGAGTTCTTCTTGGGCGGTGTCTTGATCTCTTTAACCTCCTCCGTAACTTCTCGAAGTTTATAACCTTGCCGGATATCTTGACGCACAGCTTCTACTTCCAGGGCGTGTGCCAGAGCTTCTTTTAATGAAGAATGGTGGCGAAGCTTTACTGCAGCCCTAATTTCAAGATCCTTGATTCCGTCGACGAAGGCTTGCAAAATATTCGTGTCCACCATCTTACTATCAGTAGAAGGGTACGCCTTTCAAACCAGCTTCTCAATTTCCAACGCCCATTGTTGAAGTCCTTCACCCAGGCGCTGAGTTCGGTCGCGTAGCTGAGCACGAAAAACGTGTTCCAGGTGTCGTTCCCCGTATCTTCCCTCAAGTGCCTCCAGCAGATCTTTGAACTCGCTGCCTGAGGTGGGCAATGCCTCCAGGACAGATAAGGCCGAACCTCTGAGCGCGACGGTGAGGGCTGTCAAGCTCTGTTCGTCCGTCCATCCGTTTGAAGCAGCGACAGTCTGGAACTGCTGTCGGTAGGCGACCCAAGACGTAGTACCGTCGTACGGAGGCACTTTCACTTTAGGCCCCTGGTTTATGCCGACAATTCCACTCGACGTGACTCTAGCAGATTTTATACGCCGAAATTCCTGCTCTAGTCCAGTGAGGCCGGTTTTCACATTTTTTAGGTCCTCCTCTAATTCGGTTACCCGTTCGTTCACTACTTCTACATCTTCATGTAGCTTAGCGACCGTATCACTGAACTTTGTAACGGCAGAAAGGATCGTCTGTTGGTCTGCCTTCTGTTCTTCTCGCAGGCCTCTCTGTTCTTCTTGCAGGCACTGCATCTGCTTGCTCTGTTCATCTCGCAGGCTTCTCTGTTCTTCTTGCAGGCACTGCATCTGCTTGCTCTGTTCTTCTAGCAGGCACTGCATCTGCTTGCTCTGTTCTTCTTGCAGGCACTGCATCTGCTTGCTCTGTTCTTCTCGCATGCCCTTTAACATTGCCATCAGGCATGACATATCCAAAACCTCCATTGGACGTGACGGAGGTTTAATGTCTTCGGTGGGCGTGACCAGGTGGGCGTGGCTAGGAGGCGGAGCCTGTTGGTCGGTTGGTGGAACCTGGTGGTCAAGGCCGGTGGGCGGAGCCTGGTGCACGGGGGCGGTAGGCCGGGCCTGGTGGGCGTGGCCAGTGGGCGAAGCCATTGGGCAGGTACGCTGTGTCTCCTCGATGGGCGTGGCCTGGTGGGCGGCGCCACGGGGCGTGGCTTGGTCGGTGGGCGTGGCCTGGTGGGCGGGGCCAGTGGGCGTGTCCCTATGGCCGATGGGCGTGGCCTGAGGGGCAGTGGGCGTGGCCTCCGCAGCACCTCTGGACCTGGTCCTCACTCCAGAAGTATCCTCTCTCGGAGTCAGTGGCATCTCCAAATCCCACTTCTGACACCAAATGTTACGGGCTAGGGTTCTGGATTTGGATGTAAAACGCCAATGACAACTTCTTAGGATTTATTCACGCAGGGTCTGGTCTGCAGGTCTTCACGACACGAAGTCCACACGTAGAATCCAATCGCAGGTCCAATCGAAGTCCAATAGTATCGCTGAGGTCGTAGGTTATCGCTCGTATCGCAGGTATGTTCGCTCGAAGTTCACTCTTCGCTATTCCAAACGGAACTGACTGCGCGCCGCGGCGGCCGCTATTTATATCCGGCCGCAAGGGCTCTAGAACATTCCCGTACCTACGTGCCTACTCGAGGCAACGTCGCTCGAACAGTAACCCATTCAAAGACTTTTGAACCTTACGCTAGTGGACATACGAGTCATTATTGCTTGCAGCGTTTATTGTTTACTAAAACGCAGCATGCGGCGACTATTCGATAGGCTTCTAGAAGGCACTATTCTAGATGGTTCGGGATAGGACCGCAACAATACCAAAAAAGCAGGCCACCATTTGCTTTACAGTGCTTTTTGCACGAGCCACTTTCGTAAGGTTCGGCTCATTTTGATACACCCAAACTGTTGATTGTTGTTTAGTTTGGGGATCGTACGCGTAGTTCCAGGATTCGTCACCTGTGTAGATACTATAAACAGATTTTGAGTCGCCTCCGTTGAATTTTTTTAAGGTTTTCTTGCACCATTCGACGCGAGCATCTTTTTGATCCTGAGTTAAGTTGTGCGGGATCCAACGCGAACAAATTTTTTTTATAGACATAATGTTCATGTAATATCCTATGAATGCTCGTCATACATATGCCCAGAATAGCCTCTATCTCGCGATACGTAACATGGCGGTCTTGCATTATTAGTTTTCGCACAACTTCAATATTTTGTGGCACAACCACCGATTTCGGGCGACCTTCTTTAACTTCGTCCGTGAGCTTACTGCGCCCGCGATTAAACTCACTAAACCAGTGATACACAGTCGTTTTTGATGGAGCTTCACCACCAAAAGTCGAAGTTAATTGATCTACGCACTGTTGTTGCGTTAAACCACGTCGAAAATCGTAATAAATAATAGCACGAGTGAGTTCCATTTTTTCAGCGATATGACATTTTAAACCCAACAAAAACAAAACACTAACGTATATAAGAGAAAAATATTAGCGGCCAGTATTTAAAAAAAGAACGAATTTGACCATGGAGGTCAGACATTGCGTTTAAAATTATTGGAATCACAGATTCCGCATACATAAGTAGCAGCCTATGTACCTACCTATGTACCGACGTAGAATGGAAACTTGAAAAGGTCACTATATAACCAAGGTTTATCAAACTCGTACGAGGAGGAAATAACACAAACATCACAACAATATAAAAACTGAACAAGTGCGCCTCAGACTCGCCTACCAAGGGTTCCGCAGGTTTTTCCGACCTTTTCCCGAACTTCAAAGACTATTTTTTTAGTAATTTAATTAGTAATTTATTTATAGTTTTTTTCCTTTCATGTACATAGGTGCTTGTAGTATAAAACGATACTACATTATTTTCAGTTGTAAGTCAACGGAAATTATTCTTTAAATTTTGATTACCTTAAGTGTCGAAATATAGATACATACCTATCTATCTATCTAGATAGAGAACACTTTATTTTACGTAAAAATTAAAGGAGATTACACAGGTAATGTTATGGGTTACGAATGGGTTAAGGAGGTCGTGGCGACCATTCCGTGCGGAGTTTCTGGTCTTCCATCGGACGCGTCCCCCGGGTGGCGGATAGGGGAACGCCCTCCAGATATGGGGGGTACCGGCTTCGGCCGGCGCGGACCAAAACCAGAGGGAGGGGGACGTCCAGTGGCTTGCGCTGCTGGATGTCCCGCGGGGTCCACCATGGGCCCCGCACCCGTAACCCCACATTGAGCGGGGCCGGGGGCCTTCGGGCCGCGAGGAGACAACCTCTATAAAAAACACACGGTGGGGGCCCTCTCTATGTCCCTCTGTCCAGCAGAGGGCATGGAAGAGGGCTGGAGGGGCGGGGAGGGGCGCGAGATCCACAAGCCGGGCCTGGGAGGGGAAACTGCAGGAGGTAAGCCAGGGACCAGGGACTGGTCACCCCATATGGCCCTGGCCGAGGGATGTTTCATGGGAGGGTTTGACTTGGTGGGCCGAAGACCTGGCAGAGGGCCAAAAAACGGGTCTTCGGTAGCTGGAGGCTTGGGGAGCTCGCGCCTCTCAGCCGGGAGAGCCGGTGGCGCGGGGGACGCTGCGCGGACCATGCGCCGCCGATTGAGTGAGGGTCACAGACGGCAGGTTGGGGGACATGCCGTCCGACATCGTGACGGGAGAAGGGGGTGGGGGGCCCATGCCCCTTCTCCAGTGAGGGTGGGCCCGACTCCTTGCGAGTCGGGTCGACGTCGCCGGGGCGCCGCTGTCGCATTCGCGTTGTGGTTTACCACTTGCGAGATCCGGCGGCGCCCCATTGCACGAGCGACAGGACGGCCCCCGGGGTGTTTTAGGAGGTATGCCTCTCCTATTATTAGGAGAGGAGAGTCCGACACACGGCCGTCGCCCTCCCCCAAGGGTGGCGGTTATGGTGCACAAAGCATTTCACCCCGTTAACAAAAAAAAAAAAAAGGTCGTGGCGACCAAGGAGAGTTTGAGAACAGGTATTATTGCCTCCACCAATCCGGACTTGGCCCCCGTGGTGGAGTATGGCCTATACCTTCCTCAGGGAAGAGACCCGTGCCCCTCGGTGGGGACATGATGGGTTGATGATGATGACACAGGTATTTACGTACCTATACGTTCAGGTAATACGTTTTTTGCGGCATAAACGGGCGTAGGTATCTTTTTTTTTGTAATATTTTTTCCTTTATCTAAAAGGCTAAGAGGTTAAGCCCCCGTATCTTTTTTTTTATGTTAGCATACAACTTTTTTTTTTCAGAGCTTCAAGGGACTGCAGAGCTATTGGTTTTAATTTCAACACGACACCTCCACGCGTCCCCGAGATAAAGAAAGGTCCTTGACGGGCGGACGGACAAACAACAAAGCGGTTCTATATGGATTCCGTTTATTTTTTCCTTTTGAGGTGCCTACGGAAACCTAAAAAGGTGAATCGTATCAAAACGATAGGTAATTACTAATTAGAGATCGCATATACCTACACTCGATTGTTTGATATAGGTATTCGTGAGAAGTAGCTTCGGAAAAACTAGGCCGCGGTTCATAAAACTACAATTCATAGCTTAGTATTTGATGTAGGTACCTACATTGTATCTATAGCAATCTTCCTCCTATACCATATTCATTTGGGTCTTAGACAAAATGTAAACAACATTTCAGTACTCTTTATGCTATTTTCATTGTCAATAAATTTTATTTCAGTTTTTACACTAAGAAATAAGTAAAATAGATTAGATAACATAAAATAGATTAGACAATGAAAACCGTATAAAGTACCTACTGAATATATTGTATTATATTTTATTAAATGGTATTGTTTATTACATTGTATTATATTCTATTATATTACACGATACTACACTACCACTCTACAATCTTGTTGCATGTTTTTATCTAACTTTATTAAAGTCATTAAAAAAAAAATTAACAAGTCTGCCTTACCATCGCGAAATAATTTATCTGTAAATCTATTTTTGGTACCCACGAAACAAGCTTGCTTAGTGTGGGGCCACAGGAAAACTATAAATGTACGGTACGAATGAATTACTCTTATTGTAATAAGGCATCCTGCGCTATGTCAATCCACTATGCACAAAATATCTTTTCGGAAATAAATAATATTGTATTTTTTTTTTTGAAATGTTGCTTACATTTTGTCTAAGACCCAAATGAATATGGTATAGAGTGCGACAAGTGAGTCGTGACTCAAGCCTTTGGCGGGAAATTTAAAAATATTTTAGTTGATTAGCCTGCATATCGTCTGAATAAACCATCTTGATACTTTTGCTTAACTTGATTATTTGTTTAATTAGTTTGGAGTCTCCAATGAATTTTGTCCAAACATAAATAAATATAAACAAAACGAAAACATTAACTACATCAAAACCAACATTTCCACTCCACCAAAAACAGGGTTAATAAAGATGCACCACATAAACTTATATACATTTATTAATGCTGAACCATAATCAAAATCTGATTCATATCTTTTCTCTCAACATCTTTGAGTTCTTTGACTAAGTCTTCGATCTGACGTTTAACATTTTCGTCATCCGACAGACCTTACAACAAGAAATATAATTCATGTTTGCTTTAAAACATTATTACTCGTATGTACATACTAAAACATAGGTAAAATTATGTTGAATAGTAACAAAAGTTTTTTTCTTGTTTAAATCGAGGACGAGTATCAAACTGTTTGGGCTGTACTACCTACTTGCAGCTGAAATACCTAAGTTTGACAGTCAGAGTGTGGCCATATGAAGAATTCGAAATAAATCGCGTCCCAGGACTCGCTTGTCAGACTCTAGCATTTAAGTAAATACCTAAGTGATTATAGAGGATAGAGCGCTTCGCCATCAAATTGCTTTGCAGTTTGGCGAAAGTGTGTAATAATAATGTTAGTTTATTTTTTATTTTTCAATAAGTAACGACTTTGCATTGTACACTTGTACAGTCGATAGCACGTCATCCTATACACCTATGCACTCTACTCCATTGCATTACGGACGACTTTGCAACTGCAATGTGAAGGTTGACGTGCTGTCGACTGCACAACGAATTTTCATTATAAACTATGATCGTAAATTATTTGAAATAAGTGTCTAGGGTCTTTCCGTTAACTAAAAAACTGAAATGAACAAAAAATTACTAAGTTCGTAGAAAATTTACGGTGCTATTCATAATAAACAACATACTCGTAACTCCTCTCCTCAAAATGCTATTTACACACCTAAGTAGTCTGCCCTAAAGAGAAAAGGTGTTATTTAAAACACCCATGGTCGGAAACCTTCCTCAACAATTAAAATGGCATTTGAAGAGAGTTTTATGGAAGACAAGATAAGAATATTCTTTCATGTATGTACCAGGAAAAACACAAATCGTGGAAATCGTTAAATCGTGTTTTTTGTAAATACCAGACTGTTATTTTACAGCTTGAGCTTAGGTGGTGCAAGGAACCTTTTAACGACATAATATTATTGTAAAGCTTATGACGTAGGTATGTACAATCAATCTTTATATTTATGTTCCGAATTCAGCAAGTTGAGTTACTTAATGCACGCATTTTATTTAATTCAACGTTTGTCTATATGACTGTAAACAGCAATATTGTATTAGCGAGAGGCCAGTATTTTTATTAACACTCTTTAATTAATATTGTATTGTATTATTTGTGATGTCGCTGTTTTTGGTCCCTACTGCACAGGGCCTAATGTAAATAAATAAATAATAAATAAAGTCATTTATCTAAAAATTCCAAGTATTACAGCTATGATCAACTAGCTGTTGCCCGCGACTACGTCCGCGTGGGCTTTAGTTGAGTAAAATGTTTGCAAATAAGATAGGGCAAGTCTCCTTGGATAGGGATACTTTTAGCGCATGCGAAAGAGCTTTCATACTAACTTCGCAACCCCCTCTTCCCCCTTAGGGAATGATTTTCGAAAAACTACTTTACACGTCTTTCATGTCTTTCAATGAAGGACCTTCATGCTGAATTTCATTCGAATAACTTCAAAAACGGCAGAGTTTCATACTAACTTCGCACCCCCCTTTTTACCCCCTCAAGGGATAATTTTCGAAAAACTATTTTACTTTTTTTTGATAACTTTTAAAGAAGGACCTTCATATTGAATCTCATTCGAATAACTTCAAAAACGGCAAAGTTTCATACTAACTTCGCACCCCCCTTTTTACCCCCTCAAGGGATAATTTTCGAAAAACTAGTTTACTTTTTTTTGATAACTTTTAAAGAAGGACCTTCATATTGAATCTCATTCGAATAACTTCAAAAACGGCAAAGTTTCATACTAAGTTTGCACCCCCTTTTTTCCCTCTTAAGGGATGATTTAAAAAAAACTATTTTACACGTGTTTCATAATTTTAAATGAAGAACCTTCGTACTAAATTTCATTCGAATAACTTCAAAAACGGCGAAGTTTCATAATAACTTTGAACCCCCATTTTACCGCCTCAGGGGATGAATTTCGAAAAATCCTTCCTTAGTGCTCCCCTTCGTTACAAAAGTTACCCCTGTGCAGAATTTCAAGTTTCTAACTCTTATAGTTTAGGCCCTGCGTTGATATGTCAGTCAGTCAGTCAGTCAGTCAGTCAGCTTCTCGTTTTATATATATAGATTGCAACTCCCACATTAGGCAGAGCCTGTGTCGTGGAAGTCGGGTAGAATACGCAAAATCATAACATAAATGTTTATGTTTATTATCATGATTAATATAGATGTTGGCGTGCTGTGCTGACTCCTGTGCCTGTGTACAGGACTAACAACATATTTTCATAGTTTATTAATTACTTTTGATGTACATTGCATAGCAGTCTTCCTACTCGCTAACCTGTGGGTTAATTCACTTTGCAATGTACAAAGGTTGATGTGCTCTCCACTGTAGGTATTTTGAAGGAAGTTGGTCTTACCTTAAACTTGCAATAAAAAAGCGCAAATTGTTCTGGGGTGCAATCCGCTACTTGACTCTTTTTTCAAGTATGTCTTAAATGCTAAATATCTCTTCCATTAGACCAAAAAATATTTTAGTATATTTTTTGAGGACCTAAAAACAACAAAAACATTATTTTAAAACGTTGCTTTGCTGAACAGCCAAAAACGCGGTCCGCCATTTTTGTCTATGGTTTGAAGTCCTCTACGTTTGTAAACAAAGTTTGACATTCAACATAGGTAGAGTTCGTGCCACGAAAGAAGTATGAGTCACAATAGAACCTACGCACGCACGACTGACAGATGTTTGTTTACAACTAAAGGTGCTTTCAAGATGGCGGATAGTGTTTTCACCGTTCCGATTTAAAAGCGAAAAATATTTTTTTTATTTGCAAATTTTGCAGCCATCCTGCATATTTACTTAGCATTGTCAATAAATTTCGGTTTCTTACGTTAGATACTACAGGAAATATCCATTTATCGCGTCAAATTTGATACGAGGCAAGTAGCGTACCGAACTGTCAAATACCTACATACATACATAATTATTTTGACACTGGAATTTTTCTTAATCGGATAGTGGAAAGTTAAGTAATAGTAATACAAGGGCTGACTCAGAGTTCGACTGAGAGAAACAAGAAATCAGAGACTATCTTGTTACGATGGACACGCTCTGACTTCTGTTTTTGGTAAGTTAGTCTAGTCAAGACTAGTACCTTTTCCGACGAAGTTTTTGTATAATAAATAAATAAACTCACGCCCGTCATCCCGAGGGGGATATAGTCTCCGAAAATTACGATCGAGGTGTCATTCGATTCGGAATATTATGAGAAAGTTTATGGAAGAGTCCCGAAAGGGGCCGATAAAAATTGCAAAAAATATAAATAATTTATTTAAAAAAAATAGGCGTTTGGTTTTTTCTAATATCAAAAAAACTATCAAAGATATTTAAAATATGAAAAGAGATCTGAAAAAAGCTGGAAATTTCCCAAAAAACATCCTACCTCCCGGAACCGTAGCCGTAGGTCTAAATATCTATAATATTTATAATTTTTACAGAGCCCTGAAAATAGCGCTAAAAGCGAGTATTCTGGCTCCCGCGCGTGACTCGTAACTCGGACACGGTAACAATAAATATCTTTTAAGACTATTATTAAATATGAATATTAAGGAAATATAAAATTCTTGTACTATTGGGATACATAAATAAACAATTAAAAATAAAAAAAATTATCCCATTTTTCCATTAGTTATGCATTAGTTAATTAACATTTTTTTCTGAATATAACGTTAACATAAACAACCCGATTACCCTGGGTAATTGTTTATTTATGTATCCCAATAGTACTAGAATTTTATATAATAATAAAAAAATATAATAAACTCACGCCCGTTATCCCCGAAGGGGTAGGCAGAGGCACCAGTCTCTAGAACTGGACCCACGTTTTGCCGAGTTTATTAGGTCCCAAACGTGACAAGTGGCAAGCCTGTCGCCGTTATCCGGGCACAATTTATCAGCGAATGGTGTAGCTGTACAAACAAATGTACGTAACTAAAAGTCATTGGTACATGCGTGGTTCGAACCCAGACCCTCATGATCGAGAAGCAAGGGTCAACCCCACTACGCCACCACCGCTTTTTTTTTAAATTTTATTATTCCTTAATATTCACATTTAATATATTAAAATGATATTTATTGTTACCGTGTCCGAGTTACGAGTCACGCGCGGCAGCCAGACTATTTTGATTAGATTCAAATTTTGAATATCGTTGATAGTTTTTGAGATATTTAAAAAAAAACAAACCCCTAATTTTTTTTTTATTAAGTTTATAACTTTTGCAATTTTTATCGGTCCCTTTCGGGACTTTTCCTTAAAATTTCTTATTATTCCGAAACACAAAAATTTCGTCCGAAAAGGTACAAGTAGGTAATAATAGACCGAGAGATAGTGACACAAATTACTTGGTCATTAGTAACAGTATGCGGTTCTTCAGGGGTCTTAGTACGCAATGACAAAAAGAAAAATGATGATCATAGCGCTGGTACCGGCGGCCCAATCGCGTGCGCGTTAGTCGAACTCGTCGGATAAATTACGAGTGTCAAACGATTAGTACCACAAAAAATTTAGTATTTTCGGTTAGTCCATAAAAAACAAAGTAGGCGGTAGTGTCATGCCATACTTCTCCGGTGTGACTTACAGCCCGCCCTACCGACGCAAATGCGTTAATTAAAAAAAAAAATTCAACCATTTGTACCAGGCTAATTTTTGCACAGTTAATTATCGTCGTGCAGCCATTTACGAAAATCATCATGCCATACTTTTCGGACGGTTCCAAATGGTCGCCATACCGCCGAAAATCTGCAAATATTTTTTTTTCGCTAAACGATTTGTAGTACCACCCTAAATTTTTTTTTCAACAACTAAATTATTAAAAATAGAAGTGTGATAATGCTATACCTGTGGAAGGTGGCGAATGTGTATAATATTTATTTTTAATTGTAAGATTTTATTCGTATTTTGAACGATTACTGTTACAGTATGGCACTAATAAAATTTTTCCTGTAAGTTTGAGGGTCACCGAATATAAATACAAAATTTCAAAGACCTAGGTGGCGGCAATCTTCACATATATTTATATTGTAACACAGATGTTTATATTGTATAATATTTAATATTCAACCTTATATAATATAAGATTGAATTTCACACAAACGAACCGAATACAATGATGCCATACTGTACCAAATGATTTTATATCTTCCACCTTGAAAACCAGTTGAAAAATTAAGTTTTTCAAGTATGTTGCCTTTTTCCCTCTATTAGAAGTATGGCAAATATAATAATGGTCACATAGCATCATATAATTTCCAAAAATCCAAATGCTATACTGGTACAAATCGTCAAATTTTTAAAATATTTTTTTTACGTCTTGGCTTAAGTCTCACAGTCGGCCGCCCCATGGTTACAATCCGGGATATTTTTTTGTAGGTAGAATTGCATCCAAACAAACAGAATATAATGATCCCATGCTGTAAAAAAATATTCTACGTATTGTACAGTTGTATTTTTGAAACGTGTCGAATAAATAAGTTTTTCAAGTATGGCAGCACTTTTTCCCCCTACTAGAAGTATGGCAAATATAATAACGGTCACATTTTATCAAATACTTTCCAAAAATCCAAATGCAATACCTACTGTTACAAATCGTTAGGCGAAAAAAAAATTGCAGATTTTCGGCGGTATGGCGACCATCTGGAACCGTCCGAAAAGTATGGCATGGTGATTTTCGTAAATGGCTGCACGACGATAATTAACTGTGCCAAAATTAGCCTGGTACAAATGGTTGATTTTTTATTTTTTTTATTAACGCATTCGCGTTGGTATGGCTGGCTGTAAGTAACACCGGAGAAGTATGGCATGACACTACCGCCTACTTTGTTTTTTATGGACTATCGGAAAATACTAAATTTTTTGTGGTACAAATCGTTTGACACTCGTAATTTATCCGACGAGTTCGACTAACGCGCACGCGTGACGCGATTGGGCCGCCGGTACCAGCGCTATGACCATCATTTTTCTTTTTGTCATTGCGTACTAAGACCCCTGAGTGCGTATACTGAGTTTTTTCATTCACTTTCGATAGCGAGAGCGTTTGCGATTTGCATAGGAGTGACAAAGAGACAACTATGTGGCGCGCTTTGTCACTCCTATACAAATTGCAAACGCTCTCGCTATCGAAAGTGAAGGAAAAAACTCAGTATAAGCACTCCGAAGAACCGCCATACTGTTACAGTTTGTCAAAAAATACTAGAAACCGGAAGTGAAAGTTTACAAAAATTCAAAATTCAAAAATTTTTATTTCAACGTAAAGAATTTACATTCTGCTTGTTGAATGTCAATGTACATACAGTTATGTATAATGTTAGCCGCTGCCTTAGGGCCGTCTGTAGTGGAGAAAAAGGCAGCGAAAATCAAGATCCATGAGTGCAATCAATACTTGCAAAGTCAAACATCATTTAATATTCTTAAAAGGTTATAAAACACCAATGCTGCGGCCAGACACACGGACGGCACCCGTTCACGAGCGTAACGCAGAGGTCAGCCATCACCAGTCTCAACCATATTAGAGGGAGATAGGCGACCCGCATGACCCGCACCATTCGCATGGCCTTTGGCAAACTTGTGTGATAAAGTTCTTGTCAGTTATCTATAATAATAGCATAGTTTTGATATGCAATCACAGCGTCTGTACATATGTATGAAACTTATCAAACCCTATATATTATTAGAATACCAATAACTAGCTCGTTGTGGAATTAGTTTACTGCCAAGGGTTTTTATCATCTATAAAGTCATCTATTCTGTAGTATGCCTTTTTACACAGCGCAGTTTTAATAACAAATTTAAATTTATTTCCTGGCAGGGATAGAATACTTTCAGGAATTTTGTTATAAAAACGTACACTATATCCTACTATATTTACCTTGGCTAATCTGAATCTAGATGAGGCAATTTTGTTTCGATTTCTGGTGTTAACGTTATGTATATCCCTGTTTAGCTTAAATGTAGTTATGTTTTTACGTACATACATTATGTTATCGAATATATATTGGCGAGCTAGCGTAATTCCTATTTCCTTAAAAAACTCACGTAGTGAGTGTCTGGCAGGTAAATTGTAAATACCTCTAATAGCCCTTTTTTGGAGAATAAAAATTGTTTCTATATTTGCCGCCCGCCCCCATAGTAGCAGACCATATGACATAATGCTGTGGAAATAACTGAAATAAACTAGCCTCGCAGTTTCTACATCTGTTAGTTGTCTAATTTTTCTAACTGCAAATGCAGCTGAACTCAACCTACCCGCTAACTTTTCTATGTGTTGATCCCATTGTAGTTTTGAGTCTATTGTAATGCCTAAAAACACCGTTGTCTCAACTAAGTCTAGTCTGTCACCAGCTATTGTTAAACTTGTGTCCACTTTTTTGACATTGGGCAATGAAAACTTAATACATTTTGTTTTTTTGGCATTTACCATAAGATTGTTTACGTTAAACCAGTTCAGAATTTTAGAAAGAGCATTGCTTACATCGTCTAAATTAGATTGACCTCTCTTGATTTTAAAAATTAGAGAAGTGTCATCCGCAAACAATACTATTTGTGACAATTTCTCAACTAGGTACGGCAGATCATTAACATACACTAAGAAAAGGAACGGCCCTAAAATTGAACTCTGAGGAACTCCTATTTTAACATCGGATCCGGGTGACTTAACTCCATTAATATCAACTTTCTGCACTCTATTAGCTAAATACGATCTAAGAAGTTCTAAAGATTTATTACTGACACCGTATTTGATCATCTTACGAAGGAGGGTTTTGTGGTCTACGCAATCAAAAGCTTTGGATAGGTCACAGAAAACCCCGATGGCATCCTGCGCCTCCTCCCACGCATCAAAGATGTGATTCATCAACGCCACACCTGCGTCTGTCGTTGAACGACCCTTAGTGAAACCGAATTGTTTTTTATGGAAGAGTTTATTTAATGTGAAGTGTGTCAGCAATTGGTGTAAAATGATTTTTTCAAATACTTTACTAAATACTGGAAGTATTGCTACGGGTCTAAAATTGTTCGGATCATCACTGTCACCTGACTTAAATAAAGGAACAATTTTACTAAACTTTAATAGATCAGGGAACGTCCCCTGATCAATACATTTATTAAAAATTATAGCAAGGTGTGGTGCCATGATATGAATTACCGTGGATATCAATTTAACTGATAGTCCCCAGAGATCTTCGGTTTTCTTTATATTTATTTGTTTAAATGCTTTCAAAATGGTTTGGGGGCTAACGTGGGAGAATTGAAATGCTATTGTGCACGGTTTTATATTTTCTAACATCAAGGATTCTGCTGACTCTGGGGAAGAATTTAAACACGCTGTTATATTGAGGGGGATGTTTGTAAAGAAATTTTCGAATATTTTTGCGATATCCTCACTTGTGTCAACTACTTTCCCATCTACCCTTAGTACAAAATTTTGATCCCTAGGTTTAGTTTTGCCTGTCTCCTTGTTAATTATTTGCCAAACCGTTTTTATTTTATTCGATGACGCTTCTATTTTTTTACTTATACTGAGAGCTTTAGCTATAGAGCAGGTTTTTTTAAAGGTTTTAGAATATTTTTTTACATATTCTTTAAAACTCGGATCCTGATTTGATTGTTTTTCTTCATACAATTCATACAATTTCTTTCTACTTCTATGTATACCAGGAGTGGCCCATTCTGAAAAACCACCTTTAACGCCTTTAATTTTTTTAATTTTAAAAACCTGTTCGAATTCGTTTGCTATTGTGGTAAACAATTCTTTATATAATGTGTTGGGATCATTGCTATCAAATTTTAGTAAGCCTATGTGGGTACTTAATTTCCTTTTAAATAATTCAATTTTTCTCTCTGTTATGGGCCTACAAATTATTTCTTGGCATTCTTTTTCTACTGTTGTAGGCAAAACAATGAATAAACCACTATGATCTGACTGTAGGTTATTTATAATTTTCTTTTCAAGATGCTCACAGTTGCAAAACACATTATCTATACATGTAGCACTAGTTGCCGTTGTTCTAGTGGGTTCTTTAAACTGGTTTTGTAAGTTAAATGATCTAAATAAGCTAATAATTTTGGTGTGTAGTGGGCTCTCAACTAACAGATCAATATTAAAATCGCCACATATCACTATGCGCTTATTGCTCGCAAACAGACGTTTTAATGCCTCTTCTACGACTGCCTCAAAGTCATTGTAATTAGTTTGAGGTGGCCTGTAAACGCACATAACAATCTCAACTCAAACAAGAGATCTCAACTAATCGCTCAACAGAAAGGCTTACAATGTCTTTGCGTTCCTTACTTCTTAAAGTATTTTTTACAATTATCATAGAACCTCCTCTTAATGCTTTACTTCTATTATAAGTACTAATAGGCTGGTAGTCTTTTAAATTAAATACCATTTCTGATTTTTTTAGCCAATGTTCTGTTAAGCATAATATATCTATATTAAAATCTGTTAAAAAAAGTTCTGTCATATTTTCCTTGCCGGAAAAGCCCTGAATATTTTGTGCTACTATGTTAAGACCTACTTTGGGCTTTTCCGTTGTCTGCATTGGCAGTTTAAAGCCAATGATTCGTTTGTGTGTGAGCCCGTTGAAATTTTAATACTACTGCTAGTATCACGGTTGTCATTATTGTGTGACTGTGTTATAATTCCTATAATAACTGAGTCAAAAATATTATAAGCTAATAGACTAGCTAGCTTACGTCGACTGTTTTTAGAAAGATACACAGTATCTCTCGCCATAAAATAATTCTTAACAAAGCTGTTAAGGTCGAAAAATGATACGTCACTATGACGACATGTCAAATGCTGTATATGCATGTTCAGACTATGGATGTCTCTGTTATCCTCTTCAGAAAGGGATTGAGAGTATGGGAACGAACAGAAAAATAATTTTCCCACCTCCGGATGGACATCCCTAGCCCGACCATACAAGTCAAAAACATTATTTATGTCAGTTAATAATATGTAGGTAGTATCCTTCTCAAGCGGGTTTTTAAATAATTCTTGTACAATGTCTTTGAAACTTTTATGGGGATGACATTCATTGAGTACATTTTGCGTTAGTCTATCATTTAATAAGGGACCTAGGCCTACACCTATCTTATCTGAATAGACAATTTCTTTTCATTCTTTTCTTTCTTTTCATTGTGGAGCGGGGTCCTGAGTGGCTGCATGGACTGGTCAGGCTGGCGTTGTTGTTGGTAGTCACCGAAGGAACGGCTGCAGGTTGGCGTGACACAGGTGGAGCACTTTTCTCGGTGGAACCAGGCAGATGGGTATTGTGTGATGCCGATGCAGGTGATGAGTCATCACCTGGTGTCTTGCCTACAGTACACACTGTTGGTATTCTGTTTGTAAGAGATTCCAACCTGTCCATATTATAATCTCCGATTGCCGTTAATTGTGTTGCATACTCATGCATCTCTTCTTGTGCCTGGGTGAACTGCCTATCTAAGTCATGCAGCGAGTGCTCCAGGCTGAGTATATGAGAGTATAAGTCCTTTATTTTTGTCTCATAGTCACTAGAACGTACTTCATAATCCATCGCACTTGTCAGTAAGTCCTTTTGTAGGCTAACATTAACTTTTTTCACACTCATGCACTTAACAATGCCTATATTACTCTTCAATGCTTTGTTGATGCGTTTGATGTGCCTCTTCGCTCGAATATAGCGCTTTATTTTGTTGCTTCCTCGTATGGGCATTATGCACTCAGTAGATCTCACTGGTGTGGAAGGATGACCCGAAGAATTGTGATTTATCAGTTCATTGTATAGGGATAGTATATTTTCATTTACTAATTGTTTTATTGAAAAATCTAAACATTTACTATATTTATTGAAGCACATTACCTTAATTTATGTAAAACCTCCAGTTTTTAATTTATATAATGGTTGTGAGTGCAAGCTAACAAATGCAGACAAAAAGTCTGAGCAAAACGGTATTCTTTATTTTCTACATTTTCTTGACAAATTGTACTAACGACCAAGTAATTTGTGTCACTATCTCTCGGTCTATAATCTCAGAATATTATTCTGAGGTAATGCACCACGCCCGCCAGTAATTTTGTCGACGATCACCGCAAGAAACAAGTTTTAAAAATACGCGCTCTTTTTGCAACCGTATGGTGTTGCAGTCGCACACACCACCGTTCCGATCAAAATCCTTCGAGTCCAGTATAATCTGTGATTTTTAATACGTTCAGAAAAACAAAACTGTCATTTGGAGAACGTAGAGGAAGCCGGTTTAGCGTGTTCTTCTTCGTGTTTTCCGAAACTTTATATCTTCTAAGACCAACTTACAAAAATTTACACTCTTTGACTAACTTACTCTCTTCAAGTGCAACCATAATACGAAAAGTGCAGTAAACAAAACAACCTGAGAACGAGGTTGACCCCATATGAATTTCCAGAAACCACGTGTAAACCAGGAACCAAATCGTGAAAACAAGTCTTCGCTTTGCTTCGTGGCCCTTCGCATTGGCTTCAACACCGCAAACACCGAGGTTCGCGTGCCACGTGTTGAAAAAAAACATGTCTTTCAAGGCTGAAGAAGATCTGCGCGATGGCCTCTCGGCCAAAGAAATGTTTACGTCGAGCGACGGTCTCACGTATAACGACGTCCTGCTGTTGCCTGGGTACATAGACTTTACCGCTGAGGAGGTGGACCTTACCTCACCCCTCACCAAGAAGATACACCTCAAAGCCCCACTAGTGTCCACCCCAATGGACACAGTCACCGAGGCGGACATGGCCATCGCCATGGCTCTCTGCGGGGGCATCGGTATCATCCACCACAACTGCACACCTGAATATCAAGCCAACGAAGTCCACAAAGTTAAGAAATACAAACACGGTTTCATCAGGGACCCCGTCTGCATGGGCCCTGTCCAGACTGTCGCCGATGTCCTTGAGGCTAAAAAGACCAATGGCTTCACAGGATACCCAATCACTGAAAACGGCAAGCTGGGGGGCCGTCTTATTGGCATTGTTACTTCTAGAGACATTGACTTCAGGGAAGGTGACCCACAGTTAAGCCTAAAGGAGGTTATGACACCCATCTCAGATATGATTACTGCACAGTCTGGTGTGACCCTGCAGGATGCCAACTACATCCTCGAGAAGAGCAAGAAAGGCAAGTTGCCCATCATCAATGAAGCTGGAGAGCTAGTTGCTCTCATTGCCAGAACTGACTTAAAGAAAGCTCGCAGCTACCCCAATGCTTCCAAAGATTCCAATAAACAGCTGCTGGTGGGAGCCGCCATAGGAACACGTGAGGCTGACAGAGAACGCCTGAAGATGCTTGTCAATAATGGAGTAGATGTTATTGTCTTAGACTCTTCTCAAGGCAACTCCGTATACCAAATTGAAATGATCAAATTCATTAAAAATACTTACCCTGAAATTCAAGTGATCGGTGGCAATGTTGTAACAAGAATGCAAGCAAAGAACCTCATAGAAGCCGGTGTTGATGCACTGAGAGTGGGCATGGGGAGTGGCTCCATTTGTATCACTCAGGAGGTGATGGCTTGTGGTTGCCCCCAAGCAACAGCTGTATACCAAGTAGCTTCCATCGCACAGAAGTATGGTGTGCCAGTGATAGCCGATGGTGGCATCCAATCGGTTGGCCATATTGTGAAGTCTCTAGCCCTGGGAGCATCCACAGTGATGATGGGATCTCTGCTAGCTGGTACGTCCGAGGCCCCTGGAGAGTACTTCTTCTCTGATGGTGTGAGGCTGAAGAAATATCGAGGTATGGGCAGTCTGGAGGCAATGGAAAACAAAGATGGGAAGGGGGCCGCCATGAGCCGCTACTTCCACAAGGAGACTGACAAGCACAGAGTAGCGCAAGGCGTCAGTGGGAGCATAGTAGACAAGGGCTCTGTCTTGCGCTTCCTACCGTACTTGCAAACGGGTGTCCAGCACAGCTGTCAAGATCTCGGCGCGCGTTCCATTGATCAGCTGCGGCAGATGAGCTACTCGGGAGCCCTGCGATTCATGAAGAGAACATACTCTGCACAGCTGGAGGGAAATGTCCATGGCCTATTCTCATACGAGAAGAGACTGTTTTAGGTCTTTAGAAGGGGTCTTAGAGAAGCAAAATCAAAACTGTTAAAATTATTGAAGATCCAAAATCTCTATTTTTTAAGGAAAAAGTAAGAAAACTATGTGTATATTAAGCAAAGTGTGTATCTATCTATTATATAAGGTCTTATAGATGTGTTATAAATTTTGCAACATGTTAACAGAATTAAGTTTTATTAACAATGAGTCATGTTGAGTATTCCACTTTTGAGAAATATTTCTGGAAAATTATATATTTTGTCAGCCACATAAAGTTTTGTATATTTTAAGCCTAGCCTATAACTGCATTTCGAATTTTTACAAATTTTGAATAATTAAAATGTTTGTATCAAAATAGATAACATTGTTTTCTTGGCAGCATCTTCTTACCGATATAAATATTAATGTCAAATAAAAGAAGGATGTATGTCTAATAATCACATTTTATTGGAATCATCATAAATGCACAAGCTGCAAAAGCATGATTATATTTTATAATAAATATATCATTTAAGTGCTCAATAAATTATATTATCATAAAAAATTAAGAATTACAAGTGCCACATAGATTCTCAGGAGTTTGCTTAAAATAGAGCATCTCTAAAAATTGCACAATTGATAATCTTATTTGCTTCAAGCCTATCAAATAAATTAACTAAAAACAAGAAGAGAAAAGAATTACAGCAATAATTTTGAAGGACTTGGTGTCATGGAACAAGTAAAACTATATTTTTACAGAAGTACTAGGATATAAACCATTTTGTCTAGTTATCGTGGATTCAGTACTACCAAACAAGCAGAATAAGTACATTGTATAAATGTCAATACTGGTAAAACAATTTCATGATATACGAGTATATCATGAGTAATGTGAGCGATATCGCGAGATCATGGTAGTGAATGATATTGACAATAGTTTGGCATTAAATACAAGGATAGATTTAATAACAGTCTTGTTGGATAACATCAATACATTGATGTGTCACTGATGCTGTGTGTTAATCTTGCACAAAAACTTCAAGATAACCAAGCTACTGCTCTGTCATACAGAACTAAAATCTGCATTCCAATTCAATCCAGCCGCTAAAAATACGCTGATATCCTTCAAAAGGTACTTTCGATTCAGTCCACCAACCATCTGTAGCTGCTAAAAATATGGTGATATTTTTTAAGCTGAGGACACACCAACTGAAAGAACTTGTTTATATGTCAGCGAAAGCAAGTGAGGGTGTTCTGGCAGCTATAATTCGTAAGCCTTCTTCCAGTTAGTATGTCGCCAGCTTTATGCTTCTGTTGAAGCATGCTACGCTCTCAATAACATAAAAAATATACTAAGGAATTTCTATCTATAACGAACTCAAATACATACAACCATAGGTACTGCATTTCCTAAAAACGTGCATCCACGCACCAGCCGGTATCGGAATGCACCAAATCGTCAAAAAGCTACGAAAGCATAAAATCTTAACCGAGATTACACCTTAGCATACTTAAAACACACACGAGCATCGTTCATCGATTCGTTACATTTCTTTGTAGATATCTGTCAAGTTAACTTAAAACTACGACGTCCTCCAAACAGGGTATCACATATCTATTAACACTCCAGTATACCTACCCGATTCTCAAACGCATCCCATGCCCCGTTTAGTGAACGATCGGTTTACATAATAAGTAATAACTAACATGCTCGAATGTGCCAATTGATTAAAATGCTATCAAGATTCAGCTAAAGTATCGAGCGTCCGATACAAACGGGTTTCATGAACTCCTTTCCGTTATCACATTGTTCGAAACAGAAGCTAAGATGTGCCAGTTACTTTGTATAATCATGATGCAATCATATAAAAAAAGATCTCAGTAAAATAAACCACGGACTATAAGGCGACCCAGTTAGCAGGCGAACTATTAATCTAGCTTCATAAATGTCGTACATACCACCAAGTTCCACATTCGCGCGGCCTATTACTCAAAGCATCAACGCCGTGCGTCTGGGAACATACGCATTCCCACTTTAGTCGCAAGGACATAGCTGCCTTTGCATAGCTTATTTGATCTCTGTTAACTAGTAGGTATGGATTACGTACTGTCGGGCAGTAAATTAGGCATCGGAGAAGTCTATTGTGATGTTTGGTTTATCCATCACACTAGTTATACTTTTCAAGCTCATCCCTTCATCCCTGGGGTGATATAACCACATTATTTTCAACCTCGCCCACTACACTACTCTCGCAGTTAGGCAAGCCACTGTTATTTTGCCGTTTTTGATCGTGCAAAAGTGGATAAACATTGACATACATTGCTTCTGACCCCACACTGGGATACCCTGTGTCGTGGGAACCCGAAACCCGAACCGACATCACAAATAAAAAAATAATAACCATTTTCAAAGGCAAATTGTACACCGGGTCGATAGACTTCGCCAGTAGTTTAGTGACCACTTGCAGTATGACAAACCTAACCAGCACACCTTCCTTCGCACCCGCATAAAAAACCTACTGTCGGGGTCCAAAACCACGTTCTTACCAGACGCACTCGCTTCAGCGTCCCGCCCACTAGCTGGTTACTCTTTAGCGTCGCCATCGGCGTCGTCAGCCTCGAACTGGGGTCCAGGCGTGACGTCATCTTCGAACACAATCTCCTCTGGGTCGGGCGCGCGCGGGAGGAACTCGTCGTCCGGGCAGATTATCTTGAAGATTTGCTCGGCCTGCGGGCAAAAGGTAAGATTTACAGACTGCTGGATTCAATACATTTTTAAGCGTAACAGTCTTATTTATATAAACAAGATTTCTTGAAACACTTCAAATGCAATGATTAGTCTGTTATCTAATTTATAAAAAGTTAACTGCCCTAAAACAATCTAAACACCGAATTAGTTTATGAGAGGAACTCCTCTCATAAGCCGACTTTAACGTCGTTTTTAGTTTAGAGTGTTTTAGTAGGATCGATTTTTTATAAATACGGCTATAAGATTTTATCTTCACACATTGGAAGTGTTTTAGAGGAATTGTGTTTTTGTCAATAACACGCTGTGTGTTTATCATCCAGTATGAATAAAGGCTATTAGACAACATATGTGGAAACAAGATCGAAACAAACAGAAACTTATCAAAAGATAGTGAAATGGCCCTTAAATAAATAATGAAAATAGTTACATCTACAGCTCAACGTTACCGTACAACAATCAAGGCTAACTTCGTAATTATGAATTCATAGTTTGTGTTAGCAAGATGTCCACTGCTAATGCTAGAAAAAATACCTTACATCCCTTGAATAAGAATGTTAATTTTAAAGAGAGTTTATCTTATTAAAAAAATACGAAGCATTAAGGGGGTCCGGTAACACTACCGCCAAGGAAAAAAAGAATCAGATTTTTACAGATCCCGAACCTGTAGATAAGCATTTATCCCAAAAACGGCCGTTTTTGCCCTTAATGCTATCTAGTCCTAGGTTTTTTGGGTCAGTTCCTTACGGCCTTGGGTTCTAAAAATCACTGATACCATGATTGAGTGCTTGTAGATACATACACTTTTTACAAATTCGATGTGCAAACAGATATAATTTTTTATTTAGGTTTTTTTTTGGTGGCACTAGTTTTACTCAGTGGATCCCCTTAATAAACACATGCTAAATTATTCACGTGTAAAAAAATTTAATTAAAACCATGTTGAGGTTTGTCAAGTTATTGTTTTCTTTTCTATTTTATTACGCTGAGTATTGCAATAAGTATATAGGTTTACGCTTGGTTTGTTTTTTCCCATTAATCAGAATTCAATATCTACCTTTACAGGTTTATACCTCTAAGAGTTAGACAATGTAAGAAAGTACAAACACGTAATTAGGTCACGCAAACAAGCGATACCAAAACTCGTTGACATTCAGGGTCATGGCTTATCAACATTAGAATACATACAGATGGCACATTATATAACCGGTTTGTAACAATTTATTAATAATAATATTCAGTAAGTAATTTTTAAGTTACATAAATAAAACATGCACAATTTGAGTCAACCCATCCGAGATACGAACTGACTTTGTGTTGAATCTGAGGCCACCGCTTAGATGTGAAGTTAAATAAGCGCGTGTAAAGACGTTAGCTGCCTGCCTGCCTGAACTGCCTGAATCAAAAACCATTTCGAGTACTTTTTTTTTTTTTTTTTTATTTGTTGGGGTTACAACAGGATGAGTTACACTTAAAAATAGTCTTATAGTAAAGTACACAAATTAATAAAGTAAATTAACACATCCCTTAGAGTATCCCACTGAGAACAAAACTGATTGAAGTTTACGGCGAACAATGTTCAGTGACAATGAAAGATTCCGATAACAATGAAAAATTTTGATGGAATGATTACTTATTAATAATTAATACCTATCCCTACCTAAACAGTATTACAGTTTACCAAACTCCTATCTATAGGCATCTCCTTTAGATAGGAGTTCCGTTCTTATTTTATGTAATGCCAGTTATTCTGATATATATGCAATGCTAGTAGTATGACACAAGGAAATATAAGTTAAAGTTAGCGTGCCAGAGCGCCAGAGCCTGAAGAATACAGAAACAGATAGTATGAGAAAAGGTGGAAGTGACACGAGTGGCTTGTCCAGAACCACGGCATACTAGGGTGTCAACAGACAAACAGATGTTTATCAGATGATATTAAAATTCATTCCGTGACTAAAACCTCTCGTACCTCTTGTTTGAACGATCGCAATGTTGAGCAAAATAGGTCAATAGGAAGGAACCGTTTATTATGGTTGTCACATAGGCGGTGCAGAGGAGCTCTAAGACCTGCGTTGGTGCGTTTAACATTTAAGTTGAAGAGTTTCCTTTTACGACAGTTTCTCAAAGGGACACAAAACCTGACTTGCGAGAGTAGATTGGAACAGTTGTAGTTACCACAGCAGATACGTTTTAAAACTGTGGCGTCTGCGAGGAGACGGCGATGGTGCAGGGACATTGTTTTGTAATGACAGAGTAAGTGATTATATGACTTTTTTGGGGATTTCAGACGATAATTAATGGCACGCAGGAACTTTTTCTGTAACATTTCTATTTGAGCATCATATACTTTATAATGAGGGTTCCAGATTGTGGATGCATATTCTAGCTGTGAACGTACCAGTGATTGATATAAAAGCATAAAAGAGGAAACCTTCTTGAACTTCTTTGTGACGCGCAGGAGAAAGCCAAGCATTTGATAGGCTTTGTTGGTGATATGGTTTACATGAACGTCGAGTGTCAGTTTCTCGTCAAAATATATACCCAGGTCTCTTATGGAACTCACCCGTTCTAGTGTGTGGCCACCTATTTCGTATACTGCCTGGTTAACAAGAAGTCTCTTTCTAGTAAAGTGAATATATTGGCATTTATTATATGCCAATGTTAACTTATTGTTGGTGCAGTATAAATGCAGTCGGTGAAGATCTTGTTGAAGCAATTCAGTGTCTTCAATAGAACGTATCTGCCGAAATATCTTCAAGTCATCCGCATATAGCAGATATTCTGAATTATGGAAACAGGATCCAATATCATGAACGTATAGTGTGAAAAGGAACGGTCCTATTATGGAACCCTGGGGAACTCCTGACGAGACTAGGACAGGTTCTGAAAGGACACCATTAAGAGCAGTTACCTGATGCCGATCATTAAGATATGATGCAAACCATCTGAGGAGATTACCCTTAATACCATTGTAGGATAGCTTTTGGAGTAAAAGGAGATGGTCGACCTTATCAAAAGCTTTTTTGAAATCGGTGTAAACGGAGTCTACTGGGATATTGTTATCCATAGAGTCGAACAAATAATTTGAGTAAACTAGTAGATTAGTGAGAGTGGAACGAGACGAGTAGTTATAGTAGTCAGCCAATGTTTTATAGGTTTTCCATTTACGCCACATTTTTTCTTTGCGATTAAGTAAATTAATTAATTCTTTGGTAAACCAAATGGGGTATTTTTTGGGTTTATTTTTTATTAACGGTACGGTGTTAGAAATTATTTTGTATATATGTTCGTAGAATAGTTTTAAGGCTTCTTCGGCACATAAAGAAGACGTAAGAGGAGCCCAGTCGATTTTAGAAAGGTCATGTAGAGCAAGGGAGTAGTTTGCCTTATGAAAATTTAATTTAGTTGTATTCTTATTATCGAGTTTTTTGTAGGTATTGCAGTACGGTAAAGTGATTTCCAGAGGGGGATGATGCCTATCTATGTTTAACAGAGAATACGCTGCTTTAGAAGTCATGAGTTGGGGTAGGTTAGAGAGTACTAGATCTAGAGTGCGATCATTATCATTTCTTATGTGATTGAACTGTAGCATATTCAGGAGAGACATAGAGTGCGACAATAGTTTATGGGTCTCATTTGTGTAACATTGACTGGGAAACTGTGCGCTATGGTTATTCAGGAAGACCCAATTAATATCAGGCAAATTGTAATCACCTACCAAGCAATAGTTCAAAGTTGGATGTTCAGTAAATATATCTTGAATTTTCACTAAGTGAGTGTCGTATGTTTGAAAAGGAGATGCAGGGGGGATATAGGCAGCACATAGTATGAGGCCCGAATTGATTCCTGGAAGAATCAGGAAGATCTCTTCTATAAGAGGGGATTCCCAGTCCGTTCTGCGCACAACATCCAGGGATTTCCTCACAGCAATGAGTACCCCTCCGCCATCTTTTTTTTTCGAGTTCGCGAGATTCCTATCCCGTCGAAACAATATGTAGTCATTGTGAGCAATTTCACTGTCGTGGATTTTTGCATTCAGCCAAGTCTCTGTTAGTATAATTACATCAGAGTTGCTATTCAGAAAGCCTAGTCGTAAGTCCTGTAACTTGCCCCTCGTGCCACCACAATTTTGATAGTAAATAGATAGATTGGTACTATCCGTCTCTTGTAACAAAGGAGTATGATATAACTAGTGTGTTGAGCATTAAACTCCACATGAATAAATAAAAGCAGGCTTGAGCGCTGGTAAGGCACGGCAAGAAAGTATAAGTAAATGTTGCTATAAAACAATAATTGTTGTTACAATGATGATTATTTCTAAGAAAGTTTATGTAGTTATGTATTTCATGGCACAACAGATAAACAACAGTTATTACATACTGGCTCCTGTAAATTATGTAATTACAAACAAGGCAGTTAAATAATAGGTTCGTTTGTGAATAAAGCAGTGTTTCAAACATAAGTCGGCAGATCACTCTCTGAACGGATGTACAAAATCTTGCTGTCGTCGGATTTACGCATTTTGACAACGAAATTCTTTACCCATACAAATTTAAAATTCTTTTTGGTTCCGACTTTTCTAGCCTTCGCGTATAAGAGTTTATTTCGCAACGTTAAATGCTCGTTTATGTAGAAGCGGCGAGGGTCCCCCTTTAGCTGTAGCTGGTCCGTGGTAAGTACTCGGCGGACGCGCGCGGCGGCCAGTATGTCGTCACGCAGGCGGCGGGTGCACAGCTGCACAACGATGTTTTTTGGCCGATCAGTCGGCGTGCCGTGCGCTACGCGATGGACGGCGCGCACACTTTCTGAGGGGATATCGACGCTAATCAATTTTCCAATCTCGAAAACTAGCTGTAGAAGATTCTCGTTCTTCGACTCAGGTATATTCTGGATTTCGATATTACATGATCTCGCAGACTGGTCCATGTCTTCAAGTTTGCTTTGTAAGGTTGCAATGGTATCCCTCAGGGCCAGATTTTCCGATTGCAGGACCTGGACCTCCTCTTGCGGCAAGGCGCATTTTTCTAACTTAGACTCAATGGCCGAAATCCGCTCTTCCCACCCGGCGAACTTTAAGGCAAGGCTATCTAGCTGCACTTGGATTTGATTTGTCGCTGAATTAAGGTCGAGTTTCCAGTTCTTCTGTAGCGCATCGAATTTGCGATCGAAGTAGGCCGTAAAACGGTCAGCGTCGAAGTTTATCATAGATTGAGAGGTACTTAAATCCGATTCCGTTTCCCTGGCAGTTCCCACAGGGTGCAAGGTGTTAGGTGTAGAGGATGACTTTGGTTTTATAGTGGCGTGTTTACAATCCGAGCACTTCCACTTCATACGGTTCATTGGCAGGATTTTTTTGAAATCTTTTTCGCTAAGCCCCGCGCAAGAAAAATGCATTACAGCGAGACAGGTATTGCATTTGATTCGAACATCTTCCAGTACGTCTTTCTCACATACTTTGCAAGCCATTGTTTATGTGAGGAGTGGCGCACTCAGGTGACAATAACGAGAGGATGGATTCGTTCGTAGTTGACAGGTGGCGATCGACACGCTAAATCTGCGGTAACACTAGTAGTACTTATCGACAACGTTAGATGGCGCTAAAAAAGTCGGGCTTGATGAGTTCTATCTGGATATTTTTGTATTAGATATGTAGGTAGGATGATATAATAATAACAATGATCCGAGAAATTACGCTTTTTAGGTGGCACAAAACACAGCGAGTCCCTAATTTGTCCGATACATAGAAACACTTTAGAACAGGCGATACGTCTCGAGCGTAGGTGCGGGTACCAGGGAAGTCTAGACACTTAGTATTAGATCTCACGCACTAGCAGCCAGATTCACTTTTAATCACTGTTAATAAACGTTTCACGAACTGATAACGGTAGCTGGTGATGTCAACGACGAGCCGAACGCAGCGGTAACTGTAGGATCTCGATTTATTTGAGAATATAATTTTAAACATTTATTGAAATCAGAGGCTAAGAAATTGGTTGTCACTTAAACAACGCCCTCTAGCGAAAAAAGAGGAAGAAAAAAGACTTCGAGTCAAACTACAGTATTTTTAATGTAAGAGATTTTTATCTTAAAAGATGAGCCTTATTTTGAGTAAATAATAATATTTAAATGTCCTTCATTTGACCTCTATGGTGACGTCACATGTTAAATCGTCTGTTGTAGTTATTCTGTGAAAATCTACACATGGCCTGCCAACTCCATCTGTCAAACACATCGATATAGTGCCACCATATTATCTGTTCAGTTGGTAGCGGCGCTAGTGAAAAATTTAGTAGTAACGTAACATTTAAGAAATTTACCTAGAAAAATGAGAAAATTTTAACCCGTCTTTCAAAATTAAGGAAAATTATATCTATAAACCTTAGTAACTGAATAAATAAAACAAAAAATGGGGAACAGGATTTACAATTAATTATTTAGTTACAATTTTGCCCACCTGAACATAGAACTTGGTGGCGCTGTAAACACTTTTTTTTTTTGACACCAAACCACTGACAATCTAGATGGTTTGGCCCATTCACACGCAAATCCAATCGCGAACTCTACCTACACACACAGTAAGTAGCATATGACGTCACGCCGAATAATATTTACTTTAATTAATTAACAATGATAAACTAGATTAATCACGAAAAAAATGAAATTAGTTTCTTAAAATTACGTCTACTATCAGAATATAAAATAAAATCCAATCCAAAAACTAAACTTTGCATCCCCAATTGTTTTCTGGTAACCATAAAGCTTGTCATTATGCTGCCCAGAATCGCTCGTAGCCCCGGCTGCCTGAGTGATCTTAAACGATCACGAAGGCTAAGCAACATAGGGCGTATTCAGAGCATGGATGGGTGACCGTCTCTGACTAACGCTAGTGGCATTTTTCCGAGCGGTTCCGTGCTTCGCAAGGCACGTTAAGCAGTTGGTGCCGGCTGCCGTCGATAGATGGCAGTCGTTAAGCCAAGTCAGAGGCCTTAGGGCGGTTTGAAAACTTCTGACAGTAAGACCAGCCACTACTCTTACAAGCCTCCACCAATCCGGACTCGGCCCACTGGTCCGGTGGAGTATGGCCTATACCTTCCTCAGGGAAGAGACCGGTGCCCCTCGGTGGGGACATAATGGGTTGATGATGATGATGATTATTAACAGATTTCAAAAAAGGAGAAGGTTCTCAATTAGACTCTTTTTATGTTTGTTACCTCAGAACTTTTGACTGGGTGAACCGATTTTTTTATCCTTATCTTATCAATGTTAGGGGCCATCCATAAATTACGTCACACGTTAAGGGGGAGGTACTACTGATTTCGAGATTTCGGTACTACTGTTTTAATTCAATAGAAATCTACATGTAAAATTGCTAAATATGTGACGTCACACTAAAGAGGGGAGAGTCTCACAAAACGTGACCAGCTGTGACAAGTACGAGGGGAGAGGACAAAAAATCATAAAATTCGTGTGACGTAATTTATGGATGGCCCCTTACCTGCGCGATGGCGCGGTCGAAGTCCAACTGGGCGTCGGGCCCGGAGCAGACGTGTACGTTATCCAGCGTACTGGCGACGGGCGCACTCGTATCTTTCACATTGTAGAACAGGGACCACAGGCACTGCCAACAAGAAGAAAAAGTGTTAGATTCGTACTGCTGCGATTCTTCTTTAAAGTATCTGGCCGGCACAGCCGTCTACGATGATTTTAAATGATTGAAAGGGAATCGCTACGTTTTTGTTTGGATGTCAGTCGATCACTAGCTAGGCTAGACGAGTCGTGACGAAAAAATCTTTTAATAAAAGTAGAGTGCTACAGTACTGAGCGAATTTTGGTCAGGCCCTGTTACTTTGGAGAGCTTTTACAGATAAATTCTGCAACGATGTAATCGTCGTAAAATAGTTAGGCGAGTATCACAGAAATGTATGCAAGTGTCTCAATTTGTATAGAAAACACACTGACTGCCCACGTGTCAGCGCGCGGGACCGCATCCCGCGACCTCATTGGGTATTTGACAAAATGTCAAATGAGTTGCTGTTAAAACGGAATTTTGTATGAAAATACTGGCTTATGACGTCACATTTCAGGGCACTCTTTTTATGTTTCATCTATTTAAAATTTTTAATAACTAGTAAATGATTAAAAAAGATACATTTTCCGAAACATTTTGTAATTTTTCTTTAAGGGCCGGTTATTCAATAGTCAGATAAAACTTAACTGGAGAATAAAACTGATGTTGTCACTGTCTTGTCGTATGATTTAGACAGTGACAGCATTCAATTTATTCTCCAGTTAAGTTTTATCTGACTATTGAAAAATTGGCCCTTAATCGAGCATATCAAATAAATTTATTGTTGATAGTGTCAAATACCGAATTGTGCCAAACTACGCGGAGGCACGAAACGCACCGCGGTGTATACTGGCACACTGACTCCGCAGTACTGCGCGTATTTTTATGGATAACGGACACGACGCCTGGTTGAAGTATAAAAAAAACCAAATTGATCCGATAACTGCTGCATCATAAATAAGTATCATTAGCGAAAAGAATATTTAATGCTGGGCCGTCCTACACCGCCACCCCTCGCGGGGAGCACGGCCTCGATTCTGTTAGTGCATTATGGTACTGACACACGTGCTCATTAGTAGCACGAAAGCATGCTTTTATTGAGCAAGTGCTTTACTCCTAATCTTTTCTGTACTTTTGTATTCGATGTCTTAATCTATCCGTCTTCCTTTTTTTTTTTAAGGTTTGATAACCTAAGAATGCATTGTTGTTATCAGTGTTACTGTCTTAAGAAATCATAAACTTATTTCAACGTAAAGAATTTACATTCTGTTTGTTGAATGTCAATGTGCCATACAGAAAAGCTTGGTAGTAATGCACTTGCTCAATATAAGCATGCTTTCGTGCTACTAATGGTACTGACACACGTGCTCATACGATTGATAATATTTAGCTAATTTAAAAGAAAATCGTTGCATTTATTACGAAACAAAACATATTAAAGCTTAAGGACTGTTTTATTTCGATCAGATTGATTAAATGCTCATAAAACTCAGTTATAAAATTTACCGGTAAATCGAACCATTTCGTTCAACTAGGTATACCTAGTTAAGTGTCACTTAGGTTGGTGAAACTGAATTTAAGTTAGAGAGTACTTTAGGGGGTCACCTAAGAAAAGAATTACCTAGTTATGAGGAGTTCATGGGTTGGTTGGTGAAAACGAGAGAGAGAAAATGGTTTTAGAGTCATGCTGACTACGCGCTAACCGCCAGCGCTGATAGACAAAATGTATGGCTGGTCACCGCTGAACGGTCGGCGTTTTTTTAAAACGCTTCTTAGGACGTAGTACATATTGACCAGTCAGCGTGACTCTAAAACCGGCCTTAGGGAAGCCATTACTACAAAACCAACGAATCCAGGCCCACCTTAGGCTTTTCCCCTTCCACAGTCTGGTCGCCGCCACTCATGTCGAAAATCCGCTCGGCGTACGGCTTCAAGTCCGTCTCTGCATCCTTCACCTTGTCAGCGATCAGGTACACCACGACTGGGGGAAAAAAATAGGCAGCTATAACACGGTGAAACTAGCTAGCTGTGAAGGAAAGTATCGCGAGGAAACCTGAGCATTTGATGTGTTATATTCCTCCGCGCTTGTGAGTGGGCACGCGACGCTTTTAGTAATAAGGCCGCTAATTGTAGCATGAACCTTTGTAACTTATAACTTACTAACTGTGCCCCGCGGTGTTATCCGCGGTTTATTAGGGAAAACAAATTGTGTATTAACAGTAAAAATAATAACTATTCGCATTTTTAGAAGCAAAATAATTTAAATTTGAGCAGCGGAAAGATCAATTTACAAATGGAGCCGGGGATCTCTGGGCCCAATTGTAATAAGCTGAAATATGGTTTAAAAAAAAGCGGTATTTTTTCTGTTTCTAAATAAAAAAAATCTGCTCAATTCACAATCTGGGAGACGAGAAATCTTAAAAACAAGTTTATTGCACTGATGAAATAGAGTTTCGATTACTATAATCGATTACTGTGAATGATTTCAAGAATTATTATCGAACATAAAATCACTCTCATCGAATGATGGATTCAATCAAAGTGAACAAAACGCTTCGGCCGCTTAGGAAACGGGAGTTTGGAAACTAGTTTCCTAAAAGGATTTTTTTTATCCTGCTACGTAACTGGTTTCCTATAAAGATTTGTTTATCTTTCTACGTAACTGGTTTCCTAAAAGTACTATGTTTATGTCATTTCAGCCACCTACGAAACTAATAACCGGATTACAGAAATGTTTATTGGAATTGAGTATTGTATGTAATTATTTTGTAAAACCGTAATTATACCATTTATGTGTGGTTTATGTCAAATATATGGATTAAAATAATAAAATCAATTCATTAACAAACATAAAAACAACTTCTTAAGATTAAATGAAAACAACTTCCTTAGTGTTGAAACTAAAATAAAAATGCGTATGGTGATGGTTATCAGTCCATTTTCCAAATCTTTTATTGCATTATCAATTTCAGTATCTAATTCTTGATAGCGTTTACTTTTTTTGGAGTTAGTTTTAAAAATAATAGCCAAGTCTTCTCAATGACTGCATTGTTTAGCCACTCTTTTTTAAAGTAGATATTAAATTTATTTATGTCCTCACCAGAGGGCGTCTTTAGCATCGGTGAACTTTTTTATTTTTATTTTGGACTATTGTTCTTTTTTTTCTCATGTATGTATTGTAATTGTACATTCTGCTAACAGTCGTCTTTTTTCCAAGTTCCTCTCCCGAACACATATTCGGTTCCATAGAAGTATTAAAAAATCTTTATAGGAAACCAGTTACGTAGAAGGATAAAAAAATCTTTATAGGAAACCAGTTACGTAAAAGGATAAAAAAATCTTTTTAGGAAACTGGTTTCCAAACTCCGGTTTCCTAAACAAAATCTACGGAATAAATTATTATATTGTCAATGGTTTACAATAAAACAGAATATTAACTTTAAAATCGATTCTCGTAGATTCTCGTTTACAGATCGATTTATTACTTTTTATGTTTGTCAAATGTATTTAATCTGTGCTGACAGTGACAGCTCCCGGATTTTCAATCTATGATCATGATGGGTCACTATATTGCGGATTCCGTTTTCAGCCATCATGGCGTAAAGTTCGATTTTTTTGTAACAATGTTTCCCGAACATCAGTTAGGGCTAAAGTTTCGTACAGGCCCTGTAAAATAAAGATTTAATAATAAAAATAATAAATCACTATATTGCACGGACCGAGAATTTACGGCACGAGAATGTACAACCCGGGAATTCGTGCCCAAATGATCATCTATAACTAACGCTAGTGGGATTTTTCCGAGCGGTTCCGTGCTTCGGCAAGGCAAGTTAAGCAGTTGGTGCCGGCTGCCGTCAATAGATGGAAGTCGTGAAGCCAAGACAGAGGCCTTAGGGCAGCTTGAAAACTTCCGACAGTAAGACCAGCCACTAGTCTTACAAGGCTCCACCTATCCGGACTAGGCCCCCGTGGTGGAGAATGCCCTATAGGTATAGGACCGAGGGGCACGAGCTTTTCACTGAGAAAGGTTCCTCAGGGAAAAGCCCCTTGCCCCTCAGTGGGTTTATAATGGGTTGATGTATCGCTCCTCTACATCTAAACTCTGATCATTTGGATTGACTTGTCTAGTGTAAGATCCAGCCAGATCAGGACGTCAATCTATTGCGACTCATAGCCTCGATAATGTCAAGCACTAGATCGAGCGTGTAATGGCTGCGAAGTGAATGATTTACGCTTCATGGAAACGAGGCACCACTCTGTCGTGTGAATGGCTGTACACGGATTCTCGCCCGTACCAATTTTATACAGCCTGATATGATAACGCACGACCCGAGAACGTACGGACGGGAATCCGTGTACATGTGCACGGATTCCGTGGCTGTACATTACCGGGGCGTACGTTCTCAGGATGTGCATTCGCGGTACGTACATTATCGTCTCCCATCATGATCACCGGACTACCTACCTACTCGTCTTGTATCGGTTATCGTTTGCGTATTTTAATTATATTCCTCGACCAGTGCTTTCGCTCTACGGACTTCTAGTATATTGTTTAACTTGTAAGACTGTGGCATACCGACTTATCGATGTAATACACTGGGCCGACGAGTTTTAGAGGATGAAATGACACAAATCCTTGTCTTCCCTGTCTTTTAAACTATTTGTGAGTTTCGTTACATTTTCCCACTCAATACAATAAGAACTACAATTAATGTAATAAATAACTGTCTATCATATGATCATAGTTATAAAATCAGCTGTTAAGTACCTATAGGTTATTGTCAATTTGTTGCATAGCCTCACATTTACTAAATCTCTTTTAACTTTGCTCTCAGATTGCTAAAATCCGCAAAATTTTCAAAGATGGTTTGACAATATAGGTATAAGCTGTTTATTGACACCACTCTCGTCTTTTTACATCTGGGCCCAAGAATGTATGGAAGCGTTTCCGTCTCCTTTCATTTTTATCGATTTTCCCATGCGAACAAGATTTTTTCCCGTAGTAAAACGTAGGCAATGTGTTAATCCAGGGTGTCAGCTAACTCCATACCAACTTTTATTAAAGTCGTTCCAGCCGTTCAGACGTGAAGAAGTAACATACAAACATACTCATACACTCACAAACTTTCGCCTATAGTATTAGTGTGATTATATTGTGTTTTTTTGTTTTTTCCGGTGTGCAATAAGGAATATTCTTATCTTATCTTACCTAAGCTGCTTTATTATATTAGAACAGTTAATTTAAAAATGAATAACATTGGCCTCCCGGTCACACATTACAGACGGCACTATTTTATGAGCGAAAAGCAAACATTTGTCCCAGTACCTTTCTTTAATTAACAGTACCTATTATGCTAGGCCCGTGGAAGTCCTACAACTCGCCTAGCGTTTGTGAGAACCCACGATGACCATAAATAGATTAGCTGCATATCTAAATGAGAAATGTATTTCAACGCAAAGACTTTTTCATTTGTTGTTGAATATCCAATACATCGATTGCGTCGCCGTCGTCGGATCAAGTTTGAAATAGAGAAACGACAGCGAAAAAAGCTCCATTCTGAATTGATTCTGACCATCTTTTCGCTGATCATATCAACATTAGTTGGTATACTCTCAAGATCGCATGAGTGCAATCAGTGACTTGCAATACCATATTAGTCGATATATAAATTAGTAGAACATATTATCACAAAATATGTCTATCCAATGCAACTAATTAGACTAATTAGATGACCTCTGTGTCGAAGCCTGCGAGAAGTCCCGGGTTCGAACCCCGGCTGGGGAGAAATAAAACCCCAGGTCTTGGATGTTTACATGTTCGTGACGTCGCGGTTTCTGATTCCCACGACACAAGGTATCCTAGTGTGGGGCCAGAAGCAATGTATGTGCCTGTATGTAAATGTTTATGTTTATCGAAAAAAAAACTGAACACCAACGAGGCAATATTTTTGGTCAAGTTATTCATTGATTCAGCTTGGAGAGCCCTGATAAGATAACCTTAGAGTCATGCGGAGTGCTATACCTGTAATTTAAATTAAACGCCATCAGCCCTCTTAGAATGTGCCGGCTGTAGGCATCTTAAAAGAGGCTAATCCTATAATAGTTAAGCCTATGTCTTTGACACAGAAACATCGGTGAACCTAATATTGCATACATTTTACTTGATGCCCTGGCAACCAGACTTATAGGGTGAAAGAACAATAATTGCATTATCTATCAGTTACTCAGCGGGGCGTTGCAAGTGAAATATTCACACCTGTTCCAATATCTTTTAATTTATATTATAAATTTTACTTTGTCATTATGTAACGACCTTATATCTCGGGTTTGATTTGCTTTTTATTGATTATTTATGATTATATTTCCAATATCTTACCAGTTGATATCAGGCATAAAACCACCTTTTATATTGATAAAACTTTATGTTTTCTGTGATGGGTCTTATTGGTATAATAAATGCATTTCTTGTTCATAGTAATACAGTAATCTTTAAGTATCAAATTAGACAAAGTTTTTTAAGCTATGGAAGTGCGGTGTCACCTAGTACATGCAATATACATGCTTAAAAGGTGGCTCCAGATACTATGTAAAGTCTGTTCGCTATCATAGTGTCACTTTGATATTTACCGCCTCGGCACGTGGCGGCTTTTCACAAAGCAAATGAAAGGAAGCCGACGCGGCGCAAACACGCCAGTGAATTTGGCTCGCAGCTCGTCTCATTCTATTATTATGTAGATCACGCAATTAAAGAAGTTAATCAATCAGTATTTTAGAATGGATTTATAACGAGATGATCCTGCATCACATAAGTAGGTACCTATTCTAAATACCGGTGGAGATGAATATTCTGAGGACACTTCGTGTGATCAAGGGTAGTGTTTTATTTTGTGCTTCAATAGGTATATTGTGTACCATGTTTTTTTTCTATTTAAAGTATTTTTGCCGTCTAAGTTTTGTTATTGAAATAAATGTTGTTTTAATAAAGCCAAGATTGCCTTCGTGTGTACCGACACTATCTAAGCGAATGGACTTTACCGTTAAATTAATCAGTTTACGAAAATAAATATTTTGTATTTTTCTTTATTGATTTCTATAAAGCGTAAGCATAAAGAAATATTCCATAAGTTGGAACCGATCTAGTTTTGTTCGATAACATTTTTTGCTTACACATTGGCCATGGGTCATAGACCCGACAATACAATTTGTAGTTAAGTTACCAAACGTGATTTTAGGGTACCGCCCCTCAAAAGGAAATAGCGAAACCTTATAAAATCACTTTCGCCCATCAAGATCTTGAGGAACGGATTTTATATTAAATACGAAATGGTAAAATTGTATTTAATAATATTCAAGTTTTTAAAAGCTCTGCATTCAATGCATTCAATAGATGACTCTTTAAGTGATATAAAATTAAAAACAACCAATGTGCATAAGATGTGTACACTGTACAGACGCATCAGCTTTAAGCTGTAAATAATAAAATATATGTATTGTAAGATAAGATTAGAATATTCTTTATTGTACACCAGGGCAAAGAATCGAAACATTCAAACCACAATAAAATATTTACAAAGATAAAATATAAATACAAGTGGCAGACTTATTGCTTATAGCGATTTATTTCCTCCAGACAACCGATAACATACTAGCAAACTCCTTATTAGTAAGAGTAAAAAATAAGAAAAGTAAGCATGGCGTCAGCACAGCACAAACGATAAAATCCGTAAATCGTTAATTTGTGCTTGTGTCACAAAAACGATATCAAAAACTAATGTTTACAGTTAGTTTTCATCGTAGTACATACTGTTCCACTACAGAGTTAAGTTTGTAATCGTTTGCGCGAAGCCTTGAGGGCGTGAAGCCTACACGCACTTGTCCGGTTTTTTACATCGTGCGATGATCATTCCAACTTTTTTTTTGCCTTACTTTAAAGACTTTTTGTACAATCTTCGACATGTTGCCTAAATTTTTTTGTTATTTTTCATGAGACTAACTATGACTCAGCTCGCTAAGTGAGAAAAGAATTTGTGGAAGCTGGAAGCAATCTACAGGGTTTAAAAAAAAGAATATGTAAAGTGCTGGTGTCGCGTCGGGAGGGGGGGGATAGGAACAGATGTTCTAAACATTTTAAGGCCGCACTTGATAACTTACACATGGAGCAGCTGATTTCCTTTCTTCGCATTGAGTCCACTATTTTGTACATTTAGTTTAAGTGCAATAAAAGTATAGGCTATTTGATAGTGTGACAAAAACAGTATTATTTCTACATATTCGTATAAATTATGTGTCTTAAAACAGCTTTAAGGCATTTTAACAAAAAAAAAACAATTATGATTTGTAAAAAAGCGCAAGATAAAATTTGATAAATTGTATCTGCCGCCGTTCATGTCGTTGAGTCGGCGGAAGGTCCGTGGATGCGAATGGCGAGAGACCGTGTGAAATGGCATTTGGGGGAAAAGGCCTATACCTACCAGTGGGCAACAGTGGGCTGATGATGATGATGATGATGATCTGCCGCCATTGTACCGAAAACGGCCTGGATTGCCGATTCTATGATGACATGGCAGTAAAAATGGCGTCTGTTATTCATTCTATCTTACGTTCATTGGTTGGTTTACCGGGAAAGACGTTATAATTCCTGAGCGACGCCATATTGCCTAAGATAGCGTTTTGGCCACTTATTTGAAAAGTAAATTTTCATTTGCCTTTTTTAGAAGAAATACACGAAAGAATTTAATATGACCACTTTCTGAGGACTCCATGAACACCAACAAACAATATGAGATGGTTATCTGAAATCGGTCAAATTGTCTATTATGAAATAATAAAAAATTGCCACCCGCGGTAGGTACTCCAGCGCTGGACTTTTGTCAATTCTTGTATAACCTGAAAACCTGTGCGTCAAAAGCAGGAGGTATCGTCCTTACCTACGAACATAAGGTTCAAAATAATTGAAAATAACTCACACAATCCCTTGGGACAGGAGCCGGTGGCTGACCCAACCTCGAGCACGGTCACCAGGTTATCATCATCCCCGAGCGGAGGAAACCTCAGCAGCGTCAAAGGCTCCTTCTCACTCTTCAAGATAGACGCGTTGGTGATGAAGACTGCTTTAGAGATATCGCAGCTTTCCACTGGCTCGGGGGAGATCAGGTCCTTGGGGCACTCGTTGATGCCTATGACCAGGTGGTCGCAGTTCAGGGTCTTGGACTTGCTGGCGATGGTCACCACAGTCTTTCCTTCGTCCACGGTCTTCGCCTCCACTTTGTCGATCGGCCGGTTCAGGCAGTAGACGCCGCCGAACACTGCGCATAGCCTAGAAAGGATTATTTTACTTTTAATTTATTTGTATTTATTGGGACTGCACAGTAGAACGGTCATAAGACGAACAGGCAATGGCGGAAAATTTGCGCTACAGGCTTATACCACAGTGCAGAGACAGCTACCCTTTGCACCAACAAGTGCAGCACCGCAAATAAGATGTGTAAAAAGTGATTTAATGAATTTTCTCTTATCTTTTTTAGGATGACCCTATTACTAAAACTCCACTGTGCTCTGTCTATCTGTGTGTGTGTCGGTCGGTCAGTCTTCGCAGCTTCATCGTTTTTTGCTACGGGGGACTTTGTGTAGGTTTTTATTTGGTTTTATACGGTGTATAATGTAGAACCAGCAACTCTTGGAAAATTTATACATGCTCTTGAGAGCAACATAATTTAGACGTAGTATTTTGGTATTTTGCTGGTTGTGAGGGGTACACCTACAACGACGTCGACGGTTTGATTCCCGCTGGGGGCAGCCGTTCTTTATTTAGGCAAAGTAAATGAAGTTCATCATCAACCCATCATGTCCCCACCGAGGGGCACGGGTCTCTCCCCTGAGGAAGGTATAGGCCATACTCCACCACGGGGGCCAAGTCCGGATTGGTGGAGGCTTGTAAGACTAGTGGCTGGTCTTACTGTCAGAAGTTTTCAAGCCGCCCTAAGGCCTCTAACTTGACTGCCATCTGTCGACGGCAGCCGGCACCAACTGCTTAGCGTGCCTTGCGAAGCACGGAATCGCTCGGAAAAATGCCAATATAGCGTTAGTCATAAACGGTGACCCATCCATGGACTGAACGCGCCGTATGTTGCTTAACCTTAGTGATCGTTTAAGATCAGGCCCAGGCTACGAGCGATTCCCCAGGCTACGAGCGATTCTAATGAAGTTAATTAGCGTTAATTGTTGGTTCTCCATATTTCCTTTCTTGATCCGCAGGAACCACTTGGCAAGGGTCGCCATGAAATATGATGAAACTTGGGTCGCTGATCTGAAGGGGTTGCTTGACGCAAAATGCAGGTGTTATGTTTACATGTTTATTAGTTCACCTCCGAATATGAAGTCCCGTGCTTAGTCGTGAAACAATGTATTTTAAGTAAAACTCATTATTGCCTAAACACTACGAATATATATCACACAAACACTACTGCGAGCGTATAATACATATACATTGTTTACGTATGTCACCATACTACAGTTGTTGTTTTATTCTTTTTTGGTCCGGGTGAAAACAATTTTCAAAATATCAAGTATAGTGATAAGGCCGCCGTCTGTACTCTTAGATTAAGAAATACCTGTGTAATTTCCTTTTTTATTTACAATAAAGTGTTCTCTATCTCTATCTATCTCTCTATTTAAAGGAAAATTGTTTTCATCCAGACCAAAAAAATACCGAACCATACAGAAAAAAAGTATTCAAAAAACGTTTTCACCAAACAACTTGACATTTCTTAAATTAAAGAGATAAATAAATGACCTAGAAGGCGCAAACAAACTGATAGGCATTATTTCTTAATGTTCATAAATAGACCGAAGGTCTGCAGAATTAAATGCAATATAGGACGTTCTTGCCCTAGTTACACCATCAAGGACAATTTTGATACCGACCCAGTTGCAATTTTTAGAGTGGGACAAAACGAAGTTGCGCCAGTGCAGCATGCAACAAGAGAAAGTACCCGCCTGATTATTTCACCGCCGGCGGTCAACACTGATGCACATTTAGGTCAGTCAGTAAACAAAGAAAGATATGACTCAGTTTTAAACACTACATCTGTGTACAGTCCGTTTTTTAATTCAATGCAAAAAAAATGACGCGGTGTTACCGTTATAAAATATATAGGTTTACACGGTAGATTTTTTTTACCGTGAATAGGACTTGTGTGACCAACATACTTATCACATCACAGACATTAAAGTTTAATTCCTCCTAAGAGCAAAGTAAAAAAAAAACACCTACGTAGCACAAACAGTTTTTACTTGGAAGTAAAATGGGGTATGGGGTAACATTCAGGCATTGGATTGTATTGAGATGTCAACGTGACTGTTTTATTTTTTTGCATTGAACTAAAAAACAGACTGTAGGTAGTACGACGACGCGAGTCGCGCGCCATAAGCCCATAACGTCAAAAGTCGCGACTTTCCAGTACATTAACGGTCAAATTCTGACTTTTTAGCGTCATAAAACGCGTGACTCGCGTCATCATACTACCTATTGCAGCGGTGTTGAACCAATGGCGCACGTGCTGTAGACGACACGCGACAAAATAATTTGGGCACGCCATTAAGGTAAGATTTTTTTAAGCAGGTCCAACAAAAAAATACCGATATTTTCGATATGCAAACTGCAAACGTTGTTTTGCGAGATAAAATATTTCACCTTATTATTTTAGGGTATGAAAAATAGATAACAACCTATTCTCAGAGCTACTGAATATACACCAATCCGAACTTGGCCCCCGTGGTGGAGTGTGGCCTATACCTTCCCCAGGGAAGAGACCTGTTGTTGATGACATGACAAAAAAAGCACTAAGTCACTCACCTACAGAAGCACTGTGGCAGCTCTCCGCTCCCATACATGGGCCAGAGAAACGGGGTGTTCCCATAACGGCCGAGACTCATGAGGAACTTCTTGCACTCCTTGACGCCTTCTAGGCAAGGCATGGAGGCAGAGCCGCCCGCGATGGCGTACAGCACGTAGTGAATCAGGTTCGGCGTCAGTCCCTTGTGGGTCAGGTATTCCTTGAACGTCTTGCTGGTCCAGTCTGGGTCAAAGGAGCCGGTGGGTCAATGCCGGTTTGAAGTCGCATTTTTTTCGGCCAGGCAAGTATACCTAGATGATGAGGTTCTAATCTCGATGATGTTAGAGTTTAAGAACTCCTTTAAAATTCAAAAAGAAAAATATGTTATGTGACACTTGTCACTTCGGTTTTATGTTGCGAAATAGAATCAAGTCGTCAATATCTTACGTTTTATTTCCAATTTATCTAGCCTACCAACTGCGCTACCATCTGCTCTAACAGATGAAGGGAAGTAAGCTTAAGACAGTACGAATGGTAATATGCGTAACATGCTGGGCCGTTATAGGTAAAACGGTTAGGGCCTTCTGTTTTATATGTGCATCCTGTGAATTAGAAATACAAAGAAGTTACAATGTCCCGTGTATCCAGTATAACAATTGTTTCAAGATACTGATGCCGCGATACTGCAGCGCATCTGCAATTTTCGCTGAGATTTGTATGCTATAATATGCAACATAAGAGCTGCTCAGATATGAATTCTTCCGAAAAAAGGCAAATAAGTTTATCCAGAATAAAATTAATAAACGTTTGTTATAATTTTTTTAATACTACGGACTTGTTCCGAAATAAAAATATCGAATTGAATTCAATAAGAGCCTACTCGAGTTATATTTTACTCATTACGACGTTGTTCTATTCTTAGTGAGGAATTATAAGTACAGAAGCGGTTTATAAAGTGGCTCAAACACAAACGGAAAATTCCGGTCAGCTATTAGGTATTGGTTAGACGTTGTGTTTGTGCCAAATAATAAGTTATGCTACCGCGATCCAGAGACATGAAGTTTATAGTGTGCGTCTAATGTGCGAAATCAAATTAACAGTTCAATGTGTACGAGTAGACTTGTAAAACCGAACGAAAGCAACATTTCCATACTACCTAATACAACTGAATAATTTTATTTTAGACATTAGGCCCATATTTACATTACATTCATATCTATATCTATCACATGTCAGAAGTTCGTGACGAGGAGCGAGGTCTAGAAGGCAAATAAATCCCTGAATGGGACTAAATACTTGAACCCCAAAAATGACCAAAATGTCAGCCTTTAAATCGTTGGTTATTTTGGGACCTTCAGTTTATTTAGTTCTAAAGATAGTAGCGAACTCGTCTTCCACTGCCATTATATGTAAGTACTTAAAATACATTGTTTGATGCATCGTTCCTCACGATCTCACGAACACAACTCTCGATCTTCTTTATTGATACCAAAATTAGCAAACTATCTTACGTTCATTTCCTAAATACAAGATGCAAAGAGGCGAGCTTGCAATACGCACTACGCAGTCACAATATGATAAGACACCAAAAATACAATATCGCAATAGATATTTTTTACATAACACGGCCAATAGTGAAACAGACTCACTATGAAGAGCTACGATCTTGTAGTACGCAGTCAAATGACTGGCCCCCTTGGTGGAGTATGGCCTATTCCTTCCTCAGGGAAGAGACCCTAGCAACTCGGTGGAGACATGATGCGTCAATAGGTATGACTCAAATTGCATAATTTCTTTGGCGCGTTTTTTTTTTCATATTAACGGAATAAAACATGACATATATTGTAGGTTTATTGTACAGCAACACCATTCGCTGATAAATTGTGCCCGGATAACGGCGACAGGCTTGCCACTTGTCACGTTTGGGACCTAATAAACTCGGCAAAACGTGGGTCCAGTTCTAGAGACTGGTGCCTCTGCCTACCCCTTCGGGGATAACGGGCGTGAGTTTATTATTTATTTATTTTATTTATTGGCCCTGAAGATTGTATTGATAACATATTTATAGGTTTTGGTGGCATCTATTACAATATACGTTACTTTTTATTGAGTTAATATGAAAAAAAAATGCGCCAAAGAAATTATGCAATAGGGTTTTCCAGGGTCAAAATAATTAAATTCTATTTAGTCCGTATTTTAGATTATAAAAAAATATTGGACACGTACTTTTTTCGATTAAACAAAAAATAACAAAGATATAGCCCATTAAAGTTACGTGTGACGCCACTCCGTGCTAAAAAATGCAGCACGGCGTGACGTCACACGTAACTTTAATGGGCTATATCTTTGTCATTTTTGGTCTAATTTACAAATAAAAAAATACGTGTGTATTTTTGAATAATCTAAAAGACGGACTAATTACATTTTTAATCACCCTAATGGTGATGGAAGCAAAGAGTAAAATCTAGACTCACCCTTAAGCTCCTTGTCCATCTCGTCCTCACTGTACGCCACGATGGAAGTCAGCATTTTCATCAGCATCCGCTTCTCGAGAATGCTGACGGCCTCCGTGGCAAAGACGTCAGCTCTGGAGCAAGGCACCGGGGCCAGCCGCTCCTCGAGCCAGGTCAGCACCCGGGATACACAGCGGAACTCCGCGTAGCGCGCGATGTTCGACGAAATTAGCAACTCCACCAGTGGACCCCGCGAGAATAGCAGCTGTAGGGGGTTTGGTTTGTAAGGTCTGGGAATTCTCGTTGGCATTTTGTGTGAGTTGCTTCAATGTAGAACTTGCACAAATAAATATTGAATAGGCTATTTGACATTGTGAAAAAAACAGTATTAATTATACGTTTTCGAATAAATTATGTGTCTAAGAACCGCTTAAAGGCATTATGATTTGTAAAAAAACGCAACATAAAATTTAATATAATTTGTATCTGCCGCCATTGTATCGAAAACGGTCTGGATTGGCCGATTCTAAGATGACGTCACAAGTCAATAAAAATGGCGTCGGTCATTCATTCTTTCTTACATTCATTGGTTGATTGACTGGGAAGTGACGTCTTAATACCAGTGCGACGCCATATTGCCCAAGATAGCGTTTTGGCGGCTTAATTAAAAAGTCCATTTTTGTTTGCCTTTTTTAGAAGAAATACACGAAAGAATTTAAAATGACCACTTTCTGAGAACTCCATGAACACAAACAAACAATATGAGATGGCTTTCAGAAATCGGTCAAATAGCCTATTGTAATCGAAGAGTCCATGTTAAAAGATAAATAAACGCAGTTTTTTTTTTTTCTCTATGGCTAATACTTTATTTTATCATTATTTATAACCAGTTGAATACTCGTTCTAATCACGTGGTACAAAGACGCGTCCGCAGACGCAGACGATTACACCTATGCACGTAATATAATGCATTTAACTGTCACAAGTTTCCCACTGTCTATTGCCTTTGAAATACGAATGGAAGAGGATAATCATTTATCATGGTAATTTTAAAGTAATTCGCGCTTTATGTGACACCCTGTATAGGCGCTACAATTTCTTAGGTCTAATTCTCATGGGACCAATACTTACGATACTACTTATTTACAGGAACAATCTTCTTCTTCTTCTTATAAATAAAAACTCGAGAACGGCTGGACCGATTTGTTTAATTTTTGGTTTTTTATATTCGTAGTATTCCAGGGAAGGTTCAAACGGTGAGAAAATATGGAAAAATTACGAAAACTTCGGCGGTACGAAGTTTGCCGGGACAGCTAGTCGATCTATAAAATTAAGATTTGTCTTTTACGATTTAAAATTACATACATTTATAATAAACCTATCATTACTATTACTTACACTCTTTTAGCGACACTGGCATGTTTGATTGGTGTAGGCATGGCGACGCAGATTTTGTTTTGCAGAACAAATTATTTTTGTAAAATTCGCATATTGCAGAGTTGAAAATTCAGAAACTGGCAGAACATGGGCTTATTTTATGAAGCTACAATTAGAAATAACTCAACAATCTAAAACCTATTCTGATGAATCTGATGAATTTACTACAGGAAGAAAGAACAAAATATATCTAGTTTTGTCAAACCATAGTATTTGGATCAAATTAATTCGACTAAAGTCCGTTTTTTAATTCGATGGAAAAAAAAATTACGCGGTGTTACCGTTATAAAATATATAGGTTTACTCGGTAGTTTTTTTTTACCGTGAATAGAGAGAAGACTCGTGTGACCAAAATCCTTATCATATCAAAGACATTAAATAAAGCTCCTCATAAGAGCAAAGTCTAAAAAAAAACACCTACGTAACACAAACAATTTTTACTTGGAAGTAACATGGGGTAATTTGGTTTTTGCGTACTAGCAAGTCTAGCAACATTCAGACATTGGATTGTATTGAGATGTCAACGTGACTGTTTTTTTTGCATTGAACTAAAAAACAGACTAGTAAACCAGAATCCAATCTAACCTGAAAAGAGAATGTAAAGGCTAACCTTGGGCGTCATATCGATGTTGAACTTCCTATATTCGGAGGCGAAGGTAGCCTGGCTCCACACTTTCCTTGGCTCTGGTTTCCCATCTTCAGCCTCAGCCTTGGCTTCGGGCTCTTCCGATGATTCCCTGTGCACAACAAAGTCTTTGTCATTTCTCTGATCACACAGACTCTAAAGAAATTTTCCAAAGAAGCTCTAGAGAAAAGAGGTAGACATCACCGCTACTCCACTACTCTCTCTCTGAGAGAAGGCCTGTTTCCTGTACTGGGAAGTATATGGTCGGTTTATTCTGTCTCTACATTATGTAGCATTCATAGAAATTGCCACGACATAAATGTTTATACTCTAGTGTAATTTATGTATATATTAAATATTATAATTATTCAAACAGAATAAGGACTGTATTAGTAAAAGTATCAGCACTTTCAATCAATTGACTTTGAAAATTAAATAATGTTTATTTGTTTGTTAAATGTTTTATAATGTTAGAAGTCCAATAAACCAACTGGGCGCCAATCGGTGAAGATAACAAATTTGACATTCTTAAAGTAAAGATTTTGTTTTTATTATGAACAAAAAACATTTGACTCAAAGGAAAAATTTGGCCATCAGCCATTTGTTTATGAGAAATTACCAAATTTTTAGTGCTCTTGTAGATTTAATCGAATGGATTAATTATTATTAGCTAACAAGTTGATAATTTACATTCTACATTGATCCTAATACTATTATTTCCATGACTCAATGACAACATAGTAGACAAGAACATACATAATTATTAAAATTGCAATTAAACCGCAAGCAAAGTTCCTAGAAAATAAATTATCCTACTCACTTTTCAATGTACCACTTCTCAGCCAAGTTATAGACCTGGAGTTGCCGGTTGGGGTCGGCGCTGACGTCTTTAATGAACTTCTGGAGACCATCGAAGTTGTAGGATGCCCAGAGACCTCCATAGTGGTCACTGGAGTCCAGATGCAGTACATTCTTGCCTATTCTACTGCACGCTGCAGCCACTATGGATTCTACCATACCTGGATGGAGAAATCATTTTACACTTCGTGGAAGGATGATATCAGAGGTAAATACACATGCAGCTAACCTACGAACGAGAACTTTGTACTTTAAAGCATTTTGCCCAAAAACAAAAATTCTTTTGCAAAATCTATCACACAGGTTATCTAAGACCTATGTTCCAAGTAGTATGTATGTCCAAAAAATTACTATCACCCTGATTGAGATTTATGATGTTGTGATTTTGAGGGATCCATACCTCAAAAGGAAAAGACGGAACCGTTCCATCCAACCACCGACTGTCAAGACCCTCTATCTTAAGCCCAACTCGCACTTATCTGGTTTCTTCCAGTGGCAGTACTAGGTAACTGCAGATATACCCTTAAAATTGTGAAAACAGGTTGGAGAACAATAATCTGCTTCAAGCACAGTTATGTATTCTGCAGGAAGGTCACCTAGATCTAGTGAAGAACATACTTTTATTATTTCATTGTTGATCTTCGAGTTAACACTGTTAACTATCAAATCAAAGGTTGTGTGTGGGTTGTTGTGTGACACTGGAGGACTTGGTTTGTACAAATGGCCTTAGTCTGGGTCTCCATGGATTGTTAGAACTCCTTAGTTTACATAACTGCCAGCATTAAAAGTTAGAAATCAGGTCTCGAATACTTTTCTATGACATTATTGTGTCTTGTCACTTCATCTAAAGTCTTCTTTTCGTTGTTAGAAATTACATTAAATTATTTTTCTTATTTCCATATTTTCGCCTCCTATTTGCACGCCAATCTGCTATAATAATATGGATCTCCATGTTTGTGACATCTTTACCTCCAGGCAGGACGTAAAGACCACTACTTTGGGACCAGAACAATAATAATTGATTGTATTGAATGCAAGTTAATTTTGTCATATTAATTATGCTACTGTAGCTGATGGCAGTCTACAGATGCTAATTTATTTTTTATGTTTATCCAGATATATACATTTGTGTGTATTGTATAAGATGATCTGAAGTGTGTATGTGGATCAATTGTTTGAAAGTATCATCCCTAGCTTCTTCCCACTCTGTAGGAAGAACAAAGTCAATAGAATTTACATAAATAAGAAAATCTAAAATCGAAGTTTTAACCTTTTGATATATCACTGTAATTCTTATAACATTAATAATAGCAAGGAGAATTAAAGACAGGAGTGATCATCGCCATACTTTGAAGCGTATTTCGAAATTTATTTACCGACCGTGTGGCGATGGCGCTACTAGTTATTAAACGACAATTAAACGATTACTTTCTTCTGAGCTTTTGACGAAAATAATATCATCTCATCGCGTCTTCATCCTTTTCTGTTAGTTATGTCAAACGATAAGTGGTTAAAGTCAACACACACAACATGGCGCTTGCTTGCTCTTATATTTTGCAGAGAGCATTTACATTCCTTGTCATGCTGATGACTCCAGTTTATTTACTTTCGCATTTAGCAATATCAAGGAGAATTAAAATATTTAGGTCAATGAAATAAAAAGTAAGTTTAAAATGAATGCATACTATGCACTGAATGAATGTAAAATAAAGTGATTATAAGTAAGTTATTATAAATAACTGATTCAAAGCGGCTACACTGACAGGACGTGGGACGGGGGGCGCGGAACAGACATGTCCTTAAGCCAATTGACATTAATTCGCTTTTTTTTTGCTCTATATGAAAAGGAAACTAAACTGGATAGCTATTTATATTTCTATTCGTTATTTCCGATATATTGCACAATTTGGAACGCAGCAATAGCAAGGAGCAAGGGATCTGTTGCCGAGAGCCTCAAGCCAAGACGCGTGTGAAATACATGAGCTAGATTCTGCCCCTCTACTCTTAACGCTATTGTGTTCGAATTGCATCACAATTAAAAGCAATGTGTAAAAAATAACGATTTAGTAAACGTTTTAGTAGTAAGAAAATAGTATTATTTTCAGTAGTATTATATTCAGTAGTAACTTGTTAATACTTCAGCATCATCATCATCATCGTTTATTGGATAGTATATTGTGGCTAAATTAATTAACTCATTATTGTTACGCAAGTTGACTAAATTATTTCATTTCATTTCATTTATTCAATGCATTTCATGAACAATCTCGAAAAGATACAGAAGTTACTTAACTAGTTGAACATGAACCCTGTAAGGGTATAGCAGATTGACATATGTGGCATATACAATTATCTTCGAGAGAAGAGAGGCTGAAAACACTTCACGCATTTTCAATCTACGAACTAAGACAAAAACATCGAGACCCCACGAAGCGCTGACACGGCGCATTTTCTGCCGCCGCTCGATAATATACAGTCTGGTCACCTCCTCATCAAACTATGATAGTTCGAAAAAAGATCACCACATTATGATGCTTATAATACGGTATTATACCTCTTGCAATCTACGAGCGCGAGCGCGCGGCGGCCTTACATGTGCGAGTGACCAATCTGTATACGCGTCAATGTGGGTGTAGGCGTACGGTTAGCACAAATTCTTTCATTCAAGTTATGGATTTCACCCATTTTTAAATATATTTTTTTTTATTTACTTATTAGGAGTGGTTCAAAAAAACAACATCGTTAAAGTAACTTCTAATTTAAATTAGTAATAATAAATAATTACAGGTAGAAACTTAAAATAAACACAAAAGAACTGTAATCCTAAACTATACCTTAACTAGACACAAAATAAAAATCTCTCTTAGTTATTATTAGTAATAAATAATATAAACTTGTATCACTTCATCGAACATTTCTACACTGTCACTGTCTGCTACATACAATGGCCCAACTACGAGGCCAAGTGCGGAAACCCTAAGCCAAACTAACTAACACTGTCACTGTCATCGTCACTGTCATCATTTTCAGTGTCATCGACATTTATAATGAACTCGAAATCAGAGTCGAAATATTTCATATATTCTTTTTCGATGTTTTCAGTGTACACAATAGGACGATCTTCGGAACGGTATTGAAACAACTTTTTTGAAAAATTGTAACGCCAAAGTCGAATTTCATGTCTTTCTTGTAATGCTTTTCTGTCGTTCCCTATTTTTTCTCCATTTGTAGCCTAATTTCATTAGTATCGACCTTAATGTGTTTAAACATCCATCAAACCCAATCTTTTCTCTCAATGCTGATCGCAATTTTGCAAACGTGCAAATGTTGCAATACACGCGAGCAATAATGGCGCGTCCCTGAGGACAATAAATGAATATTGAGAGGGGATGTTAGAACTTCTAATTACCGACAAAATACTTTTATAGTACGTTTACATTGAACTAGTCTTGTTATTATTTTCTGTGTCTTATACTTCTATTGTCGTTATTGATAAGACTAATTTCATCTATTAGAATTGAGTCGAGGAAAAAACATTTTATTACAATAAATGTTAAGTTAAGATGTTATAACTCTTTAATAGTACTTTACTTTTTTGTTAGCCCTGTCAATCCATGCCTTAGCAACGGTTGTTTATTATAATAAAATGTTTTGTCCATGAATCAATTCTAATTGATAAAATTAGTCTTGTCAGTTATTAGTTTTTCATAACAAGAAAATATATTGTGTTGATTTTAATAAAAAAAAAAATCTTTCCTCGCCATGAATAACTTTGCGTTTTCTTTAATTTTTTAAATTTGACATGCTGACCGTGCGATGGCTTGCTCGCTGCTGATACACCAGTGTTGGATTCAGATGTTCAGAAAATTATTATCTATGGTAATTAAAATAATACTACTTGCCCAAAATTATACCTACTGCTTTTCGTTTTTCGGCGTTTTTTTTAAAATAAAATTTCATTCGTGGGTGAAAACTTGTCTTATTATTTACAAACATTCATAAAATCCTTTGCTTGTTACACAAATTAATCAAATTGCTAGCTAAAAAGTAGCTAAGTTGGCATCACTGCTTGTGTGTAGGTAGTATAGTAATCGAAAATAATGCTATGAAAACTTCTCTGTCACACTCATTCATAAAATATATGGATATATTTTATATCTTACTCTGTCAGAGCGACCGGGATAGTAAAACATTACGTGGGGAATCCCTGCCTAGCGTCCATGCCTGATTTGGTGTTCCCACACGTACAGAAATTCTTCATGTTGTAGGGTTAAAAAGTAATAGGACCCACCAAAAATATAAGTCGGTCGACCTGCCCCTTGATTATGTAACTTTCCACTCTATCGGTTTGAGCATTTAGACAACTCCAAAGTGTCAAAATATGTATGTATTTGACAGCTCGGAGTAGGCTAAATCAGACGAGCCGATACAGTGGAGCAGCTACGTACGTAATAAGGCTCCTGGAGATAAAATTATGGTAATTCGCGTAGTATAGTGGCCTTACGATACTACATACTACACATTATGAAATAGTATAATGATAATAGTAGTATAATTATACTAAACTTAGATTTTTTATTCCGCAGAATTCTGACAGCTATCATTTCTTGACTTTTGTAGATAAAACATAAAAAAAAATGGGTCAAATTATTCCCTTTTTCGGTGGAAAGCTTTTTTAATAATAATAATAACAATTTCCACACAACAAAATCACTTAGTAGCAACAATGAAATGAAACCCTACAACTTGTGGAATGCAATAAAGTATTGAGTATTGAGTATTGAAATTATGAAATGTCAGAATTCTACGGAATAAAAAATCAAGCTTTACGAAATCCATCACTGGTACCTATGCACACTAACAAATGTGTATTTACGATTACAACTACAAACTAAAGGCCACACGCGCTCGTAGATTGCAAGGTCTATATTTTGACACATTTTCTCCATATTAACGCTAGATAGCGTTACATTAGCATAGTTGAGAGAAAATTTGCGACGCTATCTGTCGGTTTTTTAAATAACTAGCGGCATTGAATATTCAATGCCAGCGGTCTATTGGTAGCAACATCTGGTGATTACACGTAATTTGTGCTAATTAGTGGAGTACCTACGTTTTTTTGTATGGGAATATCACTCCTGTCTTTAATTCTCCTTGATAATAGTAACATATTGCGCCTGGGAGTTCAATGACTTCTTCATTCAAGGAGGAACTCATTCAACCATGAAGTACAATGTGCACTGAGGTTTGTAACTGAACTTACAGTGAATCATACTTTAGATTAATTTGGGTAATGAGTGACATTTGAAATGTGGAGCAATCATGGATCATATAATATCTGAACTGAAAAGATGAATAGTCATTTCATTGTATTTGTATGCATCAGCTCGATCACCATGCGAGGTGGACGCCAATTCGACCACCCGTGAGCGGACTCTAAAAAAAAATTAAGATCGATACAAAAGGCTTTCCTAACTATCGCACCGGGTACCAACAGTTTTAACAGAAAAGAACTTACCTGTCCCAACTACGATGACCTGAAAGTCAGTCGGCAGATCGTCGTCCATTTTGTCTTCTTTTTAGGCTCCTTTGGCGTTTATTGTTTATCACAAAATACACTTACAAATCGAAAAAATCTCGACAAGAAGGTAATCCTAACAAAAATTCTTCGACTTTACCGACAACGAATGAGTGAGTGTGGTGTGGAGTGACGTGACACTTGACCACAGAACACTTGACTTGACAGTTGGGTGGCGTATTGACAACCAGACAAAACTGCGTTTCAATATCATATCACTCCATTGAGAATAATTGACCGTGTAAGTAATTGTTTTTGACGTATTACACGGAAACGGAAGTAAATAAAGGTGGTATATTTAAAAAATCTGGGTGGTAATTTATTTCAAGAGGGTAGTGTATAGGGCGCTTCTAATATCTTTTTGTGTATTTACCTACCTGTACCTAAAATTGTAAAACCAAGAGCATCTGCCAACAAACTTTTATGCAGTTTGGCAGAAACCAACTTCTGTAATTTACTGTACATTTATTAGAATAAACGTCTTCATTCATTGATTCATTCATTCAACCCGTCGTCGTAGAGCGAGTATTTCAACCACTTCCTTTCGTTACTTTATATACTTACACATGACAAATCAATTTCTTGTATGGAAAGGTGGTGTATAAATTGCGTACAAATATTAATATTTACATCGTGACCAATAGTTTATGGGATCATAAAGACGGTCACAGTTATTCACCCGTTAATAGATTTCAGATTTCACACCAGACATCTGCTATGACGCAAAAAAACACATTTCGTACAATGGTTTACAACCGCGGTAAAGTTTATTTAGGAAACAAATCAAAACGTTAGAGTAAGTAAATGAAACCACACATTGTGTTGTGTTTGTATTTACAATTTTTAACATACGTTTCAACATTTTACTGGCTACCGGGAGCTCTTTTTAATTCGAGCAACGAACAGTTACATAAACTAACACGTTAATCTAAATTGTAATAAAAACGACGTACATGTGGTCAAACTACTGCATTTCACAAAGCGCCTTGTGGCGATATTTTTGAACACAGTAATCAATAAAATTCAGGTGTCCATGACATCATCCAGAATAGTGCTTGGCAGTTATAAGTGAGTTTGTTTTAGTATGAGCAACAGTAACATTTAGGCCGCAGAGAGCAATTACTTATTGTTCAAAGGACGTATTGGTCTTCTGTGCCTTCAATCTAATACAAAACAAATGATACTTTCTTTACATCTCGAATTGACGGCTACCCTAAACATTATCTACATTATACAGACATCTCATTTTACTTCAACCAATCTATAGAATTAAGAAGTTAAAATCATGTAAATAGTGGCCATTAGAAGTTAAAAATTCGTCAAAAACTATTTAACTTGGCTATTTTATTATAAACAAGTGGGTACATATTATAGGTGTCTATAAACGACTAATTCGGTAGATTGTTAAATATTCCTTACAGAGAACACTAAATGGTGAATATTTCAGTACCAGTTCATAAAATTTGCAGAATAACAAATGGGCAAAATATTTTTATTCGTTAAATCATTGTATCTGTTTATTAAACTTGATTAACTTATTCTAAAGTGGTCTGAAAACATTAACAACGGGAAACATCGATCACCAACTTAAACAAATTACCTAAATATATTAAGTATATTTTAACACCTCTATAAGACATATTAAAATATCGACATTTTCTTGTGAATAAGTATTTCCAATAAATAGAGTATTTACATTTAATAAATGAACCAATTTCATTACAAATATATCTTGAAAGGTTACAATTTAATATGTGCTAACAATAGATACATTTGTATAGAAAATAAAGGGCTACTTAAAGAAAATACTTTGGAAATAAGTTATTTTATTCATTAAGTAAATGATATGTAAATGTGGTTGCCTTATTTTTTGATATGTTGATTATACCAATGGCAAAATGCATATTACTATTAAGTATTAAACGTTATTACTGAAATGTTAGTTTATTTGAAAGCCGATATTTTAATTTGTCTTTTAAAAATTGCACTGTATCACGTCTTTTCACCACATAACATTTGACTAGAAAAGTGTTTCCCGTGAGTTTGATGCGTTATTTATTTGCAACGAAGCTGTAGGGCGACTCACAAGTTCTGTACATTCAGCACCAGCCACCTCACCACCACCGCTGTCCGTTGAAAATTGTTCCACTTCATCATCAGTAGAGTCCACTTCGTCCTCTGCAAACACTGAGTCAGCACCTATTGATGCCAATTCACATTCTACCGCAAAAGATGGCCCAACGCTTCCAACAGAAGCCAGTGGCGCTAAGCGCTCGCTGGGACATGGTGATAAACGTCGTTCTGGAAGGGCGCAAACAACGGATGATGCACGCCGTTCCAAATACGAACTACCAGAGCTCGAACACGTGGCCGAGCTAAGTCGGCGATCGCGTGGTCCACCAGATGCTCTTCTTTCAGCAAATCGCAAAGCTGAAGCTGGCAAAGAATCACCGCGAAGTGTTGATAGTCGTCTTGGTGGCGCAAGTAGACTCCCATACCCTCCTCCATATGAAGCAAAACGTGATGTCCGAGGCCAAGGTGGCACTTCACCAAGAGATGCTCTAGATCGAACTCTTTCTGCAATAGCATCTTCTATAGCTGCAGTGAGTTGCCTCTCTTCTTCAACTGCTTGCTCTTCCGCCACAACAGCTTCTGCCATCTCTACCAACTTAGGGTCGTTGAGAGCCTTTACAGATTTACTTCTGCTTTTGTAGACGATCAGAAAAACCATCAGAGCAAAGAAGCCGCCTAGCGTAGCGGCTATGCGCACTCCCGTCATGACGTCATAAGTCGCATAAAATTCGATGCGTACGCGATCACGATCTGCAGCTGTTCGTTCGGTGGCATTTTCGGGTGCACCTGACTCGCCAACTTCAGTCCATCCATCTCGTTGCTCCATTGCGCAGTCAAGTATTCATCGCCTGTAGAACAAAAATGCAATACAGTAACATCTTGGTAGGTTTAATAAAAAGAAGAGGTAAAAGGCTTTGGCGTCTCTAGGGCAGATCGTTCTCAAATGCCTTATATATAAATAAATAAATAAATAAATAGGGAGGTCGCTGTTACTGAAATGCTACCCCTTTACCTGTGTTACGTATGGAGCAGCCCTGTTTCCTTCAATATAGTGAATCACAGTGTTATTGTGCAACCCAGTATTGCAGTTTACATAAAACTAAAGTGTCGCTCAGTGTCGTGGCCTTTTCTCATTCAAACATCGAACAGAAGGGACAACCCCTAGTTTAATTAGCACCTAAGACTTTTTTAGAACGTAAATAAAGCTTTTATAAAAATAAATAGTTTTTTAAAACGTCCTCCGCTGCCGCTCACACATAATTGGCGCAGCCGGTAGGATAGTCGAGTCAGTGCGTCAAGAAACTATCGCAATAGCTACCGCCTGATCACGTCTCTACGTGTACATCGACTATCGAGAACGAACATCGTGGGCAGAGCAGTGGACTCCTGAGCATCGAGCTTAACTGTACCAGAAGATGAGGTGGTGAGTTGCATACTGTTTAATTGGTTGCTATTCCTACCCTGTCAACATTTTCCACCCGTCTTCCTCCCGTAGGGTTAATACCCATAGTGATAAGTCGAACCGCGAGCACCTTCGCATCAAGCAAAGGGACGCTTGGCGCAACCTTAGTTTAGATAGCATAGAAGAAGAAATATACAGTATGGCTAATATAGATATTATTCACAAGGCATTAAGGCATGTTCCAGATTTTGATGGCAACCCAACTGTACTTGTATGTTTTTAAGTTTATGTGACCAGCTAGTGGAAGCATATGTAAACCCAGCAGCTGGAAATGAGTTGGCAAATTTGTATTTATTGAACGGCATTTTAAATAAAATAACTGGTGCCGCTGGCCGCACCCTTTCAACCAATGGTGTACCTACCAGTTGGCAAGGCATACGAGAAACGCTTATAAATAACTTTTCAGATCACAGAGATGAAACTGCGTTATATACCGATTTGTCATTACTCACACAAGGCACAGACACACCTCATGTGTTCTATGAAAAATGACAAAACTTGCTCAGCACTATAATGGCATATGTACAGCTGCACAAACAGGTAGTAACAACCATTTATGCCAAGAGAACGCTATATAAAAAATTAGCTTTACATAGATATTACGTGAGAGGTCTTACTTAACTAACCTTTAGGATCTAGAATACGCACAGCTATATTAGTTCAGCCTATTGAGAGAATGCCCGAAATTGTGCCTGTATAACAGAACACCTTCGAAAATTCCTCCATAACTCTATTTATGGTCAAGTTCGAAATTGAAAATGTAACTGGTTACTTTAACCAACAGGAAACCATCCGTAAGTACCACGAAGGCAAAACAAACCACCGAGGTATTTCCGAAACATGTTTGGCACTGTCCCGTATGTATGTACTGTGGCCGAAACTTCGAGAAAGTGTTGCGAAATTCATCAACGAATGCAGAGTGTGTGGTCAAGCTAAGTACGACCGAAATTCGGTAGGTATATGCAGAACTCCAAGTAGTACCGCCACCTGCAAAACCTTGTTGAAATCATACATGCTGACGTGTTTACTGTCGAACAGCATAAGTACTTAAGAATTGCTGTTGCATTCTCGAAATATGCTCAAGCGTATTACTTAACTGAAATATTGGCACTAGATATAAATTATAATATGATTTTATGAAAATAGGTTCTTTTTTAAGTAGTAGTAGCTTAGTTATTGCCCTTCAGGTACCAATCATATATAAATCTTCCTACGAATTGTATAGATTATGTCCCTTACCTAATGAACACATGCAAGTCCTTATCCCTCCATTTCCCTATATGGCAACCAATATACAGGAACATGTGTACATAGAGGCAGAATGCCCGAAGGCCGGAGCATGGTACATCTGCGAGCAAAAGCTGAGTCATCAGATCCGGACCCAACAGGATTGTGTGCAAAAGCTTATCGAGTCACAGGAGGTAGATGAAACGTGCAAGCCCACGCCTATCTTACTGTACAAGGAAGCTCTTGTAGAGCTTGACGATTTGCACTATGCTGTAACCTTTCCAAAGCCCACTAAGGTACAACTGAAATGTCACCAGGACCAACACGTCACCCTAGAAGGCAGCTACGTCGTCACTATACCGCAGCACTGCTACCTGAAAACTTCAGAGTTTACTACGTGGACAGCCCCTGAAAATAATGTCTATACCGCTACCTTCAGAGCAACATAAACATACCCCAGTTTAAAAATGAACTCTATAAACTTGAATAAACTTAACTCTATAGAAAGACAGATTGCGTTAGAATACCCTGTCGAGATCGACTACGTGCGGACGACCAGTATCTACCACACAACTATACCAATGTATATACTCGCATTGTTTAGTGCAGGTGCACTCGTTATTTTGTATTATGGCCGCCGCCGTCGACTTACAATCGCTTCAAAGAAACAGGAAAGCATCGAGTTGGAATCAAGAGAACGCAGAGCCGCAACATTTGCCCTAGGTGTTATGTATGGAGCAGCCCTGTTTCCTTCAATATAGTGAATCACAGTGTTATTGTGCAACCCAGTATTGCAGTTTACATAAAACTAAAGTGTCGCTCAGTGTCGTGGCCTTTTCTCATTCAAACATCGAACAGAAGGGACAACCCCTAGTTTAATTAGCACCTAAGACTTTTGTAGAACGTAAATAAAGCTTTTATAAAAATAAATAGTTTTTAAAACGTCCTCCGCCGCCGCTCACACATAATTCCTGTATACGGAAACTCAAGATCTGGCATGTGCACAGGAGTATTGTGCCCATCTCAGACACAGATCCAACGAACCCCGCAACCTAGGCACATAGAATTTTCCCAGAGGATGTCTTTGATATGATTATAATTTATTATGTAAGTCCTATGAAGGTGAAGCTGATATTGATGTTTGTCAACCTTGTTGGAATATTAAAATCAGTGTGCATATGATTTCTTAAAACACCATAATGATAGTGGCAGTGACTTCGATCTTCGTAGCATTTATTGTTTGAAGTGGGAGATCGAACAACAATATTGTCGCTAGTCTACTTCCGTTTCCACGTTGCCGCGCTCGACGTATCTAGGACGCTGTGGTGTGATACCTAGAGAGTTTTACTTAGGCTGATATATTTTCCTTCAAATTTAAAGGCTACACAAAAAGAATAAAATATCCTCTACGTGTTGCATACGTTAATGTTGATTCGTTTAAGCATCGTTGTCAAGGAAAACAAATTATTAATCGAATTTAATTAATTGCAGTTAAAATAAATTGACTGTGTTCTGTGAAACTTATTTATATTATGTAAATAATATAAATAAGTTTCACGTTGATGTGTATCAAAAATGAAGTATCAAAGCTGAGTAACAAAGTGATAGTAACATTAACCTGTCTTATTATGACTAATTATTTCCGTAGGATTTGTGTCCTATGAAATCAATATCTAGATTATTCTAAATAGAGATTAGATAAAAAAACGTCCAGAAGTCAATTCAACTGATTGACTTCTGGAAGTTTTTCCATGTTTGTAATGTCCTTGGTAACAATAGCACAGGGTATCCTAGTTTGGGATCAGGTCAAAAAGATATTCATTTAATTAGGCGGCGGCATTCAACTACATGCAGCACGCATTTTTACAAAAAGTCTGTTTAAAATGCCGCGATCTAGTTTCAATTTACATATTTAAATATGGCGTCAATGCTGATTTATTTCGCCTTCGTCCACTTCGTTAGGTTAATAATCCGTTTATCTATACTTGGCATTTTTTTTAGACTTTGGACGACACTAACATTAAAAACCTTTAGCGGTAAAGGTTTTTAATTTAGTGTCGTTCAGTCTAAAAAAAAATGCCAAGTATAGTTAAATTGATTATACAAGATATTATTATTGTGATGTAGTTGAATATTATTAACCTCTTGAGAACCGACCTTGAAAATAACAATGGTTTTTGTATTTCTCTTACTACACTGGGCCTCAAGAGGATAAACTTATATTAAATTATATTATATACATATTAAAATTACAATCTTTAACTTGTTCATTTTTAAATACATTCTGAGAAAAGCTTTTAGCTAACGGATATTATACATTGAGTAAATTAATAATGATCTGATTATTTAATTAGACTTATACTTAGATTTTTTATGTAGCTTTATGTGAATTTTATTTGGATTTTGTAATGCCTGACTTTTTTTTAATAAGGGGGTTCTTTAAAATAAAAAAATAATATATTTGTGATAAGTGATTTTCCGCAATTTAGTATTACATATATTATCAATTAAACAAAAATGTATACCTAAGTACAAAGGCTGGGTTAAGTCAACTATCGAGTACCAGACTAACTTTTTATGGTTAGGGGCCATCCATAAATTACGTCACAAGAATTTCATTATTTTTTACCCCTCCCCAGATGGTCACATATTTTGCAATTTTACATCTAGAATTTAGGGAACTAAAACAGCAGTTCCGATATACTTTTCATTCTGATAGAGGTTGCAAATAGAGTTAGGAACCGATAGAGTCGCAAACGCAAAGCTTTTGAGTTTTTCATGAATAGTTCAAAGTTCGTGTTTTAACACTTGATTACAATAGATTTTTAAATGTGACGTCACGAAATTTAGGAGCCCTCCCACCCTCTTGTCACACAATATCACGCTTCGTCGACCCCCTCCCTCCCCGTTAATGTGTGACGTAATTTATGGATGGCCCCTTATACGACATAAGATTAAGTTATCTTAAATATATTAAGTAACCTGAATGGGTGGTGCATAAATGTGTATAATTTTATTTTACTACTAGCTGTGCCCCGCGGTGTTACCCGCGGTTCATTGATTTTCCCGTAGGAATAAGATATTTCCCCGCGGTAAAACGTAGCCTATGTTTTAATCCAGGGTATCGGCTAACTCCATACCAAATTTTATTAAAATCCGTCCAGCCGTTTCAGCGCTAAAGACTGACAAACATATAAACACACACACAAACTTTCACGTTTATAATATTAGTGTGATAGTGTGATAATAAATAGTTGGTGATTTTATCAATCTAATCTTCTATCAAGAATAACGGACTGCGCAATGGAATAAAGGTACAGCCAAGGAACATTATGTTAATTTTTAATATGCATTTTGTAAATGAAAGCTTTTATTATCCGGGCTAAGCCGTGTTTACTGAGGATCTTTCGACAAAAAGCTTTATCATCTCGCATAATTTCAATTGTCTGGAAGCTTTTACATTAGACTAACAACAACAGACCCACCAAGTGTGATTAACCCGTAAAATATTTCGAGAATGCAATAAATCATTTCAAGGGTACGCGCGCGCCCTTGTGATGTTTTTATAATGTGCATGGTGATGTTTACGTAATAAATGGCAGTTGTACGGAAATATATGAGCCGCATTTAACTGTGCCTCTAAATCTCGCTTGATCGATAAAATATCGCGCACCACACAATGAAACTAAATATAGCATCTGCCGCCGCCGTCGGTACACCCGCAGGTGGAGTAGGTATTCTAAACTTTCGATGCTAATAAAGCAACAATAGTGAGTTTACACTAAGCTGTGATGCGTACTCTAAATTACTTCAGCATTAAGTTTTTTAACAAAGAGAAAACCATCCTTTTCTAAATAGAAGATAGGCAGGTGACTTTCTTTCATGCCAAATTACTGAGCTACCGGTGTGTTTTGTACTTGTTTGTACTTAGTTTTATTATGAAGATGTTAATGTAGATAGGTATACTAAGTCTACGTAAAACAAGATAAGAATATTATTTTAAGTTATTTTTTATGTGCTTTTGTGGCAATGTAAATAAATACTTTCTAGTGAAAACAAATAAAAGTTACAATTTAAAAAAGTTCAAGTGGACGGCCATACTGCTAACAGGAATTTCTTCAAGTACATACATTTATTCATAGGCACTGGGAGTAGTCGATATTAAAACAATTTACATTGATTTTATTCTATGCCTTTTAAAATAAGAACTGTTCAAAGACAAAAATGTGTAGGTTGATTTGCGATCTGCATGTAAAGCTGTCAACTCTAATGTAGATTATTACCCTAAATGATAGTTGTGTCTATATTTTTTCAATAGACAATTAAAATATTAGCCAGACAACCTACAACTGCATAAGGTTATAAGGAACTTTCTTTCTTATTAAGGTTTTGTTTTATTTCTTAATTCTATTCAGTGATTGGGTCTGTTCTGTAGTTGGTAGCAGAGCTACGGAGAATACTTGGCAAGCAACATAGCGGGAAACCTCGTCTGAAGTTCCTTTAGTATATAATCGTTTGTCTACCCTGTGAAAACTTCACGTAAAGATGAGCCTTTCAAAAATAGAGCTTACGGAACATTCTCTGTCAGCACCACATTACGAATGGAACGCATCTTGAAGATCTTCGGTCATTCCCTCCGGCGCAGACCGGATTATTGATATACCGCATTGTAGAAACAAGGAATCGGCTCCAATGCAATGGATTTACTATAATGAAGCTACAAGAGGTACCCCACGACCGGCCAAAAATCTCATAATCATATTGAACGGAGAGCATTGGTGGCGAATTTGCCCTTTGGTTACATACATCCCTTATCCCCAACCATAATAATATGCATGCATGCGTGTTACGTTATCTACTTTGTATTTGTTGACGCAATAAACGATGTACAATATAATTTTATCAAAATAGTATTCGGCTAGTTTTGTCTTTGAATCATTGCACGTTAACTTAATAATAAATGTAATTTTATGAAGATGTAGAAAGAGGAGAAAAGAGTAAGTAGCCCACGATACAGGCTCAGCCTAGTGTGAGGAGGACATGGTCGCCATTAAATAATGTTATCAAATATTAATATTAATTTTGTTTTCAATTTCAACTAACATTAATAATTTGCTCGTAGCCCCGGCTGCCTGAGTGATCTTAAGCGATTACGAAGGTTAAGCAACATAGGGCGCGTTCAGTGCACGGATGGGTGACTGTCTATGACTAACGCTAGTGGTATTTTTCCGAGCGGTTCCGTGCTTCGCAAGGCACAAGGCACGATAGATGGCAGTCGTTAAGCCAAGTCAGAGGCCTTAGGGGGCGGCTTGAAAACTTCTGACAGTAAGACCAGCCACTAGTCTCACAAGCCTCCACGAATCCGGACTTGGCCCCGTGGTATGACCTATACCTTCCTCAGGGAAGAGACCCGTGCCGGTGCCCCTCGGTGGGGATGTATGGGTTGTTGATGATGATTAATAATTATTAATCCACGTTCATGTAACACAACTCATTCAGCAATAAACATTTTTATTTAATTTTTATTCCAACTTAGAAATTTCACAGGTTTACTTTTGCATAATTTTATCACTTTGGATTGAAGTTTGAGAATAATGAACTTGGAAAATGTGACATTGTATAGAATATTTTTTTGTTACCTCTTGCATTGCATGGTCCGTCGTCCGTAGAAAACAAAGATTGTAAGTCCAGATTTAAAAAGTACATGTCCTTGGAATTAGATACGAATTTAAGCAACCAATCATTGACAACATTTGAGTATAAATGTACGGCAATTTTCAGGATTATTGTGCTATAAAATTAATATATTCGAACATTGATGTCGAATGTCGAATTGCGATGAGACCTTCGATTTGTTAGTTAGGTGTTATGCAACAAATATTATACTATCACAAAAACTAATATTTCCGTAACACAAACGCAAAAAAATAATTCTAATGGCCACTGCACTGTGCTCGAGAAAATGTTAAACAATTTATGCGAAGCAGCCTCGCCTGCTCAAAACTGACACTGACATCTTGAGTTGATTGAAATGAAAACCACTATTCAGAAATCAGTGTTTTCGGAACAGAGTAAAAACACCCTGTAGACTTTTCGTTCGGAAACTATGTAATTTTTTGCCCCTACACGGTCAATCAAGCAAAGACAAAGACTACTAATTCTGTGTGGTACTCTGTTGTAAGCTTTTTTTGACATCTGTCACCCCTGAGTACCCTTTCTTAATCTGTGGATAAATACGCGATCGCTGCAAAATTATGTGAGTAAGTTTAAAAGTTATTATTTTTTTGTAACCAGTAAACCGATCCTTATCCTAAATGTCTGAAACGTGGCTGAGTTTCTCAAATGACCCACGGACGCCTTGCCGCTACGGAACGAAGTGCTTTTCAAAGGATTTCATCCACCAAAGGAAGTTTAAACATCCTCCAAAAAACTTTAAGCGGAAAAATGCTGATGCACATAATTACAACAAACGTCCTAAGCCTAACATTGAGGATCAGAGATCTGCAGTTGATAACCAAGGTCTAAACGAGCCTCAGACATCGACTAATGATACACATGAAAATAAAAATACCTCTCCAGAAACACCTAAACAAGGGTTAGCAAACCCTAATAATACTGTAAACCATGACGAACCTGGGGCATCTGAAGCGTGGCAAAGTTACGCGAGAGACCCTCGAACCGCATGTTGGTATGGAGCAAAATGCTTTTCGAAAAAAAATGAACACCATAAAACATTTAAGCATCCACCAAACAACCTTAAGCAGATAAATGATGCTGGACACCACCAACACAACAAATGTCCGAAGGAAAATGCTGAGAATGTGAAACCCAAAGTGAGTGAGGTGGAATCTAAAGTGCAAACAATGCCGGCCAAAGAAAGTACAGAAAGTAACCCACTAAACACAAAACCAGAAAAACCAAAACAAGATCAACCAGACATGAATAAAACTGTAGATTTGCAGGATAACTTGACTTATCATGACAAACATGCAGACACAAGCTTAGTAAAGGAACTGTTCCTGTTGGAAATGCCTCTGGACTTCTACAAGTTTTTTGAATGCCTACAAACTGAGGAGTGCATTGAAAAAACATTGTCAAGTGTGAATCTACAGCTTATAGGCCCATTTGAATTGTTGCTAGGCAAGCTGCCTGTGGTTGATAAAGAATTGTATTTGGTGCACTGGAGATTCTTCTATGACCCTCCTGAATTTCAAGTAAGTATTATTATTGTTAAAATTCTTTATTGCACTATTAACAAATATATCTTGCAAAATATAACATATGCAAGAACTGTAATTGTGACAATTTTCCTATCTTAGCTGAACACTTACAAAGCCCACAAAATAAAAGGGCAAATCAAGAGTGAGTTAGTCTGAAAAAGGAAGTAAATGATCTTATACCAGTTTTCATGACATTATAATTATGAGTTTTTTTTACCTTTTTGTTCTCAGTTTACGGTTACTTTCAATACCTCAAAGCCCAACTGAAAATTACTTCGCAGAATAGATCAGTCCAGTCACATGTGGAGATATAAATGCAAAGTTATGCTATTGATTTTTTTTATACAGCCACACATTTCTGCAAGATACTGTTCGAATGTTCCTGTGACATCCTTTCAAGTATTAATATTAAAGATAAATAAAAAGCCTGAGTGATCTTAAACAATCAAGAAATTTTAGCAACATAGGGCGTGTTCAGTGCATGGATGGGTGACTGTTCTATGACTAACACTATTGGCATTTTTTCTATGCAGTTTTGTGATTCGCAAGGTATGTTAAGCCGTTGGTGCCGGCTTCTGCTGATAGATGGCTGTCGTTAAGTCTAATCAGATGCATTAGGGCGGCTTGAAAACTTCTGACAGTAAGACAAGTCTTACAAGCCTCCATCAATCCAGACTTGACCCACATGTTGGAGTATGGCCTATACCTTCTTCGGGGAAGAGGCCCGTGCCCCTTGGTGGGGTACATTATGGGTTGATGATGATGATGATTAATATGACCTGTGACAGGAAAACTCTCTCTTCAGTAATGATTTTTAGAAGTCTGTTAATTACGGTTCCGTACCTCAAAAGGAAAAAATAGAACCCTCACTTTGTTGTCCATCTATCTGTCTTTCTGCCCTGAACCATTATCTTGGGAATGGGGTATCGAGTTGAAATTAAAACCATATACTCAGATCTACAGCTTCTTGGAGCTGTGATTGAAGTGAAATTTGACAAGGAATATCGTCTCATAATACAAGACAGGAAAAACTCTGAAATATACAGTACACAAATCATAAACAAATTGTCTTTTATGTTTGGGATGCCATCTCACATGGCATCATTTCTATCAAGCATGTCAATGATCAGATTATTCATAGGAAAGGAAGGTCAATATCACAATCTCAATAAATCAAAGCCACTTATTCTTACTTATACTCAAAAGCTCGGAGAAAATTATCTAATCACTCTTGTCCAGTTTTTTTTTTTAATTATAATTTTAAAGACTTTACTGAATCACTTTACGTCAGATTATTAGAATCGGCCATTCAACCATCCTGTGCTCGTTTTTTCAGGCAGTAATAAAAACAAAAGGAAAAAGTGAGTTCCATATAGGCTACTACCGGGATTCCCCTGATGAGAAACCTGTTTTTGTGGCTTCCAATGACAGTGCCAAAGACTGCCACATCACACCCATGGCTGAGAACATCTTTGGAGCAGTTTAGTAAGTATGTCTACCACCATGAGAGACATATCCTCCTAAGGTCCTAACCTGTTTTAATTTAAATACCTAGGCTAAAACTTTTTCTAAGCAACTAATAATGTCAAATCTATTCGACTCGCGCACGAATGGTTCCGTACCATTATTAAAATTGGAAACAATCTTAAATATTAATTTTCTTTTAATTTTACATACCACAAACGTAATTTTTTTGCTCGTTATTGATAACGGTAACAAGTAGACGCTTGAAATAATTCACAGACTATTGAGTTATTATTCACTTTAAATAATATAACTCAATATTCTGTGAATTATTTCAAGCGGGTAGACACCTGTTACCGTTATCAATAACGAGCAAAAAAATTATGTTTGTTGTATGGGAGCCCCTTAAATATTTATACATTATCTGTGAAAATTTCAACTGTCTAAACATCACTGTTGATGAGATACAGCCTGGTGACGGAAGGACGGACATCGGAGTCTCAGTAATAGGGTCTATTTTACCCTTTGGGTACGAAACGATTAAAAGATTTAAAAAAAATTGCTTATTGCCATATGAAATGATTATTACATGATATAGTATCTAGAGTCTGACAAGCGAGTCCTGGGACGCGATTTATTTTGAATTCTTCATATGGCCACACTCTGACTGTAAAACTTAGGTATTTCAGCTGCAAGTAGTACAGACAGCCCAAACAGTTTGATACTCGTCCTAGATTTAAACAAGAAAAACACTTTTGTTTCTATTCAACATAATTTTACCTATGTTTTAGTATGTACATACGAGTAATAATGTTTTAAAGCAAACATGAATTATTTCTTGCTGTAAAGTCTGTTGGATGACGAAAATGTCATCGTCAGATCGAAGACTTAGTCAAAGAACTCAAAGATGTTGAGAAAAAAGATATGAATCAGATTTTGATTATGGTTTAGCATTAATAAATGTTTATAAGTTTATGTGGTGCATCTTTATTCATTATTATCCCTGTTTTTGGTGGAGTGGAAATGTTGGTTTTGATGTAGTTACTGTTTTCGTTTTGTTTATATTTATTTATGTTTGGACAAAATTCATTGGAGACTCCAAACTAATTAAACAAATAATAAAGTTAAGCAAAAGTATCAAGATAGTTTATTCAGACAATATGCAGGGTTATCAACTAAAATATTTTTAAATTTCCCGCCAAAAGCTTGAGCCACGACTCACTTGTCGCACTCTAACTCTCATTTTGTAACTGTTGAGCCAGCAAACCTGGCTTAGAAAATATTATGTAGGGTTACCTCCTTGGGGTTACTTATAAAAAAAAACATTCCAATTTTTTTATTAGAGTTGGTGTTTGACAAGAACTTTTGTTGAACACATTTTTTCATTGATGATTGATGTTTCTTCATTGTCAGCTCTCCGTTACCCCCTGCTGGTTATAAGCTTTTTCCCCCAAATGCCATCCGGCACCCTTTCCATCTAGCACATCATTGATCAGATGATACATATGATAAGAGAGAAAGGTCAATATCACAATCTCAATAAATCAAAATCACTTATACTATACTTCAAAAATTCAAATTCAAAATTCAAAAAAATAAAAAATAAAAACTTGTAAATGACAAAATCTAAACAAGCTACAGGAATTGCTTAGGTATTGTAAACATTGTCCTAACTGTACAAAATATACATAGCATTATTTTATTGCTTACAGCTGCCATTTGCAAAATGAAAAGAAGAAATCGCCCTTTGCAGCAATGACTTGCCAGAAAGTGATGGACAAGGTAAAGAAGTGGGCTGAGCAGACTGGTTTTTCCCTTGAAGAGTACAGTATGAAAAAGAGACAAAGTCAAATAGTGACTAAGACACACCACGGTGCAGGCATTGTGGTGCCTTACGATAAAAAGACGCAGCTGGGCTACAGGAAGTTGGTGGAGACTGATGGTAAGTTATATCATTGAATTTCCTTTTAAATTCAATGGTTATACTCAGTTGATTTTTGCACTAATGTACTATTATTGTTATGTATTGGAATTTGTACCAATATTTTAACAGCCTTCAGAGGCAGTTTATATATTCTGTGGTTACGTGTTTTCCTTGTCATCATTTTCACGGTTCCGTAACTCAAAAGGTTGTCAGTCAGCGTGTTAAAGGTCATAGCCCACTTACACGACTCTGCTCCCACCCGGCAAAAATAATATAATTCAAATATGGGCTTTAAATATTGCTCTTTAGATATATTTTACATTGGCATCATAAATTAGCAGACAGCTCGCTGTCAGCTGTCAGCTAATTTATGCAATATTTAAAGCCTATATTTGAATTATATTATTTTTGCCGGGTGGTAGCAGAGTCGTGTAAGTGGGCTACGACCTTAAGGCCGTTTATCTCGACAGTGCGTTGAGTTATCGAGTTGAAATTAATACCATGTACTCAACTCTACGGTCCCTTAAAGCTGTGAAAAAATCAAATTCCTAAGCAAACGTAAAAAAGATACGGCGTTTATGCAGCAAAAAACGTTTATTCCGATACTCAAGGGAATCGAAATTCATGGTGTACCTACCGAAAAAAACTGCGAGCACGGAAGCCTCGTTGTGCCCGCCTCGCCCTTGTTCGGTTTTTTTTTATTTTAAAATTTCTATACAGAAAAACGGTTTTCATGTCATCAACATAATAATTCATAATTGAGTTCAAAGTGGCAGTCCCTGGTCTCTGCCTACCCCTCTGGGATACAAGCGTGAGCTTATGTATGTATGAGTTCAAGGTTTGCTAATATTCACCTCACTAAAGTAATTTTCAGTGGAATTTCTACGAAGTTTTCCTTTTGGTCGACTGAGAACCCTACTTAAGTTGTGATAATTTTGCTTTAAATTTATTTTTTTACAAAAATCCGTTTAGCTAGTAAGGGAGAAGTTTTATCACAGAATCGTAAAACTTAAAAATTTTAAATAAACAATTCATTGATACTAAAGTTACTAAAGGGTTTTCCAGTAAGAGGTGTTATTTTGATATTCAAAGAAAAATGCCATATTTTAATATAAATGATCGGATGTTTAATTCATTATGAAGAGGAAGGTATGCCGTTAATAGTGGAAAATAACATCAGGCAAATGACCACCATGACCACGCTTACAGGACCATAATACTTTTCATGAAATTTTCCATAAGTGGCTGCCCTGTCCTCGATAGCCTCACGAATTCCATCTTTGATCTTGAATAGACGCTGGGCTGTTGGCGTAGACCTTGCGACTTCTTCATTTGGGGCCACGTGAAAGATAAGGCCCCCACAAACTATTTCAATTATTTCTTCCATTCCAGTTACAATAAAAAAGATGTTCGCAAGACTGAAATCAGCAACAACACAGCTTGAAAAGGACAAAGTCCTCTCCGAGCTGCAGCCTGTGATAACTTACGCCAGCATAGCGGTGGACGAGTGCGACTTCGGCGCCGGCCTGGAAGCCGGGATAGCCCTGTTTTGCTCTGGCATCAAGGAGCTGGAACCGAGTGCCATGAGCAGTCTGTGCTCTGCTTACTTTCTGCTGAATAGGGGAGTGTTCGCGAAGATCTTTGAAGTGAGTATGCGGGTGTATTCCATTATTTCCATGGGAAAACGAAATAGAAAAAGTGGGACTAGCCTTTTTTCCAAAGGGCCATTCATAAATTACGTCACACGAATACGCTACTTGACTCTTTTTTCAAGTATTTCTTAAATGCTAAATATCTCTTCCATTAGACCAAAAAGTATTTTAGTATATTTTTTGAGGACCTAAAAGCAACAAAAACATTATTTTAAAACGTTGCTTTGATCTTGAATAGCAAAAAACGCGGTCCGCCATTTTTGTCTATGGTTTGAAGTCCTTTATGTTTGTAAATAAAGTTTGACATTCAACATAGGTAGAGTTCGAAAAAGCCACGAAAGAAGTATGAGTTAATGAATTTTGGCTTTTATTGTTATGGCCTTAAGGATTTTACCGTGGGACTTGTTTAGTGAAACGATCTTTACCTAGTCCTAAAATCTGTTAGTGATCTGTGAGCATAGTGAAATAACAACAACGCATTTATGATTTCATCGAGTTTACATGCAAAATATATCAATTATCATTATTGCATTATTCGAGACTGCAAAAACACGTCAATAAAGACCGCCGGGAAGTCGCGGATTCGTGTGCCCAGTGAAATAAACATACGAAAAACTTGACTCAAATTTGCCAAGAGAGACCCCGATTATTTATCGACTTAAACTTTGGTGTATTTATGTGAAGATCACTTTAATGTAAGTCCTGTAATATCAATGCACACAGAAACATGTATTTAGCTGTAATAATGCTTGGTTTGATTTGGTTTGGTTTTGGCAAATTGGTACTATCAGCTTCCACGAACCCAGCGTCCATGATTGCGCTTATCAATAAAATGATAAGACACTAACTGCACAAGAAGAGTTTTTGCAAAAACACTAAATCCAATCCAAATCACAATAGAATCTACGCACGCACGACTGACAGAAGATGTTTGTTTACAACCAAAGGTGCTTTCAAGATGGCGGACAGTGTTTTCACCGTTCCGATTTAAAAGCGAAAAATATGTTTTTAATTTGCAAATTTTGCAGCCATCCTGCATATTTACTTAGCAAAGTCAATATATTTCGGTTTCTTACGTTAGATACTACAGGAAATATCCATTTATCGCGTCAAATTTGATACGAGTCAAGTAGCGTATTCCATGATTTTTTTAACCCTCCCACGTCCTAATCACAACTGGTCACATTTACATTTGTGTCGTTAACCGCATTTAGCCTATGCTTTCCCTTCTCATAATTGGGCTATTGTACGTAGCAAGCGCTGAGGTAGGTAAATATTTGAGATACCTGTTAAATGTAGTTTACTTTCACTTTCTTTCATTCACGATGAGCGAGTGGTATTGCTACTATGACTTCACCCCTCCGTATCAGCGACATGCTGTTTAGTTGAGATAGGCACAATAATAGTGTATCGTTATAATTGTAGTTAATTTGGTTAAGTTAACTTTAGGTAAGCGTCTCATCTCATTATTTTTTTATAACTTCTAATATATTGATTATAAGTTTTTGGTACATGCCGGGATTCGATCCCACAACCTCTCGAATGAGAAGAGGGCGTTCTACCACCTCGCTGCCATCGCTCTTATTCGGCAGCATGTCATTTGCGGTTTAGTAGACCCGCAACTCGTGGTTAAACGCATCATCTAATGACTGAAGACCCACGTCACCCTATTTTTTAATGCGACCACAGAAAACCATGGCCAACGACTATTTTTCTCCTTATTTGCCTTCGAACAATATGGTGCGAACGGTGCATATTGGATCGGATCAGGCTTATGTTTCATATTGGTTTGTTTCAGGCCCATCTAAAGTATCGGCGCAAAGGACCGGATATGTCATTGCTGAATATCAAGTAACGTCTACAAAATTATTAACTTACATAGATTTATTTTTTTAGGCTTTTTTGGAATGTAAGTGGTATGTCCGAGTGATAAAATTAAACAATCGAATAAAGAATACATTTTATTCCTAAATCAAAGTATAACAAAAACCGAAAAATAGACAAATAAGTTTAGATGTCATGAAAACCATCAGTCCAAACAATATAAAAACCACACTGGTAAAGGAATGTTATTTTTTCTACTCCGTGTAAGACATTCTAGACAGAGTAAGACATATTTTTTGACACAGAAATGACGTGTGTGTGTAAATTGAGGAAATTCTACTTTTAAGTTCGTGTGTTTCGCACGGTTCATCTGTAAAGTAAGGTACGGAGCCATCGCGCTGGCTGGCGCCTGTTCTAGACAAGCCACCGTTTGCCTGGCTTGTGTCGTTGAGATGAAGCCAGTCAGCCTGCATTTTTCTTGTGGTGTGCACCCGTTTGACGTGCGTCTACACATGTCGGGGGTTGAGGGATTAGCGGGCGGAGGTCACAGGCTTGACCGGCGCTCTATTCTCCCCAGCACTGCCAGCAAGCGGTGGCTTCGCAGGAAAAACTGTTTATACAAGCCCAATATCGAGCCAGTGGTGACTTCCAGTGACACTGGCAGCCAGCGATGGCTTCGAATAAACCATGCTAAAAATAACTGTTTACATCACATTTCTTGTCTAAAAAAAATTGCGCCGAATTGAAATTATAACCCAATGCTTTCATTGTCGTCTCGATGAAAAACCTATGGGACAGCGAATGTCCCTAATCCAGAGTAGAACGACATAAATGCAGCACTTTTTGACAAGGTCAGTTAGCTTGCAGGGGCTCCATGAGTCTCCGTCAGGTTTACTGCTAATTCACTAAAGCCACCAATGGAAAAAAAACTAGTTTATGCAAAAAATTACATATAAATCTCAAAATGATGTGAATTGTGATTTTTACGACCTAGGGACCTTGAAGAGATAATAATATGCTCTTAAGTTACGCGCATTAAGTCCTGTCGAAACACTGACGTATTCGTAGCAATCTCATTACCTTTGCTTCCGAGCCTAGGATTAACATTTTTGTAAGTCAGGTGTTTTTCAAAGTGAACAAATTTTGTTCTTTGTGACATACAATTCTCAATCCTTCAGGATTTAGTGCGCACAATTTGGCCCCTAATATATTTTATTGATGGCATTAGTGAACCTCATGGATGGATAGATAATTATATCTTACAAGTTAATTACTCCTTAGGTTACTCAGTACAGCACTAGTTAAATGTAAGAACAGGGTGATGGGGCAGTGGTCGCTGCCGTAGACTTGATCTCTGATCATGTTGTCGCATATTGTCGGCATCAGCCTCTCTGACACGATGAAGTAGTCTAGACGCCTGTAAAGAAATAAGACTCGATAAATAAGAAACATCTACATGGCAGCAGTGGACGTCGATGAAGCGGTGCGATGCAACAGGAGAACGCGTCAGGCCAATAAATGGTTCTTCGGTAGATGGACATTCATACGAACTTTGTATTAGATTTAAGGTGACTTGAGAAAAGATGGGCGACGACGGGGCTGAAAAGTTCTCAAATGGAGACCACAATCGGCAAGCACAGGGTAGGACGACCAGCCACAAGATGGACAGACGATCTCATCCAAGTGGCAGGAAGACGCTGGATGCAAGCCGCTTCCAATCGGTCTTTTTGGAAATCCATGGCGGAGGCCTATGTCCAGCAGTGAACTTCTTGTGGCTGAATGATGATGATGATGATGATGATGAGAAAAGATGTTCAGAGTGGAGTTTTTTTTTCGCTGCCTTTTTCTCCAGGCACTACATTCGGCCCTTATAAACACATTGACAATGTAAATTCTTTACGTTGAAATAAGTTTCTGAATGAGAAATATCTAGGGTTAGGGGACTAAAGCACATGAGTAAAATTGTCGTAAAATTATTATTATTTACAATATGTTGTAAAAAAAAAAAAAAGTAGATTGCTTAATTTTTGTAAAAATCAATTACCTACGTTGAATTGAACATGACAGCTCTGCGTTAATGTATTAGATAATAAAAAAGTAGGTAATTTTATAAACTGATTTTCGTTACTGCCTCATAGTGTTGCGTTTTGCTTATGGCTGTAGTCCGCCAAACCTAGATATGTAACGCCCTGTTTCTCATACACTAACTATGTATAATACATACACCTGGGGCGTATTTTTATAGAACAACAGTTCGATGTACATAGTAAAGTCGATTAATATCTCTCCATTATCCATTTTATATTGTCGATTTCTGGTTCCCACGACACAGGGTAACCTAGTGTGGGGCCAGAAGCAATGTATGTGCCTGTATGTAACTGTTTATGTTTAATATTAATCCAAACATTAAACATAAACAGTTACATACAGACAAGTAGACTCGGCTCCGCAATGTGCGTCGAATTGTAATAGTAAACTACGAAGTTCGCTAATCATCAAAGTTACTATAACTACTGACACTTACCATCCAGTATTCTTAGCCCGACTGTTCATCATGTAAGTCCAGAAAGTGTAGGCCCCTGTTTTATCCGGGTTCAGATGGCGATAGGTGTCTATGAACCCGTCGCTCAACAGCTCGGTCATGCCAGAGCGCTCTTCGTCCGTGAAGCCGGCGTTTTTTCTGTTCGCTGACGGGTTCTTCAAATCTGCAAATAACGATTGTACCAATAGGGTATTGGATTTCAGTCGGTTGGCCGTCCCAGGCAGATATGGCAGGTCAGCCCCTAGATTACTTAACTTTCCACTCTATACAACTCGAAAGAATCAAAATAAGAATGTATAATGACAGTTCGGAGTAGGAGTACGAGGTACCTACCTACTGGGAAAAAGTCCCAGAATGTAACAGTGTGACATAGGTACCAGGAACAAAAGGGCTAAATCAGACAACTTCATACAGTTGAGTCTTACGTAATTGCACCTCAGGTAGAAGTGATGACTGCTTGTTTAGGATGCTAAGAACCACTGCAGATCGCTAAACCAGCGGAGTACCTATAGGCGACAACTATAATACCAACCGATAACCGATCAGTGGCACCGTTTGATTTTATTTAGCTGCGTTACATACACAGGTATATAAAAACGAACTTAAGTCTTAATGGTAGAGTAAAAGTTAGTAACTTATTCCTGATATAGGTACGCGACTTTTTGTCTGAAGAGTCCGACTGGTTGGACTAATGTCTAGTGCTTACGAAAGTTTTAGTTCAAAAAAGCTCCAGTTAGGTTTAAGGCTGATACAGCCTAACATCGCTTATAACATAACAATATCCATTAATCTTTTCTTACCTATTTCATTGTGCGCGACGTTCATATCGCCACAAATAATCACTGGCTTCTTCTTGTCCAACTCCTTCACGTGTTTACGGAACGCCTCGTTCCACTGCAGCCTTTTGTCTAATGTGACTAGCTTCCTCCCAGCGTTGGGCACGTAAGTGCAAATTAGGTAAAACTCTTCATATTCAGCTGTGATGATACGTCCTTCGCTGTCCAACTCTTCGTTTTGAAGGCCGTACTGAACGCTCATGGCCAGCTTCGTCGTGTAAATTCCAACGCCCGCGTATCCATCCTTCTCGCTGCAAAGCCAATAGGCGTGGTATCCTGGTATATTGGCCGCCTCTTCTGGTAATTTATCCTGCGAACATTTCACCTCTTGCAGGCATAGGATGTCTGGTTTCTCATGCTTGATGTAATCCAAGCCACCTTTTTTCATCCACGCTCTAATGCCATCGACGTTCCAACACGCGATTTTGAAGTTCCAGTCCTTGCCTAGTGCATTTTTGGATGAGTTTGAGAAGTCAATGCTTTCGTAATCGGTTGAGGATTTGTTTTTGGCTGGCGCTTTAGCTTTGCTGTCTTTGGTCGGGGCTGGAAAGTGTATGCTTTGTATGAGACTTGATTCTGCCCCATAGTTTTAGTTGGTTAGTTCAGCCAATGAAGGAAATGTTATGTTTGCAAGTAAACTGCACAAGCAAACCATTGAGTAAAAAGAAAAAGGAAAGTTCAAAAAGAATAAATAAAGCCATATGACAATGAATAAATTCCAATCCTTTTATTAACCAAAAGTAATACTAAACAACAACACTTATTAAAGAACACAACATGATAAGATCACCTTAAAATCAGTTATATTAATTACCCTTCTCTTCAGCCTTACGCCGACGCTTGTTAGTTGGCTCCCCAGTATCTTCCAGCTCTTCGTCGGCTTCCTCGGGGGCATCCACAGCTTTCTTCTGTCCTTTCTTACCCTTGGACTTTGAATCCGATGGTTCCTCCTCTAAGGGCTCTTCATCTTTGGCATCACCTGAAAAGATAGATAATTTTGTTTTAATGTATGAAAGTAATTTTGTGTTCTGTAAAATGCCAGATGATTGTCAATTTTAAATATATGTTGAAGGAAAGAAAAAAAAATTCATGGCCATAAAAGTACTGGTTTTAACCTTAACCTAAAAAAAATGTTACTGACCATTTCCTTTCTCCTCTTTTTTAGCAACCTTCTTTTTTTTTCCAGCAGACTCACTTTCTGGTGCCATCTCCTCAGCATCTCCCTTTGTCTGTGCCTTCTTGCTCATAGGCTTCTTGCTCTTGGCTGGCTTTTTCTCATCTTTTTCTGCAACTTCCTTTTGTTCCTCTTCCATTTTATCTTCTTCAGATTCTGGAATGGGATCTACTTTGGCTGCAGGCTTCTTTTTGCCTTTGGGTGCATGCTCTTCGTTTAAGTCCTCTGCAGGGTTTTCATCCTGAGGTTCAGAATCGGATTTAGCTGCAGTTTTCTTCCTGCCTTTAGGTGCAGGCACATCCTCCTTTGTGTCCTGATCAGTTTTATCACTTTGAGGATCAGGAGAAGATTTTGCTGTTGCCTTCTTTCTGCCTTTAGAAGCTGGTTCAGTCTTAACATCCTCTCCATTTTCAGCCTTTTGCTCTGTCTCCTTGTCAGTCTTGGCTTTACGTCCTCTGCCTTTAGAGGCAGGCTTTGCATTTTCTTCAGCAGTTTCATCATCTGCATTATTTTCTTGTTTAGCCTTCTTACCTCGGGCAGTTTTCTCTGACTTTTCAGTTTCTTTTTTAGCTTGTTTTTTCTTCCCTTTGCCATTAGCTACAGGTTCTGCATCCCCATTAGGTTCAACATTTTCATCTATCTGGTCATCATCATCTTTAGGTGTTGGAGATTCTTCTTTATCACCATTTCCATTCAGTTCCGGAGCAGCCTTCTTCCTGCCACGTTTCGCTGGTGGTTCTTTATGTAGTGGTGCTTCATTGAGTTCTTCATGTTCATTAGTCTCAGCAGGCTTTCGTCCCCTTTTTTTCTTTTCTGGTGCAGCTTTTTCCACAATTTCTGGGTCGGAAAGTTCAGGTTCAGCAACTTCAACTTGTTTAGCTTTACCGCGTCCCTTCTTGAGTGTTTCAGGCTCGGCCACTTTGACATCTGCTGCTTTCTGTAAGTAAATGTCAGTAGAGTATGAGGTGCACTTTAGGATGCTGGACTGCATATTTATCAACCCAATTTTAGACGTTTTCATAGCTTTATTCCTGTATACAGGAAGCATTGAACTGAAGGATACATAGAATGAGAAGAGCCTTGCTCTTGTCATTATGAGGAGTAATAAGATTACTATGTACTGAAAAAGAAAAAATACTACTGAAGAAATACTAAAAATCTTTATGGTTAGCCATTTAATTTAGGTTAACTTTCAAGTACATGCACCATTGGGTCCTTGAACAATGTATTAACCTTACTTTCTAGAAGTGGTAATGTCGGCAACAGTCTTATCTATCTTAAATTTTACTTATATCATACTCATTAACAACAGATGCTAATATCGATCGAGTCACCGGCTGTGCCACAATATGGACCGTCGTAGTTAATCTACGCTGGAAATCTGCTGTGCAAGAGACAAAATACTCAAAACGTGATAGGATGCATCATACATTGTCCCGGTATGTTGAGTTCACGAGTCTACAGAAATAAAGAGAATCCAGTTTTGTTTGGCATGCCTCCGCAGAAATATGAAAATAATCGTTACTACTTACCTTTGCTTTTGTTGGGCGAGGTGCCATTTTCACTTTTTTGCACTAGGTTTTGTAATAAAATACCGAAAACGATTTGCAAATACAAAGGACAATGACACGGCGCGGATAAACGCAAAAATGCGGAAAGCAAAAAGTTCCGGCAAAATTGACAGGACAGCCGATACTCCATACGCCACTGCCGCCAAAAAACACAGAACACCTTGGAACACCTATACAAAAAAAATGACTTCAGTCATAGACTATAGATAAGAGAATGTACTCTGTGGAGTAGAGATACCTCAAGATACAAAGTACTAATATTCAAGTGCCACCATCTTAAGGTGCCCATACACGGTACGATCCGTCGCTACGATCATCTGAAACGATATCGTGACGATGTATCGCAACAAAACTGCCGCTCACACATGAAACGATTGGTCGTCACGATCGATCATTTGCTGGTTTGAAAAAACAGAGTGACGACGTGTTCAAATAATTCAAGACGTGACTACAATGGAAAACGAACTTCTTTTTCTTAGTTTTGTGGCAGTAACTTTGATTCGGTTACGGAAAAAAAGAAACAAACCTAGAAAAATGTGGGTTAAGAAATGGCTATTAAAACGACATCAGTACTCGCATGTAAATATTTTAAAAGAATTACGGTTCCATCCAAAAGACTGGCACAACTACATGAGAATGACTGAACCTACGTACCTAAAATTATTGAAATTAGTATCACCTAAAATACAGAAGCACGATACAAACATGAGGCAAGCTGTCAGTATTCACGAACGCCTTAGTGCAACTTTGCGTTTCCTAGCCACTGGACGATCCTATGAAGATCTAAAGTTCTCATCTATCATTTCACCACAGTTACTGGGGAGAATCATCCCAGAAACCTGCGCCGCCATTTACGAAGCATGTCACGACTATTGTAAGGTATGTACTGCAATAAAACATAAATCATTCTTAATAGTTATAATCATTTATTTTCCATTCATATAGGCAGTTAAACATGGTAGGTACATAGTTAAACATTAGGATTGAAAGTTTTCAAAAAAATAAATTAAATTTTGTTCTTTTGCACCTGACAACTGTTCTCCCGTAGGTCTCTGTCTGGCTTGGAGTAAAGGTGGAGTTTGAGGTTTGGAGGACTGATTTTCAGGAATGTGTAACAGTGTAGTCTGTTCTTCTGGTGGTGTCTGAATTTCTTGTTGATTTGAAGGAATGTTCTGTGACAAATGAGACTGTGAGAATGGAGACTCCTGAGGTTGAGAGTAGGGAGATGTCTGTGGTTGATAGTGTGAAGAAGTGTGAGATTGAGAGTATGGGGAAGTGTTAGGTTGAGAGTATGGAGATGTGCGAGGTTGAGAGAATGGAGATGTGCGAGGTTGAGAGAATGGAGAAGTATTTGGTTGCCAATCTTGGGAAGAGTAATTTAAAATATTATTTACTCTACTTACACATTGTCTATTCAGGTTCCCAAGTTCGGCTTCTAACAAGGTTTCATCAATAATTTTTTCCGCCCAGATCCGTTGATCTTTAGGTAATGATTTTAATTTAGAAGCTACAGTTTTTCCAAATATGTCACATGTATCGTCAGGTTTAAGAGACAAAAATTTTTTATTTATATTGTCAAGAGTTAAATCTATTGTTGAATTTGACACCTGCGAAGATTTCTTGCGCTTTAATTGACTTGGTGTAGGTGGAGGTGGTAAAATATCGTCATTTTCAGCTTGAGTTCCACTTGGTGACGGATTTTCGTTGGCATCTTCATGTTGTTCCTCTGTAATCGTCTGTAATAAAAGAAATTTGATTTGTTTCAGTTACCTTCGAATGAAAGTGAATGGAAAGCAATTGGAGCTGATTTCGAAAAACGATGGAATTTTCCCAATTGTCTTGGCGCTGTTGATGGCAAGCATATTAAAATAAAACCGCCGCCTGAATCTGGTTCATATTTCTTTAATTATAAACACTTCCACAGTCAGGTTCTGATGGCAATTGCTAATGCTAATTATGAGTTAATTTATTTTCACTTTGGTACAAACGGCCGAGTGTCTGACGGTGGGGTTATAAAAAATACAGATTTTCATCAAAAACTTATAAACGGTACATTGGGGTTGCCACAACCAGATTCAGTGAATGGAATAACGCTTCCTTATGTGTTTGTTGGAGATGAAGCTTTTGCTCTAAGGAATAATTTTTTGAAACCATTTTTAATTACCGTTTATCCCGAGCAAGACGCATAATTGAAAATGTATTCGGAATTTTAGTTGCTCGGTTTGGAATACTGAAAAATGGAATAAATTTGGACTTAGATAATATTACTCCAGTGGTGATGGCTTGTTGTGCACTACATAACTTTTTACGCCGTGAAAATCCAGACACCTACTCCCCGCAAGATAGCTTTGATAGAGAAAACTATGAAGTTGGAGAGATTGAAGAAGGTCTACATAGTAACTTGATTGGTCTCGAGAGAAGAAGGGGATCCGGTTTTCACTCAGCAACAGAAAATAGAAATTTGTTTGTAGATTATTTTAATGGAATCGGTGCAGTTCCTTGGCAGAACAATTATGTGTAGCACTTAAGTACATAAGTTAATTTAAGTTGGAATTTAAATAAAGATTTGTACTCACCGACTTTGTGGAACTTTCTCCTTCACGTGGCATTTCTTGGTCTTTTAAGAACATTAAATTTTCAAAATATGACAGTTTAGGCGAATAAACTTCGTCAGCACTGCTTCCGGATAACAGCGAATCATTCTGTTTCTTCAATTCTTTACGAAAGACTGTCCTTAGGTTATTAATTTTCTTTTTAACTTTATTCAAATCAGCAGTTCTGTCAATTATTTTCATTTTCTCCAAAAGTACATTATAACACACCGTTCTCTTCACGTTGTTGTGATAATCTTTATGTCTTATTTTCCATAAAGGCTCTTGTTCTCTGAATAATTCAATAAATTCAATCAAATCGTCGTTACTCCATGTAGTCATTTTGTTGTTTCGTTCGTCGAGTGTAGGCTAGGTACGTAGACAATAGACATGCAGCGCGTGCGGCGGCCGGCGTTGACTGAGACAAAAATCGAATCGTTGATCGCAAGGCGCCATACACTGTCGATTTATCGTTACGATTGGTCTGATCGCAAGGGATTCTGTGACGACCTCCGATATCGTTTGCGATCAAGTAAATCGTTAACGATGTGAACATACACTGGCGATCCGTCGTTTCGATCGGTCTGCAACGACGGATCGTACAGATCAATCGTACCGTGTATGGCCCCCTTTAGCTGTTCAATTGATAGCGGCACAGTGGGCTGATTTTTTTAATTATATATTTATTTTTACAGGGCCTGTACGAAACTTTAGCCCTAACGGATGTTCGGAAAACATTTGTTACAAAAAATTGAACTTTACGCCATGATGGCTGAAAACGGAATCCACAGTGGGCTGAAAATCGCTTCCCATAGACTTAGAGATCGAATGTTCAATTGTTGATTTTTTTTCACAGGAATCCACTAAGTTGTGATGTTAGGTATGATTTTATTTCATCCGAGATGAATGCTCCTCCTCTATCAGAATGAACGTAGCTCGGAGTGCCAAATACATGGAACAAGTCTCTTAGACATTTTATGACTGTACTGGAGGACACATCTTTACAAGCATAAGCGAATGGGAACCTTGAATATTCGTCTATTATAGTCAATATATATCTATTTGCTCCCGATGATGGTAACGGTCCTTTGAAGTCCATGCTCAGCCTCTCGAATGGGGCGGTCGCTTTTATTAGTCTTCCTTGTGATTTATAGAAACGAGGTTTTACTTCAGCGCAGATCGCACAGTTTTCTGTCATAGCCTTAATGTCGGAAATTGAGTAAGGCAGATTCTTTGATCTCACCCAATGAGTCATTCTTACAACTCCCGGGTGACAAAGTAGTTTGTGAAGGTTGTACAATTTATCAGTATTTACGTTCGCACAAACTCTTGAAAGTGCATCTGCTACTATGTTCTCTTTCCCTGGCCGATATACAATGTCGTACTTATAGCATGAGAGTTCAAGGCGCCAGCGTTCAATTTTTTCATTTTTGATTTTGTTGCTATGTTTCTGATCAAACATAAACGAAACCGATCGTTGGTCTGTTATCAGGAGGAAGTGTCTGCCTATAAGATAGTGCCGCCATTTCTTTAGAGATTCGACAACAGCACACGCTTCTTTTTCGATTGAACTTTGCCGCTTTTCGGAGTTTGTCAGGGTTCTTGAGAAAAATGCCACTGGTCTATTCTTTTGTGTTAGCGTTGCAGCTAGGGAGTGGTCAGAAGCATCTGTCTCTACCGTAAACATTTCGTGGTCGTCGATAGCAGTCAACACAGAGTCGGCTATATCTAGCTTCAGTCGGTTGAAGCTTAAGGTCGCTTCTTCTGTAAGCGGGAATGTAGTGATGACCAGCGGGTGGATTTTCTCAGAAAAGTTGTGAATCCATTTAGAGTAGTGTGCAAACATACCGAGTGTTCTTCTAAGTTCCTTTTGATCCGATGGCGGTGGCAGATTTACCAAGGGTTCCAATCTTTTCTTGTCTGGTTTGATTTCATTGTTTTGGATTGTATATCCTAGTAAATTGATAGAATCGACACAGAACACGCTTTTCTCTATGTTGATAGTCAGTTGGTATTTTTCGACAGCTTTCATGAATTTGTCTAGATTAACGTCATGATCTACCTTGTCTTTGCCGCAAATAGTAATATCGTCGAGGTAGGCGTACACTCCTGTTAGTTTCTCCGTGTCTATTACGTATTGTAGTGCTCTTTGGAATGCGGCTACGCCATTTGTCACGCCAAAAGGGATTCTTGTAAATTGGTAAAGCTTCCCGCAAGCTTCGAATGTTGTGTATATTTTTTCCTTTTCTAGGATTTTTATTTGATGATAAGCGCTTTTCAGGTCGATTTGACTGAAGAAGTTGTTCTTAGCAACTTTTGCCACGATAGTCTCTATTTTCTGTAGGGGATAGGCATCTAGTAATGTATATTTATTGATAGTTAATGAATAATCTATTACCATTCTCCTACGGTGAATGCCGTCTCCTCCTGTTACTAGCACTTGCGCTCTCCACGGTGATATGCTCGGTTCTATTACTCCGTCTTCCAGGAGTTTAGTGACTTCAGCCTTGATGAACTCTTCATCATCTCTTTTGTAATTTCTTGATTTGATGGCAATAGGTCTTATATCTGGAGACATGTTTGTGAAGACAGACACGGCGGGTACAGTAGCGGCCATGACGCTACAAACTTTAAGAGCTTCTTTAGGGCCTCCAAACTCCAGCATCAATGATTCGTGATCCTTTAAAAGGTCATGCCCTATGATGACGTCAGCGCAAAGATTATTTACGATCAGGAGAGGTAATTGTTTGTAAACATGCGACTGAATCTTGAGAGTGGCATAGCACATACCTTTGACAATAGATGTGTGGTCGTGGGATGCGAGAGTTATAGATTGGTTGCAAGGCTTTCTTTTGAGCTTTAGAGTACTTGCCAGATTACTGTCGATAAAACTCAATGTACTCCCCGTATCTATGAGTGCTTCTGCTTTATGCTCGTTTATCGTAATTGGAGTTGTTGCTTTTGAGAGTGCGCCCGGCGCTGCTGCGGATATCGCCATCAGGTTTTCTGAACTGTTATGTGTGACGTCTTGCATGAAGTTTATGTTACCGTCGCTCCTGCAAACTTTAGCGAAGTGGCCTTTCTTTCCGCATTTCAGACAAGTGGCCTTGAAGGCTGGACATTTGAATCGGGGGTGCAGAGTGGGGCTTCCGCAAAAAAAGCACGATTTCTTGTGAGAGACTTGATGCAGGGCTACGGCGATGCCCTCTGAACTAGTTGAAGGTCTCGCTTGAGTTTCATTGTTTTGACTGATATTAGCTGAATAATTGCTCATGTGAGGGACAGTGTAAGACTTTGTATTCCTCTCGGCCATTTCTAGGGAGCACGCTTGATTATGTGCGCCGTCAAGCGTTAAAGTGAGGTTCTCTAATAACCTTTGTCGGATAGCGTTCGATGATAGTCCTCGAATGAACGCGTCTCGTATGTACTCACTTTTATGTTCCTCGGCTGTGCACGCTTTGAAGTTACAGTTTTGCGATAGATTTTTCAGTTCACGCAGGTATTCATCAACCGATTTACCTTCGTGCTGCCTTCTTGTGGCTAGTATGTGTCTCGCATGTACTTCGTTTTTAGTTTTCACATACGATTTTTCTAACTGGACAATGGCACTTTTGAAGTCCTGGCATTCCGATATCAATGAGAAAACTGTAGGCGATAGGTGGTTTGCGAGTAACATGAGTTTGGTTACCTCGTTAGTGGAATTTGGAAATTCGGCAGATATGAAGTTATTAAAGGTGTAGTACCAGTGTTTCCATTTTAACTCGGAGCCGACGCTGCTGGAGTCAGTCTCAAATCGGTCTGGTCTTAAAAACCGTGACATGTTCTGGACTGGTGGAACTTCCGAATCTCCTTTATTAGCCATGGTTGCTTCAGAACTTTTTAGCTTATTAAATTGTCGGACATAAAAAGAAGTAGAACCTTTAATTAGGCTTTAATAAGCTAAAAGAATTACACATTGGAAAATATAGACAAGCTTTGTTTACGCAGTGACAGTAGTGACATTTGACACATTTCTTCATATTACGACACTAAGGAAGGCTAATCTGTCAATATATTTGAATATCAGTACTTTTCAATTCATTTCAGTCAATATAAGTACTTTTTTTTTTCACTTAGTTAAAAAAATGTATGGAGATTACTATAAAATTGGCCATAACTTGATTATCGCTCATTTGCGCGTTATTTTCTTCAACACGATTATTGCCCTTCATTATTTTGGATTTTTCTACATACTGCACTGTGGGCGCACTCATGCGGTTTTAGTCGAAAAAAAAATGAATTTAAAATATTTTTTCAAGTTATTTATGCGTATATTTTGTTTAAATTATGTACTTATATGAATATTAAGAATCATAAAATATAACTAAACAATTACATGTAAAAATAAATATGCCTACTTGTATAAGTACACCATTAAAATACTAGCTACAAATCCTTTACATTACAATAGGTACAATAAATATGAATAAAAGAATTACAATAATAAATTGTAAACAAAAATCATATAAACTATTCATCTAAATCAGTTTCTTCCTCCGTATCTGCGTCACTTTCAATATTTTCGACGTTACAGAACTCAATATCATTTTGTTGTAATAATAAAAGATCTAACGCTTCTTGACTCATTTTTTTCTTTAATGCTACCCTCATAACTGGTCGCACTGAAGAAATAAAAGGATCAGAAGTGAGAAGCATCCTTTTAATGACATCTTCGTTTGCTGTTCTTTCGCGAGTGAAATTCTCTGTAACGTCGAAAATCCTTGTTGCGAGCTTCGGATGCTTCTTCAGATAAGATCCCAGTAGGGACCAGGGACATCCTTATAATTTCAGCACCATGAATTAGCAACTTATGCACTGTAGCTGGCATATAGTACCAGCTGTATTGATCCAGGTACCTTTCTGCAGTACTTCGGGCATATTTTTTGTACTTATCGACATTTATTTCTTCACCAAACGTAATGACTTGAAGTATTACTGCAAATCTTCGAATCAATTCTTCATCCACTCCTGTTACCTGGGCTGTCTGTTTTGGGTCTTCGAAAATTTTTCGTGCGGTATTTCCATCGTTTGTCGTTCCAGAGCCCTGTTTGACCACGTCGACGAGAAGTCCAAGCTCCTGTCGGAATTGGTCTTGCAGCAGCTGCTTTTTGGCCAACATGACAGCCTTCTGTTTGAAGTGCCGTGGGGTGCCGGCTTTAGAATAGTGCCCCCCCATCTCAGCCCGTGGGTGCCGTAAAAACCGGCAAAGGGACACATCACCAGGAGGTGGGCAGCAGCGCCTTCTGCGGAAATGCTTCTCACTGCGCTCGCCAACCCGCATGCCAAGCGTGGCGAGTATGGCAAATACCCTCATGGCAGTACATAAAAAAACCAGGCCCCCAGTCCCCGGCAGCTCCGCTATTCCTGGCTACGGTAGCGGCCACGGTAACGGCGGAGCAAGGGGTGCTAAGAATCTCCGGCAGAGATCCGGCTACCACCCCGAACAGCGAAAACGACTGGCCCTGGTAACACACAACATTCGCACAATGAGGACGGAGGAAAAGCTAATTGAGCTGGAAGAGGAAATGGGTAGGTTACACTGGGATATCCTAGGGTTATCTGAAGTCCGTCGAGAGGGCGAGGACACGATAACCCTGAAATCCGGTAACCTGCTCTACTACCGGGAGGGCGAGCGACAGTCCCAGGGTGGTGTCGGGTTTCTCGTCCACAAGTCCCTCGTGAACAACATTTTGGCCATCGATAGTGTGTCGAGCAGGGTGGTATACCTAATACTCAGAATATCTAAGAGGTATTCGCTGAAGGTCATTCAGGTATACGCGCCGACCTCGTCACACTCCGATGAGGAGGTAGAGGCGATGTATGAGGACATTAGTAGGGCCATACATACCTCGGAGACCTATTTTAATGTGGTCATGGGGGACTTCAATGCGAAGCTGGGCAAAAGAAGCGAAGGCGAGATGAGAGTGGGGCAATTTGGTCATGGGCAACGGAACCCTAGGGGACAGAGGTTGGCCGACTTCCTGGAGAAAGAGGGACTCTTTATGATGAACTCTTTCTTTCAGAAGCCACCTCACAGGAAGTGGACCTGGTTGAGTCCCGATGGTTCCACGAGAAACGAGATAGACTTCATCCTGACCTCCAAGAGACAGATATTCAATGATGTCTCTGTGATCAACATGGTGAAAACCGGAAGCGATCACCGAATGGTAAGAGGCACATTGAATATCAATGTCAAACTTGAGAGGTCCCGTCTCATGAAGTCCACGCTCCGACCTACTCGTGCCCATATCCAAAACCCCGAGAACTTTCAACTCGAATTGTCAAATCGCTTCGAATGCCTGGAAAGCGCCGCATCGGTGGACGAGATCAATAACAGGTTTGTAGAAACTGTTCGTACAGTGGGCTCGAGGTTCTATAAACCCAACCGAGCGAGCAGACCACAAAAGCTCTCAAACTATACTCTCGACCTCATGGCTAAACGTCGCTCGTTGCAACTGCAGTCCTCCAGAGATGCTGAGTCATATAGGCAGCTCAATAGACACATATCAAAGTCTATGCGGCACGATATTCGTTCCTTTAATACCGAACGTATTAAAGAGACTATAGAGCGGAACAAAGGCTCTAAAGTGTTCGCAAGAGACATGTCTATTGGGCAAAGCCAGCTGACGAAGCTGAAAAGAGAGGACGGCAGTATAGCGTCGACCAAGTCAGAGGTACTGAGGGAGATTGAGGGCTTCTATGGACAGCTATACACCTCAGTCGCAAAACCTGTTAGCAGTTTGCACAAAGACCCAAGAGCCAAACTGACCCGACATTACACCGAAGATATCCCGGACATCAGCCTGTACGAGATTAGGATGGCCCTGAAACAGCTTAAGAATAACAAGGCACCAGGAGAGGACGGAATTACTTCGGAGCTTCTGAAAGCGGGTGGAACACCGGTACTTAAAGTCCTTCAGAGGCTCTTCAATTCCGTCGTGCTCGAAGGAACAACGCCAGAAGCATGGAACAGAAGCGTGGTGACGCTGTTCTTCAAGAAAGGGGATAACACTCTATTGAAGAACTACCGACCCATCTCGCTTCTGAGCCATGTTTATAAGCTGTTCTCGAGGGTCCTGACGAATCGTCTCGAACGCAGGTTTGATGACTTCCAGCCTCCCGAACAAGCCGGTTTCCGAAAGGGCTATAGTACCATAGACCACATTCACACGCTGCGGCAAATTATACAGAAGACTGAGGAGTATAATTTGCCATTATGCTTAGCGTTTGTGGACTATGAGAAAGCCTTCGATTCGATCGAGACATGGGCGGTGCTCGAGTCTCTCCAGCGCAGCGAGGTGCTGAAGTGCTTGTACCACAACGCCACCATGTCGGTCCGAGTACAGGAGCAGAATTCGGAGGCAATTCCACTGAAAAGAGGCGTGAGACAGGGAGATGTCATATCTCCGAAACTGTTCACGAACGGACTGGAAGATGCCTTCAAGCTTCAGGAATGGCAGGAACGCGGCATCAATATCAATGGCGAGTACATCAGTCACCTTCGATTTGCCGACAATATTGTAGTCATGGCAGAGACGCTGGAGGACCTCGGCATAATGCTCGAAGACCTCAGTCGAGTCTCCCAACGGGTGGGCCTTAAAATGAACATGGACAAAACAAAGGTCATGTCGAACGCCCGTGTTGTGCCCACCCCAATAACAGTGGGGAACTCGACTCTCGAAGTTGTAGACGAATACGTCTACTTAGGACATACAGTCCAATTAGGCCGGTCCAACTTCGTGAAAGAGGTCAATCGTCGAATCCAACTCGGCTGGGCAGCGTTCGGGAAACTCAGAAAAGTTTTTTCCTCCGATATACCTCAATCCCTCAAAACAAAACTGTACAACCAGTGTGTGTTACCAGTGATGACTTATGGCACTGAAACGTGGTCTCTTACCATGGGCCTCATAAGAAAGCTCAAGGTCACGCAACGAGCTATGGAGAGGGCTATGCTCGGAATTTCTCTACGGGACCGAGTCAGAAATGATGAGGTCCGTAGACGAACGAAAGTCGTCGACATAGCCCGGCGGATTAGTAAGTTGAAGTGGCAGTGGGCGGGGCACATAGCACGCAGAACTGATGGCCGATGGGGCCGAAAAGTTCTCGAATGGAGACCACATATCGGCAAGCGCAGCGTAGGACGACCAGCCACAAGATGGACAGACGATCTCATCCAAGTGGCGGGAAGACGCTGGATGCAAGCCGCTTCCGACCGGTCTTTTTGGAAATCCATGGAGGAGGCCTATGTCCAGCAGTGGACTTCTTGTGGCTGAATGATGATGATGATGACAGCCTTATCTGTATCTCCTCTTACTGCCCAAGTTTTCAACTCCAGTCTGTATGCTATATGTAGCAAACATTCCATGCAGTTAATTTGAGCATGTAAGGGAGATAAGCCGAATTTCAACATGTTGTCGGCTACTTCTCTTCGTATTACTGCATCAATATTGTTCATCTCGCTCGGTTTTGCTAGACATAAGTAGCAAGTTGCACTGGATCGAGCTTCGGATAAATAACTGCAAACTTTTCCGTCGATCATAGTCATGACTAGATCATGATTTATTTTTATATTTCTGCATTCTGAGGGCACCAATGCACCTATTTCGTCTTCCATTTTCTTCATTTCTTCTTTGACGTGGGACTCGCTTTCTTTTGCGAAGATAAACTATACAGGTCTACAGTAGAAAACTGAGCATGGCTTCGGGTTTCTCCATACAACTTCAGTCCCGTTAGTTAACTGCAGCGGAACAAGTGTTGTCATAAACAGAGATTCATCTGTTTCACCTCCTTCAATGCTTTGCTTGTATCTGCTTTGGCTTGATGAACCATCGAACCCCCACTTGGATAGCAAAACCAGTGTCTTACCCATATAAGCAGCCGCTTCTGGTAAGGTTTTCAAAATTTGTTGTATGGTTATATTTAACAGAGCTTGGAGATCTATTTTCGCCATGGTGTCATTTATAATGAAGGCTTGATCCGGAGGATAACAGTTTGACTTGGCTTGCTGAATATTGAAATACGATGGGTAGAAATCTGTTAAGCCCTCACGAATTGTCACCTCTCTCAGACTAATATATTTACACTTTGATAATCCCAGAGACAATAAAAGACCTAGCGCTTTTTCTGGTGTAAGTGCAGTTTTCTTTGACTTGTTAATTTCTATATCATTATAGATTTTTACTGCTTCTTCAGGATTCTTCATTAAATGTTCTATTACTTTACCTAAACATTCGTTTCCCTCTTTCTTAAATTTTTCTAATATGACACAGATTGACTCATCGGTGTCTTCATGGCTTTCATGTTGTAGTCTCCTTTTCCTTTGTTTTGCTCCCAAAGATTCAAATGGTTTTCTTCAAAATGGTTTTACGACGTAATTCGTAATTCTGCATTGAAAAGGTTCACCTCCTCACCTTTTCTCTCTGATGCCGAATCTTCCATATCAGGCTGGAAGTCATCTTCAGAATTGGTACCATACAGTGCCACTTCTTTATCAAGAAAAACCTATCAATATCTTCTATATCTTGTAACATAAAATACCTGTTTTTGCCGCCTTTTAGACCCAAAAGAGGATTTGTTTAGAGTTCATCCCTATCGCAAATAAAAAACCTAACCGTTCACGATAAGAAAAAACCGCAACGCTTCAACGAAATTTTTAAAGTTCAAGCGCAGTGCCGCTCCAAAAATGATATTCTTGGCCCAATGCCGGCGCTGCAATCACTGAAAGAACTTTACTAGGCGTTAGCACGCACCGGTGCGTGGCCGGCCCCTTGCTTGAGCTATCTCCACACGCACCGGTGCGTGGGTGGCAGCGAAGTTGTTAAAACCTGGTTTAAACTAGCCTGGTTTAAACCTGCTTTCTTGTTTTTTTTACTTACCTCACAATCGATATGTAAAGCAGAGTGTTTACCTCGGGTGTACATCAATTGCATACTCGGGCTAATTAGCGCCCTCGCTGCGCTCGGGCGCCAAAAACCTCGTATGCAATTGATGTCATACAGCCCTTGGTTAACAATCTACTATTATTGGGATTTGCGATTTAATTTAATTTGATTGTGATAATAATAAATATAGGGTGATGTGGGGTAAATGCAATAACGGGGAAAATGTAATAAGGTATGTTGATAGCTTTGTTTCTAAATATACTGGTGGTGCCATCTCTGATTAGGTCTGAGCATTTAAAGCAGTATGCGCCAACCATTTTTCGGAACTGTTTTATCGACAGATGAGTGAGTGACATTTCATTTCCTGAGAGACGTCAGTGCCGCGTGTTACACAAATTAATAACCTAATTTTCAAATCGTTTTTCATCTTCGGGCCAAAGGTAAGTTTTTGAGTATATTTGTTTTAGGGTGATTATATTGAGTCTAAACAATTTAACTAAGCATGTATTTCCAAATTATTGCTACTGGTTATTATGTCAGGACCGTTATTACATTTGCCCCTTGAAATTTGAGGCTTGGGGCAAATGTGATAGCATGACTCGGGGCAAATGTAATATTCTATCACATTTACCCCATTTATTCTTATTTGTTCCAGATGGTGCGAAACTATGTTAAAAAGAAAGGCGTTGAACCCAAATATTCCGAAGAAAAATTACAAAGAGCTCTTCATGAAATACAGGCAAAAACGCTAACAGTACATAAGGCTTCCGTTATATATGGAATTCCGTTTACAACATTGTACTGTCGGGTGAAGGGTACACGAGGTGCCATTAAGAAATCTAAAGGACGAAAACTGCCCTTCCCGAAAATGTCGAAAACGATCTGGCAATGTCTGTAAAGACATTGGCTAGATGGGGCTTTGGTCTCAGTCGGAAAGAAATTATAGAGCTCGTACGTCAGTTCGTTAAAGCAAATAAAATAAAAACACCTTTCAAAGAAGACACGCCGGGAGAAGACTGGTTCCTCAGTTTCAAAAGACGACATAATTTGTCAATTCGAAAACCTGAAGCATTGGAGTATGCGCGAAAAAAGGCCGCCACAGACCCATTTATAATATATGGTTATTTCAATATTTTAAAAAAGATTCTGACTGAGCTCCAATTGGAAAATAAACCAGAACAGATCTGGAATCTGGACGAAAGTAGCTTGAGTATAGATCCATCTAAATCAAAAGTCGTTGGAGAAAGAGGCGAAAGCTCATCCAGAGTCACTAGCACCTCTGGAAGAGAAAACACGACGTTTGTGCTGGCTGCGAGTGCTTCCGGTCGTCGAGCACCACCTTTAATCATCTTCAAAGGGAAAAATATCTGGGACCAATGGAAGGCTCCACCAGATGATGAATACCCCGGTACGGCTTATGCTGCCACTCCAAATGGTTGGATGGATACAGAAATATTTAAAAACTATTTCGAGAAAGTCCTTATACCAGCTCTGGGTGAGGAACGACCTGTCTTGGTCATATACGATGGTCATACCACACATGTTTCGCTTGACCTCGTCAAACTGGCTATCGCGAAAGACATAACAATTCTAAAACTGCCGGCTCACACTAGTGACCTACTGCAGCCATTAGACGTTTCTGTGTTTAAATCGTTCAAGCAAAAATGGGACCAAACTCTTGTCATGTGGCAGCGACAGCATGTTGGTCAAAAACTACCAAAATCGCTGTTTTCAAAATTTTTGGGAGAAACTTGGGTAAAAGTCAGTGAAGATGTAATCATGAGTGGGTTTAGAAAAGCAGGCATTTTCCCATTCAATTCTGACGCCATCCCTAGAAGCAATTTTTCTGTTGAAGCCTTGGAACGCTGGGAGAGGCCCCAACTAGAAGCCGAAGGAAATAGAGAAGATATTGTTAAGCTTGCGGATGAATTTGAGCACAACAAGCATCCAGAACGCTCACGTAGTTCGTCGCCATCAATTTTAAATCCATCAGCTTCTGTAGAGGCCACTCCAACAACATCACTATCGTCAACTGTAAATTTGCCAGATTTACAAAATTCAATCGTTCTAACTCCACATGCTAAGGAGAAACAACCCCCCAGCACCGAGTCTATCGCACCATTGACAATGGAACAGATCATTCTTGCAAATATACACCAAAAACACCTCCCAATAAACAGAAAAGACGTAAAGTTGCTTCAGGTGCTAAAGTGGTTACGTCAACTGAAATGCTTGAATTATTGAAAAAGAAAGAAAATACAAAGACAGACAAAAAAACAAAAGTTACTACTAAACCAAGAAAAACAGGAAAAGGGAAGAAAAAGACTGAGGATAGTACCGATGCAAATTCAGAAAATGAAGCTAAAGAAAAACCTAAAAAACGAGCAAAGAAAGGAAAAGGAGAGAAAAAGACGAATGATTCAGATAGTGATAGTACGGAAGCAGGTTCAGAAAATGAGAGTGAAAAAATTATAAAAAAATCAACAAAGAAAGGAAATAGAAAGAAAAATACTGAAGATTCAGATAGTGATAGTACCGATCCAGGTTCTGAAACTGTACCTTATGCAAATTCTGATAAAAGTGCATGGATGGAAGAGGAGGTGGAAGGAGAGATAGAATCAGACAAAGAAAATAATATCAACGAAACAATTGAAAAAAAAAATATTGAAATAAACAAATGGGTTATTGTAAAATACGCCTTAAAAAAAGGACTAAGGTTTTATGTGGGCCTCGTGCAAAAAAAGTTGGGCAACCGTTGGGAGGTAAAGTTTGCACGATGTAAGAAAAGTAGCTTTGCATGGCCGTTAATGGAAGATATTGACGTGATCACAAATGATTCCATCGTCAGGATATTACCATCTCCTGAGATCACAAAAAGCGGCCTAATAAACTTTGACTTTAAATTCCAAAATATGATTATTTCCTAATTTTGTTTCTTAGAATACTTTGACTTATTTAAAAATAACAGCATAATTTCTAAAAAAAAGTTCATTACTCTGTAACTTTTTGCCCGATCTCCGTCAAATAAAAACCTAAATTTATTTAAATGTTTGTATTTTATTGCTTTCACCCCAGATGTAAAGCTAACTATCTTATACTAGAATCAACATTATTTATTACATTTGCCCCTGAACACTGGGTAAATGTAATAGGCGACCCATTTTACTTTAACATGGGTTACTTTCATGTTATTGAAATTATATAAACTTAACTAACTACGTGAAACAATAGCCTGATATATGCTCCGTACACACAATAAGTTATACTAATAGATCATTTAGGAGTGAACCGTGATCTATGGTTAAGTACAGTTTTCTAGCTATGGCACTCGCATTTACCCCACTTCACCCTAATACAAATTGATTGAATATTGTACCTGTGTCAAGTCAGTGGAATAAAGGCTATTTTTATTTTTTATTTTATTTATTATTGGTATTTGAATCACGGTACATAATTTAATATTAAAATACCTCTATTAAGATTTCGTTTTTAAGTCCTCCAAAATTTTATTGAGTTACCGCTTGCGGCCTTCTAGACACTTCCATAAAACTATAATATTGTGTGGTTTATTTTAACTGTCAGTCAGTTCTGACAGTTGCGTTTCGTTCACTTTGTGCGGTTGGTTGGTTTAGATAGTCGACGTGTTGGTTCTTAGAGTTAAAAAAATACAAATTACGGCCTATGATTAACTAAAATAACCATGGTAAGTTATCTAACAACATTCCAAACTTGATTTATGCTCAAAACCTCATTAAATTATGTTAGTTTCAATGTTTAGGTTATACTCTAGACCGAATTTTTCAACTACCAAAAGTTCCTTCTTTAGGCTGACGCAACCCATTTAAATGCTGGGAAACTATATAGATGTAGTACTGAAGTACTCCTGTTGCGACACGAGGTTCAATATCCTGTAAAATGTTGTACTTTTCGTTTTTCAGTAAGATTTCTACCCTCTCACAAACCATATGTTACAGTCCTTGTACTCATTGCCCTACTCGTTTTAACCATGCTCTATATGTACTAGTAAAATGTTACGCTACATTCCCCTCAGGCCGCCCTGGACCGTAAGGGAACCTTCAAAGTCGAATATCTTCAAGATATTGAGAAGAAAGTCCAAGAGAGATGGGAGACAGAGAAAGTTTTCGAAGTGGAAGCTCCAGAAGATGGCAAATCCCATGAGAAGTTCATGTGTACCTTCCCATATCCATACATGAACGGACGCCTGCATCTGGGACACACATTCTCACTTTCAAAATGTGAGGTAAGTATTGTATTTACCTATCTTGGTCCTATGTTATTTCGTTAAGTTGTTAGAAACTATATAAAATCAAAAACTTTGCCTATTTATCAGAGAAGTAAAATCAATTTTCCAACTGTGTAGTCTTTGAGAATGATTCCTTACTGTATTTTGGTATAATTTGAGTTATTTTCGTGGTGGGGTTTGGGCACATATCCCAGTCTATTAGAGCAATTCTTCAATGTTGGAGGCTATGAAACACTAACAAACTGCTTTTGTGTTATGATAATATCCGTGCATGGCGTGAAGAACTTGATAAGTCCAAAATGGCAATTTTACAGGGCAGCGATTTTAAAGTTTGAAATTTTCTCCAAAATCCGTTTTCATCTTGAACTTATCTTTATAGCTTGATTAATGGATAATTTTATGTGATCTTTCTAATGATTTTACGTATTCTCCTGAAATCTGCTTATTTTTAAAGATATTAGACCTATCAACATACTGCCCAGAGACTTATCAACTTATTCTCCATACATTAGTGCTCAAACCAGTGAAAACATTGTTTAATTTAATTCCTAAAAATCAGTTTTTCAGTGTAATTGAAATGTCTAAATTGCTTTATGAGTAACTTTAGATGTTTTTTCAAATGTATTTATGCTTTTCTTTCTTAGTATCTTATTATTCATAATAATTGACTTATCAACATGTTCACCGACGATTTATGTTGATAAGTCATTGGTTGCACAAGTTGTATTCACTATAGAGTTGGGGATCAATAATACACATTTATCGTTTTTACTAAAAAAATTTAATAAAAATGCTTATAATTAAATTTTAATCATTAGGGAATGCAAGCGCATTTTTTGTTATACCTAATTATAAGAGTAAGGCCCGGTTTTTCAATAGTCAGATAAAACTTAACTGGAGAATAAAACTGATGTTGTCACTGTCTTGTCGTCTGATTTAGACAGTGACAGCATTCAATTTATTCTCCAGTTAAGTTTTATCTGACTATTGAAAAATTGGCCTTAAATGAAAAATTAGAACGACTTTTGTTCTGAGTGTCATATTGAACTTCGAAATTCTCTAACAACAAACTATTGTTTTGTCGAACTAAGTCTTGTCGAATGTGTGTTCTGTCTAGGCATTGTAATAGTCGAACCAGAGTCTTGTCGAAGTAATCGCTTTGTCGAAGTTGGAGAATGTCGAAGTTCAAAATGACACTCTTTTTTCGATACTGTCCTTATTAGGTATATTGTATGTAACCATTAAGGTAATATTTAAAGTCCATATTTGAATTATATTATTTTTGCCCGGTGGGAGCAGAGTCGTGTAAGTGGGCTATGACCTTTAGGTTGCCAGAAGAAAGCTTCTCCCTGCTCATTTTCAGAGAAAAGGGCCATTTTTTAGATTTGAACTTTGAGTATAAGTAGATAAAACAATATATTAATTACTAACGTTTTCGTGTTAGGGCCCTCGCCCACGGCGGCTTTTTATAGCGCTGCAGTAGCGATGCGGTGGCGCGTTCACCGCGCTACAGCCGCGATGCGGTCGCTAGCTGTGTGCCCTCGCCCACGTAACCACGTTTCTGTCGCGATGCGAACGCGCCACCGTAGCAATGCAAGCGCGCGTTAGCATCGCTACAGCCGCGCGCTTGCATCGCTACAGCAAGTTTCGAGTGACATTGGGTTCAATCGATCGGGGGTCAATACCACAGTGCAATAACTATAAGGATAATAAATTAACATAGTATTTGGTTTTTCTTACCTTATGGTTATTGTTAGTCGTTCTTCAGCTGATATGATTGTCTCATCACTGTATTCTGCGTGTCAACTCTGATTTTACAATGGAAAGCAATTGAATCATGTGTTGCTAAAACAACACAAATCCATTGAACCAAATTTTTGCGGAAGAGGAAAAAAGGATTTAAGATTCAAAATCCTGCTGTATTTTTACTTTTTTTGACGATTTGAAGACGATGTAGAGTTGTCTTAGATTTTGATTACATTAAGTACATACTTATTTCATAAGTTATAGTTTCTAGTAATAAATTTGTGACCTTTTCTTTCAATTATAAGTAGTTTTTTTGCAAAACAACACATATCCAGTTCATAAAATGCTCAAAAAAAAACATTCACACTAAAATATTTTTACAAAATGTGACTCAAAATTGTAAGTGGTAGTTACGTGAACGGTTTAGCGACAAAAAAAGTAAAAATACAGCAGGATTTTGAATCTTAAATCCTTTTTTCCTCTTCCGCAAAAATTTGGTTCAATGGATTTGTGTTGTTTTAGCAACACATGATTCAATTGCTCTCCATTGTAAAACCAGAGTTGACACGCAGACTACAGTGATGAGACAATCATATCAGCTGAAGAACGACTAACAATAACCATAAGGTAAGAAAAACCAAATACTATGTTAATTTATTATCCTTATAGTTTTTGCACTGTGGTATTGACCCCCGATCGATTGAACCCAATGTCACTCGAAACTTGCTGTAGCGATGCAAGCGCGCGGCTGTAGCGCTACAGCCGCGCGCTTGCATCGCTACGGTGGCGCGTTGCAAAAGCGACCTACGCGCGTTAGTAGCGATGCCGTCGCGCGTTTACGAAACGCGCGACGCACAGTGTACGGACATGTATGAGAGCGTTGGCCATTATTATTTTGTACGTGAAATCTGTTTATTTTAATTTTTCACACTTTTTGTTCGTGTTTTATGTTTATGTATTTTATTTCTAATATATAAAATTCTCGCGTCGCAGTGTTAGTGCGCATATTCCTCCGAAATAGCTTTACCGATTTACATGAAATTTTATATGTATATTCGGTAGGTCTGAAGATAGGTTTTTATCTATTTCTCATTGCCCTATGTTGAAAAAAATATATATCGTCGTCTAAAAGCTGCTAACTCCAAAAGTTAAAAAAAATTACCCTACCATTTTTAAACCCTATTTTCACATCGGGCAATGAAATAAAAAACTGAAAATCCGTTTTCGATGAAATATTCATCAAATTTTATAGAAACTGTATTTGCAGTTTTTTATTTCTTTGTCTGATGTAAAAATAGGATGGTATTATTAGTCTCCTTAAAATTTGTGCTTTTGGAGTTAGCAGCTTAACACTTTTACACGACCATATGGCGAAACAACGTATGCCGGTTCAGCTGGTATTTAATAAAATGAATAAAAAAACATGGACTTTGACCAAGTTATTAATATATTACGGTGAAAAACATAATTAAATTATTTTATTTACATTTTAGTCAGATGAGTCAGTAGAAAAGGACTGCAAGTCTTAGTCGGTTTGAACTTCACTGTCATCCATGCGACTCCTGATAACAGAAGTGGAAATTTCGGGATCCTCGGGATTTATCATCATATTCATTACATCATCAATGGGTGTGTCGAAATCATCAGACGATTAAAAACGTCAGAAATTGAAGCTACTCGAGAACACATCCTAGAGTAATTTTCTCCATACCGTTTTATGTCTTTATTTCGACAATCATGGGTTTCTTCAGAGAGAGCACCAATGGGCAAGATTTGATGACCATGAATTAGCAATTTGTGGATTTGATTGATTTGATACAACGTCTGACGACCTCTGTGGCGCAGTGGTTAGCGCATCTGCCTACCATGCGAGAGGTCCCGGGTTCAAATCCCGGCTGGGGACAAAAAAAAACCCAGGTCTTGGATGTTTACATGTTTGTGACGTCGCTGTTTCTGGTTCCCACGACACAGGGTATCCTAGTGTGGGGCTAGAAACAATGTATGTGCCTGTATGTGAATGTTATGTTATGTTATGATACAATTTGTTGTGAGAGAGATCAATACCTTTAATTTGAGACCTCATTCATCGAAATCGTTCCAGCCGTTTAGGAGGAGTACGGTGACAAACTCTCGTACAAAATATATTATAATATACAGTAGCGCGATGCCGACTATCGCCCTGTGCCGACTTTTATAGATGAATGTACGGAGACTGACAGTTGACGAGTTGTAGATTTGACCAGTTAGGGAAAATGACCAATTAGTGACATTGACGAATTAGGGAAAATGACGAGTGACTCCCTTGCCCAGCAGTAGGCATGTAGTACCTTGGTACTACCTTACCCTTGGGTACAACTTTACCTAAGTAAACTACTGCGGTTTTTAAACAATAATTCTTAAATACCTGTACATTAATTGGATACGTGCATGATATTGTTATTAATATGAAATAAAAAATTTTTCTTTATTTTCTTACTATAATTTTCTTATGAACCTCTGAATATTTTCATTGAAAACGGGTCCTAAAGTTGCTTAATGGGTGTTTAAGATATCTCAGCTCTTCTTCGGGACAGTGATTTTTTTTTAGTTAAATGCTCTATTAAATACTTCAATTTCACTTCAAAGGAATTAGCTGGGTGGTTAAAAATATAATCATCATCTTACGCTTTGTTATGGCTACCACACCTAAAAAAATTAGAACATAAACATAAACACAAAAGAAGTTCAAGAATATATTGATCAAGTACCTATTAAGTTTGTTTAGACAAGCCAACCACTTCAGTATTGGTAGGTATTGGATTGCTGCAAATAAACGTAACTAAGCACGATAGTATTATTACTGTAGAGTACTAAAATAACAATAAAAAAAATTAACTTAATTTTCTCACGGTACGACTTTAGTCAGTTTTTTTACCTAAGTTGTACTAATGTCAACAAAAGTCAGCAGACTTCTTTCTTGATTACTAAAATAGACATATGAGGCTATCATTCCTACAAAGAAACTATACTGTAGAAATTTGTAGAACACTGTCAAAACTCTAAGATAATATTTTATTGTCACTTAATAACAGGTGTCCTAATAAATGGATTATTAATAAACATAATGGAATCAAAATGAAACTATATTAAACATCATCATGAGTACATACCAGTAGCTGTAATATCCATAGTAAACAACAACAGATATGCGAAGAAAACTTTAAGAACAAAGCGATCAACTCGAAGGTAAATAACGCAGCACAATCTTTGACGCGTCAACATAGTAGAATTGAGCATCATTTGGCAAGTAAATAATTTGAAACTTACCCTCAAAAGCCTAAAATTAAATGAAGGGACTATTAATCTTTAATTTTCAACTTTGATATATAGGTAAAAATGATATTTTCTTTAGTCCTTTTTGGCCAACGCGTTCATACATGCCCGTACATTGTGCGACGGCAGCGCTACAAAAAGCCGCCGTGGGCGAGGGCCCTTAAAGTAGGTATAAATTGACATATAAAGTTACGTTCGTTTTATCGGTAGTTGAATATACGTAGATAAAACGATATATTCGTTCAGTCGCTTTGATATCTTGATTTGTCAATTTACGTATGCTAGGTCGGTTTTTGAGTATAAGTTGATATAAGGAAATATTACGATATTATACATTTTTTTGTGACTCAACGCGTAGATATCTCGTTTTATTAAATAAAATACGTAAATTATGGTCATATTCATATACTGTCACTGGCAATATCTCTAAAAGTAACGTAGATATCGAGTTGTCAATTTTATTCCTATAAAACCAATACCGTAGGAACCCATTGCGACGATAAAAAGCTCGAGTTATTAAGCTCTTCACGCCATGCACGGATATATCAAAATGTTATATACAAGATAGGCCTTTTGTCCTATTAGGTACATAAATCTAAAATATATTTGAGGAATCATTTACACATCAAAATTAAACAATTCCGTGACAAATATGGGCACTTGAAAGTCCGGGGTGGGTATGGCGTACAATACGTCTGTCCGTTTGTCTATCACCAGGCTGTATCTCATGAACTGCGATACCTAGAAAGTTGAAATACATTGATAAAGCAGCAACAGAAATAAAACAGATGATTTATTTCTGTTGCTGCTTTATCAACAAATACTATAAACTGATACAAGTGACTGATAAGAGTGATACAACAAACATGATTTTTTTTGCCTGTTATTTTCGCAATCTGTGTTTGTCTCTAATGGTAATGGTATGGAACCCTTCGTGCGCGAGTCCGACTCGCACTTGGCCGGTTTTTCATTTTTTATAAAGTGTTCTCTAACTATTTACATAACCAGCTGTACATACTCCCCACTATATACAGGGTGGTCCAAATATCATGGATCAAATGAAATGGGGAGTTAGCCAAGGTCATCTTCTACCAATAAAGTCCTATACAGGGTGGTAAAATTCTCAACGGTTTTGAACTAATGATTGATTTTCGGTTTTTTTCAAGAAAAGAGTTCCTACTACTTATTAAGAGCAATAAAAAAAAAGTACTTACTTTTGGTGGTTGTTTTTTTTTTGAGAGTGACGGTCCATGATGAGAATGTAACAAAAAAAATTCATCGTCCCTGTCTTTATGGATCATGAGAAATTAATTAATTTTTTACGGATCTCGTATCATAATTGTTTGATCCAACATTTTCGTCATTGATTTAAAAAAAAAAGTGTACTGCGGAAACCTGCCCCAGTAGTAGAAAAACTGGACCATTTCATGAGGATTGTAAAAAGATACAACTCAAAGCCCTATCTCTCCTGAGTCTTTTATTATTGACCTTTATTCTCAGCAAAGTTGCATTTTTTTAAATCAACTTTTGGTCCTAACTAATTTGAGTTACAAAGTACTGTTCTAGGACATAAAAATAAGTCGCAAAAGGATAAAAAAAATACACCAGATAATTAGAATAGACAGTTTAATAAAAAATAAAAAAATAAACCTTTTCATAGAAGATGTTCAAAATTTCTACCTCTCACTCGGAGGCAGAGTCGACATCTTCTAATAAAATTTCTTTTTAACAATCTAAAGGCCCGGTGATTATTTTTCACCTGGTGGGTGGCCGCTGATATTCGTCGTCGAAGCTCCTGCTCCGTGTTGCACTCCTTTTCGTATACCACTTCCTTGAAGTAACCCCAAAGAAAAAAACCTATGGGGTTTAAATCGGGTGAGCGCGGTGGCCATTGAATAGTTCCACCGCGACCGATCCAGCGATTTAGAAATACTTCATTTAGGTGACTCCTCACGTCACGAGCGAAGTGCGGAGGTGCGCCGTCATGTTGCAACCATATAGCGCTTCTTGTTTCAAGAGAAACGTCTTCTAATAATGGGTCGAGTTCCTATTGTAAGAATGACAAATAAATTTGACCGTTCACTCTTGCAGGCAGCTCGTGTGGTCCTATTAACTGTCCTTCGACGATCCCGGCCCACATGTTGACTCCGAATTTGTGTTGGAAGTGGTCTCGTCGAATAATGTGAGGATTCACATACTCGTAGTGGTGCAGGTTGTGAATATTAAAAACACCAGTCCGTTGAAACATACTTTCGTCCGACCACAGTAGTATAGTAATGGGCATTCTAGGACACTTTTCCAGAGAGAGTGGCTTCGCCCCTCCTCTTCCAAAGTGTCCTAGAATGCCCATTACTATACAGGAAAATAACGAATTGATTCGATATCGTGAGGTTTAGGTTGGATAAAAGAGGAGGGACAAAGCCATACTCTTTGGAAAAACTGATATTGTATTGAAAGAAATGTTCAGGTTCCACGTCCAACGAAATACATCTTTCGAAATTTGATCTATTCTACGACGTTTTGGGTATAATAAATATCAAGATCGTAACACTTTAATGGCATTACAGAAACAGCGGCGTACCCGGCTAAACACCTGAAGTTGTTAAAAAATGAAATTTCTAAAGCAGACGACTTCACTACAACTCGATAAAATCTGCGTTAGTTCTTCCGAAAAAGGATCTCGTCATGGAAAGCTCTTACCTAATTCAATTCGTTGTTTAGTGTGCGGACCGTCCAACTGTGGAAAAACTAATTTGGTGATTGGTCTTCTTCTTCATCCGAATGGGCTCACTTTCCATAATGTTTACGTGTATTCAAAAACTCTTTACCAGCCTAAGTATTTATTTTTAGAAAAGGTATTAGAACAATGTCCTGAGGTGTCCTACCATAAATTTCACAATAATGAAGAAGTTTTAAGTTCAAACGAAGCGTCTCCGAATTCCGTGATAATATTTGATGATGTTGCATGTGAAAATCAGAATAATATTCGCGACTATTTTGCAATGGGTAGGCATCGTTACATAGATTGCTTTTATATCAATCAAACCTATAGTAAAGTACCAAAACAGCTTATTCGCGATAATACCAATCTCATTGTTCTTTTTAAACAAGATGATATTAACTTGCGTCATATCTACGATGAACACGTCAACACAGACATGACATGGAAACAGTTTCGTGAAATGTGTTCGAAAATTTGGAGTGATCCTTACAGTTTTTTGGTTATAAATAAAGATTGCCAAAAAAATAATGGGTGCTATAGAAATAAATTTGACACATTTATTAGTTTCGATGAATGAAATATAAAGAACGCTTTAACCTATTTATTTAAAAGTTTTTTTGACAAATTATCATTATCACTTTTGTCGCCCTCCCAAGAAGTTGTGCATTCAACCGAAGATGAGTGACGAAAAAGCAATGAAACAACAGATAGTTAAAGCTGCAAAAGCTGTAACAAAGAAGATTAAATTAATGAAAAACAATAAACTAGAAAGTGAAATGGTGCTAGGAAATATTCTGAAACCGATAACGGAACCCCTTAATATATTAGCTGCGCACAGCAATAGCGCTGTCAATAACAACTTAGAGTTCAAAGAAAACTCGAACAGTTCCAATGATACAAAACCAAAAAACTCTCCTAGTAGTTTTTTAAATGAGTCAAATACAACAAAAAAGAGGAAATTTTCTGAAGTAAGTGAATTGTCAACTGGAGAGAACAAGGATGATAACAGTTCACATTCAAATGATACGGAATACAATGTAAGTGATCAATTTTTTGAAGCTGATCTTGATTCGGTATCTACTCCAAACGAGAAATCTGTATCTTCTTGGTCGATGTCATCTGAAGTATTCAAAGATGTTCCTTATGGAGTAAGAACTGAAAATGGAAAATTAATGATAGGCTCAAAACCACTCTTCATGTCCGGCGACAAATTGAGTATTTCAGGAAAAACTTACAACAAAACCAGCGGCCTCATTGAGTTGTTGTTTAAACCATCTCCAGATTTGAGCATCGTTTCCAAGAATGATAAACAGAATTATAAATTAATATTGCTAGATACTAATGCCCATCACCGCAAATACGATCCCCAACAACCTATAAACGCAAATCGAGGAAACAAATATATGCATGTAATAAAACCTCTATTTAACCAAAAAAGTCATGAAAATGTAACAAAGGGAGGCGGGATACCTATATTTAAAAAAGTTAAAAAAAACGTTGATTTTATTTACTGGGATGACCCGAATGAGTTAGTAGAAAGACTAAAATTACTCATTGCTTCTCGTGATGCTGGTAACACTGGAGTGGATAATGAAATCATCTCAATAATTGAAGAGCTGAGGGAATGTGGAATAATAACACGATAATAAATACTTAGCAAAAGATAATTTTATTTATTATTACAACAACCACCGTCGAACTTACTTCATTCAAATGAATGTCGATAAATTTGGACACTACGTGCATAAGAGGCTGCGTAGGTCAGAGACTTTGCCTGACGTAAATACTATTGACAAGGCCTTGGTTGTCAACGATTCCGGTGACTATGATTTAAAACAAATAAATAGATTAATAGGTTTGAAATTACCTCATGTACCTGATGAGGCAGCAAACAAAGAGTATGTTGATCAAACTTGTAATTTTTTTTGCAAGAAACAAGATATTTCTACCGAGCTCAAAACTATAAAGGGTCAAATACAGCTGCTTCAGAAACAGTTAGAAGAAAAGTGTACAAAGGTGGATGTGAGTAATATTGTCAAAAATCATATAGTAGCGATCAGAGACATCGACGAAAAATATCATGAGTAAGCAGGCTGTTGTAAATGAAATTCATAAGGCAGCTAGAAAAAATTTTGTTCGACGACATGTTACACTAAAAGGAATTGATGATCTATGGCAAGCGGATCTGATTGACATAAAAAAATATCAGAAAAGCAACAAGGGATTCAAGTTTATCTTAGTTGTTATTGATGCATTTTCCAAATATGCTTGGTTAAGACCTTTGAAGTCTAAGACAAAAAACGAGGTGTCTCAAGCATTTGAGACCATTTTGAATCAGGGGCGTTCGCCATCAAACCTACAGACCGACATGGGTACTGAGTTTTATAACGATGTGTTTAAAAAACTCTTGAAAAATTATAAAATTCATCATTACTCCACATATTCAACAAAAAAGGCATCCATAGTGGAAAGGCTGATAAGAACATTAAAAAATAAATTATTCAAACACTTCAGTCTAGTGGGGAACTACATTTGGCTTGGAAAACCTTTAGCAGATATTCAGTATAGCTATAATAATACAACTCATAGCACTACAAGGTATAAACCATCTCAAGTAAATAACAAAAACCAGTCATTTGTAGCAGACAATATCAGAAACTCTCATAAACCTTTGCCTACGAAGAAAAGTAAATTTAATTTAGGGGATTGCGTCCGTATCAGTAAATATAAGGGAGAGTTTCAAAAAGGTTATACTCCAAATTGGTCTACAGAATTATTTACAGTGACAAAAGTAAATAAAACAGTACCTACCACATACCTGGTTCAGGACCAGCATTGTGTTACAATTAAAGGCTGCTTTTACGAACAAGAACTCCAAAAAACTAACAATCCAAATATTTATTTGATAGAAAAAATTATCAAAAAACGTGGAAACAAGTACTTTGTTAAGTGGCTTGGCTTGAATAGTAGCGAAAATAGCTGGATTAACAAGAAAGCCATAGTTAAAAACTAACTTGTGTATATTATAAGACGGTGAGAATCATAGTATTCATTAACCTATGAGTCATGAAAGGTAGAGGACTTCTCAACACATTAATAAACAATTTACCTGTCGAATTACATTTACCTGGATATAACTACTGTGGACCTGGAACCAGATTAAAAGAACGATTGCAAAGAAGTGACCGAGGTATCAATCCTTTAGACAACGCTTGCATGCATCACGACATTGCTTACTCTAAGTACACAAATTTACAAGACCGTCATAAAGCTGACTTAGAACTACAAAATATGGCGAAAAGACGTCTGAGATCAACAGATGCTAATACAGGAGAAAAAATTGCATCGTGGTTAGTGAATAAGGCTATGAAAGTGAAGCTCAGATCTGGTGCGGGTGTAAAAAAATTTAAAGCGGGGGTATCTAAACTCAAGTCAAAACTGAAAAAAAATAAACCAAAAAACAATAAGTCGGCAATTAAGTTCGCTTATTCGGCGGCTAAAAAATTATTTTCCAAGAAGAACGTTAGCCTTCCTAGAGTAATTCCTATTCCGAAAACAGGTGGAATTCTTCCACTTATACCTATCTTCGCAGGGCTGTCTGCATTAGGAGCTTTAGCTGGAGGTGCTGCTGGTATAGCTAAAGCAGTAAACGATTCAAAAGCAGCACAAAAAAGTTTAGCAGAATCTGCTCGACATAATAAAATGATGGAATCAATAGCACTAGGCAAAGGCTTATATGTAAAACCGTACAAAAAAGGGCATGGGTTATATCTACATCCTTCAAAAAACTAGTAACCAGGTTACCCAGGAGAGCGCTCACTAATATTGATATAATGAAGTATGCTCATAACATCCCCTACTTTCGCGGTGTTTATATGAGAAACGATTTCCCTAAAAAACCGAATAAAATTGAATGTGCTGTTGTGAATTTAGATAGTGCTGAGAATCCTGGAACGCACTGGGTAGCCTACGTCAAAATTGATAACTATTGTGAATACTTTGACAGCTATGGAGATTTAAAACCGCCTTTGGAATTCATAAATTATCTACCGAAGAATGTTGACATTTATTATAATTATGTTAACTATCAAAGAACAAATTCATTCAATTGTGGACATTTATGCTTGAAGTTCCTTTTCAATTTTTGGGAGAAGCATTTATATTAAGACTATTTCACTAACCATTTCATTTCCAAAATGTCCTTCACACTATCGATTACTGGTTGTGAAACCGCTTTATCAACAAATTATTCGCCTGCCTTACAACTAAGTGAGGAATATGAATGCGGACTGATCTATTTTTCTACCTTTAACTCAATACCGAATATTGACAGTAAGAATAATAGATTTTATTATGGTGATAATGACATGATTGAAATACCGGAGGGATCGTATGAACTTGAAGACATCAATGATTTTTTAACGAAAAATTTAAAAAACTGTGAATTCAAATTGAATTGTAATAACAACACTTTAAGTACGCAAATATTTTGTTCTGAAGATATTAATTTTGAAAAACATAGTTCAATTGGCAGAATGTTAGGATTCGGTCCAGAGTTGCTGAAAAGCAATATATTACATGACTCTCGCTTTCCTGTCAGCATTTTACCTACAACCATCATACGAATAGAATGTGATATCGTGAGCGGATCGTACATAAACGGGAAACCCAGTCATATTATCTACGAATTCGCTCCCAACGTACCTCCGGGCTACAGAATAATTGAGGTTCCGAAAAACTTGATATATTTCCCCGTAAATCAAAACTCTGTGAGTGAGATTAATATACGATTATTAGATGGAAATAATAATTTAATAAATTTGCGCCACGAAGAAGTACAGCTTTATTTGCATCTAAGACGAAGATGATAAATTTCAATAAAATATCTGAACCTAATAAAAATGTTGTCAGTACGCCGCACGCAGCGCAACCGAGGTCATCTATAAGGAGAAAAAAGTTAACTAAAGAAAACAGACAGTTTCTCAAGTACATCAAACTATTGAAATGAATATGTTGAACATTGCAGACTCGTTCGGTCATGACAATAGCATTGAAAGCTATCAAATTCATTCTTACAAACCTTACGTAAGCAGTTTTAATGCGAACGATGAGATTCGTATTCCTATTAATCAGCAGGATTTGTATGTGCTACCCTCTTCAAGTACATTGTATATAGAGGGTAATGTTACAGTTCATCGAAACACCGCAGAAAAAGTGGAGAAAGTACAAAGCGTTGAATTTGTGAACAATGCCATTCTGTTTTTATTTCAAGATATTCGTTACGAATTGAACGGGATAGAAATAGACCGAATAAAAAATGCTGGCATCACGACCACTATAAAATCGTTACTATCCATGAATGAGAATGAATCAACGATGTCTAGGTTATGGGGTTGGGATACGAATGGTATGAAAAATACTACAGGTAATTTTTCTGTCTGCATACCTCTTAGCAAAATTCTTGGATTTGCTGAAGACTACAACAAAATTATTATGAACTGTAAGCATGAACTAATCCTGTTACGCAGCAACACCAATATAAACGCTATAAAATTAAGCACTGATGAAATCATCTCCAGTCTTAGTATAAATAAAATCGTATGGCGAGTTCCGCATATCAAAGTTTCGGATCGTGAGAGAATTAACTTGTTGAAGTATTTGGAAAAAGACAGACCTATTACTATAGCGTTTAGAAACTGGGATCTCTATGAATATCCGCTTTTACCTAAAACTACAAAACATACTTGGTCGATAAAAACCACGTCGCAAATAGAAAAACCGCGGTTTGTTATTATCGGCTTGCAAACCAACCGTAAAAACATTGGAACAGGAGACATGTCACAATTTGATCATTGCCATTTACGCGATATTAAAGTGTTCTTAAATTCTACCTATTTTCCATACGAAAGTCTTAATATTAAATTTGCAGAAGACAAATATTTATTAATATACGAGCAATACGCTAGGTTTCAGCAGTCTTATTACGGTCGCCGTTGTGAGCCATTGCTTAGTTTAAAGGAATTCAAAGAAAAGGCTCCCTTATTCATGATAGATTGCTGTCGGCAAAACGAAACCTTAAAAACCGGTCCTGTTGATGTCAGTGTCGAAATTGAGAGCGATTTAGAAATACCTGACCAAACCTCTGCGTACTGCCTCATATTGAACGACTGTATTGTGGAGTACAAGCCATTGTCGAATATTGTCAGAAAACTAATATGAATACAGAAAGTATTTTTGTAGATTTACAAGGTTTTAAGGATTACAAAAATAACTTCATTGTTAAAGAGTTCGCTTTGGCAACCGCTGATTATACGCAAGTGTTTTTAATAAAACCCCCGTTTCCATTTCGTAAATTAACTGATGCCGAAAAAAAACAAGTGCTATGGCTCGGAAGAAATCGAGGTATTTACTGGGGTGAAGGATTAATCGGCTATAAAGAATTTCAACAGTTTATAAAATCACATTGGTAAATAAAACATTGATTGTAAAAGGGCTTGAGAAAGTGAAATGGGTGGAAAAACTATGTCCTAGTTGCACTGTCAAAGATATAGGAGATAAAGAAATTCCCAATCTCAAAAAAATTATAAGTTATTACTATACAAATCAATGCAGCAAGTATAATTGTCTTACTCATAATGATTAATGTGCTTTGAAAAATGTTTTATGCTTAAAAAAATGGTGTTTAGAAAATAAGCTAGTAATTTAAGGTTAATTTTAGAGTACTATTTTGTTAGTTAATAATTTTATTGAATGTATTTTTTCATGGGTAATAAATTTTTTATGAGATTAACATTGGTTTCATTTAAGAGATATATGAGTAAAAGTAAAAAAAAAAACACGACACAATTCCTTTTTACACTTTATTCATTCGCATATTAATACCTAGCAACAGTAACATAAAAACTGTACACTAGAAATATTAAGTAAAAATCATTAATCACAATTTCTGTCACTTATTTTTTTTCCAATTACGCGTATTAAATTTTCTGTCATGTCTAAAACATCGTCATATGAGTCCGTTACCACATATTTAACACTTTTCACTTCACTTTGTTCCTCCTGTATAATGTCACTCACTTTAATTTTGATGATACGCTTGCCTCTTTGCGCCGTCCTGTTTATGACGTATGACGCCAGATTCAGCTGCTTTTTCTTAGTCACTCGAGGTCTTGCGGTTGAGGTTTCGGGCTGCGGTTCTCGAACGAGAACTTCTTCGACTTCGCTGTCGTACCCGGTCAGCATATTATGCTGAGTGTAGAAGTAAGGTTCAGACATCGCAGGGCTATATGTCATGATGATCTGAAAAGAATAAAACGAAATTAGAGTAATATTTCAATGTAGTAAATTATTACGGGAGAAAAGTCCGGATATACATAACCACTCACCAATTAAAATGTGTGTCGATACGTTGTGCAAGATCGACCGTCTGTTGCAGGTGCTAATATGCGAATGACAGTACGGAGCTCCTCAAATTTCATATTCTCTGTGATAATGCAAGCATTGCCACGTTGTGGCCCCCACCGCCCCGCCCGCACCTCGGTGCGGGCAGTTTAATGTTAAAGACATCTGATACACTACTGACTCTGTAATTGTTTTGTAGGTTTACCCACGATGAAACAGGCATTGACAGGTATTTTGATGATGAAGTAAAAAACAGGATTTTTATATAATGAAACCTTTTTATTAACCCCACTTAATGCTAACTTTACATAAGTAATTATTATTATAAAAGAGTTATTTATACAGTAGGTAGGTATTTACAATCTTTTGTACATAAAAGTTACAAAATAAAAAATTGTGTTCCCAAGCTAGTGTGGACACTTTGTCCGGCAATAGTATGCATTATTTATCATCCGTGTTGCTATGTTAATTTTTACATAAGTAATTATTATTATTACAAAATCGTTCTTTAAACAGTACGTAGGTATTTACAATATTTGTATATAAAAGTTACAAATAATTGTGTCCCTAAGACAATGTGGACACTTTGTTATGCAAAGGCTAATACGTTGCTATGCTAATTTTACATAAGTATTTATTATTACAGTTATTTACAATCTTTTGTACATAAAAGTTTCAAAACAAAGAATTGTGTCCCCAAGCCAGTGTGGACACTTTGTCCGGCAATATGCATCGTTTATCATCCGTGTTAGATAGAGCTATCTTGTTTACAGATTGCGTGTAAATTTCATGTTGTATAGATTTGAAGAGATTCTGTTTTCTTCTAATGACTTTATCATTCAACAAAACGTTCTGGTAGTCTACTACATCTAAATTGCGCACTACGCATTTTTTTATGCCCTTTGCTTTTTTTATGACTTGGCAGTCGGTTTTGATACAGTACAATTTGGAACGAAGACCGATAAATTCCGTTATAATCTCGCCACCTAATTCATCTTTGAACAATCCAGGTATTTTTTTGTTCTCCAAAGGTAAGCCAAACTTATTGTTGACTTTATAATTACTTGTATCAAAAAAGTCCGCCAAGGACTCCTTCATGTCATCATAGAAATCTTCTGTGTGGATTTCGTAAACAAAACTGTCTGTGTCAGTGTAACAAAGCTGAACTTGATCGCCGTACTTCTGTTTTATTACTGAATAGTGAAAGTCATACATGTGACTTTTCGAAAGTTCCAGAACAGTAAAACCCACATAAATTGGTTTGTTCAAGATTACTCTTTCCGGTTTCATCTGAATAGCAACCAAATCTTCCGAAAAAACGCTTGCACTGTGAAAGTTTGGACGTGCGATTTTTTGTCAGCTGTTTGATGTTTTTTAGTTTTGTTGGTGGTATCACACCATTTTGTAACCAGTTTTACATCGACGTGTTTTTCACTGTCTTCGAGCGTTTTTCCGAAAATTGAGTTGTTGTTCAACTTGAACAAGTCTTGTTGAAACTGTGTTTTGGCTTTCTTTCTAAGTTCCGTATTCAAGTCGATGTACTCTTTTAAAAATGCTCTCTGGCGAAATGTTATACCTCTGTGAATTTTTCCAAGGATCAATCCATTTGCCAAGCATGTTTTCAGGTGTACGTAATGTATTACATAGTTAAATTTATGATACAGATAAGGGGTCAATTTAATTGTTTTACCTCCTGGAGGAATGAATTTCTCTGCACAGAATGGATAATCATTATGTGAATCATGTAATTCATCAGGATATAACAAGTCCACTTCCAATATAAAGCCGAACGGGGCATCATTCAGAACGTCTGTCAAGTTCAAATTCTCAATTTCAGTTTCACTCAAAAATCTGAAATCAGAAATCGGAAGCGATTGGCACATACTGTATCCGTATAGATTATTACAATCAATGTACACCAAATATGAATCGTCTTTGGTCGGATCGTAGGAGCTCATATATGGGTTGTTTGCTTTTGAGTGTCTTTTAGAACACATGCAAATGCCACCCCTGATTCCTTTTTGGAACATCCGAATGATTTCCAAGTCACTTATCAGTTCTAGTTGAACTCCAGTTTTTAATAGCATGGCGTCAAAAGATAAACTGGGAGATGTCAAGTAGAAAGCGGGATCTAAACTGTAAAAAGTTTTACAGGTTTTTCTAAAATTTTCAAAGATATCTGTTAATAACAGTACATCTGTCTTCAGATAAAGATCTGTGTACTCTCCCATATTTTTTATTTTAAATGTTTGCCATATATTTTGAGCGTGAGAATACTCTTCTTCAGATATATTTTCATCCATCATAGAGTTGTAAAACAGTGACTTAGCCGGCAGTTGCTTATCTGCGAATGATTTCCAGCTCGTCATATAGTCGTACGGATAAACCCCTTTACGAGTAAGTAATGCAAACTCGTTTTGTTTCGGGAAATATTCTGACATGTATGCAAAGTCAGTTTTGTGTAATCCAGCAGCCAATTTTTGTAGTGATGTACCTAAAAACTTAAACGAATCAACAAAGCGGACTTGGGCAAACTCATCATCAGAAATTTGAATAAACTTCGTGAATGAAATATAGTTTTCTTTGTTTTTTGGTATTATTTTTATGGGACCACAAAGACTACTTAGTTCTTTAATGAACAAATGACAATCGTAACCTGCTAGGTTATGGAAAAATACTGGAACTAGTTTTGGAACCCTGTACTTTAAGTTGCAATAGCTATGCGCGTTCCCTCTGAACAAACCAGTCAGGTGACAGTGATCGCGAATTTTATCTGCGAATAAAAGACGCCCACATATGTGGCAGAAATCTGCTTCCTCGTGCTGTTTAGCGTTTTCACTTGTGAACACTATAGGAACATTTTTATTTAGAAAACGATAGATTCTTTTCATTTCACGAAGGAGAAGTTGGACAAATTTTTCAACACAGTCAGATCCGCGGTACTGTACAAAGCGATTCAATGCGGTGTCAAATGAGCAGACAACGTGGTATGCGAAAGCGATCGGGCTGTGATTTTTTGAATTATCTGTGAAACTCTGATTAGGGTTCGGCTGACAGCCTTGATAGGGTACCAAAAGCGTTTCAAAGTCAGCGTAAATGACAAAAGGCATATCTTGTTTACGTGCAAAGTTTTTGTATTGAATATATGTTCCTTTGCCGGGAAGAACTGTTGCAACTCCACTACAAAGGTGATTTTCCAAGGCTTGCTCGGATGAAAGGAAGAGCAGACAATCTTCACAAAAATATAGCTTGCCATGATGTTTGGTTAATTGACTGCGTACAAGACGGGATAAACTTCTTATCAAAACGTAATGAGTACTATTCCCTTTCTCTAGTAAGAGTAGATTAACCCGGTTTTTCCTGTCATTGTATTCTGATTTATATATGGGTCCAACAACAGTTCGGTTATTTTTCAGCGAGTATATATTAATGCTTATACTTGGATTATTCTTCTCGAATTTTTTAATATCCGCTGTAGTGATGGGACAGCTTAAGCCATCGGTATTCAATACTTTGGTATAGTGCGGGTAAGACGATGTTCGGTCAGCTCTGCCTTTTGGAGTATGCAGCGCTGCAACAATGCTCCAAAGAAAACAGGCGTTATCTTTACTGTGCATGTTGAGACACGCTTTTTTATTTTTGATGAATGGAGGCAAGTCAATATGATGTCCACCACGCAGTACTTCGTATTTGTTGATATTTAATTCCAAATACAAATTGTTCAAAAATGTCCACCCGCTGTCGCGCTCTTGAAACTCTTCTATTTTCTTTTTTATATTGCCTATCGTCTTAGTTATCAACTCCTTGAAATCAAAATTGCGGTGCAACGCCACATTTTTTGTTCCAAAAGACTTTACTTCCTGTCCTTCATTCTTAAACAGAACGAAATTACCAAAAAATTCAAAGTTTACTTTCACATTCACATGCTTTGCTAGTGAGTCTCGCAAAAGTTTCTCAATTTTAGGAGCTATCTGTTCGATAAATGTTTCAGGTAGAGAGTGTTCTGAATCTGATGCCATAATTCTATACGATGCTATGCGACCGCGAAATGCTGTTGCTACTTGAATCACCCCATCGCATTCTGGAGCAGCACAGTTATTTTTGTGTGCAGTACTACGTAAGTGACCCACCCAGTACCTTTTTTCAACTTGAACGGAACAAGCTGTACAGAACGGCATTATTAAGTGCTTGGAAAGTGTAAAAAAAAAATAATTCTGGTGGGTGTCTGAGGTAATTGTGAGTTGAGCCGGGGCTAAAAGTGTTCTATATTTAATTCAGGCTAAAAAATTTACATGCGAAAAATTTCATCCAAATCAGGTTAATCGTTCTGAGGAAATTGAGAAAGAAATATGATAAAAATTTCTTTGCACCATTAGTGGGACGAAAAAACAAAACTCCATAATGGAGACACAAAACTGGCCTTGAAACTATTTATGACATCGTTTAATTACAAACATTACCAATTAAGTCGACTAAAACGTCCTTAATAAACAATACAAAAAATACAAAATTATTTTATTAGCGAAATCTTCTTAAAACACAACACACAGAAACAAAGTTTAATTAACGAATAAGATGTAACTAGATTAGTACAATCATGAAGACAACCTGTCCACACACCTACCTACACCGAATGAAACATGACGGCCACAAAAAAAAGAAAAAAAAAAGAGTTACTTAGTTAACTAAACATAATTATTTTATTTCACCGCGTCTGTGTAAAAGGTGGACTCGCTGTCTTTGAAGAGCGGCTTTACCTTCCTGATAAAGCCTTGCAGAGCATCCCAAGGCGGCGAACCGCGGTCCAGTTGCGCCTTCAGCAGCAGCTGCGCCTTTTTCCAGTGTTCTGGCTTCTTGGCGTCCCGCGTGGCGTACACCTTCACCTCTATGAAGTATTCACCCTCGAGCGGTGCGGTCTTCCGCAGCGAGCCGTTGGCTACCTTCGTTGTGAGCGAAGAGGTCACAGAGTGGTGAGCTGCTGTAGCAACTACAGCTTCGTCGTCGTCCGACAGCAGGCCAAACAGGTCCTGCTCGCTCACCTTGCGAGGCTTCCTTTTAGGTCTGTAAGTAAAAGTAACATGTAAATAAAAAACAAAATGCTAATTATTTGGTCTTAGAGGTTTTAAAGCTAAGTGGATTACTTACAGATCGACAAGGACCTGCACCAACGTGAACTTTGACAGAAACAAGCAAATATCGAGCTACTGTGGGAATCGAACCCACTACTTGGTAGTCGAACGCGATACCGCTAGACTAACTGGGCAGCCGAGTTATGTTACGCAGTGTAAGGAATCAAACAAAGACATAGGTGCATGATATTCAATCTCTGAGAGATTAAATAAAATCCACTCTGAAGTCTACAATAAAACTATTGAACGTTTTTAAGTTACGCATTACTTACTTAGACTGGTCTGCGTGACTGCTTTTCCGCTTTGGCGGAGCGCGCGCCTTTTTCTCCTGCGCCTGATTAAAGATGGAGTCTGCCTCTGAGTCCGACCTTGAAAATAAACCAAAACAAAAATGTTACTGATATACAAAGAAAAATAAAAAAAAAAAAACATACCGTTGAAAAATTTTGAATTCGAATTTAAGGGATCGAGGATCGGATGCCAAACATTGTGATCAGACATAGGTACAGTGGACTGTTATTGGTGATGATGAAAAAATACGAGAATTTATGGGTTGGTGGAGGCGTAAAAAAAAAAAAAACCTTATCGATGTCTAGCAAGCAAGGTATCAACTCGGCAACCCTCATTGGTACTAAGCCAGCAGGCCTGGGCCAGGTCCGCAGCTTGATACCAATTTGGTAAGCCTCCTTGTTACCGAGCCGGCAGGCCTAGGGCCAGGTCCGTAGCTAGGTACCAATTTAGCAGGGAAGAGTACTCACTCACATTTCTCTCGAAGATTGGGTAGAGCTGGTTACTTGTAGTCCAGATTACTATCACTGGTAATTGCAGCTGGCGAATGTGATTTGTTCAGAAAATGGTCACAATTTATAGTTGAAAAAATGATTCGCTAGCGATATTTTACTAATACATGTACGATATTTACTTCATCATACCTTTTCCATACATAGGAACATGTAAAATTTATAGGGTTGTCAAATCATGAAATTAATACTTTCATACATAGTGTCGACCTCGACTTTGCCTGCCGCAAGTTATCAATATCTATGAACATAAAAAATAGCATTAATTGTAATGACCGATAATTGAGACGTTGAATAAAATATAATCATGTTAGTAGACATTCACGAAATGTATAATATTTAGTGTTAAACACGACTTTAGATGTCGATAAATACCTAGATACTGTGAACCAATTAAATTCCGACATATCACGAATAACATTAGTAATGTAGACTAAGAAATTCAGAAGTGGGACAAAATAAACTATTATTATTTACCTAAGGCATTACAGTCTTCATTAAATTATTTTAGTCATGCTCACAAATTTGATTGCAGACCGACAGACAAAGCAACACGTGATTAAATATACAAAAAGTTCTAAAATGTGCTAACCCTAAAAGGGCACAAAATGCTATAACAACAAAAATAATTTTATTAATGTGTGAAGTTTATCGGAATCAAGCGGAGTCCTATTATGTAATTGATACGGCTCCTTTACATGACGCCGTCGGTGTTCGACAGGTTCGTACCTGCAATTCCATGGGAATGTACACATTTTGCTGAGTTGTTATTCTCTGCGTATGCTTCGGAACACGTGTCAATGAATGTTTTAATGCCATTCAGGACTCTAAATTGACATAGATAAGTAATATGTTGGTAATTACAATTTTACTGAATTAGACTAGATATTAAGTTTGCAGGATATATATATATATTTTTTTTCATATTATAGTTGTTTGATGTAGTAAGTACTTTATTTAAAATTAACTTATAACATTAAAGAGTGAAGCCATGCATTTTCACTTATTTTTTCTTTCTTCAAATGCTAATGATAATGATATAAATAGTTAATAGGTTTGTGTCCGTACCCATAATATTATTATCAAAAATTTTAATTTCCTATGTATGTATTGGTAAACTTTCTTACAGACCCACACACACACACACACACCCACACACAAACACACCCATACAAATGCATACAGAAAAATCACATGGTGAGATAAGACTGAAAAAAAGCAAGCTAGTTTATTCTCTGGAAATAACTCGTAGTCCAGGTTCTCAAAACCCAGATGACGTTTAGTCGAGTAATTCTATAATTTCACAATATAAATGAAACGTAAGCTTATTTATGTACCAAAAATACTTGTTTCATATTCTTATACGAAATATTCAAAACAAAGGACAAAGTTTTCTTATGCCGAAAGAAAGTGATTTTTCGTAATAGGTAAACTAACGGAATCGAACCCAGTAGGAAACAATATTTTACAGAGCATAAATTTTGCATAATTAAATCGATATGATTTTACTACATAGTTAAGTTCATATACCTACCTTACCGATTCGGATCATGGACTATACAGATGTTCACTGTCGTAGCGTGAGAGGCCGTGCTTAAGGCGTGACAGACATATAGTGAAGTTACGATATTGATACTTAATATCAAGATACTAAAGGTATATTATTATTAGGGTATCGCAGACTATTAAAGGATCTTCGGTTTTTTGAAAACTTACTCAAATTTTGCGTGTAACCATGGTACAAGTATTTTTACGAAATCTTCAATACAACAGGGGATACAATTTAAATGGATGGTCATATCTAATACCTTTAAACGAGCAATTCTCGTATATATGCTTAAATAATGAAATGTAGTATGCGGAAGATTTTGGGGGTGATAAGTCGATCAAGCTAGGTTTCATTTCCAAGAAGCACGTATTAGAAAAAAATAAAATCCTGAGCTAAGCTCGGTCATCCAGCTAATATTATGTAAGAAGATACACGGGAGTATTATATTAATATATCTTACTTTATTTGTAATCTTAATAAGGTGTATTTATCGTAGCCTAGTCCAAACCTGGTTAAAATTCTGTTACTTAATAATTACACAGCCCCTTATGATAGAATAATAAAGTATCTTCGATGTGTGTAACGGGTTTAAAGAAAATAGCGCATGCTATGCATATTGCACCTACTGCGCGGTGAGTGCGAGATTGTATTGTTTCCTATTACGCCAGCAAAATCTTGATGTGAAATTGAGTCAGTCATCCGTGGCAAACTGGCAAGGTGTACGTGTGGAACAATTTTAAAGGGAACCTTGCGGTGTTAACGAAATTAAAATTTGACCTCGCACCTTCTGTTTTTAATTTGCTAGTGGTGTTAGTTAAGTGTAACTAGTGGGAAAACAACTGTAAAACAGTGAAAATTATGCAGTAGAGTATTTTTGGTAAGTGCATACCTTGTAAACACTAATTTGTACAAACAATGCTTGTGCATTTTTGGGCGAAATCATGATGCATTTTGAGAGTAAGTAAATACATAATCTGAACGCATTGGACTGGACGTGGAACCAAAACATTTTCCTTCAGTTGTATTGAAAAGTTACCACGATCGTAATGGGCATTCTAGGACACTTTTTTATCCTTAGTGTCGAATCAATTCGTTATTTTCCTGTATAGTAATGGGCATTCTAGGACACTTTGGAAGAGGAGGGGCGAAGCCACTCTCTCTGGAAAAGTGTCCTAGAATGCCCATTACTATACTACTGACCACATAATTTTATTTAGAAATTCGGGATCTTCTCTGTTGCGCCGGAGCATCTCTGTGCAAAAAAGTTGCCTTTTTTCGTAATCAGCCGGCAGCAGTGCTTGCACGCGCTGGACATGATACGGATGCATCATGTTCCGTTTTAAAACGCGTTGCACAGTCGTTTTCGGGACACCTAATGTTCTTGAAATTCGCCGTTGACTCGTCGACGGGTCATTCGATATTTCTTGAAGAATTTGATCTTCCATTTCCAAATCATGTACCATAGGGCGCCCGGTTCTCGTCGCGCTACTTCCAATAATATGGCCCTCCACGTAAGCGTTGTGTACACGCTGGAATACTCTGTAGTCGGGATAGCGATCACGATTCAGAAAACGTCGCCGATATTCTCTTGCTGCTTCACGAGCGTTTCCGTCACAAAAACCGTACACAAAATGCATGTTAGCATAGTCACGGGCTGAGTAAGCCATTTTTAATAGTCCAAATTCACTAATACACAACTGAGTCCAGTAAGAAATGCCAAGTTCGTAGGTGAAAATCCAAAACAGAGTCCAGTAAGAAATCCCAAGTTTGTAGGTGAAAATCCAAAACAGAGTCCAGGGAGAATGCAAAGTTCGAAGCGATAAAAAAAGAACAGCGCAAAAAGTGACAACCGAATAACCGTGTTAAGTAGCGAACAGCAAGCAGAACACTAAGTAAAAGTTGCTGGAGGCGTGTAAAGGGTCACTAGCAGGTAGCTAGCGTAGGTAGTAAACCTCTCTTTGTTCCTGGGACCCCATGTCCAACCGGTAAATTCTCAGAATACAAACAAAGCTTTTGTTTAGTGTTGTTTTATTAACTGGTGGTACCACAAGAAAAGTGACACCGACGGGACAAGAGCTACGAAAAAAGATCGTAACGACCTGTCCGTTGTTAGAACTTAATTTTTAAATCCATTTTTGACTTATTTTTATGTCCTAGAACAGTGCTTTGTAACTCAAATTAGTTAGAACCAAAAGTTGATTCAACTTTGCTGAGAATAAAGGTCAATAATAAAAGACTCAGGAGAGATAGGGCTTTGAGTTGTATCTTTTTACAATCCTCATGAAATGGTCCAGTTTTTCTACTACTGGGGCAGGTTTCCGCAGTACACTTTTTTTTTTAAATCAATGACGAAAATGTTGGATCAAACAATTATGATACGAGATCCGTAAAAAATTAATTAATTTCTCATGATCCATAAAGACAGGGACGATGAATTTTTTTTGTTACATTCTCATCATGGACCGTCACTCTCAAAAAAAAACAACCACCAAAAGTAAGTACCTTTTTTTTTATTGCTCTTAATAAGTAGTAGGAACTCTTTTCTCGAAAAACACCGAAAATCAATCATTAGTTCAAAACCGTTGAGAATTTTACCACCCTGTATAGGACTTTATTGGTAGAAGATGACCTTGGCTAACTCCCCATTTCATTTGATCCATGATATTTGGACCATCCTGTATATCTATATCTTACTCTTACAATTTCCCAGTTCGCAACCAGATACCAGAGGCTAAAGGGCAAGATGGTGCTCTTTCCATTTGGCTTCCATTGCACAGGGATGCCGATCAAGGCATGCGCCGACAAGCTTAAAAGAGAGATGTCTCTCTACGGATGTCCACCGGTTTTTCCGGAAGACGGAGAGGAGCTCAGCACTATCAAGGAGGAGGGCGATGTGGTGCCTAAAGATAAGAGCAAGGGTAACTCTCCCTATTCTCCTTCCACTAATAGAGTAGTTAGTTAGGGTATCCTAGTGTGGAGCCAGAAGCAATGTATGTGCCTGTATGTAAATGTTTATTTTCAGTTTCTCCTGTGATCCACTGTAACCCCAATTTCTCATACAGTAACAAAGTGTTAATCTATTGCTAAGAGCTGTCAGTTGGCCAAAGAGCATACAGAAAAAATACTTGACAGCTCTTAACTGTACAGTGCCACCATCTTATCTGTTCAGTTGACAGCGGCGCTAGTGGAGAATTTAGTAGTAACATTAAATAAATTTTCCTAGAAAATTGAGAATATTTTAACCCGTCTTTCAATTTAGAAAAAAATATATCTATAAATCTTAGCAAGTGAATAAATAAAACCAAAAAATGGGAAACAGGATTTACAATTAATTAGTTAGTTACAATTTTGCCCACCTGAACAGATAAGTTGGTGGCGCTGTAGATTAATCGCTCACTGACCTCCACGGAACTGGATATATAGCAGCAAAGTGGTTGAATGTCAATGTACTTCTACACACTGCTACAGCCGAAAACGTCACGAGTAATCGATACTCGATTTAAGCCTTACAGGGTAAAACAGGGATGGACAATATGGACATATATATTATTAATTAATATTCCTCGCCCTTCATCCCTGTTCTGGTCAATTTTGTTGTGGACAACTAACTTAATTCTCTCTAGGCTAAGTCTTCCTAGTACTACATACACTCATCAAGTACGCATGCATCTTATTTATTCTATTAATTTACTTACTTAAAACGCATAAGACCTATATTTTAGTTATAATTTTCCTGTTCAACTCAATAACTTAAAAACAAAAAGATACTATTGAGAAACAATTGTGGAGGGAGTTCAACGGAAACAATTCATTGTAAGTTTAGTGACAGTTTAGGAGATCTGTCACACAAGATCTTTCCTAGTATGGACTCCAGCCTCTCACGTAGGATTAAGTCAAGATTATTCCAATTAATTGTTCATATTTGTAGTATTTTGATACCTCTCTGAGAAGGAAAATTACTTACTTACTAATATTTTCGGATCTATCCCGAAATAAATATATTAATAATTATATTCTTTTCAGATGTCTAGATCTCTGAAAGGTGTTATTTCTTTGAAAGTCTGGCGCTGAATCTTAATGTTGCGTTCCCTTACTAAAGGAAAGAAGAGCAAGGCAGTAGCGAAAACCGGCGCCGCTAAGTACCAGTGGCAGATCATGCAGAGCATCGGCGTGCCCGATGAAGAGATCAAGGCGTTCGCAGACGCCTACTACTGGCTGGACTACTTCCCGCCTAGAGCTGTTGAGGACTTGAAGAGAATTGGCATTCACGTGAGTTTTGATTACTAGCCCTTCCCGTGGCGTTCGCCTGCTGCGGGCAGGCAGTCTGGATATTTTCCATGTTTATTATGTCCTTGCCTGGTTACCATTCATAGGGTATCCTAGTTTGGGACCATGTCATGTGATTGTGTGTCGAATTTATTATTATTAAACCCAATGAAGTAATAGTCAGAGGCCTTAGGGCGGCTTGAAAACTTCTGACAGGAAGAACAGCCACTAGTCTCACAAGCCTCCACCAATCCGGCCTTGGCCCCCATGGTGGAGTATGGCCTATACCTTCCTCAGGGAAGAGACCCGTGCCCCTCGGTGGGGACATAATGGGTTGATGATGAAGAAGTAATATTCATTGGGTTTTGTGAGCCTTATTTACTTTATTTGACGGTATAAACTGCTGTATAAATAGTTAATCTATGTAATGAAACCCTCCCAGGTGGACTGGCGTCGCAAGTTCATCACGACAGACGCAAATGCCTTCTACGACTCGTTCACCCGCTGGCAGTTCAACCACCTAAAAGAGCGCAAGAAGATCATGTACGGGAAGCGGTATACGATATTCTCGCCGCTTGATGGGCAACCCTGTATGGACCACGACCGGAGCACCGGCGAAGGGGCCGGCCCGATGGAGTATACCCTTATCAAGATGGAGCTGCAGGGGCCTTACCCTGAGGTCTTGAAGTAAGTGTTTATTCAGTTCTTGTACAAGACTAAAAGTAAAGTTCTGTGACGCACTTTCTGCAGGAATTTGATGAGACAGCACTACAGTTATGTAGTTAGCGGGATTCTATATTCAGGAGTGCAATTATGTAAGAATCCACTGTATGGAGTTGTAAGAAAGTTTCATAACATAAGGACAGAAACCGGGCCTAAACTTCATTCATCGTTCAACCTGTCATTCTTCCTACGAGTATCTAATTGAAAATATCACCCGGCGAATCCGGTACTATCCTAGATAGACTTTAACCATTTCCGAAATTCATCTGAGCTTAGGAACTATTATTTCATTACGTAACTATTCCAAAAGCATAAGCAGTTGTATTAACGAGAGTAGATGAAAATAAGAAGCATGTGCAATTTATAATACAAAATAAGTACATAAACTTTGCATCTACATAATGAGATAGGGGCCACTTGGAAGCTGCATTGTCTGAGATATTGTTTACAAAAGAAATTGAAAGTTAATTTGTAATTTTATATTATATTCCTGATTGTTACCTGTTGTACTTACATAGAAATAAAATAAATAATTAAATCTAGGATTAGATTAGAATTAGAACTCTTAGCAAACCTTAGTATCTGCCTACCTCTCCAAGATACCCTCACGAGTATTCTGCGCATACACAAGTATATGTATGCTGCATACAGAACTCCTTACATTATTGTGCACCAGAAATACACCAGCATCAGTAAAATCCTGTTCTTGTGAAAAATATTGTTACTAATTTATTCAAACGTTTTAGGAAACTGCAAGGCAAGAAGGTCTATTTAGTGGCAGCGACACTGCGACCCGAGACTATGTACGGACAAACCAACTGCTGGGTCCACCCCGATATCAAGTACGTGGCGTTCGAAACGGCTGACGACGGAGTTTTCGTTAGCACGCGCCGGGCAGCCAGGAACATGTCCTACCAAGGTTTCACCAAAAAGGATGGCGAGTATGAAGTATTAGCTGAAGTTACTGGGCAAGACCTCTTAGGATCAGCTGTGAAGTCGCCTCTGACCTGCTACGAGACGATTTACGCACTTCCCATGTTGACCATAAAGGAGGACAAAGGCACGGGAATCGTCACCAGCGTAATATCGGACTCGCCCGACGACTACGCAGCGTTCGTTGACCTCCAAAAGAAGCCCGCGTTCAGAGAAAAGTACGGCATAACGGAGGAGATGATCATGCCATACAAACCTGTCCCTATACTCGAAATACCCGAGTTCGGTAACTTATCCGCCATCCACGTGTATGAAAAACTGAAGATACAAAGTCAGAACGATAAGGACAAGTTGCTGCAAGCGAAAGAGATGGTCTACCTCAAAGGATTCTACGACGGCGTCCTGATCGTCGGCGAACACAAGGGGAAGAAAATCCAGGACGTGAAAAAGAACCTTCAGACGAAACTGGTCGATGAAAACGCAGCCAGAGTGTATTATGAGCCGGAGAAGACTATAATGTCTCGCTCTGGTGATGAATGCGTGGTAGCGCTCTGCAACCAGTGGTATTTGGACTACGGCGATGAGACGTGGAAGGCGCAGGTCGAGAAGGCTTTGGAGAAAATCAACACTTACCATGATGAGGTCAGGAAGAACTTCCTGGCGACGTTTAAGTGGCTGCATGAGTACGCTTGTTCAAGGACTTATGGGCTGGGTAAGTTGAAGTTCGAAACATAAAGTTAACCCGTCCGGCAATGCGCGTCTAGACTGCCTAGTGTGCCCATATGTACTGCCTGACTGGCCCTAACGCGCTGCCATATTTTTTTACATTTTTTATGGGACGCCGTTCCGAATTTCTCAAATTAGAGAAAGTACTACATAATTATTCAATAAGTGTTATATATATATATCTAGAATCTGCATGAAATTTCCTATCCAATTATTATATATTTTATTATAATAAAACTTACCTGTTTTCCAAATGACGAGGTGAATTTCCACTATCCACACCGTGACGATGTCGTTGCGATGTCGCGTCAATATGCAATCAGACCATTGTCAGATCATTGACGACCTCTGTGGCGCAGTGTTTATCGCATCTGCCTAGCAAGCGAGAGGTCCCGGGTTCGAATCCCGGCTGGGGACGAAAAAAAAAGAAACCCAGGTCTTGGATGTTTACATGTTTGTGACGTCGGTGTTTCTTGTTCTCACGACACAGGGTATCCTAGTGTGGGGCCAGAAGCAATGTATGTGCTTGTATGTAAATGTTTATGTTTAGATTTCAATACAGACGATAGCGGTCCGTATCCTCATCCTACCTTAGAAAAGACCCTTCGCCACTTTTTTGTGTCGGTATTTTTTTTCGGCTATCAACTTAACAACTATATTTTAAGTTTAAATGACGATGCCTAATATACCATTTCTCGCAAACTTCAGTCCGAACTAAGATATACGTGTTCGAGGTTGAGTATTGTATACGATTTTAGGCCTAAAACCGTGGAAAATTCCTCGAGTTTCTTTTTTTCGAGCGGATTTCAATCAAATCAGGTATTATTAACTAAACAATAAGTAAAGGTAATTTTCAAGTTTATTGCATTAAATTTTATACTTTTACTGAGTTTACTTTTCATGATTGCTAGAAAAAGAATGAATATTTATTATATTACTACAATTTTCCACAAATGGCCTTAGTCTGGGTGTTTTTCGATGTATGTAATGTCCTAGCCTGGTTACCATAGCACAGGGTTTCCTAGTTTGGGAACAGGTCAAGTGATTGTGTTGTGTGGGAGTTATTATCATGATTACCTATTTTCCAGGTACCAAACTGCCCTGGGATGAGCAGTGGCTCATAGAATCTCTCTCGGACTCCACGATTTACAACGCCTACTACACCATCTCGCATTTCCTGCAAGGCGGGACCTTCAGGTCAGTTTGCACCAAAAATGTTACAAGCAGATTTCTGTTATTAACTTCCGGACTTGACTTTTTGTCAGAAGAGTCCGACGACGAGAGTCCGACCAGGTTTCATCTGGTGCTTACGAAAGTTTCGGTTCAGATTTCTGTTTTTTTGCTATAGTTTTTTTAGATATTAATAAACATAAACATTTACATACTGGCACATAAATTGCTTTTGGCCCCAAACTAGGATACCCTGTGTCGTGGGAACCAGAAACAGCAACATCAGAAACATGTAAGCCACGTTCAATACCAGGGCTTTTTTTTCGTCCCCAGCCGGGTTTCGAACCAGGGACCTACCTCTTGCGTGCCTGCGTCACAGAGATCGTCGGATAAAACGGATCTCACTTTATGTCATAAGCCGATAATCTTCTCAGATATAAAAAGATCGTGTCACAATGTTTGGTATCGAACGCCTCCGAAAGGGCTTCAGCGATTGTTTTCACATTTTTTGCGTATATTTTGTAGGTCTGAGTATTCTCAGACCTATTGGTCGTAGGCAAATTTATGGAAAAACAACGTTTGCCGGGTCAGCTGTTAAATTTATAAGTACCTATACTCTGATTTTTTATTCCGTAGAATTCTGACATTTCATAAGTGTTGCTACTGAAAAAGTTCTCCACCGAAAAAGGGACAAATTTGACCCATTTGAGGGCAATAAAAAATAAAATGCTACGTATTTTTTAGGTTTTACCTACAAAAAGGTCAATTTAAATATTTACTTACTCAAGTGACCTAATACGAAAATAACAAATATTTCAATATCACGAACAATATATCGAATTAACTTTAATTACTTTATTTTATTCTTTAGCTGGCATCACTGCCTACGAATTCAAGGTTTCGTAAACCTTTTTAGAAAAGTGAAGTATGCCGCTGCTAGCTCTCTTAATAATTCATGTCAGCGATGATGATGATGATGATGATGATAGTGATAATAGTGATATTAGTATTAATGATGATTAGATATTTTAATAAAAATATGTTTTCTTTACTTGTACTTTTTTACTGTTTATGTGGTGAAAAGGGACATAATTTTATTGTCACTTGCCTTAAATTCTCTTTTAATTTGGAGCTTCAACTTTATAAAATAGATACATTCACTAACAAATTAAATGTCTAGACTCAGATGTTCACACTCGTATTGAATTGAAAAATGTGGCCGCCCAAAAAAGGTTTCTAATCTCTGACATGTCAAAAAATTATAACGGTCAGAATTCTACGGAATTAAAAATCTTCTTGATCTTGCATGCTAGACATTAAGCTTTTTAATGTCTCTAACGTCTGTCGGCTGTGTCAATGAAATAGATAAATTTGAGAGTCAGATGGCCTGAGAATAAAATTTATTCTTTTACATAACAGGGGTAATAAGGAGAATGCACTGAAAATCAAGCCAGAGCAAATGACTGGTGACGTGTGGGACTACATTTTCTTCAAGGACGCCCCTTTCCCGAAGAGCACGAAAATTGCGAAGAAATCGCTGGACCTGATGAAGAAGTCCTTCCAGTTCTGGTGAGAATTTACTAATCTTAAAATTTTATTAAACAGGAGCAGCTCATTGCGGCTTATATAATTAATATTCTGTACAAAAATAATTACAGCCATCCAGAGTGACATAAATTGCTGATTGATTTTGAAATGTTTGCGGGCCATGAGTTGCTGATCAATTAGCTATTTCTGCTCACAGATTATATTTTTCTGCTCACAAAAATACTAATACTATGCAAACCGTTTAAATAACATCCTTAAAAAAATGTGGCATCGCCCGTGGTAGCAGCAAAAACTTTCGCGGGATATTCCGCACGCAGCGCGGCGCGCAATAAACTTCGCTTCTTTTGTCTAAACGGTCAATAGTATTAGCATATGTCCGAACATGAAAGTGACCGAAGACAAATGGACGTAGATTTGCAAACAGGTTCCAAACCACACAGAGCGAGTTTTGAGACATGTGAGTTTTTAGATTTAAGATTTAGGCTCTCCATACATGTGGGTTGGACTACAATGTGCCATAACTTTGCGCATAATCATCGGAACGCTTTGAAATTCTTTGATTCTTAGAATATGATGTACTTATTATATATCTGAATCGATCTTAAAAGATCACTAAGGTTAAACAACATACGGCGCGTTCAGTCCATGGATGGGTGACGCTAGTGGCATTTTTCCGAGCGATTCCGTGCTTCGCAAGGCACGTTAAGCAGTTGGTGCCGGCTGCCGTCGATAGATAGCAGTCGTTAAGCCAGGTCAGAGGCCTTAGGGCGGCTTGAAAACTTCTGACAGTAAGACCAGCCACTAGTCTTACAAGCCTCAACCAATCCGGACTTGGCCCGCGTGGTGGAGTATGGCCTATACCTTCCTCAGGGAAGAGACCCGTGCCCCTCGGTGGGGACATAATGGGTTGATGATGATGATGATGATTATATACCTAGTGATCATTTTGTAATATTTAACTCAAAAATTACGATGTTGTGGATTGGAACCTTTTTGCTAAACTACGTCCAAATACAATAGAGGTTAATTTTTTTTGTAGCAGTTGCGAGAAAGAAAGGGTAAGGCAATAAATACAATAGCATGTTTTATGGCCTCGTCATAAAATCATGAGGCGTGCGGCGGGTGCAGGTCAAGATTTGCCATTTGCGAACTTGGCAAAAAAATTTCGCTTCATCGACATTCATTTTTAACTGTGCATGCACAACGCAAATGAGCTAGGTAATGTATGTTTGCATCTAATGGAATCGAAATATCGCCGGTTTAACTCATTCGATGCCTAAAATTTGTCCTCAATCCTATTATTAACCTATTAATTTTACGTGCATACGAATGAAAAGTACGAAGGCCGCGAGCGCATATGACGTCACAAAAAATAAAATAGATGCTCCACACTGCTCAGTTTGGGGCCCTTCTCGCGAATACGAGCTTACGAGCATACGAGCGAAGCGATGGCATTTTTACAACCTTCTAACAGACAGACAAAATTAGCCAATTGAGTATTTGAAAAAAAGTCAAATGAGTTACTTTCAAAACGGAGTTTTGTATGAAAATACTAACTTTCATCTATTTAAAAATTGCAATAACAAGTAAATTATTAAAAGATATACATACACTGAAACATTTCGTAATTTTTGTTTTAATCGAGCGTATCAATTAATTTGTTGTTGATAGTGTCAAATACCGAATTAAGATGTTGGTTACAGCTCTAGGCAATTGGGTATTTGACAGGATGTCAAATGAGCTACTTTTAAAACGGAATTTCGTATGAAAATACTTGCTTGTGACGTCACATTTCAGAGCACTCTTTTTATGTTTCATCTATTTAAAAATTGTAATAACTAGTAAATGATTAAAAGAAATACATTTTCCGAATCATTTTGTAATTTTTGTTTTAATCGAGCATCTCAAATAATTTATTGTTGGTAGTGTCAAATACCGTATTCGTTCCAGGTACCCGGTAGACCTGCGCGTCTCGGGAAAAGACCTCATCCAGAACCACCTGACATTCTACATCTACAACCACGTCGCGATCTGGCCCAATGAGCAGGACAAGTGGCCCAAAGGCATCCGCGCCAACGGCCATCTCATGCTCAACTCCGCCAAGGTTTGTCCAAATTATAATAAGCTAGGTGACAGCCCGGCTTCGCTCGGCTTAAATGCAGTCTACTAATGATATTCCATATTGTATCGACCACATATTTTTGTTCAGCTATTCATTTTTGGTATTTTTCATATCCATTTGCTTCTTGATGTCCATCTCATGCTCAACTCCGCCAAGGTTTGTCCAAATTATAATAAGCTAGGTGACAACCCGGCTTCGCTCGGCTTAAATGCAGTCTACTAATGATACTCCATATTGTATCGACCACATATTTTTGTTCAGCTATTAATTTTTGGTATTTTTCATATCCATTTGCTTCTTGATGTCCACAAATTAAACGATTCACAATGGGCACCTGTGACACGTGATGACGTGACACCAACGCAACATTGGTGACATTGACAATGTTTTGGCAACGCCATTACATAGAAAAATAATTTTTACATTGATAATACTCCATAATCTGAATTTTCCGCCTATAAGTTGTCGACTCGGATCGACAAATTTTTTACAACCTTTTTTTAATTTGATAAGCATTTCGTTGAAGTCCCACCGTAGACCGGTACGAAATTATTAATATAGATAATTAAAATTAGATAAATTTAACATTTATAATGTTAAATTGTATGAGCGAAACAGCATGTTCCATGTAACAGCAGCATCCTCCTCCTCCTCTACTCCTCGTCATCATCATCATCAGCCCACCTCTGCCCACTACTGAGTATGGGTTTTCCCATTACCCCACATCTCGCGGTCTCACGCCTGTACCTGCTTCGTATGAATTTAATCTTCGTAATAATAAAATCCATCTGTACCTACTTGTCAAAATACTAATCATTATTAATTATACTCCTAAAGTCTTTCTCGTTTCATCATGTTTTGGAATTAAATGCCAAAAAGACTGAAGAGAAAATTGGCACGCAGTTATTGTTTTCAAAAACATTGGGCTTACATTTTATCTTCTCTTGACCTTAAGATGTTTACATGGGTTTACATTTGATCCCCTCTTATCCCCAAGACGTTAACAACATCGGGTCTACATTTTTATCTTCTCTTACCCCCAAGATGTCGAAGTCGGAGGGCAACTTCCTGACTCTGTCAGAGTCGGTGGACAAGTTCAGCGCAGACGGCATGCGTTTGTCCTTAGCGGACGCCGGCGATTCCGTCGAGGACGCCAACTTTGTCGAGAGCACCGCCGACGCCGGCATTCTACGGCTGTACACCTTCATCGAATGGGTTAAGGAGGTCGTGGCGACCAAGGAGAGTTTGAGAACAGGTATTATTGCCTCCACCAATCCGGACTTGGCCCCCGTGGTGGAGTATGGCCTATACCTTCCTCAGGGAAGAGACCCGTGCCCTTCGGTGGGGACATAATGGGTTGATGATGATTATTGTATGGTATCTTTCTAGACCACCTCATCATCAACCCATTGTGTCCCCACCGAGGGGCACGGTTCTCTTCCCTAAGGAAGGTATAGGCCATACTCCACCACGGGGGCCTAGTCCGGATTGGTATTTTGAACACCTGCATTCAAGTAAAATTTTCATAAAAATAATATTATTCTCCTTAGTCCTTAGACCTTGGAAATAACAAAGGTTTTCAATTGTTATTTTCTAGGTCCAGAGGACTGAAGAGGTTGTTTCATTAATGTACTGTGCAATTTGGGTAATTTCAAAAGTGTGATCTATATGCATCTAGTTCGTACAACATTTCCATCTCAGTTAGAGGCGAATAGTTATTTAGTCCCTTTTTTAAATTAATTAACCGTACTACTATGCAAAAAAACTCTGCGAAAAACTGCAGGCAGATGCTGGATGCGGCAAGCTGAAGACAGGGCGCTATGGCGCTCATTAGGGGAGGGCTATGTCCAGCAGTCGACTAATGTAGCCTGATGATGATGACTACTATAATTGATTCCTATTTTAAAACATGACACCTCTTTTATTTGCCTTACGTGGCCGACAGGATCACCACTTTATGTCGGAGACCGGTGCCTTGCTAAGGTTCTATTAAGAAGGATCATTTAGGAGCAATAAAGAGGAAAAAAGACAAAGAAATATACCACTGGTAATTTGTGAGTTTTAGTGTATGATCCTATCTGCCGGTTTTTGAATCGAGAAATTAAAGTAAATACTTAGGTATCATTATCTTTTGAGAAATCTGAAGAAATAGACTGTTACTGAAGCATTTACAATCCACTTCGCAATGTATTATACCATCTTATAGAATTCACCCCCTAGCTTTTACTTTTCAAAGTACAGCCCAATACCCTGAGCTCACAATCTCCTTCCAGGCCCCTACAACTTCCACGACAAAGTGTTCACGAGCGAGATGAACCTCAAGATCGGCCAGACCGATGAGAACTACGGACGGATGCTGTTCAAGGAGGCTCTCCGAACTGGCTTCTTCGAACTGCAAGCCGCCAGGGATAAATACCGCGAGCTTTGCTCTGACGGAGGCATGCACGTCGACTTGGTTACACGGTGGGTGTTTCATTGTGTGCAAAAAGTGGTTACACTTTATCGAACAATTAAAAAAATAACGGCCCACGTTTTGCCGAGTTTATTAGGTCCCAAACGTGACAAGTGGCAAGCCTGTCGCCGTTGTCCGGACACAATTTATCAGCGAATGGTGTTGCTGTACAAACTCTCTGCCTACCCCCTCGGGGATGAGTTTTTTTTTAAATAACATCATCATCAACCCATTATGTCCCCACCGAGGGGCACGGGTCTCTTCCCTGAGGAAGGTATAAATAGGCCATACTCCACCACGGGGGCCAAGTCCGGATTGGTGGAGGCTTGTAAGACTAGTGGCTGGTCTTACTGTCAGAAGTTTTCAAGCCGCCCTAAGGCCTCTGACTTGGCTTAACGACTGCCATCTATCGACGGCAGCCAGCACCAACTGCTTAACGTGCCTTGGGAAGCACGGAACCGCTCGGAAAAATGCCACTAGCGTTAGTCATAGACGGTGACACATCCATGGACTGAACGTTTAAGATCACTCGGGCAGCTCAGGCTACGAGCGATTCGTAAATAAATAAATTAATGAACATGATTGTGATAAAAATTACGTGCAAAGGCGGACTTATTTCGAAAGAAATTTGTTCCAGTCGGCCTAAAATTTTTGGAATGTTAATGTTAAAGAGAGTGTGCGGCGGGCAGATAAAGTGGAAAGAGAAGTCATTCTACCTAAATGTTAGTATAATAAAAATACTAGTTACTAATATACATACAACTCACATAAATACCTGCATAACCCATACTATACTTGAGCCATTACAAACGTGCGAACTGAGTCGTAAACATTTGTATCAGACCTCTCTCTCTCACACATATAGGAGGCATATCAGGCATATCGGAACTCTCGCTCGCACTTTTATGACTCGGTTCGCACGTTTGTAATGGCTTAAGTATAGTCCTCGTTCAATAACAGTCACATGCTCAAAAAGCTCAAGATCAGCCTAACTGACGGTAACAACTCTTTTTTTTTGTTCTGTGGTAACAACGCCCAGATGCTACCAATAGGCAAAATGTGTGTATAAGGTAGTATGTACTTAGGCGCTATGTACGTACGCCCCATCAGTCTCCGTAGGAATGCTCACATCCTTTCACTAGTACTTTAGTCAGTGCTGTTCAATCCAGCCACACCGCCTTACCTCAAAGAGCGCTTTGTATTTCTAAGTGACTCCCACAGTCGGGCATTACGGTCCGATCAGAGTTTGACGTTGAAGATACCGAGTCATACGACAAGGTTCTTCGGCAGCTCGTTCACCGTAAGGGCAGCTCGGCTGTGGAATGATCTGCCGGTCTCAGTAAGACGCTCCCCGTCTCCAGCTACATTCAAAAATCGGGTAAAAGAACTGTATCTTTCTCTTTAAACCAAGTATTTATTACTCAATTACTTTCCTGTCTATAGGTATAAGTATGTATTATTCGTATTTCCACAAACTGCCCGTCTCTTTTTCCTTCGGCAACCTTTCCGTCACAAGGTTGTCTGGAAGAAATTGCTGTTAGCAATAAGACCGCCTATTGTATATATTTCTTTAATTGTAACTTTATTTGTCTCTTGTTTCTTATGTGCAATAAAGAATATTCTTATCTTATCTTATGTACTTAATAAATTTATTATTAGGTAATACTATAATTATTTGTACACATGGACAAATCAAGTACGACGGGCTCAAGTGGGAATCGAAACCACGACCTCTGGTTTGGTATCAAGCTTGTTAACCGCTAGACCAATGAGGCAGTCAACCAGGTACAAACTCGTAATAACAAAAATAGTTGATTAGATACCAAGATTTAAAAGAAATCAAATTAAAATTTATCTACATGACCAATCAAACAATAATAGTGGTTGGGTCTCTCCATTTAAGTGTAAAAACCTGTATTAGGAGAAACCCGGTCTTTCTACCGATTCACAATTTAGACTTGTATGTAAACAAAACATAGAAAGGGGTCTACACAAGATAGATTATAAGATTTCGTTGTTGAAGATTGTTGTTGTAAAGGAGCAAATACTTAGATGTATGTAAGCGTGCTTGTTCTGTTTGTGTGTCTGTGTTTTGTGTGTGTGTGTGTGTGTGTGTGTGTGTGTGTGTGTGGGTCACATAAAACACACCAAACAACCAAGATGATTGTGTGTAACTTGCTTCTGTTTGACAGGTACATTGAGACCCAAGCGCTTCTGATGTCGCCGATCTGTCCCCACGTCGCTGAAAACGTTTGGGAACTGCTTGGCAACGTAAGTGTTTCTTGGATTGATTTTCAATGCCATACTTTTTTCCAAAGTGGCACGTATCTTGGTTAAGCCTAATTTCTTTCTTTATCCGTCCGTCATCCGTCACTCATTCTTTCTTACGTTCATTGGTTGGTTTACTGGCAAGTGACTTCATAATACGGTATTTGACACTGTCAAGAATAAATTATTTGAGATGCTCGATTAAAACAAAAATTACAAAATGATTCGGAAAATGTATTTCTTTTAATCATTTACTAGTTATTACAATTTTTAAATAGATGAAACATTAAAAGAGTGCTCTGAAATGTGACGTCACCAGCAAGTATTTTCATACAACAATTCCGTTTTAAAAGTAACTCATTTGACTTCCCGTCAAATACCCAATTCCTGTGTGACGCCATATTGCCCAAGATAGCGTTTTGGTTTGGCGGCTTATCTCAAAAGTAAATTTTCGTTTGCCTTTTTTAGAAGAAATAGACGAAAGAATTTAAAATGACCACTTTCTGAGGACTCCATGAACGAACACCAACGAAAAATATGAAATGGTTTTCAGAAATCGGTCGAGCCTATTCTCAAAAGAGAACTTAAAAAAAAAACTCCAGTTCTTGGATGTTTACATGTTTGTGACGTCGCTGTTTCTGGTTCCCACGACACAGGGTATCCTAATGTGGGGCCGGAAGCGGTGTATGTGCCTGTATGTGAATGTCTAAATGTTATCGTTCTTCCAGAAACAAAGCATCCTGCACGCCCGCTGGCCAGTGGCCGGTGACATCGACGAGGTGGCAGTCAAAGCCAGTAACTACCTGATGGACGCGGCGCATTCCTTCCGCATATACCTCAAGAACCACTCGGCAGCCAAAAAGCCTAAGAAGGGCGAGGTGGTCAAGCCGGCTGAGAAACCTAACAAGGCAGTCGTTTGGGTCGCGAAGGAGTATCCCAAGTGGCAGCATATTATATTGACGACGTTGAAGCAGATGAATGGGGTGAGTAGAGTCGGCTTAACTTTAAGGGGAAATATAAGTAGTGTATCATCATCATCAACCCATTATCTCTCTTCCCTGAGGAACGTATAGGCCATACTCCATCACGGGGGCCAAGTAGTGTATGAAGTGGGAAATTTAAAATGTTTACGGGTTTTTGAACTAAAACTTTCGTAAGCACAACACATTATGTATTAAAAGTTTGCGAATTTGCAAGTAGGTCATTTGTCTTTTTTATTGTTTCTTAGGACCTCTATAGCTACTACCCTTTACTCTTTCCACATCACCCATGGTTAGCTGGTAGAAAATACTTTATAGTATTAAGCTCGCCCTTGTACAGAATACTGTTTATTGTGCAATAAAGAATTTTTCATTCATTCATTCATTCATTGTAAACTTTTAGTCCGGTTCCACTTACGGGTGTTTTTTTATCGGACGAGTCCGACCAGGTTTCGCTCCGATTCGCAGAGCTTAATCATGGTGAGCAGAGACGGGGGTCAGGTTTCTTCTAAACATTAATTAAACTAGGCTATAGTTGTTTAAGTTTTCGACAGTAAAATATGGTTAATAAACATAAAACATTTACATACATTGCTTCTGGCCTCAGATAACCTGTGTCGTGGGAACCAGAAACAGCGACATCACAAACATGTAAACATCAAAGACCTGGGGTTTTTTTTGTCCCCAGCCGGGATTCGAACCTGGGACCTCTCGCATGGTAGGCAGATGGGCTGACCGCTGCGCCACAGAGGTCGTCATAAAAGTTACTTTGTATGAATTTAGTGAAAATTGTGGCCAAGCCAAGCCGCTTAAATTGTGGAAGGTGTCATCAGACTACAACTGTCATTAGCATTATTTCAGTAACCTTTTTTTTATTAGGCAGGTTTACACTTGACCTGAGTCGCGCTTGATGGTGGACTAAGACGTGGTCTAAGTTTGACCCTAGTTTTAAAGACACTCAGGTCATTTTATCTTTTAAACCCCTGTTTTCCTCAGCCCGCAGGTCTGCCTGACAATAAGACTATCTCGAGCAAACTCGGCGAGATCGCCGACCTTAAGAAGTACATGAAGCGGGTGATGCCATTCGTTCAAGCTCTGCGGGAGAACGTCGAGCGAATCGGCATGGACGCGCTCTCCGTCGGTCTGGCCTTCGACGAGGCTGTGCTTTTGACTGATAACCTGCAGTATCTGCTCAGCACTCTTGATGTGAGTCACGTTTTACCGTGTGGGCTATCTTGCAGACTACACTCCATGCCACGAAACGAGCTTGCAAATAAATTCGTCCATCGTCAGCGCCCATTGGTTAATGCGCGTGGCTAATAGCATGTAAATCTACCCCATGACGCGGAGCGTCTCCGCTTATTGTTTTGCCTTTATCTGTGATTATAAAATAAAAATGTATGTCTTTAATATAAAAATGAATCGCCGAATGTGTTGCTAAGTGCAAATCTCGAGAACAGCTGAACCGATTTCGCTATTTCTAATTTTAGAATATTCCTTGAAGTACGAGGATGGTTCTTGGGGAGAATAAATTAAAAAATTGCCTAAAAATGAGAAGGTTTTCTTTTTTTCATATTTTCTCACCATTTAGGAAAATATGAAAAAAAAACGAAAATTTTTGCCGGGACAGCTAGTTAATAATAATAATCAATAAAGTTTAGTGTGAGCTTAGACATATGCTATACAATTTAGCAGTAATAGTTGCTATAAAAAAATGGTATCACCATATCTTACCTTAACATAAAATTTTAAAATAAAAATCCTCAACTATATGAGATAACTGATAACACAACACAATCGGTCCCAAACTAGGAGACCCAGTGCTGGGTAACCAGGGAAGGACATTACAAACATGGTAGACTGAGACAATATCAATTGTAGCAGTAATTTCCCTGACCTTATAACATAACATTTTGACAACATAACACTTACATACATTGCTTCTGGCCCCACACTAGGATAACCTGTGTCGTGGGAACCAGAAACAGCAACGTCACAAACATGTAAACATCCGACCTGGGTTTTTTTTTTGTCCCCAGTTGGTATTCGAACCCAGGACCTCTCGCATGGTAGTCAGATGCCGTAACCACTGCGCCACAGAGGTCGATACTTTCTTAGACTTTCAAAATAAAATTATTGACAATATTTAGGACAATACTCATTGGTTCGTGTTTCCGTGGCAGTTAATAATAATTCCTTCCTTCCTCCCCAGTTCCACTCTTTATAGGTTTGTCTGGTTTCAGTTAAACAACGAATTTTCACCTCCCCAGCTCGACTCCATAGAGGTCCGTCACACGGACCACCCAGAGGCGCCCGAGAAGACTCGCGAAGACTGCGCGCCGGGTCAACCCCACATTACCTTCTCCGCGGAGCCCGGAGTCGCTGTGACGCTGGCAAACCCCACGGCCCTCAGCGGGCTGTTTAGCGTGACACTGCGATTAGCTGACGGCGACAGTGTGGACAAGTTGAAGGGGAAGCTCGCGAAGGAGGTCAAGGGTATTAAAGGTGGGTTGGGTGGATTCAATGCAAAAAAATAAAACTATCACATTGACATCTCAATACAATCCGAAGGCTGTCAATGTCTGAATCAAAAACCAAATAACCCCATTTTACTTACCAAGTAAAAATTGTGCTGCTTATGCGTTTTTTTTAGACTTTGCTCTTATGAGGAATTAAATTTTAATGTCTTTGATGTGATAAGGATTTTGGTCACACGAGTCTTGTATTCACGGTAAAAAAAAATCTACCGAGTAAACCTACTTATATTTTATAGGTAGCGGTCATTTTTTTTGCATCGAATGAAAGAACGGACTTTACTGTTTAGTAAAAGAGCATTAATGCGACAGTACAATATACAGGGTGTTTGGCGCATGGATAGTCAAGTTTTCGGGATACTGGTGGGGTCATGTACTACATTCCCACCCTTGGACCCTGGATCCCAAGAGTTACGGTTATGGGGATATGATTTTTTAATATTTTTTCTAAAATTACCTATATTTTAGTATTTGAAGCCTCATAACTTTTTTAGTGATCTTTGTTTTTTTTTTTCTATTTTTATTTTTTAACGTAGTAAAATGACTAGTATCCCAAACATTTTTGACGGTCCCTACGCAACACCCTGTATATTTGTGCGAGACAACACAATGTCAAAAGTCGCGATTTTCCACTACATTCGTGTCAAAATGACAATTTTGCGCTTCATACATAACGCGTCATTTGCGCCTTCATTCTCCCCATGCCGGAGCCCTTTGCGACAGAAAAGTCGACTGCACTTCGAGCTGTACCGAAGGTCTAGCGATTAACACGCTTGACTACCAAAAAGCGAGCATGGATCGAACCCCACTGGTAGCTGCCCTACTTGACTTGCATAAGTCAGTCTGGGTACATTTCGAAATTTGTGACGTCCTTGCCGCTACCATAGTACTGGCTGTCCTAATTTCGGACCTGGGGTGCAATTACGTAAGGCTCCACTGTATGGAGTTGTCTGATTTAGCCCTTTTGTTCCCGGTATGTCACACCACCTTATGTCACACTGTTACATTCTGGGACTTTTTCCCAGTAGATATCTCATACTCACTCCGAACTGTCATATACATTCTTATTTTTACTCTTTAGAGTTATCTTAATGCTTAATCCGATAGAGTGGAAAGTAATATAAAGGCAGGACAAGTGATCGACGTGTGGATGATACAATGTAACTCTTTGCAGACTAAATTATGTTCGATAATTTTAATACCATATCCTCTTTACAGACGTAAACAGCGTGCAGATATGGCGATACACCGATCCAGTCCTCGGGCCGCGCAAAATCCCCAACATTGGAGACTACACTTCCAAATGCACCACCCTCGACAACGCTGCAGTATTACGGGTGGATGTAGTTGGCAACAAAGTTGAGCTGGTTACCAACGGAACGAATATTGAGTTGGGCACACAACTGTTGTATACTTACGAGAAAACGGTTTAGATAAGCGCAGTGCTATTTATTTGTGTCTGTCTTAAGTTAATAATAAATTATTTACGTTTTAATTTCCGTTGTCACCTTTTGCCGAAAATGATAGCCGCCGATCCTTCAGAGCGATGAAGAACTTTTTTTTAAAATTATAACTTTCGTAAGCACTACAATTATAAACTGTTTTCCGGAGAAACTTACTGGACTTTTTGTTGAAAAAGTCCGACCTGGTTTCTTTCTGATTCGCAGAGCTTAATCGTGGTGAGCAGAGATGGAGCTCGCGTCATCGGTTGCTCGTCTCTGACAAAATGTCATGTAAGTGTATCCGGAAACAGTTTAAAATGGGAACTTGCACTAAAAAAATGTTTTAATAGAATAGGAGCGGATACGTTAAAAGATGGACGGGTTTTTTTCTCTACGAAAAAAACACGTCCATTTCTCTTCCCTTTTCTATCATTTTTATAATAATAACCAGTCGAAAAGTCAATATAGTCACAATGTACAAAACGCGCCAAAATCTATGAAGCGTTTAACAACCTAATTATGTAGTAAAATTATGTTTTTTGCATCTGCACCCTTGTAAGAAAAAGTTTTAGGATTTTTGAAAAAAACCTATGTGTTTCATTATTAAGAAAAAAACTATTTTTCTTGTTTTTATGTCTTCTACGGTAAAAAATTAATGTCACTCAATCTAAATGAGACGCAAGTTCCCATTAGGTAGACGTTGAAGATTTTGTTAATGTCATTGGCATTAACAAATTACAATAAAAATGAAACGATGAGAATCGCGGTTTAAATACCTCTTTAATATCATTATTTAAATAACATAGAAACGTTACATGCGAATGTTCAACATTGCGAGTGCGATATGGCGGGCGGACACTAAATGCTTACAAGATTCAATCTACTAGTAATATGCGCATCCATATTAAACAGAAGGCATCTTTAAATACCAATGATTCGTCTTATGATCGCATATTAGGGCCTAAATACACTTATCAGTACCAATTTACATTTCAAATCAATCACACAAAGTTCATCCACGATCGACTTCATTTAACATAATACGTAAGTATCGCATATTATACACATTCAAATGAATATACAAAAACAGAAAAAAACGTCTAAACACATAAATGCGAATTCTTGCTAACAGTGTATTTAGGCACTTAAGCTTTACAACCACGTTCGCGAGTACCAAGGCCGTATGGTGTTACCGTTTCATTAGGTAATGTTTTAGGTAACATTTACATTTGCGTTTTAGGCGATTTGTTAAGGAACAAAAAGTACAGCTAAGTTGACGTCTGAATACGGTCCGAAAGTCACATGACAACGAATATCCAATTACCTACTCAGAATAAGTTCATCTTGGAAGCCTATCTAACATAAAGGACCATTCTTCGAGTCCTATTGGTTACAGCCATTGAAAAAAAATTCCATGAACTGTTATGGAATTCAGTCATACCTTTTGTCCCCATTTACCTCAGGGTTACCGTTTACTCGAATGACTTGTGTAAAAAGATACACGAGCGCTCACCCATATTGTTATGTTAGGTATTAGGTGTGTTCGTTTTGCATATTTTACAATAATCTATGCAGCGTTTTTCGAGCATTTACGCTGGTGACCTCAAAGTCCTATTCGAGATAGGACTTCCCGTCCGCATACTCTGCATACGTAGATGGCAGGCCCCCGCATAGAGCTGCCTAAACACAGTTTCGCCTTATGCGCAATGAACCATTGTCTTTATCTATTCATACAGTTCCAAGTATTACCTCGGCCTCTTTTCCCGCGACAACGAAGCAAAGCCTACGTGGCTGGCGTGTTCGCGAACAGTCCTTCTAGGTTAGCCCCCTCCGGTGTGTCTACGAGTGGGCGCGGTTTCTCCTTGGGAGTTGCGTTCATGTGCGGAAGGTTCATAATAAACACCTCCTTCTTGAATAGCTGCCCGACGTTGCGGCCGATTAACTGTGGAAGGGAGTGAATGGCATCATCATCATCAGCATCAACCCATCATGTCCCCACCGAGGGGCACGGGTCTCTTCCCTGAGGAAGGCATAGGCCATACTCCACCACGGGGGCCAAGTCCGGATTGGTGGAGGCTTGTAAGACTAGTGGCTGGTCTTACTGTCAGAAGTTTTCAAGCCGCCCCTTAAAGCCTCTGACTTGGCTTCACGACTGCCATCTATCGACGGCAGCCGGCACCAACTGCTTAACGTGCCTTGCGAAGCACGGACCGCTCGGAAAAATGCCACTAGCGTTAGTCATTGACGGTGACCCATCTATGGACTGAACGCGCCGTATGTTGCTTAACATTAGTGTTCCTTTAAGATCACTCAGGCAGCCCAGGCTACGAGCGATTCGAGTGAATGGCTTAAGTTTTTGTAATAATGTTTTTTGTTCAGGTTTCAACACAGATTATAGGGAATATTTTTTGGGGGCAGGCCCTTGCAGGCACATACATTGCTTCTGGCCCCACACTAGGTTACCCTGTGTCGTTGAACCAGACACGGCGACATCACAAACATGTAAACATCCAAGACTTGGGAGTATTTTTTTTCGTCCCCAGCCGGGATTCGAACTCAATGTTCAACAATTGAATCAAAACATTAATTGTTCATTGTTAAACATTGTTCGGATTACACGGCATAGAAACAGGCTTTACATTTGAACTGAGATTTCATTCGAATGCCCAAGAGTGATGTTTCGACACGAAAAAATATGAACCAAAAGAAGGTCTTATTCTAGGAGTGATCGTCTTGAGTAGGTCTGGCTTAGCCCGCTTCTAGTCCACCTCGTCTAGTATGCCTTTGAGACAAAAGAAGAAATACCTAAAAGGAGACGTTGCACGAACGGTTTCCTTAACAAGTCTCTCTGGTCACTCTCGTCTCGAACACGTCATTCTCGTCGGGGCATGCTCAATGCCTTTAACACAAAAGAGGAAACCAAAAAGGAACCCTAACAGTGACCTTGAAGCGATTTCGCTTGGCCTTGTCGATCGAGCCTAAAAGTAGGTTTTAACCTACCGGTGACCTTCATGCTTTTCAATTCTCGTCCAGCCAGTGCAGATGCTTATAAGACGAAGAAAACAAAAACTGAAAAGGAGGTCTCACCCTAGCGGTGACCTTCTTGAAGCGGCCCCCGCTTGGCCTTGTCGATCGAGCCTAAAAGTAGGTCTTAACCTACGAGTGACCTTCATGCTTTTCACTTTCGTCCAGCCAGTGTACACGCCTTACAAAAGAAGAAACTAAAAGGAGGTCTCACCCTAGCGGTGATCTTCTGGAAGCGGTCCCGTTTGGCGTTGTCGATCGAGCCTAAAAATAGGTCAACCTTCTGGTGACCTTCATGCTTTTCACCTATCGTCCAGCCAGGGCAGATGCCTCACAAACGAGGAAACTAAAAAGGAGGTGTCACTCTATCGGTGATCTTCTTGAAGCGGCCTCTGCTTGGCCTTGTCGATCAAGCATAAAAGTTGGTCTTAACCTACTGGTGACCTTCGTGCTTCTCACTTCTCGTCAAGCCAGTGCAGACGCCTCACAAAAGAGGAAACTAAAAAAGAGGTCTCACCCTAGCGGTGATCTTCTTGAAGCGGTCCTGCTTGGCCTTGTCGATCGAGCCTAAAAGTAGGTCTTAACCTACCGGTGACCTTCATGCTTTTCAATTCTCGTCCAGCCAGTGCAGATGCTTATAAGACGAAGAAAACAAAAACTAAAAAGGAGGTCTCACCCTAGCGGTGACCTTCTTGAAGAGATCTCACTTGGCCTTTTTGATCGAGCCTGAAAGTAGGTCTTAATCTACTAGTGACCTTCATGCTTCTCACTTCTCGTCCAGCCAGGGCAGACGCCTCACAAACGAGAAAACTAAAAAGGAGGTGTCACACTATCGGTGATCTTCTTGAAGCGGCCCCCGCTTGGCCTTGTCGATCGAGCCTAAAAGTAGGTCTTAACCTACGAGTGACCTTCATGCTTTTCACTTTCATCCAGCCAGTGTAGACGCCTTACCAAAGAAGAAACTAAAAGGAGGTCTCACCCTAGCGGTGATCTTCTGGAAGCGGTCCCGCTTGGCGTTGTGGATCGAGCCTAAAAATAGGTCACAACATTCTGGTGACCTTCATGCTTCTCACTTCTCGTCCCGCCAGGGCAGACGCCTCACAAACGAGGAAACGAAAAAGGAGGTGTCACTCTATCGGTGATCTTCTTGAAGCGGCCCCTGCTTGGCCTTGTCGATCAAGCATAAAAGTTGGTCTTAACCTACTGGTGACCTTCGTGCTTCTCACTTCTCGTCAAGCCAGTGCAGACGCCTCACAAAAGAGGAAACTAAAAAAGAGGTCTCACCCTAGCGAAAGTAGATCTTAACCTACCGGTGCCCTTCATGCTTCTCACTTCTCATCCAGCCAGTGCAGACGTTTTTAACACAAAAGGGGAGACTAGAAAAGAGGTCTTACCCTAGCGGTGATCTTCTTGAAGAGGTCCCTTTTAGCCTTGTCGATCTTGGCGGGACGGGCGGTGTTGGCGGCGAGCTTCTCGTCGAGCCGGTGCAAGTCGTGCGCGTCCACGTCGGGAATCGCTCCCAGAACCGCCAGCACTGACGGGAACCGCGGCCGGAGCGCCTCGTACATCTGCGGAAGACACCACACCTTTACTAAACAATTGACTGGTGTCAAAACCACGGAACAGGTGTTCAAATTGCACTGAAAAAGGATCTTTTTAAAGATCTGACTATCAACATCCAGTCGTCGCGTCTAGTCGCAGAGCTGCCGCTGTCGCGTGTCGCTAGTGTGCGCCCAGGCTTAATGCACTGGAAAGTCGCGACTTTTGACGTTGTGGCGGTCGACTCGCATCGTCGTACTACCTATACAGGTCGGCTGGACAATTTCAAAACCTAACAAGTGACACATCTGAGAAAAAACGGGTTTTTGCATTTTGCAGCTTACTTGGCCACAAAGCATCGATCTGCATTTTCAAAAGGTCTAAAAAGACCTTAGAAGTTGGATTTTGAATATTGAAAAACCTAGCAAGGGCACAGTTGTAATGCTGGAGAACGCAAAAAACCATTTCAAAAACCTAGCAAGGCGAAAAACCATTTAAAAAAAATTAATCATTAGTAAGGGCCATAAAACGTGATCTATTATATATTTATGATAACTATTGAATTCTGTGTACAGCCAAGGATATATAGAATCTTTTGATCCAATTCTCAAGTCTCTAGCTCTTATATTCTCTGTAAGGCAAGCTCTCGAAGTGACCAACTCGTTTTTTGGCTCTCCTGTAAAATTTGTCTCAGGTCACTTACTAGGTTTTGAAATTGTCCAACCGAGGTGTAGCCTGAAGTATTAAAAAAAAAAAAATTGTAAACCTTTAGTCCGGATCTACTTACGGGTGTTTCGCTCCGACTCGCAGAGCTTAATCCGAGCGAAACCTGGCCGGACTCTTCCGATATAACAACACCCGTAAGTAGATCCGGACTAAGAGTTTCCAATGTGTTGTGCTTACGAAAGTTTTAGTTCAAAAATAAATCAATCAGAAGTTTCAGAAAACTATCAATCAATCAATCAATCATTTATTGTTATGTGAAGTGAATATTACAGCTGGTAAATATAATTTGATAAGGTACATGACACCCTGTAAGGGCACTACAATACTATTATACTATACATCTAACTCACTTAAAAAGATGTTGACATTAAAATTCTAAAATATTAAACGTAAATTAACGTATATAAATATATTAGCTTTCACATAAATAGGTGCTGAGAACTGTTGTTATCAATATTAATCTAAAATAAAATAAAATCATTAAATTCCTCATTAGTCCTGGTAAATTACATTACATTATTCATTACATACATTTTTATATACACGCTAAATTGGGTATTTGACAGGATGTCAAATGAGTTACTTTTAAAACGGAATTTTGTATGAAAATACTTGCTTGTGACGTCACATTTCACAGCACTCTTTTTATGTTTCATCTATTTAAAAATTGTAATAACTAGTAAATGATTAAAAGAAATACATTTTCCGAATCATTTTGTAATTTTTGTTTTAATCAAGCATCTCAAATAATTTATTGTTGATAGTGTCAAATACCGTATTGATTTAGAAAAAAACAGAGATCCAACCTGCACAGCCAGCTGTAATAAAGCCGCCTGGTTGGCGTCGTGCTGGCCGTGCGCCCTTAGCGCTTGGAGCACGGCGGCGAGCGCGCCGCTGGCCTCCGCCGCGTCGACGCGGCCGCAGTCTAAGGCGGCGCGAACTGCGGGCATGGCCAGCCCGCACGCGCGGAGCGACGACGTCGAGTCGCCCCAGGTTAGCGCGCGGAAAACCTGCGGGTACTTTTTTTATACTACACCTGCTTGGAAAGTACCTTGATACTTTATCAAATTTACGGTAGAAAGTACGTTATTGCATACCGAACAAACATGCGGGGAGAAAACGCATCTGAGCGGGAGAGGGAAGTGTATGAAAATCCATTGCTTACGTGGTTTTTCTTTTTTAATTTTGGGTAAGACTATGCGCCGGTAACCTAAATATCAAAAGCCAAAAAGTTTTTACAGTGAGTTTTTATCTCCAAGTTCGCAAAATGACACTGGCCACTAGCAACAATTTCAATATAAATTTCAATTAGTAAAGATTTCGTTTTTTATTTTCCTTGTAGGTGTAGTATAAAGCACTATGTATCACTCGAGAGAAACTGCGATTCCCGATCTCGGGTGTTTTAAAGCCCTCGCCTACGGCTCGGGCTTCAAACGACACCCTCGACGGTAATAGGACACTTTCTCCTCTCGGTGAACAATGTACTATTACATAGCCTCTTTTGTGTCCCACTGCTGGGCAAAGGCCTCGGCCTGCGGGTGTTGTTTTAAAAAAACGTTTTGACGTGCAGACACCCGAGGTTCTATCTCGCTAATTAGGAGATACTAATGCCCGGTTCCAATATCCACAAAACGCTTCGTACTGTTACACCCTCACATAGTATGAGGACATGCTGACCAAGGATGCCTAGTCAGCACCCTAGGCTCGAGGTCCTGCGAGACGCTCGAGTCAAGCTTAGTTCCATTTCAACACCCGTCGCGGTGACACGACTCTGTTTCCTTACAAATTCTATGTCTTATTTCCATTTCTATTTTTGTGTTAAATAAAAACCTTTTTTTTAAAAAGGCTTTTCCATAGTCTCCCATAACAGTACGGTCGGTTACAATTCCTACGAAATTCCTACGAACCGTCAATAAATTGTATGGAAAACGGATCGTAGCCGGTAGGCGTATATTATAGGAACCGGGCATTAGACGACCTCTGTGGCGCAGCGGTTAGCAGATCTGCCTACCATGCGAGAGGTCCCGGGTTCGAAACCGGCTGGGGTGAAAAAAAAACTCCAGTTGGCTCATTATGTAATTTTCGCAAAGGATATTCATAAGTCTTAAAAAGTCATGTAACTGCAAAGCACTATCTTCTTTTAAGGCCCTATGTTAGAGCGAGACAGTACTCCGTACGACGTCGGTTTTTGTGTTGACGTGACTTTTTAAGACGTATGAATATCCGTTGCGAAAATTACATAATGAGCCCACAGGTCTTGGATGTTTACATGTTTGTGACGTCGCTGTTTCTGATTCCCACGACACAGGGTATCCTAGTGTGAGGCCAGAAGCAATGTATGTGCCTGTATGTAAATCTTTGTCTGCCTTACTTAGGGTAATCTAATTAATTAATACATTTATGTTCATAGCAATAACAACGTATATTGGCGCATTCAGTGCGATTTGTTCGCGTGGCGTCTACCGATACGGCGTAGATTCATTTTATTATGCCCTATTACTTCACCTTCGCACGGCATCTACTTTTCTGATCACTCTATAATTTGACTTCGCATGGCATCTACTGATACCGTTTGTTTCGGATTATTCCCCTTCGCACACGTTCGTAACTAAAATTTCAAAATTGGTTATGAATAAGGAATATTAAAATAATTATTTGCATATTTTTGTGTTTTTTCACCACTAATGGTTTTAACACAATGTGAAAAACTCGCAATGCCACTACACAGGGTGTTGATTTGTACAGTTTCGTCCGACTCAGGGGTGGTTATTTACATGAAACTGAAGCAAAAAATATATATATATTTTTTGGCGCACTCTCTCGCCCCGCCCCGCGAAACCGTCAAGTGCAAACGATAGAGGCTAAGCCATATAACTTTATGATTTTTAGGTGATTTTCACTAAAAAAAAAATATTCTTTTTATATTTTTTTTTTGGTTCAGTATCATGTAAATAACCACCCCTGAGTCGGACGAAACTGTACAAATCAACACCCAGTATATATAGCATTATTCACCTTTTACAGATGAATTTCATAGTACAAAAAATCAAAATAATAAGCGGTGGTGGCGTAGTGGGGTTGACCCTTGCTTCTCGATCATGAGGGTCTGGGTTCGAACCACGCATGTACCAATGACTTTTAGTTACGTACATTTGTTTGTACAACAACACCATTCGCTGATAAATTGTGCCCGGATAACGGCGACAGGCTTGTCACTTGTCACGTTTGGGACCTAATAAACTCGGCAAAACTTGGGCCCAGTTCTAGAGACTGGTGCCTCTGCCTACCCCTTCGGGGATAACGGGCGTGAGTTTATTATTTTATTTATTATTTATAAAAAATCATTGTTCCAGGGAAAAAAGTACCAGGGAGCCGATTCTCGCCCATGCGAATTGAAAGCGTAGACACCAAACATTCGAAGGATTAGACATTTGTCGCATAAAAAACAGTTTCATGTATTCTCACAAAGTCGTATACGCAAATTTGCTAATAGTTTTCGTTCGCTTTGAGGTGTCATCTTGTCGCATGGTAATTACCATGCGACTCGCAAAAGGCGTATGAAATTTGAACGCATTCATTGATAGTTGAGAAATACACCCAGTATTCCGAAATGCGATAAAATCGATTACAGCGCGAATCCACTTAAGTGCAGTAGGCACAAAAACCCTACTCCGTGCGAGATACTTTGGGACTACTAGATTTGGTCGGATTCGCGCTGTAATTGATTTTATCGCATTACGGAACGTAGGGCAAGTCCATTTAATAGTGGACTCGCCCTACGTTCCCTACGTTGACGTTTCGTTATAAGTAAAATTTCAGTTGAAAATTTTAAGAGTTAAGTGTATTAAACTTTTAAACAACGTATATTTTGTACCTAAACAGTTTCTTAGTTTATAAAATAACACTCAAAGTAATAATTTGCCGCAAAATGTATCAATTTAAAAGTGAAATTGTAAATGTTTAAGATTCGACTAACTTTCAATTTACAATCGAGAAAATGGAATGTAGGATTCACAGATTACTGTTTTAGTCGTTGAGACATTTCTTTTTTCATTCGATTTCAATGTCGCATGGTGTTCAGAATACAGAATTTGGGTGTCGTTCGACTTTTTTATGTAGAATTCAAGTCATACGCCTTAGAGTCGTATACGTCTTATTTGCTAATGAAGTGAGAATTGGCCCCCAGGAGACCATACACGACTAAGAGGCTCTGGTTATGAAAATGGAAAAAAAGTCTCGTTTAATAACTGGTGATGAAACAGTGAAAATAACTCCTTATTCACGAGCACGAGCGCGCCAGCGTTCCCGAACCTCCCAATTTTACGGGAGATCTACCGATTTTGTGCTTCATCTCCCGATCTCCCGATATGCAATAACTTTCTCCATATAAATGCAAATCTCACGCTCTGAGTATAGCCGTTGAACGCAACTCAGGTAAAATGAACGCACCTTAAGCCTAATTACGATCTTGGTCGGGGATTTCCCTGCGACTATGACGGGAATCGTTTGACTTCCAATCAAATAAGCACTAAGAATGTGAAACCATCAGTAATCTCTGTCTAACAAATATTTAATCACCTTTTTGTACTTAGTTAAGGTATGTTTTGGTTTGGCTTTTGCTTCCCTCCCAGTACATAGATTTAGAAACGCGCTCACTTCCGTTGGTTCAAACCGGTTTATCTGTGTTTAATTTAATCTGTCGAAGTTTATTTTATTTCGGTTGCGTGATTTTTGAGTTGTTTGCTAATATTATTGTTGAGGACTCCTTGGAACCATATTTTTGTGTTTTATATTTTTGCTTTTATGACTTTTATCGCATGTCACTCATCGTTGTAATATTCTGTTTGTCACCTCATAATCACCCACTTTTGTTCTCGTTTTCTGTTATTATATTTTATTTAACCAATTTCACCCTTTCCTTTAAATACAGTCCACTCCCCAACAATCCGCTACTTGACTCTTTTTTCAAGTATGTCTTAAATGCTAAATATCTCTTCCATTAGACCAAAAAATACTTTAGTATATTTTTTGAGGACCTAAAAGCAACAACAACATTATTTTAAAACGTTGCTTTGCTAAACAGCCAAAAACGCGGTCCGCCATTTTTGTCTATGGTTTGAAGTCCTCTACGTTTGTAAACAAAGTTTGACATTCAACATAGATAGAGTTCGTGCCACGAAAGAAGTATGAGTCACAATAGAACCTACGCACGCACGACTGACAGATGTTTGTTTACAACCAAAGATGCTCTCAAGATGGCGGATAGTGTTTTCACAGTTCCGATTTAAAAGCGAAAAATATTTTTTTTATTTGCAAATTTTGCAGCCATCTATTTAGCAAAGTCAATATATTTCGGTTTCTTACGTTAGATACTACAGGGAATATCCATTTATCGCGTCCAATTTGATACGAGTCAAGTAGCGTATTATAGAAACGTAAAATGAATTCGAGTAATATTAATTTGAAATGTTTTTACCTCCCGCATTCTCCCGATTTTCGAACAACGATTTTGCTCCCGATTTATTTTAACTCAATTAGCATTTTAATTTTTCCATGTGGCAACACTGCAGCGCACTCACCGTGCAGAGGATTCCGTTTTCAGCCATCACGGCGTAAAGTTCGATTTTTTTGCAACAAATATTTCCGAACATCAGTTAGGGCTAAACTTTCGTACAGGCCCTGTAAAATAAAGATTTAATAGTAACTAGCTGTGCCCCGCGGCGTTACCCGCGGTTCATCGATTTTCCCGTAGGAATAAGATATTTCCCCGCGGTAAAACGTAGCCTATGTTTTAATCCAGGGTATCGGCTAAATCCATACCAAATTTTATTGAAATCCGTCCGGCCGTTTCAGCGCTAAAGACTGACAAACATATAAACACACACACAAACTTTCACGTTTATAAATAAAATCACCGTGTAGAGCACGGCGGGCGGGGCGCGCGGGTCCGCCAGCACGAGCGCGCCCAGCTCGGAGACGGTGTCGGGCGCTCGCGGCGGCGCGGCGGGCGCGTCCTCATCCATTTCCGCGCCCGCGCTCTCCGCGACCAGCGGCCCGCCCACCAGCGCGATCTGCCAGGGCCCGGCGAACAGAAACGTTCAACATACCACCGAGACACGAGACGAGTAACATAATAATAAACTCACGCCCGTTATCCCCGAAGGGGTAGGCAGAGGCACCAGTCTCTAGAACTGGACCCACGTTTTGCCGAGTTTATTAGGTCCCAAACGTGACAAGTGGCAAGCCTGTCGCCGTTATCCGGGCACAATTTATCAGCGAATGGTGTTGCTGTACAAACAAATGTACGTAACTAAAAGTCATTGGTACATGCGTGGTTCGAACCCAGACCCTCATGATCGAGAAGCAAGGGTCAACCCCACTACGCCACCACCGCTTCATACGAGTAACATACAGCCTGCAATACACGTTGGTCGAGCTAATACAAGGCAAGCGCTACTGCCTTTTTTTCATTCGATGCAAAAAATATATATTGTCTCGTTGACATCTCCGTACAATACTTAGGCTGTCAATGTCTGAATGTTGCTAGTACGTAAAAACCAAATAACCCCATTTTACTTCCAAGTTAAATTGTGTATTTTTTTATGACTTTGCTCTTACGAGTAATCCAATTTTAATGTCTGATGTGATAAGGATTTTGGTCACGAGAGTCTTCTATTAACGGTAAAAAAAATCTACCGAGTTAACCTATAGCTTTTATAGCGGTAACACCGCGTCATTTTTTTTTGCATCGAATTAAAAAACGGACTATAGACGTTCGGCAAGTTTATCGAAAACCAATTCAGATGACCAATACAGACGAGTTATGAAGGGATGCCCACACGTTGGGCGCTGTCAGTTTGTATTGTGCGAGCGCCTTTGATTTGTGCCGAAAAACGGACACCGCTCTGAAATGCGGCAAGTGGTCGCGAGCGACTGCAAGTTGTGACAAACGACGCTAAATGATCTCTATACACGTTTTCGCTTGCCGTTACTCGGCCGACTAGGCGAGCGACACCGAGCGATAGCAAGACGATGCAAGCATACTGTCTATACAGGTCAGTTATCTAAAGCTGGCACGTTCACAGTACTCACACTTATGCAATTTCACTATCCAGTATGTTTAAAAATAAATGATTTTGATTCAAAATGCGACTCTAGTTTAAGTGTAGACTAGAGTTAGGTTTTAGTACGATGGGTGCGTTCTAGATAAATAAATACAAATATATGTGTTACTTGTTATAATATATTTTTAGCAAATTTGAGTGAAAAGTATTAAAAATAAGGTGGAATCAAAGGTCACAAAATAGTTTTAATTTTCAATAAATTTTCACATGAACAAAAATAATTTCACCTAAGAAAATCTTTACCAAAACAGAAAATAATTATCCCAGAAATCCTCAGCAAATTAATTATAATTTAATTATGTAAGAAAGGGTCACGTCACGGACGCTCAGTGGTCAGTTACTGGATGAATGAGCCGTTTTCAAATGAACTAAAAAAAAAATCTAATGGCTGTCAAAGGAATGCAGTTTTGGACCTCAGCCCAATAGCCATGTGTGATACATCATCAAATAGGTCTCAGCAAGCTGAATAAAAGTTACTATGACGCCAACAGCCAAATGTTTGTCCTTTCGGAGTTATATTGTATTGAAAATGTTAGTTTTTTTTAAATACAATATAACTCCGAAAGGACAAACATTTGGAGACCTATTGTGATACTGTGTGATACACACATGGCTAATGGGCTGAGGTCAAAAATTGCATTCCTTTGACAGCCATTCGTTTTTTTTTAGTTCTTCTGAAAACGGCTCATTTGGAACTACTTTTCTTAGCTGTCAGAAAAATCCCTCATTGAAACGCAGATACGGTTGAATACCAAAAAGATCACGCTGTATTTATAAACAGTAGCAAAAGTAAAACTGTAACTGTCCCCTTCACACTCATAAGCTAGACCGCGCGCAAGAGAGACGGGCAGACTTTTCATGATGCGCATGCAGTACACGTCACGCCGCGCGCTATTCACAGACACTACACAAGCGCAACGTGTAAATGTGTTGAACGTGCCAGCTTTACTTAACTGACCTGTACGTTGGTATTGGCCTTTATTTGGCAACGCTCGGCCAACATGTATTGCAGGCTTAACAAATAGAACAACCAAGCCTGAGGTGCGAAAACAAGTAAATTAAAATAGTCATTAAAAAGGAAACGTAAAAAAAGATACGGCCAATTACGCAACAAAAAACATCTATTTCGATGCTAGAAGGAACAAAATTGATAGGGTACTTTTCTTTGACCTAGAACTATAAAATTTGCCCAGTAATCCCGTCACACAGGGAAAAATAACTTGTAATTAAATTATAGTTAAAATTAGCCTTCGAAGTTTGAGAAAAGCTCGGAAGAAATTGGGGGACTCGATTCCATATAACTGAGCTATTAATATGAACGATTTTTATAATTGGAACTTTCGGTGGGCGAGTCGGATTCGCACTTGTCCGTTTTTTACACTAATGGCACTCACGGTAAAGGAGCTATTACGGAGAGTGAATATTGAGTACTGTACAAACCTTGAGCACTTCCAAATATTCCCTTGTCAAGTTCCTAACTAGAATGTCTTCTAAGACCTCTTGAGCGTCACTGGTGCCCTCCTCTTCCAACTTGCCCGACTCGTACAGCGAGGTTATGTACTCCCAGCGCTGAGACAGGTGTGAGAGCACTGGAAAAGGAGAGACCAAGTTACAAAACAAATCACGTTTAAGTTTACTATCAATCGCTTACAGTACTAACACTTTCGTAAGCACTACACATTCTAGAATGTTCTCCGGATACACTTACTTGATTTTTGTCGGTAGAGACCGACCAGGTTTCGTTCCGATTGGCAGAGGTTAATCATGGTGAGCGAATCGGTACGAAACCTGGTTGGACTCGTCCGATAAAACAACACCCGTAAACCCAATCCGGACTAAAAGTTTACAAAAATCAAGTAAGTGTATCTGGATAATATTCTAGCACTCACAGTACTCTTTATTACACATCATAAATTGTGTACATGAAAATCTTAAATATCTAAGCTGGAAAGTATACAACGTATAGCACGGCTATGTTCTATTCCATTCCATCATCGGACGCGCAATGGTGCAGTATTAGCTTCAGTGGGCAGCCAGTGGTCCGGCAGCCACCCCATTCCGTGCCGCAGTGAACCCAGGACAATCTAAGTGAGCTAGAGAAAACATGTGACTCACTGAAAGGTGCCACGTGCTCTATAAGACGGGCAAGGCCACATCCCGCAGGTCTGCGGGCGGGCAGTGATGCAGCAGTTGCTTGAGAGCACTACGTACTATCGTTCGAAGCCAGCGGTCCCGGGCTAGAGTGGTCCACTCTAGCCCGGGACAACGTACGTCAGCTAGACAGTAAGGAATACGGACTCACTGAAAGGCGCCACGTGCTCTAAGACGGGCAAGGCCACATCCCGCAGGTGTGCGGGCGGGCAGTGATGCAGTAGCGGTTTGAGAGCACTGCGCACTATGGCACGAAGCCAGTGGTCCGGTAACCACTCCAGTCCGTGCAGCAGTGAATCGGACAGAGCCTGGGCCAGTCCCGGTACGGAGTACAGCTCGCGGCCTAGAGTCGTCGCCGCTGACCCGACCAGGTGGCACACCTGAGGGCGAATTGGGTATTTGACAGGATATCAAATGAGTCACTTTTAAAACGGAATTTTGTATGAAAATACTTGCTTGTGACGTCACATTTCAGAGCACTCTTTTTATGTTTCATCTATTTAAAAATTGTAATAACTAGTAAATGATTAAAAGAAATACATTTTCCGAATCATTTTGTAATTTTTGTTTTAATCGAGCATCTCAAATAATTTATTGTTGATAGTGTCAAATACCGTATTGTCGGGTCACTGCAGTGGAAATACCTGACTCGGCCGATGGTGTTTTGTGTGGCGACTGAACTAAAGTCTGTTTCTTTATTCAATGCAAAACAATAAAACTGTCACGTTGACATCTCAATACAATCCAGAGGCTGTCAATGTCCGAGTGTTGCTAGTACGCAAAAACTAAATAACCCTATTTTACTTCCAAGTAAAAATTGTTTGTGCTACGTAGGTGTTTTTTTTTAGACTTTGCTCTGATGAGGAATTAAATTTTAATGTCTGATGTGATAAGGATTTTAGTCACACGAGTCTTCTAATCACGGTAAAAAAAAACTCCGAGTAAACCTATATATTTTATAGCGGTAACACCACGTCATTTTTTTTTGCATCGAATTAAAAGACGGACTTTAGTGATGGGTGGTCGGATAGCTCGGGATGATAGAGATAGTGGCAGGGGCGAGCTTAGTTGTTTAAGGGGATCCACTGATTGAAATTAGCGCTACCGAGGAAAAAAAAATTGTCTGCAAGTAGTGTCTGTACATCTCTCAATCATATTAATAGTGATTTTCAGGACCCACATCCCTGATCCTGCCTCCATCCCTGACGGCAAAAACTCTAGAACTAGATAGGGTTAACGCCAAAAAATGTTTTTGGCGTTAATGCTATAAGTCCCCGGTTCCTGATCCTAGGTTCTTTTCATCATGGGTCCTAAAAATCACTGTCTACATGACTGATAGACATAGAAACGTTTTGCTAATTCAATCTGTAAAAAAGTTACGATTTCTTTTCTCAGGAGGCGCTAGTGTTGCGCTCTCGACCCAAAACCGCTAAGGCGAGCGATGTGAACGTTCACATGAAATCAGAAATCAGAAATTTATTTCAACGTAAAGAATTTACATTCTGCTTGTTGAATGTCAATGTACAGTCACCAGCATAAATATATGATGGTGGGCAGTAGTGCCAAAATATCTGATTCACCATTGAGATCATAAGAATATCATGACACTTTGCTGGTAAAAATATGTGATGCTTTGTGGGCGGTATAAATATCGTATTTCACTAATCAGAATCAGAATCAAGAATTTATTTCAACGTAAAGAATTTACATTCTGCTTGTTGAATGTCAATGTACATACAGTTATGTATAACGTTAGCCGCTGCCTTGGGGCCGTCTGTAGTGGAGAAAAAGGCAGCGAAAAAAAAACTCCACTCTGACCATCTTTTCTCAAATCACCTTAAAGCTAATACAAATAAAACATACAAAATAATATCTTGGATGTGTTGAACACTAGACACATTTATCCTCTGATTTAATTTAATATTAAACTACTATTTAATGCCATATAATTGCATAAATATCGGACCATGTCGCTTAAAAATATGTGATCACTGCTAAAATCAAAATGATGTGACTGCTCTGGCTGGAATATTTATCTATTCATTAGGAAGGAATAAATATCGAATAATGGCAGGCGTCATAAATATGTGTAACTTAAACACAAGCAAAAATATTTTATCGATTTGTCATTTCGTATTAGTGCGTGTCGGTGCGTGTAGTTCAGTGTCCGTGTAGGTACCGATATCTTTTTTTTTAATCGGGGTTAATTACTGAGATCATATTTATGTTAACCTCCTTGCACGCAAAACTTTACTGACATCGTAAAAAAACATTTTATCTGTCAAGTCTGTCACAATAAAATGAACATAATATTTTATACCTACACCATTTCATAATTCGAGTCAGTAAAATGATAATTAGAACTGTCATGTTTTGAACCCATGTCTTGGTCTCATACCAACCAAGTGCGAGTCGGACTCGCGCACGGAGGGTTCCGTACCATTATACAATAGGAAAAAAATCACGTTTGTTGTATGGTAGTCCCATTCAATATTTTGTATTTTTTTGTGTAATATTTTATAAAAAATATAATTACTCAGTATCTGCAGAGTTTAATTACAATACAATTGTAATATATTGCAGCATGTAGGACCACTCAGTACCTACAGGAGAGAAACTGACCAACTTTTTAGTTAGTCATATTTTCTTATCCAGAAGAAAAATAGGTATTATTGGGAGTCAAGGTTTTAAATAGAGATGTGATTTGGGATGAGCAAGAATTCTGATAGGTATATTTTCCAAGACAAGACAGAAACCAGCCGGGTAGCTCGTTTTTGTGACAAAGTCACATATTTTTGCTTGTGTTTAAGTTATACATATTTATTATGCCTGCCATCATTCGATATTTATTCCTTCACAGTGAACAGATATATATTCCAGCAAGAGCAGTCACATTATTTTGATTTTAGCAGTGATCAAATATTTTTAAGCGACCTGGTCCGATATTTATGCAAATTAGTGAAATACGATATTTATACCGCCCACAAAGCATCACATATTTTTACCGGCAAAGTGTCATCATATTCTTACGATCTCAATGGCGAATCAGATATTTTTGCACTACTGCCCACCGTCATATATTTATGCTGGTGACTGTACGTAAAATTACAATGTTAGCCGCTGCCTTAGGGCCGAATGGATGTGTAGTGTGTTAACTACGGGTGGACTGCATAGGAAAACTGAACTGAAACTAAAGAAAAGGCTAATAATAGATTTAATGAAAAATGTAGGCGAGAATATGGTATGAGACAGTGACGTTGACAAAATATGACAGTAAAAACGATATTATAAAAAAGGTTCGCAACATAGTGTGTGTAGGAAGGCCTGATCGTGCAACGGCTGTGCATACTTGGCGAGTTATGTTGTTCTGGAGACAGCGCTAAGTGGAGTCGTGTGAACACCCCAGTGCGGTACTCACATTGTCATGCAGCGAGTGCAGGAATGCTTGCATGCGGTCGGGCGGCTGCGAGGCGTCATGCTCGCGCTCCCGGAGTCCCAACAGGTTATGCTGCTCCGCCAAAGGCAGCTCCAAGGCGCGCGCGTGCGCTTCATGTCTATAAGATAAAATTATCCAAAGACAGAACAAAAGCGGTGGTGGCGTAGTGGGGTTGACCCTTGCTTCTCGATCATGAGGGTCTGGGTTCGAACCACGCATGTACCAATGACTTTTAGTGACGTACATTTGTTTGTACAGCAACACCATTCGCTGATAAATTGTGCCCGGATAACGGCGACAGGCTTGCCACTTGTCACGTTTGGGACCTAATAAACTCGGCAAAACGTGGGTCCAGTTCTAGAGACTGGTGTCTCTGCCTACCCCTTCGGGGATAACGGGCGTGAGTTTTTTTTTTTATTTTATTTACAGAAAAAAAACAGAATAAAATTTAATAGCCATGTGTTTTACCATGAACGAACTAAAATTTATTGCAAAGGAATTATTTGACTGAAACAGCCAGCGTGTTGTTAAAAACAGCCAAATACTATCGAAAATGATAAAAACCATTTTGCAGAAAACAGCCATCCTACACTGGCTGTTTTGAGAGATATCAACACGGCTGTCTTTGCAAAAAATCCGCGATGTCAAAATTGGTATGGCTGCATTCATAACTCATTTTCGCAAAAAATGCTACATGGCGGCTTTATGCAGAACTAGGTCCAAATAATCATTAAAAGGAATGCTCAAACCAGGAGGTGCGACCACGTAAGTCTTCCACTGGATTTGGCCCACTCAGAATTGTCAAATAAATTCATATTTTGACACGTTGGAGTAGTCTTAATGGCTACTACTTAATAAAGCTCACCTGAGCGCAGCCCGTGCAGCTCACCCGAGCGCAGCCCGTGCAGCTCACCTGAGCGCAGCCCGTGCAGCTCACCTGAGCGCAGCCCGTGCAGCTCACCCGAGCGCAGCCCGTGCAGCTCACCTGAGCGCAGCCCGTGCAGCTCACCCGAGCGCAGCCCGTGCAGCTCACCTGAGCGCAGCCCGTGCAGCTCACCTGAGCGCAGCCCGTGCAGCTCACCCGAGCGCAGCCCGTGCAGCTCACCTGAGCGCAGCCCGTGCAGCTCACCCGAGCGCAGCCCGTGCAGCTCACCTGAGCGCAGCCCGTGCAGCTCACCCGAGCGCAGCCCGTGCAGCTCACCTGAGCGCAGCCCGTGCAGCTCACCTGAGCGCAGCCCGTGCAGCTCACCCGAGCGCAGCCCGTGCAGCTCACCCGAGCGCAGCCCGTGCAGCTCACCTGAGCGCAGCCCGTGCAGCTCACCCGAGCGCAGCCCGTGCAGCTCACCCGAGCGCAGCCCGTGCAGCTCACCTGAGCGCAGCCCGTGCAGCTCACCCGAGCGCAGCCCGTGCAGCTCACCCGAGCGCAGCCCGTGCAGCTCACCCGAGCGCAGCCCGTGCAGCTCACCTGAGCGCAGCCCGTGCAGCTCACCCGAGCGCAGCCCGTGCAGCTCACCCGAGCGCAGCCCGTGCAGCTCACCCGAGCGCAGCCCGTGCAGCTCACCCGAGCGCAGCCCGTGCAGCTCACCCGAGCGCAGCCCGTGCAGCTCACCTGAGCGCAGCCCGTGCAGCTCACCTGAGCGCAGCCCGTGCAGCTCACCCGAGCGCAGCCCGTGCAGCTCACCTGAGCGCAGCCCGTGCAGCTCACCCGAGCGCAGCCCGTGCAGCTCACCCGAGCGCAGCCCGTGCAGCTCACCTGAGCGCAGCCCGTGCAGCTCACCCGAGCGCAGCCCGTGCAGCTCACCCGAGCGCAGCCCGTGCAGCTCACCTGAGCGCAGCCCGTGCAGCTCACCCGAGCGCAGCCCGTGCAGCTCACCTGAGCGCAGCCCGTGCAGCTCACCCGAGCGCAGCCCGTGCAGCTCACCCGAGCGCAGCCCGTGCAGCTCACCTGAGCGCAGCCCGTGCAGCTCACCCGAGCGCAGCCCGTGCAGCTCACCCGAGCGCAGCCCGTGCAGCTCACCTGAGCGCAGCCCGTGCAGCTCACCTGAGCGCAGCCCGTGCAGCTCACCCGAGCGCAGCCCGTGCAGCTCACCCGAGCGCAGCCCGTGCAGCTCACCTGAGCGCAGCCCGTGCAGCTCACCCGAGCGCAGCCCGTGCAGCTCACCTGAGCGCAGCCCGTGCAGCTCACCTGAGCGCAGCCCGTGCAGCTCACCTGAGCGCGCGCGCGGCGGGCGCGTGCAGGTCGTGCAGCGCGCGTGCCAGCGCCAGCACGTGCGGCAGCAGCGGCAGCACGTGTCCGGCGCACGGGTTGCGCCAAAGTGGATTGCCACTAGCGGACACGCCGCCGCTGAAACCGCCGCGGGACGCTCTGGCAACAAAATGCGAGGGAGTATTAGTGGGGAAGAAACAAGGTAGCCGATCAGGTGGATTTAATTACTTGTACGCCGAACGAATTCACAAAGGCCGCAACTCAAATATTAAGTTAATAATGGTATTAAGTTTATAATTATTAGTTTGTAATTGTGTTAATTCTAATTGTATTGTTTATTGTAGACTTTTATCATACAGAATTGTTTGTGTTTGTTCAGTGTTGTAAGCTTAACTATTGAAATAGGGACTAAATAAAATAAAATAATAAATAGTTTAGTCCACCGAAAATACAAAGAGACGATGCGGTCACAATAGGTCACCGGTGAAAGCATCGTCTCTTAGTATTTTCACCCTGGCCTCTAAAATGTAATCAACGACCCCTAACTAACATTGACACTGCGTGTGTGTCTGTTTTTTTCCGAACGAGGAGGGAAAAATCTTTTAAAGACATATGTACGGGCTAGCACCGTACATCGCGCACAGTCGAGCTCACGGGCCTCGCTGCCTGCGCCAGACGGTTGGCTTTTGCCTCTCAATAACATCAAACATGTAGTAACTGTGCACAGTAACAAATAAAACATGTAAACCTAACATCAATATTCTACTTTCTTCATCCACCACCGCCCTCCAACCTACAACATCTTCGGTGCGACAGAGTTGAGTTGCACACGCTCTCCTCTGCTCGTACAACATATGGTCAGTAGTGTGTATGGGATTTCCATGCATTAAAAAAAAACATACTGTGTGTATGTGTGTGTGTGGGACAGAGTGCGTATACTGAGTTTTTTCATTCACTCTCGATAGTGAGAGCGTTTGCGATTTGCATAGGAGTGACAAAGAGACAACTAGATGGCGCGCTTTGTCACTCCTATGCAAATCGCAAACGCTCTCGCTATCGAAAGTGAATGACAAAACTCAGTATCATCATCATCATCAACCCATTATGTCCCCACCGAGGGGCACGGGTCTCTTCCCTGAGGAAGGTATAGGCCATACTCCACCACGGGGGCCAAGTCCGGATTGGTGGAGGCTTGTAAGACTAGTGGCTGGTCTTACTGTCAGAAGTTTTCAAGCCGCCCCTAAAGGCCTCTGACTTAGCTTAACGACTGCCATCTATCGACGGCAGCCGGCACCAACTGCTTAACGTACCTTGCGAAGCACGGAATCGCTCGGAAAAAACGCCACTAGCGTTAGTCATAGACGGTGACCCATCCATGGACTGAACGCGCCGAATGTTGCTTAACCTTAGCGATCGTTCAAGATCACTCAGGCAGCCCAGGCTACTAAAACTCAGTATACGCACTCAGATCTCTGCGAGCAGAGCGCGGCACTCACTTGTCGGGGTCGTCGGGCACCTGCGTCCGCTTGACCACCCCCAGCGCGAGCGTAAGCGCGTGAAGTAACGCGCGGCGCGCGCGGCCGCGCTCGTCGGGCGCGTCGGGCGCGTCGGGCGCGTCGGGCGCGTCGCCGGGCGCCGCGTCCAGCCCCACCAAACGCGCCAGCGCGCCGCCCGACGCCAGGTGCGGGCCCAGGGCGGCCCAGCGCGCGCCGCTGTCGCCCAGCACCTGGGGACACCCGGACAGTTACTTTAAGCCGCGCCCCCGCTTGCCGACGCCAGGTGTGGACCTAAAGCGACCCAAATGAAGCTGCAGCCGCCCGAGCGAGCACGAGTTTCTCCAGTTGCTGGAGAAACTCTTAATAGGGAATGGATGAAAATATCAGAAGTGCTTGATATTTTTTTCGGTGATAGGAATAACCTTCCTTAACGCGAGAAAAAAGTTTCAATTTTTTTGGCTTCGTAGTTAATTTTTAAATAATCTTAATATTTTTCCATTCGTAGTTCTAGGCTCAGTACGGCTTAACAGACATATTCCTTGGTCCGCTACGTATTGAAAAAAAATCTGTGGTGATTTAGACAGCTTTTCAAGGTGGATTTTTTTTCATACGTAGCGGACTAAGGAATATGTCTGATATGCCGTACTAAGCCCAGTACGACGAATGGAAAAATATTAAGTATATTTAAAAATTAACTACGGGGCCAAAAAAAATTAAACTTTTTTCCCGCGTTAAGGAAGGTTATTCCTATCACCAAAAAAAATATCAAGCACTTCTGATATTTTCATCCATTCCCTATTGTGCTCGCTTTATTTCGATTATTAATAGCAGCCAGGGGCGTGTAACGCGGCCCATCGGGAGCTGCGCTCGTTGAGCACCTGGAAAATTCCTCCTCTAAACACTTCCCTTATGTCGATTTTTAATAGCTGCCAGCCGTAAAGCCGCCCAGCGAGAGCTGCAGTCGCCCAGCACCTGCAGACACCCGCACTCACTGTATTATAATTATTTTAAGCCGCGCCAGTCCGCTTGCCGACGCCAGACACCCCTGCTTGCTTTATTTCGATTACTACTAAGGCTATTACTAGCCGCCAGGTGAAGGCCTAGAGCAGTCCAGCGGGAGCTGCAGTCGCCTAGTACCTGGAAACCCCTCTTCTAAACACTTCCTTTATCTCGATTATTACCAGCTGTCATGTGTGGCAGTCGTGGCTAAGGCAGCCGGAAGCTACATTCGCCCAGCACCTGCAAACACCCGTGCTCGGTTTATATCGATAATTTCTAGCCGCTAGGTAAAGGTTTAGAGTGGCACAGCGAGAGCTGCCATCACCGATGGAAACACCCGCACTCACTACATTTCGATTGTTACTTGGTGCTAAGTGTGGCTCTATTATTACAATTGTTTTAAGCCACGCCAACCTCCTTGCCGACGCCAGGTGTGGCCTTAAAACGGCTCAACTGGAGCTGCAGACGCCTACCACCTGGAAGGAGGGTGCATTTGTGCGGCCTAGTGTGAGCTAGAAACGAAACGACTGTTGTTTATGTACAACTGTCAAGGCTTGCCATACCATGCGATTAGTGAACGAGTTCTGTTCTGACGCTCGCGTAGCGGAAGTGAGTAGCGACTAGACTGTATAACTTTCTTTACGGTGCACTGTCTACCACACCAAAGTCGAAACGTGCGATAAACAGGTTATAATGACTGACGAAGGGTGAATTACATGGAAGTGCCGTATACTTCCTGTATGGTGACACTCACCATTTCCCCAAAGTCAAGACGTGCTATAAACAGTTAAAAATCTGTCAACGGTGGGTGCCCTACCTGTGCGATCATCGCTCTCAGCCGCTCGTAACAGCTGAAGTGGTCACCGACTAATCAGTGTAACCGCCTGTAGGGTGACACTGTACCACACCCAAAGTCGGGACGCGGTTAGTTAGTTAGTTAGACCTAAGATTTCCGCACTTGGCCTCATAGTTGGACCATTGTACGTAGCAAGGCTGTGATTTTACTCTTGCCAGCCCATCTCTTTCCAGAAGCCCAGCAGTGTGGCGGAAGCCTGAAGGGATCCCAGCTTCCCAACGATGGCGGTCCGTTGTTTTTCCACGCCTTCACAGTAAATGGTCACGTGGGCGGGTGTTTCTTCTTCTTTCAGGCATTCTTCATTCTTCTGTCGGGACACGGTATGAACAGTATAATCTGTCAACGGAGGGTGAGCTACCTGTGCGACCAGCGCGCTCTGCCGCCCGTAGCAGCAGAAGTGGTCACCGACCAATCAGTATAACCGCCTGTAGGGTGACACAGTCTACCACATCAATGTCGGGACACACACAGTGTGAATAGTATATTGTCTATCATCAACCCGGTTATGTCCCCACCAAGGGGCACGGATCTTTTCCATGAGGAAGGTATAGGCCATACTCCACCATGGTGGCCAAGTCCGGTTTATTGTCTATAATATGTCAGAATAATCAGTCAACGGTGTGAGCTACCTGTGCGACCAGCGCGCTCTGCCGCTCGTAGCAGCAGAAGTGGTCACCGACCAACTAGTATAATCGCCTGTAGGGTGACACTGTCTACCACACTAGTTGGGACACAGTATTAATTTATAATATGTCAGTATAATCTGTGAACGGAGGGCGACCTACCTGTGCGACCAGCGCGCTCTGCCGCTCGTAGCAGCAGAAGTGGTTGGAGACCAGAAGTAGCGCTTCCTGTAGGGTGACACTCTCCACAGCGCTGAGGTCGGGACGCGCCAGCGCCGCGCGAGCCATCGCGTGGAGTCGCGGGAACACGGGCAGTAACAGAAGCGGGTACTGCAGACAAAAGAGATAGTACTATAATGCTATTAATATTATCAATGTCAAAGTTTACGAAGATGTTTGGACATTTGTTCCTTAATCATGCAATAACGGCTGAACAGAGTTATATGAAACCTGGCATACAGATAGACAAACTGAAACCTACATTACGGGCTGATTGACTGACTGACTAATTGATTAGTATTTCAAAACAAAACAAAAAATGTTTTATTTTGCGATTGCGGTCGGTTTGCACCACTTCTTAAATATCACTAAGTGAAATGAAATGAAATTTATTTGTCTCCTAAAAATCACTTACAGATGTTATTCTTAAAAGTCGCCATTTAAATCGAATATTGTATGAAGAATTTTAGTAGCTACATTCGAGAAAGATGTGCAAGTCAGCCTTAGTGAATTTATTGTTGAATAACTATAATTCAGCAGTTGGGAGTTTCAATATTTTTCCTTTTTTTATGCCCGATTTCAGCCCCCAGTATTCTCACCTTAGAGCCCAACTTGACCAGCAGACTAGCGGCATGGCGGCGAACGTTTTTGACAGCGCGGTCCCGACGGGCGTCGGGTGAACTGCCCTCGTATACTAGGGCTGCGAATATTTTGTCTAAAACCCGCGGCAGGAGATCGGCGCTGGCACTGCCCACTCCTGGGCCTGTAGGTTAGAAGAGGATATTTTCGTATGGATGGCTTTAGTTGGTGATGGACGCTCTGCGGATTTCTCGAAGGAACGTTAACAGTCTGTTAGCTTTTAGAATATACCGCGGGCTCTAGAGTAGGCTTCGGTTTTCGCCGAAAGCACACGAGTGTAATACTACTTCCTGCTCTGTATAAAACTTTTCTTCACTATTTTGAAAAGTTATGTAAAGTTTATGTGTCATATTAGTTCCGATATTTCTATTACACGAATATATCCGATTCTATCCGATAGTAGCCGAGGTATATTCTAAAAGCTAACAGACTGTAGCTGTAGTGATAATAGAATAGAGAACACTTTATTGTACTTATAATCTTATATCTGTATAGGTCTCTAAAATTATTAATTAAGAGCACAGATGGTTGCCTTATCACTTATGGTGATATCTTCCAGACAACAACGTAGGTAACTTGAATAATTCTAAGCGACAAATTGTACTAAGCAAGCCTTTTTCAACTTTTGTTCAACCAATCAGAGGGACCGAATAAATGTTTATCTGGATTTGACACCTTTCTTTACAATAATTGAAGATTCTATGAAGCGGTGGTGGCGTAGTGGGGTTGACCCTTGCTTCTCGATCATGAGGGCCTGGGTTCAAACCACGCATGTACCAATGACTTTTAGTTACGTACATTTGTTTGTTTGTACAGCAACACCATTCGCTGATAAATTGTGCCCAGATAACGGTGACAGGCTTGCCACTTGTCACGTTTTGAGACCTAATAAACTCGGCAAAACGTGGGCCCAGTTCTAGTGATTGTTGCCTCTGCCTACCCCCTCGGGGATTGCGGGCGTGAGTTTATTTATTTTATTTCTATGGTAACAAAGTTTCCACTGAACAATTGGACTGCAGCTGGACTGATACTGGCTTGCTCTAGAAAATAGGCCTGTCAGTATCAAGTATTTAGAATTTTAGAGTTTACGTTGTGCCAATAAGTCCCGAGAGACTTACCAGCGAGCTGGCTACAAGCGAAACTGAGAAATACGAAGAACGCTGACAGGAGCGAAAGGAGCAGTGACAGCGCGAGGGGAGCGGGCGATTCACACGCCACGCAGCGACTGTCCATCCTAGATAGTTAGGATCGATAGGCTTGAAATCTCCGCTAGCCCAGCAGTTATGCCAATGAGGGCTCTATTATTATTAGTAGCCTTTATGAAATCATGAATTAATACAATCATTATTTGGTCTTGACTTATTGTGTCTACAGTATGTTCCATACTTTGTTGCTCTAGTGTTTGGGAGGCCTGGCATCCTAAGATACAGATCTTTGATCTAGTTTAGGACCCAGTCTGTCCACAAATTATTCTTATTGAGCCATATTGTATCACATCAGCTATTGTACCTAATTTGTGGATAGAGAAATAAAGTTTATTTGTATTTGTATTTGTATTAAAAAAAAATTGAATATGTGAAAATAGAAAAAAAACTGTTAGAATTTATGGCCTCTTTCGGTATAAGCCTGCTCCAAATGCCTCAATTTCCTTCTATCGTTTGCCTTGCCAATCCAGTCCCTTCCCGCTATCTTCTCTATGTCGTCGCTCCAACAGTCTCTAGGTCGGCCTCTGTTTCTTTTTTCTCCTGGGCCTTTCCAGTGTGTTGTACATTTTGTCCATCTGTCGTCGGCCATGGCCCTATGCTCAGCCCCAAAAGATGTAGCCGTACGCTGGTTACAAGCACGCGAATGAATGATAGAAATAAGGAACACAAAGAGCCCGACAGAACCTACCTACGGTAGAAGCAGCCATACATCTGACACTGAATAGTCATATGGTGTGCGTTCATGGCGATTGCTACTCCAGAGTCACCATTCCAGTCATGAAGTTGCGACCAAAAAGGAGAAGAGACTTACCAGCGAGCTGGCTGCAAGCGCAGCTGAGGAAAACGAAGAGCGCTGACACGAGCGAAAGGAGCAGCGACAGCGCGAGGGGAGCGGGCGGTTCACACGCCACGCAGCGCGCCAGCAGGCGCAGCCCGGACACCACGTCGGGCCGCGGCTCCGCCACCAGCAACCGGGAAAGTACCACGTCCAAGACCTGTGGAGGATGCCAGGCGTGGAGTAAACGATGCATCAAAGTTATTGATTAATAAAGCGTTTCAACCTAACAACATTAGATTCGTATGATGGCTAGAGAGTGGAGTTTTTTTCGGACTTCTTTTGTTGTCAATTTTCAACCCAAAGGCAGCGGCTATCTAGACCATTTATCTTGGAAACATGTGGAGTTATCGAGTTGAAATTAAAACCAAATATACTCAAATCTACGGTCCCTTGAAGTGGTGAAAAAAAGAAATTACCAAGTTCTCGAAAAAAAAAGAAGACAATATTTAATCTCTTTAAACGAGCAATTCTTGTATATATATTTATATATAATCAGAATCTCGGAAACGGCTCCAACGATTTTCACGAAATTTTGTAGGCAGATGCTTTCGGGGGCGTTTAATTGATCTAATTAGGTTACGTTTTTAGAAAATCTAATGTCTTTAAACGAGCAATTCTTGTATATGTATTTAAATATAATCAAAGTCTCGGAAACGGCTCCAACGATTTTCACGAAATTTTGTAGGCAGATGCTTTCGGGGGCGTTTAATTGATCTAACTAGGTTACATTTTTAGAAAATGTTGTTTTATCCGTGTTTTAAGGCAATTGAATTTGCTATAATAACATACAGAGGTAAATTTCGCGTCTATCTGCAAGGTTGGGATAGTTCTGACGGGAAAACGGGAGACCCGTTTCGGGCCGGTTTCAAGAGACCCGGTTCGAGTCATGATGTTTTTTTTCCAAGTTCTTTTTTTGTTGAAAAAGGATTATTTTAATTTTATATTACAAAAAAAGTACCGAGCAAAGCTCGGTCACCGGTACTTATGCTTTATGCTGCATAAAAACGTAAATTTCGATATTCGAGGGAATCAAAATTGCTTGCATACATCCTCAACGGGAGGTCAATACCTAGAATGATGAAATTTGACAAGTAATATCGTCTTATAGGTACTACAAATACAAGTCTGAAAACTAACCATTTGTAATTAAGTCGTAAAATTGTCTATTAAGAAATTCAGAAATAAGAAATTTATATCAACGTAAAGAATTTACATTCTGCTTGTTGAATGTCAATGTACTTATAATGCTGTGTTAGCCGCTGCCTTGGGGCCGAAGATCGGGAAAGGATCGGAAAAAACTGCGAGTACGGTAACCTCGGTGGCCGCGTTAACATAGTAATTTTCTCACAGTTAAAAGCGACTACTTGGTTGATAAAAATATAGGATATAACATAATAAACCACGCAAGGCATTTATTGGCTAGAACTGCAAATTACAAGGTGAAAAATACTGATAACAACTTCAAAGTGATATATTCAATGGGCTGCTCCCAAACTTAACTGTCTACATTGAATTTATCTAAATTCAATACTGTCTATTTATTGGCGAACTGTAAAAATAAAAACTTACTTGTGATAACGCCTCCCATTCAATATGCAGCGGATGGCTGGTGTCAAGTTCTTGTGGGCAAGAGCCCACCTTGTCGAGAGCTGAGTCCGTCCATTGTTCTACGTAGGACCACGTAACTAACGGGGCCGCTGACATACAGTGTCTGTGAAATAAATAGTCACACCATTAGTACTGTATGAGTCAGTAAAATTAGGTTAATTTGGGTTATAAATAATTTACTATTACTACAGTCTGTTTTTTCATTCAATGCAAAAAAAAAATTGTCACGTTGAGATCTCTATACAATTTTAAGGCTGTCAATGTCTGAATGTTGCTAGTACGTAAAAACCAAATAACTCCATTTTACTTCCAAGTTAAATTGTGTATGCTACGCAGGTGTTTTTTTTAGACTTTGCTCTTACGAGTAATTCAATTTTAATGTCTTTGATGTGATAAGGATTTTGGTCACATGAGTCTTCTATTCACGGTAAAAAAAATCTACCGAGTTAACCTATAGCTTTTATAGCGGTAACACCGCGTCATTTTTTTTTTGCATAGAATTAAAAAACGGACTGTAGGAGTTACTAGGGTTGCCAGGGCCGCATTTTATAAAAATACAATTCATTGTTTACCAAATAAGCTATTTGACAGGGTTCTGAAAACCATCTCAGATTTTTTGTAGGTGTTCATTAAGCGCTCAGAAAGTGGTAATTTTAAGTCCTTCGTGTATTTCTTCCAAGAGAAACAAATGAAAATTCACTTTTAAAATAAGCCGCCAAGACGCCATCTTGAGCAATATGGCGTCGCACAGGAATCATGACTGGCCAGTAAACAAAACCAATGAACGTAAGAACGGCATGAATGACAAACGCCATATTTACTGACCTGTGACGTCACGTAGATTCGACCAATCCAGGCCGGTTTCGATAACATGGATAACACAGACACAAACTTATCAAATTTCATCCTGGGTTTTTAGACAAGTGATATTTTTTTTTAGTTAAAATGCCCCAAAGCGGTTTTAAGACTCATAATGCATACGAATATGGATAAATAATACTTTTTTTTCAAACTGGCAATACTGTCACGCTAAACCAAAAATTTATAGTTCTATGAAACAGGTCCTAGGACATGCCAGACAGGATTGGAATCCACGAACACATTTTGAGGAATCCTGAGTGTCCGCGATGTTCCTCAGCGCTTCAAATCGCCACTCGGCGGTGGCTTAGCATTGTGATCAATCTAACACTCTTCTACTGAGAGAATATTGGTGCCCTGTACTGTGAAATTCAACACTCACCTACTGTGGTGCCCTGTACTGTGACATACAAAAGTAGCTTATACATACCTGAAGCTATCTAAGATCTCTGTGCGGCATCTGCTGAAGAATATGGCGAACTCTTGCTCACTATCATAATCCATACAGGCGTAGGCCACTGCATCGTTCACGCCACTGACTCGCGACGACGGGTAAGTCACCTGGAACAAACATCAGAGGTCAATAAATATAGCGGAATAGGGGTGCGTATTTTAACTCACTTTTAAATCAGCTGGCACGAAATAATACAGAAATTAATAAATGTTAAGATAGGTGAATATATGACGCTGTAATCAGAAACTGAAGAATAAAGATCTTTAAAAAAACATGATTCCATAAAAAAGATGAAAGAAACCTATCTGTAATTCTTTTTCCTGGTTGTGCAATAAAGTGGTCTCTACCTAAAACACTCCTCAGGGGCAGTTTAAATAGCCTGTGATTAAGTGAAAAACTTAGTGTATTTAGAATAATCTTTTTTTTTTAAATAAGACCTTTAGAGCCGATTGCCGATTTGCCATGCGATTGCGCAGCGATGTCGCCGCTATTATCACCGTCGACGCCATTTTTACAATCGCGTTCGTGTCCGCCCCACCCCACGTGAGCCATATCATATCATACTTTAGCGAGTGTTTTTTTTATCTCTATTTTAGAAATAATAAGTAATTTTTAAATAGGCGACAGCATGCTGACCTGCTCGTGTTTGAAGAAAGCCATTTCAAGGTAAACCATTTCTTGACCTTTTTACACACACAACATAACATGTATAAAAAAAAAACTGACAAAGCACTTTGCCAGTTTTTTTCGAGTTAGACTCGCGCACGAAGAATTCCATACCATTATCCATACAACATTTGAATATGTCAAGAATCTACCTGGAGCTGTTATTAATATCAAAATAAATAATAATGAAATCGCAAAAAAATCACGTTTGCTGTGTAGAACCCTCCTTGGAACGGCCCAAAGGGTGCGGAACCCTTCGTTCGCGAGTCCAACTCGCACTTGGCCGGTTTTTCAAACTTGGAACATAAGATGTAAGACTCTGAGTAAGAAAGAAAGAAAGAAAGAGACACGTTTATTGCACCAACAGTCACACACAACAAAAATACGAAATACAAATGAGAAGAAAACATTAAAGATAAAAAGAGGTACAAACATAAGGAAATACATTTATACAGTTTTGTCACGGTGTGTAACCGCTGCTGCAAAAGGCAGCTGACTCAGCATAATGCTGAGGGTGTAGGCCCTCAGCGCTGGTTTTCAGTCAGTGCCTAAATGTCCCGTAAGTGTCCCAATTGTGCGGCGCAGTGTATATTTATATAATTTAATAATAATATAAGACTAATATTTATTGTACAATGTACACAGACATAAAATAGTAACAAATATGTATGTAAAAAATATATAAATACTTAAACAGTAATAATAAAATGGCATATGCATCACAAATTTAATAAACAATTTGATAAACATAAATGTTAATAAAATCAAATATAAAATTTTGTGGCAGAGTAGTACCTTAGGCACTTTAGGCGCAGCGGCCTGAAGCCACCGTGGCACGATAGCCAGCACGGGCGGCAGTTTGCTAATCTGTTCGTGCTTGAAGAATGCCAGCCACACGGTGTTGGCACTCTGAGTGATTGTGAGGGAGGGGTGTGACGTCATCACGAGCAGGCTCTCGAGGAGGACCGGCATCCAGGAGTCGACGTTCGTCACGCAGCTCCATAGTGACGTGAGCTGTTGGCCGAGGCCCGCTAAAACCTGGCGAACGGGGAAGATATTGTTATTATTTTAAATTTTTATTGCAATCGTAGGTCACCAGTGTAAGTACCTTAACGAGGCAGTCAACAATAATAAAATTAATTAATTATTTCATCCATTCCGGTTGCAATAAAAGATGTACGGAAGACTTAAATCAGCAACAACACAGCTTGAAAAGGACAAAGTCCTTTGCAAACTGTAACCTCTCTAAAACTCTTCTAAAACATCTCCTTCTTTGACAATATGGTCAGAGTCATTTTTTTTTCTCTTTTTAAATTATCACATGCTTACATGATAAATCAAAAGTACTACACGATCAGTCAAAAAGTATCTTTCAGTCACTACAGAATTAAATAATATAATTGATTGTACACGCCCGCTTCAGTCTACCCGCGACCACGGCACCTGCGACGTTTCCGACATCTAAATGCCTCATAAATAATCGCGATTCCGCCCGTAATACCAAATAACTATGTACGAGTATGAGCATCGCGAGTCATTAAAAGACACCAGTCAGAAAATTATTACGAACCTGCGCGAGTTTCTTCAAGAAGAGGTAGGAAGGCTCGTCGACACTATTGATGCTGGCAACGGCAGCGCGGTGGACGCACGAGATCGCATCTTCGCTGAACAGTATCATCAGTGGCTTGCGCTCCTTTGTCTGGGGATAAAAATAAAATAAATAAACTCACGCCCGTTATACCCACCCGTTTACCCCGAGGGGGTAGGCAGAGGCACCAATCACTAGAACTGGGCCCATGTTTAAAAATAAAAAAATTACTAATATTATAAACGCGAAAATTTGTTACTCTTTAATGCAAAAACTATTTAAATAATTTTAATATGACTTAACAATAGCATAGCTTATACATCAGAATAACACAGGCTGTACGGGCCAAACCGCACATCTAGCATTTTCACACATTTGTATTATTTCACACGTAATTGTACCTAGTACCTTATCAGCCGCCCCGGCGAGCACTCGCACATTAAATATAAAAAGCAAATTATCAGACTTTACATCCTCGTCAAACAACATTTAGTATCCCTGTACAGCAGAGTAGGGTCATCACTAATATAATCATCATAAGCAACCCGCCTCAGCTCCTACACAGGCTATAATTTATAGAGATACTAGCTGTGCCCCGCGGTGTTACCCGCGGTTCATCGATTTTCCCGTAGGAATAAGATATTTCCCCGCGGTAAAACGTAGCCTATGTTTTAATCCAGGGTATCGGCTAACTCCATACCAAATTTTATTAAAATCCGTCCAGCCGTTTCAGCGCTAAAGACTGACAAACATATAAACACACACACAAACTTTCACGTTTATAATATTAGTATGATTGTGGGAGTTGTCCAAAATATAACGATACTTATCGACACTTGTCAAGAAGAAAAACATTCGATTAAGAATACGATATACTACTCGAAGTCGCGGGCTCCAGCTAGTTTATTTTTTCATGAACTATTCATTGCCTCAAATAACTTACGTTTATTTAGAACTGCTCATAGAAAAATAAAAAATATATTTAAAATGTCAGTATATAAATTGATTACCACATTTAACTAATTATACAATCATGCATTAACCTCCTGAGAACCGACCTTGAAAATAACAATGGTTTTAGTATTTCTCTTACTACATTGGTTCTCACGAGGATAAAGCATTATGATTACATTGTGCGAGCGAGACAGCATACTCTACGTAAGCAAAGCCTGAATCACTGCTTGCACCTGACAAAAAATAGCACTCCACTGTATGGAGTGCTAAATCAGCCAACTCCATACAGTGGACTCTTACATAAATGCACCCCTGGGGGTCTGCCCGCGCTGCGTCATCCGGTCCGCGGTCTCCAGGTTAAAACTTCTCCGCTCCAACGGACGTAGTTCTGCAAGCTACAAAGAAGGTAAATCCTGCGACTCACCGATCCCTTTCTGTTAACGAGTTGCAGGAGGCACTCAGCGGCTGGCAGACGAAAGGCGTCATCCTGTAGAAGCACGCACAGGATTTGGAGCAGCCGCCCGTTGTTCATCACCACATGGCTCGTAGACACCCACTCCACAAACCCCGTCAGCGTTAGCAGCACCACCTGTAATTAGTAGTCAGACTTGGAATTACCCTCATAGTTGGTCCGTTGTATGTAGCAAGCCTTAAGTAAATACTTAAGGCGTTTTAAAGTACTTTCCGGCTATCATTTTGTACAAATGTGTTCATGAATCTTAATGAGATTAGAGCGTGATCAGCGGACGACTGCCATTGGCCTTATTCTTAGCGCTAAGTTCACCAGTAATTATAAGCAGTTCACACTGTTGTTGTCCCTAATAAAGTAAAATTAAAATAAAACAAGTAAAGCCATCAGGAAACAGTAGATGACATTGGCAGCGAACTTACGGGCTGGATAGACCGATAAATAATAGATGAGCATTATTCCACCGTGAAAAAGACTAGTTTACCTGTACGACGCGCTCATTGCTGGCGGCAGTAAAATCCCCTGCAGCTGTCTTCTCTCGGAACTCCTGGACGTGAAGCTCGATGAGACGCATGAAGAAGGCAAAAATCTCCGCCATATTGCTGGTCAGCGCCTGGTAGATGTCCTTGCGGCGTTGGTGCTGCTCCAGGGTCTGATCAGGGTATGAACGGAGGAAAGAAAATACATTTATACCATTTTATATTTTTCCATTTTCATAACCAGAGCCTCTTAGTCGTGTATGGTCTCCTGGTACTTTTTTCCCTGGAACAATGTTTTTTATACTACACCTGCTTGGAAAGTACCTTGATACTTTATCAAATTTACGGTAGAAAGTACGTCATTGCATAACGAACAAATATGCGGGGAGAAAACGCATCTGAGCGGGAGAGAAAAGTGTATGAAAATCCATTTCTTACGTGGTTTTTCTTTTTTAATTTTGGGTAAGACTATGCGCCGGTAACCTAAATATCAAAAGCCAAAAAGTTTTTACAGTGAGTTTTTATCTCCAAGTTCGCAAAATGACACTGGCCACTAGCAACAATTTCAATATAAATTTCAATTAGTAAAGATTTCGTTTTTTATTTTCCTTGTAGGTGTAGTATAAAGCACTATGTATCACTCGAGAGAAACTGCGATTCCCGATCTCAGGTGTTTTAAAACCAAACGACACCCTCGACGGTAATCGGTCACTTTCTCCTCTCGGTGAACAATGTACTATTGTCACTGAAAATTTAGTAGCTGAGGACAGAGCTCAGTGGAGAGAGCTGGAGGAGGCCTATGCCAAAAGGCACGCCAATTTGCGAGACATACTATAAATAACTTAAATTGTGTATTACCTTGAAACGTGAAACTCGAGGCAAATCCGGAATAAAAGGGCTTATTATTAACTGAAAATTTATGAAATACTTAAATAATTTACTGCAACTTTTTGCTAAGGAAAAAAGGGTGTCAATAGTCTTAGAAAGTAAGTTCTCCAAAATGAGCCTGAATTGCTATTTGCAAGTCAAGATAGATAGATAGAAGATAGAATATTCTTTATTGTAGACATAAGTTACAAAATCTGTAAATGTTATTTATGAGTACAATAAAGAAAATTCTATCTATCTATCTACATTTACACAATTTTCAAGTGCTTTTTTGAGGGTTAAATAGGTTGTGAACCATGTGAACCACTTGTGAACCATGGTCATCAGTTATTGTGCCTCGGAAATAGGGAAGTTTTTGCCAAAAAGGCCGAATGCAGTGGAACTACAAACTTGTACTAGGTTCTTGGCCCAAGGTTCTAATCTTTAAGTTGTTTAATAGCCAGTGAACTCAATATTATCTAGGTTTCATCAATTCTGGGTCACTTGTTGGACTCTAGTTAAATTGGTTTTCCAGCTATGGTACTTTTTACTATGGCTGATAGTAACCCACCTGTAATGTGGCGACATCCTCCACAAGTCGCAGGAACACGTACAGCACAATTTGCGTGTGCATGTGTCCTCTGGCGCAGGCGTCGCTCAGTTCAGCGAGAAGCGTCGGCCATTGCTGGGGCCACTCCCGCTTGATCATCTCGACGATGACCCGAGCGAGCGCATCGTTAAGGTGTGGTGTCTCCCAGCCGCCCATGTACAGGAGTTTCATTGCATTCTCCTACGAACAATGTTAGAGATTTATTATTCATCATCAATCCATTATGCCTCCACCGAGGGGCACGGGTCTCTTCCCTGAGGAACGTATAGGCCATACTCCACCACAGGGGCTAAGTCCGGATTGGTGGAGGATTGTAAGACTAGTGGCTGGTCTTACTGTCCGAGAAGTTTTCAAGCCGCCCTATTAAGGCCTCTGACTTGGCTTAACGACTGCCACCTATCGACGGCAGCCGGCACCAACTTCTTAACGTACCTTGCGAAGCACGGAACCGCTCAGAAAAATGCCACTAGCGTTAGTCATAGACGGTCACCCATCCATGGACTGAACGCGCCCAATGTTGCTCAACCTTCGTGATCGTTTAGGATCACTCAGGCAGCCGGGGCTACGAGCGATTCTTATTATTATTACTTATCAATTAATTTACTTGAAAAAACGACACATTACATAGTTTACTACAAAAAGACCGCACGGCAGTTTGATCGACAATATTTTGCAACGTTACATAATATAAACTTAGCTTCCAATAAAATAAATAGATGTTTATGAACGCATAAATATTTTTTATAGATACCTATTTAAATTAGAGATCTGATGGGATATTTTTACGTAAGATACGAAGTGCACTTTACGCGCGATTTTAGATAGATAGAATATTCTTTATTGTATGTACTGTTATATCGCACGATCTTGGAGGCCACTCCACAGGTCCACGACGCGAGATAATACGCTCACCAAAAGTTTATTTAATCGAACGAAAATTTATTCGAACCAGCCGCGGCGGCCACTTGCCCGAAATCATTTTTAAAACATAATGGCAAACCCTTATCTTTATAATAAAGCTAAATTCTTGGCCATACCATTAAACTATATGCGTTTTATTTCATCTTGAAAACCTAACCTCTAAAAAAAACACCCTTTATATGCACTTTGGAAGTCAAGAAAGTTTAAAGGAAGATGATTATTTCAGAAACAATGAGATGAACCAGGGCAAGATAATACTATTACTTTTTTTACTTTTGATATAAATGAATTGAATTGAATTTATCTGGAAAAGAATATAGACAGAAAAGTCTAAATCATGATCACATTTTTGTATTGCACCTTGATAAAGATCTTCTCGGCCTGCACAATCTGTGTCCAACGGTACTTGACAGTATGCTCCATGAGCTGCAGTCCGACATGTTTCACCACAGCGGAGTATTGGCCGCCGCTGGCCAGTAGGAGACCTGCCTGGGCGCACCATGGTGAGTTCTCTTTGAAGCTGTGGAATTGAGAGATTAAAGAACAAGGCTGCAAGAAAGCTATGATACTAACTGAATAGCTTTTTTTATTTATATCATTATTGTAGTTAAAGAGCACCGTAAACAAAAAGGTTGCAAAAGGGACAAGTTATCTTGATGGGTGGTCAAATTCATAAGACATGATTGTCATCAACATGTTAACAACTGCTGCTATGTTAGAAAAGGTTGACTGACAATTTCCCTAAATGTAACCCATAGGTCTTGAAGAAATTATTATGAATCAAAACCTATGTGATAATATGAGAGGTAAAGAGCTAATAAATTTACTAATTGAAAAGTAATGACTTAATTAACCAAATCATTTGAGTCAATGGCAAAGAATCATCTTTAAGACCCAATGTCTAAGATGTTCACTCTTTATCTGAGAGTAACCTTGTACATTGCACAATTATTTTTATCCTCAAAATTTTGAATCTGTGATTCTATTCGCCAACAAAAGGAGTGCCACTCACCTTTCACAGGCATTGTAAGCCTGTGAGCGCGCCTCATGAGACACTGTTGGGTCAAGGGTCAGCTCCACAGCCCGGGCCAGCTCGTCGGCGATGAGTGCCACCTCGCTCGCCGCCTCCCCGCCGCTAGGTGCCCCGTTCATAGTAGCCAGCAATCACTAACAAAGAGACAAACATAAGGATAACTATAACAATGTTTATGTGGTCAAAACATAATTTTACAATCCTAAAAGCAGTTTTTTGACGACATAAACAAACAGCTCTAAGAGGTTTCCTAGCAGGTTATGTAGGAAAAAGTCGAAGAAGCAATGCATATTCCGATGTGCAGTTTTATGATGCAATGAGTTTTTACTTACCTACTAACGATAAAAAAGTTATCCCCATAGAACGGACTTTTTCGATTCGTAGCACATTCGTCACAATACTGAAATAAAATTGCACAAGATCCTGAATTTATTGGAGGCAACTAACTGAATAAAAGAACAAATGACACGACCGGGCGCAGGCAGTCACAAAAGCATGAATTTTATTTCACGAAAACAGCCAGTATCATTCAACTGACCCATTCCAAACTTTGTTCAATTTTCGATTATATTTTTCCTGAAGTTATCGAACGCTCTAAATCGTTATATTTAGAGCAAAATGTAGAAAATAAAATTCAAAACATTAGAAGAAACCTCGTGCGGATTCAACATTTTACAACCAACCAGCCATAGACAAAATCTGACAGATTTACTTTGCATCACATCCACAGAATAAATAGAGATAGTATACATAGGATACATCCGTAGATAGTATCTCTACGGATACATCACATCCGTATCACATCCCTAAAGCTAGGGACCCCGCTTGTGGCTATCTAGACACTTTCTAAAGCTTGAAGCCCATATTTTAGCAAAAAGGTACCAACCCACAACATGGTAATCTTTGAGTTAAATATAGGTACCAAAATGATCACTATGATCTATATTTTAAGAATCAAATGACCTAATAGTCAACCCATATGTATGGAGAGCGTAAGTCAGCTTAAACCTAAAAACCCAAATATCTGAAAACTCAATTTGTGTGGGTTGGAACCTTTTTGCTAAAATACGTTCAATTATTATTGATATTGCATGCAAACAGGCTGATTTTTCACATTCTTTGAAAACCTACCTTCCCACCCCCTACACTATCAATCCCTAAAGTCTGTTCATTTCTCTTCGAGCACCTTGCGGTCATGTCATGTTTAACTGTGGATTCCGTTTTCAGCCATCGTGGCGTAAAGTTCAATTTTTTGTAACAAATGTTTTCCGAACATCCGTTAGGGCTAAAGTTTCGTACAGGCCCTGTAAAAATAAATATATAAATAATAAAAAAAAAAAACATGTTTAACTGTCAAGTACGTACGTCACAAAGTTTGTCTTGTCTATTACAGTCTTTGTTTGTTTCACAGACCTACTTTGTTTGTTGTTGTTTTTTGAATCTATTGAAGTTGGCGGAATACGTCGTTAGTTTTAAAATATTTCCCTTAACGTAACGAAACCGCTTAGAATCAGTGGATATAAAATAAGGGACGTTCTTGAATTTCATAATGGAAACCAAAACTTTCTTGGAGCCTTCACTGGAGAAGCAACTAAAGGGACATAAGAATACAATCACAGCTTTGCACTACAGCCCAAATGAGCAACAAATCGCGACCAGTTCCTTGGATAACAGCGTTTTGGTAATTAATTTATTTAAATAATGAATACAGGATCTCTAGATCATTTTTTAACATTTCAGACAATATCAGTTATAGAGGTACTTACCTACCGATTTTCAGCTGTGGGATCTCCGCGGCAACATGCGAAGCTACAGGTTCCAGGGGCACGACGAGGCCGTAACTGACGTCACGTTTTCGCCTACTGGCAAGTATATGGCGTCAGCGTCCCGCGACAAGACAGTCAGGCTGTGGGTGCCCACTGTGATCGGGAGCACAGGGATGTTCAAAGCTCATTCTCAGACTGTGAGGTCTGTACAGTTCACTTCAGATGGCTCCAAGGTTTGTATTCCAGTTTATACAAAATAGATAGATAACACTTTAGTTTATTTACTAAACTAGCTGTGCCCCGCGGTGTTACCCGCGGTTCAGCATTTTCCCGTAGGAATAAGATATTTCTCCGCGGTAAAACGTAGCCTATGTTTTAATCCAGGGTATCGGCTAACTCCATACCAAATTTTATTAAAATCTGTCCAGCCGTTTCAGCGCTAAAGACTGACAAACATATAAACACACACACAAACTTTCACGTTTATAGTATTAGTGTGATTATTTCTTGTACTCTGTAGATATATTAATGGCACTTGCCTGTTTGTAAATGTTTATGTTATGTTACTCAGAATGTTCACTGCTAAAATTTACTCGTCTAGTGAATTATTGTGGATCACCAGACCATTTTGGAGTGGGCATGACCCATCTACTCCCCCTACCTATCTGTAACAATGGTCTGGTGTACAGAACAAAAAGCCTTTGCTGAGTATATTAATTAATAGGTACCTTTCTTTTGTCTTTTACAGATACTCACAGCCTCAGACGATAAGATAGTTAAGCTATGGTCAAGCGAGAAGCATAAGTTCCTATCTTCCTTTGTTGGCCACACAAATTGGGTCCGCTCTGCCCGTATTTCTAATGACTGCTCCATCATAGCTTCCTGCTCCGATGACAAGACTACCAGACTATGGAATTCTAACAGTGGAGAATGTATTCACATTTATAAGGACCAAAAAGGACATGGCTTGTGTCTGGCATGGCACCCATCAGGTTGTTATGTTGCTGTGGGGACATCTCAAGGGAATGTTAAGCTGTATGATATTCGGACACATGATCTTGTGCAGTATTATAGGTGATTAAAACATGTTTTGTAACTTTTTGAAAGTCTGCTTAAGTCCAAAATGCTCCTGTTTTTGTTAACTTATTGTTAGAAAAATATTTCATAACATTATTTTCTCATTTTCAGCATACACAATGATGCCATTAACAAAATATCATTCCATCCCAGTGGCAGCTACATTATTACATGCAGTAAAGATGGGAAAATGAAGGTTTGTGATTAAAATAGACACACAATATTTCTGCACAATTATTGTCAAAACCGTATTTGTTTAGAATCTTCTATTGTTAATAAACACTTTCCATCATAATTATATGAAGAGCTTTCAAAGAGAATTATTTGAGATCTTTCAGTCAAGTACTCGTAAAATTACCAAAGCAGCCAAAGTGCATACAAAAAAATTACTGTTGATGATAATAGATTAAATTACAGTACTTGCTAAAAAAAGTATGGTTTGTTCTTTAGCTAAGCAATCTCAAATTATAACTTTAATTAAATTTTATTTCAGATCCTGGACTTGCTAGAGGGTCATCCAATATTCACCCTATCTGGCCACAATGGATCTGTGAATGCTGTGGGTTTCTCTCCAAGTGGCGATACCTTCGCCTCAGCTGGGGATGACAAACTGGTATGTAGCACATAAATAAGGTTCTTCGAAGTTATAAAAAGATACTGTTCAACAAACTTTACACAAAGAAAAGTTTTCCACCCCCCTGCCTATGGGTCAGTTCATCGGCTAAGATACATCCAAACATCGTCCTGACGACCTCTGTAGCGCAGTGGTTAGCGCATCTGCCTACCATGCGGGAGGTCCGAGGTTCGAATCCCGGCTGGGGACAAAAAAAAACCCCAGGTCTTTCATGTTTACATGTTTGTGATGTTGCTGTTTCTGGTTCCCATGACACAGGTATTCTAGTGTGGGCCAGTAGCAATGTATGTGCCAGTATGTAAATCTTATGTCTATGTTCACATTTGTAAGTTTTGGATGGTTTTGGCAATCTCTGAAGAACAGACATCACAGAGCTCTATCAAATAAAAAACATACTACTAGCATCTTCTAAACTTTCATATATCCTCGTAAGGCCCGACCTTGAAAAGAACAATTGATTTTGTGATCACTTGAAGACATTGGGCCTCACGAGGATATATAATGCAAGTTTTGGCCTGCTTCATGACATTATTTGTTACAGGTATTTGTCTGGAAGACCAATTTCACAGAGCTTCAGAATGACGAGAATGAGAATGTCTCCCAACATCAAGCCACGACGCCGGGCCCAGCAGGCAGTGCCTCCCAGAAAAGCCAACCAAACAAATTGGGAAGCACAAAGGTTAAAAAAACTCAGTTATCATCATGTAAATGGAGATAGTGCTTGTAGTAGTTGTTTGAACGAATTTATTGTATGACAGTGAATTTCGGTAAACTATCTTGTTTCTTTTGCTCATCTGTAACTGTGTGTGGGTATCGGATTTAAAGTATGTAAATATAATCCATTTTAAATAATCACAAGTTACCAGAGAAAGACAGTAGGGAATCATCTGTGAAATGGTGTGTAGTGTACCTAGAGAATCAGTAGCTAAACTGTGCTATGACTAGATTGGTGTGGATTTAGTTGTAAAAATAGAGTTGAGAAAAAATAAATTAATTTGACTGAAAAAGAAACTTACATTACTCTCTTTCACTTATTCTAATTCAGGATTGGTCTCTAGAAACGGTTGAGTCTCAGTATGTCATAGCCATTCAAAAAGTCGAATTTAGAGAAAGATGCAACGAAATTAGACACAACAATAAGGCTCAGAGACCAGCTTCTTTATAATAAGCAGAACGCAAATACATCAAGGTTCTAATCTAATTCATCTACAATCAGGGTGCGAAATGGAGCAAATGCTATCACAGCTCTGTTTACCCTGTGACGACTTTTGTCCATGTCGATGGTTACAACACAACTTCAGCAAATACCTCTACAAGAATTCCCAGCTTGAGAGAAGAGCAGCCTTTGGCAAACAGCACTATGTTAGACTCAAGCATGCCTGAAAGGTCTGGTGACATTATAGAGTGTCATACTTTTACCCAAAGAAATCCTAACATTTCTTCAGTATCTCACTCCAAGTCTTGCCCGAGAACTCCTAATGTTACTCATGTTCATGATTCTTTGACAAATACTCCAAATGTTTCCAATAAATGCAATACCAATTCTTATCCAAAAATTACTGCCATCGTTTCCAATGAGTGTCACACGAATTATTGTCCAAAAAATCCTAATATTGCCTCAGAGGCTCTAGTCAAGTCTTGTTCAAAAAGTTCTACAAGACGAAGTGCTACTTACTGCATTAATGAGGACCCATCTTACGACATTGGGCATCTGAGCCATATACCTAGAGCTCCACCAACTCCTACCACTTACACAGTACCTAGCCTAGGCAAAAATATAAGTAGTACTTGTGGAACTGGTGGCACACAACTAAACATGATTCCATCCACCAGAGATACACAAAATGTCACAGAGTCTATTGAAAATACAAACATGAGTACAGCAATACCAGTTGGAACTACGTTTTGCGAAAACGACAGTCTTTTTGGGATGATAGCTTTGAAGGATAATGATGTATGCTACACAAGTGGTACAATAGAATGGGTTGGGAGAAAGCGAAGCTACCCTTTGAATACTGGGTTCAAAGTTATCAATGACAACTGTAAACATAATCCTACAAGAGGTGGTCTGTCAAAGAAGCCAAAACAGGATCAGACTTTCACAGTTGGGTCAAACAGCACAGGAGAGTGTGACTGTGCAGATATGCTTCCCACAGTTAATGCTATTGTCGACCACTTGAACGCACTCCATGAAGCTGTGGACTTAGTGGACTTGAGGTTGAGCAACTTGGAAGAGACTCTGTAATTTATTTATGGTTATTAATATAATTCTTGATCGTCATGTAAAAATGAAGTCTGTTTATGATTAGTTTAGTTTATATTTTATTTGTTGATTTCATTCTTTTTAAATATATACATCTTAAACAAAATACAGTGATTATTAATTTCGGAAAATGTGAAAACATAACAAAGTTAACAAGTGATGTGTTTTGAGTAAATGAGATAATGTAATATACAGGGTGTTAATTTGTAAAGTTAAATCCGACTCGGGGGTGGTTATTTAAATGATACTGAACAATAAAAACATTTTTTTTAGTGAAAATCACCTAAAATCCCCGGTTTTGCGGCGCCGGCGGCGAGCGCGCGGGCCCACTCTCCCGCCCCGCCCTGCGAAACCCCTGCCGGATCCGTCAAGTGCAAACGATAGAAGCTAAGCCATTATGATTTATGACTTTTAGGTGAATATCACTAAAAAAAAAAATTTTTTTGGTTCAGTATCATGTAAATAACCACCCCTGAGTCGGATTTAACTGTACAAATCAACACCCTGTATATCAGCCTTGACTATGTCCAAAATAGTAGAAATTTAATGGTCATGATCAAAATGTACATAGAATTGCTGACAATTAAACCTATTAGCTAATACTTGGCCTATTGTGTACAAACAAATGTAGTTTTTTTGCCTGTCTTCTTAATAACTCCTAATAGTTCATCAGCACTTAATGTGGAGGTAACAGATACTTTTTGATCGGGAAGGCTTATGTTCACATCTTCCACTCCTTGGCCCTTTAGCCTGTTTAGAACCCTTTGGACAGCTCCTGAGCAGCCCTCGCAGGTCATCTCAACGTTGAAGACGTGGGTCTGTAACAATGGGTTTATTTATGTACCATAAAAATTTAATGAGTAATGAATATTTGTACTGAAGACATTCCGTAATAACACAAAAGGCGTTGTTTCCGAAGGGACTGTTTATAGATCGAAATTCCTCTTTCGATCCAGTTGAATACACATTCCATAGCAAACTGTATTGCGCAAAGTGAATGTAAACAGATGTTGTTTGAAACAATGCGAGGGCGTTAATAATTACATTCTTTAAAAATTTAAGCACTAAGGAAAATTTGTTACGCTGCTTACTGATAATACTGGAGATAATAACGATCTAATGAGTGAATGTTGATTTGTTAGGTAAAGTTCGATTTGGAATGCTAATTACGTAGGTAGAAAGTAACCTTACCGAAGACATTATTAACAGCAGATAGAATAGATAAAACACAGGCAGCAAACTATCACGTAAGCGTGGTTTAAAGATAAACACACAAATTTAGTAAAACGCTTAGCTTTCCGCTTATCAACTTGTTGATAACTTTGTAATTTTCGTTCGTTTGATTGAAGCTGAACAACCAGTGTTGCCACCTTTATTTTTCCAAAACCACTAAACTCAACTCTCTAAACCACCAGGAAAACCACTAATTTTTTTTTTGCGGTAACAAATACACTAGAAATTCCACTAGATCAAATAAATATTTCAAAAAGTACTTATTTGAAGTACAACATTATACTTAACACATTTTACAAAGTCAAATAAACTAACCCCCGGTTTCTCGAACGCTCTTAATCTATCGTTAACAGCTGTCAGTTGTCAAAAGTACATACAAAAAAAGAAGATTTTCACACAAAAATAGAAAAAAATAATACTTTTGGGAGTTCCCCATACTTAGAACTGAAACTCAATTTTTTTTTCATCAAACCGATGAAAGTGTGGGTGGGGTAAATTTTATATATATTTTTTAGCGTGAGAGACACTTCCAAAGTGGTAAAATGTGCCCCCCCCCTGTAACTTTTAAAATAAGCGAATGATAAAACTAAAAAAAAAACACCGAAACTTGGTTCGAACGAGATCTAATTTAGCTTACATTCAATCAACTCAAATATAAAAATAAAACACATTTGAGGAACCCTTCATGGGCGAGTTTTGCCATTAGTCATTGTTTACGCCTGCCAAAAAGTACGCAACCTCCTTGCTACTTTAAACTTATCCTTTTATAAATAGATAGTGTTTTGTTTTTTTTTCCTGTGAAAATTATATTTCCGCAAGCAGCACGCTTTATCATTAAAATGTTTCCATTATAAAAGTCGTCGTATTTCATTGCGAGGATTTGCAGAAGAGATAAATCTCTACAGTCATCGACTTCGGCCTCAAAATCAAGACCTTTTTTGAAGAACAAAAGTAACTCCACTAAATTACTCCTTGTTATGCCATAAAGCCTCTCCTACATGTTTTTTTTTAATTTGTCTCATAATAGTTAGATTTCCAGGCATTCTATTTTTTAATTCATTCGTCAGTAAATTTATTTATTTCGTCAGTTTAATAATAAACTGCATGCACCGCCTCATTAAGTTTTGTTCCTGAGTAGAGAGACCGTTTCCTTTCATTTGCGTATTTTTGTCTCAAAACCACCCAAAAAATATGAAACAGTGTAACTTTAAATATTGGACTCAAAACCACCAGAAATTCCACTAACCACCAAACACAATCTTTTGCCCACTAGACGAAGGTCGAAACCACCAGATCTAGTGGAAATTCCACTAAGTTGGCAACGCTGTGAACAACACTGACTGACTGACAAGAGTGACAAGAGTGACAAGTGGCACAGAGCATATTGTTGCGAAAGTTCAATGACCCTTGTTGCGATCAGTGTTGCCAGATGATAGCTGACGAATATCGCCAATCACTCAACAATAGCTAAAATCTCGTAGCCCAAATCACCGTGGCTCGCAATCATCGAAATAAAACATATTTTTTTAATAATAAAACTTCTCGTTTTGTAAGAAACTTCTCCTCAATACAAATATATTTTTAAACAGTTTCATTCACCTAATTTACAGGTCACTTGCCGCTTTTTATATTCATTAAAACCTTACACTGCCACAATAAATAACAAAAAATAACATATTGGACACAAGGAAACCGTTGTGCATGTCATGATTGAATGTCATCCATCATCATCATCATCATCAACCCATGATGTCCACCCAGGCCATACTCCATCACGGGGGCCAAGTCCGAATTGGTATGTATGAATAAATGTGGATAAAGCTAAAGTGATCATCTGTCAGGATCGTGGCAAGCAGCACTCTGGCATACAGGCGTGTGACTCGTCGTGAGTGTGTACGTATGTATGTGTGTATAAGTATGTATACGAAAACACCATTACGAAAAAAAACCGTTCTGATTTCACGACAAGCTTAAAAATATAAAATATAATGTAGGCGGCCCATTTCGCGACCGACATGTACACGGCTTATTTTAATTTTGGTTGTCAATGAGCCGTTTTCAGAAGAACTAAAAAAAAAAAACGAATGGCTATCAAAGGAATGCAATTTCGGACCTCAGTCCAATAGCCATGTGTGAATATACAGGGTGGCATTTTCACCGTTACAATAAATCAACATACGTAATACTAAGTCCAAAATACAAATACCAACATTTTTTGTTACTACCCCGTTGGTACAAAAAAACAAAAATACCAATGTCTGAACTTATCCGCAAATCTTAAAGAAATATGGACTCATTACGCATGAGTACAACTCAACGCACGAACTGGCAACTGCGCGCGGCTTGCGGGAAGGAAAAGAAGCGGCAGCGGCGGCGCAGCCCGTAGGTATGACTTATGTATGACGTAGCAAAAAAAATCTTACTTGATTTCAATTCTTCCTTCATACTTGCATGGGCTTAGGACCGTCACTGGCGTGGAATGCATGCACTGGTTGGTAGTGGTATGAATTTCCACACCACGTACTGGCTAACGCCGAAGTGCGCCGTGCGTACCGCGTCATTGGTGCTCCTTCTGGGGTCTTCCTCGAAGAACGCGAATATCTGTTCCTCGATCTCCACGGCCAAGGGAGGTCTCCCTCCTCGGCCTTGAGCGTGCGCTGTTGCAGTGAACTGTCCGTAGTCTAGCAAATGCTGCATCACTCTCATGAATGTCCTGGTGTTGAGTATTTGAGGTTAAATAAAACCGGCATTTATCAGGCGGGGCAAACTTTCTTCAGCGTATACCCGCCGAGCTGCACTGTATTTTCCCCACTGAGAAAGTAACTACGAACCATTTCGTAATACTCGTGGTTTGTAAACATCGTGCGCGCGTAATTTTCGCCTGCAGGAAGTGCGGAAACGGTGCACGTGCACTCACCTAGGTCAATGCGCGCGGACTGACCGGCTCGGCTAGTGGCTCACTGAACTCGTGCGCCGGCCAGCCCGCCGCTCACTCACCCCACCCCACCGCCCTCTGCCTCGCACCGCGATGACGCCTTGTAAGGGGTGCCCATGAGCTACAAATTGGATGAAGGATAAATTAATAAAAATGAAAAAAAAAATATATGGTAAAATTTATTGTACCGGTGAAAAAATCAAGCTGTATATTGAATTTGACATGTGTGATTGATTGCTATGACGCCAACAGCCAAATGTTTGTCCTTTTGGAGTTATGTTGTATTTAAAAAAAAAAAACTAACATTTTCATTACAATATACGGCTCATTCACCTCCCGAGACAGCTCAATCGGCGATAAATTGCCCCATCTAGAAACACTGGTTGCGTTTCAAAATGTAAATAATCTACTCTGTTTTTCAAAGAAAAAAGTCCTGGGTTGTCTGTGCGAGCTCAATTTCGTTTGACAGATCATCGTAGTTCTGTGGTGGTGGGGCAGTAGAAGCGTGAACTTTTTGTAATAATTTTGGGTGAAGTCATGTTATAATTATAATACAAATGAAAACATGTCACTTAGTGAGAAACTCAGAGACATTGGCTGGTAATTATAATTAATACAATTTGCTGAAATGGCTTGTGTCACCGCCTACACTAATGAGTTCGATTCTTACAGGTACCTGACTCCAGAAGGTGTCCAAAATATCAGTGAAAACGAGCAGATTCAGGATGTGAAGGTTCTTGGCAAGAGAGCTTTGGACGTAAGCATCTGATAGAATTATATGTATGCCTAAGATGAGCTTTGTAAAATTGTGAAATTGGTATATAACAGAAATATAACATTTTTGCATTTCAGTGTGATTTGAGGGACATCGGCGACGCCGCGTTCCCAGATGAGCTCACGAAAGACCCCTCGAAGCTCGAGAAGCCAATAATAGTCCAAATTCAGAAGATTCGTAATGTCTCAGCTCCCAAAGCCAATGAGGAATCAACATACGCCCCGAGAATGTTGAAGTTAACCCTCAATGATGGGAAGACTTCATGTACAGCATTAGAAACAACGCCAATCTCAAGTCTCAGTATTAACACACCTCCTGGGACCAAGGTACTGCTGAAGAATGAAGGTTTGGAGGTGTGTCATGGGGTGATATGGCTCACTCCAAATGTCATCACTGTGCTTGGAGGAAAGGTCGCCCATATGATTGAGAAATGGGAATTGAACCGAAGTCTTGCGAAGCACACTAGAGGTTTGTGATTTTGTGATTCCCACAATACTTTCACAGATGCTTGTTCACAATAATCAATTACACAGGTAGATATAGAACTATGAGCCAAATCTCTGATGAATCTAACTTGGACCTCTATATTTAAGCTTTTCTCGTTAACATGAGTGTCAATAAAAATGGTTTCACTAATTATTATTTGGAATGGGCCCAAATACAAATAATTTATTTACCAACAGGTTACAAGTTACATTACTTTTTAACTTAAATAAAAAAAAATGTTATTCGGCCCAAAAAAGTTGAGTAAGTAGGTCTTATAGTATAATTAGGGCTCACACAAATTAGGCTCAAGCCTGTTATGTGCATGCAAAAAAAAGTAAATACATTTGTAACTGATGTGTAGTATAGGTGGGAACAAGGAGCATGCTTATCTAAAAAAATATGGTGTTTTAAAGTAATTATAATCCATTGAGGGGCCTTTATATGTAAGGGGCTTCACTCGTGTCACTAGCGCCACCAAATTTGCAAAAAGCATCTGTACAATCTCTCCTTGCTATTAAAGCTCACTATTAAAACAATTTTAGTGCTTTGTCCTGTGATTTCCATGTGGCAATGCAAGCAAATTTTAGTTTTTATTTCAACAAGAAATTAGTTTAACACTATTTCTTTCCTATTTCTAATATTCTTATTTGTATGTACACCAGGAATGACATATAAGACTTAAACAATAATATTATTGTTTAATTAATACAATTGTAATATTACCGTAGTACTTAAAAATTGTGATTCATGTTAATTAATATGATTTGTAAACTTTATTCCATCTGTATAATCAGCTCCTGTTCTAATGATTTCCTCTTCAAGGACGACTCTGACAAGTTACGTCATGGGTTTGATCCCGGCATATAGCAATGACTTTATTTGTAAAGGCTTCGCTAACTGTGAAGGGTAACATCGTGAGGAAACCTGAGTGTCTGAGGTGTACACACATCTCGGCGCTTGAAATCGCTAATCCGCGGTGGGCACGCGTCGTGAAGCCCGTACTCTATCTCTCTCTGGGAGAAGGCCTGTGCCTTGAAGCGGAACTTAGAGCCTAAACACACTACGTATTTTAAACTCGCAGACGACGCGCAGATGACTCACGTATACGCGCTTCAAACGAGATTCGAACGCAACTTTGTAACCTAAGGACACGAGTAGATCGTGAAACGCGCCTCTACTGCGCGTATACGCGCAGATAAAGTGATACAAACGCGCTCTGATCGCTCGTAACTTAGAGACTCCTCTTCAGTTATACAATGGCATCGGTTGAGACTACATTGCTTACTGCTTTTAAAAAGAAAAAAACGTAGAAATAAGCGAATCTATTGGATAGACCCATTTAGCGCGCGCCCGTCTTCCCCCTCCTCTACCCCTTTGTACGCACGTTTGTATCGATTCAAACGCGCGTGTATACGTGCGTTTGTATCGCATTAAACGTGCGTTTCAATCAAAACAAACGCAACAATCTGTATCTACGGCGCCGAAAACGCGCGCTTTTGATACGCGCGTCGCCTGCGCGTATAAAATACGCAGTGTGCTTAGGCTCTTATTGTATAGGCTGCCTAATAAAAAGGTGTAGGGAACTGGTATAATATTAATATCGCACACTTGCAAGAACAACGTGTTATTTCGAAACCCTTTCGTTACATGAGATTTTTTTTTTAAGGTTTCATAGTAATCGCCGAAAGAGATAGCGCTATAACATGATGCAGTGTCTCTAGCTCATTATTCCGGCGTGTTCGGAGTAAATTAAATCTCGTAAAAAAAAATCTATGAATAAAAAATGGTTTTCTTCGAAATATCACGTTGTTCTTGCAAGGGTGCGAATCATGTAAAAAATTTGCATCGGCAGGCGGGTTCTTAGCGGCGGACGGCGGGCCGCCCCCGTGGATCCCATTCGGGCAGCGGCTTGAGGCGCAGGCTGTGGACAAGCAGTTCAGGAGTCTGCAAGAGGCAGCCAAGCAGGACAACGTGGAGTTCGAGGCGCAGCGGAAGGGGGCCATCGCCGAGGCGCAGCGGCTGTCCGGTGTTAAGAAGGTGAGCCAAAGCTGAATTTGAATCCGAGCCTAAATTTTTTTCAACTTTTTCTTCTCTGGCGATTTGTAGCGCTTAAGATCTTTGCACAGGCGCGACGCGTTGCGGCATTTTTTAAACATATGGCTCTTAAAATAGATTTCCATAGTGGCCGATTTTGCGCCCATAGCTCTTCTAAGGCCGACTTGCACGACCGACTAAAATCCATTTAACTTTAAGTTAAAGAGAATTTTGACAGTTTCGCCATACACTCTCTGTCAAAATTCTATTTAATTTAACTCTAAATGGATTTTATCTAGTCAGTCGTGCAAGTCGGCCTAAGTGTGTGTCTCGATAATAGCATTTTTAATTAATTCAGTCTATTTAGTACTTGGGCGACCAGTTTCTGCGTTTTTAGTACCGACTACACGGTTTTTATTGTAAGCGAAAGAATGTGATTGATACCGATAAAAAAAACCTGAATAAATGAATAAAAATAAAATATCGGAAATTTATCAGGATTCCAACTTTAGACTACAGTCTGTTAGCTTTTAGAATATACCTCGGATTCTATCGGATAAACCGATTATATTGCTGGTAAGGTCTATTTTGTATTGTCATTTGTAATTTAACGTAACTTTTCAAAATAGTGAAGAAATGTTTTATACAGAGCAGGGAGTAGTATTACACTCGTGAGCTTTCGGCGAAAACCGAAGCCTACTCTAGAGCCCGAGGTATACTCTAAAAGCTAACAGACTGTTGATGCATAGTCATGTTTCGGAGATTTTCGAATCGCTATCTCCCAGCTGAGGTATTATAACGTTATTGATGGTGGCTAAATTATGATTTTGTACAGATTTTCTTTATGCCGGGGAAACAAGATCCCGGATAAATTAAATATAGATCCAGTTTTCGCCTAAAAGCCCCTTACGTATTCTGTGACCAATAATTTATTTACAAATTTCTTTTATACGTAAATAATGAAATAGTAATGGTTGGTTATGGTTATTTACTATGTATTTTTTATCAGTACATAATTTTATACTGCATGGTGCGCAGTAATAACTCTGAATCAGCATACGCTTTTTCAGTCTCTATTTTATTCAAAATACAAAATATTTATTTCAGATTACGGAAAATAACATAAAATTTGCATTGAGCCCTGCACTAGCACATCCTGTATCGCAGGCGCTCGACTACGTTTGTGCAAAAGCATGAAATAAAGCAAATGTAAATCAGGCTTACAGCTTAAATTGATAAGATTAAGCTCTAAGCTTAAGCTTAAATAGATTGCGTTATCACAACATACAATGCATATTGCACGTTTCACAGAGTTATGGCCTTGGCTTTGCTACATTTTTGAACATGACCGGCAATCTCAAAAGCATTGCTAGAATTATGCTTTCAGTACAATTTCTATTTATCAGATTTTTAAATGTAGCCTTGTAGCCTAATATATAAAATTCTTGTGTCACAGTATTAGTGCGCAAACTCCTCCGACACGGCTTAACCGATATTGATAAATGTTATATGTATATTCGGTAGGTCTGATAATAGGTTGTTATCTATTTTTCATACCCCGGAGTTGCAGCACGACTTATTAAAAATGTTACTAATGTACAGTTTACTATAGTTTAAAAGAAAGCTGATAAAATTTGCTATAAAACGTTTTTTATTTTAAATCTCTAACTCCCATAGTTTAGAAAAAAAATAAAATTTAAAAGTGTGATACTTAGTTTTGCAGGCCAGTGTATATAAAAATCTCGTGTCACTCACTCACCCTGTTAGTGCGCTCCTCCGAAACGGCTTCACCGATTTTGATGAAATTTTATTACGTAATTTTGTCTAAATTGTGTTTCTGTGACAATAGGGTAGTTTCCAGGATCAAAATAATTTAATTCTATTTAGTCCGTCTTTTCGATTATAAAAAAATATTGGATACGTATTTTTTCTTTTTTCGATTAAACAAAAAATAACAAAGATATAGCTCATTGAAGTTACGTGTGAAGTTGTGTGTACTCTCAAAACCAGTTTTTATAATAACATCCATTTTTACATTAACAGTTTTTAACGAATTCCTCTAAAAATACCATTTATTGTCTTTCAAAATATATTTTATTTACTTTAATCTATACAAAATAAACAAGCTCTTGTTATTCATTTTTTGACATATATGCGCCTAAAATTGCGTTGGCAAGATGGCGCTACTGTCGTGCACGGTCCGAATAGATGCTTGAACACATGCCCCATGCCCCATGTACGCAATATTCATCCTTCGGATTTCTGAAACGGAAAAAGTGCTTGTAAATTTAACCACGGTTTTTTTTCTATGTTCACAGGTATTTGGAGGAGGCACCAAACCTTTGCTCGATGCAAATGTACAGAAAATTGTAGACGCTGGGTTCTCCGAAGAACAAGCTGAGAATGCTCTGAGATACACCAAGAATAATGTCGACAGAGCCCTGAGAATGCTCCAGAAAAGAGACGCGTCTGAGAATAGATCTAAAGAAAAACCGCAAAAAGAACCCGAGCAGCTGCCTAAACGGAAAGGAAGAAATAAGGAACCAACTGACGAAGACACAGTCCCCGTTAAACCTTCCGGAAAAGTCTCTCTATTTGACTTCCTTGAAGACAAACTTCCCAATGTACCTGATAAGGACAAAAACAACCGTCAAAATAACTATAACAACTTTGATTATAACGACAGAAATGATAAAGGCTTCCGGGACAGGAACAGTGCCAAAAACAACACTCGTCCTCAAGGACCCAGATATGACAGCTCCAACCGGCATCGTACCGATAACCGAGGCCACTTCTCTAATGACAACCACCTCAATCGGGACGACAGGAAATACCAGTCTGGCCATACACACACGCAGAACGAGAAGCCACCACGGTTCCAGAGGAAACTTGAAGAGAGACACAAGCAGCAGTACCAACATCCAAATCAGTCCGATCAATACTCTGTCAATATTAATGTCAATTTAAACCCGTACAATAATTACCAAAATCACCCGCAGCATAATCAATATAATAGGCCAGATAGAGGTGTCGAAGACAAAGCTCAATATAATTATAGGAACAACACAAATTCGATGGACGGGTTGGTGGAAGCCACAGCTAATCTCAACATGTTGTCAAATCACTCAGGGCCTACAGATGAGCAACGGCAACGCGCCTACCATCTAGAGTACCCTAAGCAACAACCGCAACAATCATACGTTCCTAACCAACAAAACATGCAGCAGGACATCCAGCCGTTCCGGAGAAGCAACGATGTACAAAAGTTTCAACAAGAGACATATCGGCGTCCCCAACATCAGCCTCAACCTAATGGCTACATGGAGCAACAGCCACAACATCAACAACTCCAACAGCAACAACAACAGCAGAACCAGATGTATAACCCTAACATCGGTTACATGAATGCAGCTCAATCACAAGGTTACCCGAACAGCCAACAGCAATATGGCTACACGGCCCGGCCACAGGAGTTTGGAGGCATGCGGAGTGGTGGGCCATTCCTGCCGGGATCACTGCTGGGCTTCCAGAATGCTGCGGTGAACGAGCAAGCCCGTGCAATGCTTGGTGTGGCCGAGATCAACTGGAAAGTTGGGGACCGGTGTCTGGCGCTCTATTGGGAAGATAATAATGTAAGTTACGACAGAGAATCTAAGACGATTTAGGGTTAAACGATTATTTTGTAGTTAACTGGGTGACGCGGCGAATGATATGACCTGTGACCTAACATATACCTAACAAATACACAAATATTTAATGAAAATCTGTGAATCTGTTCCGGAAGGGTTCGATAAAAAACACTGTAACACGAAATTAATTAATGCCAATTTTGGTTTACCCATTGCAGGTATAACAAAATCAGAAGAATTAAAACAGCTGTTCGTAACGATGTGCGCGCGACATCGTAAATCTTGTTGCGGCGTTTAGGTAGTCGTGACAATGATCTAAATATATAAACATTAACATCACCTATTCCATGAATCCTGTTATTCTCATGTATGGTAAGAATAATGTACAAATTACATATTTCTTATCATACATAGAAGAATTAATAAAGGTACTAGGTTAAAACCTGCTTCATAATCAACCCATTATGTCCCCACCAAGGGGCATCAGTCTCTTCCCTGAGGAAGATATAGGCCATACTCCACCACGAGGACAAAGTCCGGATTGGTGGAGGCTTGTAAGATTAGTGGCTGGCCTTACTGTCAGAAGTTTTCAATCCGCCCTAAGGCCTCTGACTTGGCTTAACGACTGCCATCTATTGACGGCAGCCAGCACCAACTGCTTAACATGCCTTGCGAAGGACGTAACCGCTCGGAAAAATGCCATAGCGTTATTCATAGAACGGTCATCGTAAGTCCTGCTTGTAAAAAAATATGTATTTGTCTTTGCGAACAAATAAATATATAAATTATATCTTTATCTCTTCGGGACCCTGTGATTCCTACTTATGTGCTTTTTTCCTGTAAACAGAAAAGGAACACTGCAATTAACGCGACTAAAAAAATTATTTTATGTTATTCCTTCACAGTTCTACGAAGCAGAGATTACCGGCATTTCAGCGAACACGGTAGTAGTGAAATTCCTTGCGTACGGCAACCACGAGGAGGTTCTCAAGTCTAACTGCTTGCCTTTCCCTAATCAGGGTAAGTGATAGATTTGACTCTGGTATTCAAGAAAGCCCTGCTTATAATTTTTAATTTGAAGCGGCCTTTGTTTTCGAAGTTCCGATTCGGATGGAGCGTTTTTGTACCACGAGACTAGAATTACTTTTGGATTGATTGAATAAGTATTAAAAAGTAGAGGAAATTCCCTATTGAATAGAATAGAATAGAAAAAGTTATATGCTCAAATTATTTCTCTTTTAAAATTGCTTCAAGTCAAGTCATGCTTCGTTTTAAAGTAACTCAGAGACTGCGACATGGATGTCCAAGTCTATTAAAAGCTAGATTGTTTAGGCGAAGAAATATATTTTTTTGTCACTGAAGTAACGAAGAACTGGCACATAAATGTTTCTCTTATTGGATGGAGGATATGTTAAAACATTGTGTAAACGTGCTTAATTTTCTTGCATACATACATAAACTCACGCCGTTATCCCATAGGGGTAGGCAGGGACCAGGGACTGCCACCTGTCACGATCCTGACAAATCACTTTCGCTTCATCGACATTCATTAGTCGTTGCATGCACGCGTCGGTTTAATTTTTTTCTGTAAACAAATTTTTGTCGCGTAGTACAAAAACGGTAGTAGTAGATACAAATCGGGCTCTAACTATGACTTCGCAACTTGAAGGTAACGCAAAATAATTTAAGCAGCGTTTATCAATAAACATAAACATTAACATACAGGCACACACGTTGCTTCTGGCCCCACACTCGGATATCCTATGTCATGGAAAGCAGAAACAGCGACATCACAAACATGTGGTCATCCGAGACCTGGGGTTTTTTCTAAACAATATTTGAGTTAGAGTGCGACAAGTGAGTCGTGGCTCAAGCCTTTGGCGGGAAATTTAAAAATCTTTTAGTTGATAACCCTGCATATCGTTCGAATAAACCATCTTGATACTTTTGCTTAACTTGATTATTTGTTTAATTAGTTAGTCTCCAATGAATTTTGTCCAAACATAAATAAATATAAACAAAACGAAAACATTAACTACATCAAAACCAACATTTCCACTCCACCAAAAACAGGGATAATAAAGATGCACCACATAAACTTATAAACATTTATTAATGCTGAACCATAATCAAAATCTGATTCATATCTTTTTTCTCAACATCTTTGAGTTCTTTGACTAAGTCTTCGATCTGACGTTTAACATTTTCGTCATCCGACAGACCTTACAACAAGAAATAACTCATGTTTGCTTTAAAACATTATTACTCGCATGTACCTACATACTAAAACATTGGTAAAATTATGTTGAATAGAAACAAAAGTGTTATTCTTGTTTAAATCTAGGACGAGTATCAAACTGTTTGGGCTGTACTACTTGCAGCTGAAATACCTAAGTTTGACAGTCAGAGTGTGGCCATATGAAGAATTCGAAATAAATCGCGTCCCAGGACTCGCTTGTCAGTCTCTATCTTTATGATTGAATTAAAAAAAGAATTGTTATAAGTGTTTTATTATTAAAATAACTTGATATTTTGCATTCTCCAAACCTGTAAAACCCGTGAAATATATTTTTAAATTACTATTTTTTCCAAGCTTTTCAACGTTTTTTATGGTATAAAAACATGTTATCCCAATGTGAGTTTAACGTAGGTTACCCATTGCGCCGGCAGGGGGCCCCGGTGCCGGCTTCCTGAGCCGCGGCGCAGGCGCCGGCGGGGCGTTCGCGGGGCGCCGGCCGTAGTGCCGCGCGCCAGCGGAGGGCCCGGGAACCGCCCCCGCCCCCGCCCCCACCCCCGCACCCGCCCTCGCCCCCGCCCCCGCCCCCGCCCCCGCCCCCGGGCCGCGCCACGCCCGCTGCTGACCCCAGCCGCTGCGTAGCCCCAGTCAGACACTTCGCCCCTCCGTACATCAGCGCCTCTTTTAGGCCTGGTTTACATTTGCTTTGTTTTCATGCTTTTTAGCATGCTTTTCGCAGAGCTAGAATAGAATAGAGACGCCAATTCCTTTTATAAGTACATAAGCAAATAATAAATCAGTAATGGTTGGTTGTATACTGTGTGTTTAGGATTTTTTTTAAGTACTTTTATGATACAATATATGGTGCGTTATAAAAGCCATGAATCGGCGTTCGTTTTATCCGTCTCTATTTTATTCAACCTCTATGGAGAGCATGCTAAAAAAGCATGAAAATAAAGCAAATGTAAACCAGGCCTAAGGGTGCGGTTATAAAGAAACAGGTAGCCCGTACCGGCAAGTCGGTACGGGTCGGTACTGATCGGTATCGGTATGACGGTCCCAACCATTCTATATCCTCCTAAGTCCCCGTGTACTAAAAGAAGTACCAAAACCATTGTTATTTTCAAGGTCAGGACTTGAGGAGGCTATGTACCCGATGCAGGTTAATTGTCAGCATGTATAGGTACGAATTACCTGCATTGATCATACCGGTTGAAGTCTGCATGAGTAGGTTGACGTTGTGTAATATTTGCGATTTAAAATGGAGATCTGGGGTGCAATTATGTAAGTCCTTCACTGTATGGAGTTGTCTGATTTAGCCTACTTCGAACTGTCAAATGCATATATATTTTGACACTTTGGAGTTGTCTAAATGCTTAACTCGATGGAGTGGAAAGTTACGTAATACAAGGGCTGTACGGTGTACGTATCAGTACTTACCTGTACTGGGAAACCTGGTTCTTTATAACCGCACCTTTACGCGCACTAAATCCTGAACTGCTCACTCCCTCAGCACAACGGGAGTCAGCTGCCTCTTGTGGCAATCTAGACACACCACAGGCTACATTTATGGTTTTGTTTTATTTACTTGTTTCGTCTGTTACGTTTTTAGTCTTCTTCTGTTGTGCGTAATATTATGTGTCCTTTTATTTTGTTTCTGTGATGTGTCTTGTTGGTATTATGTGTTTGTAACTTTATAACTGTAACAAAACATTAATTTGGACTGAAACATCAAGACCGCCACTGCCACCTTGGTTTGTTTTATCCTTTAGACTAAGAATTCCTCAGGATTTGGTGGGCATAATTTATTTGTCAATGACTCGCGATGCTCATACTCCTAGTATATTGCATTTGTTATGGGCCCTGTATACACGGGCTACACTTTTAATGAAATATGTGGCTACATCATTGCGGACTATATCCCGAAAATACAAAACATTTTAATGCAGCACGTAGCTGAAAAATGTGTATCTCGGAAATATTTTTGCAACAGTATATGGCTCATTATTTTGTCTTTACACGGTCTACATACGTGGCTTGGCTAGCTGCAATGGCGGACGAACTCCACTCATCGTGGCAAACATCACGTAGCATGAAAAAGGGACGTACTTAGGCCGTAAAGCGTGACAGCAATAATGTAGCTGAAAAATATTGCAGTATTTTCGATTGCAAAGCGATCGTTCCGTAGCCGTATAGCCGGCTAAAACAATAAACATTCATGGGCTATACAAAAAATGTTTGGCAATATATCCCGGCTATACTAAAAATATTGCAGAGTATTGCACAGTCTAGCCGTAAATGCTGGCTGATGCTACCAGCTACACGCTTGCAGCTATACATTTTCCTGAGAAGATGGCCCGTCTAGGAGCCCCATTGTAGAACTCCACTGAAACGGTTTCACAGATTTTATTTTTTTGTGTATATTTGGTAGGTTAGAAAATAGGTCGTAGGCGGATTAATATGCTTAAACTACGTTTGCCGGGTCAGCTAGTAGGTACTACCTAGTAGCTAGTGTACCGAAAACCGAAAATACGACCTTCATCCACTCACGTCTTCCATTGTATCCAAGGGTCTGTTTCGTAACTCTACAGTTCGTGGATTACTGTTACAGTTACATGTACTGTACATCGCAAAGCCGAATAACCCACTGATTAACAAATACGAAGAATGCTACTCAATGTACATCGAGTTGAAGTGGTAAATTGCGAGTTGCAGTTTTATGAAACGCGGCCCTGGCTTGTGCGAGACTTTCTCAGATCCTTGTCGTCTCAGGCCCTATACTCCATTATAAAAAAACGAGCTCCCAAAGAAAATGTCCACAAGCGCGTGACCTTCGATAGCCACTACCCTATCCTATGGAGCGGACCGCCCTAGCTTATTGTTTCGCTCATCTAGCTGCGTGCATTGACCAATGAGATGCGAGTATTCGGTTCCCTAGGAGTTCGACTCGAACGGAGTATAGACTCTGTTTCATGTGTGTGAACTTCGTTCGTCATTTGAAGATTAACAGCCTCCTGAACAGTTTTCCGTCTCTGATCGAAGGTAGCAACCGATTCGGCTGTCTTGCTTGTAATGTTTACCAATAATTTTATCGAGATCTTTCATTAAGTAACGTTAATACACTTGATTCCCGATTTGCATAATTGTATATGAGCATCGCGAGTAATTAAGAATACTACGTTTTTATCTGACGGGTAGCATTATACCTAAACTTATTACATTGTACTGTAAAAAAATAGTAACTACTGAAGCTACGCAGTACCACGTCTCTCATGTAAGTACCTAGATATTGTTAATGGCGTTTTCGCAATTTTAGACAAATCTTAAAGATTAAATAATGCTGTAAACTGCGTGTGTAACACTCGATAATCGTTTATTTATTTGAAAAGGGTTCGCAATTAGCGCGTATGCGTACGTTTGAACAAGCTTCATGAGTTTGACCAATCAGTGGATATGATACTCTGATTGGTCCATCGCGTGCGATTATTGTATTAGGTTTGCTTACGGCGCATCCGCGTTGGATCGCCACCTCAATATTTGTAACCATGTATAAGTGTATTATGTTGTAATTTTAGCTAAAATGTAACATACTGTAGTTTCGGTTGACACTGAATTGTTCTCAAAGGTTATTTTTTCCTTCCTGTATAAAACGAATAAATGTTCAATGAAATATCAATATGGCCATTTGATTTTTAGAGCATCTTGGTATTGATTTATGACAGTCTTACCCCTAGTTTCTCAGACACTAATGAGCTGTTAATCTACTGTTAACAGCAGAACTGCCAGTTGGACAAAGTGCATACAGTAAAAAACATTTGCCAGCTGTTAACTGTAGATTAACATCTTGCCCCGTTTTCTCGTGGTCCTACTGATTTTTCCTACTAATAGGACCACGAGAGAGACCTATTTCTGTCTGTCCTACTATGTGCCTTAGTAGCTGTTGTCAATTATTTAAATCACCTGTATATTCAATAGTTCGATTCGCAATGCTACCTCTTGTTTTTTTTTGTATCCCTCTTATGTTTAGTTTTAGTGTAAAAACCATTGCGAATCGAACTATTGAATATACAGGTGATTTAAATAACTGACAACAGCTACTAAGGCACATAGTAGGACAGACAGAAATAGGTCTCCCTCGTGGTCCTACTAGTAGGACAAATCGGTAGGACCACGAGAAAACGGGGACATCTTGTTAGCGTACGCGAAAAGGGGGGTAAGTATATTACCATTGATTTCATTCAAAGATATTACTAATATTCTAAATTGTCGCAGAATAACATATTGTTGTAACATTTTATTACTTTAATAAAAATTTGTTATTAAATTTGATTTAGCAAACTACCGAAGTATCTATTAAAACAGTCACTAACATCTCGGTTACGTTTAAAAGCTTTAAATATAGTTTTATTGTGTTGTATAATTATGTGTATTTATTTTTTTGTTACATAAAGCATGGTACACCTACATTTTGTCGGCAGAGGCTTAAGGTCCTTTTACATACTCTGTATAAACGCTAACTTCGCTCTCAAGTAGCTTGCAAAACATGTTTCCGACTGTGCATACAAAAGAAGATCAAAAAGGAGTCAGTTTAAATTCTTTGGTAGAGGGAAACACAGATTTAACATATGACCGATGTAAGACCGTTTTCCTTTACTATAAACTACACCTGAGAAGTGCTTTAAGGCTTCGTGTTTTTATAAAATATAAGGTTAGATTTTCGGTCTTTGATGGATCTTGATAGGAGATGAGCTCTCCCTTGTAAAAAACCAACTTTACACAAGTAAAGTTACAAGTAACTAACAAAAACATATAATTAACAAAAACTAATGAAATAAAAATGTAGTACACACCATCTTCTATTTATTCATGGAGTAAACATATACATTTACATATAGGGACATACATTGCTTTGGCCCTACACTAGGATACCCTGTGTTGTGGGAACCATAGACCCCGACATCACAAACATGTAAACATCCAAGACCTGTTTTTTTTGTCCCCAGCAGGGATTCGATCACGGTACCGCTCGTGAAATACTTTTTGTGTCCTAACATTGTTTGAGGTAACTACATCAGTGACGCAAGTGGCTACAAACAAACACGAGCAACACCCATTTACATAGTTAAAATATAATTCATTGTATATTTGAGGATGAAATGCTATTTATAATGATTACTATGTATCGCCTGCGATTTTACTCGCCTAATTCAACTAGCCTGCTCAAAATATTTTTGCATGAAAAAACTAACGCTCGTCTAAATTATTTGAAAGTTTTAGTTTTGTTTTAGTTCCTTCCAATCAGGCCAAATTGCGATGAATGCTAACTCTAAACGGTAATACCACTTTGAGGTTCAAGTTTTATTACAAAATCCTGGAACTCAGCAATGGTACCTACTACTGCGAATGATTGACAATTTCTCATGATGTGTTCGGTCCTAAAGGAGTATAGGTTATTGTTGAGTGAAGATAGATCTTATCAGAGGGTAACAAAATCTCCACAAACACCCGAAAAAGGGGTGAAATCTTTTTGTCAATACGAAATCCCTGACTACGGAGAAATTTTCGAAAAATATATCAGCTATCATGTACTAAAATTATCACCTGCGGCGTTCAATATATGGATCTTCTGATATTTAATCGCTATTAGAAGTTTTGTCTGTTATAAAAGCCATTAATATTTTATAGTTGAATTAGAGGAGGTTCTAGTTTTAGAATGCATAGGTAATAGAAATTTTGTTACAACGAGCGAGTTTCCCTATTCTATTTTGCTCTGAATGTACAACAATGTCGCGTAACTAATGTACATAGTCTAAATGCGGTTGGGCATGATTATAGTTATAAAAAAATCTGTCGCATAGATGGACAGCAATTAAACCTTTAGACGCATTCTAGACGAGACTCTGCTGCGGTTGACTATACAATCGTCAGCTCATTAACATTTACGCACGTGCACTCAAATCACTTAGGTACCTACGTTAAATGAAAATGAAAATGAATTTAAAGGTGACTTTGCAACAAAAAATAATGAAGGTGCTCCTGCTGTTGACTGCACAACATGAATATATAAAGTGCATGTTGAGTCCATTGGTAATGTCGCGAAGAAATGACAGACAAACACGCTTTCGTGATGTTTCACCTGTATTATTGTCATGTGTAATGTGTTGGTTGTAAATGAGCCTTAATGTGACAAGTTCGCTGGAAGTGTAGGGGCGTGTGTAATATTAATTAGGCAGCCAAAGGGAAATTCCCTGCTCGTGTGAACTGACCCTTTTAGGCTCGAAAATTAGGTCAGAACTAGAAGTACATATCTAAATATTTTGTGATAAGGGGTGTGTGCCTATCTGTAAATACTTACAGTACCTACTCTACATTATATTTTAGAAAATATTCTAGATTTTTACAGCTACAAGTATTTTGTTCGTTCTAGGACATTCGTTCATTAAGTCGTTAAAAATCTCAAACCTCTAACATTATAGATTTTAACTACCTATCAACGGATTGTTTACATGTTGACTAAAGGAATAGGTAAAACAAGGACTTTGTTAAACTGTAAAAATTGTCACACCTACTCTACTTTATGTATGAAACTATAGACAATTCTATCCTACATCTATAGGTACAGCTTCGAAGACTGAATAGAACATTGCTGAATTTTAACCTTCAGATACATCATCATCTAACGTTTAATGAAATTGAAATAACTTATTTTATCATAAAAACAAATTACATTTACATAAAATATATAACATTGAAATTACAAATTTAAATATGACCAAAAAAAGGAGTATGCTCAGATGCTCACCCTAAATATTGTGTGTCATGTGTCAAGTGATCAACACAACGCTGATTTTCAGCAAACCCCTATTAAATTATATTGACGATGAAATGTACAGGTGGATCTGTCTACAGAACCGACATAACAAAATAAAGTTTACATTAAAATCAAAATAAAATAAAAAATAAAATAAATATTAGGCACAATATAACAACAAACAAAACATAACATTTACCTACAGGCACATACATTGGTTCTGGCCCCACCCTAGGATACCCTGTGTCGTAGGAACCAGAAACAGCGACGTGACAAACATGGAAACATAAGACCTGGGTTTTTTTTTAATTGTCTCCAGCCGGATTCGAACCCGCGACCTCTCGCATGGCAGGCAGATGCGCTAACCGCTGCCTGGGCCACAGAGGTCGTCTAGTCTATATTCATCTAGTCAGCGTCTACTATACTTTTTATCCTTTCAGTCAGGTCTATTGGTGTGTACCTATGTATTAATTCAACAGAAGGAAAGAGGGGTACTGAAGGCCGCGGAGATGCTGTTATAGATGACTTTGAAGAAGACAAGGTGGATTTTGTGTTGCACCAGGCAGGCTGCTAATGAACTGACCTGTGACAGGATTACAGAAACTAGATTCTGCCTCGCAGCTTATGAGTAAGAGGGGGGGGGGGGGGGGGGGGCAAAGGGGCAATATTATGGACGAAAAAAAATATGAACACCGAAAGCATGAACCGTTACAAAGTCTTTGCCGTACATTTTGTCATACGATGCGGAGTTTATTAATAGGTAAAGAAGTCAACTGCTCGCACTTTGGTCGCTTAGCAGCTAGAGGGGGCAACTGCCCCCCCCGAGAAATCCCCCCCTCCCCCCCTTGACGATGCCCTTGGATCCTGCACCGACAAAGCTTATCTCTTAAATATAACGATTGATTTACTAAATTCCAGCATTTTGTAACCCAAATGTACCTACCACAAGAGCCCCGCACGGCCATTTTAGCTTACAAACCCTGTTTTTTATTATCTAGGTTACATCAACGAAACATAATAACGAAGTTATCAATAAAGAAGAGAAACCATTCAAGTCCGCTATAAAGAAGAAGCGGTTTTCTGCCGCGATTCTAGTGAAGAGCGTTTCAAAGGCATTTTATGTCAACACCCGTAACAAAGAAAGGAAGGGCCTCTCATAATTACTGGAACTCTGTGACTTGAGAGCCTGCATGCATCACGCCTCCAATGACCCAGTTAGCCATAAACGCGGCAGTAAAAAATACATAGAGGAGCGTTACAAACTGGTTGCCTTTCCATTATGTTTCTTAAGTACGAAAGTTGAGGCCACCATTGTACGCCGTTACGGTTCTATGGGAGCCTTCGGAAGGCTACTTCAGGGCTTGGTGGGGGCTCCTGACCCTAACAAACATCACAACCAGTTGAATTCCGGCCGAGAGAGGCCGCGCACCTGTCCTCTTACAAAATGTTTTGTTATTTCTCGAGTTGAATGAACGAAGCGATACGTTCTGTGTACTATAACATAGTTTTAGTGTGAAATTGTGTTTGTAAAGTGGGTTTTGTTTCTGTGTGAAGTGGAGTTTGGTTTCGCGCGTTTTTCGTGTTAGACAACGACGCTAACCGCCTCGGCGCGGAGTCACTAAGTTACAACATAAGTAAGTAACACTTTCATTCTCGTTGCCACTTTCGTTTTCTAGAATTTTGGTATAACTCATATTTCTATTAGGTACCAAGGTACCTACTATATTTATCTGATAATCATAAATGTTCATCTACTCGTATGTATCTATTATTAAAAATGTGTTATTAAATGTATCTAAATGTACTATCTCTTTCAATGAGAAATATATGCTAAGAGCGCGTAGTCTTACGTTAAACTCTACATTATGTTGTAATTTAAAAACAGGCATAGTGCGAGTCAGACACGACAGAGGGTTCCGTATCATAAAAATAATATAAAGTATTTAGCAAAAATGTGTTTTCTTAATTCACTTCTGGACTCTTAGCGGAAGTCCGAATCTCACTTGGCCGTTTTTTAACTTACTTGCATAAAGGAGAAGGTTCTCTATTCGACGCGTATGTTATTTTTTTTGGCTATGTTAACGAGTAACTTCGTCAAATGTTAACAGACTTTGATAATTCTTTTTTGTTCGATTCGGTATAGCGTCCCTTTGGTCCTATTAATTTGTTAAAGATCTTGGGCCTATTAATTTTTCAATGGACAGCAGAAAATATTCATTCATGCATTATTTTGCCTCATGTAAAAAAAAATGGCTCCCTATTACATGATTACATTAAGGTTGTATGGAAGAGATCGCTCTAAGCGATAAGACCGCCAATTGTATACGATTTTTTAGACATAACGAAATTACAATAATTCTGTATCCTGGTTGAGTAATAAAGTGTTATCTATCTATCTACATTTCAAGAGACAAAACCAGACTGGAACAATATCAGTACCTAAGCATTAGCAGCCTTCGCGTACGGAATCCTAAGAACAAAATAGCTTGGATGGTTGTGTTATTAAATTCTTATAAATATCTATTCTGACAAAATGGATTGCAGAAGTAACAAAACAAGGATAAATCTCTGGTTTGAGATGGGAACTGTGAAAAAGTCCATTCAATAGATAACAGGTTTGTCACGGTAACATTGGCCATACTTTCACTGTTAAGTACTCTCAGTAGAGAATGAATGCTGACGATGGACCTTGTGAAGTAGTCAGTTCACCTTGAGACTCGTAATTCTTGAGCTTGCAATTTATCGTCATTCGTCATCGGCATTATGCACTAGACGACACGCAAACCGTGACACAATACATAACATACCTACATAGTACCTAGATAGTCCAACTACCGACTATCTACTATGGTGTCGATTGTACCATAGTAGATAGTCTGTAGATGTCGGTAATACAAACTTAGCTTCTATCGTTTGCACTTGACGGCGCTTTTGCGGTAAGTATCAAACCTAAATATCAATAAAGCCTAAAATCCCCGGTTATTATAACCGGGGATTTTAGGAGATTTTCACTTTCAGTATCATGTAAATAACCACCCCTGAGCCGGACTTTCGTCCAACAATTCAACACCTGTATGGATATCGCGTCTTGGTTACAATCGACACCAAAGATGTAAATTTGTGTATAAGTGATTCCTTTTTTCGCATCTTAGTGAACCAAATGTAGAGAATCGATAAAAACTTCGGTTAAAAAAGTACAGTCGACAACACATCAACCTTTACATCTGTACGTAGGTACTGTACTCAGGTTCGTTACAAGATACTTTGCAAATGAACCCATATAGACCCATTGATGACGAATAACGGGGCTACAGGAAATAGTTATCCCTCGTAGACATACTAACAGGACCAGAATAAGTGGACCACGAGAAAACACCCGTGCTAGGTCGTGTTTGAGACTTGTGTTAAGATTACCAAATGGATTGACCAATTATGATGAATGAGATGTCAAATGTCATGCGTCTGCATTGATAAAGACCGTAATAACATCACGGATAATAATATAATTGGGTATTTGACAAAATGTCAAATGAGTTACTTTTAAAACAGAATTTTGACGTCACATTTCAGAGCACTCTTTTTCGGTTTCATCTATTTAAAAATTGTCACAACTAGTAAATGATTAAAAGAAATACATTTTCCGAAACATTTTGTAATTTTTGTTTTAATCGAGCATATCAAATAATTTATTGTTGATAGTGTCAAATACCGAATTATGTGAGAAAAGTAAATATTGTTCGATTTCTCACATTTTCTTTATAGTTCTGTATTATATTCTTCATTGCTCTTTTATAGACTTTTGATCCATAAATAAGCAAGAATAACGATATACCTAGATATTACTATAACTTATACAAAACATAATCAGTTCCAAATCCTGGTCTCAAAGTAGGATACCTTTTAGTATCCAGCCCCAAACATGGAATATCTACCTACACGCACACTGAGGCCATACTATGTACAAATATTCGGCGGCCGGGCCAACCTGTGGGAATGGGAATCGAGCCTACGACCTCTGACATACGGTACTAGCCAGACGTGATACCGCTATATCAACGAGGCGGTACTATTAACTATAATATTTTCTATGAATGAAGGAAAACGTCGTGAGGAAACGCGCGGTGCCTTGGCTCCGCACATCTTTCCCGTGGATTGAGCTAACTAAGCTGTGATGATGGTATTTGCTGGGCAAGGCTACTATTAGGTACTATGACATAGCTGGGGTTACTTTTAGTCTATACTTATATTATAAAGAGGAAAGATTTGTATTTTTGTGTGTGTGTGTGTATGTTTGTAAAGAATAGGGTCAGAAACTACTGGGCTGATTTTTAAAAATCTTTCACCATTAGAAAGCTACATTCTTCGTGAGTAACATAGGCTATATTGGATTTTCAGAAAGTTTAGGGTTCCGTACAAAATCTCGAATAATATAACCCAAGGTGTAAAAAAATTACTACCCCGGGAATTTTCCGCGGATCTATTAGCTATTTCCACGGAAACGTTGTTGTCACCCGTGCGAAGCCGGGGCGGGTCGCTAGTATATTATATAGGCATGAGATGTTACTATTACTAGACGCTGTACCTATAGTTTAGATCATACAACATAGATGTAGAAGGTCTATTAATAGTTCGCTGCATTGTGTATGTAAACTGATAGTATTTAACCGGATGCTGTTACGAATTACGAAGTACCTACCTATATACAGTTGACATCAGGTTGAGCTTCACATTTTTGTTCCACTAGTTGTCCTTAACGTATAGGTCAGTTAAGTAAAGCTGGCACGTTCAACACATTTACACGTTGCGCTTGTGTAGTGTCTGTGAATAGCGCGCGGCGTGACGTGTACTGCATGCGCATCATGTAAAGTCTGCCCGTCTCTCTTGCGCGCGGTCTAGCTTTTGAGTGTGAAGGGGACAGTTATAGTTTTACTTTTACTACTGTTTATATATACAGCGTGATCTTTTTGGTATTCAACCGTATGTGCGTTTCAATGAGGGATTTTTCTGACAGCTAAGAAAAGTAGTTCCAAATGAGCCGCTTTCAGAAGGACTAAAAATAAACGAATGGCTGTCAAAGGAATGCAATTTTGGACCTCAGTCCAATAGCCATGTGTGATACATCATCGAATAGGTCTCAGCGAGCTGAACAAAAGTTACTATGACGTCAACAGCCAAATGTTTGTCCTTTCGGAGTTATATTGTATTGAAAAAAACCTAACATTTTCAATTTCAAAAAAATAACATGTATCACACATGGCTATTGGGCTGAGGTCCAAAACTGCATTCCTTTGACAGCCATTCGTTTTTTTTTCGCTGAAATTAGCTTGACGTGAGATTTACATGATATTAACATTTGATCGCTCTTCCAAAAACCGAGCGTTAATCTATTTACAACTAATATTACTATAACACAACACAAAAAGAGTTACTTTTGTGAATTCATTCAGAGAACAGAAAAATATGTCTGTAATCTCCGCAACTCGGTTTAAAATATTGAAAGTCCGCGTGAGAGGCGCGTTCTGCAGCAGACAGGTGCGCGCGCGCGGCACGGCCAGCAGCGGCGCGCGGCGGCGGCGCCACACGCAGCGCTCCGGCGCACACAGACCGACCGTTTGCAGCACTGCTGGGTTGCACACCGCCCCACGCAGCAGCTTCATTATATAGGTGGCCAGAGCTAGATCCCTTCTCACGTCCAATGTATTGTAGCCCACCATACCTAATATGAATAAGGTGGGGTACATCAACGGGTAGAAGGGATATACCCCATACAGCTTGAGATAGAGCAACCTGACAAACTTATTTTGAATTCGTTCCAACATGAGCCTATATTTAGCCTCATGTGGACTCCAAATGACTGCGTTACATTCTAAATGGCTTTTTACAATTGCTTCATATAAGGCTTTGATAGCGGCAATGTTTGTAAAATCTTTAGTCTGCCTCATAAGAAACCCGAGATTTCTGTACGACTTCTTACAAACCCCCATGATATGGTCTCTGAAGGTCAGATAAGATTTAAATCGGACACCCAAATCCTTGACCTCAGTGACACGCTGCATTAGGACTCCATCTACTTGGTACTGATGGTGGTTCGGTAGCCGTGCTCGGCTAAATGATATTACCTGGCACTTAGATGCGTTGAAATATAACCGGTTCTCCACGCTCCACGTCACAACTCTGTCGATGTCTTCCTGCAGTCTGAGACAGTCGGAGCTATCCCTGATTTCACGGACCAACTTAAGATCGTCAGCAAAGAGAAGGCAAGCCGACTCCCTAACCACCTCAGGGAGGTCATTGACCATAAGAATGAACTCTAGGGGTCCCAGATTGCTACCCTGACTAACTCCAGATCTAGTGTAGTATGGATCTGACATGTGACCGCCGCAGTCCACGTACTGCTGCCTGTCCCTCATGTAATCAGCAAAAAACTGAAGTGTATGAGGCGTGCAGCCCACGCGCGCCAACTTTGTGAGCAATATATCATTGTCGACAGTGTCGAATGCCTTTCGGAAATCAAAATACGCTACGTCAACCTGTCCGCCTGCATCCACTGCTGGTGTCAGCCGAGTCATCAGATGCAATAAGTTGCCTGTGGTGCTACGCTCGGGGCGGAAGCCATACTGTGCTTCACTTCACAGAAGAAGAATAGGAGACCAGAACATTCGCGTAACCACAATAGAAACCGAATGATGTTGCTCAGTTGATCACAGATTCCTTCCAGTTGATGAAATTACAGAACAGTAATAAAGTTTTTATCTGTGGCAAGCAATTAGAAAAAAAGGTAGGGTAATTCATCCAGTAACTGACCACTGAGCGTCCGTTACCCTTTGTTACATAATTAAATTATAATTAATTTGTTGAGGATTTCTGGGATAATTATTTTCTGTTTTGGTAAAGATTTTCTTAGGTGAAATTATTTTTGTTCATGTGAAATTTTTATTGAAATTTAAAACTATTTTGTAACCATTGATTCCACCTTGTTTTTAATACTTTTCGCTCGAATTTGCTAAAAATATATTATAACAAGTAACCCATATACTCGTATTTGTATTTATTTATCTTACTAAAACCTAACTCTAGTCTACACTTAAACTAGAGTCGCATTTTGAATCAAAATCATATATTTTTAAACATTCTGTATATTGAAATTGCATAAGTGTGAGTACTGTGAACGTGCCAGCTTTAGATAACAGACCTATAACTGAGCTGCCTTCGGACTTTATCGTAAAGTTATATTTTCCGTGCTATTATCGAAGTTCGCAATTTGTGCGTTGTTTGCTAAGTTGTGCTTTTAGCACACTTTTAGCTGTCTGTACCTTTACGCGAAGGTAATGGACCATTTACACGGAGCCAATACTTGAGATAATCCACTAAGCCAGTCCAATATTGGCAACGTGAGGACAATCTAATGTAGTGGACTGTCTCTATTTACACGATGCCAAAATTGGACTGGCTTTGTGGATTGTCTCAAGTATTGGCTCCGTGTAAATGGTCCCTTACAATGGATTGGCTAACTGGTTCGGACGGGAACACGGGTTCACACGAAGCCAATACACGAGCCAATCCACTGCATGGGTCTATTGGCCTCGTGTAAATGGTCCATAATAGACCATTCCATTCTTAATAACATGTTTGAACGTCGTCGTAGCCCTCAAGACAATTTTACGTCTATCCATATCGTCCGAATCTAAACGGCGCCTGCTCTGTTGGCTTATGTGTAAATGAACGACACTAATTTTGCGCTTTTTATTGGATTGGCTTAATGGATTGGCTCAGTGGAATGGCTCTTCGAATGGCCTCATGTAAATGATCCATTAGATACCTGTATAATGTTTCACTGCTATTGGTAAACCTACAAAGTCAAACATTACAATGGAAGTAGAGGGTAGTCGCAAATTAGATTTGCTTCTCTAAAGACACAATAAACTTACTATAGTTTAGCTATCGACATATTTGTAAGGCATTCGTTTACAAAGCAGGTCGTCATTGAACTAAAATTAATGGCATGTGTTTGTATTATATTGCCTGTACGAGTACAAAACAACGGTGAAAATGGGCGTCTTCTGGGGGTGAGTAGGAACGACGTCCGAGGCATTCTAGATTTTAATAAAATGTCGATTTGTCAAACTCTCAGTGTGCACTATGACTTATTTGAAGGTGATTAATTGATCACAATGTCCGACTACGATGAGGAAGAAGAAGAAAGGTCAGTAAAGTGTATATTACTCAAAAGTATTGATGCACCCCTACGCGTGATCATCATCATCATCATCATCAGGCTATATTAGTCCACTGCTGGACATAGCCCTCCCCTAATGATCGCCATAGTGCCCTGTCTGTCTTCAGCTTGCCGCATCCAGCATCACGCGTGATACCTACGGTGAAATATGAATAAACCGTAGAAACGTGAGAGGTCTGGTACACATAATTATCTAATGTCTTAAGATCTTAAGAGAGTTGTCCCAGCAAAAACGAACATCTAAAAATAGAAAATTTTTCAACAAGAAAGTTTCATCATCAACCTTTTATGTACCCACACGGGTCTCTTCCCCGAGGAAGGTATAGGCCATTCTCCACCACGGGGGCCTAGTCCGGATTGGTGGAGGCTTGTAAGATTAGTGGCTGCATGGTCTTACTGTCAGAAGTTTTCAAGTCCCCCCTAAGGCCTCTGCCTTGGCTTAACGACTGCCACCTATCGATGCTAGCCGGCACCAACTGCTTAACGTGTCTTGCGAAGCACGGAACCGCTCGGAAAAAATCCCACTATAGACGACGTCATAGACGGTCACCCATACATGCACTGAACGCGCCCTATGTTGCTTAACCTTCGTGATCGTTTAAGATCACTCAGCCGGGGTCTTCGGGGCTTCGAGCGATTCAAGAAGAAAGAAAGTTTAACCTGTAGAAATTTTGGTGGGCCGATAGGCTCACTGGTTAGAAACAATGGTTTTTAATTTTTCTTTTCGAGGACCTAACGCTACTGATAAAATATATCGCATCGAAGAACAAAATTGTTTTAAATAGACTACAAACTCAAGTTGTCGTGTTTTAGGAACTGCGTATTTTTAGGTAAAGATTAGATAGATAAACATAATAAACTATATTTGCTGCTAAAGCGTGGTAAATACATTACAGTAGGTGGTAAAGTTTTTGAGAGAGAGAGAGAGAGAGAGAGAAATAATTTATTCAACGGCACAATACTCAAAACGTGACAAATAGAACAAACAAAGAGAGACAAAATAAACAAATAATAATATTCAAAACAGAGCAAACGAACAAAAATTAACATTGAACAAACTGTTCAATGTTAATTTTTTTCGTTTTCTTTGTTTGTTCTATTTGTTTAAATTATAAAAATAAGTTTTTGTTTTTTATCAATTTTATGTAACATAATATTTACATACAGGCACATACATTGCTTCTGGCCCCACACTAGGATACCCTGTGTCGTGGGAACCAGAAACAGCGACGTCACAAGCATGTAAACATCCAAGACCTGGGTTTTTTTTTGTCCCCAGCCGGGATTCGAACCCGGGACCTCTCGGATGGTATTCAGATGCGCTAACCACTGACCCACAGATTGACTAAATGACTAATTTAGAATCATAGAATAAATATTAAAAACAGATTAAAAGTATGTTAGAAACAACTTAAATCTAGTATGACAACCGTTACTGTTCCGTTACCGTTCAAAACTGTTAGTTTAATTCAAAATGGAACTGCTTTTCTTTTTTAATAACTCAGTTGCTTAGTTGAAAGGGTCGGTCGTCCAGAAATGAAATAAAGGGTGTTTGTGTTTGTTTTCCAGCGATATGGGAATGGGCGGAGCCATGGACAGCTGTGGCCGATGTATGAAGTATTCTCTAATATGCATCAACGTCGTTACCTTTGTGAGTACCGATAGTGTATTACGAAATGTTTTTAATTTGCATAAAACGAACAGCGAAAGAGGTCTGACAGGATCGTGGCAAGAAGCAAACCTATCCTCCCTCCAGGATACAGGCGTAACTACAGTCTGTAAAACATAGCTTGAGCTCCACGACAGCTATCACACTGAAGTTTTCACAGTACAAATATTCTGTGAAAAAATTCAAAACTTCATGGACGCAATTTCGATGACAGCTGTCGCGGAGCTCAAGCTGTGTTTTACAGACTATAATTAATGTACGTCATAAATGTCAATACATAATGGTGATAGCTTTTATTTTCACAACATTTTTGTTTTCCGGCCGTTGGCAGTGGAAATCGATTTTAATTAACAAATACTATTGATTTTGCTATGCACCTCTAGATTTAATTAGCAATTATTTAGGTAATTTCCTGCACCCCAACCGCTGCACTGTGGGAAGAGCCAGGTGAAACAAAAAATAATGAGGGTGTTTTATTGCGTAGCGTCATGCACGCAGGCCAACCCTGCTTACTTACTCCCTAAAGGGAAAAGGGTGGTTGAATGGAAAACCTGCACATAAAAAAAGTTGTAATATAATCTGACAGTTAAAAGTAAATATCTAAAAGTCATATTTTTTTCTGTACAGCTGATATAATTTTCAGTAGGTACCAAATCTGGCTCAAACTATGACGTCACGATTCATATCGCGAGTTATTAAATATTATTCGATAATTACAAAAGTACGACTTCATTCTGTTCAGAAGACCACACAATGCTTTCTTAAATGGGTCTCAAGTAGTTAATATAGTTAAACACTAAATGACGTGAAGTTATCTACCCTTGCGTGAAGTGTTAGCTTAACTTGGGGATATTTGGTGGATGAGATTTATCAATAGAAGCAACATCTCATTCTATGGCAGATATTAGGTACCCTTGATTTTAAGTTTAAATGCCACTCTTCCTTAAACTTAAAATTCTAATTGCATTGTTGGATCTCGCAGCATAACTGAGTAACATTGTTCCTGCTTTGTTACTCGTTGGAAGTAGGCCGACTTGACTCCGCGCCATGTCACGCGACGTTACTACTCCAGCGGAAGTCAGGGGTGGAGGGATAATTACCTGTAGGTATATGAGCTACAACTAGCTTTTTACTTGGGGTTCGTTTTGGAAACAATAAAAGGGGAATTATCAAGTCTATGAAATAAGTGTAGCACAAAAATAGTGATGTATGTATTGTGTACCTACTGCGTAAATAACACATTAAAATTAGTACAATTACAGTACAATCACCTAACTTTATCGCGTTAGGTTTCTAGATTGTATGAACAAAAAGTTGAGATAGTCAAGAAACTGTAGGTATACAGCGTTTGGCTTATTTGCTTTGCGTTTGCGTTTTTTAGTATAAAAAATAAGGTTTTAAATGAAGTTTAATTGGACCCGATTACCCATTTGGAATATTACCAATTTTGGTTTGCATTTGGAATGGTAAAGTTGTGCGATACCTACTGGCTGGCAGACTTGGAAAACCTGGTAGGTAGTTTAATAGTATTGTAAAACTTGTTGAAGAAACAATGTTTTGAATACTTTACTTTTTTGGCGAATCAACCTAATCCGCATAGTATCCGCCAATCTAGTCTCTCCTTGGACACGAAAAGAAACCATGATTTTTATGTTTATTTTATAAATTAGAATTAGAATTAAAGACTTCACTCTTTCATTCTACATACTTCATTCGAAAGTTAACAAAGGTCTGGGAACGTTTTCGGTTAGGTGGAAATGATTCTTGTTGGGTACCTCAAATTACCAACCTGTATGATTCACCGAGCATCATTATAATAATTACAGAGGCATCATAATATTTGTGAGTAAGGTAAACAACGCGAGTTCGTCGACTTATGATTGTTGTGAGTAGTTTGCTTCAAATCACACAAAACCTTTCAGTTTCGTTGCGTGCCCTGAATTCTTAACGTTTATCGTTTGCTACAATCGTAAAGTACGAATCAAAGTACCTACTTTCTAAATCCAACCTGCCAATGGCTTACATTTATTTATTTATGTTATGCATAAATATATACATAGAAGTCAAAAGCTACTGTGATGAGAGGTCACAACACAAGTTAGGTAGGTAGGTAGGTACTGACTGAACTAATACGGTGAATATTGTTTGTAAGACCTATCGTGGTTGACTGTCTATAGGTTGATTGCTTTGATTAGCAAGGTTGGGGAGGTCAATGCTAACGTCACCTTCATTAAACTCACTTTGTGACTAATCTAATGATCCGTAATCAAGAACGTGGAACATCCTTGTCCATAATGTAATACGCTGGCATTCGCCTATCCCACATTCCAGATCGGCGGTTTGCTAGCCCTGGCCTTGGGCGTGTGGGTATGGGCGACGCGATCCTTCTCGGCGGCGCTGCTAAGCAACAACATGTTCATCGCATCCGTAGCCGTGGTGGTGGCGATGGCCGCCGCCGTCATGCTACTCGCTCTGCTCGGCTGCTGCGGCGCGGCCAAAGAAGTCAAATGCATGCTGCTCACGGTACTAGCCTTTATTTGTACCAACACAGAGTCTAGATTTCGGCTTCGTACCGGCTTTTTAGTGGTGTCGAAGTGTGATAGATTCCTCCTTCTTGAAATTCCTTCTCTTGAGAATCAAATGCCTGCTTCTCACATTGCTTCGGTTTTATTTTAAGTAGTGAACTAGTTTAGATGTGCCGTTCTAAGAGAAAGGCAAATCACAAAGATAATCATCATGGTACCTCATCTGCATTACTCAACAGTCTCTAAATAATATGTGCTTGGTTCAGCAGATGGATTTAGGTGTGTTAACTTGCTCGACTGCAGTGGTAAAAAAGTTCAATGGTACCTACAAGTGCGAATTCAAAGTTTCAATCATTCGCAGTAGAGCCATTGCAGAGTTCCGTGGTGGAACTAAGTCAGGCGCATTAAGTACCCTAGCAAATAACACCGCCCAGCTATAAGTTGCATCCTAGAATACTATGACTAAACAAACCTTTTCCCCTTCCAGTACTACATCCTGGTGTTCATAATCTTCGTGGTGATGCTTGTGGGCGGGATCCTGCAGTTTGTGTTCCGGGAGAAGGTGGTCAGCACTCTGGACCGGGAGCTGTACGCGGCCATCCCCTACTACGGGGCCAAGCACGAGTACACGCGCGGTTGGGACGACACGCAGACCTATCTGCAGTGCTGCGGGGTGCGAGGCTACGCTGACTGGAACGGCAACGTGCCTGAGAGCTGTTGCAAGGAGGTCTATCCCGGGAAGGTGGGTCGTCCTAGTGTGGATTTACAATGAGCTAGTTTTGATGACGACTCGGTGGCGCAGCGGTTAGCGCATCTGACTACCATGCGGGAGGTCCCGGGTTCGAATCCCGGCTGGGGGACAAAAAAAAACCCAGGTCTTGGATGTTTACATGTTTGTAACGTCGCTGTTTATGGTTCCCACGGCACAGGGTATCCTAGTGTGGGGCCAGAAGCAATACAATACAATATCTTTATTTGTTATTTGTTAATTTTACATACAGGCAATGAATGTGCCTGTATGTAAAATGTTAAACGATGACGATTTGCGGAAAGGAGTAACCTACTTTCCACATTCATCCATTGGGGAGGCAGGTATCCACAATAGGCGTACTCTTTTATAATATACATACCTAAATAATGTCATTCCTGTATACCACGCAAAGACCAAATTTTGCAACTTGCCACGAGCATTGAATTCACGAGTAACAAAATACTTCTACAAATATTCATTAGTCCCAGCGCGCTGGTCTGTTTTGGCAGGTATCCTTTTGGTCCATAATATCAATAGTATGTAAGACAGACTTTAAATCAAGTAATAAACCGGTAGAGAAAATGTTGTCTTCAAGGGACCGTGACTAATAATTCTGTCGATATTCCATCTGAGTTTTAATGTAATATACAAATCTCTTGTCACATTGTTTGTTTCCGAACTCCTCAGAAACGATTTCATCAATTTTTCTCACGGTCGACTAGAAGCCAGCAAAATATCTGCTGTAAGATTGAACCAAGCCTATCTCTATTTCCAGCGATTGGACTGCAGGTACTCGCCAAATCCGACAACCATGTACATGGACGGGTGTCTCAACAAGACCGTGGAATTCCTCCGGGAGAACGCAATCTATGTTGGCGTTGTGGCTATCATCGTTGCGGTCATAATGGTAAGGACGTCATGTTTTTGGACCGAGACAGCTCTAAATTTGGGTTTTAATGACAAGGGCAAGAGATAGTTAAACATTCATTCCATAAGAACTGTCGGACGAAAGTTTACTAAATGGAAAGTTGTCGAATATAGTTTTAATTGAACGACAATGGCTGGATGGCGTATACATACCAATTGCATTTCGATAGAATTTTGTTTAGGTTACTTGGACCTAATGTAGATCCAAGCAAAGTGCAGTGCGCATTCTTCAGCTAAAATGCGAGGAGAATATATTTCATCTTTAGTTACCTTCCTTAGCTTTCAAATAAAGAAAAGAAATAATGTGTGAGGAAAATCCAACTATAATATTATGTGGATAGCTACGTACACTGTATTACAATCACTGTAAAATAGAACACAAAGACCAACATGTCAACCGTACTTACATGGTCATACATACCAAGTCATACTAAGGCTATACCCGAAAGCATATTGGACATCAAAGCAAATTTCTTTATCCATAAAATGCTGCTGAAAAGTAAAAAAAAACTGCGTTATTAAAATATAATAAAAATGCATGCAATGGACGCATCGGTCATTTTAGCGATCTGATGTCACGGAGCGTTGTTTACGCCAGAACTATATTTGCTACGATCCTAAAGTCTTGAATACAATTTGTAATAAGTTTGGGAAGAAGTATTCAGTAGATAGGTATTTCTGCAGACAAAAAGTGAATTACAACAACTTTGCAACTTTGAAGATTAATACCTCCCAAGCTCTTTGATTGCCTGCTCTTATATTACGCGCACCATCCTGTTCCATGCTGTCTAATTATTGGTACGCGTTACTTACGAGATGTGCGGTTTCACACACGACATGATACACATTTAGTACGATAGTTGCATGAAGAAAATGCGGGGCGGATGTTAGTAAATTAACAACCTTACCTTTTTATTCCAGTTGCTGGGGCTGATACTGTCTTGTGGATTGTTCGTGAAGATTGAGTGATGAGCTTCAGTACAAGCGTCGTGGCGTCGTGTGACCTGATCGTAGCTTTAAGGTTTTTATTGACTGTATTTACTTTTGACCGTTCGTTGTGGCCGTGTCTCGTGTAACATTTCTAATGTCCCTCCTTTTAAGTATTAATTTTTTCAACAAAGAAATAATACTGCACGTGAAAGTTGTTGCATCTGCAATAAAAATTGTGTCGATGTTCCATCTGAGTTTTAATGTAATATACAAATCTCTTGTCACATTGTTTGTTACCGAACTCCTCCCCACCGAGGGGCACGGGTCTCTTCCCTGAGGAAGGTATAGGCCATACTCCACCACGGGGGCCAAGTCCGGATTGGTGGAGGCTTGTGAGACTAGTGGCTGGTCTAACTGTCAGAAGTTTTCAAGCCGCCCTAGGGCCTCTGACTTGGCTTAACGACTGCCATCTATCGACGGCAGCCGGCACCAACTGCTTAACGTGCCTTGCGAAGCACGGAATCGCTCGGAAAAATGCCACTAGTGTTAGTCATAGACGGTGACCCATCCATGGACTAAACGCGCCGTATGTTGCTTAACCTTCGTGATCGTTTAGGATCACTCAGGCAGCCCAGGCTACGAGCGATTTTTATGATATATTTTGTGTTTATTTGGTAGATCTGAGAATAATTAAGGCAATTTGCAGGATCAGCTATAAATAAGTAATAAGTGACTTTGACACAACACAATCGCTAGACTAGGGTACCCTGTATTATAGTACAGTATGGTGGCATTTGTACGCACTCGATCTCCTTTTTAGTAGTCAAGGGAGATGACCGCTTGACCAATGAGGTAGTAAATGTTTTGTTCTATATTTATGTCATAATTTACATCGGGGAATCAACTTTGCACATATAAACGTTAAAGTTTTCATTGAGGCAAAGTTTATGACGACGATCGTTTTACGATAAAATGACTTATTCTACTGTACCCCACAATATTATGATATTGATAAGTTATTGAAATTTGTGGTTTATTAGCTTACACCAAGGGCATACATTTCATTACCGATAAAAATATAAATATTTCTTCCTTTATTGGCATTAGCGAAGTAATTCTTAGACGGCTGCCTGGTGGTTAACTAGACTCTTTCTACTTTTTATGACTTTTTCAGTGTGATGGTACTGAGGAACTGAGCACTCACTCATGTTCCATTCCAATATAATAAAAAAAATCTTACCATGATTTACACAAAATGGTGACATAACCATATTTAGTCGAACATCTTCTAACCGATCTTGACTGCTGTTAGGTAGGTACTTAGTGCAGCGATTGGCGTTTCTCAAATTCTATGCGGCTGCGCATTCCTTCCCTGAAACATTTTTGCATTACCTATCATGTCATTATCTCATCATAAATACAGGGTATTTCCTCGTCAATTTGGCACGCGGACTCGGGCATTTTTTTTTAAATTTATTTACAGACAACATGGTCCAATGTTTGTTAGTAGCAATAATTAAGCTATAGGAGCAATAATAATAGCTAGTAGCAATAAGTAGCTATGAAATTAAAAAAAACAAACGTCACGTAGGAAAACCGAACAAGAGCGAGTCGGGCTCGCCCACCGAGGCTTCCGTAGTCGCAGTTTTTTTCCGAACTTCAAAGACAAATTTTGTCCTGATTAAATTACAAATTTAAGTAATACCTATAGTTTTCAAATTTTACCCTGTATTCATAGTGTATCAAAGGGAGTACTCTATGAATTTGGAATCCCTTGAGTGTCGAAATATACGTCTTCTTAGCGGCTTTAACGATATATATATTTTGTTAACTTTGAAGTTTGATTTTTCACAGCTTCAAGGAACCGTAGACTTGATTTTTTGTTTAGGTATTAATTTGAACTCAGTACCTCCAGGCGTTGCCGAATTAAAGAGTTTTGACAGACAGATAGACGGTTGGACGGACGGACCGACAGACGACAAAATTATCCTAAAAGTTTCCGTTTTTCCTTTTGAGGTACGAAACCCGAAAAAAGTTTACTGTAGAACAGTAAAGGCCGCGCCAAACAGAAAGCGAAATTAGCGCGCGTCAGGGCGCTAACGCTAAAGCGCCCTAACGTCACACACTTTGTGTGTGACAGCTTCGACGCTATTCAGTAGGCGCTAACTAATATTCTGTACACACATCGCGACGTCATGACGCGGCGCTAGAGCGTCGCCTACTGATAGCGCGCTAGCGCTGTTTGACAGGTTATAATCTGTTCAGTACAACACAACGCGACACTATAACGCAGGACGCTTTAGCGCCCTTACGCGCGCTCATTACGCTTTCTGTTTGGCGAGGCCTTAACGCAGTCGGAAAGTCAGTGGTACTCACTTGTAGACCCCGTTACGGGTGTAGTAGCCGGCATACTTGATGACGACCTCGGCGGCGGGAGTCCCTAATGGGAGGCCTAGCGCGCTGATGCGCTCCAGGGTCTGAGTGGGACCGGCGACGATCTGGAGTCGAAGAGTGTAGGCTTACCTACACGATATACCCTAGCATAGACTAGCTGTGCCTACATACTATACTACCGTAATATTACGATCCTCCAGTTGGCTTTGTTCGAAAAAATAACTTGTTAAAAGAAAGAAAATAGGTAATTTTGAGAGCCCTGGCTGAATATTTAACTCAAGCCCGTTTTGCCGAGTTTATTAGGTCCCAAACGTGACAAGTGGCAAGCCTGTCGCCGTTATCCGGGCACAATTTATCAGCGAATGGTGTTGCTGTACAAACAAATGTACGTAATATATTTATATATAATCAGAATCTCGGAAACGGCACCAACGATTTTCACGAAATTTTGTAGGCAGATGCTTTCGGGGGCGTTTAATTGATCTAACTAGGTTACATTTTTAGAAAACGTTGTTTTATCCGTGTTTTAAGGCAATTGAAATTTGCTATAATAACATACAGAGGTAAATTTCGCGTCTATCTGCAAGGTTGGGATAGTGCTGACGGGAAAACGGGCGACCCGTTTCGGGCCGATATCAAGAGACCCGGTTCGAGTCATGATGTTTTTTTCCAAGTTCTTTTTTTGTTGGAAAAGGATTATTTTAATTTTATATTACATATTTTATATTACAAAAAAAGTATCGAGCAAAGCTCGGTCACCCAGGTACTAATATTAACGTCACAAAAAGATTTCCAGACCTTTAACGGGAGTCTCACCATTAGGTACTATACTATGGTCTACCTACATCATAATCATCCATAAGATCTTTGTTTGTATTACAGCTTCTACGGTGGAACTAATACAAGAAGACGTAAATAAATAACTCAGTTTTTTTCTCTATGTATTATTAGTTGAGCACTTCGCCATACAAAACATATTGTGAAAAATGTGTACTGGCTAGCAAACACGGTAGAATGGACAGACAGTCGATGGTTGTTGGCATAGTAATGGCTTTGGTACTCTTCGTGTACGGAACCCTAAAAATAGGATTACTCACTCTGCCAAAGACGACGTTCTTCCCATCAAACTGCGGCAGCGGCTTGAACACGATGTTGAAGTGCCCGTACATCTCATCGTCCGGAGAAACGGGCATCGAGAGAATCCCTGAAACACGACCTTTTTGCAACCCAATCGCTTTCGTTCCATGTTTCCAAATGGCTAAAAGGAGCCTCCCGATACGATGTCACCTTACTTCTGGCGCTCCCTGGCCAATCATCAGCGACCTCCTCGCGCTGATTGATGAATCCATTTACTATGACGGCGGAGTGAAATTGAACGAAATTTAATGAAATGGGATGGGTCGGGGCAAGGCAAGACTGGACAGGACGGTACAGGATGGTACGGGGCGGGAAAGAGTGGTACGGGAGGACGGACAGGGTGGTACGAGACGGGACGGGACGTGAAATTTTGGTTTCTTTTTTTATTGCTTGTGAGTTTAAATTAAGTGAACTAAATAATTTCCTATTAAAAAAATAAAATTCTTAAACCTCATCTACAAATATATTCTACGTAGCTTCAAAATAAGTCCCAAATTACCTGGAATCGTATGCTTTAGTGTGTAATTCTCCGGCTTTAGGGGTTTGTTGTAGTGAGACTGTGAGATATACTGGCCATAGCCGTTATTGTCGGTGACATCGCCGCCCAGACAGAACAGGTTGGGGACAATCCTGTGGAAAAGATAAGCTAATTATCTCTTTCTCTTCATGTATCCCAGAACCCAGCATAATTGTAATCTTTCAGACCATTGACGCCATGAGAGAGCTAGTTAAGTTTCTTAAGGTCTGCTAGTCCTATCCAGATACAGAAACTGGCTGGGCGATTTTTACAGCGGTACCGGTACTTAACTGAGCAGGCTAAAGTTTTAAAATGTTGTGAAGTCTGTATCGAACTTCGACCAATTAACGAAGTAGTGGGTGGAGTCCTCTAAAACTAGGAGCTTATACACATCATGTACTTCACGTCTTGGTAACTGGCGATTTCGCAACACAAAACGACTTACGGGAAGGACTACTTAATGACGAAATATGAGTGTCAGGTGTTTTTTTCACTGCCGCTGAGCACACGTCGTGATACCGTGGGACGTATAGATTGTCGCCGTAGATTTTCTCTGGCGAACCTTGGGTAAGAAGGCGATGGCAACTTCAGTATGAAACAGTTGATACTGTTTCGCTGTTCACCACCGTGGTAAAAGTTTTTGTTTTAATAAACTCTTTTTTTTTTGCAAAGTGTTTCCAAAAGAAAGTCAACGGCCTACCACATCGGCCCACCGGACATACTGCCCTTCGGGAAATTGCCCAAATGGCCAGTCCGGATCTGAGGTTGGTTGTCTGTTGTCAACTGTACCTGTAGAACTTAGTCCCAGCATAGGCGTGCCCGGTTTCGGGCTCACCCTTGACAAGGGACATGAAAAAGTGGCACGTCTCCGGAACGATGTCGTTGAACAACTCAACCGTTACTTTGCCAATCTTCGAGCCGCCTTTCACCCAAATGTCCAGGACCACCCTGGGGAATTCGTCGGTAAAACAATCACGAAAGTGGGTATGAGCGGAACATCCGGGGTGCGACTGCCTAAGTCCTCCTCTGTATGAAGTTGCCTGATTTACCCCCGGTTTCTCGTACGCTAACAGTCTGTTAATCTATTAAAGTACATACGAAAAAAAACAACTGACAGCTGTTAACAGTAGATTAACAAACTGTTAGCCTTCGAGAAACTGAGGGTTAGCCTACTCCGAACTGTCAAATATACACATTTTAAGTTGTCTGAATGCGATAGAATTGATAGTTATGTGATACAAGGGCTGGTTAGAGGAAGACACGAACCACGAACGATGGACGAAGGCGGAAGGAAGTGGCTGAGAACTGGTCGTTATTCGGTGGGTAGACCCCTATGTGATGATGGGTAGATGATATTATGCGGTGTCAGGATGGCGTCAGGAGGATAATGACCGAGATTAGCAGGGGACCGGCGAGGTTGACTAAGTGAAGAGGCCTGTGCCCAACAGTGGGCCTTACATGGACTGAATGACGGTCTATAGGTAATGGAAGACAGTGGAAGACGATGATAGTGGAAACCTTGGGGAAACGTGGGGTTATTTTCCAGATATTTATGGCCCCACAATATCTATAGTATCCCCCCAGTAGTATCGTTTCATGGGTTTTAATAAATTTTCATTTTATTAACACGTATTTTTTACGTGACTTTTTGTGTATTTCTAAAATGTGTAGCTATTTAATGATGCTCTTAGATAGATAACGGATTTCTATGTAGATCAATATCTACCGGTACTGTGACATTGATAAAGCTAACAATTATGTGGACCATAATCAGGGGGTGTAAGAAATATCCCATAAGGAGGGTTCTTCTCGTCAAATACACCTGCAACATAAAAATGTATGTATCAACTGGTGTATTTTTTCTCGAAGTTTACCTCACAGCAAAAGGTTTTCATAATGACAATTAGAGCCCCCATTTTCGGATGTAGGGTACAGAACATTTTCTACATCTTGTATGTCGATACCATACCTAGTACCCTAACCAGCCAACTCCATTTTTGTGAAAAAAAAATGATGATACCTTTTTTTCCTACTTTCATAGTAGGAAAAAAACGGCATCATGATATTTTTTTTCACAAAAATGGAGTTGCCTGGTATGCGTATTTATGGTATCGATATACTTTTTCCTTTGGGCATTTTCAGGCTTCGCTAAATCAGCATCCTTTATTCCACGGTCGATTTGCTCTGTCTTGAACAGGATGAAGGGCAACCTAAAAGTAAATGAAAATTAAGTTTTCTAAACAGAGAATTTCACTAAATTCTGTCTGTCGTTCTGTCTTCTGTCGTTCTTTTTTGGAAAATCTGAAGACCAAGAATCGTGGAGGGAGGAATCAACGCCAAGAATGGTACTTAAATGTCAATGGCATCTATGTGGTGTTGGTGTCACGTCGTCACGTGTAGTCGGTTCTCCATGGTGACCTCGACGCAGCGTTGCCGGTCGTCCCGATTATAACGGGAAGATGTCCCAATTTTTATGTGTCGGGCGGGATGTTCCGTGCAGGATAAGCTCGGTCCCGCTTTTCGGCGATAGCTCGACCTTTCGTGCAGGGTGCTGAGGCCGTGTGGCACAGACAAGTGCGGACTGGCCGTCCGCCCGGCACATCGCACAGTGGCCGATTTGAATTATCTAGGAATCAATAAATAGTGTCGTCGTAAAAAAATTTTAACTGTTAGTATTTTGTTTTAAACTAACTTTTGGTAGCTAATATGTGTACTTCAATGTTCAATCTGAGTGATATAAAAGTACACACGATTTAACCGTCTTTAAAAATGAAAAAACTCATTTAAAAAGGTGTATAAAAAAGGGATAGAAAATTTTAATTTTTATTTCTTTAATGACGATTAATACCAAATTTACCATCTTGAGAATTACTATCTATAAAAAATCGTCACACAAAACCAACGATTCAGGCTCTTGCAATAATTGCAAAACGTAGTTGTTTAGTGGTTCGTTAAACGCCAATATACTTCGACATGGAAGATATCACAGGGTCTGATGACACAAGGAGAGCTTTAAATAAATCTTTCATAGTTGTTTCTCTACTACATTTTCGTTAATAGAAAATCTATTGTTTATTTCGTAACGTCACAAAATGTTTTCGGTGGCAGACCTCATTTTGTAATTGTGTGTGGACTCTTAGCAACATTATCACCAACATTACTGCCAGCGACAGGACTAGTACCAAAACAAAAACTAAAAAAAATATCATCCAGCCATTCCTGGCGTCTTTCCTCAAAAAATTTCCATGTTCACCTCGGATCATGCCATATTTTAGCAATTTGGCCATTGAAACTATAATTTTTTTTTTAGATCATCTTCGTTATTTTTATCCTTAAAAAAACCCTTCTCTGAAAACTACTCTATTATATACTAACGTAAAAACTGCTGAATTTTTATCCTTAATTCTTTTTCCCTGACGCCAAGCTCCATACGATTCTCTTTTGGTAGGCGACATGGTACCTAAAAAAAATTGTTACTAAGTCCTTGGCACTTCTTGGCAGCAAGTGTTACATTTTTCAAATAACTGATAACATGAAGAAATTAAAAAAAATATATTTCACTTCAAACAAACCAAAACATAGGTTTTGCAGGACGATTTCCTAAATAAAAAGTGAAGTTTTCGGATCGACACAAGATGTAAAATTGAAATAAATTTCTTAACGACGCTTAATTAGAATTTAAAAACGCTTAAATATTGTACCTACCTTTAAGTAACAATAATCATAAGTTTTGTCAGTCAACACTAAATACTTTTCTCATAGGATATTTTTCAATATGTTGCGCTATTGTAACAAATTTACGGAGTCACTCTAAACGTTGAATTATAATTTGTGTTAGCTGAAAAACGCGTGACGGTAGGATAAAAATATTGATATATCGAAGTACCCAGATCATTAACATTGTAAATAAAATTTACCAGTCGCAATCGGTGACTTGTAAAAAAAATAATTATTAATTCCTAGATCATTCAAATCGGCCACTGTGCGTCGGTTTCAATCACTATATATTTTGTTTCAAATTATGGACAAATTAACATTCATTTATCTATCTATCTAATCTCTTTAAACGAGCAATTCTTGTAAATATATTTATATTTACTCAGAATCTCGGAAACGGCTCCAACGATTTTCACGAAATTTTGTAGGCAGATGCTTTCGGGGGCGTTTAATTGATCTAACTAGGTTACATTTGTTAGGTGTTTTAAGGCAATTGAAATTTGCTATAATAACATACAGAGGTAAATTTCGCGTCCACCTGCAAGGTTGGGATAGTTCTGACGGGAAAACGGGTGACCCGTTTCGGGCCGATTTCATGAGACCCGGTTCGAGTCATGATGTTTTTTTTCCAAGTTCTTTTTTTGTTGAAAAAGGATTATTTTAATTTTATATTACAAAAAAAGTACCGAGCAAAGTCACCCAGGTACTAGATAGATAAAAAGAGAACACATTGGTAAAATTGGATATTATAATATTCTGAAGAAATGCAATAGTATCTACTTTTTTTTTGTTGAAATGAATTCTTGATTCTTGAGACTAGGTTAGGTCTCCGACTAGGATACCTAGTACAATGGCAAATAGGCCGAAGGTAATCAAGGCAATCACGGCGGCTTCCAATGAGAATCGAACCAACTACTGACGACGAGGTCCCGGGTTCGATTCCCGGCTGGAGAGAAGAAAAAAAAAAACTCCAGGTCTTGGATGTTTACATGTTTGTGACGTCGCTGTTTCTGGTTCCCACGACACAGGGTATCCTAGTGTGGGGCCAGAAGCAATGTATGTGCCTGTGTGTAAATGTTTATGTTTATGTTTACTTCTGATTTATGTAAATATTTATTTCTTTGTGTAGCTATGTGAACAGCTCAGACCATCACGTTGCCTCACAACGTGTTCCTTTACTACAGTTAGCGAGAAGTATTGCTTTGCTTCTACAAATAGCTCAAATGTGCATGTACGAACTAAGAACAGGAAATAATCGAAGTCAGGACATATCCGATGTGAGGCGAGACGAGAAATATAATTTTCTTACGTGGCACCCAATATAAGCTTTACTTTCGTCTTCTTCCATTCTTCGTCCAATTCCTTTGTAAGTAGCTGGTCTGATCTCTGTAACGAATTGTTAGCGAAGAATTTTATGTAACCTATTGGATATTTCAGGAAAGTCCCATGAAACTTAAGGAGTTCTACTAATTCTACTAATAAATAGGTACAAACAACTTATCAAAATAAATATCAATTATTCCCTCGTAAATTATGACTTATTCTCTACCAAATGTATGTAAAAGCTATTATGTATTTTTGGATGCTTTAGAATTGCTTACATACTAAAGTTGTTTGCATTTATGATGCACTTAAATTTCATCGGAACTTTCTGAAATGCTATATGTGAATAGCAAACAGTCAACTTGTGGATGGACTACCCCGAACTGCACTTATGTGATTTCTTCTTTCATTTATGAGCATCTGGGGGATAGATATATGGGGGTGGCAACGCCTGCCTTGATGATGAAGATGCCTTGAAGCATGATGTTTGTATGAATAATACGTCCAAACTTTTGATAAATGTGGTCTGAGAGTTCTATAATTAAATGGTGGAAATTTTAAATATATGTTTGTTCAAGTTCAATCGTTTATTGCTATAAGTGGTACATATTCGGTCTTATTAATAGCACAGTACTCAACATGAACCCTATAAGGGGACTGCAAAACAGTTTGTAGGAACGCTTATAATGTCTTACATTTTTCCTATGTTGTTTTTAATAAAGGAGAGTCGTTTCCAAAATGATAATATTCAAATCAAACTCAATTAAAAACTTTGTACAAGAAATATTATACCCTAAATGTTAGCAATTTTTTATCTTTAGATCACATTCACTGAAAGTAGACGAATTTCGTTACAGTCATTAGTATAGTTTTAAGGTGATATACTTTAAGTTGTTATAAAATTGCAGTGCTCTTGCAGGGCTCATGACATGGATCTAAATCTTATTGTCGAGAACTGTTGTACTAAATTAAGCAATAAACTGATTTGATAATGATTAAATTGTGCGAATGGGAGAGCCTGTTTCAGGTTAGAACAGCCTTAAGCTGTGCTACAGTATGAATCTGCTGTCTTTCTGTAAGGCAAAGCTGAGGTCGAATAAATACATTTTTACCTTTATCATCGTTTGAGTCACTGTGGCCTATCTACTGCGTTTACGACTACATATTTGTATAATATATTAAAGGGTACTTCCAACAAGTGGCAGATCATGGAGCCATACTTACAGCATTAAGAAGCCTCATGTACAGCTTAAAATTGGCGTGACGGATCCTGTTCAGAGCCTTCTGACGACTCTTGCACTTGAACTCGTTCATTTTTTGAGTAATTTTGTTATTTTTCCTCCAGCAGTCTACGAAACCCTGAACGAGGTGAATTAAATAACCTTCTGCTAGTTAGTCTAGTTTTTACGTTGTATAATAATAGTATGGCGACAGTGTTATTGAAATCTTTTGTGTTAGCATCTAAAACACGCCCCAGTGTAGGACAGAGGCCAGAGAGAGAGAGAGTAGGGCTTAATCAGTACGCATGCCCACCGTAGATTGGTGATTTCAAGCGCTGAGGTATGTGAACACCTCAGACACTCAGGTTTCCTCGCAATATTTTCCTTCACCGTTAGCGGGTCATAAATATTATAGTTTGTATCCTTATCTGGTTCATCATCATCATCATCATCAACCCATTATGTCCCCACCGAGGGGCACGGGTCTCTTCCTTGAGGAAGGTTTAGACTTATTTGGTTAACATATCGTCGTCTAAAAGTGTTAAGCTGCTAACTCCAAAAGTACAAATTTTCAGGAGACTAATAAAACCATCCTATTTTTACATCAGGCAATGAAATGAAAAACTGAAAATACCGTTTTCGATGAAATTCGATGAAAATTTCGTTGAAAATGGTATTTTCAGTTTTCCCCAGCTTGATAGGGAAAGCGAAAGCCCAGCAGTAGCTGTGTTTATTCTCTAGATACATTTACAATAGGCAATAAATAATGTTATATTGATGATTAACTCCCGGCGTCATTTTTGCCGCTATGCTGTGCTCATCGGAAGGTCCACATCACAGAATTTAATTCAATCTCCATGTGCTTACCCCTTTCTTCTGTATCATGTTAATGCGTTTGAGCAGATCCTTATTGACGAGCATATTTTCTTCGAGCTGAAAGGCGTACGCGTTAAGCCTTCGTGGCTTCAAGTACAGCTCGGGGTACAGCGGCGGCGGTTTCGCGTCCACCCTAGCTGTCTCGATTTGTAACTGTTTGGAGACGGGAGTACAATGAGAGACACAGAGTCGTGGTTCGATCGGTGCTATTGATTGTTAAATTGTTAATCGAATGTTAATTAATAAACGCAATATTAGGAACACGAGATTGTTTGAATAACTATAACCATCACTACTTTGGATAACGGTTAGAATCACTCTTCATATAGAATCTTTTGCTTCCAATTTAATTTTGTAAATAGTGAGAACTGCTGTATGTTTGCTGCTTTGACTGGTCTTTTCGATAAGCGCGTCGATGAGCGCTTAATATTATATAAAATACAAATAAATACACAATATTGTTTTTTGGGCGGGACATTTGGTTAGGCGGGAAGACGGCCGGTGGACTAAGGTAGCCACTGAGTGGTGGCCAAGAACGGGTCGACGGTCGGTGGGCAGACCACCAGCGCGATGGGCCGACGACATTGCGAAAGCGGCTGGGATACATTGGACGAGACTAGCACTGGACCGGATGGGTTGGCGTGAAAGAGAAGAGGCCTATGCCCAACAGTGGGCTCTATTTACGGGCTGATTAGATAGATAGATAGATAGATTGTTTTTTTTGGCATTGGTGAGTAATTGATAGTCTCATTTGCAAAGTGAGCTTAAGAAAACATCAATATTTTGCATTGTGGTATTATTATACCACAACTAACAACTAGCTACCTACCTACATTAGGTACCTATTGTAAAGTTTCAATCAACTGAAAAACAGTTGCAGTTTCTCTAAAAAAATCCTTTAAGCACTCCTCAAAGGCAGTTCACATCTTCTGTGGTAAAGGGAAATACTTACGTCACCATTATCACCATCAGCCGTTTCACGCTCACTGCAGAACACAAGCCTCTTAAGGGAAATACGTAACCACTGATTAATATAAAATTTTTCACCGGTACCTGTACCTATATAGGTACAGGTACCGGTGAAAAATTTTTCCTGTTAATAACCACTACCTCTAAGTAGTGTTTGAGAGGCACCGTTAGTGAATAGGCAATAGGTAGAAGCTGTTACTAGAAGTAGTAACAGCTTCTACCTATTGCCTATTACTGAATCTCACCTGTCTCCGATGAGCACACCACATTTGGTACCACCATTTGGGCAGCAGGACGAATCTTGGCGGCTGAAAAAAGAAATAAAGACTTGTATACGAGTATAATAGGTAACTTTTTTATGTAACCTATATAGATACATATACATAGATAACACTTTATTGCACAACCAGGGGAAATACGTCATTATAGTGGAGAAGTAGAAGGAGAAGAACCCCTATCAGCCAAAGTGTCACTTTGAACTTCACCATCTTCTAAAGTTTCCGTCTAGCAGTCCATGCATCTTTCTATTTAGTGATGTTGCTACCATATTTTCCTATGGATAGCAACAGTCTCTATCAAATTAAATAGTTGTAGACATACTCACATTTGTAGGTATTCAAACTTGCCACATTGTCAATCAGTTAGTTAGCATTAATACAACGATTAGATACCAAAATATATACTTACTCCAAAAATCTAATATCGTCGAAAACAGCTTAAGAAAACCGATTTGTTTTTGTATAATTTATACCACGCATGAGAAGACGTTGTAGGCTTTATTAATATTGCAAAATAACGTATGCCGGGTCAACTAATTTAATAAAAATAAAAAATTACATCCACGCACCGCATGTCCTTCCCTCCAAAAACTTTACGCCAAGATGGTGCCTCGATATTTTTTTTTATAGTGACGTCATCACATGAAGGTTTCATGTTTACGTTTTTGGTCAAGTATAGTGCGTTTTTTAATTCCAGTCAGTAAAATGACATTTAGAATTGGAAAAGGGCTGCCAGTTAAAATAGTGATGTTTTCAGTCTGTCGATTTAACGTTATAATCAATTTTCTTTTTGAATTGAATCAACAAATTAAATATTAGCACAGAGGAAAAAAGGAACAGAGTGACCACCAGATTTTTAATTTTAAGTAAATCTTTTTACATATTCTTATTTTTTTGTCACAGGATTTTAACCTGGTGATTAAGTAATTAAATAATAAAAACATATTGTAAATGAAAAACAAGTTTTGGGTTTTAGAATTTCATTCTGACTCTGACGAGATAGAACTGTCTGAATCGTTTACATTTATTTCAAATTTATCTACAACATCATCTATTATATGGTCTAACTGACACATTTTATCCTCGACTTTTTTTGTATGCTCTATACATTCAGCCCAGCGTTGAGGTGTCACCATAGCCAAACCATCTTCAAACAGTTTTTTCACTTCATTTAACTTGAAATTTTTATTGTTTCTTGCGACATGTCCTTTCACCTGTGCCCACACCAATTCTATAGGGTTTAGTTCGCAGTGGTAGGGCGGTAGTCGCAGAATGGTGACACCATACTGAGTGGCTAATTCTTCTACAACATATTTCGCATAATCTGCTTTATGTTGCTTAATAATTACTAGCAGTTCTGCTTTGACCATTTCTGATCGGAATTCAATATTTTTTTCCTGTAGCCACTCAGCCAACGCTGCTTTTCGCCAAGCTGTATTTGGATTTTTTTCAATCCTTCGCGAATGATAAGGAGCATTATCGAGGACTAATATAGAATTTTTTTTAGTCTTGGTAAAACTCCCTTTAACCATTCTTCGAAGATATTACCATTCAATTCTTGATGGTAGTCTTCAGTATTTTTTTTCGCTTCGAAAATAAGTTGACTATTCTCCACAAATCCGTCCTCATTGCCAATATGGCTGATAATCAATCGTCTCCCTTTTCCGGTAGGGGCTTTCAAACCTGTCGTTAGACCCTCTAGAAAAACCTGTCGGGACGATTCTACTTTTGTGTCTGTCCACGCCTTTTTTGTAGTATGGCCTTCATTGACCCATGTTTCATCCTGATAGTAGATGCATTTCCCCTCCCTGCGGTACTGCTTTATGGCGATTAGGTACTTTTTCCGCCACAATATAATATCTTGTCTATCAATCAGGCAACTTTGCCGTGTGCGAGTTGTGTACTTGAAATTGATGTGTTTCAGCAAGCGTTGCAGGGTTGATCTTGACATATTAGGCAAGTCAGAGTCGTCATTGACAGCTCGTAACACTTAGTCTATTGTTGAAGCTTCCTTGGCATAAAAAAAATGATGTACTTTTCTGCGAACTGCAGAAAATACAAATTCGTCATATTTTTCTTTGAAAGTCAACTTCGGTCCTGTCTTTTGAGGGCTTTTAAAGTTAATGTTTTCTTTGTGCTCTTTTATAACACAATAAACCGAGCGTTTGGATATGCCCAATATCCCAGCAACCGTAGAAACGCACTCGTCTTTTCTCGGCATATCAAGCGGCGCGTCAGGGTCATCTTTTGCAAAAACATATTTATAGGTATTCAATATCATGTCTTTTTCCGACACTTTAAGTGTTAGGCGCTTCCTTTTCTTTCTCGGAGAAAGGCTATCACCTCTCGAGGTAGATGCTTGAGGATCCATAAGTGACACAGAGTAGATATTAATGTTCAGAAAACGTAAGCCAGTCAGTAATGCAATCTCAAGGAAGTCAAGATGAGAAGCCAAGGTCAATCGTAGTGCAATCCAACAGTAGTCCAGATGAAACGCCAAATTCAGTCGCAATGCAATCCAGTCGATGTCCAAGTGAGAAGCCAAAGTCGTCAAAAAACACCAAAAACTACAAGAACACATTCACGTTGCCGCGGTAGAAACGGAATTGAAGCCCTTAAAGTTCGTTTTTTTCTTAGTTCGTTTTTTAATTCGATGAAAAAAAAATGACGAAAAAATGAAGCAATTTAATAAAGAAAATTTTTGGAAAATGGCGCCAACCGTAAAAGAATTTTTTTTTTCTTCACCAATTCTGGGTAGGCAAGGGAACTAGCCCATGCAGCCAAGTCTTCAGTAATTTTTTTTTATATGAAATGAAAATGAAATTTAATGAGATGAAATGAAATGGAACCAAACCCAACTCAATCGAATCAAATCATTAAATCTGTTATTGAAACAAATTATAGTAGGTTCTTTGTAAAAATATTTGCATGAATCATAAAAACTTCGTGGTTGATTTTTTTCTTCTTAATAGACATTATTTTGAGAGTTAGTTATATTTTATTGAAAATGTTAGTTTTTTTTTCAATACAATATAACTCCGAAAGGACAAACATTTGGCTGTTGGCGTCATAGTAACTTTTGTTCAGCTCGCTGAGGCCTATTTTATGATGTATCACATGGCTATTGGGCTGAGGTCCAAAATTGCATTCCTTTGACAGCCGTAATATTATTTTTTTTAGTATTTCTGAAAACGGCTCATTGATAATTTTTATTCATCTAACACGATTTTGGGAGTGAATTCTACGAAAGAAAGAAGTGATACAACCTTAGTCTTTATTTTATGTCGATTGTGTACATCTCTATTATTTTTCTTCCAAAACCTGGTCACATCGCAAATGTCATTTTACTGACTACAATTAAAAAATGGATAAGTAAATTGCGACAAACTTAGATTGAAGCGACCTCATAGAATCATAAAAATAATAGAAAAAGCCAAAAAAATAAAACAAAATAATAAAAATATTTTTTTCGGGTTTTTGTGGTACCAAAACACGCCAAAAATTAAGTTACTCTAATAAGTTTCTATTATTAGATTTCTTTCACTGTTTCATTGAATTTTAAACGTGTATGTAGATGCATGGTGTGTGGTGAAGGTATGTAAGAGAATGATAGAAGGTGTTTGATAGGTAGTGCTCAGTTATAATATTGTAACGCTTTGGTGTAATTACTGTTATGTTGCAATATTTATGTAAGTAAGTAAATAAACAAATAAATAAATAAAACATGATTGTACGAGATAATTCGACTATTGATGAACGCTTCATACATTATGAGTTGTCATAAGGTGCAAGTTATGACTATGTCATGATTGGACGTATTAATTGGACCCATGTAATAAAATTATAGAGTCCAATTTATACGGGCCGTTTTTATAGCACGTGACTAGAATGACTTTTCGACTGGTCACTTGAAAAGATTTAGTCGTAAAAGAAAAAAAAAACAAATAAAAGTGTCGCTTAAACAATTAAAAACACTTACACATGGCTTGTACTTTGGCTTGGGCAGGAGGACCATGTCGGTGGGAGGGCCTCGCCTGGTGGCCTGGATGCTGTCGAATAGCTTGCCGCATTCCTGCTCTCGTAGCGGATGCATCCTGAGTTTACTTTTGGGCTAGCTGCGAATTGAATGTAATTAAAATTAATACTATCCATAGTAGTAGACGGCTATCAGGAATGACCGTTTTTACTTTACTCTGCACTAGATAAATGTAGGAATGATCAATGAATTGTAAACGTGCAACTTTTTGTTTTTGTGTTTTATTTTTTATTTGAGTTAGTTCATGAGTTAGTGTGTCTTCAGCATAGTTGGTGCCATTAAACAACTGTATAATACGGTATTTGACACTATCAACAATAAATTATTTGAGATGCTCGATTAAAACAAAAATCACAAAATGATTCGGAAAATGTATTTCGTTACATTTATTTATTACAATTTTTAAATAGATGAAACATAAAAAGAGTGCCCTGAAATGTGACGTCACAAGCAAGTATTTTCATACGAAATTCCGTTTTAAAAGTAACTCATTTGACATCCTGTCAAATACCCAATTATCTACAAAAAAAAATGCGGAAGTAAGCAAGTTTATTGAGCGCTTAGGCCGGTTTCTGAATAGAGAATTTTACGTAAATACTTATGTAACGTTCCGTCACGCTCTTTACTGAGAAATTTGACTAGGCAGCACTAGAGTTAAGTATGCAGTTACTTAGCGAAATTCTCAATTTGACTAGGCAGCACTAGAGTTAAGTATGCAGTTACTTAGCGAAATTCTCAATTTGACTAGGCAGCACTAGAGTTTAGTATGCAGTTACTTAGCGAAATTCTCAACTTGACTAGGCAGCACTAGAGTTAAGTATGCATTTACTTAGCGAAATTCTCAATTTGACTAGGCAGCACTAGAGTTAAGTATGCAGTTACTTAGCGAAATTCTCAATTCAGAAATCGGCCGTTAATTAAGGCCCCTGTTTTAAAATAAGTGTAGTCCCGTCAGATTAATTTGAGAAATAAACATGAGTCAATTTCGATGAGGCTTGTTTCGTAAATGTAGCTAGCTCGCACAATTTATATATTTTAATAAATATGCAAATTAAATGTCGTCTGAGGGTTTGGCGTATAACTAAATTACGGACACTTTAAATATATTTTTGTTTTCTTATACGTAGTTTTTAACAAAGAAAAGATTTTCCAAAATTATAAATTTTGGAATCAAATTTCCTCAAAAACAGATAATAAGCAATATGCCTTGAATGTTCGCAAATTACTTAATTAAAGTTAAAGAGTCTTATAAGGTTGCCAATTAAAGGCTCACACAGGATTAGAAATATATAGAGTAGATTTGAGTTAGTTATGGGCGGCTTATAGGTAGGTAGGTACTTACCTCGTATCTTAGAAAATAAAAACTCCAGCAGCAGTCTTCTGATATTCAGAGCAAAGAGAGAATTAATAGAGATTTAGAAAATTACAGACTCTTAGGTAATTTAGAAACTAAAATATTCCCCGTCGTTTGCTAATAGAATGAACTCTGACCCTTAAAATCTAAGGCTGAAAACAAGAGTTTCCTCAAACATTAGAATAGATAAACCCGACAGTCCCAACCCAATTATAACCAGAGATTTTATGATAAGGTAAATTTTCTCATATTTCAATGCTTAGAGAGTATTAGAGAGTTTCTCTATATAACTATCCAAATAAAAGTAAAAATAAAACCTAATCATAGCAAAATAATATCTTGAAGAGTTGACAAATGACAAGAACACAGATCAAGAATTGAGAGAAGACACTTAATAACCTAAAATAAAAAAGATTTTGACCATTTTGACCATGTGCCGTGGAGGTCGGTCAGCTTCAAGGACGATATTATTACGTCCATGGTCAACTTTAACCAAGCTCTATCACGGCTTTAACATTTTTCGGTGTTTCTTTTTTGTTCGGAAGAAGAGTTGATTGGGCCAGTTCTCATCTCAAAAAAAGATTTGAGGTTTTAATATAATAAACACAAAAAAAATTTGGGAATATTAAAATTTATTGATCGATGGATCGAAAAGCCATCAAATGGGCCCTTTGTCCACAAAAATTCATTGAAAAGATCCATTGATGGATTTTTGTGGACTTTATGTCCAATTTAATCCATTACTTGAGACTGTTTTACGGAATGTTTTTTTTCTTTCAATAACCCTGTCTATGCGTCTTTTAGTTTTAGCAACGAATCTTGATTCTACTGCTAATATAATAAAGTTATAAGTTTTGATTGCATGTTTTTTTTAGGGTTCCGTAAAAGAAATATAAAATCAACAATCAAGGAAGATGTTTCCTAGAGGTCCCGAAGGACCTGCGCCCATTTTATAGAACTACAAATTCATAGTTTACTGTGCTACATCGATATACATTGCCAAACCAATTAACTTACAGATTAACAATTATTATACGTCGTACATTGTAATGAGTTGTGTGTATAATTGGTTCAATACGTACTTCGGTTTCAGGGGATTTATTACAATTTTCAGCGAAAAACACGAATAATTACCGTATAATTCAATATCTTCACAAATCAATTATCATTCATTTTAATTTGCAATTTTCCAAAACATCTTAAAACAATACGGGTTCCTTTTTAGTGTTCCTTGGTCAGCGTAGATTTGAAATTTCGACTTTCCAGTACTTATCGTCTGTGTGCTAAGCTGCGGACAGACAGACGATCTACGGAACTCTAAGGAATTAAATCAGCAAGATGTGGTAAGAAATTACCGCCGAATAATACATTAATAAACAGGCCAAGTGAAGGGCCGAATTCTAAAAGTCCTCAAGTCCATTTTTTCCATATTTTGAACTGACAACACCATCGTATGTTCAAAATGACATGAGGACTTTTAGAATTCGGCCCTTCAAGTCGGTATCAGGCCACGCGCAGCTTATGGTTCCGTAGAAAAATAGGTTTTTATCTAATTTACAGAGCTAACAACTTCACTAAAGTAATTTTCAATTAATTTTGTTCGAAAAAGAAGAAGTTGATCGCCCGAAACTGTACCAGGGACCTACGGTATCCTAAAAATATATAGACGAACAAAGAACCCTTTATTAAAAACGGTTAACCAATACATACATACATAAACTCACGCCTGTATGCCAGACGGGTAGGCAGAGACCAGGGACTACCAATTGACACTGGCACTTGGTTAACTATTAAGTTAAATTACCTTATTAAAAGGGCTGTTGACTGATTTATTTTATCATTGTCATAAATCGCTGAAATTGAAAAAAATATGTATTACAACGACCAGATGACAATCTTGTTGTTTAAAGATATCACAAACATGGAAGAACACCGTTCATAGAAATCAAAGCCCTTAGCGGGAACCGAACCCGCGACTCCGATGACGGTAATCAATCATGCTAGCTGTATAGCTAGACTAACACAATGACATAGATTAACATACATACATAAACTAACGCCTGTACTCCTGAGGTGTACTTGTGCTTGACTTGTGCTTCATAGACATTCATTAGTCGTTGCATCCACGGACGATGGCAATAGAACAAACATCTAGATAAAAAGAAAACTGCTAGAGTAGCCGACCCCTTTTCGATGAACCTAGTACCGAGCTCACCCTGAATGCGATGAGGCCGACCACAACTGCTACCCACGGACCTTCAAACCGCACTACAGTACCGGAACCCGCTAAAAATCCACGTTGCACTTGGCGACCCCTTTTCGATGAACCTAGTACCGAGCTCACCCTGAATGCGATAAGGCCGACCACAACTGCTACTCACGGACCTTCAAACCGCACTACAGTACCGGAACCCGCTAAAAATCCACGTTGCACTTGGCGTAATTTTCTTCGATAAAACCGTATGCGGGGCTGTACGGCCGCAATTCTGTGCAGGCGATTCCACGGCAAACAACATGAGGTTTCTGTTGTGTTTGCTGTTATGCGCTGCACTGGCTTCGGCGAAGATTTGGGAGTTCGGAGACAGCAGTAAGGGTAACATCACATGGCATATCAAAGGCGCCATAAGGTCTCGGGACAAACAGAAGTCCATCGAAATTCCAGTAAGTCCGTCACCAAACCTTCTACTGTCAAAATTACCAAAAAGAGATACCAACTTTACTCCATTCCACGAAACGATCTCCCAAAGAAAATCGTCCAATGTATGCCCATTATTGGTTAATCCGCATGACCTTCAATAGTCACAGCCCTTCCATATGAAGTTGACTGTCTTCGCTTATTGTTTCGTTTATCTTTAGCCGCATGTGTTAGTTCCCTAAGAGTTCGATTCGAGGGACGGAGTATAGTACTAAACAAGTATAACATTATATTTGCGCAATAAGTCATAAGACTTGGATTGAATTCCTCCTTCACTGGTTTCTTCGCCCCGTATTACAGTGTAGCGGTGTAAACTTATTTACACAATCTTCTTCTTTGTTAAATAAAAAAATTAAATTACGTCTCCCATTTCTAGATTTTATTTGACAGCCATTCCTAGTTCACACAGATATCTCAAGTTCTGAGCTACTTCACCTTTTGATGAGATTGTCGAGCGAGACTTTCTACTTTTAATAATATTTTATTTTGTTTCTTTCTAAATCTGACTTAAACAGAATCGGTCGTAAACAGAATCCGACCTTAACCGAGCGAAGAATTTTTATCACCTAGCATCGAAATAATTTTTTTTCACGGTTCTTCGAAGTGGTATATATTTTATTAATCTACATCAAAATCTCTAGAACACGTCGTAATCAGGATGGTTTAAAGCCGCGGTTATGTAATTAGTAATTAAAAACGCCATTTATATTTAGACAACTTACTGATTACTTTTTGTTCCTCCTTCCATGAGGGAAGCCTTGCATAGTAATGCAGAGGGCACCAAAATCACCATATGGCTGATAATGATGATAAAGATAAAAGATTAATGATGATAATAATGGGTCTCTTGAAGCATTCACTGTATTCAGTAAAACAGTATTTAGTCGACATAATTGAGAAGGCAAACTGACTGCCGTGTCGCGGCGAGCTCAATTAATGTAACTTTCTCGAAATATCTTAAAAAAAACTATTCCATACAATATGAATGAGAAAATAAATTTTCTTTCTCGATTTTTTTTTCCTTAGTTTCACAAGTTTTAATTTGATGTTCTTATGTTAGGGGCGGAGACCAATCCAACCAATCAAAGATCATGAAATGGTGTCACTAACCAGACGTTATTATTTGGTTTTGATGTTGAGTTAGCTCAACTCTCTTTCTGGTTAGGGCCCCTAAGAGACACCATGCAGGTTTTTGAAATAGACGACCGCAAGGCAATAACCTCCTCAGTCCTGGTACACAAAGTAACAATAGAAAACTATTGTTATTTTCAAGGTCAGGACTGAGGAGGTTAACTGTCGTCTATTTCAAAAACAAAATGTTTTAATTTTGGTCGGAGAAAGTTTCAATTCGCGTTTGTTTTGGTGTTATTGTTCTGTCTTTTTTCAGGTGCTAACTTGCCAAAAGCATGTCTACCTAAGTGTGCAGGTGAAGAACGGCCGCAGCACACCGAAAGTGTCGTTAGGCAAAAACTGGAGCACGGTTAACATAAAATACAACAAGAAGCAATTCGCGGAGTCTAACTACAAAATATATTCTATGACGGTGCCGCTAGCCAATTGTACAGGTATAAGACCTAAAACAAATATCACGTCGGCCACCAGTTTTTGACCAATTTCACTCACTGCCGGATTTTCTGACGAATCTTGAGCACTGGTTTTGTGAAACTAATATCATGTAATAACATCAGTTTTTATTTTTTCTAGCTCGCCTGTCGCCTTTGCCTATCCAATGCCCAAAGGGTAGTGTTTTACAAGTAACGATCGGTTTACATGGAAATATGTCAACGTGTGTAACTCCTTCAATCGTTAAAAAAGTTCCCATGAGGTTGGGATCAGGAGACCGGAAAAAGTAAAAAGGAATACGAAAGGCAATTATGTAGAACGGGATCGAAATCCTGTGTTTAAAACTGGTTGTTTTTATGTCTGCGGGAAGTGATAACGCTTTCTGTAAATCCTGCACCTGCAACATTCTTCCAAGGGTGACTTAGTTTAAAGCCACACAACTTTTTCACACAACATTCGCGCCGTAGACGGTTAACGGTTGACATCTCTTTCGATACGCTCAGCTTAGTTTGTTCGTAATTAAAGTTAAACACGCGTATTAATCTTGAATAGCAGTGCTTTAGTTGCTAGAAGAAATAACTTTTATTATAGTAAAAACCGCAGTAAAATCTACTCCCTGGTTCCTGAGTTATCAGTGTCTTCATAAGTTCAAGTGACCGTTACATTGTGCAACCCGGACCTACGACAACATTGCCGAGTCATTGACCCGATACGTGGACGTGTGTGCCTAAGCAAAGTCGACTCTCGGTCCATACTATGAAGTGCGAAGCTTGCTTGCTTGCCGTTTTACAAAAAGAAGCTTTAAAATGCTGTTTGTGTGGGAAGCATTATCACCATCAGTGTATGGATATGACACTTGATATTTATAAGGAGCTTAATAAGAAATCTTGGCAGTGCCCTGAATGCAGTAGCTTAATAGCTAACTCAAATAGACGTAGAAGAGGCGACGACACCCCTACCCGTAAGCAGAATGAGCAACTACCAGTGCCGGCGTCTGCCCCCGTGCCCGCATTCACGTCCAGGGCTGCGCCAGTGCTTACCAGTGAGTCTACGAGGTCGTCACCTGCAGCTACTATCGGGGAGACAGCCGCCATCCCCTTCGAGCAGTTTGGAATACTCCTCGAGGCCAAACTTGAGAAGTTTCGATCGTCAATTACCGCTGAGTTTAACCAAATACTAGTAAAGCTCAGAGAGTGTTTTGCTAAGGAGGTGGAGTCACTTCGTGGGGAGAACGTAAAGCTGAGGGAGGAGCTTAAGGACCTCCAGACCAAGAACTGCTCCTCGGACGTGGCTAAGCTGACACAGGATATCTCGGCGCTCCAGCATCAGCTAAATGAAAGAGAACAAGACCTACTCGTCAACGATGTGGAGCTAACCTGTATACCTGAGTGCGATGGCGAGTCTGTGGGGCACTTGGTATTGACAGCTGCTGCAAACCTAGGTATGACTCTTGAAGACCGGGACATTGTCAGCGCCGTACGAGTGGGTCCGAGGCGTAGTCACGTCAAGGATGCGCCGGCGCCGCGCCCACGCCCTATTGTGGTCAGGTTGGCACGGCGCTCGCTACGGGATGAAATGCTGAAGTGCTCGCGTGTGCGCCGTGGGGGTGCTTCGACCGAGCTTGGACTACCCCAGCACCAACCTCGCCGCTTTCACGTGAACGAGCGCCTCACGAAAGGCAACCGTGTCCTATATGCCAAAGCCCGTGACGCCGGTCGCAACGCGGGCTGGAAGTATATCTGGACGAAAGAAGGACGCATCTTCGGTCGTAAAGAGCACGGTTCACAAAGATTCCTTATCCGCAATGAATATGACGTAAAAACTTTTATAAAAGCCTAAGTGGGTCAATATGGTCAGCTAATCTGATTTACCTAGAATATATGTTACTATTATTTATAATATTGAGCATGTTCGCATATTGTAGCGTAATATGTATAATTGGTTTGCTTATTTTTCATGCAGTTGTTTTGTTAGCTACCTATAATAATGATAGCATTGTAACTTGTACCACGGGAAATAGGTTTAAACTACTCACAACTTTGAAGCCACTACCTATTCATGCTCAACGCCATCACCGCCACTTTTTTTTCACTTTTGCTTTGCTTTGCTATAGTTTAGACACAATATTACACAACACTTTACACAAATCACACCTCACAGTACTCATAAATACAAATTTTATTCTACATAACCTAACTAAGGTGCTCACCGACTTCTTTAATGTTTATGTTTTAATTAACCACAAATATTTCTACTTTTCTCTGCGCCGCACACGTGTTCCCGACGCACTGGCTGACACTGACTGCGTTCTGGATTATGATGTACCTTCTGAGTCGCCGGCGCCGTTGTCGCCCTTGCAATTATGTATAGCTTACAATTACAACATCATGGATCGCCATCTACTATTTTCTATTGAACGTCGATCACCCTTATTGGTACGTACTACGCCCCTCGTGGATAGGTACTTATATTTTTCGTGCTTTTGTTTTTTTTCAATGTTTCCCTATGACGCCTAAAAACAAAAGTAAATATTTCAAGGTAGGCTTACATAATGCGGGTTCACTGAACACTTGTGGCAATGACTTTATTTTGTGTATGGAGTCCAATATGCCTGATATCATGGCCATCAACGAATCCTGGCTTCGGGAGGGACGGGAAAATTTGGCTCCAGTTATACCTAATTATAAATTTCGTATGAGGCCTCGCCCGGCACACATGCGTGGAGGCCGTGGCGGTGGACTCGCCTACTATGTCCGACATGGCTTAAGAGCCACTACTCTAAATCATCCCCCTTCACAGGTTGAGCAATGGTGGCTGCGTGTTAATGTGAATGGAATTAAAATAGCTATAGGGACTGCCTATCGTCCGAACTGGGTGGCGGTGGACTATTTCCTCGATGCTATGACCGAATCTATAAGCGCGTTTTCTTCCTTTGACAAAATTGTATTGCTCGGTGATTTTAATATAAACCAATTAGATTTAACAAACTATAATTGTATTCAATTCAATAACTTTCTACATTACTCTGGGCTCACACAAGTTGTCTCAGAACCTACTCATTTTACAACCAATAGTTCCACATTGATAGATTTGGTCTGCACCAACATATTAGTAAAGGAGGTTACTGTCACTAATTTTGTAGGTATTAACGGACATGCAATGATAAATGTTACCCTAAAACTAAAAAAGGAGAAGCCCGTCCCGCGTACTATTACATTTAGGCCAATAAAAAACATCGATATGATTTCTTTTAACAAAGATCTATATGCATGTGACTTCGCTTCCATAATAAATTTTGATACAGTAGATGATATGGTTCTGAAGTTTAATGCGCTTATCATCCAATTGCTTGATAAGCATGCCCCTATCCGAACAACCTGTATAAGACATCCGTCTACTCCTTGGGTTACAGACAACTTAAAACTAATGATTGACACAAGAGACAAGGCGCTTGCTCGGTTTCATAGAACAAAGAAAGATTCTCATAAAGAATATTATAAGGAACTGAAAAAGTGGGTCGGAGAAGCAATGTACAACGAGCAACGTGCGTTTTATGACCAAATCATTAATAAAAACATGCATGACTCTAAAAGTTTATGGAAAGGGTTGAAGAAACATGCGCTGCCCTTGTATGGGAGCGATGACTTTCTACCCCCACAATTTGATGACCCTGACAATATTAATGAGCATTTCCTCAACATACCAGGTAATAATGAGATTCTCCCGTCAGTATTCGAAAGCTTTAATGTTGGTAAATACAATGAGAACTTTAATTTCAATTTGCACCCAGTTGATGATGAGATTGTTGGCAAGATTTTACTCGAATTAAAATCTAACTCTTTAGGTATAGATAATTTAAGCTGGGACATGATCCTCCTTACTTTGCCACACACTTTAAAAATAATAACAATTATAATAAATACCTCAATAGTTACTTCTACTTTCCCCACTCTATGGAAAACAGCTCTCATCACACCAGTCCCCAAAATCTCTAACCCTAAAGTACTGAAGGATCTCAGACCCATAAGCATCCTGCCTTGTCTCTCAAAGGTGCTGGAGAAAATTGTCCATCTGCAGCTCTCAGAGTATCTTGAAGGAAACAATATCTTGCCAGCAGTTCAGTCCGGTTTCAGGAGAGGTGTCGGTACGGCCACGGCCTTACTTGATGTGACTGACAATATATTGGCGGCTGCAGATGATGGTTTGAGTACGATCTTAACACTCTTGGACTTCTCTCGCGCATTTGACTGCATCAACATAAAATTGCTTCTCTCTAAATTGAATTATTACGGCTTAGGTGCATCTGCTGTGGAGTGGTTTAGGAGTTATCTCTGTAACAGATCCCAGATAGTTAAACTACGACGAAGCGATGGAACCACTGTGCTTTCTTCTGCGCGTGGAGTCACAAGAGGAGTGCCCCAAGGTTCAATTCTTGGCCCTCTTTTATTTATTTTGTACACCTCTGACATGGCGAAACAGATTCAGGACTGTAAGTTTCATCTCTATGCCGATGATGTCCAGGTTTACATTACTGCAGACCCTAAAAACGTAGCGCCTTCTATATCTAGGTTAAACTCAGATTTGAATCGAATAGCCGACTGGGCAATGCAGAATGCCCTCGTTCTTAATCCCAGTAAATCGAAATTTATGGTCTTGGGAACTAAAATGCAAGTTCAATCAAGCCTTTCTCATGGACTTTATCCAGCAATAGCTGGAGCTAATATCGAACAAGTAGAGGAGGCTAGGAATCTTGGTGTTCTAATGGATGGTAAACTCCGCTTCGAAAACCATGTTCTTAACGCTGTCAAGTCCTGTTTTAGTCGTCTCAGGGTACTGTACCGGATACGCCATTTATTGTGTGAAAGAGTACGTTTAATGCTATGTGAGTCCCTGGTTCTCTCCCTGCTGAATTATTGTGATGTTGTGACAGGTCCTCGTCTACTGGCACGATCAAAAAAACTGATACAGCGGGTACAGAATGCCTGTATTAGATACTGTTACAAAATTCCCCCGCGTAGTCACATCACTCCGTACCTTAATAAAGCTAGGTTGTTGAACATGGACTCCAGACGTGAGCTGCACTTGGCTGGCCTTGTCCATAGCGTAGTAAAATTTAAAAAACCCAAATACCTCTACGACAAACTTAGCTGGTACACCTTCCATAACTCTTTTAATTCGCGCCGGGCACAAAGACCGATTTTAGCAACGCCTTATCACAAAACAAGAGCTTTTGAGGGTAGTTTTCGCTATCAGGCAACTAAATGTTGGAATAATCTCCCGCCGCCGCTTCAAAAACCCATTTCAAAGGCAACCTTAAAGTTCAAATATAAAATGTTACTGTTGGACAAACAGTCCTCACTATAGTTGCCTATAGTTGCCTAGCTACTTGAGGTGTTACCTGTATGTACCCGTCTTGTGTCAGCACATCCACGCACGCAAGCACGCACGCTCGCAAGCACGCACGCACCCATATACACACGCTCGCACCCTCACACATACACACGCACACACACATACACACACACACACACACACACCCTCTCACACACACACACACACACACACACACACGCCGAAATGTATTAAATTTGCTTTATTTTTATTGCTGGCATTTGGGCCATTACTTTATTCGATTTTATGCTTATTTCTATAAAAATGTTTTTAATCCAATTATTGTATGTATTCGTCTATTCTTTCTATTTATAGTCAAATTTTGTTCATAGTTCAGCGAATTAGGTGCAGCAGAAAACCAGCGCTAGTCGCCTCTGGCTAGCATTTTGCTGAGCTGCAGCCTTTTTCTGTTGTAGCACATTTCGTTCAACATAATTGTATGAGGTACCTTTATTTTTATGTTTTTGGTTTACTACAAATATTGTTTATAAATTGTGTTATGGTGTTACAATCGAAATAAATGCTTTTCACTTTCACTTTCACTCACTTCACTAAGCACGTAAGATTTAAAAAAAAATGTTACCTATGATAATTTCTTTACTTTGTGTTGAATCCCAATAAATTTTACCCAGTCGCTGGTATCCACCTTTTCGCCTTAAACAAACTATAGGTACATACTTAGAATACAAGCGACAGTCGACAAGTCTCCATATATTCTTACGGATTTATTTATAAAAACAGGTTCCTTATTCCTTAAAACACTAGTTAAAGGCCAATTAAAATAGTATGTTGTGGAGATTGTGCAAAGAAAAGATGTAACCATACATTAAATAAACTGCCTCAGAGGAGTGTTTTAGAGGAATTCTTTTTTAATAGACCGATAGAGATTGTAGTGACTTTTACAGTTTCCTCAAACTACCACCTATACGCTTTCCTTAAACTACCACCTCTATGCCGACGACCATCAGATATACAGACACTCCTCGTTTCCTGGTGGTCATACTAGTATGTCATATCAGTATGACTACGAGGATGTACAATTGTACATGTCCTCCGGGGTTAGGAAGTTCCCGACTTAAAATCCCGAAACGGAATTCCCCTTGACTTGGCTTTAGAAACAAGTGGTTTTCACGTAGGTATACCTACTCCACGTGTTTTTAACTTGGCTTTTACAAAAACTATCTCAAAGTGAAAACATAAACAGGTTCACCGAAACAAACTCGAAATAGAGGAATCATATCGCAGAGAACGCAGCGCAGTCGGAACGCGTCATGTTGAGAATGATTCGGATTAAATAATAGTGTTTTCCGGTGTTTTTACAATGGAGGTGGTGGATTGGCCGACGCCCATTCTGTAGACTCCAGTGATTTCACAAAAGTAATCAAAGTAAAACAAAAACTTATGTAAAAGATATACATTTATAAAAACACAAGGAAAAACCACTCATAAAGTACAGTAAAGTATAAAGGATAATAACGATAAAAATAAATACTACTAGGTACATTGAATATCCATCAGTCCATCACATTATGTTAGTAACCAAGCATCATCGACAACTATGATTTCCTATATACAAGTGTATTAGTTCTGGTAAAGACACGCTTTGTATGCCAGGACTACGCTCTGTAAGACTACACACTTACAGGGGCACGTTTTGTAAGACTTTGATACCTTTCAGGATAACGCTTTGTTAGACTTTATCAGTGTCGCAGGATCACGCTCTGTAATTCTTGTTCAAGTTAAGTTTTATAAGATTTTGTCACTAGCACGATCTAGATCACACATCACCTTCATAGGAGGCGGTACTACTGATACTGACTCAAGAGTCAGACGCGAGCCGTGTCATCAGAAGAACCTGTAACAAAACTTATTTAATTATTATATAACACATTTCTATGATGTCAATAGTTTCTGTAAAAAGTTCTAGAGCTAACCAAATTACAATTTAACTTAGCAGGATGACGTCAAAGTCTACGTATATATTTACTAGCTGACCATATTTACAAAAAGTGTCGGTACAATTTGTGATATGCGGTGATGTTTAGGGCTCACGATAGAAACTCTGGGATCACGAACCTGGGACTCGATAGCATTTATGCCAAAAACGGCCGTTTTTGGATATTATTGCATCGCTGAAAGACGTCTGGGAAATTCGATGGTGTTCGCCAACCCCGCCCTGAAACAGGAGTATGTATAAAAAGTGTAACCATACGCGTCGAACTGAGAACCGCCTCCTTTTTGAAGTCGGTTAGTTAGTTGATCACAGCGAATTCACGTACGGTGCCACCATCTTATCTGTTCAGTTGATAGCGGCGCTAGTGGAGAATTTAGTGGTAACATTTAAAAAATTTACCTAGAAAAATGAGAATATTTTAACCCGTCTTTCAATTTAAATGAAAATATAACTATAAATCTTAGTAAATTAATAAATAAAACCAAAAAATGGGGAACAAGATTAACAATTAATTAGTTCGTTACAATTTTGCCCACCTGAACAGATAACTTGATGGCGCTGTATCTACTTATTTATTTAATTTATTAAGTGACTGACGGTGACAAGGTCACGGAGACACGGTTAAAGGTGACAATCAGAAATAAAATATGAATTACAAATTAACGGTTCTGACGACTATAGTAGGGTACTTTGCGTTTAGGAAGCCTGTTGCCTATCCCGGCTGAGGACAAAATAAAAAAGAAACCCAGGTCTTGGATGTTTACATGTTTGTGACGTCGCTGTTTCTGGGTCCCATGACACAGGGTATCCTAGTGTGGGGCCAGAAGCAATGTATGTGCCTGTGTGTAAATGTTTATGTTTAATGTTTCTTTTATTTAGTGGTTCTACTTTTTATATCTTTCTAAGCATCAATGAGACGATAACTAGTTAACTCGAGAAGGCCTTTTTCCGGTCACGCCAACTGGCAAGGTTTAATTTATCTATCACTAAGTTCATATTGTGAATCGATCTTATTTACTTGACACGGCCGGAACGAGTGACAATGCCACATCGTTTGATGATGACGTCGATGATTGGTGTCCCGAGGGGGAGGCCAAGCGCGCTGATGCGCTCCAGAAACTGGGTCGGTCCACCGATTATCTGCAGACATTATGAAATTATCTTATACTAGCTTTCGCCCGCGTCTCCGTCCGCGTGGACTTTAGTTCAAAATTTTGCGACCCCGTTCACTCCCTTAAGGGTCAAATTTAGAAAAACGGCAAAACACGTGTTCAATCAATTGTGTTGAAGAGTATTTCTTTTAAGTTTCAAGAAAATTAGACAACATTCTTTAGACCTCCCATACAAATTTTGGCAACCCTTTTCGCCCCTTTAGGGGTTGAATAAAAAAAAATCCGGTCTTACATTATATGTAGACCCGCTGTGCAAAATTTCAGCTTCCTAGGTCGAACGGCTTGGGCTGGGCGTTGATGAGTGAATGAATCAGTCAGTCAGGGCTTTGAATTTTATTTATATAGATTGGAAAAAACTTTATAATACATCCGACATCGGATGTATTATAAAGTTTTTTCCTAGTTAATGATATTGTCGTATATATCCTAGATAATGTCGCATCATCGCTTAAAATTAGGGGATGAATCAAAATGTATGTATATTACTTACCCTACCAAAGACCACGGCTTTCCCGTCAAACTGGGGCAACGGTTTGAAGACTATATAGAATTGACCGCAGACGTAGTTCTCTTTCGACACTGCCATTGACAAAATTCCTGAAACGTTTAAATTAAACATTTTTTTATAAAATATTTTTATGCATAATTTACGTTAAAATATTTAATTATAAAATATTTTAACGTCACAGGGATGGATAAAGGACAATCATTGCAACAAAACCTAAGTTCTAATGGAATTAAAAGTTGAACTGGTACCTATCTGGTTAGTTATCTGATGAAACCGAGAGAGATTATTTGGAGTTATTAACCGGAGTGTTCTTGCCACCAATTTCAGATCACGAGAACGGTTGGCGAAACGGTTGCCTTACTAGGTCGTAGATTTGATTGTACAGAAAAGCATTGTTTATAAAGAAAATGAGGTCTTCATGCTTCAAATTGCGAATCCGTTGTGAGCCCTCCCCGGTATTTAGAGAAGGCCTGTACCCTTCGGAAATACCTGTTGGTTACCTTGTAAGAATACTTATTTATCACACTAATATTATAAAGGCGAAAGTTTGTAAGTGTGAGAGTGTGTATGTTTGTTACTCCTTCACGTCTAAACGGTTGGAGCAATTTTAATAAAATTTGGTATGGAGTTAGCTGACACCCTGGATTAACACATAGGTTACGTTATACCGCGGGCAAATATCTTATTCCCATGGGAAAATCGATGAACCGCGGTTAACACCGCGGGGCACAGCTAGTTTAATATATAAATTTGCAACATTTTGTCATGTCGTAAAAAACTAAGTACGAGTAAATGGTCACCTGGCACGGAATGTCTCAATGTGAAGTTCTCCGTTTTCATAGGCTCCCTCTCCGGGTCAGGATCAGGGCTATAACGGCCGTACCCGTTATTCATAGAAACGTCGCCACCCAGGCAGAACAAATCTGGCACGATCCTGTTAGGACCAAAATATACAATGAACGAAAACTGCAGCAAGTGGATTTGCGTAGAAAACTACGGATCTAGGCCTCGCACCACTTCTTCAATGTCACAGTGGATAATTTATTGTTGAATACGTAAAAAGAGTTAGTAAATGTTTTGAGGAGCATTTAATTAAAATTCACGTTTGTCCACATGTCCACGTAATAAAAGAGATGCAAGTCAGCCTCAGTGTGGACTTGGGTAATAAATTTATTTATATTAGTACTAAGTTGGTTTCATTTCAACATGTGATGCTTGCTTAGATTGGCTCGTCCTCATCTGTTCCTGCTCAAGCACGGGCAGAGAAGGTCACATACATACATAAGCTCACGCCTGTATCCCAGAGGGGTAGGCAGAGACCAGGGACTGCCACCTGCCACGATCCTGACAAACCACTTTCGCTTCATCGACATTCATTAGTAGTTGCATGCACGCACGCCGGTTTCGGGTACTTTTTATCTTGCCCTTTGCTAATACATCCCCTATTTGGTCGAAGTATGTTCGCCTGGGGCGTCCCTTACCGGCCCTTCCACTCACATTCGCTCGATATATTTGCTTCGTCAGTCTTTCTTCCTTCATCCTCTCCACATGTCCGAACCAACGCAACATTCCTTTCTCAATTCTAGTCACTACATCCTCTTTCAGTCCACAACTTTCTCTGATCACACTATTGCGTATTCTGTCATTCAAAGTAACACCACACATATTTCTCAAGGCCCTTATTTCTACTGCATTAATCCTACTCAAGGGAAGGTCACAGCGGAGAAGGTCAATATTTTAAAAGTCTCCATTTTCATTCGTTTCACTGAACTCATTAGTACTAAATATTCTGAAAAGGTTAATGAAGTTCGCTCGCTTTCGCCGCAGCGTCTACAACTCTACACTAATTCCTTCAATGACATTCATTCGGTTCGCTTGTAACTTTATACCCGGAAGGATCGAAAGAAAAAATAAAGGTGCAAATTAATTTTAATTTGGTTCGCATTTTATAAGGTCTAATTCAGAATAGGAACATCTGCGGTCAGAGGGACAGAGGACAGCGGTCGACGACTTTTATTTCCGTGAATTCAACTTAATCAAGGCAACTGCAACAAAAAGGTCACCTACCCTGCTGTTTCTTATAAGAAAAAATTACCTTTTAAGCATTTAATCCGGATCAACTTACGACGCGAGCTTCGTCTCTTCTTACCATGATTAAGCTCTGCGAATCGGAGCGAAACCTGTTCGGGCTCATCCGATAAAACACCTAACCTACCTGAAAAACTTAGTCCCGGTATAGGCGTGGCCAGTTTCGGCGTTGCCTTTCACGAGTGCCAGAAACAGCTGACAGGTCTTCGGCACGATGTCTGTGAAAAGCTCTACGGTCACTTGGCCCATTTTCGCGCCGTTTCTCACACGGATGTCAAGGTGGACCCTGGTGAAACGGTATGGTTAGTGTAAAGTGCCTGCGATTTATGGGCGAAGATATCGTTTGGATTATTACAGTGGGCGTAGTGGGGGACGGGATGGGGGTGGTCCTCCCCGGGCGGCACTTACATATAGGGGCGGCAAAATTTCACAATAAATAATATATTTTTAAAAATATATTTTTGTCACACTTACAGAAATAAGGGGTATTGTGTACAAGACAAAATTTCAAATGAAAATCATAAAATTTCCTGGAAACATTAATTTAGAAAAAATACGTTTCGCACTTTTATATAGGATTTCTGACATCTTTTTCTATTTTGTCTCACTGGACTAATACGAGGGCGGCAAATTCTTCGGCCCCGAGCGGCTGATACCCACGCTACGCCACTGGATTATTAGGTATCTTTGGAGTGCTACTTATATCAAGAGTTGATAGAAGGTATTAAGACGATTTATTTACGCACATATATACATAAACTGACCTGACGTCAGTATCAGAGAGGGGTAGGCAGAGACCAGGGAGTGCCACTTGTCACGATCCTGACAAATAATTTTTTCTTCATCGACATTCATTAGTCGTTGTATGCACGGACGCCGGTTTCGGGTACTTTAGATTTATTTTAGTTCCAATAAAGATGTAGATGTCCTGTCAGAATGAAGTCAGCATAACAATTTGTAATAACTACGAGATTTTGTTAGCACCAACTTGGAATAAAATTACTGCTTACTTTTTCCTGGTAACGTAAGGGAGCTTCACGTGAGCCGGGTCCTTTATACCGCGATCAATGTGTTCTGTGTCAAACAGAATAAATGGCAATCTAGAATAATACGGAGGAAGATCAGTATCCTTTGTTTTCATCAAGCGACTTCGAGTCACCAACTACTTACTGGGCTGTGGCAATAAGCTTCACTTTAGTTTTTAACCATTCTCTTTCGTATTCTTTCGTTTTTGGCTGGTCTGATATCTGCAAGTTTATAAAAAGGTCAGTTTGTCTAAAGAAAGTCATTAGCACTGCAAGTATGTGATCTCACCACCGTGTCTCTATTAAGAAATTATTAACTTTAAAAATTTTGCGTCTCAATTGTTGGATATTGGCTGATTGAAGTAAAATCTTTTCAGGATCTTATCACTTTAAAATTAATATCTCTAACATAAATAGAATCACTATTATTAATTATAGAGCTATTTATTTTTTAAGTGACTGGATCTTATCAGTTTAAAATTAATATCTCTAACATAAATAAAATTTTATTTTTTATTTTATTTATTTGGAATAACAAACAACTACATATTAAATATTACAAAAAATCACTATTATTAATTTATAGATAGAGCTATTATTTTTTTAAGTTACTGCGAATATTTAGACATGAATAAGGACCGGTCTTTCACTTGTTTTATGGTTAAGATTGAAGAAGCCTGGTTGGCAAAGTCCAAATAGCGGATCCGCTATCATCATCAACCCATTATGTCCCCACCGAGGGGCACGGGTCTCTTCCCTGAGGAAGGTGTAGGCCATACTTCACCACGGGGGCCAAGTCCGGATTGGTGGAGACTGACGGATGAAGGATCCGCTATAATGTCTCGCAATTTTTGTCTTAGGGTTTAAGAAGTTTAGCTTACTGCATTCATGATCCTCTTATAAATGAATTTGTTATCGAAGGCAACTTTTTTTTGTGCTTTTTTGCGAGCTCTGCATTTTGCCTTGTTAAACGCTTTCGTGTAGGACTCTTTCGCCCACCTGGTATCCACCAAACCCTGTCAAATACATAAAAGACTTATATGATTGTATTTCTCCTGCAATCAATTTAATTTGCAATTATTTTTTCTGGTGGTGCAAAAAAGTGTATACTCGTAATTATTATGCATGTCATCATCAAGCTATTAAATCCCCTTCGAGGGGCATGGATCTTTTCCCTGAGGAAGGTATAGGCCATACTCCACCACATGGGCCAAGTCCGGATTGGTGGAGGCTTGTGGCTGGTCTTACTGTCAGAAGTTTTCAAGCCGCCCTAAGGCCTCTGACTTGGCTTAACGGCTGCCGTCGATAGATGCACCACCAGGCACCAACTGTTTAGCTTGCCTTGCGAAGCACGGTACAGGTTTACTACGGTTTCCGTTCGGAAACATGCCACTAGCGTTAGTCATAGAACGGTCACCCATCCATGCACTGAACGCACCCTATGTTGCTTAACCTTAGTGATTGTTTAAGATCACTCAGGCAGCCGGGGCAATGAGCCATTCGATACTGTCTATAATAGGGTAGTTTCCAAGGTCAAAATAATCAAATTCTATTTAGTCCGTATTTTAGATTATAAAAAAAAATTGGACACGTATTTTTTCTTTTTTCGATTAAACAAAAAATAACAAAGATATACTCCATTAAAGTTACGTGTGACGTCACTCCGTGCTAAAAAATGCAGCACGGCGTGACGTCACACGTAACTTTAATGGGCTATATCTTTGTCATTTTTGGTCTAATTTACAAATAAAAAAATACGTGTCCCTTATTTTTGAATAATCTAAAAGACGGACTAATTACATTTTTTAGGGCAACTAGCCCATTAGTGAAGAACAGTTATCTCATATAATGCAATTAAAACAATATTATAACTACAAGATAATGTGAGTCAGAATGCCGCTAAAGCTTTCAAGTGAATAACAGGCGACACATTTTTGTAAATACCTACTTAATGGTACAAAATAAGGTTTCATAAAATAACCCAGAAAGCCTGGAATACCATCTACTTTTAAGCCAGTTTTTGTGCACAACTGTTTTAGCGTAAAAAAATATTTAACAATCACATAATCGACCCTCGGTGCGCGAGTCGAACTTGCACTTGACTAGTTTTTTTACGAGTAATAAATTAAAATATCACCAACCCCGTTCTTCTGAATCAGGTTGATTCGATTAATCAAAGCTTTGTTGTCCAAGTAGTTGTTCTCAAGTCTGTACGCGAAGAGGCCGATGCGTCGCGGCATCAGGTACTGGTCCGGGTCCAGGTGGGGTGGCTTTGTGTCTAGCACGGTCTTTGCAGTTTCCACCTGTTGGAGTGTGGCCCTAGTATTATTTGGTGACTGATCCTTGACCAAGGGTACAAAGTCGGTAAACCGATATTTCTGTACATTGTTTAAATACTATCAAAGAGGTGAAATTTATTTTTTTCGGGTTTCGTCCCCAAACTGTGAAATGTATTTCATTACTGAGACTTCGCCTTCCCTCGCCATTTCCCATAGATATCTCAGATGTCTGTGGTATCTCCTGAACCATGAAATTCAGACAGTTGAAATTTTCACAGATGATGTATTTCTGTTACTGATATAGGTAACAAATATAAAAAATAGAATCAAATAAATATTTAAGGGGGCTCTCATTAAAAAAAAAACATGATTTTTTTTGCTCGTTTCTGCTCGATATTGGTAACGACAGGTTGACGCTGAAATATTCACGGAATATTTAGTTACATATTCTTTTTTAAAATAAATAATTAAATTAAAACAAATATTTAAACGTCCAAAACATGGGCGTTTGTCCCCAGCCGGAATTTGAACCCGCGACCTCTCGCATAGGCAGATGCGCTAACCGCAGCGCCATAGAGGTCGTCAGATCAAGTGCAGGCCAAAGCTCAATGAAATGCAATATCATTGAATTTTAAGTAATGCCATTGAATGAAAATGAAAAATGTTTACTTCTGAAACAAAATTGCAAATGAATTTTAAGTCCTTACTTAAAATTCAAATACGCTCATCAAAAACGGAAAAAATATCTACAAAAAGATTAAACACATCAACGCTTCGGCGGTCTTACATACGTTTATATTAATACAACTGCAGTAAACGACGTATGTATGGATTGCCACCGCCATCGTGTTGATCTGTTTCATCCTTTAAGAGAATAGCGAAAAGTTTCTCACCAGCCTCCGGTGACTACACCACGAGTGATACCAGTCCTCATCCAGCATAAAGAATTTCGGTGGCTGAAAAAAGTTGTCAGAAGGAAAACCTTGTCTTTAAGTGCTCTGCCTCACTAGGACGCCATGGCGACGTCGCCAGCGACCGTATCCAAGCAGCTAATATTGAAATGTATGGTGCCTAACTCACTTGGCGACTGTCTGGCGACGTCGCCATTCAATACAAACTGCCTGGATACGTGGCTGGCGACGTCGCCATTGCGTCCCAGAGAGGCAGGGCACTTACTGTTTATAAACTCAGTGTAGCGTAGACAATTTAGTCACGCGCCCGTAGCTAAAGCTACGCGTCGTAGCATGTGCTACACAGGCGTAGCGCGTAGATTGTAGACTATCGGCTTACGGCTACGATTCATCGCTTGCACGATAGGCTACTTGACAGGTTCCTAAAAACCATCTCAGATTTTTGTTTACGTTCATTGAGTGTTCAGAAAGTGATAATTTGAAATCAGCTTGTTTGTTTTTTTTAAATCCAAAAATTACATTTAAAAATTATAACAATCGTTTGGTGCTAAATCTATTGGACAATATTCTTTCGAGTTCTTTCCTGTATTTCTTCTAAAAAAAAACAAATAAAAGTTCACTTATAAAATAAGGTTCCGAAACGCTATCTTGGGCAATATGGCGTTGCACAGAAATTGATGATATCATTAGTCATTACTAACTTTATTCCGGATACACGTACTTTAGCTAACCAAACTTTAAGTTCAAAAATGTCACTAGTCAGTAAACAAACACCCATGAACTTGATTTTTGGATAGTCCTTTAATTAAGATTAAAAACCCATAAAAGATTTTTGTCTAAGTAATATCGGAGCCGAGATATTTGGGTTCAAAGTTCCTCAATAAACAGTAATAGTATCATCATTTTAAACGTGTGTCTTATTTTTACTGTAAATTCTATTTGATTTAGGGTTGTTTCAATAAGGAACATAAATCCGATTCAAATAAAAACATGACAAAAATTAACTTATTAATTTTATTATTTCGGAGGGGTAGGCAGAGAAACGAACTCATTGAGTTGGGCCCATGTTTTGCCGTTTTTATTAGGTTCCTATGTAACAAATAGTATGCCTGAATACTATTACAAATGAATATAATTACAAAAAAGATAAATTTGCAAAAACGTCTTACAAGACAAGCTAATAATATTGTTATAATACAACTTTATAGAACTAAATATGGAACGAGGAGCTTAGTATCAGAGGGTGCAACTATGTACAACAAACTTCCGAAAGATATAAAAGAAACCAAATCTCTACACATTTTCAAAAAATTACTTAGAAACCACATTAAAAAGGACTCTTCAATAGACAAATAAAAATAAATCGGAACAACTTTGCATACCCAAAATAATTAACGTAAACACAGCCTTACAAAAGAACGATGTAAGTGGAGCGTAGGTTATATTAAGAACTACCCTCTATTATTGTTTTAAATTCTAACTGTCTGTTGATATTTGTATTGTTACCTACTTAACTAATTGTTTCTCAAGTAAGTGGATTTATGTATTCTTTTTTGAGAAATAAAATATCTTAAACCTTAAACCTTATGCCTGTCGATGTACTAATCGGGGCATTTTATTTTTTATCATTATCATCGCCATCATCACCAACAGTTTTTTGATTGGATAAATGAATCGTGAATCCGGTCTTACTGCTTGTTACAGTTGCTAAAAATATGTTTTGAACATAAAATATTTTTTGAGATTATTCTACTCCTCAAGGGAATGTCTTTTACTATGGGGACCACTTCGAAATATGAAAAAAATAATCAGCTGTTCTATACATTACCTACTGCACAAGGTATTTGAGTTTGTATGGTTTTTTATTTTTGCATATTTCGAAGTTGTTACCATAGTAAAAGTTGCTCGTATTGAGGAGCAGAATCATTCCTTAAAATATTTACACTTATTTTTAGGACCTTTGTACCTTAATGTTGAGGAGTGGACTGTATAAAATAAGGAAAACTGATGGAAATCGGGAAAAGTATCTATAATCGCAGAAAAGTGGGTGATGAGGTGGTGACAATCGAAATATTTCAAGAATATAAGTGACGTGAGTATGAAAAAACAATATGAAAAGAAAAATAAACGTTGACATAAAAATACTCCAAAGAGTCTCAACATCCTGTATATGTACCTAAAATATTTATTTATTTATTTATTGTATGTCTGTGCCCGGTTCACTGGATACTTATGTTTACTCATAATTAATAATGACTAATCGCTATATTGCAGATTCTACATCGATTTAAAGTGTTCTAAATACACAATAAAAGGAAGCATATCATAGATTATTTTTTTAAATATCTCAGCCCCGATACACTTTGGAGAAAAACTGCCATAGGAGAAAATCAATGTCTAAATATGTGATGATATGTGCTATCATATGGAATAGGTTTCATCAGTGGCCACGGCTTTCGACAGTAATGCCACTTTTACCCAAACCCCTTTGGCAAAGCTTTCCATATTGATTAAGCCATAGCCCATGTAATCAACTTAAAATGAAAACTATCATGGCTTAGGTTTTACGAGTTAACGATTAATAGTAGACAAACTTATGAAAGGATTTATAACTTCGTACAAAATTAATTGAAAATTACTTTGATGAATTTCTGATTAAATACTTCTCTAAAGCAGACAAACTCCCCTTCTATAGAACGTATTAATGTTAAACTAAAAAACAGTTTAGACAGTATCGATAGGTACATAAAAGCACTTCCAATGAAGAGTTCACCTCAACTAGTTTTAAGATTGTATAAAAAATAAATGACATTTTTTTAATTGAAATGCTTTTTATCCATTTGTTTTTTTGCGCTATTTCAACACAAGTGTTTTTATTATGTCTGCGTATGAGGGACTAGTCATAGAAAGCGCCCGAGGCGTGCGTACGATACGCTGCGTATCGGACGCTCTTTAAAATCGTATGAAGTTCTATGCAACGGATTACATCAACCGTCCGCGTCCGTGGTGCGCGCGTCATACGCGCGTACGAAGCGCGCCTTTCCTTCGCGGATTAGAAAAGTGTGCTCATCCTAGCATAATAGGGAATGGATGAAAATATCAGAAGTGCTTGATATTTTTTTTGGTGATAGGAATAACCTTCCTTAACGCGGGAAAAAAGTTTCAATTCTTTTGGCCCCGTAGGTAATTTTTAAATATAATTAATATTTTTCCATTCGTCGTTCTGGGCTTAGTACGGCATATCAGACATATTCCTTAGTCCGCTACGTATGAAAAAAAATCCACCTTGAAAAGCTGTCAATGTCACCACAGATTTTTTTTTAATACGTAGCGGACCAAGGAATATGTCTGTTAAGCCGTACTGAGCCCAGAACTACGAATGGAAAAATATTAAGATTATTTAAAAATTAACTACGAAGCCACAAAAATTGAAACTTTTTTCTCGCGTTAAGGAAGGTTATTCCTATCACCGAAATAAATATCAAGCACTTCTGATATTTTCATCCATTCCCTATTGACGAGCGTACGATAGGCGTCCAACGCTCGCTCGACGCGCGCCCAAAGCGCAGCTTTCCGGGCGCGCGCCCCGGGCGCTTTCTATGACTAGTCCCTTATAATAGAACATATAAATTTTTGACAGATAGCTGCTCTCGTCAGTAGGTATATACTTACACATTTTTTGTACTTCTGTCTTTTTACTTTGGGTTTCTCGATTATGATTGGTTCACTTGGTACTTTGTGGACCTTGTGTCTGTGATGTGGCGTAGGATGGATTGCGTCCACAAGTTTTTCGCAGAACACCTCCCGGGTTGGATGCATCTTTGGCTCGTTGCTGACTCAAATCTGGAAGAGTTCTCATTCTGTCCATTTTTTGAGAGATTTGATTCTGATAATTTCTAATAAGACCATTATTCACTTATTCCTAATAAGTCGGTTCGTCTATGATTATTGAATTCCTAGTGAACATTTCAAAAATTCCAAAAACATAGGACCTTAGACTATACTTTATTAAACTGTAAAAATTGTACTGTTTTACTTACAGAACAAAACGTCAGTTTTCTTTTTTCAGATATTCTCATGCATTCTCACAATAATTCTAATAGCAATTATCTTTGACTTCTACAGTTAAAATCTTTTTTTATCCAAAACGCATCTAAAATATCGTTTGATTTCAATCTATGAAATCTGAATTTGACAGTTTTAAGGCTGTTTGTCGTTGTCATTCATCTCCTGAAGGAAACGCTTTCTTTGGTTTATTAGAAAACTTTTTGTTAATTTTCTGAAGCTTCTTTTCTTCTCTTAAATTATCGCTAATATACCACTATACCAAAGTCGACTGAGGGCCGGTTTCTGAATTGAGAATTTCACGTAAGTAAATACCTAAGTAGGTAACGTTCTAGATTCTAGATTCTTTTAGAAACTACGATTTCCCGATTAAAATACCTATAAGCGATTGGAAACATAATATGCACAAGTTTTACCCAAATCTTTGATCCAAACCTGATTGTTTTTTAAATGAAGATGCCAGCGCTAGTATTTATCTCCGGCTCATTCACTATATAATAGTAATAGCCTAGTAATAGCCATCATGGTTTGGTTGAATCTAGTTGTAGCCGGCGTGATATCGGCTAGACCTAGTATCAGCCACTAGGGTTTTGTTGGACCTAGTTCTAGCCGGAATAATACCGGTTAAACCTAGTTTTACCCGAAAACAATCGGCTTATACTAGATTTAACCAAGAGTAAGTGGCTACACCTAGTTCTAACCGGCTAAACTAGGTGTAGCCGTACTTCGGGTTTTAGCCGTAACATATACATTTAGTTTCATATACATATTCATTTAGGGAAAAACACTTTGTGTGATCAATTCTCCTTGGTGTGATACGTAATTGAAAAATTAAAAGCAATACCAATGATGTACCTTTTCCTATTATAATTCTCGTAAAAGGGTAGATAAATCAAGAAAAACAAAGTAATATTAATATTTATTATTAAATATTTGTGTGTTTTATCACCTTATATGTTTATATTTCTTTCAAACCTTTCGGCTTTGCTCGTGATGCTTTTATTATGGTAGATATTTATTTTATTTATTAAGGAAAAAGATGAGAATATTTTCTATTGGATACTACAGCACATGACATAAAAACACATTACAAAGAATTCCTGGAATACAAACAGTGCATCGTATAGCCTATAAAAATCTTGTGTTACAGTGTCCTATCAAAGTGCTCCAAACGGCATCACCGATTATCTTGATTTTTCTTTGTATCTATTTGGTAGGTAATGAATATGAAATAACAACGTTAGCCAGATCAGCCAGTTATTATGTACTTAAATAAATGTAATACCAAAATTAACAATTAACCAAAATTAGTCATTTGCAGCTGGACTGCAAGCTTGCATGTATCCTGCCTAATGCTTATGGAATACAATCAGGTTTTGGTACCGACTTGCTGTGGATGTTGTACGAGGAATATGAGTTTTGCCAGAGCCTGTATTTTATGTTAATAGTGTGCGAGTCTTTGTCGAGGCTCACTTCCGGCGTGCTGATCAAGTTGTCAACCTCTACTTTCACGTAGACGATACTCCAACACGGTATTTCCTGAAAGACCAGACAAAAATTATAAATTGTGTTATTGTGTTGTGTGTTGAATGGAGTCTGAAAAGTTTTGCATTTGTACTACTTTCATGTTCAACCTCATGTACCCTAAGAAACTTTGTCAATTTACTATAAACACCTCATTTGGCCAAAGTGCAAACAAAAAAATATAGTGACAGCTGTTAACAGATTGTTACTGAGCGCTCAGAATAAGACTGAACGAGAAACCAGAGATTAGTCAATGACTATATGTTTTGGTGTTTCTTTTTGCAAATAGCAACTTGATAATAAATAACCGATACTTGTTACTTCATTTAAAATAAAACAAAATATAATACAATCGTAGCTAATTAAGAAGTCGGTCGAAAAAAAGTGAATATCGATACTTATGACGATTATGACCCCACCAAGGGGCACGGGTTTGTCCCCTGAGGAAGGTATAGGCCATACTCCATCACGGAGGCAAAGTCCGGATTGGTGGAGGCTTGTAAGACTAGTGGCTGATCTTACTATCAGAAGTTTTCAAGCCGTCCTAAGACCTCTGAATTGGCTTAACAACTGCCATCTATCGACGGCAGCCGGCACCAACTGCTTAGCGTGCTTAAATACCAATTAAGCAAACACAGACGTGGTTATACTTAATAAGGGAACCCCAAGTCGGGAATAAATTTAAATAATTTTGCTCATCCGAATCCGAAACATCCTCTTAGCTGAATCGGTCGAGTATTACGGAACAATATCATCATCAGCCTTTGACGCCCACTGCAGGAATAGGTCTCAATAGGCAGCAATATCATATATGTAGGTGTAGTTATTAGGCAGCAATATAAAGTTCTTCGTATCACTCGTAGCCCCGGCCGCCTGAGTGATCTTAAACGATCGCGAGGGTTGAGCAACGTGGGGCGTTCAGGCAAGCGTTCAGTGCATGGACGGGTGACCGTCTGTGACTGGCACTAGTGGCATTTTTCCGAAACGTTCCGTGCCGCACCTTAAGCAGTTGGTGCTGGCTGCCGTCAATAGATAGCAGTCGTTAAGCCAAGTCAGACAGTAAGATCAGCCGGCCTTACAGGTCTTACAGGAGTGTGGCCTGTGGCTTCCTCAGGGAAGAGACCCATGCCCCTCGGTGGGGACATAATGGATTTATGATGAAAATAAAGTTACGAACAGGTATGGTGATGGCCTTATTCTTCTCCCAGGCGGATTGGGATCCGTGGTCCCACCAGGTTACGTAGCCGATGCGACTGTCCCCAAACTCCCAGGCTGTGCCCGAGACCAACGCGGCACAAAACAGCAAACCTAATACGGACCTCATGTTGCTAGCTACTGGAATTGCTGCACCAAACTGTGGTTGGACTCGCTGCGGCTGCGGTTTTATTGGGAAAAGTCACGTCATGTGCAAGGTGGATTTGAGTGTGGAGGGTTTTTTAAGGTTAGGGATTTTACTGTTTAAGGCAAGTGTTAGAAAGAGAAATATTAATAAATAAATAAATATTGTAGCGTAAGTGATTCTTATTTGGTTTTTATTATTGTTCCAAATAGGTTGGTCATAAACTTGCTATGATATGATATTATTAGTAAGTAATTTAATTTAACTTTAAGTAGCTATATGCTAAGAGTTACTTAAAGCCTAAGTTACGGTCTATGAACATACAAAATTGCGATGGTTATTGCGTTCAATATGAACGTCCCTAATCTCGATTGTTTGTTAAGTAATATTTAATTAATTTGAATTCCCGACGTTACATCCTTAACTATGCGTGAGCGTCGCGAGTCATAAAAAATACGAAATTGTCATTTTAGGGTTGCGTATGCAAACTAGCTCTCGCAGTTTGGCTTTTTTACCAGAACAACACAGTCTTAGATAACTAATTAGCCATGGAAAATTGTGAATAAGATACTACAATTGATTTATGTACGGAAATTATTCGGTGTTTAGTATTCATGAACAAATAATATGATGTGACCAGATTCTAATAGACGTTCTCCTCGCGTCGTGGAAAATCTATTGAGCCTAGGCAAAAAAAGGGTCTCGAACGAAGTTCGTATTATAATAATATCGATAACGTTACGAAAAATGTCCTAGCATTTAAAGTAATAATAATAATAATAATACTTTATTCAGAAAAAAGGTGTAGGTACATGTAAGTTGGCTTACGCTAAGTGGTACAAGAGTGTTTTTATGAGTGAGAGGTGTTTTTCCAATTAATGAGCGACTGCTGCTGAACTAGACGAATAGCCTGTGTTTGAGCATTCAGTTTTGTAAAAGTAAATCTAATATATTAAAATTACGTGTCACATTGTTTGTTATCGAACTCCTCTGAAACGGCTTCACAATTTTTTTTTTTTTTTGTGTATTTCCGAATTCATCAATCCGGCTAGAACTAGGTCCAATCAAACCCTAGTGGCTGATACTAGGTTTAGCCGGTTTATTTCCGGCTAGAACTACGTCCAATCAAACCCTAGTGAGTGGCAGATACTAGGTCTAGCCGATATCTTGCCGGCTACAACTAGATTCATCCGAACCCTGGTGGCCATTACAATCGACATCTGGTGGGCAAGGCTATAAAAGATGCCACTATAAAACAAAATGTGGTAATAAATAATGCCTCTGCAAAGCTGCTGGTATTTTGTCCAACTCAAAATGGCACTCAACTAATAAATTTTGTTGATGTATAAAAGTGTGATTGATAATAATAATATTCTTTAAAATAAAATCCTCATAAAAGATACAATTATTTCTGTTATAAAAAAATGTCTTTAATTGCTTTTATTACGTTAAAATTGTAGATTTCTACTTAAGTAAAAGTAAATTATTTAAAATTGTTGAATATTATTTTCTCTACGTTTCTTATTATTAAGTGTTATTAAGTGTTTTTTAATATTTTAAAAGCCTATGTGAAATATGTTGCTCTGTAGAGTTAGTAGAACAACTTCCACCCAAGGTAACCAACCTGTATGTTACTCCTAGTAATTAGCTACTGTGGTTTGGTTGAATCTAGTTGTAGCCGGCATGATATCGGCTAGGCCTAGTATCAGCCACTAGTGTTTGGTTGTACCTAGTTCTAGCCGGAATGATACCGGTTAGACCTAGTTTTACCCGAAAACTAGCAAATCACCGAATCAGCTTATACTAGATTTAACCAAGAGTATGTGGCTACACCTAACCGGCTAAAAGTAGGTTAAGCCGCACTTCGGGTTTTAGCCGTAACATATATATTTTTGTAATTGCCCTCTATACTGGGTGTTGATTTGTACAGTTTCGTCCGACTCAGGGGTGGTTATTTACAGGATACTGAAGCAAAAAATTTTTTCAGTGAAAATCACCTAAATCATAAAGTTATCTATACTCGGTGCCATATGGATTGAGAAAAACGGACATTGACCTCGTTAACGAGCCGAGCACGAGCCGAGTGTCAAACAGGGTAACATGAAAATACTCAATTTCAATTTGAAAACTATTTATAAATATTAATATTATTTCCACTTCTAGACCAGCTCATATGTTTTGTTTCAATGTTTCTTAAAGAAGAATGTCTGTGGTTCCTATAAACATTCCAAAATCTTACCTATATCGCGAAAAATGTTCACGGTAAGTAGCGCAGCATTTCACTAGACAACACTTTTATATATTAAAAAACATTAAAGCAATGTAATCTTCATATTGAGCTTTTCCAAATTCATCTCTTAAAAACAAACAAAATGCGTGTTACCTCAGTTCGTTCTAAACGTAACGCGACAATGACAGACGAATGAGAGCCAGAGATGCGTCACCTTTTTTGGCCAGTCCACCATTTTGTGTTTTCATTCGTGTTCGGATAGCGCTAGCGTGTACTGTACGTCTCGAGTAATTCATTGCAGTCACATTGTTTTTGTTGAGTTTATACGGTTAAATTTGTTATATTGTTGAGTTTGTTTTTGTTGTTGAATCTGTTATTCCGTTTTACCGTTTTTACGTTTTGTTTTACCGTGACGATCGTTACTGACTCGACATGAGTTCAGAAGAATCTAATGAAATACCCGGCCCTTCAAGCTCGCATGGAAAGAGACGTCGTCGCCGATCCATAATAAATGATACTACGTTCCGATAGTTAAGAAACCAGCCAAGTGCGAGTCGGACTCGCGCACAAAGGGTTCGCGAAATATGGAGTGAAGATAGAAAAACAACCCAATTCACAGTTCTTAACCTTTAACTGGTGACGTGCCAAATTTATAATACTATAAGGGACGTAACTACTCACAGGCTACTACTTTTAAAGTTAAATTTTGCCATAAATTTCATTTGGCTTATTCAAAATTGTGTTGATATTTAACTATTTGAATATAATAAAATAATTACAAATAAAATCAATCAGTTTTTATAACTACTTTAAGAGAAAAACACAATTAACACTTATTAGTACTTTTTAACTCCCTCTGCTGCTCTCTATACCTACCCCCTCGGGGATAACGGGGGTGAATTTATTTATTTTTATTTTTTAGTACTTTTTATCCTTAATTGACATGATATCCTTTTTTTGCTACTAAAACGTAGGGACGCGGCAAGCGGGGGGAAGTGGTCAATTCTGAGAATTCGGAGAGTTCGCATAACACGCGACGCCCCTGTGGGGCTACACGTCACTGGTTAAAAGTTAATATTATGTATTTGATAAAATTCGAGGCTACGCGAATCGCTCGTAGCCTGAGCTGCCTGAGTGATCTTAAACGTTCACCAAGGTTAAGCAACATACGGCGCGTTCAGTCCATGGATGGGTCACCGTCTATAACTAACGCATTAGTGGCATTTTTCTGAGCGATTCCGTGCTTCGCAAGTCACGTTAAGCAGTCGGTGCCGGCTACCGTCGATAGATGGCAGTCGTTAAGCCAAGTCAGAGGCATCAGGGCGGCTTGAAAACTTCTGACAGTAAGACTATTTAAACTGAAAAAATGATACTGCGCGAGAGACACTTCCGAAGTAGTAAAATGTGTCCCCCCCTGTAACTTCTAAAATAAGAGAATGATAAAACTAAAAAAAATATATAAACATATATAAACCTCCAACGAAAATTGATTTAAACGAGATATAGTCAGTAGTTTTTTTTAATACGTCACAAACGTTGTAAACCGCAATTTACCTTTCATTCGATCAACTCAATAGTGTTTTTATTTTAATTAAGTTGTAAGTAAAATTAATAACGTAATTAAAAAAATACACTATTATTAAAACATCGATCAAAGTTACAGCGACCTGCAAGAACTTTAAATTTTATATTAAATGCTACAGAACCCTTCATGGGCGATTCCGAATTGTTGATCTTTACTTGAAGCTTTCTATAGAATATTTAGTTGTCGTTGTAAAAAAGACGAATTAGTTTAATAGAGGCCAACTCATTTTCCCGTTGCTTACTTATAAAATAAGAAGTTTGATCACGTGGCCAATAAATAAATCTGTGGCTTGACTTATAATTTCCCATTATAAATAAATATAAACCTACACATAAAGTGTAGGTACTCTACGAGTAATTTGAAAAGCTACATTAGGTTTGCAACCCCTGCTTAAACGTCCGAAAGGTCATTGTCCGCTTTTCTCAGTCAATCTGGCACGGACTATAGAAGCTAAGCCATATTATGGCATAGCTTCTATTGTTGGTACATGACGGGTCCGGCAGGGGTTTCGCGGAGTGGGTCGGGAGAGTTAAAGACTAACTGTACTAGGATGAAGGATAACTTCGTACAGAATTCATTGAAAATAAAACTAAAAACAAAAATTACTATACATACAGGCACATACATTGCTTCTGGCCCCACACTAGGACAACCTGTGTCGTGGGAACCAGAAACAGCGACATCACAAAATGAACAACAAGAAAGCTCAATAAATATCTTATCTTATCTTAAACATGTGAACATCCAAGACCTGGGGTTTTTTAAATTACTTTGATCAATTTGTTATATTTTTGTAAAGCAGATACAACCCCCTTTTTCTACGGAACCCTAAACTGCGCGTGACGCGACAAGCACTTGGCCGGTTTTCAGCTTATACAGCCTGATTTTTTCACCGGTTCAATAAATTTTACCATATCATTGGTATCGATAATAGATTACATTTATCGAATAAAATTACCATATATTTTTTTTCATTTTCATTAATTTATCATTCATCCAATTTGTAACTCATGGACACCCATTACAAGGCGTCATCGCGGTGCGAGGCAGAGGGCGGCGGGGTGGGGTGAGTGAGCGGGCGGCGGGCTGGCCGGCGCACGATTTGGCCGGTCATTCATTCAGTCCGCGCGCATTGACCTAGGTGAGTGCACGTGCGCCGTTTCCGCACTTCCTACAGTCGAAAATTACGCGCGCACGATGTTTACAAACCGCGAGTATTACGAAATGGTTCGTAGTTACTTTCTCAGTGGGGAAAATACAGTGCAGCTCGGCGGGTATACGCTGAAGAAAGTTTGCCCCGCCTGATAAATGCCGGTTTTATTTAACCTCAAATACTCAACACCAGGACATTCTTGAGAGTGACGCAGCATTTGCTAGACTACGGACAGTTCACTGCACCAGCGCACGCTCAAGGCCGAGGAGGGAGACCTCCCTTGGCCGTGGAGATCGAGGAACAGATATTCGCGTTCTTCGAGGAAGACCCCAGAAGGAGCACCAACGACGCGGTACGCACGGCGCACTTCGGCGTTAGCCAGTACGTGGTGTGGAAATTCATACCACTACCAACCAGTGCAAGCATTCCACGCGCCGTTGACGGTCCTAAGCCCGTGCAAGTATGAAGGAAGAATTGAAATCAAGTAAGATTTTTTTTGCTACGTCATACCTACTGGCTGCGCCGCCGCCGCCGCTTCTTTTCCTTCCCGCAAGCCGCGCGCAGTTGCCAGTTCGTGCGTTTAGTTGTGCTCATGCGTAATGAGTCCATATTTCTTTAAGATTTGCGGATAAGTTCAGACATTGGTATTTTTGTTTTTTTGTACCAACGGGCTAGGTTTTCGAATCTCTGCCGTCGAGTTGAAGCTTCAAATTAATACTGCATAAAGATGTTTATATAACAAATATAATTCCTCAGTCTTTGCCGTCGATACCCAGTAGTTTCGGAGTTATGATTTTTTGAAAAGTAACAAAACTTACGAAATTTACGCCATTTTTGTTTCGGAATGCACCTCACGTTGCATTGCGTTTCGGTACAAGTATTAGCAAACTTACATTTACCTATAATACGCTGGAATACACGATAGTTTAATACTAAAAATTATTTTGAGGGTGAAAATATTATAAAAGGACATAATAATTTAGATACAATACTGTAAAGATGAATAATTGAAAACAAAATTGAACGAAATATTGGTGTTTAATGGTACGGGGGGTCGGCGATATAAAGAATACGTGACAACAAAAATATAGATGCGACGACGCGCATAGCGAAGCGGAGCGCGTCGGAGCGTTAGGTTCTCTATGTAAGATCGAAAACAGACTCGACTTTGATGCGTACATATTATTATTCATTCCTTAGGTAGATCTTTTGACATTCGGCGTTTTAAACGTCGGTACCTACTATGATACGTAGTAGATTAACAAAGGTTTTATTTTTGCCAACATAACCTCAAAATTTGTTTTTATTTTTTCTCAAAAACTACTGGTTATCGACGCCCCCCCTTCACAGGGGGGCATCTACCCATCCCCCCCTCCACCACCACCCCCCCTCCACCACCACCCCCCCCCCTCCCAACCCCCCCCTAAACGGCTGATATTGGAAATTCCTTCCCCGGTGAAAATGCCACCCTGTATAATTGAACTTATTATTGAAATAACGCGTTTAGACTTTAGACAGTATCGATTGGTACATCTGGCCCTTAGTGCGAGTTTTTTCGTTCACTTTCGATAGCGAGAGCGTTTGCAATTTGTATAGGAGTGACAGAGAGACAACTAGCTGGCGCGCTTTGTCACTCCTATAGAATGTGAGTTTACGTTAACGCGATCGAGTAGTTAAAAAAACTCGCACTAAGCACACAAAGCATGCATTCCATTGTGTATTAGAGTTCATCTCGAAAAGTTTCAAGAGTGTATAATAGTAGTTTATGATACTGTTGCATAATAAGGGTTCTTATAACACAAGTGTATTTTAAAAAAACGAGCCGTAGGCGAGTTTTTTATAGTATCACACGAGTGTTATAAGACCAAGTTATGTACAGTGTCATACACTACTTTATCTACTCTCATACTAGGTATAATACAATAAAATAATATTTCAAATAAAACGCTGAATATCAACAAATTTAGGGCCTGGGTTCGAACCACGCATGTACCAATAACTTTAGTTACGTACATTTGTTTGTTTGTACAGCAACACCATTCGCTGATAAATTGTACCCGGGCAACGGCGACAGGCTTGCAACTTGTCACGTTTGGGACTTAATAAACTCGGCAAAACGTGGGCCTAGTTCTAGTAATTGGTGCCTCTGCCATAACGGGCGTGAGTTTATTTATTTTATTTTTTTACTTTTCCATTCCATGAACTCGTGGTACCATTTATTATAATAGTTGCTCCTAGATTTCGCCGGTAACAGGTTCATAGTCATGTTTAACGCAGCTTCCAGAATGTCTGGAGGTGTACAATTACCACTATCCTCGCTTTCAGACATGTTTTTACACAAAATAGTACATTACTGCAGCGGCCAGCAAGAGAGGCATTGATGGACGAACGTGGAAATATGGGCCGAGGCGAAGCCGAGTTCATCAATGCCTAGTTGTGGCCAAGGCTTGTATATGATTTTTCTCAAACAATGCGCGGAAATTAAAACAAGCAGAATGTAAATTCTTTACGTTGAAATAAATTTCTGATAAGTAGTACCTACCTACTAAGGCAGAACATTTCCTTTCGATTTTGGCGGTAACAAGTTTTCTATTACGGCTCTTGAATTTCAGGTGGCGTTAAAATAAGTTCATCGCAGTCATTTTCATCACTTCACTTGAACTCATTCTGTTAAATAATAAACTTTCAAAATCAGACGAACCACGAACGAACCACAATATTTTTTGCCGCTTTAAAGTGTTTTTTTTTCAATAGTTCGAAATTTAAAAAAAAACCTGTGATAAGTTACCTCCTTGGTTGTCATTGTTCGGAGTAAAAGATCGTTCCATTTTTAAATAACACGACAGATATGAGTTTAGTACGTGGAGGGTTTAGTATGTAATTTATTTGGCCGCAAAACACGACAGTTATGAATTTTCATAGTACTTTTTCCGGCCGCTACTCGCGTGTAATTGGCCAGTACGGCAATGTCGATTTATCTCGAAGAAGGTTGTCGAAATAATGCTCACATTTCCAAGCATGTTTGAGAAAACTAATTTATTTTATAAACAGAACAGAACCTAACTTTGTTTATAATATTGAAAAGTTTTTTTTAAATGTAAAAGTCGCCGCGAACTCGTTCTTTGAAACCTTTTTTTTTAAAGTAGAGGTTCAACCTTCTTGGTCCAGCTGGAGGTTGTATAGGTGTATGAGGTGTAGCATTATGATTAAATATTACTCCAGTACATTACTCCAGCGGCCAGCAAAAGAGGCAATGATGGATGAACGTGGAACAATACGTGAGTCCATCAATGCCTAGTTGTGGCCAAGGCTTGTATATGATTTTTCGCGGAAATTATAACAAGCAGAATGTAAATTCTTTACGTTGAAATAAATTTCTGATTCCTAATGAGCAGTACCTATCTACTAAGGCAGAACTTTTTTCTTTCGATTTTGGCGGTAACAAGTTTTCTATTACGGCTCTTGCCGCCTCTTGAATTTCAGGTCGCGTTAAAATAAGTTTATCGCAGTCATTTTCATCACTTGAACTCATTCTGTTAAGTTCAATAAACTTTCAAAATCAGACGAACCACGAACGAACAACAAGAATTTTTGCCGCGTTAAAGTTTTCTTTTTTTCAATAGGTATATCCAGCTTTCTATCGCAAGCCAGTTCGAAATTTTTAAAAAAACCTCTGATAAGTTACCTCCTTGGTTGTCATTGTCATTGTTCGGAGTAAAAGATCGTTCCATTTTTAAATAACATGACAGATATGAGTTTAGTATGTAATTTATTTGGCCACAAAACACGACAGTTATGAATTTTGTTAGAACTTTTTCCGGCCGCTGCTTGCGTGTATAGTTTGCTCAGACTTTTTGTCTGTGTTCGTTATTAGCTTGCACTTAGAAGCATTATATAAATTAAAAACTTCAGCTGTTACATAAAACAAGGTATTGTGCTTCAATAAACATAGTAAATGTTTAGATTTTTCGATAAAACAAATAGTAAACATTCACTTCCGTTTTCAAGACTTTATGGACAGGCTGTAATTGGCCAGTACAGCAATTTCGATTTATCTCTAAGAAGGTTGTCGAAATAATGCTCAAATTTCCAAGCATGTTTGAGAAAAAACAGTTTAGAAGACAGTATCGATAGGTACCTACATCAGATCACCTCGACTAGTTTCAAGATTGTATAATTAATAAATGAGATATATTTTTAATAGTTTTTATCGATATGATTTATGCGCTACTTCAACACAGGTTTTTTATTTTGTTTACGTATTTAAAATAGAATGAATACATTTTTGATATATATATGCTCTCGTCAGTATATCATCATCATCATCAACCCATTATGTCCACACCGAGGGGCACGGTCTCTTCCCTGAGGAAGGTACAGACCATACTCCACCACGGGGGTCAAGTCCGGATTGGTGAAGGCTTATAAGACTAGTGGCTGGTCTTACTGTCAGTAGTTTTCAAGCCGCCCTAAAGCCTCTGACATAGTATACGAGGGGCATGCCAAAAGAAACTAGATATTCAAAAATTATAAAATTTATTCTTTATTACAAGTATCGATCTTTTCAAAGTATTCACCCTGAGCACGTATACACTTTTCCATACGTCTGAACCAATTAGAAAATACCTGTGACCACTCTTCTTTAGATACCTCAGAAATCTCGAAATTATAGGCAACCAGCGCATCTTCTTTGCTTTCAAACCTCTTCCCCTTTAGTTTTTATTTGATTTTTGGAAACAAGTAAAAATCACAAGGCGCTAGGTCAGGGGAATATGGCGGGTGAGGGAGAATTGACACATTTTTCGAGTTGAAAAAGTCTAGTGTTCTGGCAGACGTGTGCGGCGCCGCATTGTCGTGGTGCCAGAGAAGGTGCCGGATTCCTGACTTCGGTTGCTTGTCACACCAAGCTGATATTACTGTTGGAGCACAAACTGTCACATACCATTCGGAGTTCACCGTTCTTTCATTCTCTAGCACAACAGTAGCAATATGACCCGTTTTGCAGAAAAACGAGGCGACCATTTGTTTCTGTGTGCTTCGTGCACGGCGACATTTCGTTGGAGTTGACTCGTCTTCAAAGCACCATACAGTCGACTGTCGCTTTGATTCGGGATCATAGTTATATAGCCATGTTTCGTCACCAGTCAGTGTATCATATACGTTTTTTTTCTCGCCTCCGTTGAATTTATCTATCATGAATAGGCACCAATCCACCCGACGGTCTTTCTGCTCATCGGTAAGTTTGTGCGGCACCCATCTCGAACAACGTTTACGGAGAGAAAGGTGGTCGTGAATTATGGTTTGCATTGCTGCTGATCCAATTCCCAGTTCTCGCTCTAGCTCTACATATGTAATTCGTCGGTTTTCGCGAATAAGTTTTTCGACTGCACGAACGTTTTCTTGCGTGACCGCGGTTGGCGGCCGTCCTGTCTTCGCTTCATCTTCGAGACATCCCCGTCCTCTTTTAAATTCAGCAAACCAATTGAATACTGTTGCTCGGGAACAAGCAGACTCACCAAAAGTAGAAGCCAAAAGTTCAAAACATTCTTGAGGCTTTAAACCTTTTTTAAAGTCATAATAAATCATTGCGCGAAAATCATGTCGACTGAGCTCCATTGTTGCAAGTGAATTCCCGCCAGATTCTCGGAAAAATGATGCTCATTCAAATAAAAAATAAATAAAAGAAGTGTGTTCTATATTCAAATATGTCAATAAAAAACCAGCCTTTGATGGTGTATAGCTTGCCAGTGTCAATTAAATGAGAAAAGAGTATCTAACTTCTATTGGCATGCCCCTTGTATCGTCGCTTTGGTAGTGAAGAGAGTCCATCCACATTTTATGCAAAATGAGTTAATATCACAATTAGAATGAGAATAAAATATTACTGCTGGTATTGAATTTATGCTGCTGGTGAAGAGAGACACACAACTCACCAAAGTATTTTAATCAATAATAATAACAGTGGTTAAGAACTGGCAACATATTGACCAGATGCTCAGAATAACCAGATGAGTGTTTTTGCACACAAGTAACGTAATTGCTCATTATCTCAAAACGTAAGATTGTGTCTCTCTTCACTACCAAAGGCATTTTTTGGAATTCGGTCTTTTTACTTTGGGTTTCTGGATTATGATTGGTTCACTTGGTACTTTGTGGACTTTATGTCTGTGATGAGGCGTAGGATGGATTGCGTCCACAAGTTTTTCGCAGAACACCTCCCGGGTTGGATGCATCTTTGGCTCGTTGCTGACTCAAATCTGGAAGAGTTCTCTTGCTGTCCATTATTTGTGAGGTTTTTGTCGATGCCTAATATGTAATACCATTATTGACTTATTCATCATGTTGGCTTATATTTACTAAATCCTAATATTCGCAACTACTATTTGATTTAAAATTATAATTTTCTTAAAAGAGTTGCTAATTTCATTAAATTTTTAACGTGTTAAAAAGTTACTGTATTGATAATGATAAATTAAAAATGGCGGAAACGTCAGCCTTACCTTTAAAAGAACATTAATCCAGTCTAACAGTCAGTTCTTATGGAGATTCCGCCTAAGCAGTTACGCTGCCCGAAAACTGTGAGATATTCGTCTAGTGTAAATAGTGAACAAAATAGTTCTTGAGACTGTTATTTTAAGTGAGATTCGAGAAATAAATAATTAATTTGAAAATATGAATTTGAAGTGCAGTGTTGTGTTCACGGTGATGAAAATGAATTATCTGTGTATAGTGTTTGTGATTGAGAATAAAATACACTAAAAATACCAAAACTTGTTTGTGTGTGTTATTTCCTGATAAGAATGGAATGAAATGATATACCCCCACCTCTCCGCCAGCACCAATCTAAGGCGACTTTCAGGGTACACTTTAAGAAATTTCTTCTGGACCAGCAAAGACTGCTGCCCTAGCAGGTTATATTTTCCGACTGTTATATTTTATTATTTTATTATTGTAATCAAATTATTCGTTCCAATTATTTGAATTAATTATTATTTTATAATATAATATAATGTAATTTATGCAATGATTTAATAAATAATTTTACAAAATTTATAAATACAATAATAACAAGAGTTTAATCTATGTAAAACTGTGACTTTATCTTACCTGGACATTTTATTTAATATAATATATAATATAATATATATATACCTATATTTAATATAATATATACCTATATCGATCTATCTGTGAATTAATTTAAATTTTACAATAATATTTTATAATTCTTTAAATCGGACATTATGGCAAGGTAAACATTGACATCTTTTATATTTTTATTTTATTTATGTTTACTTTTTTCACCAAATAACAATAACATTATTATTATCTGCGACTTTGAGTTGTTAAAGTTTGCACAGGTTCAATTAATTTTCGTTGTAGACCTATTTGACATTCTATCTACTACTACTTCGCATGCATCACTTCTTTGGGCTCTGCGCGCCGCTCACACTGGGTATCGACAGAATACCAGCGCTGGAGTTTTCTTTTGAAACTCCCAGCACATGCTGAGTCGAAACCCATTTGCATTTGCCACACACACGTTGTCACGTTATTTATCCGCTCACATACCTATAGATAGGTACTTCTCCTATCACATAAAATGCTTGTATTGCTTATGTATGTTTCTGTTTCTGTTTTGTCAGTGTTTATAATTTGCTGTTACTTTGTGATTTCATTTGTTGCTATATGTACGTGTGTGTGTCCTATGGAAATAAATTTTTTATCTATCTATCTATCTATCCATAAGACGTCGACAATCATAATTATTGACTTGGTCTTTTTCTATGATTATTGACGTCTTCTTGAACAAATAAAAACTTAAAAAATAGGATCTACTCACTTCTACTATACTAAAGTCCGTTTTTTTAATTCGATGCAAAAAAAATGACGCGGTGTTAAATATATAGGTTTACTCGGTAGAATCTTTTTCACCGTGAATAGAAGACTCGTGGGACCAAAATCCTTAGCACATCAAAGACGTTAAAATTTAATTCCTCATATTTTTTACTAAATAATACTAAAAAATAACAATTTTTACTTGGAAATAAAATGGGGTTATCTGGTTTTTGCATACTAACAACATTCAGACATTGACGTATTGTGATGTCAACGTGACAGTTTTATTTTTTGCATTGAATTAAAAAACAGACTTTATACACTGTAAGCCTTCTACTGTTTTACTTACAGAAAAAAACGTCAGTTTTCTTTTTTCAGATATTGTCATTCAATCTCACCATTCTAATAGTAATTATCTTTGACTTCTACAGTTAAAATCTTATTTTATCCAAAACACATCCAAAATATAGATATTTAGGGGTGAATTTTTTTAATCTATTCAAGATTCAATTCAATAAATTCACCCCTAAATGAAACATTAACGAAACCAAACCATAAATTGACAGCTGGTAGCGACCTCTAAATCTTAAGAAAAAAAAACACAAAAAACTTGTTTCATATTTAGAGGTTTTTTTTTTAAATTTCAAAAGTCTACAAATAAGGACCACCCTAACAACCAGGTATTTGTACCGACTTGCAGAAGATGTTGTACGAGGAAGACGAGTTTTGCCATAACTTGTAGTCTATGTTAATAGTGTTCGAGTCTTTGTCGAGGCTCACTTCCGGCGTGCTGACCAAGTTGTCAACCTCTACTCTCACGAAGACGATACGCCAGCACGGTATCTCCTGAAAAACCAGACAAAACTCATAAGTTGTGTTATTGTGTTGTATGGAAAGTTGTAGTCCTTAACAGCTGCACTTTTCTGAAAAATTTTGTAATCCTACGTAAACCCTTCAACCCCTCATGTTACCCTAATAAAATTTGTAAAAACCTCAGTTGGCTAAAGCGCAAACAATAAAATAAAGTGACAGCTGTTAGCAGATTGTTACTGAATGAGAAACCAGAGATTACTTAAAGACTATCAGTTTTGGTGTATCTTTTTTGTAAATAGAAACTTGATAATAATCGATAATTAACTTCATTACATAATTTAAATAAAACAAAATATACTATCGCGGCTACGTAAAAAGTAGAATGAAAGTGGATAGCGATACTAATGAGGATGTCACCAAAATACGAGTAAATACCAATTTAGCGAACACAGACGTGGATATACTAAAAAGGGAACCCTAAATCGGAAATAGATTTAAATAGCTTTGCTCCACCGAATCATCCTCTTAGCTGAATCGGTCGAGTATTACTGAACAACATCATTATTAACCGGATTTTCGCCTATGTTGGCCGTTGGTTGGGTGCGATTCGTCAAAATACAATGTTGGTCTAAGGTGCTTTTGGTCAAATTACGCTTGTCAAAAGTGCGAGTCGTCAGAACACCCTTTTTGTCATAGGTGTCTTTGAACGGTGTTTCCGCCAAAGGCAAACATTTTAACAAGTGTTCGGGGATAGGAGAAGTCTAGGGACTTTATTTATTTTATCTTACTCGTATTTATAGTACCATAATAAAATTATTTTCTTAATAACCTTTCTGATATACCTACGGACAACGAAAAAGAATCGATTGATGTAATAATCAATATAGTCAGTATAAATACTCGTTTGGCCTTTAGATTTGGAACAATATCCATCCCTGTTAGTAAAAAACATTACCTACTTATCCCACACGCCACTTGTATCACGTTTTGACACATTAGACCAAAATCACCTTTAACAAATCGCGACTTTTTGCGAACCTCACCTTTGCCCAAAAGCACCTTTGACGAAAATGTTTTGACGAATAGCGACTCTAACAAACCATGCGTTGGGCCAAACCGGCTTTTGTCACAAAACGTATTTTGACGTATCGCACCCTTGACCATAGGCAGAAAATCCCGTCAGCCATTTGACGCCCACTGCAGGACATAGGTCTCAATAGGCAGCAATATAATATAGGTATATTATTATTAAGCAGGAATACGAAGTTACGAACAGGTATGGTGATGGCCTTATTCTTCTCGACGGAGGATTGGGACCCGAAGTCCCACCAGGTGAGGTGGCCGATGCTTTTGTCCCCAAACTCCCAGATTGTGCCCGAGACCAACGCGGCACAAAACAGCAAACCTAATACGGCCCTCATGTTGCTAGCCACTGGAATTGCTGCACCAAACTGTGGTTGGACTCGCTGCGCCTGCGGTTTTATTGGGAAAAGTCACGTCATGTGCAAGGTAGACTTGAGTGTGGAGGGTTTTTTAAGGTTCAGAGATTTTACTGTTTAAGGCGAGTGTTAGAAAGTGAAATATTATAGCTCATGTGATGATAAGGGTTTTTGATTATCGTTCCAAATAGGTTGGTCATAAACTTGCTTATATCAGATGCTACGAGTTACTTAAAGCGTAAGTACGGTCAATGAACATACGATATTGTTTCGATTGTTTGTTAAGTAATATTTAATTAATTTTAATTCCCGACGTTACAGAACTATAAAAATAAGTGTGAGCGTCGCGAGTCATTAAAAATACGAAATTGTCATTTTAGGGTTGCGCATGCAAACTAGCTATTACAGTTTGGTTTTATTACCAGAACAACACAATCTTAGATAACTAATTTAGCCATGGAAAATTGTGAATAAAGTACTACAATTTATTTATGTACGGAAATTATTCGGTGTTTAGTATTCATGAACAAATAATGATGTGACCAGATTATAATTGGACGTACTCCTCGCGTCGTGGAAAATCTATTGAGCCTAGAGGCCCCGAATAAGTTCGTATTATAATATCGATAACGTTACGAAAACTGTCCTGGGTCATTTAAAGTAAATCTATATATACGAGGGCTGCTACTTATGTATGCGGAATAGAAAAAATAAACAAATGTATATGGCTAAATATGCTTTTATGGTTTTTCAAAGTATTCTCCACTATGATCGATGCACTTTTGCATTCGATGAAACGAATTTGTAAAACACTTTTTCCACTCTGATTGAGGTATCTCCAAAACGTGCTGTTTGAACGCATCTACGGCATCTTCACGGGTCGAAAATGGTCGACCACGTAATTTATTCTTTACATTTGGGAATAAATAGAAATCATTGGGAGCCAAATCAGGGCTGTACGGTGGATGACCCATCAATTCTATTTTTTGACCATCCAAAAATGTAGTTGTTTCCTGAGATGTATGACAGCTGGCATTGTCATGGTGAAGTATGATTCTGCGTCGCTGGTTGTTTTGGCGTATTTCTTCAAATACTTCCGGCAAACAAATGGTCGTGGACCACTCTGAATTAACCGTTCTGCGATTCTCCAGTGGTATTGTAGCCACATGGCCATTAATACCAAAAAAGCAGGCCACCATTTATTTGCTTTACAGTGCTTTTTGCACGAGCCACTTTCGTAGGGTTCGGCTCATTTTGAAACACCCAAACTGTTGATTGTTGTTTAGTTTCGGGATCGTACGCGTAGATCCAGGATTCGTCCCCTGTGTAGATATTATAAACAGATTTTGAGTCGCCTCCGTTGAATTTTTTTAAGGTTTTCTTGCACCATTCGACGCGAGCATCTTTTTGATCCTGAGTTAAGTTGTGCGGCATCTAACGCGAACAAATTTTTTTTACAGACAAATGTTCATGTAATATCCTATGAATGCTCGTCATAGATATGCCCAGAATAGCCTCTATCTCGCGATACGTAACATGGCGGTCTTGCATTATTAGATTTCGCACAGCTGCAATATTTTGTGGCACAACCACCGATTTCGGGCGACCTTCTTTAACTTCGTCCGTGAGCTTACTGCGCCCGCGATTAAACTCACTAAACCAGTGATACACAGTCGTTTTTGATGGAGCTTCACCACCACAAGTCGAAGTTAATTGATCTACGCACTGTTGTTGCGTTAAACCAAGTCGGAAATCGTAATAAATCATAGCACGAATATTTTCACGAGTGAGTTCCATTTTTTCAGCGATATGACATTTTAAACCCAACAAAAACAAAACACTAACGTATATAAGAGAAAAATATTTAAATTAATTATTTATATAATTAATTTAAATATTTTTTTAAATATTTATAAATTTGACCATGGAGGTCAGACATTGCGTTTAAAATTATTGGAATCCCAGATTCCGCATACATAAGTAGCAGCCTATGTATATTAAAATTTCGTGTCACAGGGTTTGTTATCGAATTCCTCCGAAACGGCTTCACAATTTTATATATTGTGTATATATAAAAATTATATATATTTGGTACGTCTGAGAATAGGTCGTAGGCTAATTAATATGGCAAAATAAGGTTTGCGCCGTCAGTTTGTACATGTATGTATATATTTTTGTAATTCCCCTTTATATTGTTTTTTTTTCAATGACGTTGAAAAGTCCTCATTGTTGTCCAGGTTTACCCTGTAGTCCTGATGTCATCAGACCATCGTGCAGCCTAGATTCTGCCAATGCATTGTAGTACAAGACATCCACGCGCGCTCGCGTACTGTAATTCTACGCGTCAATGGAATAAAAATACATGTCACATGACCCAACCATGTAACTGTAATTGAACTATAATGCACTAACAGAGTCGAGACCGCGGTGGTCTGCCCACATTTCGTGCTCTTGGCGGCCTCCATAACAAGACTTTACGGCTCCACCTTCCATCATCCCGACGACATTCGCGTCCTGCCCACTGTCATTTACGTTGCGCAACCCGTTTTCCGATATCGGTAACTTTGGTACGTTGGCGAATGGACTTGATCCTTAGGCCCTTTCTCCACCGCTCCGGTCCGCCGTCGGAAACGGAATCAGTCATGAGAAAAATATCGGATGCCGGATTATGCTTCTCCACTTCATCCGACTATAATCGGCAATGGACATGACGCAGTGCTTTATTAAAATTCCTCGGTTTTTCTATTCGAGGCAGGGATCGTTTTCCACACATTCTATGAATGTAAATAAAATAGTATGCGAACATTTTTTGGTTGTAAGCGCGGTGCAAACACGTGTATTGTTTTTGTACGTCGATCACTTTGGACCAGTAAAATACCGTTCCGATCTAGCAAATTATCGGACCGTTAAAAACCGGAGGCCGGAGTAGTGGAGAAGCTTACTAGTATTCTTGTGTGTTTCTAAATCGGACCGGTAATTAACGTTTGCCGGACCGGAGCAGTGGAGAAAGGCCCTTATTCTTTCCCGAGGTACCTATATTAGGCACCGACCCCTCTATTGCTCTTTGCGTGACTTTGAGCCTGTTCATGGTCTCCACAGTGACCGTCCATGTTTCGCGAGCGAAGGTCATTATTAGTAGAATACACTGATTGTAGATCCTAGTCTTCAGAGTGCTTATACTGATTTTTTTCATTCACTTTCGATAGCGAGAGCGTTTGCAGTTTGTATAGGAGTGACAGAGCGCGCCACCTAGTTGTCTCTTTGTCACTCCTACGCAAATCGCAAACGCTCTCGCTATCGAAAGTGAATAAAAAAACTCAGTATACGCACTCAGTGTTTGAGAAATTTTTAAGTTTTTTACGTCCTAGGCCTAGATTCTGCTAATGCATTGTAGTACAATGACAAATGCATGAACGCGGCAATTTAATTTCATTGCCGCTTTAATCTACGCGCGCAGACGGACCAAACCTTCTAGACGTCAATGGTATAAAAAACATGCCAAGTGACCCGGCCCAGTAAGTATCTGTCATTGAACTGTAATGCACTAGCAGAATCGAAGCACTGGAACTTGCCGAATGCTGCCCTAGAAGTTGTATATGACTCACTTTCACTACGACTCCAGCAAATTGTGTTTTCCGAAAGCAAATGTACGAGTCATTGTAAATTGCTTCAAGTACCTTTGAAAGAATAGTTCCCTTGTTAGAATGCTTGGAAGTAAATTAAAAACATTATTTTACGAGATAACTCAAATATTTATCAATGTTTCATACATTAAAAGGCGTTACGAGCACCTTGTGACATCATAGTTTGACTCAGATTTATACAGCGACTTTTCATACCACGTGGCTGAGTTATTTTTCGGCAGGAGTTATGAAAAGTATTAGTCACAGAGAACATTTCATCATCATCAACCCATTATGTCCCCACCGAGGGGCACAGGTCTCTTCCCTGAGGAAGGTATAGGCCACACTCCACCACGGGGGCCAAGTCCGGATTGGTGGAGGCTTGTAAGACTAGTGGCTGGTCTTACTGTCAGGAGTTTTCAAGCCGCCCTAAGGCCTCATTTAGGAACATTTAATAAGAACATTTATTACGCCATTATTCCTTAAAAATTACTGCAAATCATTTTTTTTTCAAAATATATTAAATACCAAACTATAATGGCCAGCTTTCACATGAAAAAAGAATCATCAAAATCGGTCCACTTAATGAAAAGTTCATAGCGTATCTTTTTTACGTGTCGTAACGTATTTTTTTTTTTTTTAAAAGAATCATATCTTTTTTACAGATCAAATTTGGCCGTTTTTGGCATAAATGCTATCTAGTCCCAGGTTCGTGATGTTAGGTTCTTTGTCGTGGGTCTTAAAAATCACTAGTAACATGAGAGAGAGTTTACAAACCATTTTTGCAAAACGATCACTAAAAAAGATATATTTTGGAAGACCGTACTAGAACCCCCAATTGTTATAATAAACTACGAGTTGTAGTTTCATGAAACTCAGCCCTGACCTTCAGCTATAAGCATAGATAACTAGAATACTGTAGTACCTACTAAAATCTCTATCGGCCTTATAAAAATTAAATCCTCTGAAACATTGCTCAGAGGCAGTTTATTTAGTGTGGTTACATCTTTTCCTTGTACGATCTCTCCAGCTCATACCATTATAATTGGCTTTTATCTAGTGTTTTAAGGAATCTTGTTTTTATAAATATAGGTGGACGAATTTCCTACAGTGACATGGAGACTTGTTGAGGTTGTATTCTAAGTATACATACCTAGTTTGTTTAAGACGAAAAGGTGCATAGCAGCGATTGGGTAAATTTATTGGAATTCCACCACTCACAAAGTAAACACATTATCTTATGTCATTTTTTTAAAGATTTTACGTGCTCAGCTGAGGATGTGTGACCTTAAGCGAAGTCATCCTTGGATGTACAAAAAGCATTGTCACTTCCCGCAGAGATAAAAACCTTAACAACTAGTTTGAAAACAGAGCAAAATTGCTTCAGTTCTACATTATATTTTTTAAGCATTTCGTATTCATATTCCTTTTTACTTTTTCGGGCCTCCCGATTGCGTATTTGGAATCACACAGTCTGACGTATTTCCATATAAACCGACTGTTACTCGTAAAACACTGCCGGTTGGGCATCGCATAAGCAGAAGAGGCACGCGACCTAAAAACAAGAAACAATAAAAACTGATGTATATTAGTAGTTTATACTACACCTGCTTGGAAAGTACCTTGATACTTTATCAAATTTACGGTAGAAAGTACGTCATTGCATATCGAACAAATATGCGGGGAGAAAACGCATCTGAGCGGGAGAGAAAAGTGTATGAAAATCCATTTCTTACGTGGTTTTTCTTTTTTAATTTTGGGTGAGAAAATGCGCCGGTAACCTAAATATCAAAAGCCAAAAAGTTTTTACAGTGAGTTTTTATGGAGATAAAAACTTCATTTTTATCATTTTAAAACGTCATTTTGCGAACTTGGAGAAGTTCGCAAAATGACACTGGCCACTAGCAACAATTTCAATATAAATTTCAATTAGTAAAGATTTCGTTTTTTATTTTCCTTGTAGGTGTAGTATAAAGCACTATGTATCACTCGAGAGAAACTGCGATTCCCGATCTCAGGTGTTTTAAAACCAAACGACACCCTCGACTATAATCGGTCACTTTCTCCTCTCGGTGAACAATGTACTATTTTTTATGTAGCCTTTTATCAGGGCATTGCAGGGCCCATTGCAGGGTACAGGCATTCAATCCAACAGCATTATGCTGAGCGTATGTCCGATTGTCATGCATTACGACTAGCGATGGGTTTTTGCCCGGACATTTACGGACGTATTGAATAAACGCCCAATAACCGTCCATTTATGCCCAATAAACGCCCGATCACAGGGCATTTACTTTATTTGCTAATTACCACAAATTATTACTTAATGCTTCGATCAAATTATGTTTTAGTGTTTGTTTAATGTAAAGTAAAACTGTAACTCGCACTATAAGTAGGTACTTAGTTTTTAAAACAACCATTTGTTATCAATCGATCCTAAAATCGATTCATTATCCGACATCCATCCCTATTTACGATAGTTTATGTTATGATCGTATGTCGTACGTGTCTATTGTCGATGGTCGGGAATTTCCCTAACTAATCGGAGCACAGAAACAAAGTACTCTGAGCACTACACCCGAGCTGCATGCACACACTCATTTCTACGTGCATTTAATTGTGGAAGTGTTTAGTAATCGTCGTCCGCCTGACGAAACTGTTGCGGTGAGTACCTATATACCTACATACCTACCTAATCATTGTATTTTCTTTTCATAATTTAAAGAACTTGTAAATAAGTCGAATTTAATCAACTTCTAATCAAATCGATATTTGAAACTTTTAAAAAGTACCTAAACCGATCAGGGCTGCCAGATGTGAATAAGGCGCGTTCGTACGCCTAGCTTCAAAAAGTCGTATTTTGCAGGAAAATCGAAATAAAAAAATCGTACATCTTTGTAATAATTATTTATTGAAGATTTACTCAGGATTAACCCGGTTTAATCGCGTTTTTTATTGTACGATGAAGTCTACTGCAAAGGCGCTTACTTGTTTGTCTCCTTATGTGTGTGTGTGTGTGTGTGAGTGTGTGTGTGTGTGTGTGTGTGTGTGTGTGTGTGTGTGTTGTTGTGTATATGTGTGTGTGTGTGTGTGTTTAGGGGAAACTTATCTCGCTACGTACTTGGCTCAAAGTATTGTTATTTGTTGTAGCTTCATCATGGGAAGACCAAGAAACCAGAAGATATGGCGATATTTTCAGGAAATTAATGATAAAACCATCAAGTGCCGTTTTTGTGAAAGAGTGTATCAACAGAAACATGTCCTCAAAATGAGTAGACACTTGTTGGTATGCACCAATGCTCCACTCTCAGTAAAGCAACAAGTGAAAGATACAAATGACAGTTATGAACAATCTTGTAGTCAAACCTGTAAAAGTACCAATGAGGTCCCTGAAGATAATAACAAATCATCATTAACAGAGCTATTTGCAAAGGCCTTGTTAATTTCTGGAGCACCGATGTCTATGGTGCAACATCCACTGTGGATACAGTTTTACAAAAAACTGAATTTTAAATTACCTTCCAGAAAGATGCTAGCTACAAAGTACTTAGATAAACTGTACAATGAAATGGCCAAAGAATTGTTCGAGGATTTGGAAGAAGCGGCCTTCTTACACTTGCAATGCGACGGGTGGAGTAATATCCGCAATGAGGGTGTTATCAATTTTTTAATATCCAAGCCGGAAATTGTACTCGTCAAAAGCCTTAATACCGAAGACCAACGCCATACTAGCGAATATTTGTCCAGCGAAATAGAGAAGGTTATGAAATCTCACGGAGAAAAAAAAATTGTAGTACTTATTGGAGACAATGCAAGAAATCTGCAAAAGGCTTTCGATATCTTGCACATCAAATACCCTTCGGTTGTTCCGTTGAGTTGCGCTGCGCATACTCTTAATTTGTTGTGTGCAGATGCAATGAAACTGTCTGTGATTAAAATTTGCATCGATCTTGCGACAGATGTTGTAAAATGTGTAAAAAAAAGTCAAGTGCTCAGTGCAATGCTTACTAAAATCAGAAATAACAAGAACATTGACGGTGAAAGTTTAAAATTACCCTGCAAAACTAGATGGGGGAGCCAAGTTTCGGCACTGAGAAGTGTCCAAGTAAACGAAGCTGCACTTCAAGCTTTGGCAGTTAACGAGCAAGTACAACCATCAAATGAGGTGAAGTCAACAATACTTGATGACAATTTTTGGTTCATGTTGGATCAATGTGTAAAAGTATTGAAGCCAATAACAGATGCCATATTTCAGCTGGAAGGCAATGACCACAACATTAGTAAAGTCTTCATGGTGTTGAAGGACATTAAATCAAAAGTGCAATTCACTTTAGCAACTATATCAATCTTGGAAAGTACAGATAAAGAAATAGTAATGACTGCCATAGAAAAGAGAACCAAACAGGTTATTAAGCCGATACATTATGCTGCATATCTTCTGGATCCTACATCTGTAGGAGTTGAACTCGACCAGACTCAAGAGACTGAAGCGATGGAGTTCATTTACGGTCTTGCGGAGAGTCTAAATATTGATTGCCTAGCTGAGATGGCTCAATATAAGGGACGAGGTGGTTTATGGAGTAAGCAATTTGTCTGGAAGGCTGCCGAAACTGTTGACCCCGTGATGTGGTGGAAGGGGATATGTGGATCCACATCTCTCAGTAAAATAGCACTCCGCATACTAACTGCGCCATGTACATCAGCGGCCACAGAAAGGTCATTCAGCATGCAAAGCTTCATTCACAGTGCAAAAAGAAATCGCCTAACTACCGAAAGAGCAGCCAAGATTTCATTTCTGGCATACAACTGGAATTTGCTAAATAAAAGAGTGGAAAATAGCAATATACTGGATGATGATGTCGCTACGGACGATGACCTGGAAGATATATCAGATATCGAATCTGATGTTGACACGCATGAAACATCCTCAAACGAACCCCAACCATCTACATCCAGAGCATTTGACTTTGTTCCAGTTCAATCACTCGATATACTTAGTGACAGTGATTAGTTAATCGAAATCATTAGTTTTTCCTCACGCACTCAGGGTAAATCCGGTTTATAAATGGTTTGTTTGCTCGTCTTGATTGAAAATTAGGTACCGAACGTGATTTTAATTGATAAATAACTCTAAATTGTACGAAATTGCTTAGTTCTAATTAATTATGTATGAATGACGCACATAATAAATAAAGAATCAGTGATATTTTCGATTATAGATAACTTGTTTTATTTAATAAAATCGTACAAATAAAAAAATTGGCAATCACCTTATTCCTAAATATTATATTTTGGTATAAATACCTAAACCTTATCACTATTTAACGATTACGTATTGATAATTAAAAAAAATGAGAAATTATGGTTTCTGCCCTGTAACTGGACATTTATTTCGGCATAAATTCGTTTTTGCCCTATTTGTCCAATTTATGCCCTTTCCGTCCAGTTGGGTTTAAACCCTCTGCCCATCTCTAATTACGACTGATAGGACCTTGTGTAAACCATAATAGTTTTAAGTTTGTTATAGTCGAGTCCTGTGTACGAGCTGTAATATAATCACTGTATTTCTTGCATGGCAATAAATTACTATTCTTTTTTTCTTTCTTTCATTCTCTATGAGAGAGAGAGAGAGAGAATGGGCTTTATTACCACGCGAACCCAAACCTTAACATAACCAAACGTAAGAAAAGAACAATATTACATAACTTAGAAAATAAAGTACATTCTGGGATTCGAACCCACGGTCTCCCGAATGTGAGGTTCCGCTCCGCTGCCACCGCAATTCGGACCGCGTGTAACTCTGACCTGAATAATTTGATTGACATAATTTTTTCTAAATTTGGTAGTTAAAATAGCATACGTACTCGGTACTATGTTATACTCACAAATCTGCAAAAACTATTGATTTTCTTAAAATAATAATTTTTATAGGTATACAATAAAGTGTTCAATACCATGTACAAGAGGTGAAATGCTTCTTGCATTTGACCTCTCGTCCATGAAGTCAATTCAAATACAGAGAACTAACACTAATGGTTACATTGCAAAGATGCGCATTATGGTAAAGGTCAGCCAGTGCCATTAAATGGCCTTACGAATCAATTTGGCAGTGTCCACTTTTAACACCCAGATTTTTTCGTATTAGCCTAAATCCATATCAATACACATCATCATCAACATCAACCCATTATGTCCCCACCGAGGGGCACGGATCTCTTCCCTTTTTTTTTTTTGTTAACGGGGTGAAATGCTTTGTGCACCATAACCGCCACCCTTGGGGGAGGGCGACGGCCGTGTGTCGGACTCTCCTCTCCTAATAATAGGAGAGGCATACCTCCTAAAACACCACGGGGGCCGTCCTGTCGCTCGTGCAATGGGGCGCCGCCGGATCTCGCAAATGGTGTAACCACAACGCGAATGCGACAGCGGCACCCCGGCGACGTCGACCCGACTCGCAAGGAGTCGGGCCCACCCTCACTGGAGAAGGGGCATGGGCCCCCACCCCCTTCTCCCGTCACGATATCGGACGGCAGGTCCCCCAACTTGCCGTCTGTGACCCTCCCTCAACCGGCGGCGCAAGGTCCGCGCAGCGTCCCCCGCGCCACCGGCTCTCCCGGCGGAGAGGCGCGAGCTCCCCAAGCCTCCAGCTACCGAGGACCCGTTGTGGCCCTCTGACGGATCTCTTCCCTGAGGAAGGTATAGGCCATACACCACCACGGGGGCCAAGTCCGGATTACACAATAATGAATCAATCTTGACATTCCAATTGTGTAAACTGTAAACTGTACAAATTAAAGTGGCATTTCTCGCAAACATGTGATCGGTTCGTAGGCTACCAATAGTGTTAATGAAACCACCATTGCAACGAATCGTCAACTAGTTGCACACTGGTTACAAACCGAAGCTCAGATCTTCTTATCTTCACTTGGCTGTTGTGCTGTGTTTGTGTCAACGATTTGTAATAAGTACATCGCAAGTTTCACAAAACCAGTGCTCAAGATTCGGCAGTGGGTGGTTGAAATTGGTCAAACACAAGCGGCGGTGTGATGCGTTAAGATAACGTGAAATTTATAGTTGACTTACGTCTTAAACCTTTACAATTGGCTAGCGGCACAGTCTTAGAATATATTTCGTATTTAGACTCCGACAATTGCTCCGAATCGTATTTTATGTTAACCGTGCGCCAATTTTGGTCTAACGATACTTCCGGTGTGCTGGTGCCGTTATACACCGCAACTCTGAGGTAGACATGCCTTTGGCAAGGCAGCACCTGAAAAAAAGCAAAACAATAAACACAAAACAAATGCAAAATTTAAACTTTCTCCGACTAAAGTTAAAACATATCTGTTCCTGAAATAGGTAGCTTTTCTAGGTTTCACCGCACGTCATCTTCTAGGGACACTAACTCAGAAAGAGAGTAGGGCTAATTCAACCTCAAAACATATTAATAATATTTGTTTAGTGACACCATTTCATAATCTGTGATTTGTTGGATGAGTCTCCGCCCCAAATATAAGAACATGAAACACTTATGATACAAACCAAAGAAAAAGAAAAAAACAATATTATTTTTATTTTTAAATTATAAAATAAATTAAATTTTTGTTTTCTTAAGATTCGAGAACATAACCATTTCAGTCAGTCCAATAAAAAAAACTTCTACTGAATAGAGTGAATGCTTCAAGAGACCCTTAATAACTATCATTATTAATCATTAATTATTATCAGCCATTTGGTGCCCTCTGCATAGTGAGGCTGGAACGGCTTCCATCATGGGAGGGGTAACAAGTGTATTAAGTAAGTTGTCTAAATGTATGACATTTTTAATTTTATTACTAATTACTTAACCGCGGCTTTTAAACCATCCAGATTAAAGCGTGTTCTAGAGTTTTTGATGTAGATTAGTAAAATACTTCGAAGCACTTCGAAGAACGGTGAATTTATTTCGATTATCTACACTCAGAGGCATAATTAACCGCCCACTTTAATTTTCCGACGTAACTTGAAATATTCATTAGGGAATGATCTGCACTCGCCATGACCTCTCACGTAGTACCTTGATGCCGTGGGTATACCCTATCGAACACGTTTGGGACGTGTGGGATATCTATAAAAATAAAATTCAAAGTCCTGACTGACTGACTCACTCATCAACGCCCAGCCCAAGCCGTTGAAGCTAAGAAGCTGAAATTTTGCACAGAGGGTCTATATAATGTAGGCGAGGAATAAGACCGGATTTTTTTAAAATTCAACCCCTGAGGGGGAGAAAAAGGTTGCCAAAATTTGTATGGGGGGTATGAAGAATGTTGTCTAATTTTCTTGAAACTTAAAATAAATACTCTTTAACACAATTTGGTTGAACACGTGTTTCGCCGTTTTTCTAAATTTAACCCTTAAGGGAGTGAACGAACATTTTAAACTAAAGTCCACGCGAACGGAGTCGCGGGCGAAAGCTAGTAAGTTATAAAAATAGAACAAAACAAAATATTATTAGAAAGTAGAAAATATCAACGATCTCATCAAAAGGTGAAGTAGCTCAGAGCTTGAGATATAGTGCGAACTAGGAATGGATGTCAAATAAAATCTAGAAATGGGTGACGTAATTTTGTTTTTTTTAATTTATAAATTATAAACAGAATGAAGGAAACATTAAAAAAAGTGTTATGATTATACATCATCATCATCATCAGGCTATACCTATTAGTCCACTGCTGGACAAAGCCTTCGCCTAATGAGCGCCATAGCGCCCTGCCTTTAGCTTGCCGCATACGATTATTGCACAATTGTAATTTTGTACTTGTTTAGTACCTACTATACAAGTACTCCGTCCCTCGAGTCGAACTTCTAGGGAACTAATGCATGCGGCTAGAAATAAACGAAACAATAAGCGAAGACCGTCAGCTTAGTTTGGTAGGGCTGTCACTATTGAAGCTCACACGCACTCACACGCTTTAACCAACGGGGATACATGGACGATTTTATTTGGAAACTCGTTTCGTGGAATGGAGTATACTTGGTATCTCTTTGGACTGGACTTGGACAGTGGAAGGTTGGGTGTCGGACTTACAGGAATTCTGATATACTTCTGTTTGTGCCTAGAGCTTATGTCGCCTATGACATGCCATGTCATGTTACCCTTGCTGCTGTCTCCGAATTCCCAAAACTTTGCCGAAGCTAGTCCAGTGCATAGCAGCAGACTCAACAGAAACCTCATGTTGTTTACCGTGGAATTGCCTGCACTGAATTGCGGCCGTACAGCGCCGCATACGGTTTTATCGAAGAAAATTACGCTAAGTGCAAAGTGGATTTTAATGCGGGTTCCGGTTCTACAGTGCGGTTTGAAGATCATGCTCCGTGGGTAGCAGTTTATAGTGGTCGGCCTCATCGCATTCAGGAGCATAGCTCGGTACTAGGTTCAACGAAAAGGGGTTGGCTACTCTAGCAGTTTGCTTTTTATCTAGATTTATGTTCTGTTACCGGCGTCCGTGCATGCAACGACTAATGAATGTCAATGAAGCACAAGTCAAGCACAAGTACTCTTCTGGAATAGAGGCGTCACTTTAATAATTTCCACAAAATAAACAATTTGTATCTTTGTTCTTTATTATAGGTACGTATAATTATTAGGCTCATTATTATACTGTGTTGGTCTAGCTGTACCATGATTGATGACCGTCATCGGGATTCGAATCCCAATAAGGGCTTTGATTTCAATGAACGCTGTTCTTTCATGTTCCGTGCATTTCTTGTCTGATTCCAAAAGCACAGAGTATGCTTGTCCTTGTTTGATATCTAAACAACAAGTGATTGTCATCTTGTCGTTTTAATACGAGTACATAGTTATTTACGATTCATGGTAATCATAAAATAAATCAAGCATAAGCCCTTTTATTAGATAACTAGCTGTTGCCCGCGACTACGTCCGCGTGGGCTTTAGTTGAGTAAAGTGTTTGCAAATAAGATAGGGATACTTTTAGCGCATGCGAAAGAGCTTTCATACTAACTTCGCAACCCCCTCTTATCCCCTTAAGGGATGATTTTCGAAAAACCATTTTACATGTGTTTCAGGACTTTTAATGAAGGACCTTCATATTGAATCTCATTCGAATAACTTCAAAAACGGCAAAGTTTCATTCTAAGTTTGCACCTTCCTTTATCCCCCTTAAGGGACGATTTTTAAGAAACTATTTTACACATGTTTCATAACTTTAAATGAAAAACCTTCGTACCAAATTTCATTCGAATAACTTCAAGAACGGCAAAGTTTCATACTAACTTTGAACCCCCATTTTACCCCCCTTAGGGGATACATTTTCAAAAATACTTTCTTAGTGCTCGCCTACGTTACAAAAGGAACCCCTCTGCAAAATTTCAAGTTTCTAACCTTTATAGTTTAGGCCCTGCGTTGATATGTCAGTCAGTCAGTCAGTCAGCTTCTCCTTTTATATATATAGATAGATTTTCTCCTTGGTAATTTTCTCCTCTCCTTAACCAAGAGCAAGTGGCAAGTGCCACTTGGGTATGTATGTTATGTATGTATGTATGTATGTATGTTTGTTTTGTAAGTATGTATGTGTTAGTTAACCGAATTCAATAAAGGGTTCTCTGTTCGTCTTTATAATTTTTAGGATACGTAGGCCCCAAGTATAATGTAGTTTTGTAGTTATGTAGTTTTGAGCGGCCACCTTCTATAAGTAAAACTCAAATCCATTTAAAATTACTTTAATAAAGTAAGGTTGTTAGTTCTGTAAATTAGATAAGAACCGATCTTTCTACGGAACCATAAACTACACGTGTCCTGATACGCACGTGGTCGGTTTATTAATGTATAGGCAGCGATAATTTCTTACTACCTCTGGCTGGTTTCATTATTTAGAGTTCCGTAGTCAACAAGGAATCCTTGGCCATGTCCGTTCGTCTGTCTGTCCGCAACTTAGAACAAAGAGGATAAGTACTTACTGGAAAGTTGAAATTTAAAATCCGTGTTTACCAAGGAACACTAAAAAGGAACCCATATTTTTTAAGATGTTATGGAAAATTGCAAATTAAATAAATTATTGATTTGTGTAGATATTGAAATTTTACGGTAATTATTAGTATTTTACGCTGAAAATGGAAATAAAGCCCCTGAAAATGAAGTTGTAGTATTGTACCAATTAGATACGCAACACACTACAATGTACGATGTATCATAATAAACTATGAATTGAAGATTGTAAACAAAATATCAGCAGTAGCCTTCTTATTAATCTGTAGGTTAATTGGTTTGGCAATGTATATCGATTTGGCACAGTAAGCTATGAATTTGTATTAGTTCTATAAAATGGCGCAGGTCATTCGGGACCTCTAGGAAATAGCTTCCTTGCTTGTCGATTTTATATTTTTTTACGGAACTCTTAAAAAGAAAAAACACGCAATGGAAACTTTTAACTTTGTTACCTACATATATCAATATTCAATATTCATTGCAAAAACTAAAAGACGCATAGACAGGGTTATTTCAATGCGTTTATTCTTGAAATAGTCAAAACAGAATTAGTGTACTTCTGTAAAAAGTTCTGGACTTCCAGAAACTTCCGGAAAAGTTTCAGCTGTACTGTACTGCAGTGAAACTTCACTTATTTGTAACATAACACTTTAGCAAATGAAGATAATACCAACGGTAGTACGCGACGGAGGTTGGCGGGAAGGGGAAGATCCAGTAGATGATAGCTATATAACGGGGAATTGTATTTTGTACACTCCAAGAAGATGTGATCCGCAGTTCCCTCAGCCTGACCGCATTCGCACAAGGCACTGCACAATGACGGCCATTCTTATTATTAGATGAACATCTAGTCCTTTGAGACGAGCTGTTAATTCATACTTGTACAGGTCTTCGTTGACTGGCTTGGCTCTAAACTCTTGTAAATCGTTAATTTCAACTGGATGAGCTTTGCAAAGATCACACAATCCAGCCGAAGTCTCAGAAATAATCGAATGTATTTTGCCGTCCATCATTGTCAACATTAGATTGTGGTTGATCGTGGTGTTTCCTTAAGTAGTTGGAGTGAGTGGAGTAATATCTGCTTCAAACGCGGCCATTTTGTTCTTCACATTGGATTCTGTATCTCGTATGAACTTGAAAGACTAAGGCCGGGAGTATGCAGTGGATGATGGCCGCTCATTCTCCCAAACGGTCCCTGGTTTCTGCATACCCTTCTGGGATACAGGCGTGAACTTATGTATGATCCATTTGTCTATACTTGACATTTTTCTCAGACTTTAAACGACAATAAATCAAAAACCTTTAGATGACACAGAAACGGTGCTAGTTCTAAATGTACAGTTAAACAGTAAATTTATAAATTTTTGTGCGTGTCCAACTCGAATAATACTGATTCATGTATAGCGCATTTTAAAAATAACCCAGTAGGTAAATATATGTTTTAGTGACTCCAATACAACGCCTTAGGATGACCAAATCGCTGGCGATTACTTAAGGTTGTTGGCTGTCTCATTGGCTTGTCGATCCAAACTATAACCGCATATGCGGAAAGTGTACTTGATGACTTTGCGTATGTAATGCTGACAGTTTGTGTTTTTCTGTCGAAGGATACGTTTGGTTTATTTAAGGGGTTGTGAACATAAAGTTTGACGAACATTAGCCCAGATGACGATTTCTGCAATAGATAAGCTTTATATTAATTCTGGATATTCAAATAAGGTCTGCGTAGACGAGGACGCACACTTCTGTCTCCAAGGGACAAAAATCCCTGAAAGCCTGCGCAGACGAAGGACTTTTGTCCCCATAAAAATCCCTGAATCATTTAAAGAATGTCCACCGGGTACTTGTCACGGAATCAACGCATACGGTGTGCGGTCATTTGTTGTCCGGAAATTGAGTCTTCTTTCTTTCTTCTTCGTCCCGTATCTCATAATGGACTCCCCCGTACTTTTGTCCAGTCCAGTCTCTCGGTGTCCTCGGTAATTTGGGGGACTTTTTGTGCGGGGTACATTTAGTCCTTTGTGTGCGTTATTCGATACAATATTTATAAGAATTGAAGAATTACGCTTCTGTCTAGTGTATTGGGTTGTCAATTTTGTTATTTCCGAAGTATCAAAAAATTTAGATCTTATGTCTTTCACGATTTGGAGTAAGTTAAATGGGATCAATCCACTCATTATTTGAGTTACGTATGGTAGGGGAGCCCAAGAGGGGATTTCGGGAGTTACTAAAGCGCGGCAGATTAACATACAGGGAGATACCTTGTACCAGGTAAAGTACCTTCACCAAATATAAGCCCCATATATATGGTCGCCTGTCAAGGATAAAGGATCAGATTAGTAAAAAAAAATTGATCATCAGAAATTCTCGAGCGCGTCAGATTAAGGTACCCTACCTTAATTACATGCTAAAAAGTGTATATTCCACTAATCTGACAATTTTCGCGTGACGTAGAGAAGTAAGAGGGTTACAAACTTGTAAAAAAAAAACGTTATCTCGACTTTCTCGAGCGTGGCTATTTTTATTTTTATTTTGAAGAAAATAATTCAAGGATAATGAAAAATATAAAATCTGACGAATGGAAATCGTCAGATTTTAGCAAGAAAAAATATCAAGTAAAGTTTAATGCGTGCAGCTGTGGGGAGGATGGGGATGGAATCGAGCCAGAGGACAAATATGATTCTACCGATGAAGAAGATGATGATTAAAAAAAACTACGCAAAAAAATTTAATTTTTTATAATTATTTTCTTATAAATACAAGCATTATGCTGTGTGGTGTCGGCCTAGAGAATAGCACCAACCCAACTCTTCCCGCGGTTGTCGTAAAGGGCGACTAAGGGACACAAAACCGGGGGGTGGGCAGCAGCGCCTCCTGCAGTACAACTCTACCGCACTGCGATCCCCAACCCGCATGCCCAGCGTGGGGATTATGGGCATTACCCCATGATGGCACAACCCAGGAAACGGCCCCCAGTTCCCGGCCGCCTCGCTATTCCTGGCCATCGTGGCAGCGGCCATGGTAACGGCGGGGTAGGGGGTGCTAAGAATCACCGGGCTACCTCAGGCTGCCACAAACATCTGACCCTGGCAACGTTCAACGGACGCACTCTGAGGCTTGACCATCATCTAGCGCAGTTGGAAGTGGAGTTAGAGAACATTAAATGGCATGTTCTGGGGTTATGTGAAGTCCGTAGAGAGGGGGAGGACACCGTAACCCTAGACTCGGGCCATCTTCTCTACTTTCGCGAGGGTGATAAAACATCCCAGGGTGGCGTAGGTTTCCTCGTCAATAAGGCCCTCTCTAACAACGTTGAAGAAATCTCTAGTGTGTCGACCAGGGTAGCGTACCTGATCCTTCGGCTGTCCAAGCGTTACAGCATGAAGGTCATTCAGGTTTACGCACCAACCTCGGCACACTCGGATGATGAAGTTGAGGATATGTACGAAGACATTTCCAAAGCCTTACATAACACCACGAAGGCTCACTTCAACGTTGTTATGGGGGACTTTAACGGCAAGGTGGGAACCCAGAGTGGCAACGAGTCCCGAATAGGCCCGCATGGTTATGGAGTCAGGAATCACAGGGGGCAAATGCTTGTCAACTTCCTTGAGAAAGAAAAACTATTCTTGATGAACTCTTTCTTCAAGAAACAGCCTCAAAGGAAGTGGACATGGCGAAGCCCCGACACTGTGACCAAAAATGAGATCGACTTCATCATGACGGATAGCAAGCATATATTCAGAGATGTCTCAGTGATCAACAGGTTTAATACCGGATCTGATCACCGACTTCTCCGAGGCTCTCTGAATATCAACTTGAAGCTTGAGAGAAACCGTCTGATGAAGTCCACGCTCCGACCAAACCCAATCCAAATCATGGCGGGCACCGAGAAGTTCCAGCAGCTTCTCGGGAATAGATTTGTTGCCTTGGAGCCCACCGATGACGCTGACGAGACGCTACACAATCTGGTCGTAACTCTTAGGGACGAGGGCATCAAGTTCTGCAAAACGCAGCGGACAGGCAAGAAATCCAAACTCTCGGATGAAACTCTCCGGTTGCTGACAAAAAGACGGGAAACCACCCAAGCGACTTCGTCAGAGAGGTCAAACCTGAACAAGCAAATTGCGAAGATGGTACGGCGCGACCTTCGGAGCTCCAACACACGCCTCATTGAAGAGGCAATAGAGCAAAACCGAGGGTCCAAAGTATTCACTCAGCAGCTTGGCAGGAGCCACCTGACGAAGCTTACAACGCACGACGGGAGGACCGTATTGTCGAAGCCGGAGATCTCCGCAGAGATAGAGGATTTCTATGGCCGATTATACGCTGCACATGCCCCTTATTCCCAACGAGACGACCAAGATTCCAGAGCCACCCTGACGCGCCACTACACCGACGAACTGCCTGACATCAGTCAAGACGAGATCGTGCTAGCTCTGAGGCAGCTTAAAAATGGAAAAGCCCCCGGTGAGGACGGAATAACATCAGAGCTCTTGAAAGCTGGAGGAGCCCCTGTTATACAGGAATTACAAAAGCTCTTCAACGCCGTCCTTCACAGTGGGAGAACTCCAAAGGCATGGAGCGGGAGTTTGGTGGTGCTCTTTTTTAAGAAGGGTGACAAGACTCTTCTTAAAAATTACAGACCCATCTCGCTCCTGAGCCATGTCTATAAGCTGTTCTCACGAGTGATCACGAATCGTCTCGCCAGAAGACTCAACGAGTTCCAGCCGCCGGAACAGGCCGGGTTTCGCGGAGGATATGGCACCATAGACCACATTCACACAGTGAGGCAGATTATACAGAAGACCGAGGAGTATAATCAGCCCCTGTGTCTTGCTTTTGTGGACTATGAGAAGGCCTTTGACTCTGTCGAAACCTGGGCTGTTCTGGAATCCTTACAGCGATGCCAAGTAGACTATCGTTATATCGAGGTGTTGAGATGTCTGTACGAAGCCGCCACCATGAGTGTCCAAGTACAGGGCCAGCAGTCTAAACCTATCCAACTGTGCAGAGGAGTAAGACAGGGGGATGTTATATCCCCGAAACTGTTTACAAGCGCGTTGGAAGACATGTTTAAGACGCTGGACTGGAAAGAAAAGGGCATTAACATAAACGGCGACTACATCTCACACCTGCGATTCGCAGATGACATAGTCTTAATGGCGGAGTCGCTAGAGGAGCTGAACCACATGCTGGCCAGCCTAGCATCAGCCTCGCGACGCATCGGTCTTGGTATGAATTTGGATAAAACCAAAGTCATGATCAATGGTCACATTGATCCAATACCGGTCGTCGTACATGGTCACCTACTCGAAATCGTTTCCGAATACACTTACCTCGGGCAGATTCTGCAGTTAGGTAAAAACAATTTCGAGAGGGAGGCCAAGAGGAGGATCCAGCTGGGCTGGGCAGCGTTTGGGAAACTACGCCGGGTCTTCTCGTCATCCATACCGCAATGCTTGAAAACGAAAGTTTTCAATCAGTGTGTCCTACCTGTTATGACCTACGGAGCCGAGACATGGACACTCACGAAAGGGTTGGTCCACCAGTTTAAAGTCGCTCAGCGAGCTATGGAGAGAGCTATGCTCGGAGTTTCTCTGAAGGATAGGATTCGTAACGAATACATCCGACAGAGAACCAAAGTTATCGACATAGCTCAGAGAATTAGCAAGCTGAAGTGGCAGTGGGCTGGCCATATTTCGCGAAGAACCGACAACCGCTGGGGTAAACGTGTTCTTGAGTGGAGACCGCGACTCGGCAAACGTAGTGTAGGACGCCCTCTAACCAGGTGGGATGACGATCTGCGAAGGACTGCAGGCAGATGCTGGATGCGGCAAGCCGAAGACAGGGCGCTATGGCGCTCATTAGGGGAGGGCTATGTCCAGCAGTGGACTAATATAGCCTGATGATGATGATGATGATGACAAGCATTATACTTAAGAAACCTCTACTTTTTTATTTGCATGCTATTTCTTCAGCTTTTGAATTAATTAAGTTCAATGATGTGAAATATATTTGAAAAAATTTTTTTTTATTGTCAGATTAGGCGAATCCCGCTAGATAATCGTCAGATTATGAGACAGCACGTCTAGGGCATTAAGAAGAATCATATATATATTAATCTGACGCATTCGAGTATTTCAAAATGGCGAATTTTTTTTGCACATTCTAATAATAATCCAAATCGTCAGATTATTATATACGTGCTTTTTTTTAGGTGCAAATAACATCCCCTTAGAAAATCTGACGCGCTCGATGAATTTTTTTTTTCATTTTCAACTCTTACGTACGACCACCCCCATCATTGAAACAATCAGATTAACATACGTACATTTTCAAAAATACACAGGATATAGATGCTATCAATATCTGACGCGCTCGAGTATGTCCATGCAACAGTTTCTTTTTAACATTTTTGAAAATCTATAGTCGCTCCCCCCCCCCGATGAAAAGGTATATATTATATGACATTTTTTTCTTCTTATCATCTAAACTTCACAATAAATGACGCTCGAGTAATTCCTCCCGATTTAGCATCATGGGCTCCCCTACTAGTAGTAGCGTCGCAGGCTCTGCTCTGATTTGCAGAGTTTAAGACTATTCTTACGGATCATGCGGTCTCGCTCGCATTATTTAACATTTTTTATTGTTTTAATAAAATAAAGAAACATTTGATGAATGTGTTCTGAGGGCATGAATAACAACATCGCGAACATTTCAAATCTATTTTCCTTTTCCTATTATACAAATAGATAGAGAAAGTGTTCTCTGAAATTGTACATAAAAAAGGAAATTACACTAGTATTCCTTACGTAAGTTTTCTTTTTTTCCTATACGTAGTTTTAATAAAGAAACGTGGTTTCCAAAATTATTAATTTTAATTTAATAGGATAAAGGAAACATGTCTTGAATGTCCGTAATTTTATTGTCTATCAAGCCTTCAAAACATATTCATCAAAAGTTTACTAATTTTATTACGATTATAATAAAAGAATAATATAAATGCAAATAATATATATGCTCCACGTAAGAGCAGCCTTAATAAATGGAAGTTCCACATAACACAATCACTTCGCAAACTAGGACCCCCTCTGCTATCAACAAGCAAAGACATCACAAACGTGGAAATACACCCAGACTGACCACCTACCATCGAGACAGCCAAGGTTATTGATACTGGGGTTATTAAGTTCAGAGCGCATCGGAAACTGAAAAACTATTTTAAAATAAAAATAAATATTTGTGATGGTCACAAGATGACGATTATTGATGATAATCATAGGCCTTCGCGTCTGTTACGGACGATTCAAACAGTGCCTAAGGACACAGGACTTGACACTTCTTTGAGTGACTGAAAAGTCCAATTCGAGAGCGGCAGGCCCTACCGCATGTAGGACATATAAAAAGAAGGTCCATAGTCAAGGTATTTGAATAATACTGAACTAATACAATAGTAGTGATACTTACTACAGGTATATGAACATTGGTCTCATATTGGTCAAGGCCAATTACACCTGTGGCAAGCCAGGCTCCATATTTGGCTACTTTGTCTCCCCAACTCCATTGATTAAGCAAATTGGCAGAAACGGATACTGTAGAAAAAACCAAGACTATAATAACTCGAAGATTCATTGCAATATCTCAAGCCAGACTCTTTGATAGCTGATTGCTCAAAGATTACTGATTGTGTTACTGCACACCTCGTCGGATTTAAACAGTAATTTATAATTAACAACCTGCTTCAAGTTAATTAGGTTTTTAAAAACTCACTACAAAAATTCGCTTCACCGCCAGTGCTAAATAGAAATGTGGGGTCGAAAATTATTACCTAATCACAGCGCATGAAGTCATCATCATCAACCCATTATGTCCCCACCGAGGAGCACGGGCCTCTTCCCTGAGGAAGGTATAGGCCATACTCCACCACGGGGGCTACGTCCGGATTGGTGGAGGCTTGTAAGACTAGTGGCTGGTCTTACTGTCAGAAGTTTTCAAGCCACCCTAAAGCCTCTGACTTGGCTTTACGACTGCCATCTATCGACGGCAGCCAGCACCAACTGCTTAACGTGACTTGCGAAGCACGGAACCGCTCGGAAAAATGCCACTAGCGTTAGTCATAGACAGTGACCCAACGATGGACTGAACGCCCTGTATGTTGCTTAACCTTAGTGATCGTTTAAGATCACTCAGGCAGCCCAGGCTAAGAGCGCATGAAGTGCGCCAGGCTAGTTTAGGAATGGACTCTCGCAGCTCGCGAGCTTTTCTTCAACTTCAAACACTAATTTTATTATGATTTTATTGTTGTAAGCAACTATACGTTTCACTATAGAACATCTTGACAGAAATTAGAAAGCAAATTAGTAAAGAAATTAGAAATCAGATAATTATAATAAATAATAATATTAGTATTTATAATAATTATGATTATCTACGGAACCCTCCGTGGCCAAGACCGACTGCTCCTGTCCGGTTTTTTTAATTAAAATCCGAATTACGAACGTATGTGGAGGAATCCATTTCGCACGTCTTATTACCTTTTACCTTTTTTTATTTGACTCCCGCGCAGTTTCTTTATTATACAACAGCAAGTTATTTGTTCTTACAATCTTTTTACTTGATCATCCCTAGGGATAAAAGAGCTATTTTGGTCCATGTTTACGAGAGCTAAACTAGCTCTCCTTGAGAATGGGTGTGATAAAACCACTTTTAGTATAACAAAACTTTTAATATTATGGATGGTTATTAATTATTTAGTGTATCATAATAGCCATCGCCAAAGGGTGAACGTTTTTTTGGTTTATCCGTCAAAACGACAATCACGTATGTGGACATCGTGCTGGATCCTGAACCATAATCAATGTTGACAACTTGTTTTTCCCGGCTGAAGGTCACTTTGGGGCCACTGACTGGGTTAAAAACGTAAACCTTTACGTACATCCTCTCAGTTGGTGGTTCCTGCAATAGATAATATGTATACTTTATCTTAGAGGAGCTAATCTGGCAAACGTTGATTTGTCATATTAATTAGCCTAAGACCTATATACAGGGTGTCCCAAAACTCAACGTCAAGCCGGAACCGGGTGAAAAGTCAAGTCATACTGGTTATGAGAAAAATATAAAAAATTGCATGAACTTAATTATAGGCATTTAAAAACAAAATTTAAAAATCAAAAAACAAATTGAAGAATCCTGTTGCCACAAATCTTTACTTTTTTTTTTGTTTTGTAACTCTGAATAATGCTTCTTTAAACTGTTAACAAAATTTCAAAACCAGCTGCTCCAGCTTGGAAGAAAAGGAGACTTTAAAAAAAAATAACTATAAAAAATTGCCCAATTTTAATTTTAGTTTTCATTATGTTTGTGAAATTTCTTGAATAAATAAAAATTATTGTACTTAAAATGAAAAAATCGATGTTTTTTTATATTTTTCTGATAACCAGTATGACTTGCCTTTTCACTCGGTTCCGGCTTGAAGTTAAGTTTTGGGACACCCTTTTTTTTCAGTCCGAAGTATGCGGTCCCATTAGCCCAAATTTGGTTTCCGGCAAAGATTTTTTTGGTCTAATGAATGAGATATGTCACGTGGTTATTGGTATCAAGGACCATTTCGTCCGGTCCTCCTTTGTGGTCTATAAAAACCTCATAGATAATTTGTTTTGATTGTCCAGTATGAAATTAGCTATTCGGGTCAAGAGTCGATTTTTTTAACACACTGCGTATACAGTGTGTTAAAAAAATCGACTTACTATGGGTATTACTTATTGTATTACTTACTATGGGTATGCGATAATTGGTATTATATTGAAAAGGGCTTATATGTCCAATCCCAAGCCAGGCGCCATGTTTGGCTGATTTGTTACCAAACTCCCATATTTTAATCAAGCCAGTAGATACAAATACCGTAGAAAAAAAATATATTATCAAAGCTTGAAGCTTCATTGTGAAACTTGAAGGCTGGTTGCTCACAGATTGCTGATTCGTAATGCATAATGCAGATGGGCCTTATTTTATCGGTTATAGGTACCCTTAATTAAAAATCAACTTCAAGGTACAGACGATAGCACATCACGTTTTACAAGCGTAGTACATTCTGCTCGGTTAAATGACGAGTGACTTTGCAACAAAAATGTTAAGGTAGACCTGATGTCGAATGTATCTAATTATGTTTTTAAATAAGTACTCGTACCAACTCCACAGCGTGAGCGAAAAATTTGTTCCACCGCGATGCTGAACGGAATGTGTAACAACACTTTTTAATTGAAATATGTGAACATTATCACTCTCCAAAATTGCAGCTTTATATACGTATTATATTTAAGAATAAGTTTCTCATTAGGAAGTCGATAACTCTAGTCACAGATCTAAAACTAGGGTCATAAATGAAACGTAATTTAGCTTTCTTAACCTTAATAAAGACTTACAGCTAAACTTAGCATAATGTACACTTTAGTAAGAAATAAATAGCTAATTAGCAGTTTTTACTAGTAGAGACTAGTTGAATTAAATATTCACATTCAATTCATAGGTTGATAAACATAAGAAGCTTAGTTAAATTCAAATTACGCATGTCAGTTATCAAATAGCAAATGAGTCAATGTACACTTCGCCTCAATCATTAGTATTGAATAGGTCAAAGATGAATGTTGACAACTGAGTTAAAATTAGTGCACACACACAACATATACGTATTTATAAATAAATAGATAGATAGAGAACACTTTATTTGTACATAAAAAAGGAAATTACACAGGTATTTCTTAATCTAAGAGTACAGACGGCGGCCTTATCGCTAAAAGTGATCTCTTTCAGATAAATTTTGGATGGACTGGAGAAAAATATTGGAGAAGGAAGTACCTAGATGTAAAAGATAAAAAAAATAAAAAAATTCTGAGATACATCAATTACACTTGCCTAATTAACCAAGTATTTCTCAACAAAATCGTTGAACTAAATTGTGTGTGAAAAATCGCATTACGTCGCTTAGGTCCAGCTGGGACACGGATGTTTAACTGAGCTAAGACATCTGGACAGCGGACTTAGCAGCAGAAAAAGGAGGCCATAAACCTTCTGTTTGTTTTTTATTTTTTCTTATTTGTTTCTGTTTGTTTTCTTAATGAACTCTAAAAACAACTTCACTGCCACTATCTGAGTTTGGGGCTTCTAGACGGGCCATCTTTTCACGAAAATGTATACCTAGCTGCAAGGGTACTAGCTGGTAGCATCAGCCAGATTTACGGCTAGACTTTGCAATACTCTGCAATATTTTTAGTATAGCCGGGATACTCGTATAATGCCAAATATTTTTTGTATATCCGATGAATGTTTATTGTTTTAGCCGTATAGCCGAAACGATCGCTTTGCAATCGAAAATACTGCAATATTTTTCAGCTATATTATTGCTGTCTCGCTTTACGGCCTAAGTGCATCCCTTTTTCATGCTACGTGATGTTTGTCACGATGAGTTGAGTTCGTCCGCCATTGCAGCTAGCCAAGCCACGTATGTAGCCCGTGTAAAGACAAAATAATGAGCCATATACTGTTGCAAATATATTTCCGAGATAACTACAAATTTTTCAGCAATGTGCTGCATTAAAATGTTTTTTGTATTTTCGGGATATAGTCGGCTATGATGTAGCCACGTTGTTATTGGTGAAGTTAATAACATCAGCCACTAGACTTACAAGCCACCACCAATCCGGACTTGGCCCCCGTAGTGGAGTATTGCCTATACCTTCCTAAGGAAAGAGACCCGCGCCCCTCGGTGGGGATATAAATGGGTTGATGATGATATTATATTTTTTTTTTTTTTTTTTTTTTTTTTTTTTTTTTTTTTTTTTTTAGACAGTCACTTGAACATTTTAATTCTGATGTGATTGACCTAAGTTTCTTGTTGAGGATGGACTGCTTACAGCAAAGGAAAATGCGTCGTGTTATATTATTGTGCCACGCGGGCGTCGGTGCGGCGGTGAAATATGTACAATTAAAAATTTGAATTGGTGCCGCGGTTAGAGGAAGGGCTTAGGAAAGGGCAAAAAGAACAGACTAACTTAAAAATAATAAAGCTGCGGCGGGACACAGATTAACGCTAATCCGCACATGCGCAAAGTCCTACTGCACCGACGCGTGTGATGTCACGCTTTAATATCTTCACACAATTGCCAATAGATGGCGATACGCAAAAAAAAGGTTTAAATTAATATTATTAAAAAATAACAATACATCGTCTACAATTCCACCCCCTTAGTGCTGAGAAGCAGCACTACAATCACTGAACCTCAAGCAACGCAACTCTAGTGACGGGGCGCCGAAGTACCTTGCCAGTGCGGGTGCGAATGTCAACCATGCGCACGCGACCGTCTCCTCCAGCGTGTGTCGCACTCACTATCCCGTGTCCCCATGAACCGCGCTCTAAATTAGGCTCTACGATAAGCACGTAATCACCCACTGACAATGGTTTCGTTTCTCTGCACCACTTTTGCCTAGGTAGTAATGTCGGAAGGTACTCTTTGAGCCATCGACTCCAAAACATATCAGCGATTCTTTGAGCAATGCGCCATCGTTTACGTAGACAGAGATCCGCGTTTTCGAATTTACCATAAGGGGAACCATTAGAAGAGGTACCAATCAGAAAATGATTAGGGGTCAAAGCCTCGGGGTAGTTAGGGTCGGTTGAGACATGTGTTATGGGACGGCTGTTAACTAGTGACTCTACCTCCGCCATCAACGTGGATAACGTCTCCTCGTGCGGGGCTCGTTCCTTGAGTACAACCTTCAAAGCACTTTTGACAGTACGTACCATTCGCTCCCATGCGCCACCCATCTCAGGAGCACCGGGAGGTATAAAACGCCACTCTATTCCTCTCACCGTTCCATCTTCTTGTAGCCGGCTTAAATTTAGTTCCTGAAGACTACGTTTGAGTTCCGCATCAGCACCCCTAAAGTTAGTACCATTATCAGAGTATATTGTTATTGGTGAAGTTAAAAACGGTGGTAGCTTTTACTGCATTTATTAAAAGAAACTAAACACACTGCATAGGTACATGAAAAAAAATGCAAGGACGCGCCGTGTATGCACTCACTAGCGACAGAAGGCGGACTCCTCAAAAAAGGAATGAAAATTGAGACAAAAAAAAATGACTGAGCGAGACGGAGCTACGCCTCTACACGGACGAGCTTCGTATCGCTTAGACCAATAGACTTTCGCGCGCGTCCAGAATCATAACATCATAAAAAATACTTATCAATTAGCTATCTTTTATTAAGCTCGTCCGTGTAGAGGCGTAGCTCCGTCTCGCTCAGTCATTTTTTTTGTCTCAATTTTCATTCCTTTTTTGAGGAGTCCGCCTTCTGTCGCTAGTGAGTGCATACACGGCGCGTCCTTGCATTTTTTTTCATGTACCTATGCAGTGTGTTTAGTTTCTTTTAATAAATGCAGTAAAAGCTACCACCGTTTTTAACTTCACCAATAACAAATTGGTCCCGATGTATTGTTATTTTTTAATAATATTAATTTAAACCTTTTTTTTGCGTATCGCCATCTATTGGCAATTGTGTGAAGATATTAAAGCGTGACATCACACGCGTCGGTGCAGTAGGACTTTGCGCATGTGCGGATTAGCGTTAATCTGTGTCCCGCCGCAGCTTTATTATTTTTAAGTTAGTCTGTTCTTTTTGCCCTTTCCTAAGCCCTTCCTCTAACCGCGGCACCAATTCAAATTTTTAATTGTACATATTTCACCGCCGCACTACCAATTTGTTATTGGTGAAGTTAAAAACGGTGGTAGCTTTTACTGCATTTATTAAAAGAAACTAAACACACTGCATAGGTACATGAAAAAAAAATGCAAGGACGCGCCGTGTATGCACTCACTAGCGACAGAAGGCGGACTCCTCAAAAAAGGAATGAAAATTGAGACAAAAAAAAATGACTGAGCGAGACGGAGCTACGCCTCTACACGGACGAGCTTCGTATCGCTTAGACCAATAGACTTTCGCGCGCGTCCAGAATCATAACATCATAAAAAATACTTATAGGTACATGAAAAAAAATGCAAGGACGCGCCGTGTATGCACTCACTAGCGACAGAAGGCGGACTCCTCAAAAAAGGAATGAAAATTGAGACAAAAAAAAATGACTGAGCGAGACGGAGCTACGCCTCTACACGGACGAGCTTCGTATCGCTTAGACCAATAGACTTTCGCGCGCGTCCAGAATCATAACATCATAAAAAATACTTATCAATTAGCTTGCGGATTAGCGTTAATCTGTGTCCCGCCGCAGCTTTATTATTTTTAAGTTAGTCTGTTCTTTTTGCCCTTTCCTAAGCCCTTCCTCTAACCGCGGCACCAATTCAAATTTTTAATTGTACATATTTCACCGCCGCACCGACGCCCGCGTGGCACAATAATATAAAAAAAAAAAAAAAAAAAAAAAAAAAAAAAAAAAACACGGACGAGCTTCGTATCGCTTAGACCAATAGACTTTCGCGCGCGTCCAGAATCATAACATCATAAAAAATACTTATCAATTAGCTATCTTTTATTTCTGAACACAAATACAGAACATTCGGAGCACGTCGCTAACATTCCCCACCCTAGTGCTGGTTTAGCACTCGTCAGCTACAGGGATTCGAGCGACGCGCGACGCGGACCTTTTAAACGTAGACGACTCTGTCTTTACTTCGACCAATCTGACCCTGCCATCCTTACCTGGGAAGACACTCTGCACTATGCCTTTCTGCCAGATGTTCCGTGGGGCGCTAGGTTCGACCATTAAGACTAAGTCACCCACCTGCAGAGGTCGTTGCTCCTGGGTCCATTTTTTCCTTGGCAATAAATCAGGAAGAACTTCTCTGACCCACCTACCCCAGAACATGTCAGTCAGTCGTTGCGCCTTACGCCACTGCTTGCGTAAGTACAAGTCTGAATCATCAAAGGTACCAGGTACCGATAGATTTGAAGAGGCTCCTATAAGAAAATGATTCGGAGTAAGTGACTCATTACTCCCCGGCTCTACTGATACGTGCATCAAAGGGCGAGAGTTCACGATGTTTTCCACCTCAGCCATCAGTGTGAGCAGAGTCTCGTCCTTTGGTGCACGCTCCTTCAGGATCACTTTCAACGAAGTCTTAACACTTCGTACTAGGCGTTCCCACGCCCCACCCCAGTGTGGACTGGCCGGTGGAATGAACGTCCACTCTGCTGCATTATTGACAGCTTCTTGTCTTAACAATCCTTGATCCAGCTCTAAAATAGACTTCTTTAACTCGGTGTCGGCTCCTCTTAGATTTGTTCCATTGTCCGAGAACATATGACGCGGCCAACCACGCCTCGCCGCCATACGGCGGAGCGCCATAATAAACGAGTCCGTTGTGAGGGAATGGACGAGTTCCAAGTGAACCGCTCTTACTGTTAGGCAAGTGAATATCACCCCATAACGTTTTAATCGGCTGCGTCCAACGGTGGCCTCCATAGGCCCGAACAGATCGACGCCACAGAAGGTAAAAGGTCGGTGATGATGTGCCACGCGCGCGGCAGGTAAATCTCCCATTCTGGGATTTTCTGGTTTGGCGCATTTTATTCTGCAAAACATACACTTCGATGCAACATTTTTTACTGTAGGTCTCAATCTGATTATCCAATATTTTTGTTTCAGGTCGTTCACTACAGCTTCCCGACTTCCATGTGCAGCCCTGATGTGGAAGTGTCTCACTATAAGTTTGGTCACGTGATGATGTCCGTCTAAGATTGCAGGTCTTTTTATTTCAGGTTCAACGTCAGTCGCAGCATCGATGCGGCCGCCACTTCGAAGTACGCCGTGTTGATCCAGGTAAGGAGACAAGCTGACAATTCTACTATTTTTCTGTAAACTTTTACCGGTTTTTATAGCAGCAATCTCTCCTCCGAAGGACTCCGCCTGTGCGTGCCTCAACAACAAATGCTCGGCCCTCACCATCGTGTTGCAGTCAACGGCGCAGTCATTGGTAAGTTTTTTACATTTATCAATAAATTTTAATACAACAGCTGTAGACCTGAGCAATCGCAGCCAGGACGAAAATCTATCCGGGTCTGGAACGGGTAAGTACTCAGGTGAGGACCTAATTAAATTAATGCATTCTAAATTGTCTATCTTTTCAGGATTCAAAATATGATGCGGCCATGAAGATTCATCAAAGTGTAAAAATGTGGGCCCATTTATCCACTCGTTTGTAAATACATCATAATTAAATACCTCTCTAGTAGCAGCGTCGGCGACGTTAAATCTCGTTGGTACATACCGCCATTCTTGAATGCACGTGAGTTCATCTATTTCGCCCAACCGGTTTGCTACAAAGGTTTTATAGTTACGCGCGTCATTACTTATCCAATGCAGAACAGTCGTTGAGTCGCACCAAAAATATCTCACTTCAGGGCGAAGTTTGTGCTCGGAAGTAATAGTATCAGCTAATCTGACAGCTAATAAGGCTGCTTGCAACTCCAAGCGCGGAACTGTTGTGGGTTTCACTGGTGCGACCCTACACTTACTAGCAATAAAGGTTACTTTAATTTCCCCGTTATAATCCGTCCACCGCCAATAAGCTACAGCACTAAATGCTTTGGTAGACGCGTCACTAAAAACATGTAGTTGTAGGTTTTTATAATTTGTACCTACCATAGCACTATCTACCCCACTCGGCGGGACGGCGCAATTATTATTATCAGGCTGCGCTGCGGCCTTCAACGGAGTAGCGAGCGTCACCGGTGGCGCGCTCCGCGGGCGGGGGCACGCGAGAGGTGTATGGGGCGCGGCCGTGGCCGTATGTGGCGGGCACGCGGCCGCCGCGGGCAGCGGGTTTGGGCACGCTGGTGGCACGAGCAGCTGGTCCAGGCCCGCGGATGGTGCGTGCAGCGGATGCGGACTCGCGTGAGTGGCGAGCGGCGGGCGCTGGCACGCGGGAGCCGCAGGGAATGCACGGGTCGTGTGTGGCGCGACCGCCTGCATTGGGTTGTCTAAATTAACTGTGACGGTGCTTTGATAGCACCTAGGTATACGAATGTTACTGACACCTTTCAGTAGGTGAATCCACTCGCGCCATTTACTGAAGATTTCGTCAGGTACCGATTCGTCCCATCCAATATTTAATCTCCAAGCGTCTTGAAGGATGATTTTTCCTTGAATGGTTACAGGGGCTAAAAAACCAAACACATCGAATATCGACATAACTACTTTAAGTATTAATCGTTTTGATGGCTTTCGCTCACCCGTCATGACGTCGCTAGGGATTTTTTTCAGGGATAAATCGAAGCCCAACTCGTCTTCGCCTGGATACCACATTAAGCCTAATGTGCGCTCACCTTCGTACTGTTGTCCGACTTTAAATCTTATGGCAGCGGTTCCTGAGCTTTCATTTGGAACTCTCTCCAGCACAGCTTTACTATTGCTGGTCCAGTTTCGGATTTCGAACCCACCCTGTTTGTGAATATTCGCAACATTGTTTACCATTTCTATTGCTGTGGGTTCGTCCGGCAAGCTGTCCAGATAGTCGTCCATGTAGTGTTGAGAGACAACGGCGGCTACAGCGGACGGCATCGCAGATTGAAAACGCAGTGCGTTTAGGTTTTTAATGTATTGCGCAATAAACGGTGAGCAATTCGCCCCGAAGATCAATGACGTCATTGCGTAGGTACGTAAACTAGAATTGTTTTTCCAGAGAAATCTGAGAGCATTTTGATCCTCGGGACGAATTTTGACCCTTAAAAACATGTCTTTAATGTCTCCAGCGACAGCGATTTTGTTCTCTCTAAACCTTACTACAATGCCGAACAGCGAATTAAGGAGATCCGGCCCAGTCAGCAAATAGTCATTCAAGGACAGACCATTGGTTTTAGCCGCGGCGTCAAAGACGAGGCGTAGCTTTTTTTTATTGGGGTTATCGACCCCGAAGTGAGGTAAATACCAAGTCTTCGCAGTAGGCTGCGTGTCAGTCAGCTCGTGGGCAAAATCATTTTCAAATAAATGATTCACACGTTCTACATACCTTTCTCCGTACTGTGCATCGGCTGCTATTTTCTTCTCCACACTTTTCAGTCTTGACAGCGCATGGGGATAACTGTCGGGCATTTTACAGTTGTCATCCTTCCAGGGCAGCCCGACCGACCACCTGCCATCAATAAGCTTCGCCGTCCGATCGAGAATGGAACGAGCACGCTCATCATCTTTGTTCAAACGAGGCTTACCTTGTATGCCGAGGCTTTCGATAGCAAAGTAGTGACGTACCTCGTCATGTAGGGCCTGCAGTTCCCGGTCGGAATCGTGCGCGTCCACTAGCAGCATGGTCGCATGCGCGGCGGCGGCGCTGCGCGACGCGGCACCGGCGCTCGCGCGCCGCTCGACTCGCACACTACCGTGCACGCACCAGCCCAAGGGAGTGAGAGTAGCAGACGGCTCATTCGGTTTACCTAAGCTTACGTCAAGCGGTACCAATAAGTGGTAGTTATCCTGGCCCAATAAGACTTCGGGCTTACATTCACTATCACAGAATAGCTTATCTTTAAGTTTTTGTAAGTTTTCATAATAGTCGCAATTTACAACACTTGCGTTTTGTTTTGGTAAGTTAAGGTTATTGACACTACGAGCGTTTATAGTGTATTGCTTATTGCTAGTTACACCCGACACGTTTAAAGTCATGATTGTAGCCTGTACAACCAACTCGCTGTCGTCCCAGGCGCCACGCACCCGCATGGTTTCCGAGCGCCCACGTAATCCGGCGCGCGCCGCTAACTCGGCGCTAATAAGCGACACAGTGGACCCATCGTCGAGAAGCGCGTACGACTCAATCGCTCCATTGGGTCCATGAACTTTAATCGGCACAACTTTGAGTAAAACTTTGCAATTATTGTTCCCTTGTATATGTGTAACTGTACTCACAGAGTCCTCCGTAGGTAAATGCTCCGGCGGCGGCAGAGGCCGGTTTACACCGCCCGGTGCCAAGCCTGCCGGCGCGCGTTCGTGGCTTACTTTGTAGTGAAGTAAACGGTGGTGCGCCGCGCCACAGCCATCCTTATCGCAGGCGGGCGCGGGACAGGTCTCGCGGTCGTGCCGCGACACCAGACACTTGTAGCAGATTCCGTGCCGTTTTACATGTTGCCACCTATTCCTGCGTAACGCTCGTTTAAACTGATTGCACTGTGTTAACACATGTCGGGAGGTGCGGCAGTAAAGACATTTATCACTGACTTCGGATTGTACTAAAACTGTAGCACTGTTTCCGGTTTGTCTGTACGTATTGAGACGATCGCTGATACCACCTAGGCTGAGGCTGATGGATGTGGTTGAAATCTTGACTGCTTCCTCATGCAGAAACTCGGATAAAATCTCTAGTCGAGCTTTCTTGCCTTCCCTTATCAGCGGGTAACTATAGTCTGACCACTTGGCTATCAGTATCGTAGGTAGTTTGGATAACACGATAGTTGCTATGCTCATTCCCTGAAGGTACTCTCCTTGACCAACGGCGTGTACCGCGGCTATAACGTTATTCACCTTCACAGAGAACTGAACTATATCTTTGTGATATTCCGTAGACATAGGTTGCAGTTTCTTTATGTCTTGCATTATCTTCGAAATGATGATGTCCGGGTTACCAAAACGCAGCTCTAAAGTTGACATCACTAAGTCTGGCGATGTACTTCCAATGAGGAGAGCTGTAACTGCTTCCTTAGCAGGACCGTGTAGACACTTTCGAAGTCTCCATAAATTTTCTTTCGGGCTGAACCCACATACCTCCGTCGACTCTTCATACGCCAACTTAAAGTGAAGCCATTCCAGTGGGTCGCCAGAGAAGGCTGGTAGCTCCTTCGGCGTGCAAATGCGACTTAGTAAGTTGCTGTTTGGCTCTCTTGGGGCGGAGGCAGAGGCAGAGGCGGTGGCTAGGTCCTTGATCGCAGACACCAGCATGTGGATCGTTCCATCGGCAGCGCCGGCGACGTCAGAGGCTAACGCCGGCGGTGGGTTCAGCTCACCCGGTTTAGTACCATGATCGTGGGTTCGCTGCTGATCCTGTTGGGTCTTATCCAACCACTTCTCCACCTCGATGTCGGGATCGGTATCCGTGTGACCTTCATCGTGTGAACTGTATTCCAATTCCGCCATATCTGCTGCTAATTTTTTATCGATTAACTGCATTTGTATCTTGGCTTTTTGTTGAGCCGCTTCCAGTTCTAGTTTCTTTATCCGTGCGAACACTGATGACGTAGATCGTTTCGACTTGTAGGAACGCGAAGCCGGTGATGGCGGGGGTAGCGGATGACTTTCCGTTTTCGTGCTGCCACCCATAAAAACTGCGGTGCGATCCGTTTTCGGTGAGTCGTGAACGATATTCTGGCTCACTGCCGTATCAGTACGCGGGATGGTCGGATTTTGAATTTGCCGAGACACGGCGGCGTCGGTTGCGTCCATCTTGTTTTCACGTTGAAGCGCGCTGCGCGTTTTCACCATGCCGTTTTGACTTCGATTTGCGGCGATTCGCAGATCCGGCTCGAAGGACCAATTTGTTATTGGTGAAGTTAAAAACGGTGGTAGCTTTTACTGCATTTATTAAAAGAAACTAAACACACTGCATAGGTACATGAAAAAAAATGCAAGGACGCGCCGTGTATGCACTCACTAGCGACAGAAGGCGGACTGCTCAAAAAAGGAACGAAAATTGAGACAAAAAAAAATGACTGAGCGAGACGGAGCTACGCCTCTACACGGACGAGCTTCGTATCGCTTAGACCAATAGACTTTCGCGCGCGTCCAGAATCATAACATCATAAAAAATACTTATCAATTAGCTATCTTTTATTTCTGAACACAAATACAGAACATTCGGAGCACGTCGCTAACACACGTATTTCATTAAAAGTGTACAGGCCCACTTATGGCATCAGTCAGAGTCAGTTTGTACTTATTCTGAGGTTTGTACCTACATGGTGGTTTTGTATCACCAATGTCTGTTGACGCAACACGGATTATTTAGAAATTTTAAATGTCACTGTCAATTTCACAAACAATAGAAAACTTTTTTGATAAAAAGGACTGGGACCGAAGCAAACATGAGAATTGCCGCGATAGTTCTGCTCGCCTGCTCAGGTTTGCTCTTGGTAAGCACTCCCTTGTCTCACGTACACAGTTCCTTTCATTAATTTAGACGGACAGCCTTATTTCAACATCTTACAAAACAAACATTCAAACATCTTCACAAACTATAAAATATATCATAATTTATTGTATACATATACTTACTAGCTGGTGGCACTGACTAACAGCTTAGCGGGATACCTACCCAATATCGTATAAACCTATCAATTCTATCTATGTTTTGGATTAGACGTATCTAATATATGAAACCTGGCGTACAGGTAGACAAAGATCTGAATTGAGACATAGGATACCTACTTGATAACTCCGGTAATTCTGCGCAGACGAAGTCGCGGGCACCAGCTAGTTTTTTATTGTATTCGGCCGTACATTTGCATCACTCCTCGGAAGTAGTTGAAATAATCTATCTGTCTTCCCTACTACCACAGACTATTTAAAATGCCTGTGGAGAGTGTTTTAAGGAAACATGTTTTATAAATAAGATCGTCAGTATTTGCACACCAATGTATGCTTCAGAAAATATACCGACGTTATCAAGGCGCTGGTCTATGTAAGAATGTACCTATATAGTATTGCCGTCCAAAACCCGGTGATGGCGCTGATTGTCGACACATGCGCTACCCCTGATCATACCCTTGATGGTACGGTGGGTATTTTAGAGTTAAACGGTACCATCATGTGTTAGCTGCTACACTCCATTTATCTATACTTGACTTTTTTTTCCAAACTAGTAGTACTAAAGGAGAATGACCAAAAACAGTCTATGTTGCTTTTGCGTTGCGCTTTAAGCATTTATACCTCAAAATGTTTCTTTTGAAAAATGATTTCATAGTTATATTTGATAAAATAAAAGAATCAGGGGTTTAAAAGTAAAAATTAAAAAGTATCTGTATTGATTGTATAACTTCAGTGGGAGATGATAAGTGGGAATGCACATCCTGAGAACGTACGCCCTGGTAATGTATAGCCATTGAATCCGTGTACATGTACATGGATTCCATTTGTTATCAGCGTTTCTAAACGAATCCCAAAAGAAATACCTCACACACTCCAGTAAAACGCGCAAAACCTATGATGTGATCAACGTAGTTGATTCTCTGTGATGTGAACGAGGCACCGAATGGTCACCGATTCCAGGGCTGTACGTTCTCATGCCGTATATTCTCGGTCCGTGCAATAGTAACCCACTTCAGCCACTCAATACAGATTACAAACACAGATTAGATTAAATTATTGCAAAAATCGCAAAAGGTGTACTGTGTACTACATTGCGAAAGTGCAAACTGCAAACGGGAAGTTTTTGACGGGAATTCAAACGAGCGGTTTTATTACGGTTTTATTTTTGCAAATTGTTCCTAGTGGATTTGATATTGTTTAGTTAATGTAGTTTATTGTTAAAATGACCATGTGTAATGTGTATGAACAATCCAACCGGCCCTTTTGGAAATCGTTGGGAGATTCTAATGTCCAGCAGTGGACGTCCAATGGCTGAAATGATGATGATGATGATGATGAACAATATGTGGAATAAATAACTAAAATAAACCGCCATTGTGGGCTTAGGATAGTCTTGTCTCAATTGTGCACAGGACCTAAGACTGTTTATGCTTATCAGAAATTATCTCTTTGTCCCCCATTAGGCTGCTTAACATTGCGACTTTTTGCAGTCAGTTTTAAATCGCGACTATATCCTCGTGAGGCCCAATCTCTTCAAGTGATCACAAAATCAATTGTTCTTTTCAAGGTCGGGCCTCACGAGGATATAGTCGCGATTTAGACGATTTGCTAGTGCATGGATACACTCGCAAATCGTCCATCGTTACACACACACGCTGTCTGCAAAAAGTCGCAGTATGTAAACGCCTGCATATTTGGCTAAAAGCATAAATAATCTGTGGCATAAAACACAAACTTCTTCCGTAGGAACGAACCTCAGAATAAGGGAGAAACGAACTGATAATGACCTATGCTTATAATTAAAACTAAAAGGGGTCAATGCCAATCCAAAATAACACCAAACCACCAAAGTTGTCATAACCTCAAAACATGGGCTCAAAATTAAGATTTCTCGAAACTCCCATCTAATATTTGAATAATATTTTTCCTGCATAATCCAGAGCTAATTTCTTATAGTTTACCGTTGGTTTCATCAATGTGCAAGAAGACGCAAAAATAGACGAACACCTATAGTAAATTGATCATTCTCCTTTGCAAACTGTTTCGAGTTTTCTACCGCTAAAGGTTTTAGTTAGTGTCGTTTAAAGTATAGATAAATGGATCATACACACTATGCCGGCGGCACGGCCGGGCGGTTTTATAGGCCGCCGCCGGCACTTGCCGCTTGCGCCGCAGAGCATCATTGGCATCATTTTCAACACTTTCAATCGAATTCCGGGAATGAACTGCCGCCGGCTTGCTGCGTAACCCACCGGCACGACCCGCCGGCCTGCTTGTGCGGCATTGCCGGCGGCTTTCTACCCGCCGGCATAGTGTGTAGGAGCCATAAGTCACCACACTATAATTGATGACCTACATATATGTCTCTCGCATGATTATCTTCATAAGTAATAGAAAATGCATATTCCAGTAGGTATGTACCATAATTGTAATTGCGATTGAAAGCTACAACTTATTTTCAAGCGTACAGCTTGAAATTGTAAATAAAGTGCTATGTGGTAGATTTCTCATTTTAGAGTAATCGCCGCAGGGTGGCGGCGCGATCCTGGGCGCGTCCACTGCGTGGGCCCTGTGCAAGGTGTCCTACTTATTCTGGACGAGCGACCTTGGCTTGGAGCTGGGCGCGGCGGTTACGTCCGTGGCGGCAGCCGTGCTCTGCGTTCCCGCCAGCTGGCTGGCCATCATCGTGCCGTACAATCCGCGGGCTTACGCGCTGCATGGAACCGTAAGTACTTTCCCTCGATTGGTGCACTAAATCCTGATGAATGTGACTTGTTGATCAGTTTGTGATGTGAATAGTATGGAACTTGACAAACACACGATTGGATTGGTCTAGGGTTTGGCTCGTATATAGGATTAGGGCGGGAATTTGTACTGTAAGTACTACCCCTAGGGGTAGTAATTTATAATTTTAGTTACTTTTACCGCCGTTCTCTTATGAAACTTTGGGCGATGTACCTACCTAATAGTTAGCTCCGGGTCTTACAGGATTTTTTAAAGTAAAGCAAGTGAATTGTAAAGTAACACAGGTGCACAATAATAACACACTACTTGCTGTAATACAGGCGTCAAGCCTAGCACAGCAACAGAAGCTAATATAATGTTGATTCATAAACTAGTTGTAATTTTAGATTGTATCAACACTGTAAGGTTTCTGGAAAATAAATTATTCTTATTTTTAATAAAAAATCCATTATTTCCAGTTGATGTGCCTAGTGATGGCCACGATGATGCTGATCTTCTCCAGCCTGCAGTCGGCCTCGGAGCTCTCCCGGGCAGCGCGGGAGCCCACAGCGCTCAACGCGAGCATGCTCCAAGCCCTCGCCCGGGCGCCCACCGACACCAACGTGCGGCGAGCTTTCGACACTATGCAGCTTGATGTACTTAACTCTGTACCTAGCTCTGTTTTTTTTAATGTAGGGTGAACCCCTTCGGCCGTCTACAGAACCGGAGTCTCAGAACTGGTTCCATACGAGGCTTTTAAATTACTTGTACGGAACGGTTCCGATCGTGGATATTAATTTACTTATATAGAACTGGTTCCAATCGAGGCTCTTAACGTGCTTGTATGGAACTGCTGGACCTCGTTCACCGAAAAATGCTTGACATGATCTGATAGTTGGTCGTTTTGCTACATGGACGTTTTGGTAATTAGGCATACTGCTCATTAGACGTTTCGCACTGTTGGACGTTTTGCTACTTAGACCTTTTGATAATGAAGCCAATAATTTGGTCTAAAGTGGCTCCAAATCAAACCAAAGCATTCAGTTGTAGTGTGTAGTATTCTTTAAATCTTTAATGAAATACAAACCGTATTTTCAGCTAAAATGTTGCGGCATCCAGTCTTTTCGAGATTGGCATAGAATTAACTCAAAACTACCTCCAGCTTGCTGTGGCCAATTTCTTGGAAAGGTAGTTACTATAAATATAAATACGTGACTTGAGATTTATACTTGTACTTTCAGTGTGATTGCACCAGACAATCTCATTTCAAAGACCACATACCTATTTTACCAACGCTTTCATGTTGTAGCTGGCCTTCTAAAGGTAACTAGAATCGCAGCCTCTTATTGGGTTGCGGTTGGCATTATCGTAGATAGAAAGCCAGGTGAGCTGTACCCACCCCAGAATGGTTTATTGACCGCTCCACGTAGAACACATGAAAGGCGCATACTGTAGCCCTAGGCCTCTTCACCTCACCAACCGTCCTCTGTCATCGGGTCATCATAATGTCATCGACCCATCAGAGAGGGCCGTGTTTCATAAAACTACAATTCGTAGCTAGTTTGTTATTACAATTCGACGTACATTGCGTAGCAGATTCCACTAGTTAATCTGTGATGTAATCAACTATGCAATGTACCTACAAAGAATTGTCAATTTGAAATCATGATATGTAATTTTATAAATGGAGGCGACCGAACCGGCCCGAGCGTCTGAGAGACGCGCGGGGTAAGAAGAGGGGCTCCGCGGCCTGCGACGCCCGGGGGGCGCAGCGCGAGGCCGGCCGCACGGGCAAATCACTTCTCGTTTACTCGCGACAGAAAGCATTGTTATTTAAATATTGTTCGTTGGTCATTATACCTACCTATGTAAACTACAGTCCACGCTTTTATTATCCCAGTGAAAGATCTAGATATCCCTAAATAAATATAGATAGGGCACTAGTTCTCCAATAAAATAGGCGCGTCTGGGGATTACCCACAGAATGACTGTCAGTTCTCCCCTACAGTTTCGCCAATCTCCACTTTAGTTACTGTTTAATCCACGGCTCCTACTTTGGTATTGCAGCAAGTGTATAAAACACTTAAATGAATTTAATAAGCATGATTTCAGCATGGCGAAGTATGCCGCAGCGCGCTGTACTTCGGCGGGTGTCTTCGTCCCGTTCTGCAGGAACTTCGCTCCTTCTGTAACTCGATGTCTGTACTCAGCTACTGTCTTATTTTGTCACTGGTAAGAATAACCTAAGTACATAATATTTTGAATACGTACGGTCGCGATCTCAAAAGGCTGATTTGTGAATTGAGAATTTCACCTACCTAAATACCTACTTAAGCAGTGAATTTAGATAGAGAATGACTTAAGTAACATTCTGTCACATTCATTTCTGAGACATTTGACGAGACATCCACAGAGTTAAGTGTTTACTAAGCGAAATTTACTCACCACTTGAACCCACTGAGGGTTATGATCTTGTAAAAGCTTTGCGCTTATCAAATAAGATGAAAATAATAGTAAAAATAATAAGATGAATACTGTCAAAATGGCAACGGTGCTGTGTTGAAACAAAAATTGAATCGAACCACAATATCAAATACCTATGGTACAAAAAACGCGGTGGTAGCCCAGTGGGTCAGAACAATGGACGCAGAAGCGAAACACCCAGATTCGATTCCCAGTGCGGGCATCTCCTATGTCACATGGCTTTATTTTCTAACTTATATAGGTACATTTGTGAAGTTATAGTACCACCACTCGCTAACCGTGAAGGAAAACATCGTTAAATGCCCCAGCAGTTGAAATCGCCAATCCGCGGTGAGCACGTGGTGAATAAGCTCATACTCTCTATCTGAGAGAAGACCTGTGCCCTATAATAGAGTATAAAGGCTGCTTACACTTACAGTAAAAAATATTAATTTTATTAATGTGTGTAGGTGTGAAAGGAAAAGCCAACTAAAATAATAAAATTTATATATGCCCGGTTCCAATATCCACAAAACGCTTCGTTTTTGCTTACGATCGGTTACAATTCCTACGAAATTCCTACGAACCGTCAATAAATTGTAGGGAAAACGGATCGTAGCCGGTAGGCGTATATTATAGGAACCGGGCAATAGAGAATGAGACAGTGGCCTCATTCCCTGCAAGTCCGGATAAAGAAAAACAAAACTATTCCTAAATGTTAGAACATTTAGAAAAATAGATTTAATTTTTAAAAAATACAAAATTGTTTTATTTTATCCCCCACTTACCTCAAATTTTGCAAGTGTTAGGGTCGGTAGCTCTACCAGCGTAAGTCAACAGTCGTTTTCCCTACCAGTGGAACTAGTGATACACAATCGGGTGATTAGTTCCAGGTGTACTCCTTGGTAGAACTAGTGACCCAGAGGGGCCATTTGTACAATTGTACTGCAGCCCCTAGGAAAACAAACCCACGACCCCTTTCTTGGTAGCTAAGCGCCTTAAAGGGTCGACCAACGAGACACTCAAAGTAATGGCCCTTTTACACGAGGCCAATAGCTGAGACAATCCAGTAAGCCAGTCCAATATTGTCTTCGTGTGAATAGAGCCAGGACAATGCATTGGATTGGCCCAAGCCAATGGATGAAGCCAATCCAATGAAATATTGGATTGGCCTATCGTCCTGGCTTACTGGATTGTCTCAGCTATTGGCCTGGTGTAAAAGGGCCAAAAGTATGGCACATTGTTCCAGACCGCTACACTGTTCACCACCGCTTACTTACTAGCGGCCAGCGTGATTGAGCAGGCAAAGGGTCTGAAGCCGCGGCAGATGCGAATCGCGTGCCTCAGTGGCATGACGCCTTTCACCTGCGTGACGTCACCCGTCGCGCTGTCCACGCCGCCCGCTCCAACTCCCGCGCACGTTATGTAGATACCTTTGTTTTGGAGCCTTCCTTTGATCGACTACACTGAGGTAGGAAACATTATATTATAGTAGAGCTTTGAAATAGTGCACAAATTCAACTGTGACATCGCCCATCGCACTCTCGCATCGCGTCTCTATGCCTCCCGCTCCAACTCTCGCGCTTTGACACATTTGTTTTGGAGCCTTCCTTTGATCGAACACACTTAGGTATGAACAATTTTTATAGTAAAGCTTCGAGGTAGTGAAGAAATTTAATAAATTTATGGATTTTTGTTTTAATGTATTTTAATTCTGTTGTTTTAATTAAAATTTATGTTTTATGGATTTTAAATGTAAAAACCGGAAGTGATACTTCTTTAAATTATTAAAACAGAAAATGAAGATAATTTATTTTCTTTATTTATGCTTTAATTTTTTATAACTCCTGCAAATAAAGAAAATTAACTGACTAACGCGGTCTTGTTTATAAAAGCACAATTCCTTTAAGACACTCCTCAAATATAAATGTGAGTGTGAGTGGCTTACACACTGCCTCAGAAAATGTAGGATTTAACCTATTCCGAATTTGTTAACTTCCACCCAAAAACTTTACAATAGTTCTTAAACGCACTTCATAAAGGCGAGAACGGAACAAAAGTGGTCGGTGGGTGTTACTGGTTCTGCTGAATATTTATTCGATGTTGCTAAAATCCAGCCCTTCTTTTTTTATATAGCCTCTCTTGTGTCCCACTGCTGGGCAAAGGCCTCCAGCCATTCTTAATAAATATTTTTTTAAGTGGCACAAAATGTTGGATGGGCATTACCTGAACATGTACCTACAAATATGTTTCTTCAATAGATACTTATTTAGATTGATGAAAAAATTGGCCTCAGTATGGAAAGGAAACCACAATGTTGGGGATATCTTTTTAATGTAATTTTTTGAACACAATACAACATGCAAGCATCAAAATGCTTTATGAAAATTAAGAAACAATTATATCTTTATCATTTTATATTTGGTACCTATTTTTGGTTATTTCGAAATTATTGAAGAAAACGACTCTTTTTAAAAAGACAAACAAAACTATAATAATAATATATTATGAAAAAATTCTTATAACATGTGGTGCGCGTGGGCAGGCCGTGGGGTAGGCTGGCCTACCGCTAGTCTGCACTAACCGCTAGAGTTAAAATGTTACGTAAAGTTATTATAATTTCTTGAATCAGCCGCCCGCCGCGGCCCGCCCTCGCGCATCGCTCGCTTACTACAAACACCGAATCACAATAAACGTATCTTGCACGACGCATTTTACATTCCGATATATTTTGCGTTACACCCACCTCTGCCTACACATAATTATATAAGCGCACGCAGCGCAAGATACGCTCAGCATGTTTTGGCTTTAAATACCCCTACGCGACCAACAGACCCGACCTCCCGACCCCGCTGTCATAGCTAAATACAGTATTACAGGGCTATAAGGATTCTAGTATAATAACAATTGAAGCGCAATCCAGATACGGTTTAAATTTAGTATTCGAAGATTATATTTAAGGCGGCGTGTGCACGCCAGGGGTCGAAGGTGCTGGCGTATGTACAGTCGATCCGCGGCAAAGACTGGGCGTCGTCCTGACAAAGCGCATCTTACACGATCATCGCAAATGCACGACCGTTATTAGAGATGTCATTAAGATTCCTAATACATCACACAAAGAAGTATTCGGTTACTAATTCAGCGTTGGCGTGTTAGATCTTCGTACGAGATGAGACAGCGTAATAGTAATCACGTAATAGCGCTCCAAGGACGACGCCCGGGGCGACGTCGAGCGGCGAGAGACGAGGTCTGAGGCCACGCGACGCCGGGACTAGGCTAGTTAGGCCGAGGCCGAGGCCCGCGGCCCGACGAGCCTACCAGGCGGCGGAACCGCGCGCCTCACACTACTAGAAGCACCCTCTCCGAACTCTCTCACCGAGCCACTCGCCCAGCGAGAATGCACGAAAAGAACACACTAAAGAATAATTAATTACAATAGAAAGGCATTTGATCAAGATTTGCGGCACACTGTTCTATAATCCTAGCTACACAATAACACTATTAATATTGCTATTTAACGAAGATAAAATACTTTGATATAATCGACACTATCGGTAATCCCACACCTGAGCGTATAGTACAGTATCACATGGCGGTTCCACGCGCGGCGGCGGACCTAGGCCTCGCCAGCTCACTACACTATAAGGCCTGAGAGATCGAGCGCCCGCCCGCCTCAATTAGTTAACATTGGGGTGCATCTCGACGTGCGCGCGGCAATTTCACATTCACACTTGCGGCATTCGCTGGACACAATTTGACAGCGTTCGTTATAGGACACTAGTCTTTCTGATTTAAGAGATGCAGTTACTGTCTTATGTTCAAGTCTTTCTGAGAGGAGCAGACAGATTCGGATGAAGACTGTAACCTGTTATCGGTCGATAAATATCGTTACGTGGCTTGTCCTTTCAATGTAGATTTAACATTTAAGTACATTATGTTCTTCCCTCGACTGGAAAAGTCAAAATTGTTCGTAACTATAACAAAGTAAAAGTTTGGCAGGCTCAAGACTGCCATTATACAGAGCTTACAAAGGTTATTAGGTGTAACGCTTACGATTAACGTTGTAGTTTTTCTACTAAGCAATTCCCTGCGAGTGTTGGCTTAAACTAGACAGAATATTAACGTCCCAAATTGAAGGTAATCTGTAAAGCAGCGCCGTTTTGCCGCGCCCAGTGAAGAGGCACCTGTAGGTCTATCTAAAATAAATAGATGTAGCATGCTCGCGAGTTCAGGGGGGCTCTAGCGGGGCCGTGCGCCGCGGTGCTTCCGGTGGGGGGCCGCCGCGCCCGCCGTCCACCACAGCGCCACGAGCGCCAGCGCCGTCGTCAAGCCGCGCCGCCGCCTTGTCCACAACGTTGCTCAGATTACAACACGGTTCGCTAAGTTCGAGGTGCGTATTCACGACAAGAGAGTCGAGCGACTGCGGTTTATTCAAAGGGGTCCAGGAGGTAACTTTTACCTCCACCGATGAAAAAATCCTGTCTTTTCTAGAGGTACAAATCAAATTTGCAGAAAGGGTCTTTCTAGAGGTACAAATCAAATTTGCAGAAAGGGTCTGTACAATCTCTCAATCATATAGATAGCGATTTTAGGACTAACGAATAATAACCTAGGATCACGAACCTGGGGCTAGATACATTGCAGCCGTTTTCGACTTCCATCTTAGTCCCAGTTTTATTGCCTTTTTGCAAATTCGATCTGTAAAAAATTAACTTTTTGTTTTCTCTTCCTCGGTGGCGCTAGCGCCACTCAGTGGATCCCCTTAATCGTTAGGCGGCGCAATTATTTGCTGACGATCACGTAACCTCGAGACTTATCGTGAGTACGCACCTCAATAAAATGCCGGATTACGGAATAAAACTACGAATTGCCGGGAAAGGGTTTGAAATTAATCCTCTTTTGCAAGAGAGCTGGAGAACTAAAGGAGTGTGTTCTATGGCTACTCACTAAGGTTTTTCAAAGTTTATATTGGTCAAATCGTAATGCAGACGGAATATTGGTACGGAATATGATAAAGGTAATTTTAAAATTTCAATAACATGCTCCAAAGGCCACTTTGGATGGAGTATGGACACGATGCTTGATGATTAAATGAAAAAACATGCAACACAAAATGATATCTGAAAGAAAAGAAGCGTTTTGGGTCAAACTTCTCAATTTCCTACGCTGATCATCAAACGAATGACAGACCCACGGTTGGGTGCCAAAATTTAATTTGCGCCACGTTTGGGCGCCAAATCACTTAGAGCCACACTTTGAGCACCAAACTTTTCTGGGCTCACGTTCGAGCACCAAAGTATTTCACTTAAGATATCAATCTAGCCAAACTAATTGATGTTTTAGTAACACTACATTACTATTTGCAGTACTTGGTAAAAAAGGGACTTTCAAGCTGCGTCTAAAGTTTAACCCAAAAGCGCCGTTGCACAAATAAAAACAAGTGTTAATAGAGCGGTATGAATGGATGAATAAGAAGAGTGAGGTGGTTACCGATGCACACAACACGCGATATTGCTCACCAAAGTAGCACACTGCCCGGCCTGCAACAAGCGAGACGGGGCTCAACACACACAGACATCACAAGCCGCATCCGAATATTAGCAAAGCTAGTTAGTGGTCACAAATATTGCCGAGTGCGAATACTCACATGACATGATTCTGCACTCAGCTGTTACGAAAAATATAAACAATTAACACGTGCTCTTTGAACATTTCCAGCTTCCTATTTTGAGCCTCACATATGTGTGAGCCACACAGACAAAGATGAACAAAACGGAACGTTAGATGTAGGTCCCCCTATGAATGAGTGACTTCTCAAAAATGGAATATGAGGGTTAACATTTTTGAGCAAAATAAGATTAGTAAGAACTTTCGCCAGGGAACGATAAAAAAATTAATGTCAATTTCGGCAAAACTATTTACGGAAGGTCATAGGGATCAGTTTGGCCTCGTTTCCATTGCTCCTACTCGGTTCTCCTACTGATAGGAGCACGAGGACCAATATGACCTTATCCTTATGCTCCTACTGGTAAGGATAAGCATATCCTTGTGCTCCTACTAATGGACAGTCATGTATAACGAATATTGTCACTTATTAATTTACTAATAATCATTACGGGGAAGCAGGGATATAAATTGTACACGGGTAGGTATTGTAGTAGTAGTGTATATTGCCTGTTAATTTTATCGAAGAGTGTTGGTCCTTCATTCAAGAACAATTTATTTTGCTGGGCCAATATGAAAAACTGCAAACATTTTTCCAATGTTTCCAAAAGACATGGATGAAGGGCGGGTTCCAAAATAAGTGGTGTGTATATGAAGAAAGGTATAGAAGACAAAAGCTGGAACTCAGTGCTGAACAAAGAAATACACAGAAATGTTCCTTTGCTACGTGTGCTGGACCTTCGAAAAGCTGCAGCCGACAAAGGTATTCTGATAAAACGGCGTCGAGAAGATCTCGTAATTGATACTTTAATAATGAATACCCAAATGTCGCTTCTACATGGCGAAATTACTGTAGGATTTTTTTTTGTTGGAAATATTAAGATGATTTCACAAAATTTTGATAGTACCAAAATTATTTTTTTTCTGTACTTAAGTGTACTAATTGCATATATTACGTAATGTCACGATAGGAGCATAAGGACATAATTATAGGTCCTCGTAGGAGAACCGAGTAGGAGCAGTGGAAATGCCGCCGTTTGGTAGGGCAAACGTACCCACTGGTGCATGCTCTCAATCACTGATGATTAAATGGTACCTAGCTACTCGAGCATGTACTGAAATGCAGAACATGAAACAAAATTAAACTAAATCGTTTTAGTACAGCAAAATTATTGGGGAAGTAAAGATTTCCAAGCAAAGCTGAACTGTAGATTAGGCAAAAATATTACAAAATGCAACCAATATTTTGCGCCGCGATAAGTTAATAATTAACTGGCAGTTCAGTAAGCTAATATGAGAAATTCGATTTGGCACATCCTGTTTCAGCCTTGCATTGCGTTTCAGTTTCTACAGTTCCTGACTTCATTTTTTATCATTCTCTTGAAACCACAAAGGGTAGGTATTAAGCTGCACCCAACAACATGATGTCAACATTTCATATTTTTCAAAAACTGTTGGTGTGGTGACGACTATATATTTTATCAAACTGTACCGCCGCCAAAGGATTTAAATCCCATTTACCATTTGTGAATCCAAGTGAATCCAGAGGCCTGTTTAATAAAACTACAATTCACGGTAAGAAAAAACCCTGGTCTTGGATGTTTATATGTTTGCGATAGTGTGGGGCCAAAAGCAATGTATGTGTCTGTATGTATTTTTTCACAGTTACATACCGGCACATACATTGCTTCTGGCCCCACACTAAGATACCCTGCGTCGTGGGAGCCAGAAACGGCTACGTAACAAACATGTAAACATCCAAGACCTGGGGTTTTTTTATCCCCAGCCGGGATTCGAACTCGGAACCTTCTCGCATGGTAGGCAGATGCGCTAACCGCTGCGGCACAGAGGTCGTTTAATGTTTATGTTTTATGGTTTAATGTGACAACCTCGTACATTGCAAAGTCGATTAACCCATAGATTTATCAAGTGGACTCTGCCACATGTACCTCGAATAGGCTATTTGACAGATTTCTGAAAACCATCTCGTTTTGTTGGTGTTCATGGAGTCCTCAGAAAGTTGTCATTTTAAATTTATAGGCAAACAAAAGTTTACTATTGAAGTAAGCCGCCAAAACGCTATCTTAGGCAATATGGCGTCACACAGGAATTATGATGTCACTGGTCAGTAAAAAAACCAACGTAAGAGCGACATTAGTGACTGACGCCATTTTTACTGAGTTGTGACGTCATCATAGAATCGGCCAATCCAGGCCGTTTTGGATACAATCGCTGCAGATACATAATAATAACAAATTTTATCCTGTGTTTTTTTTAAATATTTTTTTTTAAATGCCTTAAAGCGGTTTTAAGACTCATAATTTATACTCCACATAAAAAATGCTGTTTTTCTCACAGTGTCAAATAACCTATAAAAATTGCGAATTGTAGTTTCATGAAGCCCAGGGTGTAAATTCCCTGCAGTATAAGGGCACAGACCTGGCATCCCGGGCAATGTGCGGGTGCACAGTCGGCGGTGATGGCGAGCTGGGCGCCCCCGGCCGGGGCCCCCGGCCCCGGGGCGCCCCACTGGCCGCAGCACGCGCCCGCCTCCTCGCACTGGGGCTCCCAGCAGTCCACCTCGCCGAGCTGATGATTCATAATTCATAACTTTATTGCGGCCAGTAGCAAAAACAGCACAACATAACATTTACATTAGGCACATACATTGCTTCTGGCCCCACACTAGGATACCCTGTGACGTGGGAACCAGAAACAGCGACGTCAGAAACATGTAAATTGGAAGTCCAAAACCTGGGTTTCTTTTTTTTTTGTCCCCAGCCGGGATTCAAACCCGGGACCTCTCAGGCAGATGCGCTAACCGCTGCGCCACAGAGGTAGTCAGATAAAAATAGATAAATGAATTGCCACCGCTGGAAGGAATGCTTTCTAACGGTGACACATTACACTCGATTCACTCGTAAACCTGTATTGTATATACATATTTTTGTATGTTATGTATAATAATGTACATTTTTGGGTATATAAATGAATGATTGTGTCACGGCTAGATAGCATGACATGCAGTTGTTCAGATGTTAAGGGTATGTCTCATAGATCATACCTACCTACTAAGGGTACAGCAGTTATCAAGTAGCATGCAGTACTCAAAATAAAAAGAGTTTGACAGTAAAAATTACATCGTGCAACAGAGTGAGATGGATATTGAATTGATGAGTAGATAGGGTGAGATAGGGAGTGGATATAGCAGATGCAAACTTGATATGTCATGAATCGGAGCTCTATACTTGTGAGTTAATGGACGTCAAAATCGAATAACCGAGTCTTGTCAGCTTCGGCAAAGTGGATCATGTGAAGAAGACAGCGACGATGAAACTACACATTCGAAGATTGATTCATATTTTTCGGATACAAAAAGACATCATCAATACAATACAAAAATATACACATAAGGTCACGCCTGCATACCAGAGCGCTTCTTACCTACGGTCCACCTCCTGAGACCACCTGAGTGAACCGTGGGGTTTTTTTTCAACAGACCACCTTTGTCCACCTGGGTGATGCTTGGGAAATATTTTTTTCCACCGTACACCCTGATATCGAAACTCTTCAAAGGCAAGCGCAAAGAGGTCATTGCTGTCATTTTGCTGTTGAAAATTAAAAAAAAACACGTCAAAAAAAATTTCATAAATATTATTTAGTGGGCCAGCATCCAGCATCAAACTTTTGGGGTGGACCGTCACCCTTAAAAAATATAACCTTTAAATGTTTTATCGGAGAGGTGAACCGTTGTAAAAAAAACTCCCACGATTCACCTAGGTGGTCTCAGGAGGTGGACCTACGGTCGTAAGAAGCGTCCCAGGCAGAGACTAGTGACCGCCATCTGCCACGATCCTGACAAATCACTGTCGCTTTATCCACATTATTGTTATTATTAAATTCTTCATTGCACAAAACACATGTTTGGTACAAATGCTAAATAGCATTTTCTACCAGTCAACCTTTGCTTTGTGGATCGTGACTGGGTGGGAGGTGCAAAAAAACGATATACTAGAAATAGATTGAAATGAACATATTCCTTTTAAGTCGTCTTTAATCCGTCCTCCGTGTACTCACGAGGCACTCGCAGATCTGGCACTGGTAGAGCCAGCGCTCGCCGCTGCGGAAGGTGACGTGGTGCATCTCCTGGTGGCGGCAGCGGTACCGCGGCTCGCAGTGCGGGCAGCACGCCGCCGGCGCCGGCGCCCGCGCCCGCTCCAGCGACGTCTCCGTGCTTTCCATCTGGAAAACATTTGCACGTCAGCTCGGTGACTGTTTCGTTGCTACAATGCCAGAGGATTTGGGTTCTTGGGGGGGTCCTATTGTAATTGACAATCAACAAACGTTTCAAGTATTTTTTTTATTTTTACTACGATGGATGCAAGCCGCTTCCGACCGGTCTTTTTGGAAATCCATGGAGGAGGCCTATGTCCAGCAGTGGACTTCTTGTGGCTGAATGGTGACTACGATTTGCAGAATAAGCAGTAACTTATCACCAGTTATGTATAAGTAAGTGTTATCAGTAATTATTTACCACATGTATATAGGTATTATTTTTATTTATTTATTTATTTGTGTATTATAATTGATATAGGTTTATCGTATTTTCTATTAATCCCTCCCGCCCGTCCTATAGGTCTAGGTTAATGTATTTCCGTATGCTTATGTCATCATCATCATCATCAGGCTCTATTAGTCCACTGCTGGACATAGCCCTACCCTAATGAGCGCCATAGCGTGTCTTCAGCTTGCCGCATCCAGCATCTGCCTGCAGTCCTTCGCAGATAGTCCTCCCACCTGGTTAGAGGGCGTCCTACACTACGCTTGCCGAGTCGCGGTCTCCACTCAAGAACATGTTTACCCCAGCGGTTGTCGGTTCTTCGCGAAATATGGCCAGCCCACTGCCACTTCAGCTTGCTAATTCTCTGAGCTATGTCGATAACTTTGGTTCTCTGTCGGATGTATTCGTTACGAATCCTATCCTTCAGAGAAACTCCGAGCATAGCTCTCTCCATAGCTCGCTGAGCGACTTTAAACTGGTGGACCAACCCTTTCGTGAGTCTCAGAGACATGGGTCTCAGCTCCGTAGGTCATAACAGGTAGGACACACTGATTAAAAACTTTCGTTTTCAAGCATTGCGGTATGGATGACGAGAAGACTCGGCGTAGTTTCCCAAACGCTGCCCAGCCTTATGCTTATGTATGCTTATGTAAGTTTATTATATCTCACATCTATTTCTTTTTTTTGCACTACCTGTCGCCAGACTCTTCAAAAACAGAGGTTTGCTGCAAGAGAATGTTTCCTCCATTAAGCACGCCCTTGTACAAATATTGGTGCAAAAAATAATTTTAATAATAATAATAACAAACAGTAAATTCTTTACGTTGAAATAAACTTCTGATTTATCTGATCTGATTCCCAGGAAAATAAATGTATTTTAGCAGTTTCACTGCGTGATAGAATCAGGAATGAGGAGATCCGCAGGAGAACTACTAACTACATCTATGGGCCGGGCGGAAAACTGAAGGCTGTTGGGGCGGAAACATTCTGACCCGGCAACCGCGGACCGGACCGCAGGCCCCCCACCAGATGGTCTCACGATCTACCCTTGTATTACGTAACTTTCCACTCCATTGGGTTAAGCATTTATGCTTATGGGCAGATCGTCAGACCATTTGGGTCTGGGCTGCGGTCCGGTCCGCGGTTGCCAGGTCAGAATGTGTAAAGACAACCCCAAAGTGTCAAAATACGTATTTCACTCTTAAAAGTAGCCTAATCAGACTCCATACAGTGGAGGACTTAAGGTCATAGCCCACTTACAGGACTCTGCTCCCACCCGGCAAAAATAATATCATTCAAAATGATTAAAGCCCATACTTGAATGATATTATTTTGCCGGGTGGTAGCAGAGTCGTGTAAGTGGGCTATGACCTTTACGTGACTGGGGTGTCCGTGTATGCGGGCGACTGAAGACAGGGAAATTTAGAAAACCACGAGGGAAACACATAGGCCGTTCTGCAGTGGGAGTCCAACGGCTGATGATGAAGATCAACTCACAGGCATGGTGGCATTATCCAACGCGTCGCAGGCGCAGGGCGCGCGCGCGCAAGTCGCGACGCCGGCGACGCACGCGCAGACGCGGCAGCCGCCCGCCTCGGGCCACGTGGACCCGTCCGTCAGCGTCGTGCCCTGCCACGAACAGCCTGGACACAAATTAATGTATGAATGAATGAAAATTCTTTATTGCACAATAAAAATTATGTACATAGGCGAGCTTAATACTAAAAAGTATTTTCTTCCAGCTAACCTTTGTTGATGAGGATGATGGATGGGATAGTGCCGGAAGCTATTTATTAGAAAGAGGTTGTAAATTATATAAACATGATACACATATTAAACAACATAAAATATATTTAATATACCTATAATAAATACTAAGATTCTAAGGATACAAAATAATTTACCATACTACAGATTACCATACTACACAAACAGACCAGTGGGCTCATTATGTAATTTTCGCAACGGATATTCATACGTCTTAAAAGGTCACGTCAACGCAAAAACCGTCGTCGTACGGAGTACTATCTCGCTGTCTTAAAAGAAGATAGTGCTATACGGTAGTGGTATACATGACTTTTTAAGACGCATGAATATCCGTTGCGAAAATTACATAATGAGCCCACAGGGTATCGATTCTGTTACTGTACGTGAGGGGTATAAAAGCAAACTCAACTCTGTCAACTTTTTGAATATTTTAACCTGTGAATGTAGTTTAGTTTGTACCTGCGTATATTCGAATGTTACAAGCATTTTTAATCAGCTTTTGAATATCTTAGACTTTATTTTAATTCCTTAAATAAACAAACATTTTCTATAACCGCTGTTTACTAAAAAAAACCTAATTTCGCTCATTTATAACTCAGTTTGACACTTCATGGACAGAGTCGGCTTTGCTTTTACACCCCTCAATTATTCTATCCTGAGCTTATGTATGTATATGTATAAATTCTAATTCAAATCCCACTTCTGATTTAATTATCGTGGAGATGTAATTTAATTGATATTTTTCCCTTCTTAAGGCTCAGGATTATAGATAGTACTTAGCTCAGGGCATTCCCTGTCTGTGCCTACCCCTGGGCCTCTGCAATAAAGGCATTCCACTTGCCACGATGTTGACAGATCAGTGGCGGCGTAGAGGGGGGGCGGAGGGGGCGGTCCGCCCCGGGTGCCAAGCACCAAGGGGTGACAACGTGGTGACAACTCACTCCATAAAAGCTGCAGAGAGCGATGTTAGAATGTCTAGATAGATTTTACGGAGAACTACACCATCGCTACAGGGCAATGTATGATATTCTCAATACATTTGGCGTTGTTCAGCTTAAAACTCTGCTAACGTCAACAGAAGAAGAGCTTCGGGATATAATTCCAAATCTTACGAAAGTTTATGACGAATTTACTGCGGAAGAAATAATTTTTGAGATTTTACGTCTGAGGCGCCACAAGATGGGCAGACGATCTCATCCGAGTGGCAGGTGCGCTGGATGCAAGCCGCTTCTAACCGGTCTTTTTGGAAATCCATGGAGGAGGCCTATGTCCAGCAGTGGACTTCTTGTGGCTGAATGATGATGACTTAAGATCTACAATGAGTCAAGCGCTGCTTACCAAACTTTCCCTATTGTCCATCGAAAAGGAGAATCCCGACCCCTCCACCCACTACACAATGATGTGTGTACCTATACCATATTCATTTGGGTCTTAGACAAAATATAAACAACATTTCAGTACTCTTTAGACTATTTTCAATGTCAAAAAAATTTATTTCGGTTTTTCCACTAAGAAATAAGTAAAATAGATTAGATGACATCTAATTTAGGTACTTTAAAAATTAGTGTAGAAACCGAAATAACATATTTTGACAATGAAAATAGTATAAAGAGTACTAAAATGTTGTTTACATTTTGTCTAAGACCCAAATGAATATGGTATAGACATCGATTAATTCGATAAATTCAAACAATTTATAAAAAAAATTATTATAAAAGGAAAAATACACTTTAGGAGCACATAAAGAAAAAAAAACTTAACATGTATTATTAAAAAAACAATGTCTTATACAATACACCTCTGCTCTCCTGGTAGTATTAACCATAATGTCCACCAACCAGTGGTGAAGTCCAGTGGGTGGCCTCCTCCTTCTAAGTTATGAAATAATAAAAAAAACTGCATAATTTGAGTTTTGAAATAAAAAGGAAAAACTCCAAAAAATATTTAATAGGTATGTACATACTGTACCACATATGTAATATTAACAGCTTGCGATAAAAAATCAATAAATTATACTCCTTAGGGCCTGTCCCCATGTACATGGTACGGACAGGCCCTTACTCCTTCCTGAGCAAAAGAACTAACGAAACACCAGACGCGTAGTATGTTAAGTTGGTCGGGTAACTCTTGGAAAATTATGAGTTCCTGGTACTTTATGCTGAAACCATAACATAAAAGTAGATTTTTGAAAATATTTCTAAGTCTTTTTACCTCTTTATGTTTTTGCCATCGCAAAAAAATCGCAACTATTTTTATCTACGATTTCCACCATTATAAGAATCTGCCATTTACCGAATAAAGGCAAAAATTTTACAAATGATTGTGTAGTGGGTGGAGGGGTAATAGGGAATGACCCGTCCACCAACCAGAGTGGTAAAGTCCAGTGGGTGGAGGGGTCGGGATCGGAAAAGAAAAGGACAGGAAAGTTTGATAAAGTTATTGAATATTTCAGTAAAATAAAGTCACGTAAGCACGTTTAGTAAATATTTGTTTTATTTTGGGGGTGCACAATAGAAAACCGCCCCGGGTTGACACCTATGCTACGCCGCCACTGTGACAGATCACTCAGATCTTATCTAATTAACAATCGCTATTAGACCCGTCGGATGTATTATTATGGATGAGTAATTAAAAAAATACTTTAGCGTAGTCATACTGGTGATGATGGCGAATAATACATACTCAGTTCGCAGGGTTGCTTGTTGCATTCACAGCGGAACCCTCCGTCAGTGTTTCTGCAAGTCGCGGTGGAGTGACACGTGTGGATGCCCTCGGCACACTCGTCAATGTCTGAAATCCAAGACATTAAAATCAAGGAAAGGTAAAAATAGTATGGTGACTAATACCACTGGAATCTAATTGAGGTCGCTCGTAACATTTTTCGTGTTAGTAACCTAAGTAAACTATTTTAATTCTTCGCAAGCCTTATTCTAAAGGCAGTTGGCATGGCAGTAAACTCCCCCGTAGCTGCCAAATAAAATGGAACAGATACTCTTCACTGTCGTGCGTTGTGTGAAAAGACCCAAGAGATTTTTAATCTATTTTTTTTTACAATTTTTTATGAAAATATTGACCATTTTAAGAAACTAATTTCGGCACTTTTGAGTTTTATTCATTATTTCTATTTTTCATATTTTTCTAAAGTTTTGGTGTTTGTGACGTCATCAGAGATTAATTAAAGAGACAGTCTTTGCCGACATGCAATGAAAAAAACAAATGCCTCTAACGTCAGTTAAGCCCATTACATAATGAAAAAAAATAAGGTAGGTATAAGAATAAGGAATAAGAAATAAGGAACAAGAAACAAGGAATAGCGGAATCCAGCAATGGCAGCACCGTTGAGCAAGACACAATTCAAGAATAAGGAAAACAATTGATTTCTGTGCTATTCCTTATTTCTTATTCTTATACCTTATTTTTTTTCATTGTGTAATGGGCTTAAGAGACCCCCCACACTAGCGTTTGCAACGCCGGTTTGTTATCAATCTCTTCAGCTCGCTGAGACCTATTTTATGATTTAACACACATGGCTATTGGGCTGAGGTCGAAAATTGCATTCCTTTGACAGCCGTCAGATTTTTTTTTTGTAGTTCTTCTGAAAACGGCTCATTAATACGGCAACACAACGTTTGCGGGGTCAGCTAGTAACTAATAATATGATCCAAATAATATAATATCTAAGAGGCAGATGTGGATAGAATCTCTACGGTTTCCAGTAGCCAAGTCGATAGTCATCAAACTCACTCATTCGTATAACCCATAATTGTCTATAGTGAGTTGTGTTCTTACAAGTTTAAGTGGAATCAGTTCGTTAATTTATCAGATAAACTTCCTAATAGTTATTAGACCCAATACGTATAGGTTCACGAAAGTTACCTTCGCAATGATCGTGCTGTGGATCCCTCCTGTATCCCTCTTTGCAAACGCAGTAGTAGCTGCCGGGCGTATTCAGGCAGACCGACCGGTGCGGGCAAGGGGCGGCTCCAGGGTGCGCCGGGGGAGCACATTCGTCGACGTCCCTTTCGCAACGCGCCCCACCGAAGCCCGGCGGGCAAGCGCAGTGCTCTGGCGCAGAGCAGACGCCGCCGTTAAGGCAACCGCCCGTACAGATTGCTGTTAAGTAAAATTATGTTAATTACTCGTGATCACTGTAAGATTGAATCGCTCGTAGCCCCGGCTGCCTGAGTGATCATAAACGATCACGAAGGTTAAGCAACATAGGGCGCGTTCAGTGCATTGACGGGTGACCGTCTATGACTAACGCTAGTGGCATTTTTCAAGGTACGTTAAACAGTTGGTGCCGATTAAAGTTAGGTCGTTAAGCCAAGTCAGAGGCCTTAGGGCGGCTTAAAAACTTCTGACAGTAAGACCAGCCACTAGTCTTACAAGCCTCCACCAATCCGGACTTGGCCCTCGTGGTGAAGTATGGCCTATACCTTCCTCAGGGAAGAGACCCGTGCCCCTCGGTGGGGACATAATTGGGTTGATGATGATGATGAAATAAGGCCTGCGTAGACGAGGGACTTCCGTTTCCATGAGACAAAATCCCTGAAATCCTGCGCAGACGAAGGACTTTTGACCCCATAAAAATCCCTGAATCATTTAAAAAATGTCCACCGGGTACTTGTCACGGAATCAACGCATACGGTGTGGTCATTTGTTGCCCGGAAATTGAGTCTTCTTTCTTTCTAGGTACTTCCTCCGTACTTTGGTCCAGTGCAGTCTCTCTGTCCTCGGTAATTTGGGGGGCTTTTTGTACATTATTGGAACCGAAATCTACATGTACAAAAATATTTCTGTTCTTTGTGTAAATAGTGTTCACTACCTACATATCTTTCTATATAGAATGGTATCTACCAATCAATAAGTCGGCTCCTCTACTTATAGTTTTTAGAATATCTATAGTTAATTTTGATAAAACCGCCGTGCGTTCATGCAGTGCACAAAGAATCGTTGGAAAAGACTTGACGGGAAAGAAGAAAATTAATTGCTGAAATCTGCGACTGCTATACACAGTGAAAGAAGACAGCAAAAGAGAAACATTGGAAAAAAAATCTCACGAGTGCAACTGTAGCCATCTCCGGTATATCCGTCTCTGCAGCGGCAGGAGTAAGAGCCAGGAGTGTTTGTGCACTCAGCGGCCGCGTGGCATCCGTGAGAGTCACTCATACATTCATCCACCTGAAATGAATTCATCGTTACTTTAAAATCTATCGGCTAAAATTATTCTCCCGGTCTAAATAAAGAAAGAAAGAAAGAAAGAAAAAAACATTTATCATACCAACAAGACACATCACAGGAACAAATTAAACAGACAAGAGTAACATAATATAAGTAGGGCAACAGACAAAGAAACACAAGTAAATTAAAACAAAAACCGTAGGATATAGTCTGTGGTGTGTCTAAATTGCCACAAAAGGTAACTGACTCAGCGTTGTGATGAGGGTATTAACCCTCAGCGCTGATTTTCAGTCAGTGCCTACGGTAACTCAATAAAATAAAGATATCGAATCTTCAACTTTTCTGACACAAAATACTGTCTCACCTCAACACAGTTGAATTTGTCTCGTCTCGTATATCCGTCAAGACACTGGCAAACATAGCTGCCGACGACGTTGACGCATCTCGTGTTGGAGTGGCAGTGATGTCCTTGGAGACCACCTGCTTCCTGGCATTCGTCTACGTCTGGAAAAAGCGCTAAGATTCGTTGATGACGCCTATTCATGATATCTGTATCACCGGTCTATCAGATCACATTGGTTCTTCAGCAGTAATATTTCAAAGCAGCTTTTCTGCATATTAATAAAAACTACGGAAAGGACGAGGTACGGTCACCACTGAGGGTCAGTCACTCAGGGTCTTTACCAAGTTTTGCAAGCGGTCACTATTATTAGCAATGAGAAATCGATCAATTAGATTTCTTAGGGGAAGATTCTTTTCGGGTAACAATATGGCTATTTGTTTTTATTTTTATTTTATTTTATCTTTATTTAGAAACAAACAGTCACTTAAGTGCTAATTTTAATTTCTAATCAAACTAAAATGACAAGTTTTTGACTACAAAACGATTCTTTATCTTTATATTATTTTTATTTAATCATATCAACCACCGAATTTCAAAAGGGACTCTTCAAGAAGTGACTCTTACCTTCGCAAGTGAGGCCGTTGCCCTTGAAGCCCTGGTTGCATGTGCACGTGAATTTGGTGTTGAGATTCATACAGGTCGCATTTTCATCGCAAGAGTGCCCTCTGCTGCAGTAGTCCACACCTGGGAAGAAGCAATGGATGTTGTACTTTTTTTTATCCAACAATAGGCATTGTCCTAAATATAATATTCAATTATTTTTTATCATCATCATCAACCCATTATGTTCCCACCGAGGGGCACGGGTCTCTTCCCTGAGGAAGGTATAGGCCATACACCACGGGGGCCAATTATTTCTTATACATTTGAGGTATACTCGTAGATCAAATATATTCCTGGTGTACAATAAAGAATATTTTATCTATCTATATTATTTTGATTTTGATTCGACCTTCGAACGTTTCGATTCACACGTGAATTTTTATTTTATTTGGTTTCTTTTTGCAATGACGCCAATTGACGCCCAGTGCAGCATATAGGCCTCCGCCATGGTTTTCCAACCAGAGGTTTTCAGGAAATAAACCTTCAATGCCCTAAAGTCACTTATAAATGTCGGATAAGTTCTTGTACATCTTGGGCCAATTTGAAAATTAGACAATTATTGAAATTGTTCGGGATTTGATGCGCGTAATGAGGAGAGCACACAAAGGCCCAGTTTCTGAATTGAGAATGTCACTAAGTAAATATTTAAGTAATCTTCCGTCACGTTCTTATCTGAGAAATCTGACGAGACAGCACAACAGTTAGGTAGTTAGGTACTTAGCGGAATTCTCAATTCAGAAATCGGGAGAGACTGTCAAACAAAAACTTTATTGTCATGACAGGGGAACTTTGCGGTGGTAGTTAATTTTCTGATTTTGTTTTCTGCAAATCATCAGATATCTGAAATTTATTTCAACGTAAAGAATTTACATTCTGCTTGTTGAATGTCAATGTTCATAAAATGATAATATTAGCTGCCTTGGGGCCGAATGTAGTGGAGAAAAAGGCAGCAAAAAAAACTCTACTCTGACCATCTTTTCTCAAATCATCTTAAATCTAATACAAAGTTTGGTACGAATGTCCATCTACCTAAGAAAGTCAAAATTCAAGACCCATGACCAAGACCAAACGACACTAGCTGCTGGCAGGGGCATTGTAGATACTGCTTGCCATCTTTTATTGGATAATTCGATTCTATTAAACATCAAGTTCTAGGTGTATTTACAGTGAAATTTGAATGGATACTCAACCATAATTTTAAAATGCCTACCTGGACAAAATTTGCAGCACTCTCCAGGTACTTTGAACTGATCACTTGGGTCGCAGGGTAGCTGCGGACACTCTTTGTTGGGGTCTATTCGTTTGCATTGCATAGTGCCATCGTGGCACACGCAAAATGCACACTCCTTTGGCACGTAGCGATCTCCGTGCTCATACAATTGCCCTTTTAGAAGACATCGTTCTGAAAGAATTACCAAAACTAATGAGAATTATTTCTTTTTTCAAGTAGCAGACTTACGCTCGGTTTCTAGAAGAGCGATCAAATGTTAATCTCATGTTAATCTCACGTCAAGCTTATTTCAGCCAATCACGTGCCAGTATTTTGAATTAATCTTAGATTAATCTCTTGTTACATTCCACTCTTTTCCATAACACCCTTTCAGAAACTGAGGCTTAAAGACATAATGGTATTGAATAGCTTTGTAATCAATAAAAGCAAATATAATCTACACGGAAGCTAACCGGAAATTTTCAAATGAACTACTGAACCACTTATCTTAAGCAAGCTCAACTTACTCAAACATGTGGGACAACATTCCCCTGGATTTAATACTGGATTTTTACAATCAACGTGGTCGCACTCAACTGGCCTGCACGTAATTTCTCCGTGCTGAAAAAAGAGAACAATAATTGCCGTCAAATACTCGCACTGCAGATTCCTTAGCTCTAACTTATTAGTTATTAAAGATAGTGCTGAAAATCTTACCACGCAGGAGCACCGATTGCAATCTTTCTGCCACGTGGCACCATCCGCGTGGACTGTTCCATTGGAGTAGCATGACTTCTGACAGTCGCACTGCTCTAACCTCGCTAGTCTTGTCTCTGTTCCTACCAACTGCGGAAAGAGATAGATGACCTTATTACTCTGTAGTCTTCGTATGTACGATGGCACGAGTCGCGCTTTTTCTGGCGCTAATTGACAGAAATTGACATTGTACTGGAACTGGAAAGCCGAGACTTTTGACATTTAAAACGCGACTTGCGTCTTCGTACTACCTATGCTGGAATTAATTATAATGAATAAGCTAGACGAACAGGTAATAGCTTATCAAAACACACTACAGCGGAAGTGCCTTCTAACGATACAATTTTAAAGAAATAAAGAGTGGAATCTCTTTTCTATTACCGGGAATATTAAAATTTTTAATTTAACATTGTGGGCCAAACTTTTGTGAATGTGTATATTTTGCTGCATGATAGTACAGTTTTGCCTGTTAAAATTAGTTAAGATGACAAATACTTAATAATAAATTAATACCGGGAAAAGCAAATGTCCATGAAATTTAAGCTTTTCGTCTTTTTTGTGTTGCTTACTGTCTATTGATAGTTTGTCAGTTTCCTTATCACGTCATGGTAAGCATCTACGAAATAAGTTCCGTTCCTTAATAGGAGTAACTCAACGCAAGAAAAATCAAAATCAACTTTATTTTCAAAGAAAATCAACTTTAGTCGATAGTTAATTGTTGTAGTGGCGGTGATTATTGCCAAGCATAGATGTTACCGTATAGTCTTCTGCTTACATTACCTTAAGTGAAAGGTCATGGATGTGCGCCGTGAGCTCCTGGACCGTGGCTTGCAGAAGGGAGAACTGTCCACAGGTGGGACACTCAGAGTCCAGCCCTGGACATTGCGCAAGGTATCCGTGCGGGCCGCTGACCAGTTTCACGTCTTGAATTGTGCCCTGAAACCGGAAGTAGGTACTAGTTGTGTAATCCTATAACGAAGAATTCACTAATAAGTAAATTGCTTTTATGCTTTTTTGAGCACTGAGTCTTCAAATCTTTATAATAGTAGAACCGAATGTGTTTTTCAAGCAATACTGTCCGTCAATGGTAAAAACTTCTTCTGCTTGATGTTGAGGTATTTGCAATGGCACAAATCTTGACTTTTTTACATAGGACTAAAAAAAAGGTAGTTTAGCTTATGTACTTGGGCAACTTATACCGTAGCAGATGATCCCCATGACATCAACACGGCAAATAAAAATAACATAGTAGATCGTTGAGTCGAATCAAGTAAATAGGCTCTTGCTGGCATGTGGCCAGATTACACAAACAGTAGTCACCTTAAACAAAGAATGCTTGCTGTTCCTCTGCCCCAGCCAGAGCGAGAGCTGCGGCTGCGTGAAGTTGCGGTCGGGCGGCGGGATGAGCCGGCGGTACAGCGGGTGGCAGTCCACTAGCAGTGTGGCCTGCGCGCCCGACACCGCCAGCGCCAACCGGTGCCACGCACCGTCCGCCAGGCGGAACGGAAACGTCTCCACCCGCGCTGCGGCCCCGCCAGCCGCCACGTAGTGCAGCCGCACCTCGTCTCGCCGCCCGCTCGACTGCACCTCCAGGTACCTGCACACCACCATTGTACCGACACTACCCCTCGGAATTCACCGCGTCGCCATTAACGATCTGTTCCGAGGTACACACAAACAAAGCAAACAACACAGTTCATAGTTCGGACGGCACGCCGGACCGGCCGCGAGCGGACCTCGGCTCGCTCTACATCTCAATATCGCTCGGCCAAGATAGGGGACCATGTACCTCGGAACGAATTGCGTTCGACGGAATCGCTAGTCGATACACTAGTGTGTCTTTTCGAGTTGACATTTGCTACTAGAAAGATTTGGCGTGTCTCGCACGATGCGTCCGATCAGTAATGATTGCGTTGTGAGAGGTGCGTCGGTCTGCGCAGACGAGAGGTTAGGGCGCGGTTAACACCTCCTCGGACGCAGTACGAGAAGCACATTTCGGGATCCCATGTGACTTGGAATGCTGGCGAGCCCGGCGTCCTCGCGGCGCGACGCGACACACATCAACATCGAGACAGTGACAACAGAGACGGGGGACAGATACAGAACACAACACGTCAAGACACAGAACGAGCACAAACGAGGGGACGCATGCAAGCGGGTCATCGCCCGCACATACATACGGCCATGCAGTGACATAGAGCGCAATGGGATCGAGGAGGACATTCCGAGGCACAGGACATTCCAAGATACATGATTCTCCCCTATTCGCGCGCGCGCATGCGCGGTGGCGACATGCGCGCACGCGGCGATGTTGAGATCTAGAACTCACCGTCAGCTCGCCGCCGGCCACCGCCCCGCGCCGCCCGCCCTCGCCGCTCGCCGCGCACCTTCGCGCGACACGGGAAACATACAGACCATTTAGGTACATTTTAGCTCTAACACCAACATAAGTAGTAGGTCGTTCATTTGAAACAATATGCTCAAAGTATGCGTTCTAGCCTACAGATATCTCTTAACATTTTCGAACTCTATGGTTAAAAGTAGAGATGCTCTTAACACGTGTTTATTACAGCAGCTATACTCAGAGTGCGTATACCGAGTTTTGTCATTCACTTTCGATAGCGAGAGCGTTTGCGATTTGCATAGGAGTGACAAAGCGCGCCATCTAGTTGTCTCTTTGTCACTCCTATAGAAATTGCAAACGCTCTCGCTATGGAAAGTGAATGAACAAACTCAGTATAAGTACTCTGAGTGCGTATACTGAGTTTTGTCATTCACTCTCGATAGTGAGAGCGTTTGCGATTTGCATAGGAGTGACAAAGCGCGCCATATAGTTGTCTCTTTGTCACTCCTATGCAAATCGCAAACGCTCTCACTATCGAGGGTGAATGAAAAAACTCAGTATAAGCACTCAGGTCAGCTCACGTGAGTGAGAAACTAAAATAACCTGAGTGCTTAGGGCGAGTTTTTTCATTCACTTTCGATAGCGAGAGCGTTTGCAATTTGCATAGGAGTGACAAAGAGGCAACTAGCTGCCGCGCTTTGTCACTCCTATAGAATATGAGTTTACGTTTACGCGATCGAGTAGTTAAAAAAACTCGCACTAAGGGCCCGGATTCTAACTACGTCTTACGAATTCGATTGACTGGACGTTATTACGTTATTGCAGTTCAAAAATAAATCTGGTTTAAGTGTTGACTTTAGGACCAAGAGGTATATTTTTTTTAGTGAAACTATACCTGGAAGATTTGTATGAAAATTTAAAAAGTAGGCATAAAAAGGAAAGTCGGCCAATACGTCCTAACTCTAAAAAACTCGTGAATTTTAGCCATAACCGTGGTTCATGTTCAAACATTCAGTAAACGTCCATCTCGACCATGGTCAAGGCCATCAAGTTCTACTATGCTGTTACACACCTGTTGAACCCGTGAGAGAAGGACAGGATGGTCCCGGAGTTGGCGGGCTCCTGCCGCAGCGAGGCAAGGATGGTGAACTCGGGCGAGCGCCGCAGGAGCTCCGCGGCGCGCTCGAACGCCGCGCCCTCCACCTGCAGCGACCGCGAGTCCCCTGGAATGGATACGATTTTGGATAAGCTAAAGGATGAGTGGCGGTCTAACCCTTGCCTCACATTCAAGAGGTTGAGGGTTTGAATCTCATGTCTCTATTACTTTTTTCACGGATTTATTGTGTTTGTCAATTTGAATTAAGAATACCACTCAATAATATGGAGCAATTCTTCGTGAGGAAAGTTGGTTCCGATTGTCTTTTCTGTAGATTAGGTCGACTAAGCTGAGAGAATGGTATACATTCTCGACATGTCCACTCTAACCAAAAATATGTCCCAGAAGCTACATATTATGTGAAAGTAAATCTGAATTAATGAAAGGAAATCTGCCTTCCCCCTCGGGGATAACGGGCGTGAGTTTATTTATTTTTATTTATTTTAAATCTGAATCTTGAAAACATCCGAGTTTGAGCCACAGCTTGACGCGGTTTCTTGCATACATTCGTTGCAGATTAGTGCATCAAAAGTCACGCTATTCCTCTAACTCCGAGAGAAAATCCATAGAGATGGATTGAACAGTTTCGAAGAGGAGTTAACCTCCTCTGACTAAAGTTGAATTAATACGCATTCAAGTTAACAGGAGTTAAATCGATAGTCTTTATTGCACCAGTAATTATTCAGCCGCACAAAAGTCAAGGTTCCTATACTTTTCTTGACCGGTATGTATGGTAGTCCGGGGCTGTAAAATCCGATACAATCAGCTAAAGAGCCCGCTGTTATTGCATCACAAAATAGAATCGAATGAAAGGGCGGCACAACATTTTTTACCACGAATTTTCAAAGAAGTTCGTAAGTCTGCCCTAAGCCCATCGTAAGTGGAGTACTCAATCATACGTTCATCAAAATAATTTGGGAAGAGATAATTTTATTACTTTAAACACACAATCTATCTTTGTTGCCAAGAGAAATAAAATCTGAATACACACGCATTGAAATTTACGAAAGGTCTTGATAGTTTTTAGCACTACAAGTTTTAAAAACTTTGACATTAAATTAAAGTTTCGTAGCTCTCTCTTTGTCACCATGAGAGCAATTTTGTGCCTAACAGTACCTTTAAGGACTGATTATTCTTATGCTTGGAGGTAAACCTTCTAGGACCTAGAACGTGGCGGCCAAGTGGTCGTGCCACGATCCAGTGAGGTCCTTGGGTGTAACGATCGTGCGGCGTTGGCGCACTGCCAGTGGAAACGTCCGAATTCATTCGCTACACAGCAACAAACGCGCTGCTAATGATTCATGCTCTCTTATGGAATAATTCGCTCTTTATTGCGCTTGTCGGGAAATGTTCTGAAATGTTGTCGGTTATTCGTTGGTTTTGTTTTGGGAGAAATTACGGAGTTTGATTAATGAGAACAGTGGTCGCTGCTGGGTCTCTAAGACCCCGAGGTTTTGTTTAGAAACTGAGTAATCTACTTGAGTATATACTTAAGATAAAATTTAAATCTACTTTAACAAAAAATCAAATTAGACGGAGCTCTTATTAGTTTATAAGTACTAATTAATATGTATCTATGTATTATTATACATGTGTTCTAAAGATAAACATAATTATTTATATAAATATAAATAATAATTATTATGTTAATCGTCCATTTATATAAGTATTTCCCCTCTATTGCTAGTATTGCTATTATCTTACTAGTTTATTTGCTAGTACCGTGCATATTTTGCACAACCCTATTATCCACAAACCAATGAAGGTTGACTGGTAGATACTGCTATTTAGCATGAAACGAAGGCCTTGCCAAATGTGAAGTATAGCGAGACATGAGGGGGACGCTGCAGTGGTCTCATAATACAACTGCAATGCAGATTATACCCTGTTTTGGCAAATTACTGGCTCGTTACCAACTTACTGCAAACCAGACGTTTAATTAAGAGTTTAGTAGGTAAAATAAATTGGGTAAAAATAGTTACAAACGCAAGTTCTGTAAAACTTGTATGTAAGATTTCTAATCTAGTATCAGATTGTCAGTAACGCTGGATGAGGATGGCTGATGACACAACATGCCGTAGACCAGGCATAGATGATTAAATGTCGACCTCTTTGACGACCTCTGTGGCGCAGCGGTTAGCGCATCTGCCTACCATGCCAGAGGTCCCGGGTTCTAATCCCGGCTGGGGACAAAAAAAGAAACCCAGTGACGTCGCTGTTTCTGGTTCCCACGACACAGGGTATCCTAGTGTGGGGCCAGAAAGAAATGTATGTGCGTATGTAAATTTTATGTTATGTTATTGATGCACCTGTAATAACATTTGAGATACCATTCTAGGCTGATGTTTGTGTAGTGGTTCATTGAAACTATGCGTATATTTACACGATTACCCAACTCATCTAACTAAACCATGCAATGTTGAATAAGGGGATGATGTGACAATAAAGTTTCAGCCCCCCCGTGGTGACGACAATCCAAAAGTCCGGTCGGTGACATGTTTTTCTGTCACGCTAACTTCGTATGAAGGGAGAAACACCCTCCCGACTTTGTAGTTATTCATCCAGGCGTCCGGGTTGCCTAGACACGCTGCACTTCCATTTACAAACTTGAAACTGATTATTTTTAAACTGATTATATTTACAAGCATCAAATAAATAACATTATTCCGAGTCAATCATAATAAAAATATGTGGTTTTATTTTAAAAAAATAACACGAAAGATCGCGTTTTATGCCGTTAATTTTATAGAAAAGATATTCATGTTAATGGTACTTTATAGTTATACAGGTTGTCCCGTTATGAGTGGTCCAAATGGTAATCGGTGACGGGTTGGACCGTCCTCTATCAGAAAGACAAAAAATAGGTTCAGAAAAAGTGTCATGGTTTTCGAGATATTTGAGATCAAAGATTTTTTTTTTCATTATATTTCTGAGAATTAAAAAAAAATGATTTACGTCATTAGCACGTAAATTCAGAAATATTCACAAAAAAATAAAATTAAAGAAATCTTTAGTTGAAAATTTTACATGAAAAAGTAATATTCAAAGAAAAATCTTTGATAACAAATATCTCGAAAACCATGACACTTTTACTAAGCCTAATTTTGGTTTTTCAGATAGAGGATAGGCCAACCTTTCACCAATTACCGTTTGGACCACTCATAACAGGACACCCTGTATATAGGGATTAATAAGTTTTTTATAAATGTACAGACGCTGTGACTGCATAACAAAAACTGTGCGATTATTGTTTTGACATAGCAACTGTTTTTGGGTCACGAGCTTCTTAGATATATAGATTTTTGTACCAACTTATGTCTTTGATTTAAGGTGATTTGAGAAAAGATAGTCAGAGTGGAGTTTTTCGCTGCCTTTTTCTTCACTACATTCGGCCCCAAGACAGCACCTATCATTATAAGTATGAACATTGACATTCAACAAACAAAATGTAAATTCTTTATGTTGAAATAAATTTTTGATTTCTTATGTCATGATAATAATTATTATAAATACAGAGAAAGTATATTTTAATTCAGCAGTTATAAAAATTATGTGTATTTACTGGAATAAAAGTAGCCTATGTGCTAACTCAGACAATATTCGTGCCAAATTTTGTCCAAATCCGTTCCATGCAGTTTCGGCATGATTGAGTAACCAGCATCTATCCGTCCAAAGTTCCACTTAATTTACTCTAGAAAGTAAAAACAAATAATGTTCTTTCCTTCCAGATTGAAAGAAAACTCAACCAAACGAAAATAGCGAGAATCCCTGCCTGTCTGGTTACCAAGTCGGTTACGCAACCTCATCAGCATACAAAACCATCTAATCCACTTGTTTAAGTGGATTTACTCGATCCGAGCTGAATAAGTTATTACAATCGAGCGATGAAATAGAACGGTGTGTTTTTACAGATTGGGTTCGATAAACCGTGTTGCTATTCCGATATAGAAAACATGATAGTATGCGCACTGCATGAGAAAGAATATGTAGAGTTAACGATTATACAAATAATTTTGTTCTCTGTTGAGCCAGTCTGTCTAGCATGAAGCGCTTCTCTATTTACGTTATAATTTCACGCATGTTTATAATAAATTGCACTCAGACGCTAAGATTCGCGGAATCGCTAAGAGATTTCTTTAAAGAATCTAACATCTTAACAGTTGAAAGTCAATACATTTATGAGATTATAATGAACGTTAGAAAAACACTGGTAGCCATAACATACTTTATATACAAGGAATAAACATTAAAGATGTTTACGTCGGGTTGTTGAGTATACGTTTGATATTGTCATTTCCACGATTTAGAATTGCAAAACCAAGAGTCCCATAATTATGTAGTACTTTCTCTAATTTGAGAAATGCGGAACGGCGTCCCATAAAAAAATAAAAAAAATATGGCAACGCATTAGGGCCAGTCAGGTCGTCGTGTGCCTAACACTATAGGCAGTCTAGATTCCGCGCCAGACGGATTAAGATATATTAGAGTTACCACAATCGCGGATCAAAAAATGTGTTAAGCATTCTGTGTAAACAACATGTCCCTTAGTAAAACATTGTAAACATATCAGTTTCCCATTTACGTAAAAATTTTGTTTTACGACTTAGTTCTACGAATTGTTCGATTTTGGAATAAAAAAAGTCAGGTTTTATTTAGCTTAGAGGGCCGCTGTTTGATATGGAGTTGACATTCTTCTACGAGTATGTAGGAAAGTGATTTAATGAAGTCTATCACATGCTAGAGTATGTAAAGCGTGATGTACTAAAATAAAAAATACACAGAACAAAAGTTGTTGTCAAATACAAACTCCAATTATTAGGGTGTCTTTTTGGTTGGCCTATTTTAGAAGTAACTCTGTATTGCCTCAGAGGTGACATATTACGAGGGCCCCAAATGTTATATTAAAAAGTGATTCTAAACCTGATACCGCGGCCGGATGATAAATATTTCACTCGTCTTCACTACCCTTTTGTCATCAACCCCCTTTTGGCCAAATTATTATTTAATATCAATTAGACAAAGCCGCTGTATTCGCAAATGGTTACTCAACCAGTGGAAGAAAAACTTCCGCTTTATTTTAAAGTCTAAGAGAGTTTTAAAGAAATAAAGACCATACTGCACTGGTTGTCGGCCCTTGCTAGTACGCGTGCCGCGAGGGGTGCTTGCCTCTCATCAAATTGCTTCATATTTCACTTGTCTAAAGCTAGAATAACACTGTAATCTTAGGGGTGAGAGAACCGTGACGGGTGAGAGAACCGTGACGGCTGAGATGCATTTTCATGGACAAACAATAATAAACGAATAATTTATCGACTTGAATTGCAACCCCTAGTTTCCTATTAAATTCTCTTCCGTGAAACCTATTGCTGTGTTTTTGGGTTCCGCGTGACAATATAACAGAATGAAATATTTAATTGTTTTTATTCAGTGTTTTGTTTTGTTTTATTTTATTTTTTGTTATGTATTACCCAAAGATTTTATCTTTGTCGTAAGTCACTAAGTCCGCCGTTGTACATCGACACTTACTTCTTATTTAAGTAATGGTTTTTTTTTACTTTTGTGCAATAACATAACATAACATTTACATACAGGCAAATATATTGCTTCTGTCCCCACTCTAGGATACCCTGTGTCGTGGGGTGGGACCCAGAAACAGCGACGAAAGCGTAACAAACAAACAATTACGTAACGTGGGTCCAAAGTAGATATTCTATGAATTGAATATTGATGGGTACCGTAATCTATATATATAAAATTCAAAGTCCTGACTGACTGATTCATTCACTCATCAACGCCCAGCCCAAGCCGTTGGACCTAGGAAGCTGAAATTTTGCACAGAGGGTCTATATATAATGTAGGCAAGGAATAAGACAGGATTTTTTTAAATTCAACCCCAAAGATGGCGAAAAGGGTTGCCAACATTTGTATGGGAGGTATAAAGAATGTTGCCTAATTTTCTTAAAACTTAAAATAAATACTCTTCAACACAATTAATTGGACACGTGTTTCGCCGTTTTTCTAAATTTAACCCTTAAGGGAGTGAACGGGGTTGCAAAGTTTTGAACTAAAGTCCACGCGGACGGAGTCGCGGGCGAAAGCTAGTGCTACATAAAACTCACTCTGTTGCACGTAGCTAAGTAGGTACCAATGTGACTTCAAGGCAACATGTGACTAGTCCAACGGAGTACTACATAACGACCTTGCTTAGACACATAACGGAACCCTACAATGCATCTCCAACACGCTCCTGACCGGCTCCGTATTAAAATCACCATCGAGAAATTTATTGCTCTCCGATGTTTTTGTTTAATCAAATACCCCGGTGTGTTAGCAATCTGTCGGTTAATATTTGCACTGGTTTGTGTCAACAGAGAGTATTGAATGGTCGCCCCGCGGCGCTCGTATTTATTGGACATCGTTTATGGGCTCCGGGCCCCGCCCCAGAGTGGCGCTTTTGACGGCTTATTCCCGAAATCCCCACAGTTTGGGCTGAGGGGCCCGTCGGCTTATGACGTAAACGTTGCAGAGCTTTTTTACTTTTGAGGTCGTGACTCTTGAGGGATGACTCGGGGAGAATTTTCGGCACTGACGAGACCTCTTATGGTAATAATTATTTCTTCGTTCAATAAGAATAATAACTTCTACACAAGCAATCATTTGACTTGGTCTCAAAGTAGGATACTCTGTGCTATGGTAACTAGCCAAGAACATTACAATTACATTAAATCGTAATAAAATTAGTCTTTGAAGTTCGGGAAAACTTCTGAAAAAAATGCGGGCTCGGAACCCTTCGTGGGAGAGCCCGACTCGCTCTTGGCTGGTTTTTTTGTTCTCAGCACGTAAACTTTCCTTGAATTTCACAAATATTTAGAAGTAGCCAAATCGGTCCAATCGTTCTCGAGTTTTAGCTAGGACGAACTGCGATTACTTTTTATATTTAAGAAGACCCCTTAAGAGAATTTTCTGCAACACTTGACACCCCTCGGTTCCCTGGCGTTAACATTTTCACGTCTGATTTCACATTGCTGATGCAGTGATAGCTAGCTCCATAGCGGCTCATTGATGCGGGTGAACATCGGGTTATCGGGGAATCCCTCAATCTGTAACCGCCCACCGTGTTTAGTCGACAGCCAGGGCCTAGATGCTCCTAATACATTGTATTACAATGACAGTTGTATTTCATTTCATTGCCTGAAGCGGCACCAATGCGCGCACGGGTATTCGTAATTCTACGCGTCAATGGAATTAAAAATATGTCATGTGGCCCGACCATGTAGCTGTAATTGAACTATAGTGCACAGAATCGAGGTCTATGGCCCTGTTTTATAGAACTACAATTACTATGATGACAATTCGATATACATTGCAAAGTTGATTAACAAGTAGGACGAGTCGGTTACGGAACAATACTTTTAAAGCTGGATGAGAATAGCCGAGGACCGTGCTCAGTGGCGTGCAATGAGAGAGGCCTATGTCCAGCAGAGGACAAGCATAGGCCGATGATGATGACTTATAGTGCTATTGAAGTAACGCAAAACTGCGGCACTGCCCTGTGGTTCACCGCTGGGCAGTGCTTGTAGCATTAAGTCGCATTGCCATTGTAATGTTTACCTATGAATAAATGAACAATAAGCGTATGTATTCATAGTAATAGAACCGCTTTTTCACTATTGGTAAACAACTTTCAAAAAGATCAAAAGTGTTTTTTTATTTTTGTAGGTCAATGGACAACTGTACGAGAAACTAATTGATAATTCAGTAGTTGACACGACCAACAATAAATTATTTGATAATATGCTCGATTAAAACAAAAATTACAAAATATATCGGAAAATGTATCTCTTTTAGCCAATTACTAGTTATTACAATTTTTAAATAGATGAAACATAAAAAGGGTACTCTGAATAAATAAAATAAAATAAAAAAATAAAATAAACTCACGCCCGTTATCCCCGAGGGGTTGCAGAGGCACCAATCACTAGAACTGGGCCCACATTAGTACTCTGAATAATGACGTCATAATTCGGTATTTTCATACAAAATTCCGTTTTAAAAGTAACTTATTTGACATTTTGTCAACTACCCAATTTTAGATTTTAGCTCAGCGAAAGCGTTTAAGTTATGAATACTGGTGAAACCGTACAATTGTACAAATGGCCCCAGCCTGTGTGTATTTCCACGTTTGTGATAACCAGGTTGATAACCAGATTGTGGTAAGCAAAGGATATCCCAGTTTGAAACCAGGATAAGTGATGGTGTTGTATGTTAAATTATTATCATTGTTTAGATAACATAAAAATATTCTTTATAGTACCAGGAAACACACAGACATTATTAATATTATTATTTGCTTTGGGAGTTTGGTTTATTTGGAATATAGTACCTATACTTTGTACTAGGAAAGATTAAACAGATGTCAGAGACACAATAAGCCGTTTCTAGAGAGACACTCGACCGAGCCTTGGCAAAGCAACACAATTTGTAACTGCCATCTACAGGCGCAACTGACGAGAACTCTGCAAATGCTTGTTCAGCTTCTTGGCACGCTGGTTACTGTAACTATGTTGGTGCGGTACTTACAGTGAGCGTTTATTACTACAAAAAGTGGAATTAATTGGCCATTGCGTTTAGTAAAGTGCGTCTACCGTCTGGATACGTAAGCTAGATTTAATTAAAATTTAATTAACAAAATTATTTTACGGTCGGATGATGTCGTTGAGTCGGCGGAAGGTCCGTGGATGCGAATGGCGAGGGACCGTGTGAAATGGCATTTGGGGGAAAACGCCGATACCCAGCAGTGGGCAACAGTGGGCTGATGATGATGATGACGATGATGATGATGATGATTTTACGGTAACTAGAGATAGCTTCATGAGATAAAAAGGATCTTGACCGACGATATGCGATGGGTTATTGTCAAATTAAAAACAATCGTGTCATTCGAATATTGCGTTTATCACAGTGCGTCTAGTTTTGCAAGCTTTGGTAGTTAACATTATTTTTAGCTTGATAGCTTCATGAGTTAAAAAGGATTTTGACTAGCGGACGGGAAGTGTGTTCCATTTTGTTCCTTATGCGGCACGGAACTCTAAAACCAACAACAGTTAGTTGAAAAAGTAACTTTTCTTTTCAACACGGACTCGACCTCAAACTGGCCTTCAGTTTGTTATTGATTGATAGTTACAAATCCGTTGCGAAAACTCCCCTTATTTCCTAGTCAGTATCGCCGTCTTTCACGCTATATTCAATAGGGAGTAGCGACCTTCTAAGACTAGATTATTTTAATGTATTGTAATACAATGACAATTGTATGAACGCGTCGATTTAATTTCTTAACCGCTTAAAGTCTTCAAAACTTTTAAGCGTGAGTGGAATAAAATAACACTTGACGCGACCGTGAAATTGTCATTGTCTTGTAATGCCCCAACAGAATCGAGCCCTAGTATCTTACCGCTATAGACTGCTATGACACTATTCTGTTTGTAATGTTCTCTGGCGATCCATTAAATCATGCTTTGATAAGGGTGCTTCCGTCTGACATGTTTGGCTCGTGGCAACTGACGTAATGTGTTATGCATGCATTATGGCCGTTGCGCTTTGTGTTGACGTGACATGTCTGCACAGCTCATAATAACTGTTACAGATTATTTATAGATAGATAGATGGACTGACTTTTTGTGGAAAATTGGGACAGTATTGGGAAAGCATACAAAAATAGGTATCTCCTCGAATTGGTTCGCATAAAACATCCCACGGATTCATCCAGTTCATAGATTATGTACGTAGTAAATATAGAAATCGATAGAGACGTTAAAAAAAAGAACTTTCGCATTATATTATATACTAAGTACATATTAAGTATGTACAGAATGTTTGAAGCAACTCGAAGGGGTTGTACTACTCATCAATATTCCATAAAATTCAGAAGTGATATCAGCCCCTCCAAGCTCAGTTTTTTTACGAGTAACAAAACTGAGCTATACATCCCCCCGAATTTATACAAGGTGTTTCTGTAAAATTCGGTAACATTTAATAACTTATTTTAATCATCAATAGAATCTACTGATACTGATTCTACTATATGAAATCACGACAAAAATAACAGGTGTTTTGTACATTCGCTAAAACGAGTTTTAGAGAAACACCTTATATAAATTTAGAGGGATGTATAGCCAGTTGTACGTGGGAATTAAGAGCTATGGATATTTTAGTTTTGGGTATTTTTTGGTGCTTTATTAATATTTACATACCAAAACACACCCACACCCACCCACACAGACCTGAGTAATCTCTAACTTTCTAATCATAAATTATATGTACAATAGTGTTCTCTATCTATCTATCTAACACACATTTATACATTAGGGTGAAATGAAAACTAAAAATAAACAACGAGAAAACAAAAAACGGTCACATCTACAAAAACACGATTCCTCTAGTACACCTCGAATGCATTTAAGTTTTTGCTTGTAGAGTCTACAATGACGCAAGTGTTAGCAGTTTCAAAACATAAAACATTAAATAAAAAAAGTACGTAGAAAAATTGAATTAGCAAGTAAGTGCGGCAATGTATGTCTTGGTTATAAAAAGGTGTCTGTGTAGTGTGGTGACACCTCACCCACACATTCATAGTCCTATAAGTAACATGCTCTCCTCGACAGTACAGTATCCTGGCAGGGTCGCCATGTACAGTTTAGAAGATTGGTTAAGGGTGGTTGATTGAAACGGGGCGTCTATATTCAGTAACGCTGTGTATTGTACTGTCGAGGAGAGAGCATGTTACATACTTATAGGACTATGAATGTGTGGGTGAGGTGTCACCACACTACATCTGGATCAGCATGAGTTACAGATAAAATTCTGTAACACTGGTTTTCAGCCAGACCCTGTTGTGGGAAAGCCACGTGTATCACAGCAGCACAAAGACCCCTCTCAACATGTTTAAACAATACATGTGCAAGAAAATAAAATTAAACTTACAATACAATGCTTGTGCAGCTTTCCAGTGTGATCTTCTATTGTGCTAAAGATTCAATTATTTTATTATTATTGTTGAATTTATTAGTCTAGTACTAGGTGGCAGGCATAAAAAATATATATTGTACATAATATAATAATGCCGGGAACGCGGATACAAAGGCCCACAAGGTCTAAAAAGGTCCAAAAAAACATAAACATTTACATACAGACACATCATCATCAACCCATTAGGTGGGGACCCACCGAGGGGCACGGGTCTCTTCCCTGAGGAAGGTATAGGCCACACTCCAACACGGAGGCCAATTCCGGATTGGTGGAGGGCATATATGTACATTGCTATAACAATGTAACATTAAAGATGATGAAGACAACATTTTCGATCTTAGTGCCATGTGATTATTTTATTCATAGACTACTAAGTACATCGGTTGCCGTAGAAATTGTACGGATTCATACTTTGTTCCACGTGGCATCAACTCTTCTAAAGGCCGTCGAATAATTATCGCTTCACTGCTTACATGTGTAAAATATGAGAGTATGATTTTCGAAAACTTTACTGCCTATGTGAGAAATATATAGTTTGCCTCCTGACTTGTTACCATAAGGTACCCCTCGCCTGAAAGTTCCAATCTCCGACTAGCGCTATCCGACTTTATTTTACTACAAAAAGCAAGGCGGAACTATACTTTAGCGCGATAAAAAAAAGTTTGTCGTGGTGCAGCAGAGCGGCGGCTGGGGCTCTACATTTGCGTTCATCATAGTTAAATTCACATTCTATACCATTGGGTACAGAACGGGTTGTGTTTCCGTATATGAAGCATGAAAGTACTTACTCGCATTACGTCAACTATAAGATTCTTTCATAAATATAACCAACAAGACCTACTTTAACGTTCGTTTATGCTGTAGGAACCCTGACGTAAATTTAATACACCTGGCTTAATTCTCCTAAACGGTAGAAAAAAATATTTCTACTACTATAAAAAAACTGACACCATATGGGGGACCTGTTACCGTCCTCTAACTTCGACACCCAATCCATCCGTCTAGCCGAGACAATATGGCGCTTGCCTTGATCCCCACGAATTAGGGCGACCACCCTTCGACAATTACGCCATATCGCGACACCAGACCTGATGTGCACGAGGGATTAAGCTATTGAATTACAAAGATAATGGTACGGTCAATAATCACTTTTAACGCATAAGAAAGTGTACCCAAATTCGCTTTACCGTACTCGGTACTACTACTCGGCAAGTAAAGTTCGATTACAAATACGAATTTATGGTTTACTAATAATTCATCACATAATTAGGTTTAGGTCTAGTCGTGCTTGATCGGGCGGTAAAGTTAGCAATCAGGGCCTCGATTCCGCTAATGAATTATACTACAGTGACAATTGCATGAACGCGTCGATTTCGTTTCATTGCCATTTTAATTCAACGCGAATTGGATGAACGCGATTTTAAGTCAATGCGTATCAATAACTAACATGTAACTCAACCCGAACTACAATCCATTAACCGAATCGAGGCCTAGTAAGGTGGAGACTGTTGAATTACAAAAAAAATACTACACACGGCCCCAAGGCAGCGGCTAACATTATACATAATTGTATGTACATTGACATTCAACAAACAGGATGTAAATTCTTTACGTTGAAATAAATTTTTGATTTCTGATTTCTGAATATATGTGGCGGCAAATGATCGCTTTAACTTCAGCAAGTCAGCTCGATCAAACCACAAAGTTAAGCTGGCATGGTGCAAATGAAACGTGACAAATGCAGTGCCCAAAGCCCCCTCGATTGGGCGCGCCCCCGGCCAGTTAATTACCGTATTGCGGATCACATGGTGGATTTCCGTAATTACGCGTGTCGGGCTTTGAATGACGAGCGCTGTGGGAATTTCGGGGATTAGAACCAATTTGCCGGTCTCCAGCGATTACGTGTCGAATGCAATGATCGGATTTTGTGCAATGAATTGCGAATGGCCTGTGTCTGTCAGTGCGCTGTTACGCAGGCTTGTATTGTCCCATGTCATCTCATCCCACTGTAAGGAGAGCTAAATCATAAATGCGGAACCATAAGCGCTAGGTAGTTATTTAGACCCACTTGCTTGCACACAGACACATTTGCTTCAAAATTGGGTGATTATAAGTTAGTGCAAATTATATGTTAAGCATCTCATAAATGGTATCTCCTATTAAGGAAATAACAGCCTCATATACCTTACGGAACTACGAAAAATAGTTTTCCCTCGTGGACCAATATCCAAAGCCAGAACGTTATGCGAATTCCGAAACCTAGTACACATACATTGAAGTATTCACGAACCTTAATTCCAGCTCATACATTAGATACACCTGTACGTATCTAGCAATATGTAATACTTAGCAATGACCGTTCAGGCTTGTTAATTTTAGTTACTTCCATAGTATTATGTCCTATGGTATAATACTATGGGGCCGGGCAGCAGACATTGAAACTATCTTCATCTTGCAGAAGAGAGCGATCCGATTTATTTACAAGCTAGGTACCGAGTAGAGACTCGCTAAGAGATTTTTTCAAAGAAACTAACATCTTAACAATTGCAAGCCAATACATTTATGAAAATATTATGTACGTTCGGAAAAATATTAAGGACTTCGAAACTCTTGGTAGCCATCATAACGTTAATACTAGGAATAAACATAAATTGTCATTTCCACGATTTAGACTTGCAAAAGTTAATACTTCCTTTATGGGGCACTGTATAAGGTTCTACAACAAGATACCCCAAGATATATTAGAGTTACCCCCAACGCGATTTAAGAATTGTGTTAAGCACACTCTTTGCAAAAAAGCTTATTATAAAATCAACGATTATTTAGAAGACAAGGACGTATGGCATGAAATAGTAGTTTAATATTAAATTAAATCAGAGGATACATGTGTCTAGTGTTCAACACATCCAAGATATTATTTTGTATGTTTTATTTGTATTAGCTTTAAGGTGATTTGAGAAAAGATGGTCAGAGTGGAGTTTTTTTTTCGCTGCCTTTTTCTCCACTACAGACGGCCCCAAGGCAGCGGCTAACATTATACATAACTGTATGTACATTGACATTCAACAAGCAGAATGTAAATTCTTTACGTTGAAATAAATTCTTGATTCTTGATTCTTCTTGATTCAGACAGCGTTCTAGAAAGTATTCATTCATAGGACGGTGCTTATCCTGCCCGTACACAACTGGAGATCGCTCGTGTTGTACACCATTGTATTGTTCTGTACTGTATTGTATCGTATCGTATCGGATTGAATTGTGTTGAATTGGTCTGCCTCGATGGTTTGCTACGTGGGTAACTAGACCTGGTAAAAAATCAGTGCTATGGGTAATAAACCTGTAGCAACTACGGAGACCGTTTTACCGCGGCATGGACATAGCCCGTGTCACTTTCTTATTGTTTTCCTTTCTGGTCTTGTATTTTGCCTTGCCTCTTTTTTTCCTTATTCCTATGTATTTTATATTGTCTACATGGCGATAAATAAATGCATTTCTTCTCCATCGTCTCTCACACTGGGTTATTTTTATTTTTAATGAAATAATTTTAACGACGTCAATAATAATTTACTTTTTTTCGTACAATCAGTAAAACAAGCATGAAATGGCAAAATAATAAATCGTCCCTAAAAAGCTTTGCGCGTCTGTCAGCGGCACCCTAAACAATCGATGGAGCACGTCGGCAGTTCCTCTCGACCGCATCGTCTTTTCAATGCCAAATTGCAAATGTCGAAAAGCGCGGGGGAACGACAATAGCCTGCGCCCCTTAGCAGACCCTCCACTTGGAACTTGCTCAGAACTTGTATGGGGAAAATTAATTTCGTTTCCTGAGGACATCCTCTGTCTATGCGTGTCGGAAGTACAATGATTGGTTCCGTTTGTACAGTTGTAATGGATTGTAAGAGGTTCGACCAAGAAAACAGTATTTTTGTCAATATATCAGGCACCGTAACGCCACATAAAGTGTGAATAAAATTTTATTACTATTTATGTTACTTATATCATAAATAATGTTGTGTCTACACCCTTCTTAGAAAACGTTCAGAACTCAATAGGTTAACCACATTAAGTTTTTAGGTTTACCATATTTTAACTAGCTGGCCCGCCGAATCCGGAATCAAATCAAAGAGAAGAGAAGAAATCAAGTCGTTATTAAGTTGTACCATTGTGTTTTACCTGGTGTTTGAGGCTGTCACGAAAAAGCTTTTTACTAGTGAGCTCGTAGACTACAATACCTCGCAACTCGCTTCATACGTAGGTGACATAGTTATAACCATCAGCTCGAAGAATGGTATGCCAACACAGCCTGTACGAAAGCTCGAGAGAGAAGCAGTGACTTTTAGATTGCAGGTTAATGCATATACAAATCTTCAACAACATCACGGTTCTCACCACCTCCACAAACTACTTCTGTTGGAATTAACAGCATCAAGGGGTTGACAGCTTGAAGTACTTGGGATCCATACAAACCTCTCAAAATAAGATCTATGAGGTTAAGGCAGGGACAATAGCGGGAAATAAGTGCTTCAATGCATGTAGCAAGTTACTTGGCTCAGATTTTCAAGCTAACCGTCAATCGCACTACCGTAAGACCTGTAACTTATAGTTTCGAAGTCTGGATGCTGACGCAGAAGGATGAGCAAAGACTTGCCGTTACCTATCGCTCTCGAATGAACCACAATCTGAATGCACGTATTAAAAAGGAGACATTTATTAGGTTTTGCAAGCCGCAGTGGCCTAATTTATCCCGACTTTTTTTACATAATATCACTACCGGTAATATCCACTTCGCGCCAACCCATTACAATGATAAGGATGATTCCACTGAAGATACCTGCCATAAAGTTGGCAGTAAACAAAGCTATTAGCGCATCGAAGGGCGGGGCACGAGCGGCGGGCGATTCAATTGCACCTCCACTCTAAGTGTTAGGGAAGGGTTTATTATTAACTTTAACAGTACATTCCGGTTTGCATTTTTTTCTGTACGGTTGGAGACATACTCGTAGTAGCGTAAGTAGTTTCAAAGACAAAGACAAAGACAAAGAATTTTATTTGTAAAACATGGGTAATCATCTGATGGTATAACAGTAGTCAAAGGAGTCCAGCATGTTTTGCCATTTGAGGCGTACAAATATTGAGAATTTAAAACATTACAATCATGCAGTTACCATACATAAGTCAAAATGTCACTTCAAGCACTAAGTAGTTATAGTAATAGTATCAATATTGTACGGTGCAACCGCACATGTTTTGTCCAGTCAGCAATTCACCTAACTAGCGCGGAAACAGACTTTAGTTCGCAACTGCCAATCAGCCGCGCCGTGCGTTCTCATTTTTCATCTATCATTTATATCGTTATTCATCAGTTTAATAATATCTAGCCGATAGCACCCCAATTAGCTACCCCATTTAGCTTCCCGGTTACAAGACAATAGCTAATCTTGTAACCAACCGTAAGAGCCGTACTAGATCATAGCGTGACTTGTAGGCGCTATTACAAATATCATTATTGTCAAAGCAAAATAATTAAATTAAATTATATAAAGTTAAAAGGTATGTCCAAAAATTTAAATGACATGTTAATTAAATTAAATACAAAATGTCAATTTGCTATGTCTCGGCAGCGCCACACAATCTATAATAATTATTTTTCAGTCAAGTATTCATTTATATTATAATAACATTTTTTATACAATAATAATTTGAGTTTGTGTTTGAAAGAGGCAAAGTCCAACTCTCGAATGTCTCTGGGTAACTTATTGTAAATAACTGGCCCCATACAGAATATGCTGTTCTGCAGGAGCGCGCTGTATTGGCTTTTCGTACACATATTTTACTTTCATCCCTTTGCATTCGTTGACTGACATGTTTAAACTGCTTTTTTATATTTTTTAACTAGCCATGATTGTGTCTCACTACTGGGCAAAGGTTTCCCTTCAAATGTCCAAATCATACAAAGAAAATATTTCTGTCATGTCGAAATACTTAGGAAATTGCGTACTGACAATTTAAGTCTATTCACGTAATAAAGAGTCACTGTAAAGTAACCGCCCCGCTTTACCGGATAGTCTCTAATCTAATAGCTTTAAGAATTATTTTAGGCTGATGTCGTGCCGCCCGTCACGCCCGCCCGTACGTCATCGGCACGTTGCTATGTGGATAGACCTCCAAGTCATGCCATCTCTCTCTGTCATGTGCCACTTCTGCCCCCATTACGTCAAACACCCCATGGGCCACAACAACCAACAACCAACGTTGTCCTCCTTTTGGCCCGGGCAAACAACGTAACAAACAAACAGAACCTACCTTCAGCTGCAACCATGTTACCACACTAAAACCGCTGTAATGGGTTTCAGTGGAATTGCATAAAATGAATTGCGCCGCCGCCTGCCGGGCCCGTGTTTACGATCCATTAATGCCCCTTTATCGCCCCCCGATGTTGCTAAAGACGACTGTGCTTATAGATTGCTAGAAAAATTCAATTACTCTTATGCTTTCGTCCCAAAAGTGCACCATGCTTTAAGTTTTTTCATATTAACGCGAGGCTCGTTATTTTTTTTTCATGTAGCCCAAACCCAAAAGATTAGCATCTATCATCTTTAGCATCCTATCATAGCGGAATAATTCAGTAGCACAACTCTCAGTTGAACAAGTGACGCAAATATTTGTTTAGCAGGTCTAGGAATATTTTTTTCAGTCAGAGGAGTGAGTCAATATGTGAATAAACAAGTCAATCCACTAACCAATTGACTTGTTTTCAATTGACTTCACTGACACTCATATGCGAGATGAGTGAATCAGGTGTAAACGGAGAGTGTAAACGGCGCTCATGCCCCTTTGTGTTGTACTGTGTACTGATAACGCGACGAAGTATCAGTAAGTCAGTAAACTAGTCAGTGAGTAACTTACGTCGTGTTGTAAAGTGCTAACAACACTGGCAAGGGTGGCAGTAAGTCAGTGAATCAGTCAGCGAGTCAGTCACTCACCTTGCAGGGTGTAGGCGGTGCGCTGCGGCTGCATGCCGGGCGCGGCGCTCACGCCCCACCGCGTCGTGTTGTGAAGCGACAACGCGCCCAGCAGATCTAACTCGGTGGCTGAAACAATGGAAATAAAATGCCAATCAGTAAACAAAAAGCAAACGTAAGGACCGACTTTTATTCATCATCATCATCAACCTATTATCTCCCAACCGAGGGGCATGGGTCTTATCCCTGAGGAAGGTATAGGCACTACTCCACCACCACGGCGGCTAAGTCCGGATTGGTAGAGGCTTGTAAGACTAGTGGCTGGTCTTACTGTCAGAAGTTTTCAAGCCGCCCTAAGGCCTATGATTTGGCTTAACGATTTTTCTTATTTATGTTTGAACTATTTGTAATCCTAAGCCGTTTTGATTGTAATTACCTCATTCCAGTGTTAGTAAATACTATATTTTATACTAATAAACACAATGAAACAAACAATATTGGGCCTCAATTGATTGTATGTTTTTATATTTTATAATTAAAATCGCAGCAACAATGTTCGTTGAAACTACGAATTACAGCACCTTCTCATTTATTTTCAACTAGCAGTGCCCACGAATACACGTTCGCGTCAACGGATTAGCCTATAGCCTACCTTGAAGGTTCATTCTAAATACTATTGAAAGAAGTTTCTAAATCGGATAAGTACTTTTGGAGCTCAACCCCTACACCTAAACTTGCAAACATAGAAATCTTTCCTGTTTATAATATTAGTAAAAGTATTAAAACTTTAGTGATGGGTAACATAATTAGATCCAAAACATAATTGTATTAATCTGTGGTTTATTATTGAACACCAGTAATTACAGATGTTATTTAGAAGTTATTACGCAGTCTCTAAGCTGTTGGTTTTCCATGTCCTAGTAAATAAATAAATATAATATAGAAGTATAAAAAAGTAAGTATGTATAGTACAGATACTAACTCTTAAGCGTCGATAGACTTGCTTCATGCCAATATTTAGGGTGAATATTGTTGGGGTGACTGAAGATGTTTTGCTCATTTACATCCCAATAGGTACTGTTTTGTTTAGAATCTTCTGTAACAGGCCACAAACAATTTTCACATAAAAAGAAAATCTCCCATCAGCATCTCTTGCATGTCATGCCAGAGCTCTCTAACTAAGCCATTCGGACCACGCCTTGACTATACGAAAGGGTGATGCGAGAAATCATCCCCACCCACAGGGACATAAGATTGATTTGAAGATTAAATACACAAGTAGCGGTGCATTCCAACATTGTATACGAAAGTACCCTAATTATAAAATTGTAACATTCAGTGCAACATGAGACTCATTCGCAAAAACCATTAAAATGTGCTGCTATTTTAATCAAAATGACTGCATTAAAATTTAGTCTTAATTTACAAGTCAAACGAGGCTTAAACTGGCTAACCGAGCTATTTAAGGTTTGTTTTAGGTGTTTGGTAAATAAAAGCATTTGAACTCGAGCACAAGGCTGCGTGAAAAATCGAACTTTCTTGAACAGCCAAAAGCCAATGATTGCACGTCAATATTTACGGGAATGACATAACGTATTCTGTTGGCCTATATTTTGACAATCGATAGCTTGAAGAAACAGATGAGCAGAAAGAAACGCGCTAGTATCGATCGCGACTCGCGCAAACATCATCAAACAAAAACACTCACTCGCTCGGTTGAGTGAAATTGTTGTACTACAAAAAAATATAAATGGAGATGTTCAAATTAACATCCACTTACCCATCTGATCGAAAACATGAACATTTAAATACAGGCACATACATTGCTTCTGGCCCCACACTAGGATAGCCTGTGTCGTGGGAACCGTGTAAACATCCAAGATCTGTGTTTTTTGGTACCCAGCCGGGGTCCGAACCCGCAACCTCTCACCTGGTAGGCAGATGCGCTAACCACTGCGCCACAGAAGTCGTCTAAACGAAAAAAAGATCCTTTTTGGATCTTCTCGTCAACCATACGCACGTAACATCGTTAGGTCTAGTCTTCGCTATCAACAAAGTGTCTCACAGGGCATTTGCACAGTAAAGTTGTCATACTTAAAATCTATATATATAAAAGGAGAAGCTGACTGACTGACTGACATATCAACGCAGGGCCTGGGGAGCACTAAGAAAGGATTTTTGAAAATTCATCCCCCAAAGGAGTAAAATGGGGGTTCAAAGTTAGTATGAAACTTTTGCCGTTTTTGAAGTTATTCGAATGAAATTTGGTACGAAGGTTCTTCATTTAAAATTATGAATTACGTGTACTTTAAGGTGATTTGAGAAAAGATGGTCAGAGTGGAGTTTTTTTGGCTGCCTTTTTCTCCACTACAGACGGCCCCAAGGCAGCGGCTAACATTATACATAACTGTATGTACATTGACATTCAACAAGCAGAATATAAATTATTTACGTTGAAATAAATTTTTGATTCTGATTCTGAATAGTTTTTTAAAAATCATCCCTTAAGGGGGTAGGAGGAGGGGTCCAAAGTTAGTATGAAACTTTGCCGTTTTCGAAGTTATTTGAATGAAATTGAATATGAAGTTACTTCATTAAAATTTATGAAATACATATGAAATAGTTTTTTGAAAATAATCCCTTAAGGGGGTGAAAGGGGGGTGCAAAGTTAGTACGAAACTTAGCCATTTTTGAAGTTATTCGAATGAAATTCAGCATGAAGGTCCTTCATTGAAAGTCATGAAAGACGTAAAATAGTTTTTCAAAAATCATCCCTCAAGGGGGTGAGAGGGGGTTGCGAAGTTAGAGTGAAAGCTATTTCGCATGCGCTAAAAGTAGGTACCCCTATCTTATTTGCAAACTCTTTACTCAACTAAAGCCCACGCGGACGTAGTGGCGGGCAAGAGCTAGAATGTATATAAAATACATTAAACTTTGTAGTTCAAATAAGACCGGTGTAGATAGCAAGAAAATAACATCCACAAAACACAATCACTTGTCCTGCAAATAGCTCGTGTACACTTCGTTGTACAAAGTGTCTGTGCTCTGTCTATACTAAATACCGTCGTCAAGTCAAAGCCAGAGGCGTCCCACTTCCATTGCAAAACGTCCTCGCGTCTAAACAAGTGTCTGTCGCACTCAACACTTCCTTTGCTACGCCGTCAAAAGCGTTTCTCGCTACGGCGTAGACGGCTACAAATCTAGGCTACGGATAAGCTACGAGCCTACGGTCTCGTAGTGACGGGCCACCGGGCCGCGTCATTTGTCCTTGTTTCACGGACCGTATGAAATTACAGTATATGTACCAACTTTGTAGGTAGGGATGATAGCTTAACCTTTAAATTTTCATTCCAAAGTCACCCGTAACGTAAACGAGTAGGTGGCACGCAAGTAAAATTCGATAAGCCATTAATTTTAGAAAAATCAGAATTCAACTAAACTTCTTTACGATAAGAATGTCCCAAAGCGCAAATTGGCATTAAGTCCGTAGTGTTGTACATTAATTTAAGTGCAATAAAAGTGATACTAAGCCGCACAAATCTCGGATACCACTCACCAATTTCGCGTATGTGCAGGACATACAATGATGTTAGTAAGAATAGTATTATTGATATATATAGATTTGACAATAGAAAAATTAGACTAGAATTCAAAAGATACTTTGGCCCCTCCTACGGAACATAATATAACTTTGTCTTTTGTTCTACTCTCAGAACACAGTTCTGAGGTTCTACTGTTATTGTTATTTACTTATGATTAATTCACTTCTTTAAATGGTTGCAGTAAATGATGAGAATGCATATAATAGGTGCATGTACTAGAATAATACCTACATGTAATAGATTAAGAAAAAAATGTACTATGCACTGTTTTTATTCCTTAATAAATAAATAAATAAATAAATAAATAAATACTAAATAAATATATACTTCTGTGATGAGCCTACGATCAATTTAAAATGTTTTTTTTTTATATTTACACACAACTAGGTTACAAAAGTTGCATAACATCGTGTCCTTCACACCCAATAAATACACAGTAAAAATGTTTAGGTCTTCAATAAGAGAGGACTAGACTAGATAGACATCGACTAACCAAAGACTATTCAATCTTGTGGTCAAAACGTTACTTAGATCGTTCGTAACATTAATTATATTACGAAAGAATTAAATACTAATTAAGATAATGAATGAAACTCATTTTATCCCATCAATCAATTTATATTTAAGTTATATTTTTATTTATTTTTTGTAAGTTCATTATTAATATTATTTCATAAATGTTTAAAAAAAACATAGAGTTTATTTATTATAATGTCACAATAAAGTTTTGAGTTCATATTTGAGGTAATTTATGCAAGTTATACAACCAATAATGAATGTCGATGAAGCGAAAGTGGTCTGTCAGGATTGGGGCAAGTGGCAGTCCCTGGTCTCTGCCTACCCCTCAGAGATACAAGCGTGAGTTTATCTATGTATGTATATATTCTATCCAACTGCATGGACACAGGCCTTTTCCGAGAGAGAGTCCATACTATGTCCAGTCTATGGACTTACTCACCACGCGTTTCAAAACCCGCTACCTCCGGAATGTGAAGCCGGCGTTCTACGGTTCAACGTGACATATAATAAATAACGAAGGTGTAAGTAAATGTTTCTATCTACAAAGTTTCGTAACAGTATCGGGCTATCGAGGTGTCTCATCGAACAGACAGCGGTGTAAGAGGAGGGATTTCCTTCCGGCCTTTCCTTTCCTTCCTATTTCATTATATAGATATGAATTTAAAAAAAATCCGTTAACCCGGCAACCGTTGTTTTGCCCTATTAATTAGACTACCTATCCTCAGACCTAAATAAAATCATAAAAATCGGTCAATCCGTTTTGGAGGAGTATAATGATATATGCGATTTTTTTATTAAATAAAATTATTTAATTGAATCGCTCGTAGCCTGGGCTGCCTGAGTGATCTTAAACGGTCACTAAGGTTAAGCAACATACGGCGCGTTCAGTCCATGGATGGGTTTCTGTCTATGACTAACGCTAGTGGAATTTTTCCGAGCGATTTCGTGCTTCGCAAGGCACGTTAAGCAGTTGGTGCCGGCTGCCGTCGATAGATGGCAGTCGTTAAGCCAAGTCAGAGGCCTTAGGGCGGCTTGAAAACTTCTGACAGTAAGACCAGCCACTAGTCTTACAAGCCTCCACCAATCCGGACTTGGCCCCCGTGGTGGAGTATGGCCTATACCTTCCTCAGGGAAGAGACCCGTGCCCCTCGGTGGGGACATAATGGGTTGATGATGATTTAATTGTTAGTTTATGTTTAACTACTTTTTTAAATTACTTACTTACCTATTATAAAAAATACTATTTACTTTCTTCATACACGAATATATTTCTTTTAACTTAACATTTATATAGTATGAGCAAATAAAAGCCTAAAATAAAAAATAAATAAAAGAAAAAATGCATAGATACTGTATACGAGTACAGTCTGGTAATATTCATCGTGAAGCCTATTTGAGCGGTTCAACCGATGTAAAAAAATACAAAAACGTTTTACATTAAATCAAGTATTTAAATACAAAAATAGTTGTCGCTGCAATCATACCATAAAAAGATAAAAAAACATCACGTTAAAGCCCGAATATCTACGGTGTCCACATACCTTAATGTTTTCTAGGTACAGTCACTTATAAACCTTAAAATTCAATTATATTAATGTATTTATAAATCCCAAATCCAAGAACTACAAAAACTATGTCACCGCCAGAGTAGAATACCATGTTTTTAATACCAGAAAATAGTCGGTAGACAGGCGCCGGGCTGTCGCCGACCCGTCTGTGCCTCCCTAAAACACAAACTATCCCCTTTACCCACGAAACTACGCCTTGGCTCTCACGTAATATGGTCGGGTTTCAGTTGGAGGAAGAAAAATTTGCGCCAACCATCAGCTGGACTGAAATCACTCTTCCCCCTTGGGTAATAAAGATTGTTCTCAAACGCACTGCTTGAGGCGGAAGGAAAACTTTTTGCCAACTATAAACCCGTCGTGGTATCGGTAACAGCAAAGAGATTGTTCTGAATTCATGAAGTTCTCGTTTGACTATGCACATAGATTTAATTTGAGTGTCTGTTAGTGAATGAATCATTTGTGCAATGATTACTAAGATAGGTCACTAAGATTACTTACGATCAACTGATCAAGTTTATAGAGAGCGAAAGAATACGGTTAGTTCCGCGTTACATTGTTACCATTCTAGGGGTAATTTTAAAATATATCGATCTTTCTACACAGCCCATGAAAGACGCCCACTGTTGGGCGCAAGCCTCTTCACCATCACGACAACCGCACTGGTCCGTGATTAAAATTTGAAGATAAACATTCCAAATGCATTTCACGTCATAGATTTTAAAATTTTACTTTACTAATTTAGCTTTCAAAGGATGTTAAATATACCATTTCCCTGTGACAGAAATACCAAATACTAAATCCGAAATTGGTAACCCGTTAATATGAGGAACGTGATCGTAGCCTCGCGACTGCCCGCAGTTCAGTCTCTCGGCCTATTATATTCTATGCAAGAGCCATAAATTTATCAAGTATTAAAATTACATACACTCAAATTAAACAATTATAGTGGAAATCGTATCGATAATAATTATTGATACAATTTCCAAATAGACGTCTCCAATCGATACCAATCAGTTCCAGTTCCCAACAGGGCGAACCGAATATACCGAAACGCTCAATTAATAACACGCACACAGCGTCGGCCCGTTTTATTTTCATAAGCACTAAATATCGCTGGGGAGCCTTAAAACAGTGGAATTACAGCCTGGGAGCCATAAAGCGTATTCTCCACGCGATCGTAAATCCTGCTGTAGTATTTCAGCAACTATCCTCACGTAATTTTTACGGAGAGGCATGAAAAAGGGGGTCCTGCTGTTTGACCAAAAGTCATTTGGCAAAATTACACTTGACAAACAATGTTTGACAAAAAATGCTTTCGCCAATTGATCATTTTACTACTAATCATTTTACAAATGACTCACTTATCCAAATGATCAACACTTAAATTTACATTTTACAAATAATTATTTTACTTAATGAACATTTAACAACTGAGTTATCAGACAAAACTACTATTGGTCTAAAAACGTTTGATAAAATGTATTATTTGACAAATGTTTCGTTTATTAATCAATCTTACGAACGGGGGGTCGGCGATGTAAAGAATACGTGACAACAGAAACATAGGTGCGACGACGCGCGTAGCGAAGCGGAGCGCGTCGGAGCGTTAGGTTCTCTATGTAAGATCGAAAACAGACTCGACTTTGATGCGTTCAACATTTTGTTAAATGACATTTGGACAAATGCTTCATTTGCGAAACATATTATTTGGTGAAATTAAAAAAGGTCAATTGACATTTTAATAGGTATTCAAAACATTTAACAAATGTAGTGTTTGCTAATGGATCATTTGCTATGTGAGTTTTTGTAAGATGATACTTTTGTCAAATGTCTCGTTTGCCAAATGAACATTTGGTTAAACGTTGTTTGTCGAATGACAACTTCGACGAATTTGTCAATAATTTTTTGGTCAACCATTAGTAATCCATGAAAAAGGCTATGTGCGAGCGGTAATTTTAGTACAACAAAACTTTGTAAAATTACGTTTGGTGACACTGCCCTAAATCGCTTAGAGCAGGGTTTCTTAAAGTAGGGGTCCTAAGGGGTCCTTAATATGCGCGCTTAGGGTCTGCATCAGCTCAATTAACTCTTAAGATTAATAAAAAAAAAAGTTAACTAAATCCTAATTTGCTTGACCACTCTTGCTGGTTATTGTCAAGCGGCGCGAGGCGAGAGGCGAGAGCAATAAAAGTGATTCTTTAATCTTGTTTTTTTTTTACAAGAGGTAAATATTCATATATTGATAGGGGGTCCGTGGCATTTTAGGAATTCTTAAAGTGGTCCGTGACTGCAAATAGTTTAAGAACCACTGGCTTAGAGTAATTTTCCATAGCTTAAGGAACAGTACATTGCTAAGTTTAGGGAATGCAATCTCGCAAGATTGGGGCTCAGATGAGATCTCGCGAGTTTACGAATAACAATACCGTGAGATCTCGCCAATTTGGAGATCTCGCGGGATTGGCAGTTTTGTGTGTTTATTCTTGCTAATAATTACAATATTTTAACAAATTAAGAAAAGAATAATAAAGCATTATAGGTATTATGAAATACCAATATTCAATATCAATATTATGAATATTCACTGACCTTTCAAAAAGTCGAGGTGACAGAGAAAAATGTAACTGCAAATAATCTTAGCATATGTTTAAATCAATTAATGACATACCTATATCTAAACAGAAAGAAGTAGCATGATATTGATAGTGATTTGGCCTTTTTCCAGGAGTGGACGAAAACGGGGTGAAGAAATACGCTATATGATTAAAAGACGTCTTCGTGGCACTAAATTAAAATAAAATTGTTTTTATTTAGAACTATTTTTACAATAACCAAAATAACATAACTTTTCAAGTTTCACAGTCCAGACAAAATTATTCCTACCATCTCTTATAAGTTTTATTTTTACAAGTCGGAAGACGGTATCGCTACTTTATGTGTTGCAGTTTACGAATGTTCGCAAATAAAATGTTTCAGTTAGCACGTAACAAAAGCTACGCATTTTCTTGGTGAGATATAAAACTGCAGGCTTTTAAATCTGTCTGTCCACTTGCCTACGCACCAACAAAGTAGGCCATTTGAACTAGCTAAAATCGAAATTAAAGGAGAGTTGTGTTGTTTTAAGTGAACGTATATATGTACGTTTCATTATTACTACCCAGGAATCAACCGGGACATTTGATATGACCTGTCAAGTGAAAAGTATTGACAAAGTGAGTATCACTGGGTATGTATTACGGACTTCAATTGTCCTAAACTACATGTTTGTCGTGCTAATGTTATTTTATTCAATATTTTATAGGCATAGTTGAATACTTTGGAAATCGGGTCTTCTGTAGAAAGTTTATATTTTAATAAAAAAATATTTAAAAAAAGACACTTTTGCTAACTCACACACAATATTTACAGGCACAGAACCTTCGGTGCGGCAGCCCCCTCGCCCTTGACCAGTTTTTTGCTCTCCTATATTCTGTAGGTTAATTTGTATTGCAAGATTACTCTTCAGGATTCATTGTAGCAAAAACCGCCATGAAACTTATTTGACTCTTGAAACAAATTTCAATATACTCCGTGTCGTTGATAGAGTCACTATACCTCTTTATTAGCATAACTCCGAGAAATGTCATAAGTAAACCCAGTTAAGAATGACGAATGGTATTTAGGTATTATCGAAGCAATCTCTATTCCACTGGCACGCGACTGGAAGGCGTGAACGTAGAGCCTCTGGTAACACCTGAACCGAAACACACAGAAAGGACGTGGGACGCGTCCTCCTTACCACTTCTAGTGTTTGAATGTTATTCCATACAAAACATTGAATTTATAAGGCTATTTTGCTATTTATATAAAAATAAAAGTACAAAGGCGAACGTAACTCTCATCTTTCCAATTCACTTTCATACAAAATTTACTGAAGGGACGAAGTTCACACTAAAGAGAAGGGCGCGAACTCTATACAACGTCGCGTCTCTTCTGCGCCCTCGCTCCACGTCCCTTCTGTGTAGCTAGAGCCTAAGCAGTGGCCTGAAAATGCTCTTAAAAGCATTCTCAATTTCTCCAAGGTTTCTTCGAAACGGTAAAGTAAAACCTTATTACACCCACGGGAACGATTAAGGTGAAATTTTGCTCGATAAGGCTACCTAAAGAAGCATTCTGAAATTCTGAAAGGGTTTCGTACCTCAAAAGAGAAAACGGAACCCTTATATGATCAGTCTGGTGTCTGTACGTCCGTCCGTCCATTCATCTGTCGGGCAAAAGCTTTATCTTTAAGAACGTGAAAAGGTATCGAATTTAAATTTAAACTACTCATAATACATACTCAACTTACTCAAGTGTACGGTCAACCAAAGTCGTGAAAAAATCAAACATTTAAGTTAACGTAAAAAAAGATACGTCAGTTCAGACCGAAAAAAACGTATACATAATAATATGTATATCGACACTCAAGGGAATCAACGAAAACTGTGAAAATTGTCAAGTCTTATACTAAAAATACAGGGGAAAATCAGACAACTATTCATTTGTTATTAAATCTTAAAAAAAGTCTTTGAAATTTTGGAAAAGTTCGGAAAAAACTGCGAGTATGTAATAAAGTCCGTTCGCTTAGATAGTGTCGGTAAACACGAAGGCAATCTTGGTTTTAGTAAAAAAACATTTATTTCAATAATACAACTTAGACGGCCAAAACACTTTAAATAAAAAAAAAACATGGTACACAATATACCTAATGAAGCACAAAATAAAACACTACTCTTCATCACTCGAAGTGTCCTCAGAATATTCATCTCCACCGAAATTTAGAATAGGTGATACAGGATCGTTTCGTTATAAATCAATTCTAAAATACTAATTGATTTAATTCTTTAATTGCGTGATCTACATAATAGTAGAATGAGACGAGCTGCGAGCCAAATTGACTGGCGTATTTGGGCCGCGTCGGTTTCCTTTAATTTGTTTTGTCAAAAGCCGCCATGTGTCGAGATGGTGGTCGAGGCGGTAAATATCAAAGTGACACTATGATAGCGAACACTCTTAACTCTCGGTGAGAAAATCTGACTTGCTCTTGTTCGGTTTTTTTTTTATTTCTGACCTAGGTATTGCAACTTTTGGCTTTTTGTTTGGGATTATCTTTATGTACGATGCCCTTGCCTTTTTACTTTTTACCATAGCCCAGGGTGTTTGGCAACAGGGCACGATATTTTTGTGAGAAAGTTATTTTTATGTAACTATTGAACCATCCATCAGAATTCGACAAATAATATGTCATTAGGGTACTTAAAACTATTTTCCATCTAATTTTGCTACTGTTTAGTTACTGTTGCTACCTATCACTACATGGCGTTACTATTATAAAATAGTATAAAATCCCCTAAAAAGAATTTATTTCAGTAGTAGAGTATTCGCAGATTATGCCTGCTCCAAAAGTTAATTAACATTTACTATTAGCTACTATGGGTCATACAAATTTTGTCTCAAATTATGAATCTGTATAAATCGATATCTGATATCATTTCTGATATCTTCCCGGTTCGCGCGAGACAGGCTGTACCTGGTGCGGGAGCCAACGCTAATCTCCGATTTATGTACATATTCAATTTCTAAATTAGGATTCTTCATGATCACAGCTGTACTATATACTTTCATAGCAAATAAACGTTTTTACTTTTACTTTACTATATCGATAGCTCAGCATGTCTTATTGAGCCCAACACAACGAGAAAAGTCACTTTTTGTAGCTGTGTCATGCTCGTTGTATAGAAATGTATGGAGTCGGTGTAAGTTTCGTGACCCTGTGTGATCAGCGCCTTAGTCTACAGGGTCAACGAGGCGGGATAGTCCCGGTTTACCGCCTGTCAGTTCTGAGAAGGCGGGAAGGGCAATTAATTAGCACCGCCTCAATATAGCCCCCGCGAGGCGCGACCGCCAATACTGCTCGGTTGTTTAATTCCCTTTGTACAGCGGCGTGCAAGCCTTAATTTAATTGGACTAAGGTAATTTGGAAAATTTTGGGATTGGGGAAACGGGAGGGACGGACGGACGGACGGACGGACGGACGGACGAACCATTCAGATCCATTCCATTAATTCATTAATCAAGTCCATTAATCAGAGACCGGACTGCCACTTGACACGATCTTGACTTTTGCTTTTGCTTACCGGACTATATTTATGTACAATTATATTTTTATTTTTCTATAAATCTCTATTTTTTTTTATTTAACCTCTTCAGTCCTTTTTTTTTTGTTAACGGGGTGAAATGCTTTGTGCACCATAACCGCCACCCTTGGGGGAGGGCGACGGCCGTGTGTCGGACTCTCCTCTCCTAATAATAGGAGAGGCATACCTCCTAAAACACCCCGGGGGCCGTCCTGTCGCTCGTGCAATGGGGCGCCGCCGGATCTCGCAAGTGGTGTGAACCACAGCGCGAATGCGACAGCGGCGCCCCGGCGACGTCGACCCGACTCGCAAGGAGTCGGGCCCACCCTCACTGGAGAAGGGGCATGGGCCCCCCACCCCCTTCTCCCATCACGATATCGGACGGCAGGTCCCCCAACCTGCCGTCTGTGACCCTCCCTCAACCGGCGGCGCAAGGTCCGCGCAGCGTCCCCCGCGCCACCGGCTCTCCCGGTGGAGAGGCGCGAGCTCCACAAGCCTCCAACTACCGAGGACCCGTTGTGGCCCTCTGCCCGGATCCTCGGCCCATCAAATGCCCTCCCAACAAAACACCCCTCGGCCAGAGACCATATGGGGTGCCCAGTCCCTGGTCCCTGGCTTACCTCCCGCAATGTCCCTCCCAGGCCCGGCTTGTGGATCTCGCGCCCCTCCCCGCCCCTCCAGCCCTCTTCCATGCCCTCTGCTGGACAGAGGGACATAGAGAGGGCCCCCACCGTGTGTTTTTTATAGAGGTTGTCTCCTCGCGGCCCGAAGGCCCCCGGCCCCGCTCAATGTGGGGTTACGGGTGCGGGGCCCATGGTGGACCCCGCGGGACATCCAGCAGCGCAAGCCACTGGACGTCCCCCTCCCTCTGGTTTTGGTCCGCGCCGGCCGAAGCCGGTACCCCCCATATCTGGAGGGCGTTCCCCTATCCGCCACCCGGGGGACGCGTCCGATGGAAGACCTCTTCAGTCCTGTGTCAACAAAATAACAATAGAAAACTATTGTTATTTTCAAGGTCAGGACTGAAGAGCTTAAGATGGTTCTCAAACTTTATATGAAAGTCTTATTGTAGCTTAAAACCTATTAGTACAATTAAACAAACCGGTCAAGGGCAAGGCGAGGCTTTTCCCAAACTTGAAAAACATGTATTTTGATTAAATCGCAAATCAAGGATCGTGGCAGATGGCAGTCTCTGGTCGCTGCCTACCCAAATGGGATACCGGCGTGAGCTTATATATGTACCTATGTAAATTAAAAATATACAGTTTTCAGATATTTGAAAATGTTGTTATCGCATAACATAAAAAAAAAACGATAAATTGGGAAACTCATCTTTTATGGCGGTTTGCACCACCTACTAAAATCCATTTAACCATTGAATTTAAGCTAAACAGAATTTTGACAGTTCCGCCATACACTATCTGATTTAATTTAACGTTAAATGGATTTTAGTCGATGGTGAAAGCCGACCTAAGTCTGTTAAAAAGCAAGACTTTATTTAGTGCTAGTCTTAAGCGATTGGCACATTTGGCTCGGAAACAATATTTGGTTCTGAGAATGAGATATACAACGATTGGTTCCGAAAACCCAAAGAAGTATCCTCATCAACCCATTATGTCCCCACCGAGGGGCACGGGTCTCTTCCCCAGGGAAGTCCCATTCCCAACCCGTCTTCTCCACCACGGGAGCCTAGTCCGGATTCGTGGAGGCTTGTAACACTAGTGGCTGGTCTTACTGTCAGAAGTATATACAAAGAAGTATAGTAAGCGCATACCTCATAACACATACCTCAAGGGTTGAAATCGCCATACTGCGGTGGGCACGCGTGGTTATGAAACCCATACTGTTTCTCAAAGAAGTATGTCTGGGTTAAATTCCAGTACATCAGATCGGCAGGTGTAATCCGACGCGCTGTGAAATGGCGTGATCGCATTACACGACCAAATCATAATAGAGCCCAATGTCGCAACGATGGGGTTATATCAATTAATTGAAGTCCCGTCCGTAACTTGAGACACTTACCTTTGCCGGTACGTGGGCGAAACCTATCGTATGATCCCTTACATACATACGATGCCACACGATAATGGTTCTTACGAATAAGCGTATAGGGTTGATGGTGTAAAGGCCAAAATGGCGAATAATGCAGTGGCTACTAGCCATATGGCGTTGAGCTGTTGGTAATTTAAGGCTTGATTAGCTAATATTTATGTTGTAATTAGTTAGGGTTATTTGTTGAAAACAATGGGGTAGAGCGGTAGAGCGATGACGGTGCATCGGTAGACCGCTGACATGAGGTCGATACCACTCGCTAATTGTGAAGGAAGACATCATAAGGAAACCTGCCTACTCGGCTTGATGTTTTTTCCCGCGCACGAGAAGTAGGAAAAGAATCGCCCTATGCTGCGCTCACGTAGCGGACGAGAAGGGGATGTCGAGTCTTTGTCTATTCTCGCCCGCGGGATTAGAGATCATGCTAAGGGGGCAGGGGCGTTTAGTCGCTAAGACTTGATAAGTCCAAATGTAAAAAATGTAAATGTGAAAAGTACTGATAATGTTTAGGTACATACTACCAACAGTTCGAATAATAAACTGGTAAATTTTTTCTCAATAGTTTTTCGAACATCAACTACTTGGTACAACAATTAAATCGAGATTCAAAGACATGTTTGTAATACTATCGCTGTCTATTTTAAGCTATTTTTACTGTATTGTTTTTTTTTTTGGCAGTAAATAAATTTCCTTTTTTTGTTAGTCGTATTTATGTCTCACTGCTAAGCACTGCTAAGGCCTCTCCCATGATCTTCCAATCTTCCCGGTCTTGGGCAGCAATTTCCCCATCTAGCCAAAAATGTCCAAGATCTCCCACCATCGCCGCCTTGGTGGACCACGTCTGCGATATCCGTAAATCTACTTTATCTCGACCTTATTCAACATTCCTTCCGTAGTAGGAATGTGCGTAGAAACCAATGTCTCTCTATTTTCTAATCTGCAGAATTACTCATAAATAATAGCATGACACCCTTGCAGAAGAAGGTTAATAAACTCAAAGCGATAAACTCAAATGATGGGGTAACGGTAGGTAAGTAAGGTAAACCACCGGAGAAGGGTCGTAGCATGAAATACTTCAAACAGAAACAACAGAAGGGCTTCTTTAGTTGGAGCGCCGGATCCCATACCAAAACGGAACCCTTAGGCTCAATTCACACTTGCGCAGAGTCGAAGCGAAGTGAAGCGACGCGACGCGAAATAATTCGCGCGAATGCGCGCGTCTGCGCGCATCGACGCGCGAACCCAACGACCCTTGCAGGTGAAGACGCGAAACAATTCTATTTTCAAATTTTCGCAACACAAATTTGTACCGTATTGATAGAGAAATAGAGATGAATTTAGAACAGTTGAAAAACGTGACGCTTCGCTTCGCGACGCGACGCTTCGACTCTGTGCCAGTTTGAATTGAGCCTTAGAACATGACTTTGTCGGTCGCCTGACTGTCTGTTACGACCCTTTGTCTTGGGAATATTTAGAGCTGAAATTAAAACCATATACTCAGGTACATAGTTTCCCTTAAAGCTGTAAAAAAAATCAAACTTATTAAATAGTAAATAACGTATGCTGAGTTGGAGCCCCTTTTTTGTTGTCAACGGAAGCACCTGAGGCGTTTGGAGTCAAGGGTGGCTCGGCACCATACACTACTGTGTGGAGCCCTACCTCCTTAGATTTTGAAAACGGAGCCGTCATGGAAAGTACATGTTTTTTTACTTTTGTGATTGTTTATTACGTACTTGTATATATTGTGTTTCTGTGACAATACTAATAAAAGTCTTCTTTCTTTCTTTTAGATATACACTTACCCAGTATTTTTATTGAAGCTGCAAGTGTCCTTAGAAAAGGAAAATTAATAATAATAAATAATAAGAAGCCGTACTTCTGTACTAAGAGTTTTTACTCAAGGAAGCTTAATCGAGCGATAATGGGTCGCAAGAGGGCCCGTGCCCGTAACATATGGCGCGGCTTGCGTTTATTTGGTTATAATAACTTGAGTTTTTTGCCTTTTTATCATTATACGTGGGTTTGTACTTAATGTAACATTTATTTGAAAACAAATATAAAAATAATGTTTATAAACGAACATGTTACTTAATGAGTTCTTAAAAACTAGTGGTAGTTCATTGAATAATATAAATGTCTGCGCCCACAGAATCTCGTATCTACTATTCAATGGTCAGAGTCTGCGCCAGACACTGACATAAAATGTTAGTAGATGGCCTATTTAAATTGGTGATGGCATTGTCAAAATCTTAATTCAATTTAATACTAAGTTTTTTTTAAAGTAGCCTCTTTTGTGTCTCGCTCCTAGGTAAAGACCTCCTCTAACTCAGACCTAAGTGAATTAAATGTTAATAAATTGGCCAGCCCCTGAATCGCTCGTAGCCTGGGCTGCCTGAGTGATCTTAAACGATCACTAAGGTTAAGCAACATAAGGCGCGTTCAGTCCATGGATGGGTCACCGTCTATGACTAACGCTAGTGGCATTTTTCCGAGCGATTCCGTGCTTCGCAAGGCACGTTAAGCAGTTGGTGCCGGCTGCCGTCGATAGATGGCAGTCGTTAAGCCAAGTCAGATGCCTTAGGGCGGCTTGAAAACTTCTGACAGTAAGACCAGCCACTAGTCTTACAAGCCTCCACCAATCCGGACTTGGCCCCCGTGGTGGAGTATGGCCTATACCTTCCTCAGGGAAGAGACCCGTGCCCCTCGGTGGGGACATGATGGGTTGATGATGAAATTGGCCAGCTGCTGGCCACACCCCATCACTCTGATCTTACCCAACATTCTCAACTTGTTTTAACCTATCCTTATCTTATTAATCCTGTAACTCTTGTCTCCATACCAGTGCTAATGCTTTATACAACAACCAGTATCAATTACTACAATCATTGAATTATTCAATGCTACAATAGAGAGGTTAAGAAAATTTTGTCTGTACCGCCATGGAAGTGGCTGTCAGATTCAGTGCTTAATTGAAACCATTCAATTTATTAATAAAAAAATTATATTTAAAGTAACGTAGAAACTGTGATTTATTGAACGTTATAAGTAAACTTAGGTGTCCTTTTCAAAATCTAGATCATTATGGAGAACAAACGGACAAAAAATCTCCACACTTCAAAACAAGATGCCGATACCGAACAAAGTGCCGATGTCTGCACGTTGGTTTAAAATTATTCATAAACGATTTCGTATAGGAAAAATACTGTTCATAGTTTTTTTATGAGAATTCACACAAATCGAATTGCACCACTTCTTAAGTGACACTTATTTCTCCATATAAACTTCGATGAAGAATTTTATTTTAATTAATGCTGTTCACGCCACGCTTAAGAAAGTGGTGCAAGTCGGCCTTAGTCACTCAAACGTGATGCACTAAACAGATTTCACAATGGCCGGAAAACCACACAAGCACTCCTGAGATCAGCACAAAATGCCCTTCTCAGCATCGTATGAGAGTGGCGTGATGGCCGACATACTTCCAGCTGGTCTTCATGCCGACGCGCCGATAACTTGACACTTGACGACTGGAGACAATGGAACCTTGAACTGTTTTGTTCGATCGATGATTCGTGGAAAGATGCCACTGTTGTGCCGAATTTTTGCTACCCTCGCAGAAGTTAGCTGGTTGTATTACGTAAGGCTGGCAAATAATGTCAGCATCGCGCGACCTACCTTCTTTTTTAGGGTTCCGTATGCAAAGGTTACCAACGAGACCTTATGTATGCTATAACAACATCAGTATGTCTGTTCGACCTATAAAGGGATTAATCTGCCGAATCATAATAGGTAGTTAGCAATCAGCTGTAAACATTAGCTACCTACCTAATAGTAATAAGTATTATTTGTTGGAAAATGAGCTATAATAACATAATACATTATTATATCTACTGTTCTAACAATAATAAAAAGTAAAGGGTCTCCCCAAATAAAACGTTTTGATTTTTCTCAGTTGTAAAGGCGATAAAACAGAAATGTCGAACTTAGTGTGATTATAGTGCAAGGCTTATATTATATACACTATACGAACTGAAGAGAATATAGGTACTCGTGAAAAAATAATATAACTAATCACGGATCTAATCGGTGGGTCTAATATTTAAGATACTTCTGAAAGACGATACGTTTTTACGGAACCCTCAAGCACGAGTCTAACTTGCACTTGGTCGGTTTTATTGAAACACATAGCGCACGTGCAAATACATAAGTCTCTGTTTACTCCATGCCAATGTCTACACTAATAATATAAAGAGGCAAAGTTTCTAAAGTACTACTACAAGGTATGGGTCAGAATATCTGGTTGCTTCCGATGATGATTCCTACTCTGCCGCAACACAGTCTTTTGACTAGCGCGGAGGGTAGTTGTTGTTTTAGGCTGTTGCCGTTTGCTGCATTCTCTAAATAAACACCTACCTTAACAACGAAACAACAATGTTTAGTATGTTTAAAAACTAAATATAATTATTGGTAATTAGGATGTAAGTAATATAGTGTAACAGTGTGAACATTTTAACCTAGAAATAAACGATTTGAAACGATTTGAATTCTATGTTTGTTCCGATTTAAAAAAATCTTTCACCAGTATTTAGGTCGGCGGCTGTTCAGGATGAACATAGGTAATAGGCTAATCCGTTGATGCAAACGTAGTCGCGGGCGCTGCTAGTTAGCTATAAAGCTCCGAACTACCCAAACAAAATTCCAGTTCTTAAAACCGAAGTTTTGATTGGCATTCAAGAATTTTTAAACTGTCTCAGATTACGCGGTACATCAATAAGAAGAAGATTGGCGATGTTGTCATGTTTAACTTATCGGTTCAAAGATTGAAGGTAAATAAATTTTATTTGTAGAATTAAGTATTAAGATTTTAAGCTGTTACTTGTGCACTTACTTAAAGTGCTTATAACTAATTGTGGTGACTTATAAATTGGCCTTGTGTTTGTTTAAATATTTTTTTAGTCTTTGTTATGTGCTGTTAGTCTTCCCAATATTAAATAAATAAATAATAAATAACGCGCGCCTGCTGTTCAAGGACCTAGCGGCGCGCTTAATCGACGCATCTGGAGACCAGAGAGCTGGTGCGTACCTCGGCCAAAGGATAAGCCCGGCCATCCAAAGAGGCAACGTCGCCAGCGTTCTGGGCTCATTGCTGCGGGATGGTGACCTGGGCCAGGTGTTTTATTTGTAAATATATATTAGCATAGTTTAGTATATAAGCCATATTAATTTTTATTTCTGGTAATTTATTGTACATATAGTTTCTTCATTATTAATATTATTTTGTTTGTTAATTAAAGTTCTTCATAAAATAAATAAAGAGTTCCCAGCAAATTCTAGTACCTACCTAAAACCGAATTCAATTTTCAAACAAGAATATAAACCCTCTTGAAATGTGCAGAAACAAAGATTGCCGGCATACCGAGCTAACCTCGTTATGCTATTAAAATTTTCGACTTATCACAACTTCATCCATATTCATACTTCATCCCCTCAGCTAATGGAAACCTCGGTTTTTCCAACCGCAAACTTGATCCATTAGGGAAAAGATCTAGAAAGAACTAAAAAAAGAAACAAATTAATATCGGTGGTGCAATTCGATATTAGAATTTCGAATTCGAAAAATCTTGACGAGAAAAACAGAATTTTTATTCAAAACGGAGTGAATTTGAATCGAATCAAAACGATGAAAGATTATTTTAAATCTTTGAAAGAACTTTACATATTTATTTATTCAGTTTTTGCCTGAGTTGCCCTTAAATAATTTGGAACAGGAATAATCTAATCTAATATCAGCTTTGCCGAATGTCATGAAATTTACTGGGTGTATTAATTAAACCTGAGAACGGGTCGTAGGCCCATTACTATGGCAAAACAACGTTTGCCTGGTCATCTAGTTAAATCATTAAAAAAATGGTCTTTGAAGTTTGGGAAAATGTCTAAAGAACTGCGAGACTAAATGCCCACAGTACTCGCGACTCTTTCATACACTTTCGCCTACTGACAGGGAAATGGCTCAAATTTCATAATTGGTTTAATGCATTTTTTTCACATTTACTCAATGAAAAGTAACATATATTGTAGGTTTATCGGCCCCTGAAGATTGTATTGTAACATATTTGTAGGTTTTGGTGGCATCTACTACAGTACATGATACTTTTTATTGCGTTAATATGAAAAAAAAACGCGCCAAAGAAATTATGCAGTTCTGAGAATCACCCGACAGCTGTCAACAGTAGAACAGATTGTAGTGTACCAGAAACCGGGCTTAACCTTACATTCTAAAGCCAGAAACGGTAGCTACAGCCTTGGAGCCTCAACTCTCGACGAGGCTTTCCTCGAATCTGTATGTAAATCCAGCTATAATTTCGTGAATATTATACATTCGGGATTGTGGAATATAAAGTCCGTTAATAAGGCACCGCGAGGGTGGCGGGAAGCGAACCGGTGGCCGGCAGGTGGCCGTCACGCGCCGGTGCCCGCCGCCCCGGCATACCATACCGTACCTAGCTTAGAGGCCAATTACACCCACTGCGTTTGACGGCGAAGCCAAACTTGAAGTAAACACTCAAGAGGTCTGCATCGTGGGTTGGTTAGTATACTATAAAAAATGTCGTGCGTTGGAATCTCACTGGAATTATAATAATAATAAATGTTTTTATTTCAGAATACACAGTTCCAGCTTACAAAATAGATCATAATAATATACAGAAATAAAATAGAAGAAATTAATAATCATTTTAGATTTTTGTCGCGCTGAACGGAATGTCAATGTTGGTACAGTGAACTGCCCACATTCCCCACACAGAGACGACAGAATCTCATTTTATCTCATTTCGAAATCTCATTTCTCAGAATTATGTGTGACTGAACCAAAATAACTCCTTCGTCCTTTATTTGCCCATCAGGTTCAAGTACTCACTAATCTATTCCAATTCAAATTACCCTGCTGTATATTATGTATACCGGATCCGTCTGCATTTGCTGGCAATATTACGTCAGCCGGATAATGTATTAGTATGAATCTAACAGGACGCAAAAGGAGTCCTAAGAATAACGAGAAATATTGCAGGGAAAATCCAAGCAAGCAATACCTGTGTAGGTAAAGTGGGTTTCTTTATTTTTTGTCCCCAGCCGGGATTCGAACCCGGGACCTCTCGCATGGTAGGCACATGCGCTAACCACTGCACCACAGAGGTCGTCATTAGATACTATACTACATTACTATTGAGCAAAAATAATCATCATGGTTAATAATAGTCATGTTTTTTTAGTAGATTTTTTCATTTCAAAGTGAATGTACAACTAAATACAACTACAACTATATTTAATACGTTTGACTGAGTACATTGCGTTAATGTAACATTTCGATCCGTACCGGGACCTTATTCAATGATGAGCGTTATGTAAGTAACAACCTGTTATTTTGACAGATACAGGATCCGATAACGAGAGGGTTTTACCTAGTATCACAGTGTACCTATCACAACCCACCTCTAGTTTGGTTGGATTAGCCTCGCCCTTGACATTATGAACTTGGAGCGATTACGCAGTAATCCTGGAGTAAACAAAACAGCCTAGCGATAAGGCTCCCTTGATAAATTGTAAGACGTGTATTTAGTTGCATTTGTAGTTGTTACGATCACTGTGGAATAGAGAAACTGTGGATTTATATTACCAGCAATGTGCGAGTCCACTATCCATACAACATAACATACGCACGTTTGTAATGACATAACATAACATTTACATAGAGGCACATACATTGCTTCTGGCCTCACACTAGGATACCCTGTGTCGTGGAAAACAGAAACAGCGACGTCACAAACATGTAAGCATCCAAGACCTGGGTTTTTTTGTCCCCAGCCGGGATTCGAACCCGGGACCTCTCCCATGGTAGTCAGATGCGCAAACCACTGCCCCACAGATATTATACTACATTACTGCAAAAATAATCATCACGGTTAATAATGTTACCTCTTTTACATCTCTCATATTCGCTAAGTAGGTCCTTATTACCCCCAAAATGGGGCTTGTAGGTGACCAATTAGCGCTCTAGGGTAATAATGTAGCTAGAAAAGCCCTAGGGCGGTAAGTAATAAAAAAAAAACTCTTCACTCTTTCAAAAAGTTCGCGTACATCTAACCATCATACTGGCAGTAGACATCATGCATTCAGCCCAATGACAAAAGAGGTCGCTTCGCTATTCAGCCTTGTCTTAGTCATCAATTTTAAATATCGAACGGCGAAGCTCAATTTCGTTCTTGAAAAAAATAATTAAAAAAAAAGATGAAAAAAAAAGGCGGGAATAGAAAACTTTTGCTTTATATATTGTTTGTTTTTGGGATTTTTTTATAATTACGTGCTAATTAGGAAAAAAACATGAGTTCTGCAAGTGATGAAGATATAAGCTGCACTCACGATTCAATGAAAATGGAAGCTGAAGCAGAAATTAACAATATTTTGCATGAAAGTTCTAAAGAGAGATATTTGAAAACTTACGACAAGTTCATGAAGTGGCGAAAAGCAAAACGAGTAATTTTTTTCTACTTACCTCACAATCGAGATGTAAAGCAGAGTAGTTAGCTCGGCTGTAAGCATCAATTGCACCCTCGAACTATAGGCGCACGAGCGCAATCTCGGGCTGCAATTGATGCCTTACAGCCCTTGGCTACTAATCTACTATTAGTTGATATTTTTTATTTCAAAGTGAATGTTAAATGTTATTTTAGTTGATATTTTCATTTCAAAGTGAATGTACAACTAAATATTCTGTAAATATGTTGTTACATGCTGTTGCCATTACTGATATCGAGCAAAAAATGGCAAACGGGTATATTTATTTATTCCGTTGTTAGCGGCAACAGAGTTAATTTCAACTGTCTAGCTAGCATCTAGCATCGGCGAGTGAAAATCTCCAATACTGGAAGATAGTAATTTTTTATACCCTGTATAGAGTAACTTCCAGACAATAACATTACGCAAGCACCACTAAGCAAATACAATCAATCAAAAATATTTGGTTCGTTAAGGTCTCGCTAACTACCCTTAACACTAAACTGTTCAAAGCTTACCTGCCCTTGAAACGACACCCGTATTCCCTTGAACATAAGAGTTATGTGGTGACCCTCTGAACCCTCGAGTCGACGGGGTGTCGGCCTTGAACCCCTGAGACTCAAGTTCGTATGCCAGCGACGGGGACATTGATTTCATTCGTTTTGGGGTTTGACGCTACGTAGGTTTACCCTCGTTACCTTATACGTGACCCCAGTGGTGCCAAGTACATAGCATTAGCGGTGATAGGCCTAAGCCGAGACTAGTAACTACCCACAAAGACTTCGCCAGACGATTCGTCGCGATAGATAGATAAATCAATTATTTGCTTTTTCACACACACGCAATAAAAACAATATTAAGCAGACAATTCAGTAGTAGGAAAAACAAAGATCACATACAAAACACAATGAAACAATTAACAAAAACATTAAGAAAAGAGAGATGCTTTATCAAGTGAGAACTGTGGGTGTGGCAAATGCAAAAGGGTTGCGACTCAGCATTAGCTGGAGATATGGTACTCCAGCGCTGATCTTCCATCAATACCCGTAAGGCGGCATGCAGGGCTCTGAGAGATACATAGGCTGCTACTTATGTATGCGGAATCTGGGATTCCAATAATTTTAAACGCAATGTCTGACCTCCATGGTCAAATTCGTTCTTTTTTTAAATACTGGCCGCTAATATTTTTCTCTTATATACGTTAGTGTTTTGTTTCTGTTGGGTTTAAAATGTCATATCGCTGAAAAAATGGAACTCACTCGTGAAAATATTCGTGCTATGATTTATTACGATTTTCGACGTGGTTTAACGCAACAACAGTGCGTAGATCAATTAACTTCGACTTTTGGTGGTGAAGCTCCATAAAAAACGACTGTATATCACTGGTTTAGTGAGTTTAATCGCGGGCGCAGTAAGCTCACGGATGAAGTTAAAGAAGGTCGCCCGAAATCGGTGGTTGTGCCACAAAATATTGAAGCTGTGCGAAAACTAATAATGCAAGACCGTCATTTCACGTACCGCGAGATAGAGGCTATTCTGGGCATATGTATGACTAGCTGTTGCCCGCGACTACGTCCGCGTGGGCTTTAGTTGAATAAAGTGTTTGCAATTAAGATAGGGATACTTTTAGCGCATGCGAAAGAGCTTTCATACTAAGTTCGCTGCCCCCTCTTACCCCTTTAAGGGATGATTTTCGAAAAACTACTTTACATGTCTTTCATGACTTTCAATGAAGGACCTTCATGCTGAATTTCATTCGAATAACTTCAAAAATGGCGAAGTTTCATACGAATATTGAATCGCTCGTAGTCTGGGCTGCCTGAGTGATCTTAAACGATCACTAAGGTTAAGCAACATACGGCGCGTTCAGTCCATGGATGGGTTTCTGTCTATGACTAACGCTAGTGGCATTTTTCCGAGCGGTTCTGTGCTTCGCAAGGCACGTTAAGCTGTTGGTGCCGGCTGCCCTCGATAGATGGCCAAGTCAGAGGCCTTAGGGCGGCTTGAAAACTTCTGACAGTAAGACCAGCCACTAGTCTTACAAGCCTCCACCAATCCGGACTTGGCCCCCGTGGTGGTGTATGGCCTATACATTCCTCAGGGAAGAGACCCGTGCCCCTCGGTGGGGACATTATGGGTTGATGATGATTGCATCCCCCCTTTACCCCCTTAAGGGATGATTTTCAAAAAACAATTTTACACGTAGGTACATATTTTATAAATTTTAATGAAGGAACTTCATATTGAATTTCATTCGAATAACTTCAAAAACGCCAAAGTTTCATACTAACTTTGCACCCTCCTCTTACCCCCTTAAGGGATGATTTTCGAAAAACTATTTTACATGTGTTTCATGACTTTCAATGAAGGACCTTCATATTGAATCTCATTCGAATAACTTAAAAACGGCAAAGTTTCATACCAAGTTTGCACTCCCCTTTTTCCCCCTTAAGGGATGAGTACCTGGATGACCGAGCTTTGCTCGGTATTTTTTTGTTCAATCGTGTTTTTTGGAAATTACACTCGGACTAAGGGGCAAGCCCCTGCACGCTTACACGCGCCAACCTTCAGCCACTCCGAGTTTCACTCTCCGTGGCTGTCGGCCTAGGGCCTTGCTAGACACTTTTGATTGAGATTTGATGCATGGGAACATGTATGGTCTTGGCCTTCAGCCTCAGCCTGAACGGAGCTCGGCTTTCAGCCTCAACCTGAACGGAGCCTCAGCGAGGTTCCTCTTGCCCGCTTCGCGGAGCTTGAGGCCTCGCAAATTTGTCCTATCCGGCTTTTCATTGTTAATTTTACGCCGGAACACGGAACGTCTTGGCTTTCAGCCTTGGCCTGAACTGAGTTCTATCTCCGGCCTCGCCATGGCGGGGTCCACAGTGCCCACTTTGCGGAGCTCGGCCTTTTTACCCCGTAAGTTTGTGCCATCTGGATTTTGCATTGTTTCTTTTACGCTGGAACTCGCAACATCTTAGCCTTCGACCTGGTACTGGATGGAGCTCGGGCTTTGGCCTCGCCTCGCTGACGTTTCTCATCCTCGTTTTGCCTTGTTGAAGTTTCTCGTGCTCGCTTCACGAGGCTCGGCCTTCGGCCTCGCAAGTTTGTCCCATCTGGATTTTGTATTGTTTCTTTTACGCTGAAACTCGCAACGTCTTAGACTTTGACCTGGTACTGGATGGAGCTCGGCCTTTGGCCTCGCCTCAGTGGAGTTCCTCATCCTCGTTTTTCCTTGTCAAAGTTTTTCGTGCGTGCGGCCTTCGGCCTCGCAAGTTTGTCCCATCTGGATTTTGCATTGTTTATTTTACGCTGGAGCTCACAACGTCTTAGCCTTTGATCTGGTACTGGATGGAGCTCGGCCTTTGGCTTCGCCTCTGTGGGGTTCTTCGTCCTCGTTTTGCCTTGTCAAACTTTTTCATGCTCGCTTCGCAAGGCTCGGCCTTCGGCCTCGCAAGTTGTCCCATCTGGATTTTGCATTGTTTATTTTACACTGGAGCTCGCAACGTCTTAGCCTTTGAGCTGGTACTGGATGGAGCTCGGCCTTTGGCCTCGCCTCGGTGGAGTTCTTCGTCCTCGTTTTGCCTTGTCAAAGTTTTTCATGCTCGCTGCGCAAGGCTCGGCCTTCGGCCTTACAAGTTTGTCCCATCTGGATTTTGCATTGTTACTTTTACGCTGGAGCTCGCAACGTCTTAGCCTTCGACCTGGTACTGGATGGAGCTCGGCCTTCGGCCTCGCCTCGGTGGAGTTCCTCGTCCTCGTTTTGCCTTGTGAAAGTTTCTTATGGCTTCTACACACTATGCCATCGGCACGGCCGGCGGCTATGACGCCGGCTATGGCGGGTAATTAAGCCGCCGGCAATGCCACACGAGTTGAGCCGCCGGCTGGCTGGCGGGGTGTGCCGGCGGGTTGCGCGGTGAGCCGGCGGCAAATTATGCTTCCGGGACCGCCCGATTTCTCACTTGAGGCAATACAACCTTGTATAGTATCAGGGGGTTTCAGGGCTCCTTCAATAATTTATTTTATTCGTTATTCCAAAACGGTTTATTTCAAGCTACGTTAGATTCGAATAGGTAAGATAAGCAAGTAGTGTATCTTCTATAAAAAACGTAGATTCTCAGCGATATAGGTAGGGCTATTTTTAGTTCATATTTTCGTTAATAGATGGCGATACATGTTGCGGTAATGTAAATATCCAATAGATGGCGCTAGGTGTCAAGAAGTAGATAGTACAGTACCACCATCTTATCTGTTCAGTTGATAGCGGCGCTAGTGGAGAACTTAGTAGTAACATTTAAGAATTTACCTAGAAAAATGAGAATATTTTAACCGGTCTTTCAATTTTAATGAAATATATCTATAAATCTTAGTAAGTGAATAAATAAAATAAAAATGGGGAACAGGATTTACAATTAATTAGTTAGTTACAATTTTGCCCACCTGAAGTTGCGCTGACAACCTTGTAAATTTCCGCGAAAACCAACCTTCGTATTCTAACAAGGAGAATTCCAATGATCAGTTTTTATTGCCTAAAAGCACTGATAAAACAACGTCTTCTAAGAATTCTAGTTAGATCGATTAATTGCCCCTGAAACCCCCTGTGTACTAAATTTCATGAAAATCGTTGGAGCTGTTTCCGAGATAAATTCGAGCTTCGCACGCCCTAGCAATGACACAGCTTCAGGAAAATTATTGTTTTGCTTTGAAAAAAGGCCATAATAATTTGGATGTATGATTATCACACGATTAAAACGTATGATTTTTAACATTATCCATCCAACAGCGCCTTAAAAAATAACAAATAAAATAAATATTGTTCTAAATAACAGAGTTTAATCTCTAATGAACATTGCCCCGATTTTTTTTGTATTTCTTTTAGAAAATATATTTGGATACTAATAAGGTGCGTTGATAATAGGGCTCCTAATAATAGTTTATCACATAAAGAAAAAAATTGAAAAAAAAAGAGAAACTTTATGCTCAAGTCTCGAACCAGGGTCTTCTGTTTACAGTATCGTCGTATTTCCCACCTGGGCTACTACAACCTTACAGATTAATGCGAAATTTACGTTCTTATAGGGTAGCTGTTATTTCTTTGCCTCAAAATAAGGTTAAAACGACGTTTTATAAAAATGAAACCTAGTTGGATTAATTAACTGCCCCCGAAACCCCCTGCATACAAAATTTCATGAAAATCGTTGGAGCCGTTTCTGAGATTCTGATTATAATTATATAAATATAGATACAAGAATTGCTCGTTTAAAGAGATTAGATTTTAAAAAAACTATTTTACACGTGTTTCAAAATTTCAAATGAAGAAGCTTCGTACCAAATTTCATTTAAATAACTTCAAAAACGGCAAAGTTTCATACTAACTTTGAACCCCCATTTTACCCCCTTAGGGGATGAATTTTCAAAAATCCTTTCTTAGTGCTCCCCTACGTTACAAAAGGAACCCTTGTGCAAAATTTCAAGTTTCTAACCCTTATAGTTTAGGCCCTGCGTTGATATGCCAGTCAGTCAGTCAGTCAGCTTCTCCTTTTATATATATAGACGAGCATTCATAGGATATTACATGAACATTTGTCTGTAAAAAAAATTTGTTCGCGTTGGATCCCGCACAACTTAACTCAGGATCAAAAAGATGCTCGCGTCGAATGGTGCAAGAAAACCTTTAAAAAATTCAACGGAGGCGACTCAAAATCTGTTTATAATATCTACACAGGTGACGAATCCGGGATCTACGCGTACGATCCCGAAACTAAACAATAATCAACAGTTTGGGTGTTTCAAAATGAGCCGAACCCCACGAAAGTGGCTCGTGCAAAAAGCACTGTAAAGCAAATGGTGGCCTGCTTTTTTGGTATTAATGGCCATGTGGCTACAATACTACTGGAGAATCGCAGAACGGTTAATTCGGAGTGGTACACGACCATTTTTTTGCCGGAAGTATTTGAAGAAATACGCCAAAACAACCAGCGACGCAGAATCATACTTCACCATGACAATGCCAGCTGTCATACATCTCAGGAAACAACTACATTTTTGGATGGTCAAAAAATAGAATTGATGGGTCATCCACCGTACAGCCCTGATTTGGCTCCCAATGATTTCTATTTATTCCCAAATGTAAAGAATAAATTACGTGGTCAACGATTTTCGACCCGTGAAGATGCCGTAGATGCGTCCAAACAGCACGTTTTGGAGATACCTCAATCAGAGTGGAAAAAGTGTTTTACAAATTGGTTTCATCGAATGCAAAAGTGCATCAATCATAGTGGAGAATACTTTGAAAAACAATAAAAGCATATTTAGCCATATATTTGCAAACAAACATTTGTTTATTTTTTCTATTCCGTATACATAAGTAGCAGCCCTCGTAGTATGTATGAAGTACGAACCGATCGGCCGACGCGACGTAGTTTTTGGTGACGTCAAGTCCAACAGGGAAGCATACAACATTTTAGGTCACGTTTGCACTTAAGCCATCCGGCGAATAGAGCTATATAGGATCACAGGGTTGTGTTGTCATAAATTACCACAGGCATGAGATTGTTTACGTTGCGTTATGTAGGTACTCCTCCACGTTTTCAAGCCCGAATTAAGGTAGGAATATTCTTTATTGTACACCTGATCATATGAGATGCATTTTTTTTCCAGACAACCCTATGATGGAAATTTAGTGACGGAAAATATAGCCGGATTGAATACCGTTATTTCTTAGGAGAGTTATTTTTATGTCAACTCGAGGTAAACCGATAACGTCAGTAGCCTTGAAATTAGTCACGTGTGGACCATAATAAGTTCGAAAGCTAATAAATAAATAGTGCTTATAATCTGCCAAAGTGGTTTCACTTTCAAGAACTGCCGTCTATTTCACGAAAGCACCTGCAATAATGTTATGTTTGACGTCAAAATACAATTCCCATACGTGGCACTTATCGATGACGTCGCATATTGATCTAATCAAAGATTCAGTGGTAATGGGCTGGCTGCCATGAACCTATACGATAACAGATAGACATATTTGGCAAAATTTGCTACACTTCACCGTTCATATTTGAACCATTAACAGTGTAGTTTATTAAATGCATGTTTAATGTTAGCCTTCACGTGCATAATAGAGTTTAAATTCCTACATCGCGCCTGTAAAGTTTCTATCAGCGAGCATAAATAAGATTACTGATTATAAATTGCTGCACTGTCTGTCTCTAGGCGCGCCATCAGTCTGATAGAATCGAAAACTAAACACATAATGTTGAGTTATAATTTTATATAAGAAGCGATCGTCATTACGCTACTAATTTGTTTGGCTTTTAATTTGGATTTCAGTACATTTACCGTAAAGAAATTAATATACGATCTAGTCGTATATATAAATATCTTTGTATCTTTTACCACTTTTCTCTTGTACCGAAATCGAGGAATTCGGAAGAGCCTGAGTGAGAAGATTGGTGAGATGATCTCTATCATATCGATCATATTTGGTTACACGTTTTCCTGTGTAAATAATAACAAAAATGGTTATTTATATAGTGTTTCACGAAGGCTCGGTGAAACTTAATGGTGTTATTCCATTCATTACTTACGCGACATACGCTAGAGCATGTTAGGTATAAACACTTTTATAATTTAAAACATCCGATATTTTTTTCTCGACACTTCGGAGTTAGTCTCATAACAAAAGTCGTAATTAATCTGTCGTCGAGTAGACCTGTTGAAAGTTAGGCTTCTGTAGTTTCTATTCTTTGGGTTCAAATGCCACCTGCGCCGTTAATCATAGCGTTCCTCCTTTAAACGGGGCGTACCAACACTTAATAGCGTGAGTGACGGCTAAATGCGGTTAGGCTGGCTGCTTAAACGCCATTTTGGGCCTGAATCTTTCATGAAAATATATAGAACTACATACTTACCTACATTTGTATTGTATGTAACCAAGGCTGTCAAAATTACAAGCGCTGTGTACTATCCGTGTGTGTATTATACTTTAAATAGAAAACTTAACTATGCAAAACGACACACTCAAAATTCTTTAACATAACATAACAACATAACATTTAACATAACATTTACAAACAGGCACATACATTGCTTCTGGCCCCACACTAGGATACGCTGTGTCGTGGGCACCAGAAACAGCGACGTCACAAACATGTAAACATCCAAGACCTGGGGTTTTTTTTTTGTCCCCAGTCTTTAACTCATGGGAATTCTTAATTGTCCATGGTCGTCGTGGTTTACCTCCCAAAGAGCGTAAAATTTTAATTCAAGCAATTAAAAAGATAACCGTTCCATTCGTCCATTATCTCACAACTATATTTGTTAATATTTCTTCTCTAATCTTTTTCTTCTTCTTCTAATCTTCTAATATATAAAATTCTCGTATCTCAATGTTAGTGCCCATACTCCTCCGAAACGGCTTGGCCGATTTTAATGAAATTTTATATATACAATCGCTAGGTCTGACAATATATTGTTATCTATTTTTCATAGCCCTAGGTGAAAAAAAAATATCCGGCGAAACAACGTTTGCTGGGTCAGCTAGTCTAATACATAAAAATCTCGTCTCACAGTGTTAGTTTGCAAACTCCTCCGAAACGGCTTGACCGATTTTAATGATATTTTATATGTATATTTGGTAGGTTTGAGAATAGCTTGTTATTTATTTTTCATACTTCTATCTGGCAAAACAACGTTTGCCGGATCAGCCAATCATTCATATACAAATAATCGATTCATTGTCTTTCGCGAAGTACCGCCAGTTAAAAGATACATAGGTACTAGAGCTGAAACAACGTGCACCAATGATTTTTAGGGTTCCGTACCCAAATAATAGGCTTTGGTTTTCGCCGAAAGCACACGAGTGTAATACTACTTTCTACTCTGTATAAAACATTTCTTCACTATTTTGAAAAGTTATGTAAAGTTATGTGTCATATTAGTTCCGATATGTATTAAATGTTATGTTATATTTCTATTACACGAATATATCCGATACTATCGGATAGTAGCCGTGGTATATTCTAAAAGCCAACAGACTGTATGGATCGTCGGTAAAGCTACGTACAGCGGACGTACACACGTATTGAATCAATACAGTTTGGGCGAGGTGTGCGGTGTACGCGTGGCACGGCCGTCTCCGGGCAACAACCGTGACACAATAGGCCCCGAGGGGTGCTCCATAGACTATAGCGTAAAACACATTTGCTTAGCACGTACTATTGACGTTTTAGTCATAAAAAAAAAATTATCATTAGAATAGCCAGTCGTTACCCTGGCTAACACCCTAGGTAATCGCTGGACGTCTGTAATATCTCGCTGTTAGAAGCATATGGTCGATTCCGACGAAAATTACTTTTTATACCTTCAATTTTAGTTTGTCAAGCTCTTTTTAACCATTTGAGTAACATTTTTGTATCTTATTCTATTTCTGGGATAATTCTGGTGCATAATGTCGTATGCAAGCTTATAGTAACTTGAAGGCTCGCTCTCCTGTAAAGTATAAAATGCATCTGACATCAAGATATTTAATTGTAAGATGCTCGTTCGCATGAAAATAAGCTACGATATTACAAGAACCATACCAATCTTCACCTTCTTGTTCTAGGGCATGAAGAACTTTCTATATTCATCAGAAAAAGGGAGGGTTCTTAGTAGAACTTTAGGACTTAGTAGGACTAGTGTCCCTACAAAGCATTGTTACTAAAGGGAAAACTACGACCGATACGTATTAGCTGTTCCATACCTCCAGCTTATTGCCGCAGATGGTAACTTCAGTATGGAACAGATAATATTTGTTAGTACCTATTTTTAAGTATTCAACACATTAAGAAAATGTAAAGTATTAGACTAGTCAAATCTTTCCTTTTCAGATCGAATATTGGAAGACTTTATTCGCCCTTTATATCTGTTATTGGTAAGTAATTAAGTATTTTGTTGAACCTCAGCAGAACTGTCAGTACTTCAAAGTTACAAAACCAATTTAAAATCTTTTGGCAAGCTTTGTTTTCTGAAAAAAGTTGTGTAGTTGAGACACGCTGAAGTTAAAAGAGCTTGAATCAGCCAAAGAAATTAAGTCAACGTTCCGCTCGCTCGCTAAAACTAGCTAAGTGAACTTAGCTGAAGCTCGTTAGCACGGCCTAAGACAAACATAGATAAAGACAAACTACGGTTTATTGACGGAGTTTTATTGCACCTCTTTAGTGAACTTTATTGACCTTATATGTACCAGGTAACCTAATACGATCTCAAATAAAACGTCAAGCTGTGAACAATATGTTTCGAGATTAATTTAATTTAAAGCACATAGGTAATTACGTCATCAAGTTAGCATGGTATGACGTCCCAATGCAAGTACTTCCCGCTATGAAAGATCATATTTAAGTACATTATTGTTACTACCATATGTCAGATTTATTATAACGTATGACACAAGAAGAAACTACTACGAAAAAACAAAAAAAAATCCTGTCAGTGAGCGCACCCTATGTTGCCCGGAAATACATAATTAAGGATTATAACATAACGTAACATTTACATACAGGCACATACATTGCTTCTGGCCCCACACTAGTATACCTTGTGTCGTGGGAACCAGAAACAGCGACGCGACGTCACAAACATGTAAACATCCAAGACCTGGGTTTTTTTTTGTCCCCAGCCGGGCTTCGAACCCGGGACCTCTCGCATGGCAGTCAGATGCGCTAACCGCTGCGCCACAGAGCTCATCTAAGTCAAGGTCGTATAACTTCTGACTACAGACGTAAAAATTTTTTTCTTTGAAGAGTACAAAAATGGAGAAAAACAAGAGTATCGAAGAATCCAATCCAATCACAGAATGATGTTGACGTCATGGAAAATTCAACCGATTCCTGGAAAATTGTGGTAGTATCCACACCAAGTACACATCAACCGTTGCCTCATGACCCCAACCACGATTGGAAAGCTACTCTGGTTTAATCGTTTTTTTTTATAATTTTTCTGTCCCCTAAATACCTAAAAGGCATAGAATTAAAGCGGCAGTTCAATATTTGATTTATGGTAGGTAAAAAAATAAAAAACGCATGTTTGCAAACTAGATTAGCAGTAAAAACTGAGCAGTTAACTAAATATAAATGAGTCGTAAAATAATTTAAACGGGCAGTTCAATAAATACTGAGCAGTGGAAAAGTTGAACTGGGCGGTTAGGCGCGTACCGTTAACAAATCATAATTGGTTATTAATACATTTTATTTTAAGCATTTCTATAAACTATTAGACGGTAAAATGTATTCGTAGTCAAATGGATAGAATTTTCCTAGCACTCGCCGGCCGCTGCCGCGGCAAGCTCGCGTCGCTCGCTCGGCTCGTGCGTGTGTTGATCACATTTCTAACCTAACCTATAGGGTTATTGTTTCCAACCTAACCTAACCTATTTTACATTTTTTCCAACATAACCTAACTTCTTTTCATTCAAAGTGCCGTTCGGATGCTACCGCCCACTGTGAACTGCCCATTCCAACCGTTTTACTGCTCATTCATTTATTAAACTGCTTGAGTAATTTTTGCAATGACATTGAATGATGAAATAACAGACCAATATTTTTATTACTTACTGCTTATGTTTTACTGGCTTACTAATTTACTAACCGCCGAAAAATTAAATGACTGCCCATTAAATTTTTCAACTGATCATGATAACTTCTATATTGTTTAAATAACAGTTGTAAAAATTTATTCCCTACCTAAAATACCATAATAGTGATAATACACTTGTCTCATCATCTCAATAGCACTTTTAACCTCCTCAGTCCCGTGTCGACAAAATAACAATAGAAAACTATTGGTATTTTCAAGGTCAGGACTGAAGAGGTTAAAAGAACTGAGTAGGTAGTGACTGAATATGAAAAAAAGAAATGCCCAAAATTTTTTTTACTTAGTAATAAAAAGGGTAAAATACAGACCGAGTAAAAAATTAAAAACCATTCAATTAGTAGTCAGCACTAAAATGAGTCGAATTTCTCAACAGCCCGTATCATACACGGTAATATGAAAGACTGATATAAAATGCATTCAGTGGCGTCCTCTAAACGCGAGTCTTATAATTCAGCCGCTTGACCAAGACACTGATCAATTTCGCAGACCTGCCAGTGCGCATAAATAAAACATTGTCTCTTACAAAATTACCATACCGAAGGTGTTTAAGGACGTATCTCGAGTAAGATCCAGCCCCCGCCTGCTGGAAAAGTGGCGCGATAGAAAAATTATTCAGTTTTTATTATCGGGCGACATTGAATATGGTAAATGAGGCCTTGATTTATGAAACGGGCATGTAGACCGATGAATTATGTCAATAAGGGCAGACGCTACGTGAATGGAAATTGATTTTCCTGAGCTGGGGCGCTTGAGGTGTGGCATACAGAAAAAGTGTAGGTATTTTTTTTGTTTGGCCTCATCTTTTCCTTATTATTTTTTTACAGAAATAAGTAGGTAGTCTCTTTTAAAATTAGTATTATAGAAATTTAAATGTGACTCTAATCCAACGCGAACGTATTCGCGGGCACAACTAGTTTATAGTTTAGCAAAAACGCAAAAACGTTTTGAGATATTTGAGTTTTTAGGTTTGAGCTGATTTACGCTCTCCATACTGTTGGACTACCATGTGCTATAACTTTGCACAAGCTCATCGGATCGCTATGAAAGTCTTTGATTCTTAAAATATAGAGCATCAAGAACAAATATAGAGTGATCATTTTGGTATATTTAACTGAAAAATGACGACGTTGTGGGTTGGAACCTTTTTGCTAAACTACGTCCATTTAATCATTTAACTTATCAACTTAAGAGTGCCCATAAACGGGTGTAAGCCTCCTGAATCTAAGTCCAGGGGTCTCTGTCTCGGACAGTGCTCGTCCAGCAAATACCTGCTATCCTAACAATGTCGTCACTCCAGAGTAGAGAGTCGTCCTCGACCTCTGTTGTCTGTCTGACTCTAGGATACCAAGAGAGGCTATTTCACTCCATCAATGGTCTTTTGAACGGACGCGTAGTCTTGCCCACTGCCATTGAAGTTTGCAGTGTTTGTAGAGCAACTTTAATGTTTGTTGCCGCCCTCATGTGCTTAACCCGACCGACGAACATGTCACGGGAACAAGCCTTATTTTGCACTGGTATTACAAACTCTACCTTCATCTTACCTGGTCAGACTCTTCCGACAAAACATCAAGTAAGTAGATCCGGAAAACAACCAATAATCTACCTTAATACGTATTTAAATAAGTTCTTAAGAACATAATCTGTGATTGAAATCGAACCTCCCGAACGTCGCTGATTCGTTGTAACGTGAATAGACTTTTAAGTCGAACACGCTAATAACCAAGTTTTAGTAGAAATAGACAGAGCATTTGATGAGGCGGCAGGACGGACGGTGGATTAAAGAGGTTCTAGAGTGGTGGCAGAAGTTGGATCGTAAAAATAAATGAAAATAAAAGAGGTGAATAAAAGCTGCAGGTGTGTCGCAATGCGGCGTCTGCCGAATATCCATATCTACTGACCTCGTTCAACCTTCACCCTCTCATCTCGCATCACGTATGTACCAAAAACAGGGCGCTTCTAGAACTGAATCAAATTGTGCTTCTTATTCCTAGCACAGGAAGAGCCACCACGAAAAACATATTACGTAAAGTGGATGCTTTGAAAATTGGCCATTGAATTTTAATAACATAGAGCTCGCGGAAGAGCGTTATTGTTGCTCTATTCAAACTGTCGGTACGGTAAGAACTGTTATTTATAAGAAGACGGCCATCATAATCGAACCTAAGTTCGAATATCCTTTGCTATGGTGACCAGGGAAGCATATCACATGCACGGAATATCACTAATGGCCGGATTCGGAATTGAGAAATTCATTAAGTAAACGTCTGAAAAAATTATCTAGAAGTCTGGAAAAGTTTATGAAACAGCATAGCGTATAGCGCCGTCTCTGTCACCCTTGTCAACCCAGTCGTTTGACAGAGACGGCGCTCTATCTATTTCTAAATCACGATGCGACTTTTGAATGGCCTGGTACTGTAAGTAGTTCCTTAGCGAAATTCTCAATTCAGAAACTGGCCCGAAGTTAAATAAGTATTATATGTCACATAATGTTAATATCCATTCATTGTAAGCCATTCAGAACGACCACCGAAAGTTAAAATCTATGGTTTTAAGCATTATGAGACTTCGAACCCTCGCATGCGAGCAAACCGTAATATTTCAGTTGAAGCCATAAATATACAAATATTAAATCGCGAGTAATGTCAGAAAAGGGTGAATAGACATTTTTTTATAGCAGCAAATACCAATTTAAAAGGTTTTCAAATAGCTAGGGGAGGAACGTCTTAGGGGGTCGACTGACAATAGCTTCATATCAACGAGACATATTTCAGCTTTATACTGCCAGAATCTAAACAGCTGCCATGAAACCTGCTATAGAAAATTGAAATTAGGCTAACTTCACCAATTACTAGTGGATAACACTTACAGGTGCGTAATTTTCCAGGAAAACTGTACTAAAACAGTAATGACTGAATAACGAAAAGGCAATAACACATCCGAATAGGTTTATTATAGATACACAGAACGCAAGAGGTACGTTAAATTATTTCAGGTTCAATTTCAGTAGGTACAGTCGACAGCTTAATTACGTCACGTCTTCGCAAGCAAAATTTAAAAATTGAGGTGCTATAGATTGTACAGATACGCATAGATCGAATCGCTCGTAGCCCCGGCCGCCTGAGTGATCATAAACGATCACAAAGGCGCGTTCAGTCCATAGATGGGTGACCGTTCTATGACTAACGCTAATGGCATTTTTCCAAGTGGTTCCGTGCTTCGCAAGACACGTTAAGCAGTTGGTGCCGCCGGCTGCTGTACTGCTGCTTATGGTGGCTTGAAATCTTCTGACAGTAAGACCAGCCACTAGTTTTACAAGCCTCCACCACGGTGGCTAAGCTACGAGCTACTACGAGCGATGTAATGACATAAAAATTTGTTATGTGAGCTAATTGACCTTAGTTGACACAGCCAAGTGAATCTTCTGAATATCAGTTACTTGTTCAGTAACAGAACAGAGCAAGACGCCGATGACGACGACGCGAGGGTGGCGCGGCACGCGACCTAAGCTCATGTCAGTCAGTTGCGCTTTTTAAAAACATTAGGCGGGGCAACGAACCTTGTGTTTCATCCCTTTTGGTATTCCCCGTGAAAAGACGGGTGGAGTTCGTAGGTTGAAAAGCCTTTGGGTAATCAATTGCATTTGCAACTAATATGGAGCCGGAGACTTGGAACTGATACGGATAGATAAATTACACACTGACTAGGCTATCAATATATTTGTGAAAACTACGTATATTTGTTCTCTGTACAAAATATGTTATTTTTCAAATAGTAAAGCGCATTTACTATGTCAATGGGTAAGTTGGTAATGGGTGCCATTTACTACAGAATTACATAATTGTTCAATATTTGAAAATGTTATAAACATAAGGAAATTAGTTAATTGATGAAAATAAAATCACCCCTGATGGGTATGGGCATGCATGGTGTTTATTTAGACCATCATCGTTAATATTGTAATTACCGTAATGCCTATTTGCTTAATTGTGTCATTTTATACTATGTCATGTTTTTAAATTGTGTCATTTTATACTATGTCATGTTTTTATAATGTAGCAATGTATGTGCCTGTATGTAAATGTTATGTTATGTTATAATATCATTGACTGTCAGAGTAACAAACGTCGAGGTTCAGCAGGTAATGAACAAAAAGGTAGAGCTCTTAATGACCGTAAAGCGAAGCTACAATACCTTGGTCATATCATGCGAGCTGACAAATATAATCTACTGCGACTTGTTCTAGAAGGCAAAATTGAAGGAAGGCGAAAACCTGGCCGTAGAAAAACATCATGGCTCCAAAGCTTATCAGAGTGGTTCAACACCGGATGTATAGGACTGTTGCGAGCAGCTCATCGCGTGACAGTGTAGCCAAAACGATAGTCGACCTCCGACATGAGATGGGACTGGAGGTAGAAGAAGTAATGTCTTTAATGCAATTTACTCTAATCTCTACATACAACTTTGTAACGATTTAATTTATCTGTAAATTGTTATTTTTTCACTATTAATACTTGTTAGTACCATTTCTAGCTAGCAATGTATGAATTGCTAATGACTATTCATTATACTGAAAATCAGGTTTCACAGACAAGGCAAAATAATCTGACCGCAACCAATTTATGCTGCAGAGCATAAAGGTAAAATGCTAAGGGTGGAAGCACTTGACCATTTGGAAATCGATAAAGACGTTCATGTTTATGACAAAATAAGTTCGTGAATGTTTATTGAGCGAGTAATAAAATCAACATACCCGTATTACTATGTGACTTTATGGAAGTATAATTGGGTCTGCTGCAATACCAAAATAGGCAGTGATGACGGACGAAATTTAAAAAAAAAACCCGGTCAAGCGCGTGTCAGGCCGCGCGCAGTGTAGGTTTCCGTAGAAGTAGGGATTTCTTGCCGGCTTATAGAACTGACAACTTCATCAAAGTAATTTTCAATTTTAATTTGTACGAAGTATTCCTTTGTAATATTTCGCCTATTACAATTTAATTTGTAATGCCTGCTTAGCCGTAATAGGTTTTCTTTTATTATATTTTGTGCCACCACCTCGAATTGTTGCATGTTTCTACAACCAACCGTTCTCTAACAAAACGTAGACGAAAAAAAGACTTACACAAAAAAAAAAAGTTTTGGTTTTTTTCTGCCGTTTTGTTGGCGTGATCAATATGTACAGTCGACAGCACATAATCCTATACACCCATGCACTCTACTCCGTTGCATTACGAGCGACTTTGCAACTAATGTGAAGGTTGATGTGCTGTCGACTGTACGTCAATGTAAAATTTCAGCTCTCTAGTACTAATCGTTTTTCAGTCAGGCCGCGGATAGAGACAGATTTAAGGTTTAAATAAGCAAGTAGACCATTTCTCCCTCACTCTCTCTATCTATGTCTATCTCTCTCTTCTTACTCTATCATTAAATAGTAAGGAAAAGTTACGTGAACACTGTAATGTATGGTTAGCAGGGTCGACGCCGGTCGATGTTTATTGGAGAGAAGATAAGAACGACTCGCAAACAACTCGGCTTTAGAAACCTTCCATGGTGGGAAGTACCATCACGCCACTCTATGGGGGGAGACAGACGAGGATGCTGTTTGTCAAGTAATAAAATACGAGATTGCCTGGATATTCAGAGTAAGATTCCTTTCATCCCCCTATACCTTCCCAAAATACCAAATTCCCACAAATCGTCTTTTATTAATATTACTCGTATAGACTGCGAATTAAAAACGAGCGAACCTGTGTGTCGAAGAACAGCTACAGATAATGTAGCAAAGTATATCGACTGTGATCCGGCAATTACTCCTATCTCTTTTTTTTTTAACAAAACTCTTTTTGACTTCATTTTGTTATAGGTATGTACCAAGCTATATCTAGTTACATTGAAACATTTTGGCTTAGTAATATACATATTTGAATATTCACGCGTTTTTTGAATTCAATAAACTCATCCGATCATCTGCAAATAAAACCAGGTTTTTTGTTCAAACTGTAATATTGTCAAATTAGAGATATGATATACTGCCAGATCACAATCAATATATCAATCTTATAAGACATGTGAATTTTATATATTAGGTACTTAATAATTTTTCCTAGTTGCACTTAACTGCAGAGGTAGGTAACTAATAAAAAAAATTATTAAAATTTATATCTTATTTTAATTTATTTTATTCATACATGTACTTATGGTATTTTGGGAATCTGGTATTTTAGGAAGCTGGTATAGTGGGCAGAATGGGTAAGATGTGTTGTGCATAACATTAGAAAAAGTCATGTACAGCAGAGCGAACATGATATCGATGTTGACAGAGACAGAGCGTGATAGGAAAAAGTTACAACAGAAATCAACGTCACAACAGGCTCAGAGGCTAGAATAAAGTAAATTAAAATACATTGTAAGCAATCTGATTCATATTCCTATGAAATTTTCTGTTTGTGCTGAAAATTTTAAATAAGCCTGTATTTTAAGTTTTTACTAAAGAAATATTACAACAAGATTGTCAGTGCAGCAGTTTCTCGGCAAATTTTACCTATTGTCTGTACCAAAAAATTCTGTTCTCTATAAGAGTAGGTACTGTCTAAGATACAGAACTTCTGTTATTATCGGTGTTCATTTTAGAATCAATTTTTAAAATATAATTCGGGATTCTTCTAAGCATACTCCTTAGTCAAAGTTTCTACAAAAAGGTTATACGTACGGTCTGATTAGATAAATATAGACGACTAACTTATGCCCGCGGCTTCGTCAGCATGGAATGAGTATTTTCCGAGAGGAAAAGATTCCAATGTCCTACCCCACTCAACTATGTACATGCCAAATTTTATCCCATTCCGTGCAGCCGTTATTGGGTGATTGAGTGAACAAAAATCGAAACATCTTCACAAACTTTCACATTTATAATGAACTAGCTGTCCCGGCAAAGTTTTCGTAATATTGCCATATTTTCTCACAATTTAAACCTTCCCTGGAGTTCCACAAATATAAAAAATCAAAAATCAGCCAAATCGGTTCTCGAGTTTTAGTGAGACTTACCAACAACAATCCATATATACGACGATATACTTAAAATCTTTAAAATTAACATAGAATAAACTTACGCTTTTACCGCGGGGGGATAAGATTTTTTTTTTGTATTTTAGAGATAACTGACAGATCAACATCGAGATCTTGATTGGTGTGTTCGTTATTTATGACTTTGTTTTTAGTCATATGATTGAAACAAGTTAAGACCATAGAAAATATTTTGAAAAATGAATAAAGATTCATTCGAAAAAAGTACTTATTTATAATGCGATAAGAGCAAAGACTGATTATCTTCACACCTTGGGGAGCTTGTCTTCGACCGTTCTAAAACTGTCAATAGTTCGATAGTTTTATTGTGTTTATTCTGTCTCTACGGTAAACTTTCCCACGGTGAGATGGTTCCAAGAATAACATACGAAATATTTTAGGACAATATCCGCAGACTCTATTTCTCTAGGTAAATAACTCATTAGAGTTTAAAGAGACTATAAATATAGTAACTTTCACATAATACAACTACTTGTCCTATTCCTAAACTTGGAAACTCTGTGCTTTGATGACTAGGTAAAGAATCGCTACTATCGACATTCAACTAGACTGAGGCCATTTGTACAAATCAAGCACGGAAGCCTCCAGCGGGACTGGAACCAACGACCTCTGTTTTCGTAGTCATAGGCTAGACGAATGAGGCAGACTCACCATAACAAACAAGCAGCTAACAAACCATAATTCGGAAAAAAAACTGTATAACCAGTATATTTAATACATTATGAATGCCAATGATCACCTATGATCAAATGATCCACTTATTTTTATCACTATGATAAACATATATAAACACATACCTGCATCCCAGAAAGGTAGGCAGGGACTAGGGTCTGCCACTTGCTACGATCCAGACAGATCACTTCCGCTTCATAGACATTAACTTTGTTGTATGCGTAACTGGTGCGTGCAGCACGCCAGTTTCGGGTACTTTTTATCTTGCCCTTAGCTAATACGGGGTATTAATTATACAAAATAGGTTGTATTTGGCCGAAGAGCATTATACAAAAATAACTTCACCTTAGACTGTAAAAATTCAGACTTATTAATAAATAATTCGAGTTAGTGATTTAGAATTCTTCACATTTCTATCATCAACGCATTAGTCCCCACCGAGGGACACGGGTCTCTTCCCTGAGGAAGGTATAGACCATACTCCACCACGGGGGTCGAGACCGGATTGCTGGAGGCTTGTAAGAGTAGTGGCTGGTCTTACTGTCAGAAGTTTTCAAGCCGCCCTAAGGCCTCTGAATCGGATTAACGACTGCCATCTATCGACGGCAGCCGGCACCAATTGCTTAACATCCCTTGCGAAGCACGCAACCGGAAAAATGCCACTAGCGTTAGTCATAGAACCGTTACCTATCCATGCACTGAACGCGCCATATTTTGCTTAACCTTCGTGATCATTTAAGATCACTCAGGCAGCCGGGGCTACGAGCGATTCATAAAATTCAAAATTCAAAATTCAAAAATTTTTTATTTCAACGTAAAGAATTTACATTCTGCTTGTTGAATTTCAATGTACATACAGTTATGTATAATGTTAGCCGCTGCCTTAGGGCCGGCTGTAGTGGAGAAAAAGGCAGCGAAAAAAAACTCCACTCTGACCATCTTTTCTCAAATCAACTTAAAGCTAATACAAATTAGGTATGAGTGTTCGTATACCAAGAATCTCAAGATCCATGAGTGCAATCAATACTTGCAAAGTCAAACATCATTTAATATTCTTAAAAGGTAATAAAACACCAATGCTGCGGCCAGACACACGGACGGCACCCGTTCACGAGCGTAACGCAGAGGTCAGCCATCACCAGTCTCAACCATATTAGAGGGAGATAGGCGACCCGGCCACCGCGCCACCATTCGCATGGCCTTTGGCAAACTTGTGTGATAAAGTTCTTGTCAGTTATCTATAATAATAGCATAGTTTTGATATGCAATCACAGCGTCTGTACATATGTATGAAATTTATTAAACCCTATATATTATTAGAATACCAATAACTAGCTCGTTGTGGAATTGGTTTACTGCCAAGGGTTTTTATCATCTATAAAGTCATCTATTCTGTAGTATGCCTTTTTACACAGCGCAGTTTTAATAACAAATTTAAATTTATTTCCTGGCAGGGATAGAATACTTTCAGGAATTTTGTTATAAAAACGTACACTATATCCTACAAATGATGTATTTACCTTGGCTAATCTGAATCTAGATGAGGCAATTTTGTTTCGATTTCTGGTGTTAACGTTATGTATATCCCTGTTTAGCTTAAATGTAGTTATGTTTTTACGTACATACATTATGTTATCGAATATATATTGGCAAGCTAGCGTAAGAATTCCTATTTCCTTAAAAAACTCACGTAGTGAGTGTCTGGCAGGTAAATTGTAAATACCTCTAATAGCCCTTTTTTGGAGAATAAAAATTGTTTCTATATTCACATTTATTTTGTTCAATTTACAAATCTTGTCAAATCAAATCTCTTGCTTGTTCATAGCCATCACAAACCCATCCCTTCGGTGCGGATTTGTTCAAGTAATCTGCCAGGCCTTACCACGTATTGTCATGATGTTACTCGGAATTCGCCACAGTATTTGCACTTGTAGCACCTGCTATATTTACACTACACTATCTCCAATAGATTATTATGCTTACGAACAGATTTACTCGATAAGATATGCGCTTTGATATTTTGCTAGCGGCCACAAGCTGCTATGCTTGTTGTAATGAGATAATGCTTAGGATTAATAGGGAAAGATTACGTGATCACTCGAGAGATTTGAAAACAAAAGTGACTGATCTCATAACAGGAGCGTATCTAGTAGGAAATACCGTAATATTGGAGCAGTATTTCACTCAACATTGGAATCTCTCGTAGCCGGGGCTGCCTGTGTGATCTTAAACGATCACTAAGGTTAAGCAACATACGGCGCTTTCAGTCCATGGATGGGTCACCGTCTATGACTAACGCTAGTGGCATTTTTCCGAGCGGTTCCGTGCTTCGCAAGGCACGTTAAGCAGTTGGTGCCGGCTGCCGTCGATAGATGGCAGTCGTTAAGCCAAGTCAGAGGCCTTAGGGCGGCTTGAAAACTTCTGACAGTAAGACCAGCAACTAGTCTTACAAGCCTCCACCAATCCGGACTTGGCTCCCGTGGTGGAGTATGGTCTCTACCTTCCTCAGGGAAGAGACCCGTGCCCCTTGGTGGGGACATAATGGGTTGATGATGATTTCACCGCTTCATGAACATAACTAATGCCTTAGGACCAGGGGTTCAATTACGCAAGTACTCCACTGTATGGAGTTGTCTGATTAAGCCCCTTTGTTCCCGGTATGTCACACCACCTGATGTTACACTGTTACATACTGGGACTTTTTTTCCAGCGCATCTGCTTACCATGCGAGAGGTCCCGGGTTCGAATCCCGGCTGGGGACAAAGAAAACCCAAGTCTTGGATGTTTATATGTTTGTGATGTCGCTGTTACTGATTTCCATGCCACAGGCTATCCTAGTGTGTGGCCAGAAACAATGCATGTGCCTGTATGTAAATGTTTATAAATATTATGTTTGTGATAATTTCCGACGCAATAAATTTATAAACTAAACTAAAAATATCAATTTATATATAACCTTCAATGTATAAACGCGCTTTTCAAAGAGAGAATTTCTTAAAAATGTGTAGTTTAATTCACGGCAGTCTAATCTGTCTTATTAGCTCATCGTGGTATTATCTCAGAGATGGTAGCCCAATAGGTAGTACCAGGGTTGCCAACCGTACGAGGTTCCTGGTACAAATACGAGATTTGTGGTCTTCCGTACGATGTACGAGTACGCTATTAACCTCGTACGAGATTTTGATAATTTTGCACATAATATGAACATTTATCTATATTGTCCCTACCCCATACGAATATTATATTGGGTTATTCCTGAGATTCGGCAGGGATAACCTAATCAACCGAGTATTAAGCCAATTTACATTTTATTATTTATTCTTTTTAGAACCACAGGCCTATTGAGTTTCCCACACTGTATTTTGCAGTTTTTCCTAAAACAGTCCCAAATGTCATCTCGCAAAAACGTGGTTTTCACTCAACGTGTAATCACTGGACCACTTTGTATTAGAAAGTATAAGTTCACTTTTCCTTTATTTTAAAGCCGTAAATAACGAAAGCAAAACTGCGTCCTAAAAATTTTCTTAAGAATTTTCGATTTTAAGTAAAATTATTATTGCACATCATGAATGCTGATAATATTATATAATTTTAAATACCTTATTTAAATATTTTAATTCGCGCAACTCTAAAAAGTAGCTATCCGCAACATCACAGCATATTTTATAAATGTACGAGGTTTGAAAGTCGAAATACGAGATTTTTAGCTGCATTGTACGAGGATTTTTTTCTTATGGTTGGCAACCCTGGGTAGTACAAAGGACTCGGAAGCAGGAGCCCCGGGTTCGATCCCCTGTGCGGCCATGTACCTATTAGTGTTTATTTTCAAAGTTACGTACATCTGCGAATTTGTAGTCGCATTACCACACGCTAACGTGAAGGAAAAAATCGTAAGGAAACCAGGATAAATGACTGTCTTGTGTGCTAACTATTCCATTATTAATTACTAGCGACTCGCCCCGGTTTCGCACGGGTGGCAAAAACGTTTCCGTGGAAATACCTGTATTAGTTCCGTGGAAAATTCCCGGTTACGTTACTGGGTTACATTACTAGAGATTTCGTACGGAACCCTGCACTTTTTGGAAATCCAATAAAGCCTATATTACTCACGAAGACTGTAGCTTTCTAATAGTGAAAGAATTTTTAAAATCGGCCCAGTAGTTTCTGAGCCTATTCATTACAAACATACACACAAAAATACAAATCTTTCCTCTTTATAATATTAGTATAGATATAGAGTACCTGGGTGACCGAGCTTTGCTCGGTACTTTTTTTGTAATACATATAAAATATGTAATATAAAATTAAAATAATCCTTTTTCAACAAAAAAAGAACTTTGAAAAAAAACATCATGACTCGAACCGGGTCTCTCAAAATCAGCCCGAAACGGGTCGCCCGTTTTCCCGTCAGAACTATCCCGACCTTGCAAGTAGACGCGAAATTTACCTCTGTATGTTATTATAGCAAATTTCAATCGCCTTAAAACACGGATAAAACAACGTTTTCTAAAAATGTAACCTAGTTAGATCAATTAAACGCCCCCGAAAGCATCTGCCTACAAAATTTCGTGAAAATCGTTGGAGCCGTTTCAGAGATTCTGATTATATATAAATATATATACAAGAATTGCTCGTTTAAAGAGATTAGATTTAGATTAAATAAAGTCATCAATTTTGCAATCCGGTACAGTCACGAGCAGTAATATAAATACACTGTCACATTTTGTACGACGTACACATTTTGTTTTGTACTGAAAATGTGTACGACAATTTGTTCTAAATTATTTAACCATTGGTTACATAATTAAGGACGAATTGTCGTACACTTCTTTCTGGATTGTTTTAAGTTAAGATTTTTAGAAAAAGTGACGGTGTATAAAAAATCACGTATTTTTTTATGTTATGCTCACTTCTACCTCACACCACAGTACAACCAACATACGAGTAGTACATTTTTAACTAAAAGATAAATCTACTTACTTGAAAACATACTTGAGAACTCTATCAAATAAATCTTCGAACAACGTTTACGTATTACGTATTATTTTAATAAAGCTGCAAATAGAGACCAAGGAAGCGTACGCGGAGCGGATAGTCGATAATAATTCAATGTGACTCACAAAAGTGTGCCTAAAGTATCTACAGTCGACAGCACATCATCCTATACACCCATGCAGTCTACTCCGTTGCGTTACGGGCGACTTTGCAACTGAAATGTGAAGGTTGACGTGCTGTCGACTGTACGTTAGCCTACTTTATCCCTGTGAGTTTTGCATCCAGGGGACTCAGCATGAACTTAGCCGTAAGGAGACAAAATACACAGAGACATACATAAACACAAACTTTATCCCGGAGGGATAGGGAGAGACCAGTATAGGTAGTACGACGACGCGAGTCGCGCGCCATAACTTCAAAAGTCGCGACTTTCCAGTACGTTAACTGTCAAATTGACGTTTTAGCGCCACAAAACGCGTGACTCGAGTCATCTTACTACCTATGCTGGATTTCCTATTTGCTTTGATATGAATGAGACTAAAAAACTTATTAATTTGAAAGTAAAATAAGCTAAGTTAAGTAAAATAAACAACTTAAAAACCTATCCGTTACGACTTTACGAGTTAGGTTTCGGAAAAAACGTAAACCTTTTCCCCCTAGACCCGGCAAACGTTGTTTCTAGAACATAGTTCTTTCTACCAAATATTCACAGAAAAAACATGAAACGCGGAGCTTGATAACAAACCGTGTGACACTAGATTTTTTATATAATTAAATATAGAGTTCTAATTTCCCCTCGTATGTACGGAACTCTAAAAAGAAATAACGTTCTGGTATTGATAAATACGAGGAAATAAAAGACATTTCCATTTGCCGCTTGGAGAGATGGTCTAGTTCGATAAAACAAGCAATTTTGCTTTTTGCAACGAAACTTTGGACGATTTCTGATAGGCTGACCCATTTCAGCCAGTAACTTTCACAAAAGGGTGTAAGTGTTCTTATTTCCACAGTCCAAACTTTTGTAAATATATTTTCTGTGTAAAGAACAGTCTATATATCTATGTACTTTTTGTCGAATAGCAATACAATACAAACACTTGCCCTGCCCTTTTATCAAGAAACTTTTCTATAAAAAAAAAACGATAAAGAGTATCCCGGCCCGGCTTGGCCCTGAGTGAGTATATTCCTCAATTACTTGGATTTCCTGGCTGTGTTTTCCTTGACGTTATCAAATTTACTGCTAACTACATACATACATAAGCTCACGCCTGTATCCCAGAGGGGTAGGCAGAGACCAGGGACTGCCACCTGCCACGATCCTGACAAATCACTTTCGCTTCATCGACATTAGTCTTTGCATGCACGCACGTGGGTTTCGAGTACTTTTTAGGATATCTTGCCTTTTGCTAATACATCCCCTATTTGGCCGATGTATGTGTATGTCGTACTGCTAACTAAAACATTATAAATCAACGTAACTTGCGAATATAGTCACAGTTCTACGTACAATACAGTGTTTTCAGAATCAATTTGGACCTCTAACTTTCATGAGGCGACGCGTTGATGTCTTTTGAAGGGTTTTAAAAATTAAAATTTCACGACTCCGCTCAGTGCTTAAAAGGTTGCGGGTTGGGATTTAACAAACAAAATACCATTTCGTTACTCTGTATTTAAATCCTAAAGAGGTATTTTATCAGTCCACAAAGTGGCGTGATCAGGACCATTTTTTTCCCTTTCTGCATATCGTTCTAATCTTGTTGATATTTTTCAAAGTTGCGACTGTAAATACTCGTAGCTTAGTAGTCTCTTGAGTACACAGATTATACTTGTACACTATCAATGGCGCGATGTGTGGTTTGATGCGATAAATGGAAGGCAGGCGCCAGTACTCAAGAGGATGCAATGTCGAACTAGACCCTTATTAGGATTCCCCATTAAAAAATATTATCGATGTATCGATAACTTTATCTGTAGACGTTTGACCAAGGTTAGGCATCCTGTTATTAGCAGTCAGTCTGAATAAATAGCTGAATGCCGAAATTCGATCGATACATCAATGTTTTACGGTCTTGATGTCAACTTTTATAGACCTTCAAGCTTTTGTATACTTTAAAGATTTCTTTAGTGAAGATGCCTTGCAGTTCAAAGATATACTGATAAGAATACGGAAGGGCGTCTACTATCCTCCATTGAGTTCAGTTATACTGGTTCACATAGAGCCCCTTCCGTTGTCCAGTATATTAAGACCGCCGGCAGGTGCCAGGATGCGCTTGCATTCGCACTGAGACGTGATTGTTCCCTATTTGTACAGATGTGTCACAACTATAGTGGTTTTATTAAAGCACAACCTTCGGCGACCTCTAGTTTTACTTTTTTAGACCATGGGGATAGGTAGGTCACTACATTCTATTATTATTATACAACATGTAATTAAAAAAACCTGCAAACCATTTATCAGTGTTATCTACACTGCACTACACTAAATCACTTTCACCAAAATACAAAAGTTATTGATTACATTTTCGTTACTTTTTTCATGCTAATTTTAACCTCGTGTGGCCCAATGTCAAATAAAATGTACAAAAACATATTGTTATTTTCAAGGTCGGGCCGCAAGAGGTTAAACTTAAAGTCTAAATATAAAAGTCTCGTGTTTCGGTGTTTCAAATCTCGTGAACTCCTCCGAAACAGCTTCACAGATTTAGGTATTTAATAATATGATTTTTTTTCTATATTTGGTGGGGCTTAGAATAAATAGGTCGTAAACTAATATCCTCGCCTGCTTACCATAGCACAGAGTATCCTAGTTTCGGACAAGATTAAGTTATTGTTGTGTGGAACTATAAATAATTATCATAAAATGAAAATTAGGACTTTCAACCTTTTGCTGATTGAAAAAGGTTATTGCTACATTTCTACTATTCCGACTTCTTGTGGCTGAATGATGATGATGATGATTATTGCTACATTTTGCGTTGTTTTAATAACACGGTATATATTTAAGGTTTATTGCGTGATAGTGTATTTTCTTTAATGATTGACAAAGATCGGCTTAAGAAGAAACAATAGCCGAAATACCTACAAACCAATAACTGGGAATAGGTATACATTGCCTAAAACGAACGAACCCCATATAGTGACGGACCTATGACATAACAGTAGTGTCGGTGGTCTCCGTAAGAACATCATAAAATCGTATAATCTACTGGCAGCTTGAAAGTCTGTCTAAAAATTCAAATAATATTTTACTTTGGCATGTCTACAAGAAATGGGAAGAGTTAAAAAAAATGTTACAAGAAAGTGTCAGATTAAAATAAGTTGATGAGCAATGTTCTAAGACCACTTTTACAAATTCGAAGTACAGAGAGATGATCGACTATCATATCGCGAAATTCATTAAGTCTGGTAAAGAATCGATTGATTTATCGATATTAAAAGTCTGATATTATGCAAGAAGCTATTCTCATGGCGTGAAAAATCGAAACGTACGCTCGTACTCGTAAAGGATAAATAATTTGGCACAACCTCGGCTCGAGTTATCGTTAAAATCGAGAAATACGTTCGTCCAATCAACCTGCGCTAGTTAATTTACGTCAAACGGAAATATCGTGAAATGCCACGCACGGGTCGATTTCATTAGGTACGTACGCAACACAAATTGGAAATTTTGGAAACACATAATCGCCCCTTTTGTTGTCCAAGTGACAAGTTAATGACAGTCGCCGGTTTTTGATAAGGTACACGCAACACCAGAGGTTGGCCACATCAGAAAAATTGTGAAAACCGCCGGTTAGGTAACAGCTGATTTCATTAGATAGGTAATGAACTCTACGCCGAAGACGAATAGTAACATTTTTGAATGAAAAAAGCTGGTAGAGCTAATAGACACGTAAGACCTTTATGGTACCAATTTTAGTAGACCGTTCTGAATATTCTAATATTATTTTCCAAAATTTCACATACAGAAAACCGATCATAAAAATAATCTTGAACTGGCCACATCAGATGCAGTTGACTGCAAGCTAGATTTAAGGGTCAAAGACTGGTGTCACGACATATCATAAATCCAATAAGAAGCGATTCCGTCGTCCCAGGCAGATAAACCACCAGCAGCACAAACATCGTGCAAAATCGCCCCATTTTCCATTTCAGACGGAGGCTAATCCCAGTGTCCAAAAACGGCAAAATTAGTCCTAAGCAGTAAGTAAATAGGGTTCGTTTCGTACTCACCGGCCGAGGTCGTCAGCCACCACCAGCAGCAATAGATCGCGAGCGCCGCGGCGGGCATGTTTAGCGACGCATCACACGCGCGCTGTTGCCGGCCGCCCCGGCCCACTGATCGCTCGCCGCTGTGTTGCCAGCCGGGGGTGCCGTGGTTTGCTCGGCTACTGACTGGGGTGGGTGGGTGCGGGGCGATTGTTCGATACGGGCGCGCGAGGGGATTTCGTGCGTAGATTTACGGTTTTGACGGGAATGATTTTTGGCATGAGTTTGTACTCTTGTGGGTTTCCGAAAATAAATAAATAGAGTTTCCGAAGAGAAATAAATAAATAAATAGAATAAACAGATAAATAGAGTACCTACACAACACTAGACTAGTTTTCTAAGTTCCTACCTACCTACACCATTAATTCACAACTTTTGGATGTAGAGGATTGAAGGGGTGCAATGCAATATAGTCGTTAGGTAGATAAAAAGCATATTAGGTACAATTATTAAGCTTTAGCAAGTAATTTACTTTATGTAATTAGGTAAGTTATTCTCGCTAGTACCTAGGGTAAACAGCACGATACAATGTTTGATACAAACTAGCCCGTAACTTAACAGAGTACACGCGTGTAAAGGTTGATGTTCTGTCAAATGTGTATGATTTTGTTTCGCTTACTTTACGTAATAATTATCTACCTAAACGATAGCTTGTAAACGACAAGTTGGTTAATTTAAATACTATTAATATACAATTTCGTACAAAAACGAAAATTACGAATCTATGACACCAAAAATACCTACCTCGATGAATCAACTAAAAATCACCGAATCGAAGCAAGACGTACATACGCTGGCAACACCGCACATCCGCCGCCGCGCCACCCGCCCCGCGATCGATGTTCGCGCCGCACGCACCCCGCCGCGCCCCGCCCCGCGTTTTCCAAGTTTCCACTACCGGCCAACGCGGAACGAGCGGAAACAACGCTGAAAGAAAACCGTTGCGCTGTGAATCACAAGCGCGTAGCACTCACTCGCTCTGGACTGCAGCCCTACTTTGCTAGTCTGTCAGCAAAACACAATATTATGCCATTACTATGGCGCCTGCCTCACATGGTTATTTATTTTTGCATACGCGCTTGATTTTAGGCTAAATTATTAATTTTATTTTAAAGATTGAAACGTAGTTTAAAGTCTAGTTTACTAACGACTTGTTTATTATTAAAATCACTAAACATTAAAAGGTATTTTAAAGCTCGTAAGTTTACTTTACTGTTTTTAATTAGGGAGACTTAAACTTTACAAACATTATGTAGAGTCATCGTTGTTTTTCTGGCATTTTTTCTCTATTTATTCCGAAAGACACGGCAAAAGTTGGAAAAAAGCTGCTAGATCGGCGCCGCTGGAAAAACGTGCTGGTGGCCGAGAAATTTAGCTACATTAGCACGAAAAGCGCTTCATTTCCCGCTGTCGAGTTCCCGAGAGCGCGCGCGCTTCGCTCCCCCCGTTTGCCCTGTTCGCCCCGGTTGCTCCGTTTTCCGGCGGTTAGCTGACCGGCCCTAATTGATTGGGGCTCATTTGGCGACGTTTTAGGTCACAGGCTTTGCGTAGTGTTTCTTTAACTTCTTTTTTAATTATTATCACTAAGGCTACATTGAAAAACAGAAATTTGCTAAATTATAATTTTAACTAACTTTGCATGCCACAGCAAAATTATACCTGTTTTACCTTCATCAGGTCGCCACAATACAGGTTTTGGACTAGTGTGGAGACCACTGAAATAATTGTATGTGTATTTCTTTTGGAATAAATTTCATTTCATTTCAACTAACATTACAGTAACCGACAAATTTTAATATAATATTGGCAGTCAAAACATAGTACCTAAAATAAGAGTCGATATTCCATACTACATGTTTCTTGAGGGGATTAGGTACACTTTATCAATTACGAAATACAGCTTCTTCGTGATTTCGAATGAATAAAATATTTCCTACAAAATTCCCACTCGAAAACGGCCCCTGTCTCTGGATTAATCATATTATCAAAGAAATGAGCGCAAGATGCCTTAAGTGACGTCACGGATTTATACAGGGTGTCCTAAAACTCAACGTCAAGCCGGAACCGGGTGAAAAGGCAAGTCATACTGGTTATCAGAAAAATAAAAAATAAAAAATATTTGCGTGAAAAATAATTATAGGCATTTAAAAAAATTAAAAAATCCTGTTGCCATAAATCTTTACTTCTTCCATTTTTTTTTTGTTTTGTATCTCTGAATAATTTTTCTTTAAACTTTTAACACAATTTCAAAACCAGCTGCTCCAGCTTGGAAGAAAAGGAGACTTTAAAAAAAAATAACTTAAAAAATTGCCCATTTTTAATTTTAATTTTAGTTTTCATTATGTTTGTGAAATTTCTTAAATAAATAACATTAATAAAAAAATATTATACTAAAAATGCAAAAAAAAATTTTTTTATATATTTTTCTCATAACCAGTATGACTTGCCTTTTCACCCGGAACCGGCTTGACGTTGAGTTTTGGGACACCCTGTATACTTTCGAAGGTTCATGTGTGATGTAGAGTAAATGACTCTGTGATTGGCTGATTGAGAATGTGAGTGGAAGGGCCGTTAAGGGACGCCCCAGGCGAACATACTTCGACCAAATAGGGGATGTATTAGCAAAGGGCAAGATAAAAAGGACCCGAAACCGACGTGCGTGCATGCAACGACTAATGAATGTCGATGAAGCGAAATTGGTTTGTCAGGATCGTAACAGGTGGCAGTCCCTGGTCTCTGCCTACCCCTCTGGGATACAGGCGTGAGCTTACAGTGTATGTATGTATGTTGGTCTGACGGTGGCAGGTGCACAGATATTTTGCCGGCTAATCTCGGTTAAACTCGCTCCCGTCCTCCTTCCCAAAAATGAACGCGAGGTCTTTTCGTGGTAGATTAGATTAGACATTTAAGTTTGTAACTATACACTACTGTTTGTAACTTTTTACAGTGTACTTGTAAATATGTATTACCTTTTGAGAACCTGCTCACTAGACCCCATCTTATTATGGCTAAGCCCGAATCGCCGACGACGATTAAACTAACGTTACCATACTTACCATATTTTTTGTGTAAGGCGCGCTCTTTAAAGTTTTTCAAAAAACCGTTTGAAGATAAAAGGAGCATCAATGGCACAATGACAAAAAACAGTTGCCATTTGCCATGCACTAAAAAAAGACAGTGACAGCCAGAGTGACCAGATTTAATGCAATTCTACTTTTCTAGTAGATTTTGATAAACTTTTGGAAGTCGCATAAATCAAAAATTATGTCTAACATATTTTTTTTGTATAGTGACAATTAACTTATTTAGTGACGGAAACATTTTGTAGTGACTTATTTTTAATGTATGAGGTATATATAATACAGTAAACAAATATTTTAAAAAATAGTTTTTACAGGTTCCTACTGTAAAAAAAGCCTCGATTGTGTTTCGTAAAACAAGACCAAATGATCTTAAAGTGTTGGTGTTGTGTAAGTTGGTATTGTGTTCAGTGGTATCGTGTCAGTGGTATTATGTCAAGATACGAAGAAACCACATTGTATCTTTTACAATACATGTTAAAGTTCTCTAAGGGCTGATTTTTCAATAGTCAGATAACTTTTATCTAAGGAATAAAAATGGCGGTTTGACAGCTTATGTATGAAAGTTATGTCAAACCGCCATTTTTATTCCTCAGATAAAAGTTATTTGACTATTGAAAAATCAGCACTTAATATGCAAGTCTCAAGTAACAACACCTCTGTGGCGCAGTGGTTAGCGCATCTGCCTACTATGCGAGAGGTACCGGGTTCGAATCCCGGCTGGGGACAAAAAAAAGAAACACAATACAATACAATACAATACAATACAATACAATACAATACAATACAATACAATACAATACAATACAATACAATACAATACAATACAATACAATACAATACAATACAATACAATACAATACAATACAATACAATACAATACAATACAATACAATACAATACAATACAATACAATACAATACAACACAATACAATACAATATAATATTTATAAGAATAAGATCACCTACTTTCAATATACCTTAAGATATTGTAGATTACATTTCATACAATTAATTTATTTGAATATGTTAATTAAAACTTCCCTAAAAAAAAACATTCGCTTCTCCCACTTATACTGATAACCACCACTGATAACCACCAGGCAAGGACATCACAAACAAAGAAATACCTACACCCAGACAGCCATTATACAAATGTACGGCTAACCCCAGTGGGTATCAAACCAGAAAAATAATATTCACAAAAACTTTTATATACAAATATGAACACATATGACACAACAAACAATTAACAAAAAAAAAATGAAGAAATTATGTCAGTACAATACTCTCAAACCTTGAAGGAAAACATTGTGAGGAGGCAAAATATTGTGTTGTGTTGCTTAAAGCAATAACAAAAAAAAATTTAGAAAAAATTTCTTGGGTATTTTATTAAAACAAACCTAAAATTACAAAGTAGGTATTATTTGGTAGATTTTACGGTGGTTGGCTCGGATACTTTCCTTTCTTTAGTAGATTTTGAAATAAAAAGTGTTCACCCTAAGAGTGACATTGATTGATTGACAATTGATTGACATTGACACAATCCACCAAGATATTAAACAAAAACCAAAATATTCGATTGTTGAAGTCTCTGTTTTGGCGAATAAAAAGGAATAGAGAAATAATCTCGACTTAAGTCCAGTCCAGTAGTAAATCAAAAATGTTTTGTTAGTTGTGAGTGTTCCTTTTGATGACAATTTCATTTATTTATTTTTGTAACCTTTATTTAATTTTGTTGGGCATAAGTTTTTGTCGATTATAAACATTATCTCCGGTCTCCCGAGAAGCAAAAATGCATACCAAGCGAGGCTACTACGACCTATTCCTCGGTACCTGTGCCAAGAGCCCTTCCAACATTGCCGTAGTACAATACATTGAAGGTGATTACGTTGGATATACTTACTCCGAACTTTATGGAGTCTGCGAGTATATATCCCAGAACCTGCAACAGCTTGATTGTGACAAAGGTATCGTGGGTATTCTGTCTTTGAGGAACTGCATCATTCCCTGTGCAATTGCTGCGTAAGTAACTAATGCCTGATACGTAAATAGCCAAAAAATATGCTGCTTATTTTACAGTTTTTGATTATTTCTTAATTTAAGCTGAACTCCAGGAAAATTGCTTAAAATGGTCATTTACATTCACTTTTTAATAATCCTTAAACTCCAACTGTTGCATTACAACCTTTAAGTTAAGCACTACAACAAGTAATTATTTTTTTTTAAGATAAGAGAAGAATATTAATAGACATAAATAAAAGTATGATGGGCAGCCTTATTATTCCAATCAATTAGTTTATTGTTATTTTATTCTTAATGTTATTCTAGATATTTCACTTAATGACAAGATTAGAATAATTTTGTCAAATAATAATGAGCGCATGACAAGGTTATAGCTACATAGAATAATTGTAAAGAATGGAAAGCTGATGTTATGACTTACTACCATCCTTAAGAAATTGGTAGAGCTGGCTTCACAACACAACCTAAAAGGTTTAGCTCAAAAACTTCAATAAGGTTTGTTTAATTTGACTAAATATTGTGTATGTTGCATCTATTTCCAGAGCTCACAAATGCAGCACAACATTCATGTTCTTAGACCCAACGCGGAATGCAGAGGCAGCAATAAACAACATAAAGATAAAAATTGTCATTGCAATTGGTGATGAAAGCAGTGCATACTGTAAGGAGCTTTGCCACAAAAACCCAGAAAGAACCATCTGCCTTTTTAATTTGACAATCAGCTTCTATCAGTTCACATATCCTAGTAGCACCAAGCCTTCCTACTTTGGTGAACATTCCTTTATTACTACCACATCAGGCAGCACGGGGGAACCAAAACACATACATGTCCCTATACACTGCATTCAACCCAACGTTGATGACCTAACAAAGATGTTTGAAATCAAATCCAGTGATGTGATCTACTTTTCTACACCGTTGACATTTGACCCTTCCATGATAGAGATTTTACTAGCATGCATGAATGGTGCGGCCCTGCTCATTGCACCAGAGAGGCTCGACATTCTATTCCCGGGCAACCCAAGGTACTCTGTGACACTTTGGCAAACAACGCCTTCTAAGTTCTTTCAACTGAACCAAGATATTTGTAGAGCCCTTGGCCCTCAAAGCACACTAAAAATATTGGCTCTTGGAGGAGAGCCTTTATGTGGAGTAAGAAGGCTAAAAGAATTAAAAGACAAGAATAATGCGACAAAAATTTTCGTTCTGTACGGCGTTACAGAGATGTCGTGCTGGGCGTGTGCCACGGAGCTGGATTTGGACAAGTTGGAAGAAGACAGAGAGATCCCACTTGGACCGTGTTTGTCTGAGACAGAGCTTATCGTCCAACCGCAGAAAGGAGAAGGGAATGTCGGCAATATATTTTTGAGTAAGCGAAATCTCATTCACTCGCACAGCATTTCATAAAGACGATACCGAATTTTTTCTTTTCTCTCCATTTCAGAGAGTAAAACCCGAAGGTGCGTCGTTCTTAACCAGACCAAACTCCCAGACAAGAAGGACACTTCTTTAAAGATGATCGACACAGGCGACTTGGCGGAAGTAAAAAATGGCACAGTCTATTACAGAGGCCGACGAGACGATGTCATCAAGAGATTCGGGCACAAAGTTAGTATGCCAATCATAGAATCCACCGTCATGATGTGCCCAAGAATCCAGGCATGTGCTTGCATTTGGCTACCAAAGCCCATGTTTCTGGTTGTGTACTATTCCTCCGAAACATTCAAGTGCCATGATCTGACGAACTTTCTTAAGTGTAAGCTGGACAATAGGCACTGGCCTGACAAGATCGTAAGGGTCGCTAATCTGCCGATGAACGCGCACGGAAAAGTATCGAAGAAAATGTTGGCAGACCTTTACGACAGCGAATTAAATCAAACTTTCTCCGAAAACAGTTTCAAAGAAACATTCATGGCGGAACTGAAGGCTACACTCTACAGCGACATTTCCTACGAAGAGATTAAAGACAAAGATTTCTTTTCTATCGGCGGCACCTCTTTTACAGCGATCACCATGTGCAATAGGATATCTCAAAACTGCCCTGCGGTCGGCAAACTGCTGCTTCCAAACTTGGTGTCGCGACGACAAACAATTGAGACGATAGTGCAGCACGCTCACAAAAGACTATGTATTAATGAACATAAACTGAGCAAAAAGAAGAAGGTCAGACGAGGATCTACATGCGAGAGCGCGGTGCCGCTAGCAGAAGAATCTGTGTCCAAAAGGAACACCAACACTCGAAGTGATCCAGCAGAGTTTGCAGTCCTCTGGACTTATGACACGGGAAAGTGTATCGATGCTTCACCGACGTTATTTGAGACCGAACTGTGAGTTCTAATGAACACCTAGTGCTAAAAGGTCCGGTAGAACTTAATGGAGTTAATCTCAAATACCCTATTCTAAATATATAAATAGCGAATGTTCAAATATCCAGAAAACTACTGATGTTTTTTTTATATTTTTAAGAGTTGGTCCAATAATTAAAGTCTTTTGTGTTATTGTAAAGAGTAGAATAACCCTTTAAATTCTGCCGGACCTCTCTGTCACCTTATACAAATAGAAAAATGTTCTGTTGCTTGTCAACCGCTGTAATGTGTTTCACAAACTCTTCTCCAGAAGAACCTACGTGACCGTGGGCAGCCACTCTGGGAAAATTGTATCATTCGACGCACTGACGGGAGCCTCTCATGGCGTACTGACCATCCCGTCCCGGATCGAAGCCTCGATTTACTGCTTTAGCAGCAACGCCTCGTGTGCACGCGGGGTAGTCGGCGCCTACGACGGAACCATAGTCTGCTTCAACCTCGAACATTGCAGAGAAGTGTGGAGGATCAACATCAACTCCATGATAAAGAGCAAAGCGACGAGTTGCGGTGAATACCTCTATGTGGCGTCTTATGATGGGATGGTGCGGTGTATTAATATTTCTGTAAGTCTATAAAAGCCACACAACAGAATCACTAGTCCTGGACCTAGATTCTGTTAATGCATTGTAGTACAATGACAACTGTAAGAATATGACGATTCAGTTTCGTTGTCGCTTCAAGTCTGCGCGCGTACGCATATCAAACAATCTAGGCGTCAATGGTATGAAAAAAAACACGTCACGTGACCCGACCGTATATCTGTCATCGTACTACAATGCACTAACAGAATCGAGGCGCTGGTCCCAGTCTAAATGGTATTATTTACAAACTTGGAAATACACCCAGACTGAGGTCACTTCTACAAAATCATAGATAGCGGGCACTAGTGAAATTCGAATATACAACTTCTGTTATGTTATGAAGATACCGACTACTTGCTAATCTAACGTATTACCCCCAGACGAACGAGGCTTTCGAAATAGTTATTTAGGCCTTGGTAACTTTACTCGACCTATACAGCCACATAAAGTAGCCAAACAAAGGCTGCACTTTGTGAGTGGACAAACTCCATTATGCAAAACGTTGGGATCCCAAATAGTAGACGCTCCTTATGACGCCCTATACTTACGTTCCGTACAGTAAGAACCTTGTATGTTACGCGTACATTGCGTGTTAACATCGTTTATTTTTCAACAACCCAAGAAATTGAATTGGTTTTCCAGCAAAATTTTATATCTTTTTCCAGACGGGCAAAATCAAGGAATCGATAAAACTGGCAGAGCAAGCAATATCAGCAGATCTAGTGTTGGCCAAGAACCAATACATCCTACTCGGAACACTGTCGGGTGTGTGTGCGAGCATACAGACTGATACTAACACTGTGGTCTGGCGCGGTGCGCTCGGCAGCCCAGTATTCGCAAGTCCTGTTCTCTATGACGAAGACAAATATGTGGTGTTCGCTGAAGTCAATGGCGAGATCCATTGCAGAACTGTGGAAAAGGGAATTAAGGTATGCAAGCGCCTGTCGGGATTTATTAGCAATGTTTTTTTCTTCATTCGTAATTTTTGTATTAGTCACTCGATTTGACGCGCAAAGACCGCTAATCAAATGGATGTTACGATATCTGTGTATTTGCCATGCCATGTACCACTGATTATCTGGAATGACAACGACGTAATTACATTTTTAACAAAACATTTCGACGCATTCGAACATTTCGTGCGTGTAGACCTAGTTACCACGCCTGGGATTCGTGAAATTAAGGTTGCAAATATTTCGTAGTGGTTTTAGAACGATTATTATACAATCTACGAATCACTGTATACAATGCATAATGCGTCATTTGACTGAAATTCATATAAATTCAATTCTGTCGATGTTTGCTTTTTTTTTTTATTTAACATAGGTACATATGTACCGAAAAAGGGGGCTCGTTTCAATCAACGGGGCTTTTTGGTAGCCCATGTTTGTAAGTCTATAATGTGTTGAAACTTTTAAGACTAACAAATATTAACTTTTTTCCAGATTTGGAGGTATCAAGGAGCAAAAGGAAACATATTTTCCTCCATACTCGTGAAGGAACTAAAAAAGAGAGAATGGCAGATGGTGTTCGGATGCCACAACAACTATGTTTACAGCATTCAGATAAAGAACTTCCAACCTTATTTACATTGGACTGTAGCTCTGCCATCCCCAGTTTACTCTACACCATGTGGCTTCAAAGATGGCCTGATTATTTCCGCAGCTAATAATGGATGCTTATGTGTAATCGACTCTACAAATGGATCCATAGTAGCCGAATACAACCTTCCTAATGAGACATTTTCAACACCTGCTGTGCTTGGAGACCAAATCTTCATTGGATGTAGGAATGACAATTTCTATGCTTTAAAATTCACACCTTAAAAGCTAGATCAATTTCAATTGTTTGCTCAATGTTAAATTATTTTCTGTAGAAGTAAGTTATTAAATGGTTTATACCGAAGAGTTTAAAGGAATGAAACTTCACTAGTCTCCATATAATAATGTAGTTTAATTGATCTTACACAGTAAATACATACATATAATGAGCCAATTGTAGTACAAAATATGATATGGTTTAGCTGTTAACCAAACAATACCAAAAATGGAATGCAGGCTTCAATGCAGACTTACACAGTAAAAAGCTACCACAGGCCAAACTTGTGCACATCACCCAGTTTGTATGCTTACATAATATTATAAAAGCAATCTAAATTACATAAAATTCCTTCAAATAAATTCTCAACTTTCGCTACGGTAAAAATGAATAGATCACATCTTATTAGCTCTTACCACTTAAAACAAGTTTTTAGAAATTGTCCAAGACAAACAATTTGCAGTTCAGATCATCAAATTGGAATTTTATGAGCAGATAGCAGTGTCAAAATTGTTACTTTTACATCTTAGACAATTTATAAAAAGTTTTATTTGGGATCTTGCACAAATATAATATATTCTAATGCCAATAATACATTTATGCTCATAAAAATCTTTACCCAAATAAACCCTAGTGAACATTTTTCTTTTATACATAATGCTAGAACCATATGAACAAATATAGAAATAACAAGCAATTTACATGAAGTAGGTTATGTTTATTGTTCTTCTTCACCAAGTTCAACTTTTACTTTGGAAAAGTCGAAGTCTTCATCTGTGCCTCTCTTGTAGATTTTCAGCACATCTAAACAAGTGGTCTCGAAATGTGTAGTGGCATCATAGGACTCTGAAATGAAGATCTGGCTCTGGCTGCCGTCATCAATAGGCTCGTAGTAATCAGAAACACTCACGAACTTCTGGCGAATAATCCCCAGAAGGTCAAGACCTGGTTTTATCTCAGATTCAGGGTCATTGGTCTCTACAGTAGTGGACACCATGGCAATGAACCAACCCTTCGCTGCCACCTGATGGGTGTAGGACACCACGGACACATAAATGTCGGAGTGCCTTCCAACTTGCTTCTGCGGAATGATAATCTGGGTAGACAAAGCATCTTTGGTGTTTGCAATTGGGTGATCTAGAAGGCAAATGCAGCGGATGACCTGGCCCTTCTTACGGACCCTATCGGGGACATAGCTGGGGTCGCAGTACACCTGCTTACATTTGGCAATCTCATTTCCCGAGCGCACTCCAACAACCTTTCCACCTTCCCCCAGGACAATTTCATCAATAGGTTTATCTAGCATGTAAGTTCCACCATAGATAGCAGAGAGACGAGCAAAGCCCTGAGGCAGCTCTCCCAGGCCATACATGGGGTAGAGGTAAGGAGACTTGCCATATCGCGCCAAGGAGTCAGAGTACAGCTTGATGCGTTGAATGGTCTGGATAGCAGGCTGCTGCAAATAGTTGTCATTGAGGTAAAGGGCTAGAGCGTGCCCAGTAAAGTCCTGGGTGTTCTTATCAAGACCAAACTTGTCGTACAACGACTGCATGTTAGCAATGCTAGGGTCGAAATCTTTCCAGGTCTTAGAATCCTCCTCCTGAAAGTCCTGAACATAGATCAGGAAGTTGCGGAAACGCCTCTTTTCGAACATCCCCATTAGGTCCGAGGCAAGGGCCTCCTTTTGATCGACGGGGACCTTGGAGATCTTGCCGCCCTTGTACACGTAACTACCTTCGCATGACTTGAACTCCAAGTATCGGGTGACGCCCGTATGGATAAGCAGTTTCACGAGCAGCCCGTTGGCCATCAGGAACTTGGGGATCAAGTCAACATTCCAGTCACGGCCGCGGCCGTAGGTCTCGTCCGGCGCCGGTGCGTTGAACTTGGCGAACAACTCTTCTAACGGGGTAATTGACGCAGACTCGCCGCCGTAATATTTGTTTCGATCAATGTGTAATACCTTCTTTCCGGAGACGGACAGCATCCCGCTCAAGATGCATTCCTTGAGGCCGGTGCCCAGGACGATCGCATCGTATTCTTCATCCATGATGAATCACAGGGATGGAATATTATTTCCTTTCGCGACAAAACCCACCAACCGGGATGGTAAAATGTCAAAATGTCGGAACAAATATGTCTGCCGCCGCTCGCTACGATGACGTGACGGAACCACAGCGGAACCATCTACGTAGCACAACTTCGCAAAGAACCCAATTATTTTAGAAAATCATTATTTTCTGGGAAATACTAAAAATGTATAACTTTTTTCCCAATAAATCATTTTTGGAAAAATCCGTGTGTTTAGAGATAAATAAAGAAATGTTTAGTTTCTGAACGTAGCTTTTTTTTCAATGCTGGCCAGCCTGTCATCTGACAAATATAGTGTTGTACACAGAGCGACAAAGAAATAATCGCTTCATTAAATAGAGCTCATAATAGTAGAATCGAGTTAAATCAGTCGAAGATAGAGATTGTCAAGCAAGACATAGTAGAGTCAAACACCACTTGAACACCGTTTGAACAGCAAAATTTAATGTGGCTTAGTTTGCCAACGACGCAAGTTAATACTGAATATTCTTATCTTAATTCACTACTTTTCTTATTACAATGTAAACCGGACTTTACAAAACGCGCAACGTGCTGTTATATTTAATAACAGTAATTACCCCAACTATTTTTGATTTCTTTCAAAAGTATGTAAGTTAATCTGGGCCATATTTTACAATATGTATTGTTTACGAAAGCGTTAGTTCAAAACTAAGTACTCTATTTTTGATAAAAAAATAAATTTGCAAACCTGTTGCTTGGCTTGTAAGTACGCAATTCTCCTTAATAATTTGTTAATTTTTCACTACTGGTTTTAGCTATGCTCCATAGCAAGGTTTCTCAATGTTTGCTTTTTGAAGGCTTCTTAAAAAAATCGCACTACCTATGTTATGAACAACTTCTTTATAAGACGCTTCTTCATAAGATTTATGATATACTAAAATATAATAAATATCACTGCTTTGCACAACCCTGGTTTCTCGAACGCCAACAAGCTGTTAATCTACTGTTAACAGCTGTCAAACATTTTTTTTGGTATGCACTTTGGCCAAGTGTCAGCTGTTAACAGTAGATTAACAGCTTGTTAGTGTACGAGAAACGGTGGGTAAGTGTTTAACCGTTTTATTTATTGTTACTTCTGCTTCTTGGGGAATTAAAGGTTTGCTGTCATCTGAGAACTTTAATAGGGTACTTGGAGCTATAACTTCGAGAAACCCTGTTCCTTAGGATAGATAAGTCCAGCCTACCTTTGTACATTATCTTTTGAGCAAGAAATAATTAATAATAATAACTCCAACTCAATAATGTAGAACAAAATTGCATAGGCACTGTTAGCCTGTATTTCCTCCAAATTAATAAATTAATTAATTTAAAAAGAGTTATTTAAATGACTCCAAATCGTCAACCCATTATGTCCCCACCGAGGGACATGGGTCTCTTCCCTGAGGCAGGTATAGGCCATACTCCACCACGGAGGCCAAGTCCGGATTGGTGGAGGGAATAAAACAAATTGAATCATGAAAAAGAAACATTGGAGACACAACTTTGTAAAAGCACCTCCTACAGTTTGTCCATAAACACTAGAAACCGGAAATGAAAGTTTACTAATTGTTTTATTGAGAAGTTAAAACATTTACTATATTTATTGAAGCAAACAAAAAGTCTGAGCGAAACCGTACTCTTTAATTTCTACTCTTTCTGGACAAGCTGTAGAACACATCTGTCTGACAAAATATATTGGTAATCTTGTATAACAGTGTTTAATAATTTTATTAAATCGATGTACGTACAAAATATAGTAGTTGAAGTTTTTGGTCCCATCTCTACTTGCCCTGTCAGCGGTCTCAACGGCAGGCCAGCCAGTTCCGTGAGCCAGTCAACAGTCAAAGCAGTCTTGTTTGATGTTTTATTTCACGATGTTTTTGAGGAGCAATCTCGCGCATCTTCCGTGCATGTTATTTGTATTCGCTCGGTGAAATGTTACAAATGCTTTTAAATCTAACGAGTTATGGAGTAATTAAGGTAGTTCAGTGTAGTGTTTTCCCTGGATAAAAAGAAAAAGTATGTGGTGTGTAAAACGGTAAACAGATTTCTTTAAAGTCTTGAAACCATATGTTTGGTGCTATCTCGGCACACTCTTCGCCTTCTTCCATAAGTTTATTGTGAAACGGCACACAGTGAAACGACTGTCAATCTGCAGTTTTTAAATGAAAGGAAAACGAAGACTTACTATTTCTCAGATGATCAAAAATGTCAGCAGAAGGAAGCGAGACTCCTTCGATTGTACCAAGTTTGCCGGGGGCACCGGAGCAGACGTACCTGTTCCCGAAAGCGAAGGGGCACTCGAGGTCCATAAGTCATGGCGGGACACCGATGCTGGCCGGAAACCTGGCGCCGGCGTCGGCGCGGCCTGCGCCGCTCAAGAGCGCCCTGCGGGGCCACCAGCGAGCCTTCTCGCACGGTCAGATCGGCGAGGGCTCTCGCGCGGGCTCCGGACCGGGCCACAGTCGCACAGGCAGCCGCACCGACTTTATCCTGCCGCCTGGCCACCGCGACCAGCCTGCGGCGTCTACTCAGCCGCGCCTGACCTCCGTACGGGCGCACCACTCGCGCCAAGAGTCCCGATCCGACTCCATCTACACCCTGCGGCGTGACTCCGTCGTCGGGCCCTGGCGCAAGGCCTACCTCTGGATGATGTGTCGTCCCACACCTACTGCCATTGATAACCGTAGCCTTATTGTGATTCCCAACCACTTGGTCCCTGACAAAACTCCTGCCAAAGAACACCCTAATGGACTGAGATGCAACAACACAATCAGGACTACGAAATATACACTGTTATCGTTTATCCCCAAGAACTTGTTTGAGCAGTTTCATAGAATTGCGAATATATACTTTATATTTATAGTGCTGTTAAACTGGGTGCCAGCAATCAATGCATTTGGCAAGGAGGTGGCCATGCTTCCAGTGTTGTTTGTGCTCTGTGTGACAGCTGTGAAGGACTTGTTCGAGGACCGTAGAAGGCATCTCTCAGACAAGAGGATCAACAACTCTTTCTGCAGAGTCTACAAAAAGTGAGTTCTTAAATATTTTCTGCTAGTTATTTTAGAGTAATGAGGAAATGTGATCCATGCCACATCCTGGCAAAGTGTGTCTTTGAATGTCACCTCTGGCTGGGCATTTAGCACACATTTTGAAGACACATGTGACAAAATGAGTTATAAATATCTCGGCTCCAGCTGCTGTTGCATTATAGCATAAGACAAATGAAGACATTGTGCTTTGATGTTATGCTATGGGTTTGATCTAAGGTGTTATTTAGTGAGTTGATTCTGTCATCTACACACTTATCTTGTAGGCTTAGGAATGGACAAGGTCAGCCAACTATGAAGACTAAGAGATTCACACATGGTGTGAGATACTGGTTAGTGTTTGCATAGCCAAAGTAAACATTTTTGTCAATCCACACACTATAAGTACAACGTAAGTACTGTTCACACCCTAGAGGTCATCAAACCTATTACAAATCTGGTATAAAAAGTCGGACTGTGATCTGCTGTATTAATACTAATATCCAGTGCAATATGAACATCCTGATATAAATATTTATGCAATCGTTTTTTTTTCTTGCACAGCAGACATTGCAACATCTGATACACCCACTTTACATTTGATTTCCTCTGTATTGCTATTAACTTGTAGTCCTTGAATTGCAATTATCATCTATCTTGGAACCGTTCATGATTGAGGCCAATCAACAGGAAGCATAATTGTTTAGAACAACTGGAGCATGTTTTTCTTCATCTATTTTGATTCACAGTCAAAATGCATTCAAATGACTTCAGACATCTTTTGCCTTGCACTATTGATTTACCTATTCACCTACATCCTGTTATAAAATAACATTTCAATATTTTTATTTAATTCACTATGTGGCAATATCACTGAAGTTGTTTTATATTATTTTGTAAAACAACTTCAGAGCCTCTGGCTAAGCAAATTTAATTAATTATTCAACTGCTCATGGCCGAGCAAATCATCTAAAATTCCATTATGCCACAAAAAGGAGTTCTTTCTTTGTAATAATAAATAGTTCAAATGATGGTAGAAAAAGCAGAAAGTTACTTTAGGAAGCAATGATGAGTTAGTAAGGCTGACTTGCTTTGTTAAATGAGGCAGTAGCATTTTAAGTAGTTTAAACATTTTGAACTAAAATTTTTCATAAGAAAATAGAAGTGTCATTACAGAAGTGATACAACTCAGTACTTTTAAGATAATTTCGGCCCTATCGGGATCCACAGACCATATTTTATATAGAGAGGACCATATACTTCATCCACACACTGACCTAATAGTCAAAGATGCCTGCTAAGTCTACAGTCAGCTTAATCAATCATTCTTTTGGTCCAGGACATCCTCTGCCCTAATCTGTGTCTCCTCAAAAGATTATAAAGACCAACTTGTGCTACTTCTTAAATATAATAATATGTTGTATACCTTAATGTTTTATGACTAAAATTCTTCATTAAGTACAAAATTATATTCAAATGGCTTCTAGTGATATTTTAGAGATGTTGCAAGTTATCCTTAAATCTTTCTGGGTATTTATTTATTTATTTGTTTATTATATTTTATTTGCATTCTGGCAAACTGGATAATTTTTCAAAAGTGCCTAGGCTCTGAAAAGCGATGCAATTCTCGATGTGCAGTAATCCAGCATCTTTAGAAAACAGAGGGCTTAGACAATTTTAAGGTATCACCAGCTCCCTACTGATTACGCCATGAGGTGGGCAAAGCCCAACCAACTCCCCAAGAACTTCTCCAATGACTAGATACTTTATATGGAATGGAATATTAATTAAACAATTAAAGAAAACCTACTTTTGACTTGGCGATTCGTATTCGCGTATTTGCCGACGATTTATTACGCCGACGCCTCACTTCGCCCTTCGTATTTGTGTTTTGAAAAATATGAATCATCCATTGCCGGGTGTACGACAAATGTTTAGCACTGATTGTGTAAACTACGCCTACGAATAGTAAAGTTAAGACTTTGTACATTGCAGGTTTTACAAAATCAGTTTTAAAAATCCGTTAGACACCACACCAATAGTTGGTTAATATTTACCAAATACGAGCACTAAGTGCGGCGCCTGGCCACACGGAATACCTATGACACATTTCCGACACAAGGGGTAGGCTTAAGACAATTTTGAGCTGTGTCGTCACCCTTCATGGAATCTCAAATAAATACCAAAGAATAACCTCAATTCGAATCAGAGAGCTTGTGACACGGAAAATAACACGTTAACGACACAAGCAAGCCGTTATCGGCACGCACGCCTCGTTACGCTCTTTGATATCTACTATAGACATCTACTACTACTTTCCCTAAAATGTATTTTACACTGTACATTTGGTACAGTATTTCTGCATTGGATCAATAAATAGTTCCAGTCTTTCACAATCCACTGTACCGAGAACTGGATTAAATTATATAAATGTATTTCCTATCTTTTCCCAGTCAGCTGCTCTTTTATCTGTATCTTTAACCTTTTATTTTGTCGATATTTCCTGGTGGGGACCTTGGACTAAACACGCCACATGAGGGTCTGATGGCCCATTTTACGTCCTAATTGCTTGTGTGACCTACATTTCGCTCGTCCTAAACGCCCACATGTGGCCTGGGCCTCATACACCTATTACGCGCACCAAATCTTGAGCGATCCCAATCGTCTAACTGTCAAATTCCGTACTAATTTGCTCATAACAGCTTCACTTTTTGTCTGCACCTTGGCCAAATGACAGCTAAACAATCGCGATTAGACCCGTTTGATATAGAAACAAATAACAGCTGTTAACAGGAGATTATTATATTGTGCATGTATGAGAAACCGGGGGTTTGTGCATTAATTATAACACAAATACAGATTCCCGATCTGCTGGTCACGTAAATGTTGTTTCGTCCCATTGACTACTAGACGATTTGACACGTGTACGCAAGTAGACTTGGAGCAGGAATGAAATGAAATCGAGTCGTTTGTGCAGTTGTCATTCTGCTACAAATCTTCAATACATTATTACATTAACAATCATAGTACAGGTTCTCATTGGTTAACAATACTAGAAAAGCTGCTGTATCTCTCAGAATTTTTACAAAATAGTATTCCTTGATCAATTTACAATAAAGTATTATAAATGGAAAAGTAGAAGAATAATACTTCTATTTACGACGAAGAAAGAACATTTATTCCATACAGTAGACTCGCCCGGGTGTCTCTAAGTTTTCGAAACTTCATTGAAGTATTCCTTGGACCGGACAAGTTTGGCCTCGAACTTTGCTGGCATTTCCAATCGCTACAAAATAAGAATAGGCCGAAGTCAATAAAGACAAGAAAATTGTGTTATCTAATTCTTTAGCCGGCCTTTAGGGCGACCCTGTGGTAACGATGTCCTCACCCTGCTACTGCCAGCAATATATGGCAACGTCGGTTCAACGAGCTGTGCCGCGATTCTGTTAGTACATTTTATTTCAATTTCATTTAGAATTACTTGGTCGGGTCACGTGACATGCTTTTTAATTCCATTGACGCCTAGAATTATTGATACAGCCAGCTGCTCTCGTTGACTTGAAGCGCAATGAAATGAAAACGACCCGTTCATGTCATTGTACTGCAATGCATTAGCAGAATGTAGCCATGGTGGACGTATAATGTAGCCATGGTGGACGTATAATGTAGCCATGGTGGACGTATGATGTAGCCATGGTGGACGTATAATGTAGCCATGGTGGACGTATAATTATATACATATTAAGCGGCGTTTGGCAATTCGTAGTCCCCACAAGAGAATCTTTGTACCCGAATAGCTATCCGTTGTTCGGCAGATAAGACCAGTACACTGCAAACTTGATAATCATGTCCATCTTAATTCTACAACGAATGAAATGGCGGATATTTTCCTGACTCTGCCGTATAGTATATTTTATGTGGATATGTGAATGGAAATCTGTGGCGTTTCGCACCAGTTTTTGAATTAAAACATTCATTAATCAATTAATCCAGGTGCTTTAAATACAGGAGTCAATGAAGATTTTCTGATGACTGTTGTTGATAAACATAAACATTTACATACAGGCGCATACATTGCTTCTGACCCCAGCGACATAACAAACTTGTAAACATACAAGACCTGTTTTTTTTGTCCCCAGCCGGGGTCGAACGCGGGACCCTCTCATGGTAGGCAGATGTCTAAACGCTGCGCCACAGAGGCCGTCAAATGTGCAATTCGGTTTCTAACGTTGGGTGCCTTGCCTACCGGCAATTGTAACTCACCTAAAGTCTGATTTTTAATTCCGTAGAATTCTGACAGTTATCATTTTTTGACATGTCAGAGATTAGAAACCTTTTTTGGCCGGGCATATTTTTCAATTTGAGTACGAGTGTGAACATCTGAGTCTACACATTTAATTTGTTAGTGAATGTATTGATTTTACAAAATTCTCTTATAATTTGGAGCTCCACTCCAAATTAGAAGAGAATTTAAGGCGGGTGACAATTGTGTCCTTTTTCATCACACAAACAGTAAAAAAGCACTAGTAAAGAAAACATATTTTTATTAAAATATCTAATCATCATTAATACTAATATCACCTAATATCACTATCTTCATAATCATCAACATCGCTGAAATGAATTATTAAGAGAGGTAACAGCGGCATAATTCACTTTTCTAAAAAGGTTTACGAAACCTTGAATTAGTAGGCAGTGATGCCAGATAAAGAATAAAATAAAGTAATTAAAGTTAATTCGATATATTGTTCGTGATATTGAAATATTTCTTATTTTGGTATTAGGTCACTTGAGTAGGTAAGTAAATATTTAGATTAACCTTTTTGTAGGTAAAACATAAAAAATACGTACCATTTTATTTTTTATTGCCCTCAAATGGGTCAAATTTGTCCCTTTTTCGGTGGAGAACTTTTTCAGTAGAAACACTATGAAATGTCAGAATTCTAGCTAAAACACATCAATTGTGTTTATTGCCGCCAATGATTTGAATTGATCGGGTTGATTTGACCTTCAAGGTTTACACTTCAAGAGCTCCCCCTTCAGATTAAATTATTTATCAATGAATAGCCTTCCTGGGTTGTAGGCTCTACTTGGAATCGAGTACGTAAGTACATAATTATTGTAACGCTTAACTCTTTGCTTTCGAAGAAATGAAGCGGTGTATCTCACTATCATAATAATAATGTTCACGCCGACCGACGCGGCGACATTCTACGTTTGGGTTGTGTCAATCAATATATTTAATTTTATCTAGTCTATGGTTTTTTTCATTCGATTCTTCTCTCTCTGTCAAAAATACCGGGACTGCACCCGCGCCGTTGTGATTTACTTTTTGCTAACTATTTCGAATTTCTATTATTTACCGAGTTTTAGTCAAGATCCGAAACAAATAATACTTTCTTAGACACATTGAACATAATTTTTCAAACAACTTTTCTTTTTCAAAACCTAAGTGGGACGTAAGACTATACATAAAAGAAATGTATAAAAATGTATTTTTGTAAAATGACCACAGACCACAATTATAAAAAGTACAATATAATTTTACAATCACAAAACATATTAGATCGTGCGGCGGAGGCAGACGCAACAGCAGCCTTAAATCAGCCAAATGACCTTGAAGGAGTTAACGCTCACTAAAATGCTAGACCTTTCAACATCCAAAGCCGATACAGCCTTCCTACTTAGTTTGATAGAGAACCACTAAATTAACTATCCTTTTATCCAACCACATAATCTGCGGAAGCACACTATCTACGGTACTTCACGAGTATGTAATATCATAATTCAATGACTATACTAATAGTTACGTAAGTCAAAAGGTGACGTCACACAAAATTTCCCAGGGAACGAGGGCTGCCCTGTAACTGTCCTAATAAGATACAGTAGAGCGTCGATTATCCGAACGTCGGTTATCCGAACGACCGCTTATCCGAACCCGCCCGACCCACGCATGCCTCTCGCGTCTCCCGCGCTGCAGTGCTCCCGCATTTGTCGCGAATCGCGATACGTTCATTTGTTAATTGTAGATACTTGTATGTCACTTCCAAGTAACCGCTACTCGATAAACTATTATATTCCTATTTTTCATTAAATATATAATTTTAAATAAGGTTTTCAATTACCTGTACGTAAATATGTATGTCTGCATCAATATACATAGGTTGTCCCAAAACTCGTCAAGCCGAAACCGGGTGATAAGCCAAGTCATACTGGTTATCAGGAAAATATAAAATATATTTTTTTTTCAGTAACAGTAATTTTTATTATTACTTATTCAAGAATTTGCACAAAAATAATAAAAACCAAAACTAAAATTAAAACGGGGCAATTTTTTAAGTTAAAATTTAAAAATGTTTTGAAATTTTGTAAACAGTTTAGAGAAGCATTAGGTACCTATTCAGAGTTACAAAACAAAAAAAATGGGAAATATAAGAGATTTGTGACAAAAGAATTTTTCAATTTTTTTTAAAGTCTATAAATAAATAAATAATAAACTCACGCCCGTTATCCCCGAAGGGGTAGGCAGAGGCACCAGTCTCTAGAACTGGACCCACGTTTTGCCGAGTTTATTAGGTCCCAAACGTGACAAGTGGCAAGCCTGTCGCCGTTATCCGGGCACAATTTATCAGCGAATGGTGTTGCTGTATCTATAATTTTGTATAGATGCAATTTTGATTTTTTTTGTATTTTCTGGTAGCCAGTATTTCCTGCCCCCTCACCCGGTTCCGGCCCGACATCTAGTTCTGGGAGACCCTGTATAGGTAGAACGAAAATACCGGTTTTTCGAACACCCATGTCCCCCAATTAGTTCGGATAATCGACGCTAATATAGGATATCAAATACACTCAGACATAACTATTATTTAATAAGGAGTTTGTTTTTCCTGTATTTGTTACTGTAACTGCTTTCATAAAATTTTGAGACTATATTTAGTCCTTCTCGTGTGTTTGACACGCCTCGCGATAAAGCTGCTAATTGATTTCCAATTACTTCTTTTTCCTGGAACAAAGTATGTACAATTTTTCCTTTAATTCGTATTTCAAGTCTGTTTTTTCCTGAACGGCCACTTCGCTGTAGGTCCGTTTTCCTAAATACATATCAGTACCTATAACAGCGATTCTTACTGTTGGTTTTCACAGCGATTTTGTGAAGCATAATTGGTCGCCGAATCGTTGTATTATTATAATATCTCGGCTACAAGTATTAATTTGGTTGATTAATCTAAAGGACAGGGGCCAGTAGCTTTTAGAAGTGATTTTGAATTTCATATTTTGAAATTGACCCCGTAAAATAAAATAGGTTTATTAGCGTAACATTAATAAACATAATAATATTCAATAGGGAAACAGGAAATAAATATCGTACTATAAGAGAGGTAAAAAGTTCATTGTTATAATACAAATATTTTTGAACTAAAACTTTCGTACACATCATAAACTGTATCCGGAAAACAGTTTATAACAAAAATATTTGTTGCCGCCAAATGATACCTACGGCACCCACCAAATACTCCTTAAAATTTTAAATCGCCACATTGTGTCATCCATCCATCACATCATCGCGTGAACTCTCGCTATTTTATGCAACCTTGGTCTGGTGGAAATCGATAATTGCCAAGGTGTGTACCCACTGATACAAATCAAATCCACTACGGAGCGGTGATTACCGGAGGCATTAATGTTGAATGAGGGGTGTCTCAGTCTGCTACTACCCCTGTCATTCAGGAAAAACATAAAAGGTTGCTTTGGATAACGATCTTTTTGTACAAGAACAACTCAATTTTTTTTTAATGTGTAACTTTACTGTCAATCCAAAAGGCTTAAATCTGGTGGTGCAGCAATTAAATGAATAGATATACCCACATACCTAAGGGGCCGTCCATATATTACGTCATTCTAAATTAGGGGGGGGGGGGTTGGTCTGCGGATGACGGTAAATGATAGATGGGGGGGGAGGGTGTTTCGAAATTGACGTCATTCTTATTTATTTATTTATAGTTTATTTTTCACGTACAAAAAGATTATTTCTAAAAAGAAATTTCTTCCAGCACACCTAGTTAAATACTAGCTGCCCGCCCCGGCTTCGCCCGTGGTACTTACATGTATTATACATATAAACCTTCTTTAAGAATCAGTCTATCTATTTAAAAAAACCGCATCAAAATCCGTTGCGTAGTTTTAAAGATCTAAGCATACATAGGGACAGACAGCGAAAGCGACTTTGTTTTATACTATGTATGATAATAAACACAATACTTAAATAATAACTACAACATTACATAATTAATAAAAGTACATATTAATACTATACTTATACTTAAATACATGTCTCATACTAAGGAAAGATAATGTTCTTGTGATATTTTGCAAGTATTTAATGGTATTAATAGGACGGCGAGGAATAGAAGTCCTTCAACAGTTGCATGACGGCGTAACGGGACAGGCACTTGACGTTGAGTGGGTTGAAGACGTGGATGAATCGAGCCAAAACGAATATCGGGAGGATACGGAGATATTACCCGTGATCCAGAATTTAAAAGAATGGGTGAAAACTCCGTGGGAGTTATCCAAAGAAAAGTAAAAATAAGTAGTTATATTATATCAATGATTATTGCCAAAGTAAAAATAATAAAAGGTGATTCTATAACCAAGTGTTTTAATCATATAATACCCTATTTTTCTCAAATCTACAATGTTTTATTTTGTCAAACTAGTAATGACGTCAGTTTTGGGAGAAGGGGGGGGGGTCATTAAGAAATGACGATAGGATGATTATAGGGGGGGGGGGGTCTAAAATCTGAAAAAATCGATGACGTAATTTATGGACGGCCCCTAAGTAACTGCTGTAGACTCTTTTTTTTTCTTACGGCTGACATACGTGTCTGTCTACGCTGAGTCCCAATATTTGAACGCCTACTTTACAATTTATTTCCCAATGTGAATTTAGACCTCTTGACGTAACAAAAAGAAAAAGAAATAATTCTCTTGACGTAGCAAAAAGGGCTTTTGGAGAATTATTCTCTAAGAGGCAGCTTTCTAAAGTATTAAGGATAATATGGATATCGAACCTTTTTTTAAAATCAAATATGAGGCAGATTAAAGTGAATTTGTTAGCTAAGGGTCTATGTAAAATATCTTTTAGCAGATATCAACGATACTCTTATTTTTACTAAGTACTATCGGCCGCTAAATGCGTCGACTTTTGAATACTACATATTTTCAACTATCTACTTAAAGTTAGTTCCTAATTGGCAACGTCGTGTAAAGGTTGTTTTAGCGATAAAATTTTCGAACATCACACACTAACGTCTCAATATAAATTTGGAACACCATGCAGTAAGGATTACATCATGTAAATTAGTGAATAAGGACTTATTTCTTAATACGTTATATTTATTTGTATTTTTACTAATTCTTACTTACTATCTAGAATATAATAAAAAGTAAAGTAAAGTATATTTTCAAACATTTAAAAAAATCCATGCGGTAATGGGTTAAGCATTACCACCATTGCCATATTATATTAATTCAAATAACTAACTAATAAGTAACTGAAAAATATCCATTATAACAGACAAAATAATCTAACGATTCACTGAACCCTAACAATGACTTGTGCCACGAATTCGTTGCCTTTAGTACACGTGGATTACGATTTATGTAACAAGATATCCTGTGAAATAAGGCCGCGAGTGGCCGTTCCATATTTTCATAGTCAATGCTATGGGCGCTTGCAAAGTGGGTCACCCTGGTCAAGGTTTATGGAGCAGCCTACTGCTCAGGACCGGACTTTATCATTTTCTCCAGTTTTGTGCTGCATACAATTTACATACAGTGTGTTAGCTTTTAGAATATACCTCGGGCTCTAGAGTAGGCTTCGATTTTCGCCGAAAGCACATGAGTGTAATACTACTTCCTGCTCTGTATACGTGAAAATAAGTGTCATATTAGTTCAGATATTTCTATTACACGAATTATATCCGTATATTCTAAAAGCGAACAGAACTGTATACTGACTAAAATCTCAGTGTAAATGGATTTGCATTCGTCTTTTGTTGAAAGGAAGTCTAGTGCATAATCTTATTGCATGACAAAAGCACAGACATTTACGTAAACACGCCTACTGCGCTTAGAACTATAGCCGACGGCGCGGCATCATAATAATGTTTTAATTTCTTCGTAAATAGCAAACAACTTAACTGTGAACCGTAACTGTCTTTGTAGAGAAAACAATACGCTACTTGACTCGTATCAAATTTGACGCGATAAATGGATATTTCCTGTAGTATCTAACGTAAGGAACCGAAATATATTGACTTTGCTAAGTAAATATGCAGGATGGCTGCAAAATTTGCAAATTAAAAAAATATTTTCCGCTTTTAAATCGGAACGGTGAAAACACTATCCGCCATTTTGAATGCACCTTTGGATGTAAACAAACATCTGTCAGTCGTGCGTGCGTAGGTTCTATTGTGATTTGGATTGGATTTAGTGTTATTGCAAAAACTTCTTGTGCAGTTAGTGTCTTATCATTTTATTGATAAGCGCAATGGATTCGTGGAAGCTGATAGTACCAATTTGCCAAAACCAAACCAAATCAAACCAAGCATTATTACAGCTAAAAACAGTTTTTGTGTACATTGATATTACAGGACTTATATTAAAGTGATCTTCACATAAATACACCCAAGTTTCAGTCGATAAAGAATCGGGGTCTCTCTTGGCAAGTTTGAGCCAAGTTTTTCGTATGTTTATTTCACTGGGCACACGAATCCGCGACTTCCCGGCGGTCTTTATTGACGTGTTTTTGCAGTCTCGAATAATGCAATAATGATAATTGATATATTTATGCGTTGTTGTTATTTCACTATGCTCACAGATCACTAACAGATTTTAGGACTAGGTAAAGATCGTTTCACCAAACAAATCCCACGGTAAAATCCTTAAGGCCATTACAATAAAAGCCAAAATTTATTAACTCATACTTCTTTCGTGGCGCGAACTCTACCTATGTTGAATGTCAAACTTTGTTTACAAAAATAAAGGACTTCAAACTACAGAAAAAAATGGCGGACCGCGTTTTTGGCTGTTTAGCAAAGTAACGTTTTAAAATAATGTTTTTGTTGCTTTTAGGTCCTCAAAAAATATGCTAAAATATTTTTTGGAGTAATGGAAGTGACATTTAGCATTTAAGACATACTTGAAAAAAAGAGTCAAGTAGCGGATTCACGGAACAGTAGAGTCACTTAAGTAATTTGCGCGAAAGAAACCAGAAAATGATTTTCTACAATATCAAATATTACAAACACATTCAGGGCAGAAGCGCATACAAGTAATTTTAAAAAGTAAATTATCGACAAACACAATTGATAATTTGCCAATAGGAAAAATTCTTATAAAATGGAATGAAAATTACTTTAATGAAGCATGTATTCGAATTCGGGTTCGAATTTCTGTAAAGCAGATAAAAAAACCTGTCTTTTTACGGAACTCTACACTGCGCGTGCCGCTTGGCCGGTTTTTAGATTTCGTCTCACCCGTCTTTTGTTAAAATAAAGGCAATTTGATTCTAAAGACAACAAAATATTAATGCTATTGAGGTTTTATGTTGACGTGTGGATAAAGATAGTGTAAAAGAGATAAAATCCTACATTTCTACAATCCTACTTAATTCGAAAATAGTTTTCGTCACCAAATTACTAGTTGTTAACAGCATTGGATGACTCCACTATCAGCTTATCAGAGATTTGTGCATATAATATCATTATTCAATCTTATTGCACAAATAGATCAGTGAGATGTTCGATTAGTTGACACATTAGCAATCTTGACAGATAAGGCCCGGGCGTGGCCGGGAACTTCACTATTACCGTCCGGCCGCTGGGAGTTTACGATCCTGACAGGTCATGTTAGAACGGACGACGTAACCTTGAAGTGGCGTTAAATTTTCGATTAAAATATTTTTATGTCCTATTTATCCTACTAGCAAATAATTGTCATTGAAACTATATTATTGTGTAAACTTACAATCAATGTTATGAAAAAGAGTTAATGGATATGGACTGGTCCCCAGTGTTTCAATCCCAAGACCCGGAAATCTCTGCATCATACCTGACAGATGTTCTAAGTGAAACCGTAAAAAAGCACTCGTGTCTTATCACATCATCAAATTAAAAAAGGATACTAAAACCCTGGATTACTCCCGGCCTCCTCAGATGTATGCGAAATCGGGATAAGCTTCATGTCAAGTGCCGAAAAACCCCAAATGATCCCGTAGCCAAGCTAGTATACACTCGCTACCGTAATTACTGCAACAAACTTATAAAAAGAGTTAAGTCTGCTTATTTCAATGATGAAGTTGACTTACACAAACGTAATCCAAAAATGCTTTGGAAAACTGTAAAGGCTATCTGTGATGCTCCACAAAAATCCAATACTTCATCTGAGCTCCTAGCAGCGGACCCATCTCTTAATGCGTCTAATAAGTTTTTCACCTCGGTTGGCCCAAATCTGGCCGAAAGGATTCTCAACAAGCTTGATAAAACTGAAACCGAACTCGCAGCGGAAATTCAAATTCCCCAAAATCCTCACTCATTCTTTATGAGTCCAACCGATACAGAAGAGATAATTGGGATTATACGCAATCTCAAATCAAATAGTTCTCCCGGTTTTGATGGTATATCCAACCATTTACTAAAATCGACCCTTTCAAGTCTGGCAAAACCGCTCTCACACATTTTCAACCTCAGTCTCGCATACGGCATTTTCCCTTCTTGTTGGAAACTTGCCTCCGTAACACCTATTTATAAGACGGGAGACCAGGCAAGCCCAAATAATTATAGACCCATCTCCCTCCTCAGTAACATATCGAAAATACTAGAAAAAATTGTAAATTGAAGAATGACACAATTCCTAGAGTCAAAAAACTTGCTTTCTCCAAGACAATTTGGATTTAGACAAGGAAAATCCACGGAGGATGCCGTTTCGTCTCTAGTAAATGGCGTGAGCTATCAACTTGACAGGGGCAGGCCCTGTGTCGGGGTCTTTCTGGACTTAGCAAAGGCCTTCGACACGGTGTCTGTGCCCATTCTCCTTGAGAAGCTCCAAAGATACGGGTTCAGAGGCCCTTCGTTGGAATGGTTCCGTAGCTACCTGACCAACAGATCCCAAAGGGTAAGGGTAGGGCTTAAGAACGTCAGCGACCCTGGGCTGCTTTCCTTTGGTGTCCCGCAGCGAAGCATACTTGGTCCAATTTTATTCATCTTATACTTAAACGATATAAACTTTGCCGTAAAACACCTTAAAAATACTGATCTCTATTGCTATGCAGACGATACGGCCGTAGTCTTCCACGAAAATGACTGGGGATCGGCAATGAAACTTGCTGAAACGGGCATGTCATCAATTGCTAGTTGGTTGGATGATAACTTGTTGACCCTGAACGCCGCCAAAACTAAATTTCTATGCTTTTCTAAGACCAAAGCATCTGCCCCAGCATCAACCGATGTTATCACTGTTCACACCTGTCCCAAACTTCAATTTTCAAACTGCTGCTGTGATTCTATCTTAAGAACCCCTTGTATTAAATATTTAGGTGTAGTGCTCGATGAAAATCTTAGTTTTGCCCCACATATATCCTCACTTACTACCAGAGCCCGAAAACTTATTCATCTGATGAAACAAGTTCGTATTATCAAAGATAAAAAGGTCTTACACTCTATATATTTAGCGTTATGCCAATCAGTTATCTCCTACTGCATCTCATGCTGGGGCGGAGCAGCCAAATCCCACTTAATCTTTCCCACCTTGGAAAGGGCCCAGAGGTCAATACTGAAAGTCTCGTACTATAAACCCTACAGATTTCCCACCACAGATCTTTACTTACTAACTCAAGTTTTCTCAGTCCGCCAGATTTTCATTTTTGTAACTCTCACTCGCCAGTACCATACATTTCTACTCTCTCCTGACTCTCCAACATTTTTGTCTAAGCGATGCGTACGAGTCCCACTTCCCTGTTGTAAAACTAAATTTGCGCAACGTTTTCCACCCTTTCTTGGACCTTTTTGTTTAATAGGCTGTTCCAGAAATGCCAGCTAAGAGGGTCTTCCCTTTGTCAAGCTAGGCGTAACATTTTGGACTACCTCATTGGCCTAGGCTATGAGCCCACCGAGGACATTCTAAAAATTGCTAAATAAATCCTATGAGACTTCACATACACACACCACACACTCACACACACACACACACACACACACACACACACACACACACACACACACACACACACACACACACACACACCCTCACACACACACACACACACACACACACACACACACACACACACATACACACACACATTCAATTTAATGTTTCTGCATTCTCCACTGTCTCCCCTAAACAGTGCTTTATAATTTTAATTTTATTTTATTGTATTAATAGTATTTTTTCAAAATCACTTAAACAGAAAATTTTGAGACTGTTTCCTAATCGTCGCCAAATGTTAAAATGTCAACCTACTAGAGTAGTCCCCCACTATACAGACTATACCTAGTCTAGTGTGGGGGTCGCCGGTAAACACTGTCATAGAATCCTTACATAAACCTATTAATTCTTACTTTCTCCTATTCTATGTAACATTGTGTAAAGTGGTTTAAATAAATATTTTATGTTTTTTTTTTATGTTTATGTTATATTTTGCACAGTGATTTAAATGTGAAATAAGATGAAATCAATATTTAATGTTCGTGCGTAAAATCCTTACTACGCTGTCACAAGGTTATGTCAACCGTATTTTTTTGTAGTGACGTACCAAAAATAACGAAAATAATAACGGTCCCTTTAACGATACGAAGTTGATGAACAGGCTTTAGAAAAATATCATCGCGTTCTCAGAATCTCTCCGTACCACTGCCGTACAAAGCGATTGAGCTGATCTGGGCCCAAATAAAAGGTCGCACAGCTCGCCACAACACTTCACCGCCATTCGGCACAAAAAAGATGATGACCCTTCTAAAATACCTGCGAAAATGGCACAAGAGATGACTGGGTGAAGGTCGTCTAAAAAACAAAACTACTTAATCGTGAGTAAGTAGCAAATGCTAGTTAAGAATAACGTAAGGAATGATAACGTTGCTTTTCTCCCATCACTAGTCATATGAAACAGACATGTGTCAGGATCGTAAACTCCCAGCGCCGCACAATACATGCTATCGCCTATTTTATTTGATTGTGACGTTGGTTTTGTTTACTAAAAGTCATCGACTGTATTCTAATTTAGAGTAGGGAATAAAATCCTCTTTACATAGTAAGACGATTTCGGTGTCTTTATCTTCTGCGGAGTGGTGTTTAGAATATCGTGCGTCATCTGTATACAGGGTGTTCGGCACATAGACCGTCATTTTTTCTGAATACTGGTGGGGTCACTGCCTTTCCACCCTTGGACCCTGAGTCCTAAGAGTTACGGTTATGGAGATATGATTTTTTAATATTTTTTCTAAAGTTACCTATAATTCGGTAGGTTCGGTTCGGTTTAAAACCTCATAACTTTTTTAGTTACGTTTCTTTTTTTTTTTAACGTAGTAAATGAATAAACTTTTTAACAGTCAATGCGCCAAACACCGTGTATTGGAGCCTAACTCTTTGCAAATACGAACTTTCTAGAATATTTTTTTCTTTCCTCTTGTGTTATCAGATCACTTATCAGGTATCGCATGGGCGTTGGGGTGAATCCAACGCTATTAGCAATGGTTATTGTAGTCAACAAATTAAAGTACAAACTCATTAACCGGTCGCGTCTATTTTGACGTAAAAGTGGCTTTATGTTTTTGTCAACGCGTGGTAGAATTAAACTATTTACGATCTAACTACCGCGTAAGGCTTAATGGCAGCCTGTTGCTCGGTAGTGTTTTGTAAAACGATTTTAAACCTCTTTGGGGTATTTGGGTTGAGTTACAGTTCAAATTCACGCTGGACAAATGTAAGTAACATTTGAGTTCAATTTTATTTGGAACATTTTATTTTGTCAGTGCTATCATCATCATCAACCGATTATGTCTCCACCGAGGGGCACAGGTCTCTTCCCTGAAGAAGGGATAGGCCATACTCCACCACGGGGGCCAAGTCCGGATTGGTGGAGTAATGGTTAGCTTTGATTGATACAAACAGGCTCTAGTGAAAGATCCTTTATCAAAGTATGTTTAGTAAAATTAAAAAGTACGAGTACGAGGCGAGTAATAAACGTATGACACAATACATGTTTCTACGTGAAAAATGAAATTAAAACCGGCTAAGTGCGAGTCAGACTCGCCCACGAAGGGTATTTATTATTATAGCGGCAATATAAATCCATCTTCAAAATCTACAAAATTTCATCTGTCTAGCTATCACGGTTCATGAGATACGGCCAGGTTGGTGACAGACAGACTGACAGACGGACAGTGCCGCAGTCTTCGTAATAGGGGCCCTTACCCCTTGGGGTACGGAACCCTAAAAACGAGAAGTTAGACACTGCAAAGTCTAAAGACGAAAGTCTTTAATCAGTGCGTCCTACCCGTCATGACATACAGCGTTGCCGTTAGCGTACATTTCGTACATTTGACGTACGTTTTAGGCCTCGCATGTACGATGTACGATTTCATCTCTTTACCTACGTTTTGAACTTGACACGAAGAGAGGAGCTGTATTAAATTATTTGTAGTAAAAACAATCCTCATGTACGTTTTTAACCCAAAGTGTACCTTTTCGGCGCTCGACATGTACTTTTTGGGAACTCAGTTGCGGCAACACTGTTCACATACGGTGCCGAAACGTGGACACTCACGGTGGGGCTGGTCCACAAATTTAACGTCGCTCAGCGTACCATAGTACGCCTTCCATAGCGCCCTTTCCATAGAAAGGGCTATGCTTGGGGTTTCTCTGAAAGATCGAATCCGAAACGAGATGCTCCGACAGAGAACCAAAGTCATCGACATAGCCCACCGGATTAGCATGCTAAAGTGGCAGTGGGCCGGCCATATCACCCGAAGAACTGATAACCGATGGGGTAGACGAGTTCTTGAGTGGAGACCGCGGATCGGTAAACGCAGTGTAGGACGTCCTCAGACTCGGTGGAGCGATGATCTTCGCAGGGCGGCTGGCAAAAGCTGGATGAGAGTAGCTGAAGACCGTGCTCAGTGGCGTGCAATGATAGAGGCCTATGTCCAGCAGTGGCCAACCGTAGGCCCATGATGATGATGAGACAATGCAGACGGCAATCCAGTCCCTTTCTTTAAATTGGTTGGCGACTGTACTTTCCAGTACTAATATTGTATCGGTAAAGCATAGTTAGGTCATGAACTGCATGAATCTTGATAGTGTGTCTATCTGACTCACACATCGTACGTACATTCGGCATAATGTCATGTATCAGACAGTTGCTTTCTTATCGCGCTCAACTGTATTGCGAACGACAGATTTTCTTGAAATTATTGATGAAGGGCGACTCTTCTTTATTTAAAACTAGCTGTTGCCCGCGACTACGTCCGCGTGGGCTTTAGTTGAGTAAAGTATTTGCAAATAAGATAGGGATACTTTTAGCACATGCGAAAGAGCTTTCATGCTAACTTCGCAACCCCCTCTTACCCCCTTAAGGGATGATTTTCGATCGAAAGCCTACTTTATACGTCTTTCATGACTTTCAATGAAGGACCTTCATACTGAATTTCATTCGAATAACTTCAAAAATGGCAAAGTTTCATACTAACTTTGCATCCCCCTTTTATCCCCGTAAGAGATGATTTTCGAAAAAATATTTTACATGTGTTTCAAGACATTCAATTGAGGACCTTCGTTCTGAATTTCATTCGAATAACTTCATAAACGGCGAAGTTTCAAACTAACTTTGCACCCCCCTTTTACCCCTAGGGATAATTTTCGAAAAACTATTTTACATGTATTTCATGACTTTTAATGATGGAACTTTATACTGAATTTCATTCGAATAACTTAAGTTTCACACACTTTGCACCCCCCTTTTACCCCCTTAAGGGATGATTTTCGCAAAACTATTTTACATGTGTTTCATCACCTTCTATGAAGAATCTTTATTCTGAATTTCGTTCGAATAACTTCAAAAACGGCAAAGTTTTATACTAACTTTGCACCCCCCCTTTTTACCCCCTTAAGGGATGGTTTTTCGAAAAACTATTTTACGCGTGTTTCATAATTTTAAATGAAGAACCTTCGTACCAAATTCCATTTGAATAACTTCAAAAACGGAAAAGTTTCATACTAAGTTTGCACCCCTCTTTTTCCCCCTTAAGGGATGATTTAAAAAAAACTATTTTACACGTGTTTTATAATTTTAAATGAATAACTTTCGTGCCAAATTTCATTTCAAGAACTTCAAAAACGGCAAAGTTTCATACTAACTTTGAACCCCCTTTTTCCCCCTTAGGGGATGAATTTTCAAAAACCCTTTCTTAGTGCTCTTAGTGCTTTCCGTTACAAAAGGAATCCCTGTGCAAAATTTCAAGTTTCTAACCCGTATAGTTTAGGCCCTGCGTTGATATGTCAGTCAGTTTCTCGTATTTATATATATGAAGGCATAAAAAATGTAAAAGCTAACTCAGTACTCAGGCTGCACTTAGGTGGAGCATGCTGTCTCGCTCGCACGCTTTAACATTTTTATTCACTGTAATAAAATTAATTAACTTTTGATAAATGTCTTCTAAGGGTTTGGGAGTAATTAAGTTACTGACATTTTAAATATATTTCTATTTTCCTTTAGTTTTTGATAAAATCATAAACTTATTACAGCATAAGAAAAAAATGCGTAGAATATCCGCAATTTAATTATCCATCAAACCCTCAGAAAACATTAATCAAAAGTTAACTAATCTTATTAGAATCACTAATCATTTTAAGTTGTGCGAGCGAGACAGCATTATTCATGTAAGAGTTGCCTTAAGAAGTCATTGTTCACTGACATAGTCAATTCGTCACATCGCATGTCTTGTCATGTTTAAGAATTCCGCACCAGACGGTGCCAACGGGATCAATAGTCTACGTGTCTATTGTTTGTCTGTCTTCCTTATATCTTTAAAGCGCTTTCATCATCAACCCATTATGTCCCCACCGAGGGGCACGGGTCTCTTCCCTGAGGAAGGTATAGGCCATAATCCACCACAGGGGCCAAGTCCGGATTGGTGGAGGCTTGTAAGACTAGTGGCTGGTCTTACTGTCAGAAACTCAAAAGTTTTCAAGCCGCCCTAAGGTCTCTGACTTGCCTTAACGACTGCCATCTATCGGCGGCAGCCGGCATCAACTGCTTAAGGTGCCTTGCTAAGTACGGAACCGCTCGGAAAAATGTCATTGCGTTAGTCATATACGATCACCCATCCATGAACTGAACGCGCTCTATGTTGCTTTGTCGCACGAGGGTTGAGAGTGCGGTCGTAACAATAAAAGTAGGGGTATCCAGAGGCACGGTAAAATTATGTTTTATTTATAATGTAAAGAAAAGGCTTCTGGGAACAATGCAAATAGAAAATCTTAAATAACGTCTAAAAAAGGGAAATAAAGCAATACTTTAGGAATATAAAAAGAGCACTTACATAATTGTGCCTTTCGTATATAGATTTACATAATAGGTGCAGAGTATAGCAATCCGGGTCGTAAGAACGTAAGGTACGTCTTACTACTGTGGCAAAATTAAAAAAATGATCGAATTTAGAATGGATAATGGCCGAAAATAATAATAAGCAACGAGGCAAATGCACCTCGTTACAGCTTAACCTTCGTGACCGTTTTTAAGATCACTGAGGGGGCCGCCCGGGGCTACGAGCGATAAAGGGCTTTATAAGTTCGGTTTTGCGAGACTCCAGCGAACATATTGACCTTAGCTACTTGGTCTGTTACGTACACTGCCTACGACATGTTTTTCTCATGTTCTAGGTAACAAAGTTACTCCCCCACGATTCTAGTGACCGGTTGAAAGTGGGTCATGTGGCTGCGACATTGAGGGCCGAGCAAATTCAAGGGAACTTACTCACTTTACTGAGATTTGAACGTAAATACTGTTGGCAATAGTCGACTTTGTAATATTCTTCCATTGATGATGACATCGAATTCGTTAGAAAATTTTGAAGGCAGCATTTTGGCCCTGATAAATCATATTCAAAAAGGGCACTGGATTTTAACAAAATGTAAAAAACCGGCTAAGTGCGAGCCGGACTCGCGCACGAAGGGTTCCGTACCATTATTTATTACAAAATTAGACACTATTTTATATTAATATTGTACAAAAAACGGCAGAAAAATCACGTTTCTTGTATAGTATCTTGTATGCGGGCAAAATTGATCCCTCCACCAATCCGGACTTGGCCCCCGTGGTGGAGTATGGCCTATACCTTCCTCAGGGAAGAGACCCGTGCCCCTCGGTGGGGACATGATGGGTTGATGATGATGATGATGATGCGGGCAAAATTGATCAGCAATTTACAACTAAATATTCTGTCAATATTTCAACCTCTTGCCGGTATTATTATCGAGTAAAAAACAGCAATAAAATATACGTTTGTTGTATGGATGGAAGCCCCCTTTAAATATTAAGTTGATTCTGTTTTTAGTATTTTTCATTATAGCGGCAACAAATTTCGGTAGCTCGGTAAAAAATAGTTGTCACGGTTCATGAGAGCCTGGTGACAGACAGACGCACAGTGCAGTCTTAGTAGTAGGGTCCCGTTTTTACTCTCTGAATATGGAACCCGAACAAAATGGGGCAAGTCAACTTTAAGATTTATTGTCTTTAATTTTGGTCCCTACGTAATAAAAAAAATCATAGCAGTGATAGTAAATCATATTAATCAAGTTAATTGTAATACCAAAAAATACTAGAAATCGAAATTGAAACTTAACTAATTTTATTTCAGATTATTGGTTTGTGAAACAAGTAGGTATTTCATAATGTTAAACCGATTATTGGTTTGTGAAACAAGTAGGTATTTCATAATGTTAAACCTTCTCCTGAGTTTCACCGCACAGATTTACGTGTAGTGTGGTAACCAACGCAAACCCGGCTTGTAATAATAACAGCTTCCACACAACACAATCACTTGACCTGGACCCAGATTATTTTAATGCATTGTAGTACCATGACAACTGCATTAACATGGCGATTTAGTTTCATTGCCGCTTCAAGTCTACGCGCCTACACCGATCAAACAATCTAGCCGTCAATGGTATGAAAAAATATGTCACGTGACCCGACTGTGTATCTGTCATCGTACTGCACTAAAAGAATCGAGACCCTGGTCCCAAGCTAGGATACCCTGCGCTATGGAAACCAGGCAAGGACATTACAAACATAACGTTATGTCATTATTTTAAATAAAACATTTTGTATTTTCTTTATACCGAAAATACAGACTATTTTAAAAATGTATGACTTGTATGGACGCCCTCCCCCATATTACGTAATTAAAGAATGGCATCTTAACGTTACTCCAGGATTTATAACATGTAACGCATTCAGACGACAATACGGATTATTAGCAAGTTACATACAGGGAATGGCTTACAAATTAATATCCAATCGAAAGAGCCAATGCCCGTATTTTATTGGCCTTCGTCGTACGTTGGCACTGCTTCCTCGAGATACCTCTATCTACGAGTATTTAATTGCTTTTCAAATTACTATAAAAATGACAGACATAAGACAGAAGTGACGCAATATGATATCAGAATCAGTAACAAAACCCTGTACTTACTTAGTTTGCTTACGCGGCAGGTAGGTATCCTTGAGCCAAGGCGTGAAACAATGCGTTTGGCACCCGTTTGCATTTTATTCGACTGCTGAAAGTAAATGCGGGCTATGTGACGACCTCTGTGGCGTAGTGGTTAGCGCATCTGCTCACCATGCGAGAGGTCCCGGGTTCGATCCCCGGCTGGGGAGAAAAAAAAAACTCCAGGTCTTGGATGTTTACATGTTTGTGACGTCGCTGTTTCTGGTTCCCACGACACAGGGTATCCTAGTGTGGGGCCAGAAGCAATGTATGTGCCTGTATGTAAATGTTAAAAAAATACGCCCATTTTTTTTGGTCGGATAAATTATTTATTTTCATAAGACATCGCTTAAACAAAGCATCACGTATTAAGCCACAAAGTACCGGTACAGAGTAAATATAGGCAAAACAGGAGCATACATAAACGATGGAAACATAGCTATGTACGTATATTGTATATCTACGTCTACGTACAGGCCAAACAGCTGGACCGATTTCGACAAATAAGAAGAAGAAGAAATATTTTTTTAATACCAAAAAGACGTCACTGAAACAATATAGACAGATTAGTAACATAATATGTTTATATGCACAACAACAGTAGAAAACTAAAAACGCAACAGAGAAAACCAAAAAATAAAACAAAACCATAGAATATACTGTAGCCTGCGGAGTGTCTAGGTTGCCACAAAAGACAGGTGACTCAGCGATGTGCGGAGGGTGTGAACCCTTTAAGAAATCTAATTGAAGGCTACTAACGACGACTTGACGTCTCTCGCTACATGACGTCACTAAAAATCAAAATGATGGCTGTTGCTTACACCTATTGTTAGTGAAGAGTTAATAAAAAGCTTCAAATAAAAAATAACCTCGCTGTTGAAAAGTGTGATACCTCAAAAAACAAAACGGAACCTCCAAACCCCGATATTTCGCGAAATGAAAATCTGAGAAAAACCTCATTAAATGAAAGTTGTTGCCAAACACAAACTTCTCTTAGGGTGTTTCAAGTGACTGAAATAAGATAACATTTACATACAGGCACATACATTGCCTCTGAATCGTTGGCGACAAGCATTCTCACTCAGATAAGAAGGACGAACACTCAGACGATAGAAGACAAACTTCAATGTATGTAATTGCAACGCATAACCACGCATGGCCCTCGAACAAAGCCACGTAAACTTTTAATATCTTGACGTGACAGTCAAGGAGCTGGGCGTACGATTTAATGGCTATTACATCATGATAAATTGTTAACTTTGCCTATGGCCTCATGTAATACACCTTGCGTTTGTACAGATCTTCTAAAGATCGATGGATATCCCATTTGATTGATCGAATATGGCGAGCCGATATGAAAATTGCCGAAAATAATGTGCTATAAATAAAACAATCAATTTTATTTATTTTATTATTAACTTTATTCCGGATGCACTTACTTGAGTTTTTGGGTAAAATCATAAAATCATCAACAGAGGACGCGATAATAAGAGGAAACAATATTATTACAGTTGTTATTAATTGCTATTCTAATGAGGTGACCATAATGACCGATAATGACATCATCTAAAAAAAACAGCCAAATACGAGCCGGACTTACGTACCGAGGGTTCCATACCACAATAAAATATACCGGCTTGAAAACTTCTGACAGTACCTAAGACCAGCCACTAGTCTTACAAGCCTCCACCAATCCGGACTTGGCCCCCGTGGTGGAGTATGGCCTATACCTTCCTCAGGGAAGAGACCCGTGCCCCTAGGTGGGGACATAATGGGTTGATGATGATGATGATTGATGATTTATAATTATTGAGTAAATGCCAAGTTTCAGGACTAGCACATACATTTTGGGCACCGACTTTAAAATATATTTCAACAATACTTACGTTGAAGTTAAAGGCCATATTTGAAATTACCCAAGTCTTGGATGTTTACATGTTTGTGACGTCGCTGTTTCTGGTTCCCATGACACAGGGTATCCTAGTGTGGGGCCAGAAGCAATGTATGTGCCTGTATGTAAATGTTAAGGTTAATTATTTCTCTGTTTTCGTGCTGAGATGTTTTAAAGTCAGTTAGATAGAATATTCTTTATTGTATGTACACCAGGAATTACACATGAGATTTGACAATAACATAGTACAGGACAATTGGCGGCCTTATTACTTAAAGTAATTTCTTCCAGACAACCATTGATGGGAAAAAAAAGTCAGTTTTGTTTTCTTCGCGATATTTTTGTGAATATCATTCGACTCCGTAAAATTGTGTTTTTCGAAGGCAAAATCACGAGTCACTATAAAAAACACCGAAATCACTTCAAGTGTGCTTTTCTGTGCTTCACCCTTATCACTTATGGCTATGAAAAATATATAACAACCTATTCTCAACCCTACCGAATATACATATAAAATTTCATCAAAATCGATCAAGCCGTTTCGGAATATGCACACTAACACTGAGACACGGGAATTTTAAATTAGTTAGGGACTGCACAATTACAGCATTAGTTAGGAACAGTCCGAAAAATGGCGGGCGCACGCAGACCAGCTCGCACGACGCACTGTGGGACCGGCCTCGTCCGTGATAGCACAGACACGTCTGTGGCGGTGCGCCGTATCCATCGCGAGTCGGTAACTTCAAAGGTGCGGTGCATTTTGAAATGAAGCTTGAAAAGATCTACACAGATCGACACGCAGACACGCACCGTTGGAACGGCCCTACCTGCGGTACTTCGCCGTCCGTGCTCGTCGGCTGCGCGTGGCGTGGCTGATCCGTAGAATAGCGGACCGTGGGACCCCAGCTCAGACGGACAGGCAGGTAGGTCCTTAGGGCCCGTTGTCATCCTGTGAGCACGGGAACCCTAAATATGCCAAAAACTATCCTAAAATAATTCAGCGCAATATTTGCCTGCTTTACATGTTTTCCCTACCAATTTCAGGAAATATGATACACACAGCGTATATCAAAATCCCTATACATAATATATCCGAAAATTGGGAGTTCTACTCGTCATTACCGAAAACATTCTCTGTGGGGACTAAAAATTTATCGACATCACGAAAAGCAAATCGGCTGTTCTACTACTAAATACTAAAGTGTTCCATACTAAAATTACCACTTGGGGCGTTAAAATGTATGAGTCAGCTGTATTACCATTTTCGCGAATTTGGTTTAAACAGCAAAAGTTATTCGTATACGTGTAGAACCTCCCATTTTCGAATGTACCCAGTACATACCTAGGGATTACGTTACATCCTATACAACGAAATCGATTAGGGTCAGCATATAAATACTTATTGCCTATAAAGGTAGAGTAAATACTTATGCAAAATAGGCAAATAAGTCATACCTTTAAAGGTATAACTTTTTTGCCACTTCTGTCGATGTTGAGTCAGTTTAACTAATAGGTAAATACTCAGTACCTATAAAGGTATGGCGTTTTTGTCAATTCTCTAGATATGGTTATTGTTAGACAAATACAAAAATCTCATGGGCTTAATGAATTAATTTTTCTTTACCAAAACTTAGCAATATTTTTAAAAAAGTTACGAAAACCTTTGCTGACTATACTTTTTAGGGTTCCGTACCCAAAGGGGTAAGGTACCCTATTACGAAGACGGCATTGTCCGTCTGTCTATGTCTGTCACCAACCAGGCTGTATCTTATGAACATAATAGGTCTTTACCTATGAAATTACCGTTCTGCAGTACTGGCCATTTCAAATCAAAATAATTTTTGTTTGGCTAAGAATTCTAATTTCAAATGAATTTTATTTTAAGAACATGGAATTCTTTTTCCAAAAGTAGTCATTTGTTTATCTTTTTCGTCATCATGGATACGTAAAAAATTCGACTAATTATGGAATATGAGTACCGTTGTAGCAGCAACGCGGCACAAGCGGCACGCTACATCAACGACATTTACGGAGCTAACACTACAAGCCAACACACCACCTGTTTTTGGTTTGCTCGCTTCCGTTCTGGAAATTTCGACCTGAAAAATGAACCTCGACGTCGTCCGAAGACTTTGGTCGACAATGACGAATTAAAGGCGCTTGTGGAAGCTGATGATACACAATCTACGGCTGAATTAGCAGCAGCTTTCGACGTTAGCTACAAAACAATATTGGTCCATTTGTGTCAAATTGGCAAGGTTAAAAAAGCTAGACAAATGGGTGCCCCGCAAACTCAATGATCGCCAGCGCGAAGTACGCGTCGAGACATGCCTTGCACTGCTCAACAGATTCACAAATGAAGGAATTTTGAACCGCATTGTTACCTGCGATAAAAAATTGATTCTGTTTGATAACCGCAAGTGCTCAGCAAGTTGGTTGAATCCTGGTTCAACACCTAAACAATGCCCTAAACGAAAACTCAGTCCTAGAAAATTGATGGTCACTGTTTGGTGGTCTAGCGCCGGTGTGATTCATCACAGCTTCTTACCAACACAATGATGGAGAAGCTGGCACATCTCCAACCAGCATTGTTCAATCGCTCGTTTCCGCTGCTCCTGCAAGACAACGCGCGACCTCATACTGCACAGCAGACGGTCTCCAAGTTGCAAGAACTGGGGTTGGAATCTCTCCGTCATCCGCCCTACTCACCAGACCTTGCGCCTACAGACTACTATTTTTTTCAGAATTTGGACATCTTCTTGGCGGGAAAAAAATTCAATACCCGAGAGGCAGTACAAAATGCCTTTGAAGAATTTGTTGCCTCCCGACCAGCTGATTTCTTTAAGAAGGGCATCAATAAACTGCCACTGCGTTGGCAAAGATGCATTGATTGCATGGGTGATTACTTCGATTAATACAATAAAAAATACATGAAAAAAATTCGTTTAATTTTTTTTATACAAAACGGCAATTTCAAAGACCTAATATTATGGGTCTTGAGGTTCTTGGTAGATGAACATTCATACCTAATTGGTATTAGCTTTAAGGTAATTTGAGAAAAGATGGTCAGAGCGGAGTTTTTTTTCGCTGCCGTTTTCTCCACTACACACGGCCTGTTTGACATTCGGTTGACATTCAACAAACAGAATGTAAATTCTTTACGTTGAAACTAATTTCTGATTTCTGAACCGTGATAGCTAGACAGATGAAATTTTCACAGATTAAAGGGGAACCCCCATACAATTAACGATATTAATAACGGTAGCAGGTAGACATTTGAAATATTCAAATGCTGTTACACACTGGTACGGAACCAATACAGACTGGAACGAATCAGTAGAGACGCGGAAATAAACATAATCCGCGCAACACTATCCTTGTCCTGAAACTATGGTACTGTAACACTCTATTGATTGAAAGAAGCTTATAGCAAAAAATACTATTATTTTATTATCTTTTTTCGAAGAACTCCTAGCCTAGCTAGTCCTCGACTGACATCTCAACAAAAACGTAGCGATTCTCTTTCAAAATATTAAAATTCATACTAGACGGCTGTGCCAGCCAGATAGACTCAAAGAGATTCCTCTTTATAGTAACTGTAACGTGTAACCTTATAGTAGCCGTCTAGTATGAATTTAAATATTTTGAAAGAGAATTGTTGAGGTGTCAGTCGAGGGCTAGCTAGGCTAGGAGGTCCTCGAAAAAAGATAATAAAAACAGTATTTTTTGGTAATAAGCTTCTTTCAATCATATAGTAGGGCGCTACAATACCCTGTGCTATGATAACCAGGTAAAGACATCACAAACATGGAAATACACCCAGACTTTGTCTTGTGCAAATTAAACACGGCGCCTTAATCGACCCCACGACCTTTGTTTTGGGAGTCACGCATGTTAACGCCTAGACTAACAAGGTATTTGTAACAAAGTCAGACCGAACTGTAAGGCTGGTCTTAGAGTCACACTGACTACGCGCTGACCGTCAGCGCTGATAGACAAAATATATGGCTGGTCAGCGCTGCGCGTTTTTCTAAAACGCTCCTTAGGACGTATTGGCCTGTCAGCGCCGAGTGTCAGCGTGACTCTAAAACAGGCCTGAGACGTGGAGTTCTCACGGCCCCCGCGAACACAAAGCTACGTTAATGTTTGTATCTATGAAACGTTTGCTGAGTGCGGTGAAACCTAAGCGCTTGCAAAGGATTCGTTTGCAGTCTCTTCGTATCGCCAATACTGTGGTTTGGTAAGGCAGGACATACAATGTACCTACAGGTTTTGCAATAAGTTTATTGTTTTAAACGGTACCTACTCTTGGTATTCAGTGTTATCTCATGACGACCTCTGTGGCGCAGCGGTTAGCGCATCTGACTACCATGCGAGAGGTCCCGGGTTCGAAAACCGGCTGGGGGCAAAAAAAAACCCAGGTCTTGGATGTTTACATGTTTGTAACGTAGCTGTCTCTGGTTCCCACGACACAGGGTATCCTAGTGTGGGGCCAGAAGCAATGTATGCCCCTGTGTGTAAATGTTATGTTATGTTATGTTATGTTATCTTATCGAACCTTGTCACACTATCGTCCATGCAAAAATTACCTTCACAAATTAGTCTCAATCAATCGAAGCTCATGTGACGCAATATGTAACACCTTCATACATATTACATCTACGCCTTCATTTCATACTAAGTGTATTGGTATTAGTAATATTATAGTACCCATAATACTCGGCAATAAACACCAGAGTCGGCATGGAAAATCCCCCTGTAAGCCATGACCTGATATCCACTTACAATTTTATTAGGTCTCGCGGACCAAAGTACCAATAAACTGGTTAACCGTATTCCGACGAGCGATGAACGCGGGCGTGGAAAAGGCGCTAAATCTAGAAAAGCAATAAAGCAAGGTAGCACTAAAGTTGGCATTCTGCCCAGCAGCTTTCAATCTTAAGACTTAATAAGTATGCTAAATTGGGTAAACACGTTTGATTTAGAACTGTGTAACTGAACTGGTTTTAAATTTTGTACGGTCTTTGTAGTTTGTAAATTGTGAAAAAAAAATCAGACGTTACTATTCCGTTTGAAAAGGCCCTATTGTCTACTACTGGGTATAGGCGTTTTCCCCCAAATGCCATATCACACGATCTCTCGCCATCATTCGCATCCACGGACTTTCCGCTGACTCAACGACGTCGTCCGACAATCGGGCAGGTCTGCTCACTGACCGTCGTCCTGTTCCTGTCCTTTTGTTTGTACTACTACCTTTTCCAACTTTGCAAGAAGCAATCCAATGAAAAAGACATCACCGTTATTTCTGCATTCTTCGCTGCTTACGGTTACAATGTTCAAAGAAATTACGTCATTTCATGGTCCATAAAGTCCTTTGTATTTTTAACGTAGCGCCCCCGGTCCCGGCAATGCTTGCAGTGAACACTAACAAACCAGCTAACTTCTTTGTTTGAAGTCATGAGCAGAGCAACCACTCCCATGGGTAGATTGCAGTTTGCACCTTGCCATTCTGTTCATTCCTTTCTGGGATATTTACTTATTTGTGTATGTGGTGTAGAATAGCGTGAAATTGGTACTTGCAAGTCTAAGTGCTGCTATGTTAGCTTTCCCATTTATGGTATTCCCAGTAAAGCAGGATTGCTTAGGACCACATTAAAGTGTTTAAAGAACATTTTAAAGTCAGCACTAGAGGAGGCGCAGATTGCGCCTTTGACAGTTCTTGAACCTAAATATTTGTTATCGAATTTATAGAAATCTCATATTATTATTTTTTGTTTTGTTATTTTTATACACAACTAACTGTGCCCCGCGGTGTTACCCGCAGTTTATTAGGGAAAATAAATTGTCTATTAACAGTAAAGTTTGTTCGCTATCATACCCCCTCGGCACGTGGCGGTTTTTCACAAAAGAAATTAAAGGAAGCCGCGGCGCAAACGCGCCAGTGAATTTGGCTCGCAGCCCGTCTCTTTCTACTATTATGTAGATCACGCAATTAAAGAAGTAAATCAATCAATATTTTATAATGGATTTATAACGAGATGATCCTGCATCACTTATGTAGGTACCTGTTCTAAATACCGGTGGAGATGAATATTCTGAGGACACTTCGAGTGATGAAGAGTAGTGTTTTATTTTGTGCTTCATTAGGTATATTGTGTACCATGTTTATTTTTCTATTTTAAGTATTTTTGCCGTCAATGTTTTATTATTGAAATAAATGTTTTTTTACTAAAACCAAGATTGCCTTCGTGTGTACCGACACTATCTAAGCGAACGGACTTTAAAAATAATAACTATTCACATTTTTAGGGATTTTCCCATGGGAATAAAATATTTTCCCGCAGTAAAACGTAACTCCATACCAAATTTTAATAACATCCCTCCACCCGTTTAGACGTGAAGAAGTAACAAACATACACACACACACACACACACAAACACACACACACACACACACACACATACACCCTCACACACACACACACACACACACACCCTCTCACACAGACTTTCGCCTTTATAATATTAGTTTGAAATTTGAAGTGTTTTGTGATAACTATTAACAAAATTATTAACAGAAACAATAACATTATTTTGTCATAACAAGTGCGGTTCGTTGTATTTATTACCTTTAGCCTAGTTTAATCGATCTCTAATCGCCCATAGTGACTGCCACATTCTGTGAAGGCCGTCGTACCCGCCCGCTTCAGACGGACGGAACGTGTCGTCGTGCGTGTTTGAGGGAAGCCGCACACATGTTGCTGAAGTGGAACAACTAATTGCGATGTTGTCATTGACCGTGAGCGAAGCAACCTTATCCTTCGCAAAAGGTCGCCGCCTCGGCAGAATAGGGTAGTTTCCAGGGTCAAAATAATTAAATTCTATTTAGTCCGTCTTTTAGATTATAAAAAAAATTTGGACACGTATTTTTTCTTTTTTCGATTAAACAAAAAATAACGAAGATATAGCCCATTAAAGTTACGTGTGACGTCACTCCGTGATAAAAAATTCAGCACGGCGTGACGTCACACGTAACTTTAATGGGCTATATCTTTGTCATTTTTGGTCTAATTTACAAATAAAAAAAATACGTGTCTCTTATTTTTGAATAATCTAAAAGACGGACTAATTAATTTTTTTAGGGCAACTAGCCTATTCTGACATCTGCCTCGAAAACGTGCTATGATGCCGCGTTTACTCCGCTCCGCCGAAGTGGGCCAAACACAGTCGAATCTTCTTAGAATCTTCACTCTCTGCCTCGCGAGCTCAGCGGAGTGTGACTGAGCATATTAGGTTACGAACTTACGACTATTGTTTACGCTTTGGTTTTCGACAATGTAAATCTTATAGTGACCTGTAAACGTGGACGAAGAACGCGTTTGTTCTTTTGCGGGTCCGCGGCGTGACGTGATCGAGATAAGCGGCCTTATCGACTGTGTACAGAACGGGCGTGGTTCATTTTATTAGTACAGCTATGTTTGCTCTGCAAAAGGTGGACAATGAACTGTTTTGATGTATGTCGGTTAGTTATGGGGTAAAAAGATCTTAAATAGAGGTGCCAATTTTTTTAAAATAATTATACCGTCATTGAATCCACCCCAAAAATGTTTGAAAGACTAAATCACTTACAGTTTTTGTAAACATACTTTGTTTTGTATTTGTGTTCCCGGAAAGTAAAAACACAAATTACGTGTTTCCATTGGATTCAATAACAATTGACTGGAACTAAAAAAACGTCTTTAGAAAGAAAAACCCCGTAAACAGTAAATGCATCTCTTTGTGTGTTACCATATTAAATTAAATTAAAGCTCAACAACGAAAACTTGTAAAATTAAGGCCTTTCCTACTGACTGTACCTAATGTGAAGTACTAAAGTGCCTACTACGAGTATTATATATTCTGTGATTCAGGCCCTAGCGTGACGTTGATAACTGTTGTGTGTAACCGATAACACCTCACCTCTTGACTTTCGTGCCCGTAATACGATCGCCAGCATGCTGACATTGCATTGACTTGTAAAAACTTCACCGGCTGCCATTTGTACCTACTTTTTTTTTCCCAAATCATGTGCTATGGTAACCATACAAGGACATCACAAACATAAAAGTACACCCCGACTGAGGTCATCGGTACCAATCGAGTACGGCCGATAATGGGAATCGACCCCACGACCTCTGGTTATTAGTCAAGCGTGTTAACCGCTAGACTGGCGAGGCAGTCCGCGAAATAGCTTCCGCCTTGCTCACGTACCTTAACTAAGTTAACTATCCATTTTTAAAACTAGCTGGTAAGTGTTGCGTTTCTATTAGTGAATTGCCGATATTTCCTCGTGTTCGGTAACTATAAGCATGGAAGTGAACGCTAATTGTGTGCTGACTCTGTTAATTGCTACTAACTCATCTGTAGGCCGCTAATCATTTGACATTCACTGCTAAACGCCGTGCTTACCGGCCGCTCTGACTGCTTAAAATATTATTGCTAAGATATTATCGGCAGTAGCTGTCACCATACCGGTACTAATGTTGTGACAATAATTTGGACGATACGGACTGATTGTGTCTTGGTTGTTACAATTAGCTGACGATTTCAAATCATAGAATACAAGAAGCCTTTAGACGGTGATAAATTATACGTAAATAATAATATGATCGTCTGATACATAGGCTGCTACTTATGTATGCGGAATCTGGGATTCCAATAATTTTAAACTATGTATCTAAATCTATGTCTGACCTCCATGGTCAAATTCGTTCTTTTTTTAAATACTGGCCGCTAATATTTTTCTCTTATATACGTTAGTGTTTTGTTTTTGTTGGGTTTAAAATGTCATATCGCTGAAAAAATGGAACTCACTCGTGAAAATATTCGTGCTATGATTTATTACGATTTTCGACGTGGTTTAACGCAACAACAGTGCGTAGATCAATTAACTTCAACTTTTGGTGGTGAAGCTCCATCAAAAACGACTGTGTATCACTGGTTTAATAGTGAGTTTGATCGCGGGCGCAGTAAGCTCACGGACGAAGTTAAAGAAGGTCGCCCGAAATCGGTGGTTGTGCCACAAAATATTGAAGCTGTGCGAAAACTAATAATGCAAGACCGCCATGTTACGTATCGCGAGATAGAGGCTATTCTGGGCATATGTATGACGAGCATTCATAGGATATTACATGAACATTTGTCTGTAAAAAAAAATTGTTCGCGTTGGATCCCGCACAACTTAACTCAGGATCAAAAAGATGCTCGCGTCGAATGGTGCAAGAAAACCTTAAAAAAATTCAACGGAGGCGACTCTACGCGTACGATCCCGAAACTAAACAACAATCAACAGTTTGGGTGTTTCAAAATGAGCCGAACCCTACGAAAGTGGTTCGTGCAAAAAGCACTGTAAAGCAAATGGTGGCCTGCTTTTTTGGTATTAATGGCCATGTGGCTACAATACCACTGGAGAATCGCAGAACGGTTAATTCGGAGTGGTACACGACCATTTGTTTGCCGGAAGTATTTGAAGAAATACGCCAAAACAACCAGCGACGCAGAATCATACTTCACCATGACAATGCCAGCTGTCCTACATCTCAGGAAACAACTACATTTTTGGATGGTCAAAAAATAGAATTGATGGGTCATCCACCGTACAGCCCTGATTTGGCTCCCAATGATTTCTATTTATTCCCAAATGTAAAGAATAAATTACGTGGTCAACGATTTTCGACCCGTGAAGATGCCGTAGATGCGTTCAAACAGCACGTTTTGGAGATACCTCAATCAGAGTGGAAAAAGTGTTTTACAAATTGGTTTCATCGAATGCAAAAGTGCATCGATCGTAGTGGAGAATACTTTGAAAAACAATAAAAGCATATTTAGCCATATATATTTGTTTATTTTTTCTATTCCGCATACATAAGTAGCAGCCCTCGTATTTGTCCAGCTCTGAAACTCTATAGTAACGCCTATTATATGCTTTGTATTTGTGGCGTTTGTAGCCAAAGTGGAACGGACAACAACAATCGTCCTACCCAACTTAGAGAAGCTTTTTAGGATGCCGAAGATAGATACATAGATGAGAAAGTATTTATCGAAGCCACGTGAAACTGTTGAAACTGAAAAAAATCAGGGCCGTAGCACATGCAAAGAATTTAGAAGGAAAACTATCACTAGTGGCCAGGTTATCGAGTAATAGTCGACCAACTTGTAAAAAGTTGCGTTATTATAAGTTTATAACCTTGGATGAAGTGGAGAAGCATAATCCGGCATCCGATATTTTTCTCATGACTGATTCCGGTTCCGACGCTGGACTGAAGCAGTGCAGAAAGGGCCTTACAGGATCACTTTGTTGCCTGTCCGTTCGTCCGTCTGTCTGTGAAGGCCCTTTATCTCGGGAGCGCGAGGTATCCAGTTGAAATTAAAACCACATACTCTGGTAAAAAAAGACACGGCCGTTTGTGATGAAAAAAACGTAATGGTTCTATACTCAAGGGAATCAAAATTTATAGGGTACTTCTCGTTGACCTAGAACTAAATGAAATTTATAACTATAAAATTTGGCAAGTCATATCGCCTTATATTAGAAGTACAGGGGAAAATATGAAAACTATACTTTTGTAATGTGTTAGCGCCGAAAATGGAAAGCCCGAATTGCAGGTATTAGCTATATTTATAATAAATTAAATAATAAAAAGGACAATAAAACAGAAATCGATCCGGCCCGATACCCGGTTGCTAAGTAAGTTTTTTATAACATTCTCACAGCAACTGGGTTACCAGATCTGTCGCCAACATAATGAAATCATTCAAAGAATAGTCCTTGAAGTTCTGAAAAAGCTTGAAAAAACCGCGAGACTCGATTTCTGAACCATTTACATAACACACAAATTTTTGACGGTCCATGCACCGAACACCGTGTAATAATAATAATATAGATAGATAGATAGATAGAATATTCTTTATTGTACTCATAAATAACATTTACAAATTTTTACAAATCTAAGTACAATTGGCGGCCTTATTACTATAAGCAATTTCTTCCAGGCAACCACAGACGGAGACAAGAAAGAAATTAGAGACGGGTAGTCGTGCAACTGAGAAATTAAGAAATATTTTTATAATTATATAAACCTACTTAAACCATACATACATATTTAAATAAATAAACATACATACATAGTAATAATAAAAATTATATGTGGGAAGAGGAAATAACACAATATACCTACGAGTACATAATATTGGATACCTAGATCAAATTCTGCATTATCTATGCAGTGGACAGGTAATATTCTTTCACCCTCTTTTTAAACACCGCTGGTGAAGGGGACTGTCTTACTGCTAATGGCAACTCATTCCACAGTCGGACGGCTGTGGCCGAGAAGGATTTACCGAAGAACTTCGTCGAATGAGTAGGTGTCTTCAGCAACAGCCTTTGAGCCGATCGCAACGTGCGACTGTGGGAATCGTTGAGAAATTTAAAGCGTTGCTTGAGATAAATAGGAGTGGCAGGATTGAACAGCACGGAGTAGAGAAGTGAGACAATGTGTGCATTCCTGCGGAGGCGGATAGGGAGCCACTTGAGCTTAGTGCGATATTCAGATATGTGGTCATATTTTCGTAAACCGAATATAAACCGTATAGCGAAGTTCTGGAGGCGCTCAAGCTTACCTAATTGCTCTTGTGTGATGTCAAGATAGCTAGCATCAGCATAGTCGAGGATAGGGAGTAGTAGTGATTGTGCGTTAGCAATTTTGGTTGGGGTCGGTAGGAAGTTCCGTAATCTCCTCAAGGAGGCCGCCGAAGTGAACATTTTCCGGCTCACCTCAGCTAGTTGTGGCACCCAAGACAAGCACCTGTCGATCACAACCCCCAAGTTCTTCACCTTCTCACTAAACGGGATATGAGCATTATTAAATCGGACCTGATCCAGTTGCTGCCAGTCAATTCTGGAGATCATTCTGGCACTACCGATAACAATCGCTTGAGTTTTACTAGGGTTGACTTTCAATCCATACGATTTGCTCCACTCTGATATACGTAGGAGGTCGGTATTCGTTTTGGATATCGCAGAGTTTAAACCATCCAGAGGTGATTGAGTATAAATTTGGAGATCATCTGCATAAAGGTGGTAGGAAGAATGAAGTTTCTGAGTAATACCGTTAATAAAGGTAGCAAAGAGGAGAGGAGACAACACGCCACCTTGGGGGACACCGGCAGTCGTATTACACCAGCTGGAATAGGAGTCGTCAATACGTATACGCTGCCGGCGCCCATGTAGATAACTACGAAACCAGTCAATAACCGTTGGAGATATGTTAAGGGAACATAGCACGCCCAACAGAATGTCAAAGTCAACCGTGTTAAAGGCGTTACTGAAATCCAGCAACGTGAGGACCGTGAGCTGGCCATTCTCCATTCCAAGTCTGATGTCATCGGTGATGTTGATGAGTGCCGTAACCGTACTATGCCCGGGACGGAAGCCTGATTGAAGAGGATTAAGGAGATTACTTTTGGTTAGGAAATTGGAGAGTTGGTGATGAACTAGACGTTCTAATACCTTTGATAGGAATGGGAGAATGGAAATGGGGCGATATTCGGAGAAGGACGAGGGATTGGGCTTCTTGGGTAGTGGCGTTACTTGGGCTTCCTTCCAAGCGTTTGGAAAAATTCCAGACACAGCAGACTCATTGAGAATTCCAGTGATGACTGGAACAATGACATCCATGATGGGAGTGATCATCTTCCGACTGATGGCGTCAGTGCCAACAGCGCTGGATGTGATTGATGCTATGCTCTTCTTAACATCACAATCGGTGAATTGACTAAAACAGAATGGAGATAAAGTAGGAGTTGGAAGCGTAGAAAGAACTTTCAACGTATTGGCTTTAGTCGCTCCATCGATGGAGGAAGCAGAAGAGAAATACAGATTAAGCGAATTTATATCTAAGTCTTTGGAGGCGATATCTTGTCGTGCTTTACCAACTCCTAAAGTCCTAAGAAATTTCCAGACTTTGGCTGGATCACCGTTTTCTATAGATTCGTGAATGTGGCGACGTTGTGCATCCCTACACACCTTGTTGCAGTGATTCCGCAGACCCACAAACCGGTCCTTATTGTGATCAGTTGGCCTAGCTTTGTACCTTGACTTAGCTACCGCTTTCCTGTGTATAGCTATCTTGATGTCGTCGGTGAGCCAAGGGGCAGGCAGGTGTTTGACCTTGATTGCTCGCATGGGTGCATGTATGTCATAAAGGCTGGTGAGAAGAGTGTTGAAAATGGCGATCTGTTCATCGACGGTATCTGCCTTAGCTACCACAGACCAATCGATACTCAGAGCGTCCTCCCTGAGTTGATGTAGGTCCATACCACCAAAATTGCGCTGAATAAGAATCCTCGGCTTTGCTTTGGGCGAAAGGAGCTTATATGAAAGGAAAATTAGATCATGGAACGAAAACTCATCAGCAGAGAATTGGCCGTGCGATGCAACATGCTGTGTTGAACTGACTAGTATGAGATCGAGAAGCGAAGGAGTGCTGTTAGGAAAATGATGAGTAGCATCAAGAGGAAGAATTGAGATGTTGCTTGCCAAAAGGATTGATTTGAAAGAACAGGAACGGTGGTCATTTTTTATTAGGCATGTATTGAAGTCACCCATAATAATTGTGTGACTATAGGAAGGGGTGATGTCTTCTAGCAGACGTTCAAAAGAAGAGAAGAAGGGGATTCGAAGTGACGGACAGTAGTATACACCTAGGAGAATCTTAGTATGATTCAAGAGAACCTCCACAAATAGATGTTCTCCTGCATTAGCGGGTGGAGGCTGGGCTGATGAGCTAATAACTGTGAAAGGAATGTGGGCTTTCAGGTAAATAGCCACGCCACCGCCACCACTGCCAGTACGGTCATTTCGAATTAGATGAAAACCGGGGAGGGAATAAGATGTTGATGGGAGACAGGGCTTTAACCAAGACTCGGAAACAAGAATGGCGTGTAGATTTTTGAGGTCAAAAGTTGCTAGCATATCAGGGAAGTGCGCAGGGATGCTTTGGGCATTAATATGTATGACATTGAAATGTTTCTGAGAACCAGAAAATTGAGAAACGAGGGAATCGGCCAGGGAAGGGATACTATGAAAGCTACAGTCATTGCTGCTCAATCCAGGTGAGGAAGTGGAAGAGATAGATAGGTACTCGCTGACGTCGCTTGCGGTGTCAGACATGGTAGGTGGGGGACTATTAAAATAAATACTAAATATAATATAATATAATATAATATAAAAAAAAAAACAGTAATACTATAGGTACAATTACCTAATATATAAATAAGCACTTTAAATGCCCGACCACCCGCCAGCTGTAAGACAAACATTATAAATATTAAAACGGACAATGTGAACACAGAGTTTGTCGCTCGAAGAATCTTGACATTAATGTAATAAAAATTCTTCAAAGAACGAAACGCATTTGAAGAGAATAAAAACAAAAAGAAGCAAATGTCAACTTGGCGTCCCTCTCTTAATCTGTGACTTGATAGTCTGCCATTTAAAAAATAAAACATTAATTTAGTGCAAAAAAAAAGTGACAATACTAAGGAATTTTGATGTGAAAACAGATCTGAACGACACACACTTACAAACAAACACGTTTATTTCGAAACCACCTTCCTTTTGGGTCGACCACTGCTGGATTTCGTAACTTTTGGTGGTTGATTGCCGGGGGCCGGCACCGCTGAAGCCCCATCATCCGTCGCAGCAAGTCTTTCAACTTCCGCCATGGAGACCACCTTATGCCGCGAGCCATTCGGCGCTATAATGTGGATAGTGCCGTCTCGTGTCCAGCACTTAGAGACGCCGAAATGTTTGCGAGCTGCCATGAAAGCCTCATGCCGGGGCCGAGTTAGGAACTCCGACAGCGTAGTTCCGGAGCCTTTGAGCTTAGTCTTGGCAAACCAGACTTTATCCTTAGCTTCATTGGAAGTGAACTTTACCAAGACAGGCCTAGAGCGGCCTCCACCGGGGCGCCCCATACGTTGACATTGCCCGATGTCACCCGCAACTATGTCGACGTGGAGTGATGCAAGTGCGCCCCTCACTGCCGAAGATGTGTCTTCCTTGTCAGCTTCTTGGAGTCCATGGATGAGTATCATCTTACTGCGGCTCCGCATCTCGATGCAGTCCATCTCTCGGGCCAACAAGTCCAACTGTCGCTGCAGAGTGCTCAGAGACAGCACAACAAATGACTTGAAGATAGAGAATTCTGAGCTGATATTGGGACCTGTGGATGAAGCCGCAGTGCCAGCACTCGCATTCAGCTGGCTTTGGAAGGCCTCCATTTGCGCAGAGAAATGGGCTGACAGCTCCGCCACCGACTGTTTGACTGCCTCCATAGTGAACTTTTTTGTGTGTTCTTGGATTCTGCTCGTTGTGGTATTGGTTATCGCACGTGTTACGAATTCTTCCAAATTATTTTTACGTTTTCGTGGTTGGTTGAGGCTCCTCAACAACTCGGTGGTGGTATTTGTGCTGTATAGGTAAGTGTGGTTTGTTCGCATGGGTTCTAGGGAGCCGCCCGACCCGGGCGGCGGTTCGGACAATGTTAACCTAAACTCCTCTCCTCCTCTTTTCTCTCAGTCTATGGATTCATTATCAAACGTTGGAATTTCCCGTAAACGTGTATTGAACAACGAGGATGCTGGTACCCCAGTTTCAACTAAAAAGACTGTAATAGATACATCTACCAGTCTTATTCAAGACTCCCTAACAAATCCCTCTCTTTATGTCAACCCTGTGTTTACACAGGTGAAGAAGTATGGTCCAGCTGACCTAGGCCCTTTTATAGTTCATGTGGTGGAGGAAGAGTCAGATCCGAAATCCGGTTTATCACTTAGACCAATTAAATTTGGTCACTTCCTGTCCTACAATAAAGTTAAAAATATTGTTCTTGATGGAGTGAAAAGTGTTGGCAGGAACCGCATTTCTGTTGAATTCAAGAGTGCAGATGATGCAAATAGCTTCCTAATACATCCAGCTCTGGCAGGTGGTAGATATCTCGCATCAATTCCTACATACAATGTTACTCGTATTGGTGTTGTTAGACACATCCCCAGCGACTGGTCCATGCAAGAATTGGTTGAGGCAGTAGAACTCCCACATGGCTGTGGCCCCATAATTAAGGCTCGGCGTATAAACCGAAAAGTACATCAGGATGGCTCTACAGCTTGGATACCCACTCAGACAGTGGTGTTTACGTTTTCGGGGCAGGTTCTCCCAGCAAATGTATACTGCTTTTATAATTCAATTAAAGTAGATCCATACATTTTCCCAACAATACAATGCAGGAACTGCTGCCGCTTTGGGCATGTGAAGAACCAATGTAGATCCAAACCACGTTGTTCTCGGTGCGCACAACCACACTCTGATGATAATTGTGATAAAATTCCCCTTTGTCTCCATTGTTCCGGTAACCACACAGCTACAGATGATAAATGCCCTGAACAGACACGCCAAAAGAACATAAAGATGATTATGTCACAGGAAGCTATCTCATTTAGGGAGGCCTCCGCAAGGTTTCCTTCTAGTCGCCGTTCCTTTGCGGATGTATCAACAGCAGACAAATATAGGCCATCAACTTCCCTTAACTCTGTTTCCCCTTCGCCTCTATCTGGAACATCAACGATATCAATGAGGAGAACAGTACAAACCCCACGCAGTCCCAAAGCCCCTGCAGCTGTAGGCGGTTATGACAAACAAGCTCACTTCTCTATAACTAGCTCCCCAGCTCCTTCTCTTGGCAATGGGTGCGCTCTTAATCATGACGGCTCAACTGCCAAAAATGAAAACTTTCTAGACATTCTAATGTCACTTCTTTTGAACATTCTTCTTAAGTATGACGACTGCCCACTACCGCCCAACGTTGCACAAAAACTGTCACAAGTTGCTGAAATATATAATGGCAAAAATGATCGAACTAATACAATGGAACTGTCATAGCATTAATAATAAAAAAACTGATTTAATACATCTGATTAATAAATATAAACCCACCATATTGGCTATCTCGGAGATGTGGCTAAGGCCGGAATCTCAATTCAGGGTTTCTGGCTTCTCATGTTTCCGGGATGATCGAGATGATGGGTATGCCGGTGCTGCATTACTAATAAAAAAAAATGTAACTTTTTCTAAACTTAATATCCCTCCACACAGCGACAACTTTAACTTGGTTGCAGTCAGGTCTCTTGACACCTCCTTCATTTCTTTATATATTCCTCATCCCTCTACTGCTATAATCCAAGAAATTGATTCTATTCTTTCCACTATTCCTGGTCCTTTAATTATAATGGGCGATCTTAATTGCCACAATAGCCTTTGGGGATGTCATAAAAATGATTCGGTATCCTATGATCTTTTGGATCTCATGGATCAATACAATCTTTGTGTATTGAACGACGGCTCTCCTACCCATAGGGTATTTCCCAACCAAGATCCAAGATCAGCCGTTGACCTTTCCCTCTGCTCTTCATCTCTGGCTTCTGCCTTATCTTGGCAAGTTTTACCTTCTACATATGGCAGTGATCACTTTCCATCCTTAGTCTCTTTTCCTTTCAAATCTATCCCAGTACGGTCATACTCCCCCCTTCTCAAATATAAACTAGCTAACGCAGACTGGGAAAAGTACTCTACTCAGACAGACCAAAGGATAAAGTTACTTCCACCTATCTCTTCAGAAAACGCCCTTAATTCATACAATAATTTTGTTGAGGCTCTGGATTTTTCAGCTAAGTCCAGTTTCCCTTTAAAAAAGGCTACTAGAAAAAACTTAGCCTCACCTCCTTGGTGGGACCCCGATTGTTCTAACGCAGTTAAAAGAAGAAAGGAAGCTGAGAAATTATACAATAGGGCTATGACCGAACAAAATTTCATGAATTATCAGAAAATCGCTGCTGAAACCAAAAGGCTCTTAGCTGAAAAGAAGAAGCAGGGATGGGTTAGCTTCTGCGAAAATCTTTCTCCTAGGACTCCATCAGCCTTAGTCTGGAAGGGTATCAGAAGATTTCGCGGTTCACTTCTCATTCCCAACCTAATCTCCAATGATTCATCTACTTGGCTCGAAGGTTTTGGTATGATATTGGCCCCACCTACAGCGCCGACGAGAGATTGCTTCTCCCATCCTTGTCCGACTAATAGGTTGCACAGGATGGATGAGGTTTTTTCTATTGCTGAATTGTCGAGTGCCTTAGATTCGCTTGTTGACTCCTCTCCTGGAGTGGATGGCATTCCATATTCCTTCCTAAAAAAGTCAAGCAATGTTACAAAACAATACTACTTGGGCATGATTAATAACTTTTTTATTCTAGGAACTCCCCCAGAAATTTGGAAGACACAGATAGTGGTCCCTATATTAAAACCGGGTAAAAACCCTAACGATCCTTCCAGCTACCGCCCTATTGCCCTCTCTTCTACACTGGCGAAAGTCATGGAACATCTTATCAAGAATCGACTCGAATGGCTAGTGGAGAAGAGAGGACTCTTGGCTAGTTCTCAATACGGCTTCAGAAAGGGCTCAAGCACAATGGACAGTCTGAGTATACTCACTTCAGAGATTCGACTAGCATTTTCCAAAAATGAATCGGTTGTAGGGGTATTTCTTGATATTACTGCTGCATATGACAATGTTCTACTTCCAGTGCTCAGAAACAAACTGTTACGGCTGAGTATCCCTGTGAGGATAGTTAACTTTGTATGTAGCCTATTGATGTCTAGAACTATTCTTATCCGAGACTACGAAGGTTTTCTTCCACCTAGACTGGTCTGGAAAGGTCTTCCGCAAGGATCAGTACTCAGTCCGCTCTTGTATAGTTTATACACATACGACCTGGAACAGTCTGTGACTTCGTTTTGTAGTATTCTTCAATATGCTGATGACGTAGCTTTATATCTTCCTTCGAAGGATTTCGAACAAGCCTCGGACCGACTTAACTCGGCGATGCTTTATCTCGAGGACTGGCTTTCCAACCACGGTCTCCACCTTTCAGTGCAGAAGAGCAGCGTAGTGGCCTTCTCTAGAAAAAGAAATGTTCCCGACTTTAATATCTCAATAAACGGTCAATCTATACCAACGGAAAAAGAAGTAAAGTTTCTGGGAGTAATTTTAGACTCCAAAATGACAGGCATTCCTCACCTTAATTACCTAATTAAAAAATGCGAGAAGGGTTTGAACACTCTCCGCTGTTTGGCAGGTGTGTGGTGGGGTGCTCACCCATACACGCTTAAATTAGTATACAACGCAGTAATACGCAGCCATTTTGATTATGGTTCGTTCCTTCTGGAACCATGTAGTAAATTGGCTCTGAAAAAATTAGATAGGTTCCAATATAAATGTTTGCGTGTTATACTTGGAGCCATGAAGTCCTCCCCCACGGGCGCTTTGCAGGTGGAGTGTTTGGACCCTCCCCTTAGTCTTCGCCGCCAATATTTATCAGACAGATTTTATTGCAACGCTTTGAATTTCGTAGATCACCCTCTTCTTAAGATACTTCCTTCGCTATCTAGTTTAACTTCCAGATCCGGTTACTGGTCACATAAGGATCTCCCATGTTTGGTTAAAAGTTATTTAAAATTTAGCAGGCTTGGAGCCCCTATCTCTCAATTCGAAGTACATCCACTTTTCTCTATAGACTTTGATGCCCTTATCTTCTCTCCTAAAATCCTTCTCTCTTTTGACATTAGCAAACATTCATCTGAAGCTGATAGTAGGTTTAAGGAAAAGATGGCAGAAGATTGGTCTGAATGGATCCCCATGTTCTGCGACGCATCTAAATTGACAGAGGATGGAAACGTCGGGGCGGCTGTCTGGGTTCCAAAATTCAATGTCATACTCAGTTACAAATGCCCTCCAACAGCGTCTGTTTTTACAGGTGAAGCCGTAGCAATTTTGGAAGCAATCCTCTTTGTGCAGGCTCATAAAAACACAATCCAAAAGACCATCATATTTTCAGACTCTCTTAGCTGTTTACAATCAATTCTTGCCAACCCATCAAAAAAATAAATTTCCAATTATTTTAAAAATTAGAGAAGCTCTTTACATCTGTGACAAACAGCATATACAAATTGTTCTTGCCTGGATTCCGGGACATTCTGGGATACAAGGTAACGAATTTGTGGACATATGCGCAAAAAATGCCGTTCAAACTGGCTCAGATTCCCACTCCCTCATCTACCCACATGATCTTCGCTCAACAGCTATGAAAGACCTAAACAATTCCTGGAATGCTCAGTGGAAATCCTCTCTTAGCATCAAAGGTAGCCAATATGGAAATATACAACCTGAAATTCCCTCCAGTCCATGGTTTTTCCAGCACCGCGCTGCTGATAGAAAAGTAACGTCCACAATTTGCCGGCTTCGTTTGGGTCATGCTTGCACCCCGGTTTTCCTTGCGAAAATACGGGTGAGGGACCACTCCTTATGTGAGTGTGGCCTAGACGAGGGCACATTGGATCATATCTTTTTTAACTGTCCAAAACTGTCTTCTTCACTTTATAATTATCTATCTCCAAACTTCCCTCTCCCAGCTAACTTTCGTTCTGTGTTACCTTTAGTGTTTACCCCATTCATTAATGTTTTGTGTAACTTTATAAAAACTAATAATATAAAATTATAGATTGCCTGTCTCTATTTTATATAAATTAATTTGTGACGTGTTTATATGTATTTTGTGATGTTTTGTTTTAGGTTTCTCAACTACCGACTACACCGGTCTAAAAGCTTAAAAAAAAAAAAACTCAACGTGCCATTTCCAAAACTTGTCATTGGCAGAATCCAAGGGTAGCCATAAAAAAGAAGAATTGAAGAATTGAATTGTGTGTTCTTAAAGTGGTGAGGATTTATGTTGCAATACAGCTGGCAGGTATTATAGTAAGTAACTAAACACTGTACATATAACAATTTCGACTGAAACTTGCCAAATTAATTAATTAAATCAGAGAGCAAATTAACTTGTGTGTTTAGTTTAACTACCCGCAATCGAAAAAAATATGTTAGTTGTATGCAACCCTACAAATTCGTACGGAACCCTCGGTGGGCGAGTCTGACTTACACTTGTCCGGTTTCCTTTTGGCTGCCATTTATACCCAGAGAATCAAATCAGTGGTCTAATTTTAATTGTTGACCCAGATAGGCCAGATGCAGCTTTGCTGGAGTGGAGGGGAAAGCAGACTGAAATATCCATCGATTTGTTTGTTTATCAGCGCCATGGTTTACAAGTACTGTTTTGACTGGCACAAAACAAAACGATATGTATTTAATCGAATTTACGATGGTACTATCGAATTACCTACTGTGTTAAGAAGTATTTGGTAAGGCGTTGTTCATCATTCTTACAGCGAAGTCGTTCTTAGAACTTTGTTGTTATAGTTTTAGTCACGATTTCTTAATACACGCCCATAAAATGTTATTATAAACCGAGTTCTATTTATTTACAACGAGAACTAAGCCAGTGGCTTATTATTTTACATGCATACGTCTATAAGGAACAATTATGCCTTACATAAGCAAAGAAATAACCTGCCATTGAGTTGTTGTTTTTATAGGTTTGCCATCACCGTAATAATATGATTTAGTTACATACTTGCCGTATATTGTCAACGTAGATTCGCTACTATGGTTCGGTCACCCTGATAATACCGCTGACATTTCACATCAAATAATAAACGCAAACGTAAAAAAGTGTTGTTTGTATCAATAACAATGTAAAATAGAACAATATGATTAACAGTTTTTGAAACATACTTTCTGTGAATTGCTGTGAATGTGTGAAAAGCTGTCATCGGAGCTCAGCGAGTGACTTAATGTGCACTTATGTTTCTATGCCAATTTTTCCTATGTTCATTAAAACTTTGTTACCAACTAATTCAGTCTTATGGCTTAGACATGAACATGCAAAAAGAAACATGATCGCAAAATGCGTCCTAAAATCCTGCGTCTACTCCGAGCGAATGTTTGTGGAAGGTCCAGTAAGGGACATACCAGGCAGATGCACTTCGACCAGATTAGGGAATGTATTAGCGAAGGGCAAGATAAACAGTGGGGTACCCGATGGTATAGAAGAGTTCTTGAGTGTAGACCGCGGATCGGTAAACGTAGTGTAGCACGTCGTCAGCCTCGGTGAAGCGATGATCTTCGCAAGGCGGCTGACAAGAGCTAGATGAGAATAGCCGAGGAACGATCCTATGAGCACGGGCTCAGTGGCGTGCAATGGGAGAGGCCTATGTCCAGCATTGGACAAGCATAGGCCGATGCTGATGATGAAGATAAAGTAGTCGAAGACGGCGTGGCGTACGTGTATGCAAAAACTAGTATGTAATGAGTAAATTATAAATAAATTGATTAATTGTTTATTTTCATTAAGAGAACTTGACATATTTTAAAATGAATTAGGCTTGCATACATAAATAAGTGCTGGCTTAATTAATAAGTGTTGGCTTTCCATGTTATTTTTAGGTTTGAATGTGTGTTGTGGTATCTGATTAAAGGTGTTAGAATTTCAATAGATGCAAAACTATAAAAACCTTGTGGTATAATGGATAGGTCAGTTATGACCTAAAAGCAATTTACAAAATAAAGTCGGTTAGCTGTGGTAGAGTCGTTAAATTCTCCTGTATGTAAATGCCAACAATGGTAACTGTAGCAAATTTAAACCATAATATTTTTATGGTGTTTGCCTGTTGATATGGCATGTTACATAAACTCCATATTATTATAACGTTATTATATGTGGGCATATGTGCTTTATAAAAACATTGTGTTTATCAGAACCATTGAAATTGAAACTTTGCCAACTGGCCAAACGGAATGGCTTAGTTTACATATCACATTTAATTTTATTGATTTTAATTTTTGAGTCCCTTCCTTTATCGCGTGGCTACGGTTTGAATTAAAGTTCTACTTAGTATAACGTAATTATCGTACACATCCTATACATTTTAGTTTTCAAGGCTCAAGACAAACCATCGCAAAAAAAACCACGTTTATTGTATGGGAGCCTGTATTAAATATAAAATTTACTTTATTCGGTTGTATTTGTTGTAGCGACAACAGAAATACATCATCTGTGAAAATTTCAACGGTCTTATGAGATACGAGTACAGCATGGTGACAGACAGACAGACGGACAGTGGAGTCTTAGTAATAGGGACCCTTACTCCTTGGGACCTCTGTGGCGCAGCGGTAAGCGCATCTGCCTACCATGCGAGACGTCCCGGGTTCGATCCCCGGCTGGGGATAAAAAAAACTCGACAGGTCTTGGATGTTAACAATTGTTTGTGACGTGGCTGTTTCTGGTTTCCACGACACAGGGCATCGTAGTGTAGGGCCAGAAGCAATGTATGTGCCTGTATGTAAATGTTATGTATGGAACCCTAAAAAATAGCACGGACTCGAATTCGATTACCTATGCATCCGGCGCACCTCACTGTCGTGGCGCTAGGTTTTTTACATTACAATTTTACCTTTGCATATCTGAAGAAGACTTTCGTCTTTAGACTCTGTGGGATTGGCGATGTGAAGACTCTACTTAGTTTCTCATACGCTGCCCAGCCCAGCTGTATTCTTCTATTGGACGTCCGCAGACTCGGTGGAGCGATGATCTTCGCAAGGCGGCTGGCTAGAACTCGATGAGAATAGCCGAGGACCGTGCTCAGTGGCGTGCAATGGGAGAGGCCTATGTTCAGCAGTGGACAGGCATAGGCCGATGATGATGATGATGATGATATTTGAAACCTTACGTACGAACTGCTACGACCCCCTACCTACCTACCTGGGAAAAATAAGACATCGTAGGCCCCCTCCCCCTTAAATTTTCGTGCGTAATAAATTAAACATCCATTATTTAGACAGTTGTGTCATGTGAAATGGTTGAGTCCATTTAATATAAAATTTATGTCATCCATCACTATCTGATCAGTCCCCAATCGATGTTAAAAGCCAAGTTAAGGTTCTACAATCAGATACGAACTGGACTGTGTTTAAAAGTCGCTTTGTGGTGTCTGTTCAAATGTACTGTACGAGGTCAATGTCGTTAATAAATCGATGCAAAGGGCAGTCAGTATGCTATGATTTGTGACTGTACCTTGAAGTGGGAGTATAGAAGGTTTGAAATTTTACGGTCCTATTATAAAAAAAACGTTTCCAATAAAACTACACTTAGTGAGGATTTTTTTTTTTTGCGGGCAAAAAATCTGCTGCCTCCAACGCAATTAACTTGCATACGAAAAGTTACTCTTGTATATGTCGCAGTAAATTAGTTAAATCAGAGAGTCAATTGAATCTCTAGACAGTCAATCAAAGATCGATATTCAATCATGTCGCGTCAAGTTCCGTCAGACAAGTGAGTGAACGAAACGTTCAACGAGTTTCCTAAACGTTCCTAGGTATTTCAACTTTGGTATGTTGAACAAGATATTTGATTGGAAACTCACTACGAAAACAAGACTCTTCTTAATTTTTCTGAGTAACCATTTACAACAAAACAAAACACGGAATTTCTTCACGATGACACCGAAATAACAATAACAAAAGAAATAATCGTGGCGGGGTCAACAACATGTTTACAATTTTACCAAAGACCACAATTTGAAACAAAACACCACTCACACAACAAACGAACGTTGCACAACGTTTGCGAAAAGAAAGACTCTAAAAGTAATCAGCTATTGTCGTGACCGCCATCTTGTTTTACATTATTAATCAACATGCTTTCGGTCAGTTAGATAGTTAAACGTTTTCGACGCTGCTTTATTTAAATAAAAATGCTAGCGACTTGATTGAATATTGATCTTTGATTGACTGTCTAGAGATTCAGTTGACTCTCTGATTTAACTACTTTACTGCGACATATATACAGTTAATGTGAGTCATTTTTCTATAATCAAGTGAGCCTTCTAATAACTCCTAAACTACGTATTTTGTAATCATAAACGGCACGACTTCACGCCCAGATCACCAAACAGTACAATCGCACTGAGCGCTGACCCCTGGTCATGTACGTTCGTGACCACGACCTACTCCTGGGATTCACCAGCGAAGTGGTGACTCCAAAGTAATTGTTATTGCTTTTTGTTTGTGCTCGATTGAGTCGATAAAAGTGTGACTAGGAGGAGCTAATGTGTTGCTTTCGTACGTCAATATTGTCTGGCCTATTGTGTGCATGTTTGTGTTGTACTTTCCACGGTTAAAGGTTGTCACAGACGGGTTCTGCTATAGTGTAACAAGACATAGCATTAAGATACCTTCAATACTACATATATCCAATAGCGCACACAGGGCGCTGTGCAGTGAACATCACATCAACCTTAACGCGTGTTTACTTTACTTGGTTACGTTATGGGCGTCTATTAGATACAATAAAAATGTAATTTTTGACCTGATATCGAGTGTACTCCTAGAAATTGCTCGCTGCATTTTTGTACATAAACTAGAGGCTTACCTCAAAAAGTTGCGAAAGAATTATTTAAGCTTATGTTGCTGTAGTCGCTGCTATGGGTAGTCGTACTTGTATTTTATTTTAGGTATTCTCCATTAGGTGTTGCGTCTCTTACAATATTAGGGTTCTCAACTTCTAAGCTTGTTAAATCTGCATTTTCGTCTTTCAGTGCGGAGGCAGTAAAAACATTTTATCCAATACTTCCAATTTTCTATTCAATTTTCACATGTTTTGGAAGATTATTCCACTTAGTGCACCTGAGGTAGTTCACCTGGGTGAATCAAGTCTACCGAACGGTGGACTTAATTCACCCCGTGCCAAATAGCCTGGGTGCATTAAGTCGACTCCATTTTATTTCAATTTTTTGTATACTTTGTTCACCTTCGAATAATGGTGCCAGCTAAAAAAAGATAGATTTTTTTTAAAACAGGAAGTACGTATACGGGTATGTTAAAAGCTAAAAAAAAATTGATAAAAAAAAATAAAAACCGACTTCCAAAATCTAGCGCACTAAAAAGTTAGAAATAATTTTAAAGAATACCTTTAAATTAGAAGTACGTATACGAATTATTTTTTATTTGCATAATTTTTTTTTGTCGATTTTTTAGCGGAGGAGGGAATTTAAAATAAAATAATATATTGATGCCTATAACAGGCATCAATATATTTTTAAAGGTATTCTTTAAAATTATTTCTAACTTTTTAGTGCGCTAGATTTTGGAAGTCGGTTTTTATTTTTTTTTATCAATTTTTTTTTAGCTTTTAACATACCCGTATACGTACTTCCTGTTTTAAAAAAAATCTATCTTTTTTTAGCTGGCACCATTATTCGAAGGTGAACAAAGTATACAAAAAATTGAAATAAAATGGAGTCGACTTAATGCACCCAGGCTATTTGGCACGGGGTGAATTAAGTCCACCGTTCGGTAGACTTGATTCACCCAGGTGAACTACCTCAGGTGCACTATGTGGAATGATCCTGGAATAATATACTCGGAGATATTACGGGATATTTCGAGGATTTGAAAATTCTACTTTTGGGATACCTACGGGTTAGTTTTAATATTACTGGCATTATTTTGATAGTGATTTCCATTTTTTGTTGTTACGTGGATCGAATATTGTTTTGTTTTGTTTAGGTAGTTTATATACTATAGTCTATATTTTAGTACCCCTGTAAAGTCTAGCCATGATAACGTAGGCAATAAATTGTCTCATTGAAGACCGTCGCGTCGTGGGTTAACAAACCATTTGACCTGATACTCAATCACACCCGATTCTCCGCACGAAAATCATAAATGGTACGTTCTGATTTTATTTTCAGTTTCAAAATAACTTTTGGTTTTGAAGATCGATTTGCAGCAAATCATTCATGTCCTTCGCTACGCTTAAAATGTGATACTTGAAACTACTCCACATCTCCTAATTGTTTCCCGTGACTACTGTTATAAATCAATGTGGCGATAAAACACCTCTTCTGGTTTCGGCTTCACTTTCCTCCTACTCGTTCAATATTGTTACATCCACCGTCAATTACTATCTCTGTAGCGATTTCATCATTGCATTTTCGTCTCTTGGCTCATCTCATCATAGTGCTTAGTGAGCACTTGGCTAGGAGTTCAAGACTGATATGAAATACAACAGAACTACCCTAAGTTTGACTTCGCAGCAACTAATCAGCATCACGGCATCAATGTAACAAATCACTTTTAATAAAGCGCATGAGAGTCTACCAATTAAATACCTACGCGCTCAACAAGTTTGACCTTCCAAGGTCTTCCGAGATCCCCAAAGCAATGATGACATTGGACAACTAATAAAATGTTATATTGAACACTTTACGAGCGACGACACTGCTAGGTAAACATTGTAAATCCTGCCTGCCTAACTGGGCAAGAGAGTTAAAGATTTAAATCATGTATGAACCCTGCAGTCAGAAAATTGGGAATTAAGACTTGTTCTTGTTCTTAATATAGAGTTCTTGTCACACTCATTACTTAAATCAGCACTAAAACTATTTACTCGTACATTTCACAGTTGGACAGGACACTTCGCTTAACTCAAACAATGCAGCGGCCTTGTAACGTGTCGCTTACCTGTCTTAAATAAAGACAAAATGGACACTTGTCGTGTGACAGAACTGAAACATAAGCATTATTGGCTTTTCTCCAAGTTTGCATGGATTGGAATTCCTAAGGGAAGCATATACGCCGTAGATTCACACTAGCTGATCACACGTAAAGACTTTCCGATATTCAGCAACTTTACTACGAACTGAACATTATTTTGGGTACCCTAAGGATCCTAAGGGGACCCTAATATTAACTACCTCATTACAATTTGAAGCTCCGCCAAGCATCTACGACGATACAGCTGAAAGGAGCTCTAGGACGTCTCTCAATTATGCTCCTTTCCCAGTTTTTCTTAGCAGGTACTGGCGAGATGAAAAAAACGTAACAACAGCTTTAACCCATTGCATTGTGACTTGGAAAAAAAAACAATTAAAAACCATCGTTATGGTGAGCCGATCTGCCCACCAAAAATTCTACAGCATAGACGTTTATTCTCATCTGGATCGCGAGACTGCTCGGTGCTCGGTCAGTCTAAACCGGTATTTGTTCGTAGATCATATTAAAGTAGCTGGAATTTTGTTTAATAACTTTACCGGTAAATATAGTGTGCTAATTTAGACATTCATTAATTTATACACTCTGTTAAAAGTATTTCTCAATGTACAAATTCACTTCGTATTCTTAGCTTCTACGATTAGATGCAGATTTATGATGATAAAGGCGGGAGAGAAAAGACATATATTTATTCGCTCTAATTTCAGTATGCACCAGAAATATTTGACATTGGCAGACGATTGTGAAAACATTCTTGATACGTGATACAGTTTCGAAAATATTTCTAATCATACCTACTAAATGTCGTATTTGTACGTGGCGATTGGAACTTACTTAGTTAGCTACTTAAAAAATATTATACGTAATTAAAGTAATTGGTGCAAATCAGTTTGGAGTATTTTACTAAATGACTGACAGTTTAAATAATTATCCACTCATCGTCGAACGACAATGCGCGCGCAGGTTCTGGTAGAACAATCCTCTATCTCAATGCGAAAAAAATCAAACAATCGTCCATACCGCGCAAACGCACTTAGCGAAAGAGAGCGGGAGGGCGATGGCGTGAGTCTGTTTATTTCTCGCGGTCGAAATTGGCTTAACGGTAGCACGTTGCAAATCAATAGTTCAAATTGCAAAAACACAGGAGAATCTTCCAGCTTCATGACCTTTTTCAACACCTATGGTTCAGAGGCAACAGCTTTTTTGAAAATCTGTAATATTTACTGCAGTCAGCATAATTGCTTGCTCCATTGCCTTTTAGAGTCACGCACGATCACGAAGTAATGTCAAGATCTTGTACCTGCGCCTTTTATTTATACAATCGTATCCTGGTAAATGGATTGTGGCATACCGCGGAACTCGCTGCAGAATCTCAAACACCTGAAGGTCACAACGCGTCCGGTTTGCGATACGATGCAAGTCATCATACAATGGAACCCCGCGGGAATAGATCCGTTAACAGGTTTTGCATTGGAATAGAAACGTTATTTGTAACAGAAGACTTCCGTAAAAGATTACGAAACTAGTGTGAAACTGAATCAGACGGGTATGATCAAGCAAGCTGACCCACCTCTTCCCCCGCGACCAATGAGTTTCATTATTATCATTTAGTTTCAAAGCATGCAAGCTTTGGAAACGTCCATCAAGCAAGCTTTGCTTTGGCACAGAAACTTCTTGAAAATACATTCGGCAGATTCGTTCGCTGTGCGCAGCTTCGTAATATTCGAGCTGTCTTATTTAATGTTCCATTGTGCTTTTCTCTCTCGTAGTTATTTGCTCTATCGGTTTCTGCAACCTCGTTTGCGAAGTTTGACACTTCCTAGTTATTTCTGGTTTCCTAGTACTTTTGTCCTCTTTTAAGTGTCCTTGATACGTGTTGCTCAAAAAGGGTAGGTATTATTATACCTACTCATAGTTACATTATAAAGTTGTCTCTATTCTTTGTCGACAGTTATTGTTCACGCCAAATAAACTAGAGTTCAAAGAGAAAATAAATTCTGTTTCGGAGTATGCAAATCTTACATCATAATATACCTGCGGGGTACGTTAACTCTATCTAATAATGGTGATGTAGTGGTACATTTAAATATAACTTTTAATCTCACACTAAGCGCTAATGGCCATAAATGTAACACTAAATAATAACCGTAATGACCTTGCAAAAGCTGCAGACCTACAGTCTGTTTGTCAAGGCTCTCCATTACACTGATGAATGATGCGGAACCTGATTTGACCTACACAAATATTGCCTTCCTATATATAAAATAAGCCAGAAGAATTATCTATCTATGCAGCCGTCTGATGAAAGATACTATAAGCAATTTCTATTGAAAACCCCGATGTGGGTCAATGGTCTGCAAAAGAAATCTCTATGATGGATCGGGCCTAATTGTTCATCTCTCTATGTCATCATGTCACGAACGTTCCTTCTTTCAACTACTCGCGTAGAATACAAACTCATTATTTATACTGTGAAGAGTTTGCGCAGATACGATGCACACAAACAACCAGAAGTCTGTATGTTACCCAAAATACATAGAGCTTAAAGTAACTCTGTAAGTGGGGCATTTATTTATAGAAGCTGGATAGAAATAATCAATATCTGAAAGTATTTTTTTGGAAAGGTGCTTATCCGTGCCAAGAACATTTTCTCGACTTATGGCTTTAGCATAAAGTGTAAGTATTTCAGATAAGTTGGACCTTTGCGTAAGCGGATGGAAAGTTAATTAATAGACACCGCCGAAATCCGATTCCTTTGTTTCTCGCTCGCAGTCGATGGTTATGATAGTCAAAAGAGGATATCTGATTTTCTAGTGACGTGCCAAGATAGTATTTTAGTGCCTTGTTCGTTCGCTGGTTAACGCTTTGATATTTTAAAAATATTGGTACACATACTAAAAATGTCCTGTTTGTATTTATTTATCTAATCTCATACTGAAGTGCTTCTGGGTCTATTTCCGCTATGTCTGCGCGTGCGACGGGCGGACTCGGTAAAAGAAAGTGTTCCGTTTGCAACAAACATGACTTCATTTAGCTCACTGTGGCAACGGCGCTCTACCACATCCGCGACGAAATTGAGATGTTTAGCTTGGTAGTAAATTAATTGCTATGTTGAAGTTACATCCTGCAACTTTCTGTCCTTGTCTTTAATTACCTTTGTGACATCACCGGTCAACCAAGACATTCATGGTAATACTTTACGATACTTTTGGGTTAGGATACGGTTTTTATATCAGAAAGCCGATGTGTTCTTTTCAATGTGTGTCTTCTCTGCAAACTTCACAGCTTAAATTCTTTCAGTGAGGTTAATTTGAGGGACGATGTACTAAATTTCTGTGTGTACTGTTGATAGATAGATAGAGAACACTTTGTACATAAAAAGGAGATTATGGATTAAAAGGAAAGGGTATTTCTTGTACAGGTATTTAATCTTAAAAAGCTAAGCAAAAATAAGACAAAATACGATGGAGAAGGCAATGAACCTTTCCATGCGATTTTTACTTCGTTGTGAACGGGCTATCAATCAGTTAAAATTGACATTGAGTAAAAACAGTTTTGCATTTTTTTAAAGTCTTTACTCTCTATTTGTACTTTTTGGCCATAGAAAATATAAACCTTTACTCAAACAGGTTGTGTTAAATTACCAAGGAATTATTATATTGGAAAGTAAATCACAATAGCTGAACGAAATATCCTCAACCCGTAATCTTATCGCATTCCATCGACTAACAATTCTGTGAAACCTATTTATGAATAGGATGCCAATGGGCATCATACTATTATATTGGGCAAACATTTGCTTTGTATTTACATTGGCTAAATCAACACCTATACCTACCTATAAAGCTTAAAGCACAAAATAAAGACTGAACTCAGAATATCAGCTTCGGTAAGTATCCACAGTATCCAGTGGATAGAAAATGCGAATATTTAACCATTCAACGCGAGTATATTTATCGTGTGGCATGAACTCTATTTATTTGTCTCGGGTCTTCTACACTGATATCAAGCTATGTGCAGGTAGGTCAGATTAGACTAAGGTTAATGGAATCTCAGTGCTTGCCAGCGTCTAAGGTCTAATCCATGGGTGAGACATTAGGAGCTACGGGGTGGACTGAAGGTCTCTACATGATGAGTTGGTGCCACACGGTACAGTTCTGGAACCAGCGATGGACTTGGTTCGTGGGCTGTATAGATGAAGTTGGTTCTTCTGTTAGGTTATTATGTAGTCCGGGCACTCATAAATATTTCCCATTGAACCGACTGAGCGCGCGAAGGAAGTTGTCGTTAGAAAGCCATTAAACCTGCGATTGGCTTCGATGACGAATGATTGACGCCCCCTCCGCGGAAATCACGGAGCTATGCAAAACATGAACTTTTCTGGAATTGTAGGTGTTACTTGTGATTTTAAACCGTAGGTTCTGTCGGAAACTTACGAATTTGTGACGAAAGCTTTCCTTAAAAATCTGCTTCTTCAAGATGAAAGCAGAGATCGCGAAAAATCAAAAGGAGCAAGTTGTGTTGACTGAATCCATTTATTGATTTCGACGCATGTCTAGACGAACATTTGTTTGACATGTTTGACGTCCGACTAATGCATTATACCACCTTTCACAGTTAATATCACAGCAACCTTTTTGTGTTTGCCGAACAGCAATTTTGTCGAGTCTGATTTGGTTAGCTGTAATGTGCCTGAAATTTGCCCCAATAACAATTAGTTTACGAGTCCCACTCAAGCACACAATCCTTTTGGCTATGTGACAAATGAATACTCTAATGATATGACAGCAAGACATGCAATGTAAGAGTTTGGGGGAATTAATTGCTCATGCGGAGAAAATCCTGGCAGCATCCGTTCATGGTAAAGATAATGTTTAGCTATCACCGAGCTATGTACTACCCGGTAAGAGAGTGCCCTCGCGAGAGATGCCCTGGCTACAACATCAGATTACGTCGATCATTTAAGTGTATTATCATAAGAACAGAAGAAGCACGAAAAGAAGCCATAAGTTTACAGCTAGTGGTAGCATGGCCTGCAAGATTTGAACTAAAAACGTCCACGTTCGTGTGAAGAACGGCATCATCGGCGGAAGGTCCGTGGATGCGAATGGCGAGAGACCGTGTGAAATTGCATTTGGGGGAAAAGGCCTATACCCAGCAGTGGTCAACGGTGGGCTGATGTTGATGTGAAGTTAAATAAAAGCAAGCAAAATGCGGTGCTATTAATCACATAGTATTGATTTTGAAATGTAATTGTGAAAGCTAGCTATCATGGACTTGTAAAGATACGAAACTATAAGACACTGACCGTAAAATCGCTAACTCTTAGTTCTGTTTTGGTGTGGTGGTATGGTAACGTATCAACGTGTAAGACTGTGTTAATAAATGAGTCTGAACTAGGTATTTTGGTATTTTGTCTACCATATTTACCATATTTACCATATTTAAATAGCTCCTCAAGGCTCAAAACGTATTGAGAGTTACAGTTAGAATCATCAAACATGTATCGTACGTGTATCAGGCATTTTTTGTGGCTTGTTTTTCAGACGTATAAAAAAACGAAACATGTAATCTAGCAGTATTAACCGAGCCCACTTTTTTATTTAACGCTTATCGTCGCCGTACTTTAACCAATACATTAATCACTTATGTCCCCGACCACGAAGCTTTCGGATTCTGTCCGCATAATAAATACCTATATACTCGACAGCCTGGATGAATTCAGCCACATTTATGATCAACATTTACGTTTTAGTTGCACAGTTGTATGAAGGCTATTATAGCACATCTGAATTGAGTTCATGCATATAAAAGCAAATGTGCTGTCGACTGCACGAATAAAACTCACGGCCATCTCTAAATCCGCTTCAATCTACCTCAAAAGGTCTCAATCGCTAGTCGTAATGATGAATGCTTTGTCACAATGTTGAGGACAGCTTCGGTGCCGTTTGAAATTTATCGACGATCATAATTACTTACTTATAGGTTTGCACAAAAGGTTCTCTGGAGTAACACTTCAAGACAGACTTGCACCAATTCTTAAATGTCTCTTAAGTGACCATTTAAATGTTACTTAAGTCACATTTAAAAAAGTTGTGCAATTCGAGCCGCGAGGAGACAACCTCTATAAAAAACACACGGTGAGGGCCCTCTCTATGTTCCTATGTCCAGCAGAGGGCATGGAAGAGGGCTGGAGGGGCGGGGAGGGGCGCGAGATCCACAAGCTGGGAGAGGAAACTGCGGGAGGTAAGCCAGGGACCAGGGACTGGTCACCCCATATGGTCCCTGGCCGAGGGATGTTTCATGGGTGGGTTGACTAGATGGGCCGAAGACCTGGCAGAGGGCCAAAAAACGGGTCTTCGGTAGCTGGAAGCTTGGAGAGCTCGCGCCTCTCCGCCGGGAGAGCCGGTGGCGCGGGGGACGCTGCGCGGACCTTGCGCCGCCGGTTGAGTGAGGGTCACAGGCAGGTTGGGGGACCTGCCGTCCGACATCGTGACGGGAGAAGGGGGTGGGGGGACCATGCCCCTTCTCCAGTGAGGGTGGGCCCGACTCCTTGCGAGTCGGGTCGACGTCGCCGGGGCGCCGCTGTCGCATTCGCGTTGTGGTTTCACACCAATTTCATCTCGCAAGGAGGTATGCCTCTCCTATTATTAGGACAGGAGAGTCCGACACACGGCCATCGCCCTCCCCCAAGGGTGGCGGTTATGGTGCACAAAGCATTTCACCCCGTTAACAAAAAAAAAAAAAAAGGTGTCTCTACAGTAAATGTTTTGTAAGTCCGGTTGATTGAGAGCGCGCAAATCATACACCTCCCTTCGTCGACTAGATCTCTAAACTTCTTGATTGTCTGACCTCCCATCTATCTGGTTAGATTAGCCCTACCTGTCGATCTCCACTTTACCTTAGTGATTTTTGAAAGAGAATCTTCCACCTTGCCCCTTTGTAGAATACGACGGACTTAAAAGAAGGCGTTCACAGAGTCTTGGTGGCTGAAATCTGACCATGTTTAGGGGCAATCTGCTTAACGCGTCGATTGTAGATGGAAGCCAGTGGACGAGATTGGCGGGACTGGAAGTGAGTTATGCTCAGTGGGCTTCATTATTGGTCAGGATTCCACTTAATATCTGTATAATAATTCATGGATTATGTACATTGATTAGCCGATTAATCGATAGATTAACAAGTAGGAAGGCTAATATATTGTAGGTATAGTAAACCTTTTTTTTCTGTCTGTAAAACATCTGTTTGTTTTGTTCGGTTATTTCTATCGTAACTTGATGGCGCTGTGCAAGTCAGTGTAAGACGGTCGATTGGGCATAAATCCGTCTGCGCTTTTCCGCTACATTGCGGTCTGACGGCAAAAGATAGCGTCTCATCGTGAGATGTAGCCCCCTGCGTACGCGCACAAATAACGGCACGCGATAATCTGTACTGGTGTTGTGAAGTTTGAGGTCGTTTTCACTTGCCATGCGTTTAAAACATGTTAGCTCTCTTTTCTTACCCGGCTTACATTTTTGGCATTATATTTGATATTGACTTTGGTGTAATTACCTTTTTAGCGTGGACCATAACTGCCTGTCAACGTAGAATCCTTTTGAATACCCACGTTTTAGGCAATAATAATAGCCAAAGAAAACAATTTAGTTGTAGTTTAATAATCGCTACGGCGCAAATAGAAACATCTTTAAATCACCATAATAATAAGCTGACTCCAGACATTTGACGTGGGAAAACCCCTGTTTGACCAGTAACTGTCCCGAATGAAATCATACCATTGTATTGATTCTAAAACCACACTGCGTATTCTATAGTTATCTTTTCGAGCTTGGGGGTCGCATACAGATAAACGGCATACCAAAGAGTTTTTAGAATCGGGTGCTCTAATATAATTATCCAAATAGCACTGACAGGTGAGCGTTTGGACCTTCACCTCACCGCTGATGTAACAATGACACACATTAACCGCCACACAATAACCGCCTCTATTCCATCGCAAGAAGGCGGAGTAAGGTCATTTTTTGTCGGCTCCACCTAAATTCCGCGCGGCTGATCTTGAGTGAAAGTGTTGTTGAAATTATGCATACTGAAAGTGATTCCGTGTTTGAGACATGCCGCAGTTATTTCTAGTCTTCTGTAGGGTTCAAATGACAACAAGCATTCTGCTTTGGCCTCCGCTTACATTATTTTATGTCTCTTTCTAGCCTAAGTATTTTTGCCTTTACGGTCTCTTTTTAAAGTGGACAAAATTGGTCCACAACACTTGCTTGTTTACTTTTACAAATCACGCAAGGTCCTCAATAAAGACTTTATAATTTCATGTGTCTTTATTGCTCTTTACGGCAGTTGCAAGATAAACTAGGAAAGCATATTGCTCTGCAGCGTTATTTGGATTAAGGTTGGACTTATTAACTTTAATTACCTTGACACTTTTAGAAGGCTCATTTATTACCGATGTCGCTAGCAAGAGCAAAAAAGGGCTTAACGACTACCTACAGTCGCAAAAAGGAAGAGCCGGCCATCTTTCTGAACCCAAAGTTGACTTCAAGACGTGGCATAAAGAATTTTCTATTCGATCTGCTTGGCGATGGTAGTTAAGGCAGATTTTGTGATTATTTATATGATAAGATAAAAATATTCGCACAGTATATTTCCAGGCTTCTCAAAACACTTAATATTTTTAAAAGTCGAGAAGTTGGCTTATTTTTTTTTCATGTGTAGATTACTATAGTACTGGGTTCGCTAGCATGATATCAGGGCGAATAATTTATGCTATGCATGGAGTAGATAAGGTAATATGGGTGTGAAGGAGGTAATTTTTTTTTTTTCCCATAGTGTAATATAAACTAATCTTTTTGCATCCATAACCTTCTAATACCATCTCATAATTACGTTTTATAACGAAGATATTTTTGATTGCGAATCATATGAAACACATCTTTCGCGCCTTCTTATTTATTAAATAAGTCACGTCGGTTCTGTGAAATTAGAATCGTAAATGTTGATAAAATAAATAATAGAAATGTGAAATCAACGTCGGTGTAATAACAGCTAACAGAAACACCAGGGAATGGATGGACGTTGCCAGCGTCGAAGACCTATTTCGCTTGTGAAGAAACGAAGAGAATGCAGAGCCGACCGACGGTCAACCTCCATCAGTGGAAAGGCACAGGAAGAAAAAGAAGAATAACAGCCGAAGTTCGGACCAATTCATCATCAATCATCATCAGCCCACCGCTGTCTACTGCTGGGTATAGGCCTTTTCCCCCAAATGCCACCTCTCACGGTCACTTAGCGCATCTGCCTACCATGCGTGAGGTCCCGGGTTCGAACCCCGGCTGGGGACAGACAGACAGACGCCCCCATCCGCAGGACTTGTCGCTGGCGACAAGTCCACAGAGAAATCTGCGTGTGAATGTGTTTGTTCTCGGTTCGTTGCGCGGCTCGCGGCTCGGCGCAGCGCTCGTGGTCTGGAGATAAAGTAGTAAGCAGGTCGGGCGTTTGTGTAGTGTGTGGACGATGACGGATTTGTCCACGAATGGGTACGGCTTGGGGCTCGGCTCGCGGTGCCTGTAGTGAATGGTGGGCTTTACATGTTTGTGATGTCGCTGTTTCTGGTTCCTACGACACAGGGGGTATCCTAGTGTGGGGACAGAAGCAATGTATGTGCCTGTATGTAAATTTTTGTTTGTTTGTTCATAATCACAGGAAAAAAAGTTTATAGTTAAAGACCGCTGAATTCAAACAGCTAGAGCTAGATCATTAGGTATATATGTGTGTGGGGTATGTCAATAACAGAATGAACCATTCAAACCAAATCATGAAACACGTGTAAAATAGTTTTTCTAAAATCCACCCTTAAGGGGGAAAAAAGGAGGTGCAAATTTAGTATGAAACTTTGTTGTTTTTGAAGTTATTCGAATGAAATTCAATATGAAGGTTTGTCATTAAAAGTCATGAAATACATGTAAAATAGTTTTTCGAAAATCATTCCTTTCAGGGGGTAAAGTTAGTATGAAACTCTGCCGTTTTTGAAGTTATTCGAATGAAATGCAGTATGTAGGTCCTTCATTGAAAGTCGTGAAACATTGTGTGAAGTAGTTTTTAGAAAATCATCCCAAGGGGGGTGCAAAGTTAGAATGAAAGCTCTCTGATATTCAAAGTTATTTCAATAAAATGTTGTATTTGGGTTATAAGTTCCTGATTAAGATATTGATTATTGCCGACAGCCCTTTTTGTGAATTCAATACTTATGGGGGTTGCAAATTTAGAAGGTATAAAAGTTCTTCGTATTTACTTCGTATCGTCGCTTCGATTATTAAAAATTTCTTTGTTCTTCCATGTGTTTAAATACCACCTTAAATACTTTCTTACTTTCTTATTGGTCGTTCTAACTCTTGAATAAATTTTCTCAATTCTTCTTATTATTTCTCGGTTCATGTGTTCATAAATATTTCTCAGTTCTTTAAAATACAACCCATAGTAAACAGCCTATACGAGTATATGTCCCACTGCAGGGAATAGGTCTTATCTCAGAGAGAGTAGTATGGTTTTATTTATTTAGCATGCGCTAAAAGTATCCCAATCTTAATTGCAAACGCAAACACTTTACTCAACTAAAGCCCACGCGGACGAAGTCGCGGGCAACAGCTAGTGTTCTATAAATAAATAATGGCAAAGGTAACTATAAAATATGTATTTTAATTGTATGTTTTACACCTCTCCCTGTCCTTATACACCTCGCATAACCCCGCCATTTTCACCTTTTGCCGCCATTTGCCGCGTCGTCGGTATCCATTTTGCGGGACCCAGGTGGTCGCATCTGAGCTTAAGCCGTGGCATGGACCTTAGGCTCATGGCCAGCCCAGTTCTGATGATGATGTCCTCCTCGTCGTAGTCCGACGACGGCGACCTCAAGACTAGTATTGGTAGAACTTCTGCGGCGGTGGGCTCGGATGCGACTTCCGAAGCCCAGATTATTTTTGAACGTTCGGTTACATTGGCCGCAGTAAAGTTCACCGCGGTCATTGTACACATAAGAGTAAGTGGGCTTCGGAAGGGTTTTCCGCTGCTGTCGATTGGAGTCGAGAGTCTGGAGCCGCGCATCTTCGAAATCCCTCACTTGTGGGTGGTGGAGCTCCATTCGCTGCGTCAGGTTGCTGCGTCTGCGTGCGGCCTTTTCCCAGCTATCGGGATAGCCCAGTTCTACTGGTACCTGGGCCCTATTTCATAGAACTACAATTAATCGTTAACAATAAAGTTCGATGTACATCGCTAGGTCGATTAACCCCACAGAAAATAAGGTAGGAAGACTTTGCTACGTGTAATGTACCTGTCATCATCAACCCATTATGTCCCCACCAAGGGGCACGGGTCTCTTCCCGTGGCATCGCCTACCTAATGTACCTGAAATCGCCGTATTAAATTATGAATTAAAGTTATAGGTATGAAACACGGCCCTGTCGGTGACCTTCCCAACATCTGCAATTTTCGTAGTTTCATAATTTAGAGCACAGCTTGTTCCGATCACTGTCTCTTAACGCCTGGAATGCAACATCGAGTCAGATGTTTGGTGGAAAGATATTGCGTTACATCAGCAGATGTGATTTTCCATGAACATTTTAGCGCTGAAACGCACTAACAGCGCATATTCAGATCACGTAAGATGATTCACATACCGTCCTATTGTTTGATGGCTTTATATGGGGAATTACTTGAGTTCGCAGTCTTTACGTCAGTAGAGCTTCAATAATACTTTGTTGAGCTCTCTCTACGAACAACAGAGACTCTTAACGCGCGTGGTTTAGGTGCGATTTTCCTATGAAATAGCACTGACTTTTAGCTATAAAAGATAGTCATAAGAAAATGTAATAATCTTATAAGCACGAGGTATTACGGCTCTAGGTAGGCAACAAGCTCGATAAATCATGTTAACGATACCCATGCTTGATGCTTTCCTCGATATTATCAATCATCTGGACCTTGAAATTATTCATTAGTTCACGGGCAAACGAGACAATTGCACTATTGTATAATAAACAAACAGCCGCGATCTGATAAATTGATGTTAATTGTGCAATGTGGCAAGTTTATACATCTGTCTGAAGTCGAAGGAATGGGTAGCTATCATATGCTATACGAAAATGTGTTACTAGCTACTGGAAAATACGGGAAATAATCCCTAGACACCTAACCTTCGTCGAAACGACGAGTACGGCACAAAAATATCGCCGTCTCTTTTTGGCGCGTGCGCCGATCGCCGTGACTTCGATTGTCAACTCAGTCTTCGCCGAGCTCTTTCGAGAGGCAACCGGGTCCGGCGAGTAAGTACATTTTATTTTGAGATATAGCAAAAGTGGTCGTCGTTTCGACGAATGGTTAGGGTTTGTGTATATTTTTGTTATTGGTGTTTATTTTCTTTTTTGCAGTTTTTATCATGTCTTCAAGAAGGTTGCTGTCTGATGAACATATTACACGTTTATTATTGGATGAGGAGGATGTTAGTGCCTCGGAGGGGTTATCTGATAGCGAAATTGAAAACAATGTGGAGTTTGATGATGTACAAAGCGACACTCAAGATGAGTCTTCCGATCATGAAGATAGCCTCTTGAACACTCAAGACCGCTCTTCACCTTCTCTGCTGGAAAATGCGCTGGAGCCCCAAACACATCCTGCTCCATCGCAAGAGACTTCCGGTACTGACTCATCTATCTTGACCTTCTCACGTGGCAACGTCCGGAGTCGCTCCCGTCACGTTTGGGCTACCAGCAAAGGGCATAGTTCAAATAGAACAGCTGGAATAAATATCGTACGTGTTGCCAGAGGACCTACTCGTGCTGTAAGTGATATAGTGGATCCATTATTATTATTCGAACAGTTCATGACTAATCAGATATTTGAAGAAATTGTCAAGTGGACGAACTCCGAAATTTCGATAAAAAGGCAAAACTATGAGCAAAATAACTCTACGCAGAATGACACAAGCAAAGAAGAGATCAGAGCTCTCATTGGTGTTCTGGTGTTAACTGCAGCACTGAAAGATAATAATCTGACACTGGACGAACTGTTTGACATAGAGTATTCGGGTACAAGATATGTGTCATGTATGAGCAAAGAAAGGTGTGACTTTCTGCTGCGATGTCTGCGTTTTGATGATAAAACATTCCGCTTGCAACGACAAAGGGACGATCCTTTTACACCCATAAGAGACATATGGGAAATGCTTATAGCTCAGTGCCACCGAAATTTTTTGCCTGGAACAAATGTGACTATTGATGAGCAGTTATTGGCGTTCCGAGGGAGGTGTAAATTCCGTATGTATATTCCAAATAAACCAGCAAAATACGGAGTCAAGTTGGAAATGATGTGCGACAGTGGTACACGATATATGATTGATTGTACTCCATATCTTGGAAAAGGCACCAATACAGGAGGTTTGCCTTTGGGAGAGTACTTCGTAAAGGAACTTACTCGGAGTATACACGGCACCAACAGAAATGTTACAATGGACAACTGGTTCACGTCAGTACCTCTAGCAAAGCAGTTACTTCAGCAGCCGTATAAATTGACGATTGTAGGGACGTTGCGTGCAAACAAAAGGGAAATTCCAGAAGAAGTAAAGAACAATCGATCCAGAAACATCAATACATCGATGTTCTGTTACGACGGTCCCCTTACGCTTCTTTCGTACAAACCGAGACCATCAAAAATGGTTTACCTACTGTCCTCTTGTGACGAGGAGGGCTCTGTCAACCCCGAAACAAAGAAGCCACACATGGTCGAATTCTATAATAGCACAAAAGGTGGTGTCGACACGTTCGACCAGATGTGCTCAGTAATGTCTTGCAGTAAAAAAACAAATCGATGGCCAATGTGTGTTTTCTACGGCATGGTTAATATATCATGTATCAACAGCTATATAATTTACTGCCACAATGCTTCTGTCCTTGGACAAAAAGTAATGATTCGGCGCGATTTTATGAAGAAGCTGCATTCCTTTGATTGTTCTTTAATTCCAGAAGAAGTAAAGAACAATCGATCCAGAAACATCAATACATCGATGTTCTGTTACGACGGTCCCCTTACGCTTCTTTCGTACAAACCGAGACCATCAAAAATGGTTTACCTACTGTCCTCTTGTGACGAGGAGGGCTCTGTCAACCCCGAAACAAAGAAGCCACACATGGTCGAATTCTATAATAGCACAAAAGGTGGTGTCGACACGTTCGACCAGATGTGCTCAGTAATGTCTTGCAGTAAAAAAACAAATCGATGGCCAATGTGTGTTTTCTACGGCATGGTTAATATATCATGTATCAACAGCTATATAATTTACTGCCACAATGCTTCTGTCCTTGGACAAAAAGTAATGATTCGGCGCGATTTTATGAAGAAGCTGCATTCACAACTTGTAGAGCCCTGGCTAAAGATCCGACTGGAAATTCGTACAATGCCGACGCACGTGAAAGACAAAATAAAAAATATATTACTTGCAAAGAACGACGAAGGTCAAGGTCAAGAGCCAGGTCAATCTAGCAATGACCTTCAATCAGTTGAGGCACCAAATCCCAGAAAAAGAAGAGTTTGCGGCATCTGCTCTTACAAAAAAAGGCGCATGACAAAGGCCTCATGCTCAAAATGCAACACTGCGATTTGTGGTGAACACAAAGTGGATTTCTGCGTACGATGCGCTTCCAAAAATTAGTTTTAGTATTTTTTTCTAAACGATAAGACTGTTATAATTAAGTTTCGCCAAAGAGAAAAAGGCTATTTTTGTTACTTTTATTTTATTTTTATTTTCTAAGCATGTGATCTCATTTTGTTCTCAAAATAGGAGTTCTTTATAAAAAAGTTATTTATAAGAAATATATTTGTAATAAAGTATAAATAAATTGTTTTATTTACTACATTAATACATGTTTAACGTACCTATGTATAAAACGTAACGAAAATATATATTTCTGCATGATATTATACACCCCAAAAAGTGCTCGTCGAAACGACGAATGGTTAGGTTTAAAGGGGTACGTCCGAAGGTTAGGTGTCTAGGGGTAATGTAAATCAACTCCTGAAATAAAATAAGTAGCCTTTCCCATTCGAGGACACAAGCCTCACAGAGAATGAGAAAGGCTTACATGGGCTAATACGTGCCATCGCGTATTGAAGTTTTCAAAATTCCTCAAAAGGCCTACTAATATTTTCAACTCTACACAGTTAGCAAACACTGTAACCTTCGGAGGTTGTATTCAGACAGACAGGTAATCTTCTAGCTAGACTAGGCCAGACTACAGGATATTCTCGACCGTGTTTCCAGCCGAGACGTGTCGCAATGTTGTTTGTTTCAGCGTCTTTGCTGACCACCCTATTGTAGTTGTTGGCTAACACTACATAGAGCGGTTGGGCTTGGTCTGGGCACAGAGCAGGGCAGAAGTACAAGGCTTTTTTTAACAGCGACAACCTACGACGAAGACAGAAGATAAATACAAAAATATGCCAAAAATTTAAGCTTCCTTGCCTTCGACTCCAAATAGGAAACGAATATAGACCTCTCAGCGTTTACAGGAAAAAACTAAAAGAAAATCTGTCTTCAAATTGTCACGGGAATCGGAATACTACGGATTTTTTTTACTGTGAATCCGACTCGCAGTTTGCGATAAAACCATCTTAATACATCATCTGTTTCTGAATTGCCTTGTCTATCGTACAGAAATCATTATTGTCTTTTTTTTAGCACTGGTATGTCCACTTTTCGATTCAACTTTTTTCATAAGTTCCCCATTGTAGTCTAGGAAGACCGACACTGTTTCTATTTATTGTGGGCGTTCTGTGCCTTTCCTCGGGTGACACTTTAGTTAATTGGTCACGTCGACTGGCTTTCTAAATACTTATTGCTTAATCAATAAGTAAACCATCAGTGAGCCACTATGCTGAACGTTTAATGACAAAAAAGATTCAATTTAGGTCCAGATTCTCTTGTCTTAACGCCAAAATTGTTACACACTAATCTCATTACATTCGATTACGTACCTACTGAACACGCGATAGCACGCGATCCTTTACACTGCCAATTAGAATTCGACTCTATATTTTTGCGATAAGAACTGTCTAAAATAAACATAACACATAAACATTTACACACAGGCACATACATACATTGCTTCTGGCGCCACACTAGGATACCCTGTGTCGTGGGAACCAGAAACAGCGACGTCACAAACATGTAAACATCCAAGACCTGGAGTTTTTTTTTCTCTCCAGCCGGGGATCGAACCCGAGACCTCTCGCATGGCAAGCAGATGCGCTAACCGCTACGCCACAGAGGTCGTCATGTATACCATCATCAATAAATAATTCAAGAAATTATAGACTTCTAAAACCACCTGAATCGCTCGTCACCCCGGCCGCCTGAGCAACATTTAGTTAGCCCGTTAAGCAACATAGGGCGCGTTCAGTGCATGGATGGGTTCCGTGCTTCGTAAGGCACGTTAAGCAGTTGGTGGCGGCTGCCGTCGATAGATGGAAGTAGTTAAGCCAAATCAGATTCCTTAGGGCGGCTTGAAAAAACTTCTGAGAGTAAGACCAGCCACTAATCTTACAAGCCTACACCAATCCGGACTTGGTCCCCGTGGTGGAGTATGGCCTATACCTTCCTCAGGTCTCCTCAGTCTTGGTGACGCTCTATCCATCGTTATCGTAGGTGGAATGTGTGACTTCTTTAACTTTGAATCGAATACGCAAAACCAGCGCCGATGCAACGGTTTCGTTTTGCTAACCTCGTGATCTGATGATGGACCCTCCGACCCGAACTCAAGAGTTTTGTGTTACTACTGGCATCTACTGGTTAACATTTGGGGTCAAATGGTCCAATTTGTCTTTCTTACGAAGTTTGTCTAGACAGTCAAGAAGTGTAAGTGGGTATCTATGGTTAGTTAATATAATAAACACCTGTTAACACCTGTTCAATATAATGAGCGATGGCAGTAGTAAATCCAGTTTTGTAAAAAAAACGTTCTAATAGGTAACACTAGGTTTTTCCAAATTCATTCGGTTATTCGTAAATTTAAAATTAATTTCAATTTTCGGCAAGTCAGGTGTATTTTTCTTTGTGGTAAGAGACGTGCCATTATGAATTAAGTTTAAAGATATCTACATATATGGATGAATACACCACAACTAATTTCATAATTTTTTTTTTTATTGAAATCAATTTAGGGAGCGTTAAAGTATTACGTAACGCAATTTGGGGGATTGTATTGTATTTAACCAACTTGCTTGTATTTAACCAACGCGTTACGTAACATTTTTTTATTTTAATAAAAAAAACTTGGGAATTGTAATCTTCCAAGTCGGCAGGCAACCCTTTTCGTTTATGTTTTACAGGAAATCCCTGGATTGTATTGTAAGTTACTTTTATTTTTGTTTTCCTAAGTCGGCAACCCTTTTCGTTTATGTTAGTATTCATTATAGTTACACAGAAGCACATTGTTGTTGTCAGTGTTGTTAAAGAGTAAGTACCGTAATGTCCTCGAAAGCGGGAGATTTGCTTCATCAGGTTCACATCCCAAAAATATTTGATTTATGGCTAAATACTTCAATTCAATTCTGTTTTATGGACTCAATGCACTGATTGTCCAGTACAACTTCGCCAATATCCTGTGTTAGACAAGACTATAGCCAATCACAAGCGAACAAGGCTCGGTCAGAATTTTGAGTAAATCAGAACTGTTCTTTTTTTATATTTTTTTTTTTATATTTTTATTTAATCTATAGTTTGATATTGTTGTCTGAAAGGAATTTAGCTAAAATGTAAACAAGAGGGGAATTTGCCTGGGAGAGGATAAGTTTAAGATTAGTTGGTCGGATAATGTTGTCAGGCAGGACATCCATAAGAGAAAACCGGAGATTGGGGCAACTGAAAAGCAGATGTTCTGCAGAGCCGTCGTCGAAACCACACTCACAAAGGGAGCTGTCTCTCACTCTGATCTTAGCCAGGTGGACCGGTGTGCAGGCATGCCCTAAGCGTAAACGACAAATGGTTGAGATCACACGTTTATCCAGGCTAAATACTTAAACTTATAACTTAAAAATCTCCTCTTTGGTTTATTTCTACTGCAAACTCAATTAATACAATAACAAGGGTATTGTACTTGGCTTAACATAATTGTGAATGGTAACTTAAATGTTACATAACGTTTAGGAAGTGGAGAGGGGTACAGAAAAACGTTACGGTGCGTTACATGGGGGAGGAGGGAGGGTGTAAAATCTTGAAAAATTGCGTTACGTAATACTTGAACGCTCCCTTATCTACCTTACGAGTACATGCCGTAATACACAATCAGTTGCTGCCCTCGTAAGAACCTAGGACAACCTTCTTAGTTGTGTTACTCTCGGTATTATTTTTAAAACAAGGAAAAGTAGAGTAATCGCGGAATTTCTTGCCAGCTGGGCGTTTCCTGTGGCGCTACTAAATTAATTTGTAGTTTCTAGATATCGAAACAAGCTCCAGTTAGAAAGTGTCTATGGATCTGCACAATACCTGCCAACTGTCTGATATTAATTGTTATCTTTGCTTTCGTTTAACTCCAATGGCTCGAGCGAATCGTGACGCTACTTCAGCTGTAGGGTCTGTTTTTGCCATGCGTGCGCTATTGTTAGTCGTTTAGGGTCGATTGCTTAAACTTTGAACTACACCTTATAATAATAAATTGTTTATTTACATTAATAGAACTTAATATATTTACAGATCGTTTAAATAAATTAGGCTAGCATAAAACTATTGTTGCCTAAACTAGATGTAGTTACAGTTTTTTTAATGGAAGCAATATTGTTACTGATACTATTCGCAAGATCTTACCGCGTAAAAGGTATGATAAGATAAGATCAGACGTTTATTAGCATCTAGTAGAGTAGTGTATTAGGAGTAATAGTACATTAGTAGGATAGAGGCAGTTTAGATAATACCGGGAAGAATGCACTTGGACCAAGGTTTTAGCGGAGTGGTGTGGTGACTGGAATCGGTCGACGGTCAGTGTGACAAACACCTCGTTGGTCGGATGCTGTGTGTATGACGGCAGCCGGACTGTGGGTGCAGATGGCGACAGGATGCGACAGTTGGCATGATGGATATAAGGGCAGATCTATGTGGTTTGATGATGACGATGATGGGGCGGTATTTTTTTTACAAATGACGCTGTTTTGGTGGCGGTCCGGATCAGTATGCAGGAAGAATAAATTTCATGTAATTGGAAAATTCTAATTAACGTATTTCAGGAATAGCGCAATTTTACTTAAGCCTGCAATTTTTGTTGTCTGTCTAGGGTTACCGCTCGTCTAAGATCCAGCAAAGTCCTCGATTTAAGCGGTCAACCTGTACCTGTTGCTCGCTCACGAATATCGTGCGTCCGAAGTGGCGCCCAGCTTTCCGCCGCCCGATAACATCGCCTGTTGTTATTTTGTTCGTAAACCCGTGCTTTAAGCTGAAATGTTCGTCGATTTGCCACGTTTATTATTAAGACAGGTTTTGAGTTGACTTGGTACGAGTACAATTAGCCGACACGTTTCATTGCACAAAAGTGATACACGCATCAGCCAAAACAATGTTGATCCTCTTAAGAGAAGAAAAGTTCATCTTTCATCTCATGTGCTAATTTTGATACAAGCGCGTTATGTAATGTTAGAAAGTACAATTTAAATCATCATGTTGTTTTGGTCAGCAATAGTTATTTAAAAATATTTGTGGCAAAACTTGTGGAGGCCACAATGTTCTAAATTGTTCAGCATTAAATTCCAATTTGATCAGCGGGACATTTCAAATTCTTCGGATCCAAATATCTATTACGAAGAAATTTGCTGACCAAGATTGATTTATTTCCCGCCCATATTATGTTGATCACAATTTATTGTTGTTAATTTATTCGTTGTCCTATACAAAGACTTTTAATGAAATCCCAATGTAATCCTTTTAATTTTGTTATCAAAACCATCGAGGTCTTAGTGATTAATTTCAGGTAATGTCTGTTTGCAGTGTTTACGGGCGGCGTAGTTCGACCTAACTGGCTCGGCTTAGAACTGTTGATGAATCACTCGACAGTGTTTATTAGATAGATAGAATATTCTTTACTATGCCTACGACAACTGACTCTCTGTGTTTTTTAACTACAAAAGGCTTTGTCATAATTCGGCTGTTGCCGTAACAGGAAACTAATTTCTAGCTAGAAATATGTACTACTTTTGGACGTATTTCTTAACAAACGATAACAATACAAAAAAATCTTCATTATTATTGTTGTTGAGCAGTCGTGTAAAAGATAAAGAATATTCTTTATTGTACCAGGAAAAACAAATACTAAAAAAACATTTACAAAGGTATTACACCTAGAAACGTTTTTTTGCTATATTGTAAAAACGGTAATACATCGAAGTTTCGTGTCTCTTTTTTTTTCATTTATTTTTAAGTACATTTACAAAGTAACAGTAAGATTCAATTCTGCCAAACTGTATCACAGTTTAACGGCAGACACTCTCAGTAAGTAATAATCTATTCTAATACATAGCCTAAAAATGCTTACTTTAGTTCACAAACCACTTGGACCGCCCCCACACTTGGTGTGATTTTTGGGCAGTCCATTTAGATAGATAGATAGTTGCACTTCTTTGTTGCACAACCAGAAAATAAAAGAAGAACAATAAGTATAAAATTGTGTAATAAAAAACGGCCTCTAATTACGGAATAATTATGATTACACGCGCACAGCAGGTGTGCGCAAGTCAAACTCGCTCTTGGCTGAATTTTCGATTTATTTTTAGCAGGATAAACTATTATCGGTAGCCTAATACTTATATTAAAGTTGCATTAAAATAAACATATAATAAACATTTACATACAGGCGCATGCATTGCTTCTGGCCCCACACATGTCGTGGGAACCAGAAACAACGACGTCACTAACACGTAAACATTCAAGACCAGGGGTTTTTTTTGGTCCCCAGCCGGGATTCGTATCCGGGACCTCTCGCATGGTAGGCAGATGCGGTAACCGCTGCGCCACAGAGGTCGTCAATAACAGCAAATGTTCACTGGTTATTCTAACAATCGTTTCAGTTCTGAAGTCACAGCAATTTCAGCGTGAATTTTGGACGATCTATTCGCACGCCAAATAAGGAATTGCGTGCCAATGCTCAGTTTTACATTGAGCGTTTCAATTCAAAGCTAAAGTACGCAATAGGCTTTATTTGTACAAGTGCTACCTGAACTATGTGTATACATGTTATTGCCCCCATTCCCACTCACAACTTGTGTTCCCTACATGGTACGGTTTAAAATTAAAAGCCACATTGGATTGCGTCCATTCCATTTTAATAGTTACTTTAATGTTTTTTTTGCAATAAGAAGCGCTAGTAAACACATGTGGGCCAAAAACAACGTAACCTTTTTACTTTTACGAAATTCTGCGGAGTCATGATATTATTCAACGCTTTGCTTTTGCATTTTATCTCTTACAGTTTTACTCTAAAGCGTTATCGCTTGTAATATTTAAGCTATAAAACGATATCGTTTAATAGTGGCAGGTATCTGGTGTGGTTGGGATTTTATGAGTGTCTGTAAAATGAATGGTATAATTATCTTATGAAGGAAGGATTAATTTCCATTACTTAATGGAAGTCATCCTAATAATTAAAGTAGAGTGCCATCCAGTGACTGGCTAGAACTACCAGGGACACGTTTTATAAAACTGCAATTAAGAATAAGAAAAAAAAACAATTCGTAGTATTAATACAATATTATGTTCATTGCGTAGCCAATTAGAACAATTTATTAGTCTTCCTACTCGTAGTCTGTGGGTTAATCGGCTATGCAATGTATATCGAATTGTCGTAGTAAATAAACTATGGCTAGTAATTATGAGAAATTAACAAAAAACTTACAACTGTAATTTTCGTCCAATTTAGCTTCACGGTTGATCGGTTGGGCGAAAATGACTGACAATTTTAAACTTAAAACTAATTGTAGCTTTATAAACTTGATCCAACAAACCCTAGTCTGTTTTTTCATTCAATGCAAAAAAAAATATTGTCACGTTGACATCTCCATACAATTCTTAGGCTGTCAATGTCTGAATGTTGCTAGTACGTAAAAACCAAATAACCCCATTTTACTTTCAAGTTAAATTGTATATGCTACGCAGGTGTTTTTTTTTTAGACTTTGCTCTTACGAGTAATTCAATTTTTATGTCTTTGATGTGATAAGGATTTTGGTTACATGAGTCTTCTATTCACGCTAAAAAAAATCTGCCGAGTTAACCTATAGCTTTTATAGTGGTAACACCGCGTCATTTTTTTTGCATCGAATTAAAAAACGGACTTTAGTTACGTAACTTCCCCATATAGTAGGTATATTTGGTGCCTAGGATGTACTCGATGTTACGAAAACGTATTGTGGTGTCAAACCAAGAATATGGGTTATGTTGCTGATATCTGTATTATAGGGAGTCTTACATAGAGTATCTACATACACCTTACAGTATCTGCATTCTGCATATATACACCTACATGCCCTAAGGCTCCATTGGTCAATCGAGCCTGCCTTTAACTATTGCCAGTTAGATTCGGCAGCAGTCTAACAGAGCATCCAGGTGATGTACTACATAACAGGTGACAGTGCCTTGGTTAATATATGATTCTCGATTCTCATACGACCAATGGCAATCAATAATAGCGGCTCGATGTATCCCGACGGTGTTGTTTGCCACTTGTCGCGGTCCTGACAAATCTGTTTCCCTTCATCACTATTCATTAGTCGTTGCATGTACGAGCGCGGGTTTCGAGTACCAATGATAAACTGTAATATCAACCCCAGACTCTGCGGACGAGTGAAGTGATTAACGCGGAACAGATACACACACAAAATGAATGTAATCGCACTTAGTCCCGGTTCTAACAAAAACAACTAAACACAACTTATTCTAAATTCCTAACAAATTCCCATCTCTTTTCCACAGATCAGTCGACCGATACGTGCAAGTGAAATGGCACGAGGTCCGCGTCGGCGACCTAGTACACCTGTCCAACAACGAAGCGGTGCCAGCCGACATGGTGCTGCTGCACTCGGCAAATCCGCTGGGGATCTGCTACTTGGACACGTGCAACCTGGACGGGGAGACCAATCTCAAGCAAAGGCACGTGGCCGCCGGATTTAGGGATAAGGTAATTTTCGTGGTCCGTAACTCACGCTACTTTGTTACACTACACCGGGACAAAGAATGCCTCCTGACTAAAGAAGCCCTCACGTCCACCCCCTTGGGCAATCGAAAAAGGGGGCGACCATATGATCAGGATCATATGGAAAAGATCCATAGCCTTACGATCTTATTAGTAAAATTACTATTACTCAAATGAAAGAAATCATTGTTCAAAATGAATAATGTGAGCTGAAATAAGAAATGTCTGTAAAAAATATCAGCATAATAAAACGCTTATAGATGCGTCGTAATAAAATTAATCAACATGGTAACAGAAATCAGTATTAACTGAACGCAAACAACACACCTATTCAATAAGATGGCTTATAAAGATTGATTGACATCGTTTACGTCTTTCGGTAACTAGTGAATGCGATGTACGCTTACGCTTGTAATTTTAATAAAACACATTGTAGTATTGCGTTTAAAATCTCTGGTAATTCAAAAAGTGACCATAAAAATAATCATTTCCGTTTCGATTACCGCAAAGTACTGAACTGGAAAAATCCTGTTCCGAATGACCAACGGAAATAATCCCCAATTGGATTTTGATAGACAATTAAGAGATTAGACTCTCTGAAATAATGTTAGGCCAAGTTAAAAAAAGGTACAGACTCTATAGACCTGTATTCTGTATTCAGACTCTATAGACCTGTATTCTGACGACCTCTGTGGCGTAGCGGTTAGCGCATCTGCTTACCATGCGAGAGGTCCCGGGTTCGATCCCCGGCTGGAGAGAAAAAAAAAACTCCAGGTCTTGGATGTTTACATGTTAGTGACGTCGCTGTTTCTGGTTCCCACGACACAGGGTATCCTAGTGTGGGGCCAGAAGCAATGTATGTGCCTGTGTGTAAATGTTTGTTTTGTTTTTGTTTGTTTGATTCTCATTATCAACCATATTTTTGTAATTTAAAAGTTGTTATGCTACAATCTTACGAACAACTCTTATCTAATTTGCTGTAGGTAGATACAATGAGATTTCCCTTACGGCGATTATCTTCAAGCAGCGGATTGTGGGAAACTTTCTCCCTACCAACTTGTACTGCGCTCATAATTTAGGATTTTGCTCAAAAGAAGAATCATTACTGTTTTTGTCGTCTATAGTAAAGCCAGTTCTTACAGTGTTTCTACATCAATTCGCAAGGTAATAGTAGATTCACCTTGTATTGTTTCACCATTATGTAAAGCTCCCACGATGCTCGCTAAGTGGGTTAGGTAAACATATAATGTCATGACAAGAAATACGTCAGTCAACTGGAAAATACTTTCGTATGGAAATCGAAAGCAAATATTGAGTTGTTGTTTCGGTTTTAGAAATTCTTATAGAGTTCGTAGCTCAGTCTAGGTAGCTCTATGTCGGTATTTGTCTCGTTCCCAGAATTTATTTAACTACAGACTAATTAATTGACAATTGCCGATACGGCCACTGTCCACTTTTTGCCTTTTTTGCTTAGTTGGCTGCTCGGATTCATCAAAAGTCTGTTGCAGCGGTCGAGTTAGCGATTTCTAAATATCAATGTCGACATCTCAGCTGAATTTCCAAACAAAAGTTGTCGAGCGTGCACCTAACGAAAATCATCTTGAAAAATCAGTACAAAACATTTCTAAGAAATCACAATCAATCAGGAATCTTTTTTTGTACCTGCTTACGCCTTAACATTTTTTTTTTTTTAAAGTAATTACTCGTGATAGGTTCATCCAAGTAAAAAATGCTTTGTCTCTTTGTTTATTTCATTTTTTTCTTTGTTCCAGCACCTCGAGTTCAAACCGAGCAAATTCAAAAGTTCAGTAGAAGTCGAGAGACCCTCCACAAAGATCTACAGATTCACAGGCATGCTCGCCCATCCTGACGGCATCAGAGTGCCGCTCACCTCCGACAATCTCATCCTGAGAGAATGCACGATAAAGAACACAGACTTCGTCGAAGGCATAGTTGTTTACGCGGGCCACGAGACGAAAGCCATGCTAAACAATGGCGGCCCTAGATACAAATGCACCAAGCTGGAGAGGAGAATGAACACAGATATAATCTGGTGTGTCCTAGTCCTTCTATTCCTCTGCTGCTCCGGTGCGGTCGGATGCAAGATCTGGCTGGACAACTACAGCATAACCAACCTGCCCCCCTTCATTCCCACCTCCAACAGTCCCGCGTACGAGGGCCTCCTAATATTCTGGACGTACATAATCGTCCTACAAGTCATGATACCCGTCTCTCTCTACGTCACGATAGAAATGACGAAGCTGCTGCAAGTGTACCACATACACCAAGACGTCGAAATGTACGACCCTCAAACGAACACCCGGACCGAATGTCGAGCGTTGAATATAACTGAAGAACTTGGACAGATTAATTACCTCTTCAGTGATAAGACGGGGACGTTAACGGAGAATAAAATGGTGTTCAGACGGTGCGCGGTTGGCGGTGTGGACTACGACCATCCGAATGGGCCGCCTGCGGAACCGTCGACGGAGCTTCCGCCGATAGTGACGCCTATAACCGCTGTGTCGCCGAACAGGAGACTGTTGCAGCATCTCCAAGATAACAATGAGGCTCTGCACACGCAAAAAGTAAGATCTTGAAGGTTACCTTATTAGATAATTTTAAGCAAGCTCTTTATCATCATCATAAACGTCCCGCTGCACTGTCGTATACCTTATAGTTTTTCTTTTTTGTCTCATAGAGTATTGGGTCTTATCCTTACAATGTTTTCCTTCTGAACTAACATTCTCTTAGCATACATTTTTCAGATGCCGTGTGGCGTCCAAATGATTTATCCCAATAGCGATGATACTATGGTGGCATTTTAAGTAGTACCTCATTAGGCACTATATTTAAATCGCCAATTGACGTTCCGATATTTTATTATTCCTTCAAATAACAGTTTCAATTTTAACTGATCGGTCCAACCTCTCAACCAATGTGAAATTAAATGTAATTTCATAAAAACACATTTAATTTGTAAAAAATTTGATTTAAAAAGTGTACTTATATTTCAATAAAAAGACTTCCAGATTGTTTATTTTTAGTTAAGTACATAAGTTATCGACATAGCTCAGAGAATTAGCAAGCTGAAGTGGCAGTGGGCTGGCCATATTTCGCGAAGAACCGACAACCGCTGGGGTAAACGTGTTCTTGAGTGGAGACCGCGACTCGGCAAACGTAGTGTAGGACGCCCTCTAACCAGGTGGGATGACGATCTGCGAAGGACTGCAGGCAGATGCTGGATGCGGCAAGCTGAAGACAGGGCGCTATGGCGCTCATTAGGGGAGGGCTATGTCCAGCAGTGGACTAATATAGCCTGATGATGATGATGAGTTAAGTACCTAAACATTGGAGTATAGTATGCATTATTTAAATAAATAGCTGTTTCAACATAACCGACCTGTCGGTCCGCGTCTCCAGGTCCGCGAATTCCTGCTTCTTCTGGCGCTGTGCAACACGGTCGTTGTAAGCCAGCCGCACGTGGACGCGCTGCACATGTCCGGCTCGCTGCACGACTCGTGCGTCTGCGACACGTGCCCGCAGCGGCGGCGGGACGCCGGCCACGCCACCGACAAGTTAGTTCAGTTCATTAACGTTGTCGCTGCTCCTTGACCCCTCAGCACTAGAACATTTTTCTTTCACAGCTAAATTAGGCCCACTTGCTTCAGCCCGGGTTAGCTCGTTTAACCCCTCCGGCGAGGCGCGTCTAGACTGCCTAGTGTGCCCATATGTACTGCCTGACTGGCCCTAACGCGCTGCCATATTTTTTTATGGGACGCCGTTCCGCATTTCTCAAATTAGAGAAAGTACTACATAATTATTCAATAAGTATTATATATATCTAGAATCTGCATAAAATTTACTAGAACATTTTTCTTTCACAGCTAAATTAGGCCCACTTGCTTCAGCCCGGGTTAGCTCGTTTAACTCGAGTTAACGGGTTATTTCGGTAATTTTGACAGATAAAATATGGCGGAACTGTCAAAATTGTGTTTAACTCGGGGTTAAATGGATTTTAGTCGGTGGTGCAAGCGGGCCTTTGTTATTCACAGAGTATTCATCATCAACCCATTATGTCCCACCGAGGGGCACGGGTCTCTTCCCTGAGGAAGGTATAGGCCATACTCCACCACGGGGGGCTATATCTTTTTCTCTCTCACTATCTCCATAGCGCGACAAGCTGTCTTGCTCCTCGAGCGGCTCGCTGCAAGACTCCTGCACTCGTAAATTCGTGCCTTGCTCTACTGCCAATATCCCCATCTAAGGACACTCATTTTGGCAAATAAAAATAATTTTCATATTATTCACTGTAGGGCGACAGGTCGAAATTATCGCTCTCTCTGCTAGAGCATTACAACACGGACATAGTTAGCAAGACTCGTGAATTGCACTAGCGAAGAACCGACATAATATGGCGTCATGAAGGTTGTATAGTTTGTAATGAAACCCCTTCGCTGACCTACTGTGCTGTCGTAATGTCCTCTTATCACCTAGGCACTATGCAATCTACACAAATACAATGTAACGCAACAGTAACTTTTATCTCGACTTCCGCAGATACGCGAGGCTGACCGAGTCCCGCTCAACGACCCCGTCGCCCCCGCCCACCACCTCGTCGCCTCTCCGACTGAAGATCCCCAACCTTGGCATTCTGAAGTTCGGACACGATAATACGAGCGAAACCAGCACCAATACTGAGCCCACTGTGAGTTATTTTAATTATGGTATTGTTTTCTGACAGAGCGAAACCTGGTCGGACTCTTCTGACAAAACGTCAAGTAAGTGGATCCTAAAAACTATTTATAACGTTTAGTGCTTATGAAAGTTTTAGTTCTTTTAATCTCTATTAAAAGAACCCGAGACCGACGCGCGCGCATGCCAGGTATAAAGCTGGGGACAAAAAAAAAACCCCAGATGTTTCATCATCAACCCATTATGTCCCCACCGAGGGGCACGGGTCACTTCCCTGAGGAAGGTATAGGCCATACTCCATCACGGAGGCCAAGTCCGGATTGGTGGAGGCTTGTAAGACTAGTGGCTGGTCTTTCTGTCAGAAGTTTTCAAGCTGCCCTAAGACCTCTGACTTAGCTTAACGACTGCCATCTATCGACGGCAGCCGGCACCAACTGCTTACCGTGCCTTGCGAAGTACGGAACGGCTCGGAAAAATGCCACTAGCGTTAGTCTTAAACGGTTGCCCATCCATGCACTGAACGCGCCATATGTTGCCTAACCTTCGTGATCGTTTAAGATCACTCGTTCAGCCGGGGCTACGATGTTTACGTGTTTGTAATGTCGCTGTTTCTGGTTCCCACGACACAGGCATCCTAGTGTGGGGCCAGAAGCGATGCATGTGCCTGTATGTAAATGTTATGTTTTACTTTATTGCACACGAAGCATTGAAATTAGAAATTACTTCTTGTGAAACCACTTTCCCCTCTCCTGGTTTTAGGTTTGAGTTTATGGAATGTAATTAATGTCTATCAATACAGGGTTAGGGCGCTATGAAGTGTGGTACTGGATGACATCAGTATGTTGGCTTTACAGTGCATCAAAAAGTGTTGGCATCCGGACGATAGCTGATTGAGGTGATAAATAGTGGAATATTTATTTGTTGTGTACGTATTTTATGTTTTCCTTATCCGTTCTGTGTTTTATAAAGATGTGTAAAGATGATAAAGAAAGTGATTGTGTTGTGCAGATTTTTTTAAAAATTTATTTAGCAACTCCAATTAGCAAAAAAATATGTTTTTATGTTTATGTTTTTGGTATACTTCAGCTATTGAAGTCCCCTAAATTCTTAATTTGTACACAAGCTACATAAAATTTAGTGTAATGAGGAAATTTGAGGTCTAAGGTTTTTAAATGCGTCAGCGCTTGAAATAACCAATCGGACACGCGCCGCGTGGTGTACGAGCCCATATTCTCTCCCTGAAAGAAGGCCAGTGGCCTCCTGTGGCACATATATACCCTGCATTATATTAAGCAATATACTTCGTCAATAGATGGCAGTCGTTAAGCCAAGTCAGAGGCCTTAGGGCGGCTTGAAAACTTCTGACCGTAAGACCAGCCACTAGTCTTACAAGCCTCCACCAATCCGGACTTGGCCCCCGTGGTGGAGTATGGCCTATACCTTCCTCAGGGAAGAGACCCGTGCCCCTCGGTGGGGACATGATGGATTGATGACGATACTTCTTTTAATGAGTCAAATTGTTTTGTTACAGATCGCCCGCTACGAAGCTGAGAGTCCAGACGAGCTCGCGTTGGCTGAGGCGGCTCTGAGCTACGGCTACGAACTGCGCTCGCGCTCGCCCGAAGAGGTAAGATAAGATGAGCGTTGATGTGTTTTTTGTGCTATGAAATGTAACAAGCAAACAAATCATTATGTATATCACATGACCAGCTGTTGTAAGATGGTAAGGAAACTGGATGGTACAATGAATATAATGGTATTCTGTACCTAATGCTATTTCAGCGCAACGCTGCTGAAGTATTGAGATTTGATAATTTTTTTTAGACGAGTCATTCACTCATTCTTTACAACGATTTGTAAGAATGATTGTGCTTCTATGATTACTTTAGCATTAATGTATTAATATTATCGGAAAGTGCGAGCCTTAAGGCTGTCCTTACGCGGAGAATACTGTCTCGCTCGCACAATATAACATACCTATCGACGCGTTCATGCAACTGTCATTTTACATTGTCCTGTTCTCGGCCACCACCCTGTGATTGCCAGTAGGAGATGTAGGAGGCTAAAGGCCCCTCTACACAATGGCCCATTATGGGCGAGCACAGCCACGCACGATTGTGTAGAGAGCATAATCGCCTGTGAGTGGCCATCATCGCCTGTAATCGGGAGTAATCGGTGAGTTGTCGGTACATCAAGGGAATGCGTGCCGATGATCGTGATCGTGTCCACACAATCGTCCACTAATCTGTCGCACGGCTGAGGTGGAGTAAGAAGGAAATGCGTGGTATTGGTGGTTTTACGGTGAATAGTTAACATCCACCACCTTCTCTTCCTCCATCTGGCGTCTCTTCTCTTCCTCCATCTTCCTCCGTTTAGCGATCTTGCAATCTATATAACTCTTTGGCGGCGGAGGTCGATGTTGACCTGTTCTATGGTGGAATAACTGCGGTGAGATGTCTCCTAAAATCTCAAAATTGTTTTTCAACCATGTAAATTAGTTGCTACCCAGAAAATAATCGATTGGTTATACCCTCAGAATAAGAAGGATTTATTTCTTATACCTATTATTACCTATCTGTGGAAACTTTTAATGACTGTCTGTTTTTATATCTGCTTTGTAATATCATGTTTGCTTAGTCACTAGTTTTCCTAAATATTAAATAAATTAAAAAAATCTACTTTTCACGACCTTTTTTTGATGCACATTCCGATAGTGATCACTATGTACTCAACTTGTGTGGAGAGCAACCCATGATCGTGGCGGTGATGGGCACTTTTTTAATGGCCCATCATGGGCCATTGTGTAGAGGGGCCTTAATATGTGGTGTTCCCCACAGGTGGAGGTAGGCGTGCGGGGCGTGGTATCCCAGTGGCGCGTTCTTCGCGTCCAACAGTTCGACAGCGCGCGCAAGTGTATGAGCGTCGCGCTCCGAGGCCCGGGCCAGCAGGTGGGACACTTACCCTTACCCCCCGGGGCCTTACTTACCCTTACTACCGGTTCCCATACTTACCCTTACCGCCCGTGGCTTTACTTACATTTACTTTCTTTGGTCCTACTTACCCTTACTCCCCGTGACTTTGCTTATCCCTGCTTCCCGTAGCATTACTTACCCTTTTCCCCGGTGGCTTTACTTACCCTTACTCCCCGTGACTTTACTTATCCTTGCTTCCCGTGGCCTGTCTTGCCCGTAGGGACGATTTCCGAATTGAGAATTTTTCTAAGTAATTACTTAACTGTAGTGCTGTCTTGTCAAATTTCATTAGAAAAGAACGTTACTTAAGTATTTAGTAGAAATTCTCAATTCAGAAATCGGCCCTTACTCCCCGTGACCTTACCCTTTCTCCCCGTGGCCATACTTACCCATACTCACCCTTACTTCCCGTAGATATAATCGTGATTATAATAGTGATTAGACATTTCATATATTACTATCAAGAATACATTCTTGGTTTACAGGTATTATTTTGGTTTCGTACAATTTTTCCTTTTGATTTCGATTAGGTGACGGAGGGTCCATCAATCACACGAGATGACGAGGAGGTGAGGATAATAAGAACGCCATCCAGTAATGTTTCTGTGCATCAGAATACTTTCTGGTGAACGCCAGTGAAGTTAGCGTATCAGTATTAAGTCTTGCAAAGTTATTTGCTAGTGTATTGACTTGTATTTTGATCGTGTACTGAAACCCATTTAAGTAATTTATTAAGTTGTTATTTTATCATTCTATGGTCGTTTCATTCAACTTTGTGCACACGTAAGCACAGTATTGATAGAAGTCGGTAAAATGCGGGAACCAATAACGTCTTTTTAGTATTTATTTATGCTCGTCCTTAATGAGAAGAACAGAATACTTTCGTTTTTCACATTAAGTCAACATCTTCTTATTTCCTAAATTATCTTTTTTTTTACAAAAATATATACCCCCAGAAGATCAAAGCTGAATGAAACGAAATATAGCTAGCTATATTCTATTTACTGAAGCGAACGACTAAAGGTAAACAAAGACACAGCATCTCTCAAACTTACATCTCACTCAAAATAGCTCATGCACGCAGCTTTGCTTGCATCGTTGTACTATTATGTATTCTGTGGCATCGTATACATCGGTTTGGCAGAATCAGCGTTGGGTCCGGCTCGCTCGCCCATATTTTCCGTTTCGTAATAACAAACACAAAAGTATAAAACAACTGGACGATGGACCAAAAAACTTTACCAATACCTTATTTACAATGATGAACAGACTAAAGATAAGTTACCTATTTTATTTTCTTTAGTCGCGCTCCCATCAACAACAACGTCAATCGTACTTTTTTTTGCCTTTAATTAAAAAAGAGGTTCGTAGTCAGCTCTCCATACTTCTTCCTACACTTCGCGTAGCCCATTAGCATAAAATAGTCGATCATAATCGGCCTTTAAACAAAAGTCCGTCATCTTTCCTAGTTGCGAACATATTTGGCAGCAGTAGGATCGCTTTTATTTGAGGACCACTGAAATTTTGGTATTTTTTGGGGCATAGATCTCAAATGGTATTTTCATAATAAAATAAAATATTACTTAAATAAACTGCAAGTGGGGGATAAATCAGGTAATAACAGTGTTATTGTGTTAATTGGTTAATAGTATTTATTAGGCATATCGTTTTGTATAACTTTGCTAAATATTATGCAGTGTTATAAATGTGGGATATTGAAAAACCAAATTTTTGACATGTTGACACTTAGTCGTTCGCTTCAAAAAATAGACTGTAGACTGATCAACCTTTGAAACGTTCGTCATTATCTTTATATTAGACCTACTTAGTAATTCTGCATTGAGTAGACCTTCCATGCAAGAAATCCCTTGTATTTTATCTACCTTCATAAAACTAAGTGACTGTTTGATTGTCTTTTAGCTGAAAGGAATGCATTAAGGTTTTATAGAAAAAAAAAAACCCTGTATCACTGTAAGACCTTAGCTCCCTCACTGAGAATGCTCTACTGATTGCATTCCACGCACGAATCACATTCACGTAGTTCTTAAGAAAACGTTAGCAATTTGTACTCTCAATCGCAACGCTTGCCACGCAATAACCATCTCTGTACCTCTATGAATAAAACCGCTTCTCGCCCAACAGGTCATCCTGTACGCGAAAGGCGCCGACTCGACGATCTTCGGCGCGCTAACCCCGCTACGTGCCGGCACGCCCGAGGCGGCCGCTCTGGCGAGGACCCAGCAACTGGTCTCAGAGTACTCGCGCGCGGGTCTTCGTACGCTGGTCATGGCTAAGCGGACGCTTACCCTAACAGCTTGGGAGGAATGGCTCGCGGCCCACGCGCGGGCTATGGAGCCCGGGGACGGTATGTTGAGCTCTTTATGGCTGTGGAAATTCTTGTGGTTGTTTTGAGTGTTAAAACAGCAATGATAATGATAATGGGCAGATAATGTTGTGCCCACCTGTAATTGGCTAACATACTAGATTAGATCCTGTAATAAGCTTTAATGTAATACTTGTATGTTACCTGTCGGTGTGCCTTAAATAAATAAATAGATAAAAACAAAAGTAGATCGGCTTCGGCTATGTTAGCTTACAAGTGCGCGTTCGGTGTATTTCTTGTAGCAATCTGCAACTAGTAAGTTGTTATAAAGAGAGAGAAGGGAAAGAGGGGGAGGAAGCCAGATATACTCTTTCGGCAAAAAACCAAGTGAACCCGGAATTAACTTAAGTGTATTACAATATTCATTTGTATTTTACGCAGTACGCAAAACGTGGGCCCAGTTCTAGTGATTGGTGCCTCTGCCTACCCCCTCGGGGATAACGGGCATGAGTTTATTTATTATTTTTTTCTTTTACATGAGACTATCCCTGTCTAAGGCGAGCGTTGCCCCTGATTGGTCAGATTCTCGCTTGCTATCCGTTGTGTTACTTCTGATAGTTCAAGAATTTTCAATTCAGACATTCTCATTCTATTCTAAAAGAATAGTCTAAGAATATGTCTCGTATATCAAAGTGAAGAGAGGAAAAATGGTGAGGCGACGGCCAAACTCCAACAGTGGAGAGGCTCTAAAGAAGAAATGAGCTGATGTTTGAATTCACTTTTCAGAGTTCTGCACCCACAGTATACATGACGATAGGAAATTGTAAAAAAGAGGAGGATAGTTAAAAACCAACAAACATTTACATACAGGCACATACATTGCTTCTGGCCCCACACTAGGATACCCTGTGCCGTGGGAACCAGAAACGGTAAAGTTTTAATTATACTTGCGGCAAGATCGTATCCCAATGTCAAACATTACGCTCTCTCTGAGCGTGCTAACGGATACTATCACAAAGCGTATGCCGTTCTTTGTCTCTCTCTCTCTCTCTCTATCTATCTATCTCTCTCTCCTCTCTCTCTCTCTATCTATCTCTATCTCTATCGCTCTCTCTCCATCTCTCTCTCTCACTCTCTTTTCTCGTAAAGCCTTGTAAAATCCCAATCCCAGTTCATTATACTAAAATGCACCTTCAGTAAAGCAAACGTCGTCTCACCAGGCCGCGACCGCCGCATCCGCGAGTCCCTCAACCGACTCGAGAGCTCCCTGACTCTAGTCGGGGCGACGGGCGTGGAAGACCGGCTCCAAGAAAACGTGCCCCATACCATCCGGGCACTGCTCGACGCCGGGATCGTCGTCTGGGTGCTCACCGGGGATAAGCCCGAGACGGCGATCAATATCGCCTACTCGGCGGCGCTGTTCTCGCAGCAGGATCGGCTGCTTCATCTCATGTCGCGGGATAAGGTGAGCTACGAGAGCTTTGAGCTTTTACGGCCTTATTAATAAATAAGTTATAAAATAAAATAAATAAATAAACTCACGCCCGTTATCCCCGAAGGGGTAGGCAGAGGCACCAGTCTCTAGAACTGGACCCACGTTTTGCCGAGTTTATTAGGTCCCAAACGTGACAAGTGGCAAGCCTGTCGCCGTTATCCGGGCACAATTTATCAGCGAATGGTGTTGCTGTACAAACAAATGTACGTAACTAAAAGTCATTGGTACATGCGTGGTTCGAACCCAGACCCTCATGATCGAGAAGCAAGGGTCAACCCCACTACGCCACCACTATAAATAAGTTATAACCTCTGAATACCTATTTGACGTATATCAATTTATACTGGTTTATTCGCATTTAGCGTACACATAACCAGTTAGTCAGACCTCGCGTAACGGCTGTATACACAGCCCATAAACTTTATTAATAAGGCCGTTATAGTGTACGGGCTAGCACCGTACATCTTTCTAGGTCGCCGTATCGCAGCTCACGGGCCTTGCTGCCTGCGCCAGACAGTTGGCTTTTGCCTCTCATTAACATCGAACATGTAACTGTGCACAGTAAGAAATAAAACATCATGAAGACCTAACATCTACAATCTACTTTCTTCATCCACCACCGCCCTCCAACCTACAACATCTTCTGAGCGACAGAGTTGAGTTGCACACGCTCGCCTCTGCTCGTACATATAGTTGGACGTAGTTTTGCAAAAAGGATCCAACCCACAACATGGTAATAATTGAGTGAAATGTACCAAAGTGATCACTGTGCTCTATATTTTAAGAATCAAAAACTTTCATAGCGATCCTATGAGTATACGCAAAGTTATGGCCCATGGTAGTCAACCCAAATGTATTAGTCAGCTTTGAAGTGAGTTTTGAGGTATTTGAGTTATACCTCAAAACTCACTTTGTGTGGGTCGGATCCTTTTTGCAAAACTACGTCCAATTATAGTAGATATGCCACTCGCTGACCGTGAAGGAAAACGTCGTGATGAAACCTGAGTTTCTTTGCTAATCACGTACCTCAGCGCTTGAAATCGCCAATGGTGATTAATAAGCCCATTATTGTCTCTGATAAACGGCCTGTGCCGTACAGTGGGACATGAACAGACTGTTTGCTTACAGGCCTTGGTATGATCGTGGTATTGCTGATTTTAAATGCCATTCCAAAGAAAAAAATAAAGTTCTCATCGAAAAACAAGTGAAGCCCGTATGTCGGCGTCTGACAGACGCCATTTTGTGTTTTCGTCGCGAGTTGCTCCGCCCGCTCGAGGTTTTTAGATTATTTCGAAAGGAAGCGGATAGTATTTGTTTATGTGTTATATATCAAATTACTGGGAAAAGTGTGTAGATTATGTTTCAAATAATAGTTTTGTTGTATTTGATGGAAAATCAAATGAAAAAAGCCTCGAACTTTTAGTGCCGCGTCAGGCGTTTCGGCTCCGCCCGCTGGAGGTTTATAAGTTATTTCGAGAGTTAAGATAAGATATTTATTGAGCTTTCTTGTTGTACATGAGATGTCTTAAATGGTAGAAGTAAATAGTAGAGGAAAGCAGATAGTATTTGTTTTGTGTTATACATCAAATTACTGGGAAAAGTGTGTAGATTAGGTTTCAAATAATAGTTTTGTTGTATTTCATGGAAAATAAAGTGAAAACTAGCCTCGAACTTTCTGCAAAGGTTGCGCGGCCCGTGATGGCATTTATCTCTTCGTCATTTATAGCTTTATTTTGGTGATTTATATTAAAAAATAGATTAAAATAGTTATAAATAATATGCAAATCATATTATAAGTGTTAGTTCAGTGCTAGTGAAAAGTGCAAGTGAAAAAAATGAAAAAAAGTTCAAAGTGGTAAAGGATGGTGTGGATAGTGGAAATTCACCTCGTCATTTGGAAAACAGGTAAGTTTTTTATGATAAAATATATAATAATTGGATAGGAAATTTTATGCAGATTCTAGATATATATAACACTTATTGAATAATTATGTAGTACTTTCTCTAATTTGAGAAATGCGGAGCGGCGTCCCATAAAAAATTTAAAAAAATATGGCAGCGCGTCAGCGCGGCGACGCGCCTCGCCGGACGGGTTAAGTGAACTTTTCGCATTCGTATTAGAGTTCAAAATTAATGATGTGCCTATGTTGTATCTAGACGGGGCATTAGTCAAAACGAACTGTTTTACAGTGATTTTTTGGTAGCTTAGATACCAAAAAATCTTTGATATTCGCAGTTCTGCTCTTTAAGATACTCTATAACACTGTTAATTAAAGTATGAGCGAGTGACAAATAGTTATTTATTCATTCTTTAACTCCTCAGACCTGACTTTGAAAATAACAATATAAAACCATTGTTATTTTCATTGTAAGGACGGTGCTATACCAATTACACTCCAATCGAACGCAAATAAACGCCACTTCAGGAGGGCTACTCACTTTAATAATGCAATGTCTTGAACACACCAAGCCAAGCAAGCTCAGTTCTTTCAAATAAATAAATATGACCATAATTCATTAAATTTAATTCCAAATTCCAAGTGTTATCAAGGTATGTAAGAGAACGCTAGATGATGTTTGATAGGCAGTGCTCAGTTATAATATTGTAACACTTTGGTGTAATTACTGTTATGTTGCCATATCTATGTAAGTAAACACTTTTTGGAAATCCATGGAGGAGGCCTATGTCCGTCATATCAGTGGACTTCTTGTGGCTGAATGATGATGATGATGAAACAAATAAATTATTCCCACAGGACCACGCAGAAATAACGATCAAGACCTACCTAGAATCCATAATCGGCGAAGGCAGCCGCTCTCTCGTTGTGGACGGTCGGACGCTCACGTATATATTGGACAGGCGGTCCGGTCTAGTCGCGCCTTTCTTGTCGCTCGCCCGACGCTGTTCCGCAGTATTGTGTTGTCGCGCTACACCGCTGCAAAAGGCTTATATTGTTAAGGTGAGCTCGCTAGTGTACGAACTTAGTATAGACAGCGGGGTCAATAGGTGTGGTCGATGGACGAACGCTGACATACACATTGGACAGGTGATCCGGTCCGGTCTGGTCGCGCCTTTCCTGTCGCTCGCACGTCGCTCCATTTTCAATTATAATTTTCAAAAATGCCTCAATTTCTTAAGTGCCCCCTTATTATCAATATATTGCAGAGATCCAGGTACCCATTCACGCAATGTCATCTGAGAGGACCTAATTGCTCAGTTTAGCGAGCTATTGGTTATCCTTGATTGTACTCGTAACTGTTGATTCATGGACCAATATTTAGCTATTCAATCGCTCGGTAGTCCATGCCCATAAGTGCCCTGTCTCTACCAATCAAGCCGTTCTTTATAGTGACATACATTTTCTATACTTTTATTCTGACTGTGTTTATTTGCAGGCGGTGAAAGAGGAGCTCGGAGTGACCACGTTGGCGATCGGAGACGGCGCCAACGACGTCTCAATGATACAGACGGCAGACGTCGGTATTGGTAAGGAAACGCTCAAAAGTTTTGCTTAGCAGTTGCCAAGTTTTTTTAAGTGAAAACTTCGCCTAGGCATGCCTTGAGCTTTATCAGAACACTGAAAGAAGCTGAGTAGTCTTGCTCAGACGTCAAATTATGCGCACCAAATCTTTTCGAATCCAGACTTTTGTGAGAGCAATCAATACGAATGAATGAATGATTTGTTTTTTTCATCATTATCATCATCATCATCATCATCATCAACCCATTATGAGGGGCACGGGTCTCTTCCATGAGGAAGGTATAGGCCATTCTCCACCACGGGGGCCTAGTCCGGATTGGTGGAGGCTTGTAAGACTTGTGGCTGGTCTTACTGGCAGAAGTTTTCAAGCCGCCCTAAGGCCTCTGACTTGGCTTAACGACTGCCATCTATCGACGGCAGCCGGCATCAACTGCTTAACTACCCTATTACTAAGACTCCATTTTCCGTCTATCTGTATGTCTTTCACCAGGTTGTATCTCATTAACCGTGTTATCTAAACAGTTAAAATTTTCACACATGATGTATTTCTTTTACCTCTATAAAACCAAATAAAATAAATACAATCGTGATTTATTTACCGTTTTTTGCTCAATATTATTAACGGCGACAGGTAGACGCTTAAATATTCGCAGAATATTTAGTTGTATATTGACTTTAAGAGTAGATAATCAAATTAAAATAACATTGATTCCTGGTGTGGATACAATAAAGAATATTCTATCTATTGATGTTTAAGGGGTGCAACAAAAATAGATTTTTTCGAGATTGATGTCTCATACAACAAACTAGATTTTTTGCCGTTTTTTTTCTCGATATTAATGTAGTGTTTAATGTTGTATAGATAATGGTACGGAAACCCTTCACGAGCGACTTCGCCTTGCTCTTGTCCGGTTTTTTTTCTCTAATTCTCCCTTCGCTTGCAGGTCTCTCGGGCCAGGAAGGGCGGCAAGCGGTAATGGCCTCTGACTTCGCGCTCTCAAGGTTCAAATTCGTGGAGCGACTGCTGCTGGTGCACGGACACTGGAGCTACGACCGACTGGCGCGGATGATCGTCTACTTCTTTGTTAAAAACGCCGTAAGTTATAAATAAAAATACTTTTATAAAAAAAATAACAAATTTGTACTTACCTAATGACGTACCCCATCAAAATCAAAATCATCAACGCACTTGAGTGAATGCTGCTTTACTTTGTTGGTCTAGCGGTGACGGACTTGACTAGCCTTCAACCTATTCTCAGATCAACCATTTATATAAATATTTAGATGACATAAATTGGTTTCGAAATTGAGAATTTCGCCACAGAATACATAATAGTGCAAGTACAGAAGATTCACTCCGCAAAATCAATTAAAGAAAAAGGGACTCCAGCAGCGATACAATTAGGTCCAATTCAGATCGCACGGCGCTAAAAAAGCTACGTTGTATTAACCTCATTCCCCTCTCTTTCTACCGCGTAACTCTTACCTCTGGCGCCTGAATTCCTACCTATTCGCCACTCCGGAGTGGTCGCCGCATGTACTACGCGCTCGATACCGACACGCGTAGTGAAACAGACCTGATTTCGCTAAGTAACTACTCAGCTGTAGCGCTGCCTCGTCCAAAATCTTAGAAAAGAACGTGACAGACTGTTACTATTAAGTATTTACTTAGTGAAATTCAGAAACTGGCCCCAAATGTCTGGTGTTAAACAGTACATTAATATTAAATGTATTCAGAAAATTGTATCTAGTGTTCAACACGTCCATGGGTAAGAATTTTTAAGATTGAAAGTTTTTAATTAAGCTAAAACTGTTTTGAAAAGTATAATGTTTCTTTGTTAGCTTCATCTCCACATAATCTATTAATAGTTAAAATAACAAACTTGACGTTCATAAAGTGAACATTTTGTTTTTACTGTGAATTAATATATTTGAAATTGAATTTTGAATTTTTACACAAGTTGAATGAAGCCATTTCAGAGGAGTTTGTTAACACTGTGATACGACAGATTTTTATACATTACATTGTTTTCTTTTGCCCCCAGACCTTCGTGTTCCTAGTGTTCTGGTTCCAGTTCTTCAACGGATTCTCCTCCTCCGTGATGATCGACCAGCTCCAACTAATGGCGTACAATCTTGTGTTCACCGCGTGCCCGCCTTTTGTACTGGGTATGTTGAGATTAGTGTATTTGGTACCATATCGCGGGCTTCATATCATAGGGGCGTATGCCCAAAAATGCATTTTTTTTATTATGTCATTCGATTCCTATTTGGAGTTGGCATCTTCTGTAATTTTTTTCTTATTTTTTGAACATTTATATTTTCAGTTATTGATTAAAAATCTAAAGGCGTATCTATTATAACAACGACTTTTTGCTGAAACAGAAAGGCGCATAGTGGCAGCAGTAACAATCATGTTCATTCTGATCTCACATTGATAATATAATCATATTTGTAATACCTTACAATAAATACCCAAGACGTCTATCATGTTTTACTTTTACTATTTTCTCTCTTAAATAATTTACAACATATTCTCACAGCTGTATAAAATGTTCTTAAAGTGGCCCAAGTCAAATATTTGTGCCGAATCATACGGACGTATAAAATTTGAAAAATATGAAAATAATAATATTTTGGGACGAATGTTACTGTGAGATGAATGTAGATAAAACATTATATTACCAGAGGCCTTCGTGATGGTATAAGTTATCAAAATAAAAAGTGATTTTATAGGCCTATTTTTCGTATGTACTTTATGATCATAATAAGACTAAATTGAGTGATTTTTGACAAGTCTATGGGCGTAAATACCAGAAACTGATCTTGGAGCTTAGATAGATAATAATGATGTTAGGGCACAAATCAAAGTCGCCTTGTTAAGCTGTATGCCAAGTTTTAGCACGATAACTTCATTACGTACGATGTTATTAAGTTTTTTGTCTCTCCTGAAAAGTAGGTGTTTGGGCATACGCCCCTATGATATGAAGCCCGCGATATGTATCTTTTACTAAATTTCATAAAAAAAATGTTGACTTAATAAACGTCAAAGTAAGTCAGAGACTACCAACCGACGACGCGAGCTCCGTCTCAACTCATCATGATTCATCATCATCATCAGGCTATATTAGTCCACTGCTAGACATAACCCTCCCCTAATAAGCGCCATAGCGACCTGTCTTCGGCTTGCCGCATCCAGCATCTGCCTGCAGTTTTTCGCAGATCGTCATCCTACCGTCATAATTAAGCTCTGCGAATCAGAGCGAAGCCTGGTCGGACTCTTCAAACATCAAGTAAGTGTGTCCGGAATAAAGTTAATAGTTAAGTTTCAGGTAAAAAAAAGTTAATAATTGTCTAGTGCTTACGAAATATTTAGTTAAAAAATTTCAAATGAGTTTCCAATTACATAATACAAGTAGACTATGAGGAAAAGAATCTATCAGCTAATTCCAGCAATTCCATCCCAGGCGTGTACGACCGCGTAGCGCCGGCTTCGCTTCTACTGGAAAGGCCGGGTCTATACTCGGCCTCGCGTCGCGGCCTCGTCTACCGCGCGCACACCTACTGGCTGGTACTAGTCGAGTCCGTTTACATCAGCGTGGCGATATTCTTCACGAACGCCGCTGCCTTCTGGGACTCGACCGCCGACTTACACTTGTTCGGAGTCAGTTGCATGACTTGCTGCCTTGTCGTCATGGTCGCATACTGCGCCATCGAGACCAGGAGCTGGGTGAGTGTTTGGGGAGAAGGGGTAGAGTGTTTGAGGTTAGAGAGTCGGCCTGGTATGCTGGAATGTCATAGAGGAGAGAGTCGGTCTGGGATGCTGGAATGTCATAAGAGAGACAGAGAGAGAGAGAGAGAGGGGCGGATTGCAGCTCTGGATTGTCATGGAGGAGAGAGTGGGCCTTCGGTGCTAGATGTCATAAGGGAGAGACAGCCTGCAGCGCTAGAATGTTTTAGGAGAGAGATTAGGCCTACGGCGCTGGAATGCGGCGCCTAAGGTGTGGGGTCAGAAGCAATGTACGTGTCAATATGTAAATGTTTATGCGGTGGTGGAATGTCATAGGTGAGAGAGTGGAGAGAGTGGTAGGAGAGAAAATCAACATGCGGCACTGGAATTTTGTAGAAATGAGAGTCTGCCTGCGGCGCTGGAATGTCATAGGAGAGAGTCTGCCTGCTGCGCCGGATTGTCATAGGAGAGCGAGTCTGCCTGCATTGATAATGCAGAATGTACGTAGGCAGACGGACAGCGAAAACCTAATAACCCGCACTCGTAAACTAACCTTACCACTCTCCCTTCCAGACGATAATCCACGTGCTGGCGCTCGTCGGTTCCATCGGTTCGTTCTTTGTCCTAACGCTGCTGTACCAGTCTGTTTGTGTGGTTTGCATGGGTGCGCCCTCCACTTTCCTCACACTGCGGAATACACTGCCGCACCCCGTGTACTGGCTGACTATCGTCCTGTCGTCTGTCATCGCGCTGGGACCCAGGTGAGTGTCAAAACAAAGCCAGAAACCACACAATGCATATGCCAACTCTGAGACCTACACACAACACAAAATTTGTACAAACAATACCGTATTTGACACTATCAACAATAAATTATTTGAGATGCTCGATTAAAACAAAAATTACAAAATGATTCGGAAAATGTATTCTTTTAATCATTTACTAGTTATTACAATTTTTAAATAGATGAAACATGAAAAGAGTGCTTTGAATTGTGACGTCACAAGCAAGTATTTTCATACAAAATTCCGTTTTAAAAGTAACTCATTGGACATTTTATCAAATACCCAATTATGCAAACATCTCATCACAGTCCTCTTTTCTTTCATCGCGTGTTGGTCCAGGTGAGAGTCAAAGTATATTTGATCAAAATCAAAGACTCTTAGATATATGATAGTCTAGAAGCAAGTCATTTAGAAATATTAAAGTGATTTCTAAGTTCTATACTAGGATTTACGTATATTTTAAGAGTTAGGCCTATTTCTAAAAAAAAATATTTTCTTTTAAATTTAAACTGTTTATTTCAGAGAAAAACCAAAAGTATAAAATATTATTTTCTAGATCTGGAAGCTAAATCTCCCATATGAGATTATAGTGCTTATAGTGCTCGACGAGCGACTTAAAAAAATACATGAAAGTTTGTGGTGGTCAGCCGCAGAGCCACCACCATAGAATCTGATCATTTACCTATAATCTTAAAAGGATGTACGTCAAAGGAACATAACGTACTTATGCCGTTATCGGCTGTACGTGCCTTACCGTGAATCCCGGCTGGGGACAAAAAATACCCATATCTTGGATGTTTACATGTTTGTGACGTCGCTGTTTCTGGTTCCCAAGACACAGGGTAAATGTAAATGTTATTTTCTTAGAAAGCGCCTAGTTATTATATGTTAGCAATTTTTTTCTATACTATCGTTTACGAGAAAGCATTTCAATTAAATTAAAAACAATTTAGAGCGTTGTTCAGTGCAGTACTGTTGATACATTACTTTTAGAACTTAAAAAAAAAAGTTATAAAAAACGATCTGGGGCATATAAGCCAAGTTTCTCTTTCTCGTGCGTCTATTATTACTTTCAAATTTTCCTATAATCTTTATGGCATTAAAGGCAAAGCCTCTCCAATCTAAGTCAGACACAAGTTCCACATAACGTTACGTACGGGTCGGGCGGCAGGTTGGCGTGGCACGCGGTCCGCAACACGTTGTTCCCGCCGGCGCTTGGCCGGGCCGTGCTGGCGCGCCGCACCCGACCGCGCACGCGACTGCCTTACGCAGCGCACTACCACACCACTACCGCCTCCGCGCACGTCTACCGGTGAGTCTGGCGGCTCTACCGCCTCCGCGCACGTCTACCGGTGAGTCTGGCGGCTCTACCGCCTCCGCGCACGTCTACCGGTGAGTCTGGCGGCTCTACCGCCTCCGCGCACGTCTACCGGTGAGTCTGGCGGCTCTACCGCCTCCGCGCACGTCTACCGGTGAGTCTGGCGGCTCTACCGCCTCCGCGCACGTCTACCGGTGAGTCTGGCGGCTCTACCGCCTCCGCGCACGTCTACCGGTGAGTCTGGCGGCTCTACCGCCTCCGCGCACGTCTACCGGTGAGTCTGGCGGCTCTACCGCCTCCGCGCACGTCTACCGGTGAGTCTGGCGGCTCTACCGCCTCCGCGCACGTCTACCGGTGAGTCTGGCGGCTCTACCGCCTCCGCGCACGTCTACCGGTGAGTCTGGCGGCTCTACCGCCTCCGCGCACGTCTACCGGTGAGTCTGGCGGCTCTACCGCCTCCGCGCACGTCTACCGGTGAGTCTGGCGGCTCTACCGCCTCCGCGCACGTCTACCGGTGAGTCTGGCGGCTCTACCGCCTCCGCGCACGTCTACCGGTGAGTCTGGCGGCTCTACCGCCTCCGCGCACGTCTACCGGTGAGTCTGGCGGCTCTACCGCCTCCGCGCACGTCTACCGGTGAGTCTGGCGGCTCTACCGCCTCCGCGCACGTCTACCGGTGAGTCTGGCGGCTCTACCGCCTCCGCGCACGTCTACCGGTGAGTCTGGCGGCTCTACCGCCTCCGCGCACGTCTACCGGTGAGTCTGGCGGCTCTACCGCCTCCGCGCACGTCTACCGGTGAGTCTAACAGCACTACCGCCTCCGCGCACGTCTACCGGTGAGTCTGGCGGCTCTACCGCCTCCGCGCACGTCTACCGGTGAGTCTGGCGGCTCTACCGCCTCCGCGCACGTCTACCGGTGAGTCTGGCGGCTCTACCGCCTCCGCGCACGTCTACCGGTGAGTCTGGCGGCTCTACCGCCTCCGCGCACGTCTACCGGTGAGTCTAACAGCACTACCGCCTCCGCGCACGTCTACCGGTGAGTCTGGCGGCTCTACCGCCTCCGCGCACGTCTACCGGTGAGTCTAACAGCACTACCGCCTCCGCGCACGTCTACCGGTGAGTCTGGCGGCTCTACCGCCTCCGCGCACGTCTACCGGTGAGTCTGGCGGCTCTACCGCCTCCGCGCACGTCTACCGGTGAGTCTGGCGGCTCTACCGCCTCCGCGCACGTCTACCGGTGAGTTTGGCAGCGCTACCGCCTTCGCGCACGTCTACCGGTGAGTCTGGCGGCACTACCGCCTCCGCGCACGTCTACCGGTGAGTCTAACAGCGCTACCGCCTCCGCGCACGTCTACCGGTGAGTCTGGCAGCACTACCGCCTCCGCGAACGTCTACCGGTGAGTTTGGCAGCGCTACCGCCTTCGCGCACGTCTACCGGTGAGTCTGGCGGCACTACCGCCTCCGCGCACGTCTACCGGTGAGTCTAACAGCGCTACCGCCTCCGCGCACGTCTACCGGTGAGTCTAACAGCGCTACCGCCTCCGCGCACGTCTACCGGTGAGTCTAACAGCACTACCGCCTCCGCGCACGTTTACCGGTGAGTCTGGCAGCACTACCGCCTCCGCGCACGTCTACCGGTGAGTTTGGCAGCGCTACCGCCTCCGCGCACGTCTACCGGTGAGTCTGGCGGCTCTACCGCCTCCGCGCACGTCTACCGGTGAGTCTGGCGGCTCTACCGCCTCCGCGCACGTCTACCGGTGAGTCTGGCGGCTCTACCGCCTCCGCGCACGTCTACCGGTGAGTCTGGCAGCACTACCGCCTGCGCGCACGTCTACCGGTGAGTCTAACAGCGCTACCGCCTCCGCGCACGTCTACCGGTGAGTCTGGCAGCACTACCGCCTCCGCGAACGTCTACCGGTGAGTTTGGCAGCGCTACCGCCTTCGCGCACGTCTACCGGTGAGTCTGGCGGCACTACCGCCTCCGCGCACGTCTACCGGTGAGTCTAACAGCGCTACCGCCTCCGCGCACGTCTACCGGTGAGTCTAACAGCGCTACCGCCTCCGCGCACGTCTACCGGTGAGTCTAACAGCACTACCGCCTCCGCGCACGTTTACCGGTGAGTCTGGCAGCACTACCGCCTCCGCGCACGTCTACCGGTGAGTTTGGCAGCGCTACCGCCTCCGCGCACGTCTACCGGTGAGTCTGGCGGCTCTACCGCCTCCGCGCACGTCTACCGGTGAGTCTGGCGGCTCTACCGCCTCCGCGCACGTCTACCGGTGAGTCTGGCGGCTCTACCGCCTCCGCGCACGTCTACCGGTGAGTCTGGCAGCACTACCGCCTGCGCGCACGTCTACCGGTGAGTCTGGCGGCACTACCGCCTCCGCGCACGTCTACCGGTGAGTCTGGCGGCTCTACCGCCTCCGCGCACGTCTACCGGTGAGTCTGGCGGCTCTACCGCCTCCGCGCACGTCTACCGGTGAGTCTGGCGGCTCTACCGCCTCCGCGCACGTCTACCGGTGAGTCTAACAGCACTACCGCCTCCGCGCACGTCTACCGGTGAGTCTAACAGCACTACCGCCTCCGCGCACGTCTACCGGTGAGTCTAACAGCACTACCGCCTCCGCGCACGTCTACCGCTGAGTCTAACAGCACTACCGCCTCCGCGCACGTCTACCGGTGAGTTTGGCAGCGCTACCGCCTCCGCGCACGTCTACCGGTGAGTCTGGCGGCTCTACCGCCTCCGCGCACGTCTACCGGTGAGTCTGGCGGCTCTACCGCCTCCGCGCACGTCTACCGGTGAGTCTGGCGGCTCTACCGCCTCCGCGCACGTCTACCGGTGAGTCTGGCAGCACTACCGCCTGCGCGCACGTCTACCGGTGAGTCTGGCGGCACTACCGCCTCCGCGCACGTCTACCGGTGAGTCTGGCAGCACTACCGCCTCCGCGCACGTCTACCGGTGAGTCTGGCAGCACTACCGCCTCCGCGCACGTCTACCGGTGAGTTTGGCAGCGCTACCGCCTCCGCGCACGTCTACCGGTGAGTCTGGCGGCTCTACCGCCTCCGCGCACGTCTTCCGGTGAGTCTCTGTCTGTCCGTCTGTCCGCACAAACCTGCGGTGCCTTACCACTGCAGACGAAGCTCTTTTCCTCTGACCACATACATGTTCTGTTATTAGCTGCGCACTGCCAGTCTATAAGTAAGTCTCTCTTTCTGTCTCTCTCACTATCCCTCGTTCTCTTAGTGAATTTTGAACGAAGGGTGAGAGAGCACATCAGTCTAGCGCAGCGGCGCAATGATTCGTATATCGTCGGTTATACTTCAACACCGCGAACATGCATTACACAACTTTGCAGGAGACGAAAAATTTCATAATTTCTTTTCTTGAATGAAATAAATGACAATACAAAAATAGATTACGTTTTTAATCTGACTGTCGGAAAACTGAAAATACCGTTTTCGATAAAATTCGATGAAAATTTCATCGGAAACGGTGTTTTCAGTTTTTCATTTCATTGCATCATGTAAAAATAGGATGGTTTTATTAGTCTCTAGACGACGATTTTTTTTTTTTTTTCAATTCTGTTAATCGCCAACTTCTTCCCTCAGATCGACCGACGAGGACGCCTATCAGAAGACGAACGTCACCGCGATCACGTGACAATGACGGGCGACTCGCCACTCCTCCACAAGAGTTCCTATTCCCGGGTGTACTCCGTACGAGCGTCGTCACGACATGTCCGGCTTGACAGCGGTATGCTATGACAGAGGCCCAATGGTGCCTATTGGCGAGTGTATCCGCGACAATGTTCGACTCCATACGGGAACCGAAAAGATTCGTGCGATATGCTAGCGCCAGACAGGAGCCTGCGAGTGTCTATTAGTGAATCCACTCGTGTTGATCTCCGCAAGTATTAGCCTACATTGTGCTGACGATGGTTCCGCAAAGGGATTACGGTGTAGGGGGCCAAAGGTGCTAACGCTGTGTGACTGTGAACGGATCACCGCTGTATATTACCTCGAACCGATTCAACTCAGGCTGTGATCTGTTAGAACTATTGTGTACTAAAACGTATAGTTATTTTATGTGCTTTTTTTACTAAATGATATATAAAAATGCGGGACCAACGCGTTGACTTCGCGAACGTCGTAGTCTGTTTGTCTTGGGCGCTGAACTGTTCGCTTAATCAAATAATATTGACTGACCTATAGACTAACTGAACTGCGTACTTTAAATCTGTCGACATGATTTTCATTTAGTAGTACCTAACTAAATGAAAATCATGTTTATATTGTAACTTTCCTATTCATGTTCCATTCCAGTATGAACAAAATCGACGTTTATAGATTTATTACCAATCACAATAATTTCTGTAAGGTCTGTTTTCGAATACGATAATTAGTTTACACATTTGCAGTCAGGTTTTTGTATCATGATCCTAGGTGGTCTCTTTATAGCAACAAACCTATAGCAGTACAATAGCTAGAATATTGTGTCACGCCCGAGTGCAAAGAACGAACGCTGATAGATCTGCCAATACTTTTTAATTATAGTCACAACGCCTCTGTAAACGAACCATCTGTATAGAAGCTTGCTAAGGACAGAAACTGATGTGACTTGAGTGTCTGTCCATTCTCACGTGTTAAATCTCTAGACGATTCGTTTACTGAAAACGGGCAATAGATGTAGTTGATAGACGGAGTTAAGTATTTTGACAATCGTAAGGCTGACTGCATGGTTACCTGCCACCAATCTTGTATTTTGTGCACTTGGAACCATAAAAAAATCAGATATAAGTTATACGTTAGCCCTAATTAAAAACGCACATGTTCGTATTGACATTGTACAGAGCCAGTTCTGAATAGAAAATTTCGCTAACTACTTAACTGTAGTGCTGTCTCGTAAAATTTCTCATAAAAGAGCGTGACAGAACGTTACTTAAGTATTTTCTTAGTGAATTTCTCAATTTATAATACTACTGATAATAGGGAATGGATGAAAATATCAGAAGTGCTTGATATTTTTTTCGGTGATAGGAATAACCTTCCTCAACGCGAGAAAAAAGTTTCAATTTTTTTGGCTTCGTAGTTAATTTTTAAATAATCTTAATATTTTTCCATTCGTAGTTCTGGGCTCAGTACGGCTTTTAACAGACATATTCCTTGGTCCGCTACGTATTAAAAAAAAATCTGTGGTGACATTGACAGCTTTTCAAGGTGGATTTTTTTTTCATACGTAGCGGACTAAGGAATATGTCTGATATGCCGTACTAAGCCCAGAACGACGAATGGAAAAATATTAAGTATATTTAAAAATTAACTATGGGGCCAAAAAAATTTAAACTTTTTTCCCGCGTTAAGGAAGGTTATTCCTATCACCAAAAAAAATATCAAGCACTTCTGATATTTTCATCCATTCCCTATTACTTACTTGCTTAATTCTAAATTTTTAACGGATTTTGTTAAAAAGTAAAAAAAAATACTACTATTTTGATAAGATCGATCTATTAATCAGAAACTGTCTGGGGTATGCTTGACAATATTTAGCAAAATTCACAGTTCATCACGACAGTCGACAGCACGTCAACCTTCACATTTTAGTTGCAAAATCGCCCGTAATGCAACGGGGTAGAGTGCATGGGTGTATAGGATGATGTGCTGTCGACTGTGCCTTGCGTAGCAGATTCTTCCTACTTTTAATCTGTGAATTGTAGTTCAACGAAATTGCCCACTGGAGACCCTTTGACAATGCAACGTGACTTTAAACTTAATGCGCTCAGCCTTACTGCGTCGAACCGCCGCGGCACGACAGAGCGACACATGTTTTTATTACGTATTTACGTAGTAAAATAAAGCTGGAAAGCACTAGTCGATGCAGGGGACGATAAAAACGTCTATCCCAGTTCCGTGCCGTGTAGGTTGATTATATTTTATACGACAGCAGAGTATGTAGAGGCTTAGCGCCACGTCAGAGCCAATTGACGTCGGCTGTATTCTTGGGTCAGTATTTGATATCGCCCTAGAGCACGTGTGTTCATTTATTTTGACATTAGTTACATGGTTTCACATCGCATTATGCTTAGTACTGTTGGTTTTGGCCAGTAAGCGCAGTGGCGCTATTCCGTGATGTTTCCATTATTGAATCTGGTTTTTTTTTGTACTTAATGTTGATGAATTGGGTTGACATATCGTCGTTGCGCTTGGAAAAATCGACAAACGTAAAATGCTAACTATTGAGGACAAAAAAAAACGGATTAATTTCTCAATTATTCCTTTTTTATTCAGTAAATACATAGCTGACGTTTACATTTTAAGTTTCAAGTTAGCTAGCACAAAAGGGTATAGGCGCGTCGGCTAAAAAAATACTAACAAAATAAAAAATAAACTTCTTTAGCTAAAAAAATGTTTGTCGTATTTTCCAGACGCAGCGACTATATTTGAAACATATCACGGAAACCAAATAATTACATTGAGATTATGTTTTTGGCCAAAATCGTAAACCAATTTAAAAAGCGGATAAACAATTCAAACTGTTAGTAAAAGCTAATGTTAGGGCTGATGCCACGGCGAATTACCAAGTATTCTCCTATGTGTTTCTTTTTTTAAGTTTATTAATTTTATTATGTATTTGAAGCGTGCGATTCGGTGCGTGTCGTATGAATGTGATGTTTGTTGGCTTCCCATAAGTTACGTTCAGATACAGATGGTTCTGCCATTAGTTGCCAGGCCCAAAAAAGCAAAAGCTAGGCGCTTTAGAAAGCAGCATTAATGACATAAAAACTTAAAACATCTTTTTGAGAATTAATAAGAATATTCATAATATTAATTAAAAGCGCCGCAGCTATGGATCTATTTTCCTCACAGCCTTCGGATGCCTGGCAACCCTATGCACGACGCGCCGCGCTAATCGTTTTCGTTCGAGTAGCTCCGTTCATAATATGCTAGAGAAATAGTTTTCTGATAGCGAACTTACGTGTTACTATTATGCTATTAGCGCTTGCTCCTAGGCGCAAATAGTTTACAATTAAACGGACGCGCGGCTTGACGACTAAACAACTGTGTCTGAACACACTGTAGACTGTAATTTTCGTGTTCAATCATTGAGGTTCCTCACTATCAGCAGTCCGGAAATTGTGCTGGGATCAATAGAAATTTGTTATGGAATGTCAGGCCGACTTGCTCTGAATATTTTTACCCTAATTATGTTAAACTTGATACTATTTCTTTAAATTAGCTTTCGTTGCGTGAGTACCAACCATCCTATTATTATTATTAAAAATCTTTATTGCACCAATTTTTGTACAAGGGCGTGCATAATGCAGGAAGCATTCTCTTCCAGCAAACCTATGGAAGATTTTCTCAACCATCCTACTTCGACCCAGTAGTGGCGACCTCTACTTTTGACATTAAAAGCTATTGTATTTATTGTACATCTGAAATAATGACTATCAGCGTTTGGAGACAAGTCTGTCCGACACGAGAGAGGTGTAGTAAGTAAGTGACCACTCATAGGCTGACATTCAGAGACGAAAACTAAGCAAAGACTGGTCTCAGAAATGTCAAAATCACGTACTTATAAACATTTCGTATTCAGAATCGAATCTTAGCAAGTTTAGTATAAAATGGTGCTTAGCTAAGTGTAAGTAGTCAATATCGGTGACTTTACGTGAACTTAGAACTGTCACTTCTAAGCCTTTTGTTCACAGACTACTCCAAACGTCATTTCACTGATGTTCTACGAGCATTATCTGTGGGATTTTTTTATTCACTCTGACATAAATATAATTGTATGATGTTGTCCTGCTCTCTTGTAGCAATGTCTAAAAAACCGGTAAGAACTACATCACTAAAAAATGATAAGACAATATAGATGACTTTCTTAAGTACTGTGAATACGAAAATTACGGCGCTTTACTAAGTACGACTTTAGTTGACTTTGCTAAGACTGATCTAAGCGTGAAATTAGGATTCGTCTCTGAATGTCAGCCTTAGGCTATAGCGCCTGGAACTTTTTTTTACATGCCTCAGATTAATAACTAGTAAATTGTGTCAAATAAACCTTAGCATTTATAGGCGATGAATTTTTTTCCTTCGCCGCCACGAAAGCCTAATACAAACGTACTAAATAAGATCCGCATTTAACTTTGAAAAAGTTGCAGCTTTCTTTTTTGTTACCCAGCCGATACCCCATCTGCTAAGTGAGGACCCTCGACCTTTAGCTGCCTTGTCCAACAATGCAACGCCTGTAGGCTTTACAAAAGCCATATTACTCGCCATAGGAAATACACTAGAAGTTCTCTACCACATATCGCACCCCCCGGTGCTAGACTGTCACTTTTGCAAAAATGCAATTATTCAGGAGAAGGTTTGAAAGCTTTGATAGCTCACATATTAATGATATTTCAAGATTTAAACAACATGAATAGCTTTTACAACAACATGAACTTTTAACTTTCTTTCTTTTATCGCACCAAGTAAAGGGGTGCCTTAGGATAGTTATTACATATTTACCTAACTCATTTTTGCAATTTTAGCAAAAGTGACAGTCTAGCACCGGGGGTGCGATATGCTAACTAAATTAACTATTTTAGATGAAATAATCGGTAGTTTGTATTGTACTATCTGACATGGATTCCAATTGCGCTTTCAACTGAGTCGTTAAGTGCCTCTTCGTCATAAATCTAGTGTATTTTCTATATGTAACACTGTAATAACTTAGATGATTCCTAAAAGATTCTAATATTTTTAATAACGTTTCTAGTTCAATATACATAGTAGACGAAATTATATATTTCTTGAATAATTGTTATTAAATGTACAGTAGGCTATTTTTATATGATAAAGAAAAAAATCTTTGTGTAAATAACTTGTATGTTCTAAGACTGTTGTTTATTTTAGAGGTTTTAATTTGTTCGCCTGTAACGATTCATTGGGGTGTCGTGACGTGAAACGTGTATTTTCCAGTCATTAGTACGGACATTTTCAATGTAGAACGTAAATTAATTACTTGTAACAAAATCCACATTACCTTCATTTGAAAATGGGGGGTTCCACTTGTGGACTACGAAGAACTTTTAGCCGGTGAGGAAATTCAGCCGGCACTACAATAAATCGTTAAAAAATTCAAGCGGCATTAAATTGTAAGGAACAATTGATATTTTGGCGATTTTAGTTTTCCCTGCATTAAAAGTTATTTGTTTTGATGTGTGGAACCCCTCAATAAAATTCGATTTATGGGCCTTGTGATAAATCCTGACTAATATTTTAATTTCTTGCCATATTATGGAATTGAAAATAAGGAAAAAAATCTTACCTAAAAGTTTACGCTTTAGCTTATTGATTCTTAGAAAATTCTCAACACCCTTATAAATTATATAAATGAACAAAAATAGCCTTTCATACGCTTGTACGAGGAATATTGCACCTCAATTTAGTTTTTATTGTACCTACATTTATAATACACATTTCTGATATGTTCATTTACATTTGGTTCCTGTTTCATGAAGCTACAATTAGTAATAATAATAAACTCACAATGTAATTTTCATCGACCTTACGTTTTATAGGCCGAGTGAACGAAAATCACTAATGTAAATTTATTTCGGCCAGGGCAGGGCCCTGAAGTACGAAAGATAGCTACGATTGCTATTTCGGATAATTTCTAAAAGGCGCAATTCCGAAAGTTTTACGACTTGTATTCTTTTGTTCAATTATCCATTTAAAAAAAATGTTTTCTATAAGATTTTTTTCTGTTTTACTTTGTAGTGACGCTGTTTGATAGATTTTTTTAAACGATGTATAACCAAATAGAATAAACTGCTATACATACATACGCTAAAGCTCGAAATTTAATAAGCTTTTGTAAACCCTATTATTTCGAAAAATCTAACTCTGTAAAAAACTCATAAAATTGTTGTTCAATACCAAATCTAACAAACTATCATCATCAACCCATCATGTCCCCACCGAGGAAGGTATAGGCCATACTCCACCACGGGGGTCAAGTCCGGATTGGTGGAGGCTTGTAAGACTAGTACTTGTAAGACAAGTTTTCAAGCCGACCTAAGGCCTCTGACTTGGCTTAACGACTGCCATCTATCGACGGCAGCCGGCACCAACTGCTTAACGTGCCTTGCGAAGCACGGAATCGCTCGGAAAAATGCCACTAGCGTTAGTCATAGACGGTGACCCATCCATGGACTGAACGCGCCGTATGTTGCTTAACCTTAGTGATCGTTTAAGATCACTCAGGCAGCCCAGACTACGAGCGATTCTAACAAACTATAAGTGTCAGAAATTGCGCATTTTAGAAATATTGGTTAGAACAGACAAAGAATGAAAGTTTTGGTGGTTACAAGATTTTTTGTAGTGACCACAACAGCACAAAAGTTAAATGGGTCTTGTCTCACGGTCGTGTTAACCTACGTGGACGCGATCGACCAAGGCCGATTTCTGAATTGATAATAAATACTTAAGCCGGGTTTTCACGGTCTTATTGCGCTCGGACCGAGTGCGCCATCCGAGTAAACTAATGCTTCTGATTGGACGGTTTTTCGTCACGACACTAAAATGGCCAATCAGAAGCATGAGTTCACTCGGATGGCGCACTCGGGCCGAGTGCACTAAGACCGTGAAAACGCGGCTTTAAGTAACATTCTGTCACGCTCTTTTCTGAGAAACTTGACAAGACAGCGCTACAGTTAAGTAGTTACTTAGCGACATTCTCAATTCAGAAACCGGGGCCAATTCCACCAACGGACCTCTTTGGTCGTAAATATTATAAAAATATTGTGTGTAAAAACAAATTGTGTATGTTTGACGCTTCTTCCATGTTCTTGTATTAGGTAATGCATTTACGTTTATCTACTGTAACAATGTCCTCTTATTGTCAAATCCCACGACCAACTAAATTAGGCCGATGACTAGAAAATACATGTTTTTATATGTGTTGTTTTATAATAATAACAAAATATTTAATTTATTAAACGGCTCTTGTTTTATTTTCATCCCCTTTGGTGACACGTCTGTACAGTCTTGATTCTATTTCAAGGTGCATTTATCCTAAACAACCGGCCAAGCGCGAGTCGGACTTGCGCACGATTGGTTCCGTACCATATTATATACAACATTATTAATATGAGAAAGCAAAAATGGAAAAATAACACCTTCAGTTTATTAACTGAAGGTGTTATTTTTCCATTTTTTACCATTGAATATTCTGTGAATATTTTAAGCGTCTATTTGTTGCCGTTATTAAGAGCTCAAAACTGCAAAAAATAGTTGAATGGGAGCCACACTCAAAATATAAATATTATTCTGTTTTTAATATTTAAAGTCCTGCCTGACCGTGAAAGCAATGGTTTTCTATTATTTTTTTCAAGGTCAGGACTTAACAGGTTCTTGTTAGTGCCAACAGAACTCCATAATCTGTTAAAATTTTAACAGTCTAGCTATCATGGTTCATGGGTACAGCCTGGTGACAGACAGACATACGGGCTGATAGACGGACAGTGGAGTCTTAGTAATAGCATCCCGTTTTAACTTTTGGGTATGGAATCCTAAAAATCTATACCGAGAGAGTTCTAAATCGATGATGTAGACAAACAAATTTTAAAATCATCATCAACCCATTATGTCCCCACCGAGGGGCACGGGTCTCTTCCCTGAGGAAGGTATAAGCCATACTCCACCACGGGGGCCAAGACCGGATTGGTGGAGGCTTGTAAGACTTGTGGCTTGTCTTACTCAATTTTAAAATGTTACGTTTCAAAAATATATAAACAATGATAAAAACAATAATATCTACTAAGTACATAACATTGAAAGAAATTTGCAAACAAAACATTTTTGTATTAGATTATGAATATAAATAACAGGTATTCGATAACAAAATAAGAGGTAAAATAGCAACTTATAACCGTAAAGAATCTATTACAATACTTTTTTGACAACAGAAAAGCGATTCTCATCAAAAATTTACGTCCTGTTACCATCGATGTAAAGTTTATATTTATCCGTCAAACGTGAAAATAGAAAAGCGGGCCAAGTGAAATAGTTTGAAAGTAGTAGTGCGTCCTTGTCTACCGAGTTGCAGAACTAAATAAAATCTAATTTGGTAGTCTATTTATTGGGCAGACGACAGAATTTTCTTAGATATAGTGACAGTAAGTTTTTTTTGTATAGTTAGAATATTGAAAATAATTATTTATAATAAGAATTTAATTATCTCAGTTATAAAATGAAACAATAGTCGTTTGAAAAAAAAAACACCACAGAATAATATTATTCTGAGCTTGACACTCTATTCGAAAAATACGCACTACTACTTTGGAGCCTCTCACTCTGCTCGTTTTTTATTTCATATTGCACAGTCCAGTTATACTAAAGGTTCATGGATGGGACAGGCAAAAAAAAAATTGGGAATTAATTTGAAACCATGGTAAGCGCCTCACATTTTCTATTGTAAATATTATTAAGTACCTGGAACTGTTTAGGTACATGTCCCAAACAGATAAATAATACCTTTTACAATAGTAGGTACTAGGGCATACTCTTACATTCAGAGTTTTCGTGATATACAAATATCAATCTATCAATTATTTATAAAGACATATAAAATTAAAACCTACCAAATCTCACAAAGGGTAGCAGTAATCCTAATAAAATATATTTTTTCATCCTTCTTTGTGGTCGGTGTTATTTTTAAAAACACGAACCCTGTTAAAACCGCTCAAACGCAGTTTAAGTAGTCTGTGGTAAAGGGAAAATGTGTTAAACTGCATTTAAAGACTGCTTTAAGGAATCGTATTATAAATAAAACTAGCTGCACTGTGTATGGTACCCGTAAAACAGCCCCAGATTAGAATAAATAAGTAACGTTATTTCATACAATTAAAGATCTAAATTGCATTTTGTACAAAGTGTACGGCTTAGCTTTTAGCTATTACTGTCTAACCAATCACAATCAGATAGATCCATTACATGGAATGTGTTACAAGATTAGAACAGTTTATTGAATAATGTCTTAGTTAATCATTCATCTTCGTATTTGTTGATGATGATGATGATGATATTTGTTGCCTCCTTCGAAGCTGTTTTTATGATTTTCCCCTTTGCAATTCATGGCATTAAACTAAAATGACACGTAGAAACACGTAACTACATAAATTTCAAGTTTTTTTCCAAAAGCAACTACCTATCGTCCAGCTGTATTTACAAAAACATAGATTACAGCTGAGGCATTTGCCCTTGAGAGTATTTTGATCACACTCGCAACCAATCGTCATTCGACAATCTGACTGTCAAAGTCGTACGCACTAAATAATTAAAATAGCATTTTTTATCTCCCTAAATAAAATCACAGCACGAATTTCAATATGGCGTTGATGAGGTCCATGGATGGTTCGTTGACGAGGACTATGTCGAACTTTGTCAGATAGTTCTGAAGATTGCTTTCTGAGTGTCCAAGGAACCCTATCTTGATGACCACATCGCAGTGTTCCATGCCCTCCGCCATCCCAGCGTCTCCTGAGGGCAAAATAATTTTCATTTTATAAATATCATACAGGTTACATAAATTTGAAGAAGCAATGTATGTACGTACTTAAATGTTATGTTATGTTATTAATTTGTGTCTTCAAGTTCTTTATAGATATACAGCGTGTCCCAAAAATTACACGTCACAGTGACACTGGTGGTAGACCTGTTCAAGAGGCGTCGAACCAACCTAACATGACCTCAGTAAAACTTGCACGATTTTTGAAATATGGCCAATTTAAACTTGTTCTAAATTTTCACTTTTTTTAACAACTTTAGTGCTATGCTAGCACTTACGCTAAGTTAGTAAGTTCGTGACCGAGTACAAATAAAAAAACCAAACACGAGGGCTATCTAACTTAATGCTAGCACTAAAATTGTTAAAAAAAAGTGAAAATTTAGAACAAGTTTAAATTGGCCATATCTCAAAAACCGTGCCACTATTACTGAGGTCATGTTAAGTTGGTTCGATGCCTTTCGAACAGGTCTACCTCCGGTGTCACTGTGACGTGTAATTTTTGGGACACCCCGTATACATTATATACGTATTTCTCTTTGTCTCCAAGTTTTTACAGGCCCACACAAACAAATTCGCTCTCGCTAAAACTCAAGGCAATCACCTTCATAGAGGCCTTCGAGTCCGTAGCGGACGATTCAAGTTCCTAAGAGTTTTCACACTTTCTCGAATGACTAAAAATTCTCCATTGACTGCCTCGTTGGTCGAGCCGTTTAAGCGGTTAGCTAAGAGAGGTTGTGGGTTTGATTCCCACTAGGGGCCGCCGTACATTTGTGCAAATGGTCTCAGTGTGGATGTTTCTCGATGTTTGTAATGTCCTTGCCTGGTTACCGCAGCACAGGATATGCTAGTTTAGGACCAGGAACTGGATTCTACTACAGGATTGTAGTTCAATGACAACTGCATGAACATGGCGATTTACTTTCATTGCCGCTTCAAGTCAACGCGGGCACGTATATCAATAATTCGGGGCGTCGATGGTATGAAAAAAACACGTCACGTGACCCCACCATGTATCTGTCATCGTACTGTAATGAACTAACAGAATCGGGGCCCCGGTCACGTGTTGTGTTGTGTGGAAGTTATTACTATAGGCTATTAGACCGATTTCTGAAAGCCATCTCATATTGTTTGTTGGTGTTCATGGAGGCCTCAGGAAGTGGCAATTTTAAATTGTTTCGTGTATTTCTTCTAAAAAAGGTAAACGAACATTTAATTTTCAAATACATCGCCAAAACGCTATCTTATGGTTATGGCAATACGGCGTCGCACAGGAATTGTGACGTCACTTCCCGGTAAACCAACCAATGAACGTAAGAAAGAATGAATGACAGACGCCATCATAGAATCGGCCAATCCAGGCCGTTTTCGATACAATGGCGGCAGATACAAATTATCAAAGGAGAATGACCAAAAACAGTCTATGTTGCTGTTGCGTTGCGCTTTAAGCATTTATACCTCAAAATGTTTCTTTTGAAAAATGATTTCATAGTTCTATTTGATAAAATAAAAGAATCAGGGGTTTAAAAGTAAAAATTAAAAAGTATCTGTATTGATTGTATAACTTCAGTGGGAGATGATAATGCACGTACCGCGAATGCACATCCTGAGAACGTACGCCCTGGTAATGTACAGTCATTGAATCCGTGTACATGTACATGGATTCCCGTCCGCACGTTCTCGGGTTGTGCGTTATCAGCGTTTCTAAACGAATCCCAAAAGAAATACCTCACACACTCCAGTAAAACGCGCAAAACCTATGAAGTGAACAATGTAGTTGATTGTATTCTCCGTGATGTGACCGAGGCACCGAATGGTCACCGATTCCAGGGCTGTACGTTCCGCGTTCGTGGTTCGGACCGGGAATGCACGGACGGGAATGTACAGGCAGGAATGCACATCCCGATAATTGGTGTCATTTGGGCACGAATTCCCGGGCTGTACATTCTCATGCCGTACATTCTCGGTCCGTGCAATAGTAACCCACTTCAGTCACTCAATACAGATTACAAACACAGATTAGATTAAATTATTGCAAAAATCGCAAAAGGTGTACTGTGTACTACATTGCGAAAGTGCAAACTGCAAACGGGGAATTTTTGACGGGAATTCAAACAAGCGGTTTTATTACGGTTTTATTTTTGCAAATTGATCCTATTGGATTTGATATTGTTTAGTTAATGTAGTTTATTGTTAAAATGACCATGAGTAATGTGTATGAACAATCCAACCGGCCCTTTTGGAAATCGTTGGGAGATTCTTATGTCCAGCAGTGGACGTCAAATGGCTGAAATGATGATGATGATGATGATGATGTATGAACAATATGTGGAATAAATAACTAAAATAAACCGCCATTGTGGGCTTAGGATAGTATAGTCTCAATTGTGCGCAGGACCTAAGACTGTTTATGCTTATCAGAAATTATCTCTTTGTCCCCCATTAGGCTCCTTAAACATTGCGACTTTTTGCAGCGATATAGTCGCGATTTAGACGATTTGCTAGTGCATTGATACACTCGCAAATCGCCCATCGTTAGACACACACGCTATCTGCAAAAAGTCGCAGTATGTAAACGCCTGCATATTTGGTTAAAAGCATAAATAATCTGTGGCATAAAGCACAAACTTCTTCCGTAGGAACGAACCTCAGAATAAGGGAGGTGACCTATGCTTATATAATTAAAACTAAAAGATGTCAATGCCAATCCAAAATAACACCAAACCACCAAAGTTGTCATAACCTCAAAACATGGGCTCAAAATTAAGATTTCTCGAAACTCCCATCTAATATTTTCATAATATTTTTCCTGCATAATCCAGAGCAAATTTCTTATAGTTTACCGTTGGTTTCATCAATGTGCAAGAAGACGCAAAAATAGACGAACTCCTATAGTAAATTGATCATTCTCCTTTTATCTGGTGTTTTTTACAAATCATAATAGTTCTTAAATGCCTTAAAGCGGTTTTAAGACACATAATTTATAGGAATACGTATAAATAATACTGGTTTTTTTCACACTGTCAAAAATATCCTAAGAGCGGCAGGCCCTACCCTACTGCATGTAGGACACATAAAGGAAGAGATCGTCAAATCGGTACGGATGTGGTGCCTGGCTCTAAACCTGCGGCAATTATTGAGCCTGAGGCCGTTTTACCGCCCCCCTTTTTTTTTACACCTGATTTTAGTATTCTGTTTGCTTGATTTTTGTATTTCTAAGTTAGTTTGTTTGATTTCATTTCCTTTTACCTATTTTTCTCTTTAGACTTTGTGCCTGTCTTCAAGTCACGTTAGCATAAAATAAGCCCGTAATTGGCCTATGATAAATTATATGTATAACTGTTTATATTATTTAACTAGTGCTGTTGGCTTTGTAAACAAATAAAATAAAAAAATAAAAAGACTATGTCTATGGGGCGGTAGAACGGCCGGTTTCTGAATTGAGAATTGCACTAAAGAGATACTTAAGTAACGTTAAATACTTAAGTTATGTCACGCTCTTTTCTGAGAAATTAGACGAGACAGCACTACAGTGAAGTAGGTACTTAGCGAAATTCTTAATTCACAAACTGGCCCATAGCTCATCCCCTACTTGTGTTCTGCCGTGTTTATTTTTGTTTATGATATTGTACAGAATCAGGCGTTACTTTGCGGAAATCCATAAAAGCATTAAAATGTGAAAATGACTTTACTGAATTACGTCAAAATCCCACATAATGCACCGCCCTCCCTCCCACTTATTTAAGCAGAAACAAGACACGAACACCACCACCGACACCAATACTTGTGTGAGACAATGCGACGCGTTTCGCTTCTAACACGAGGCATCCTCAGGCTCACAAGACTTGTGGGAGGGAGGGCGGTGCATTAACTAACCGCATGGTGCTTGTGGGATTTTGGCGGCGGTTTGGATAAATAAATGTAGGTCTATGTTCTATGCGTCGATAAATAAATGTAGTTCTATTTTTTCTACTTATTGATATTGAATGCGAACTTACCAATGTTGTCACCCATCAGTATGACGTTGCTTCGCTCCTTCACCATCTCGTAGTACTCCGTATTTTTGATGGCAGCTTCGTTCTTGTTGTACGTGTGTATCACTTCACCATTGATGCCGACGATCTTGTCATTCTCGTCCATGGCCAGGAAGTTTGACACCACCTGGAAAGAATAAAAATAGAAAAAATAATAATAATATAACGATGTCGTAATTCGTAAACATTAACATACAACCCCATGTCCGGCGACGGATGACGACATTGGGTACTCGATCTACGAATACATCGAGTACCCAATGTCGTCATCCGTCGCCGGACATGGGGTTGATGACGTAGGCGAAAGAGTCTCAAGACTGAAGTGGAAATGGGCGGGACACCTGGCAACGGGGGAAGGCGGCAGGTGGACCAAGGCGATCACAGTGGTGGCCGAGAACAGGACGACGATCAGTGGGCAGACCTGCGGCCCGATGGTCGGACGATGTCGTCGAGTCGGCGGAAGGTCCGTGGATGGGAATGGCGAGAGACCGTGTGAAATGGCATTGGGTGAAAAGGCTTATACCCAGCAGTGGGCAGCGGTGGGCTGATGATGATAATGATGATGAAACATTTACATAATTGCTTTTGGCCCCACACTAGGATATCCTGTGTCGTGGAAACCAGAAATGATAGATAGATAGATTTTTATTGTCTCTCTTTTCGAATTAATGTTACATGGCCAAAACAATGGTAGTGGATATAAATTGTATATGTCCGTAGGCAGGGGATCCTACAATTTTGGTTTGTGTTCCTTAACCTAACTTAGGTCGCTAATTAAACTTAATATTTTATAGCTGTTTGAAAAGAGAACTGGAGTGGGACACAGCTTAATCCCTTTAGTCTAGGTTGACGAGAAGGAATCGATCTCTTGTGGACCGTGGAAACCAGAAACGGCGACATCATAAACTCGCGTGTAAATTGATTGCCAGGGGTGCAATTACACAAGTACCTACTCCACTGTATGGAGTTGTCTGATTTAGCCCCTTTGTTCCCGGTATTTCACACCACCTACATTCTGGGACTTTTTTCCCAGTAGGAATGTCATTCTCCTACTCCGAACATGCTCCGAACTGTCATATACATACATATCTATATTTTTTAACTCTTTCAAGTTGTCTAAATGCTTAACCCGATAGAGTGGAAAGTAACGTAATATAAGGGCAGATCACAATCGATATCCTGTGTACACACACAGGATGGAGGACCCTACCAAAGATAAATATGTGAGTGGTTGACCAAAAAGGGACCTGGAGGGATTGGAAACCGTTATTTTTTTTATTTGAATTTTCATCTGTGGTATTTTAGCTTTGTTTTGGTCTAACCAGAATATTTTTAGGTGCCGTAGTTTTTATTTTTTTATAATTTTTTTATGATTTTTTTTGTGAGCCGACGCAGTATTGGAACCTGTTTAAGCACGAAACTTCAAACGCGATTTTCTCGAAGTCAATTATTTTCCCTTGAGGTCCCTTTTTGGTCAACCACTCACATATTATGATTGTATGTACCTTGACATGGGGTAGCAGAAACCCCGCCGCCGTCATCGCAGCGACGACACACTCCCCTAGGCCCGCCGAGAACACGAGGACGGGAACCTTGTGCGACTCGCTCCATGTTATCAGGTCTCGGACACCTATCCTAAGGGTTACAGAGGAGATTAGGACTGTTCTTACATGCTGTCTCGCTCGCTCTTTAACATTTTTAGAGAATGTAATAAAATGAGTATACCTTTGATGAATGGTCCGGTTTGATGGATAATTAAGTTGCGAATATTCAAGGCATATTTTTCTAACTGGAAGTACTAAGTTTTTCATTGAGAAAATTTTATTAAAAAATTTAAATTGTGCGAGCAATGCTTTACGTGATATAATTCAGTCCTTTTGCTAGTTACTGACATTTTAACAACATTTGGTTTCCTCTAAATACTCGATTTTAGATAAGTGTTCATAATTATTCATTTTAGCATCAGATTTTCTTAGTCAAAATGTAGGTATAGGATAACAAAAATATATCTTGAAGGTGATGCTCTGATGATCACATTTATCAAAAGTATACTATTTTTTTTAATAATGGCAAATGTTAGATTGTGCGAGCGAGACGGCATACAAGAGGTATCGACATCTCTAGGGAAAGATAGAAAAACTGTAGATACACAGCTCCCAAGACTATTAAGCGTTTTTGGGCGAATCTACTAGAATTGTCGCCAATTCCATTTTTATAAACGAGCTCTTAGTCTTCAGCACAACAAAAATGTGTGCGACACTACGTGCCAGTAGTAAATCGCCGTAACCAAAGGGTGGCTCATTTGCTATGTAGAAAGCCTAACCACGTAGGCTTCCAAAAAATTGTAACATTATGTTACTTTAAGTTGGGATTTTAAAAAATAACCCTGTAATGCCCCAATTTAAGTTACCACTTTTAACTGTTGTTACTGCTTTCGGTAACAACAGAATTATGGCTATAGAATTATAGCATCAGTTACATACATACAGCTAATAGCATCAACTACAACATGTGCTGCGAGCAGGTACAGGCTAAGTTCCATGCTTTTTGTTTTTCCTTTACCCGCCGGATTGATTGAGAATTTAAATAATACAGATTGTTGAATAATGGAACTTACACCCTGTCCATAAAGTCTAGAAAATAAAGAGTGCGATTTTGCTAATACTCTTATTTTCCATACCCAAACTTTTAGTACTAAAAGACATAGTCTCAGCATAGCAAGAAGTGCATATATTAGAATAGAAGATGGTCTGAAGAGTTCGTACAATATTTAGTTACACTTCACTTCCGTTTTCTAGAATTTATGGACAGTCTGTACAACCTTCACATTAATCAACAATCTATAAATGCATAATATTTGCACTGATTGTTATAAATATCAAGATTGCATTGTGTCACCCCAAGTGTCAAGACAGAGGGCAAGTGTTAAATAATATAAATTTATCGTTATGATAATGACGAGATTAGAATAGAATAGGTTGCAGGAAATGCAAGAAAGTACCATAAAGGCTATTTAAGGTCTATCCACACTACGACCAGCTAGGAACATGGCGCGAAACAGCATAGAATTTAAAAATTATTTAATTATTGCTAAAAATACTAAAATAAGAAAGTGAATTTACACTTTGCGTTAAAAAGGATTATAAGGATTATATTACCCGGTTCATCTTACCCGCTAACAAATAAAATATACCTATAATACATGTTATCTTAGTTTGGGAGCTAGGACGCGCTAATGTCTAAAGTATGCAAATAATTAGTGTCATTTCATTTCAGTTTGCGTCCTTGTGTTTTCACATCTCCGGCCTGTCCTAATGCAGATAGACATTTAAGTGCATTTACTATAACCACGTAGTAACAGCCTTATCAGTTCTGATAAGTAGACAAATTAATACTATATGCTACTTCATAAATTAAACTTGAGGAAATGATAATAATAAACAAATACTATATGCATCTATATGTATCGCTTGTAGCCCCGGCCGCCTGAGTGATCTTAAATAATCACAAAAGTTAAGCAACATAGGGCGCGTCCACTGCGTGGATGGGTGACCGTCTGTCATTTTTCCGAGCGGTTCCGTGCTTCGCAAGGCACCTTATGCAGTAGGTGTCGGCTGCCGTCGACAGATGGCAGTCGTTAAACCAAGTCTAAGAGCCCGTGGTGGAGTATGGCCTATGCCTTCCTCAGGGAAGAGATCCATACCCCTCGGTGAGGACATAATTGGACGATGATGATGATATATACATTGATCATGATGTATATTTTTTTTTTTAATTTATTAAATACAGCTTAGTAAATTAAAATATATACAGGAAGATTTTTTCACCAGTACAATAAATCAACATACGTAATACTAAGTCCAAAATACAAATACCAACATTTTTTGTTACTACCCCGTTGGTGCAAAAAAACAAAAATACCAATGTCTGAACTTATCCGCCAATCTTAAAGAAATGTGGACGCATTACGCATGACCACAACTAAACGCACGAAATGGCAACGGCGCGCGGCTTGCGGGAAGGAAAAGAAGCGGCGGCGGCGGCGGCGCAGCCAGTAGGTATGACTTATGTATGACGTAGCAAAAAAATCTTACTTGATCCAAATTCTTACTTCATACTTGCACGGGCTTAGGACCGTCACCGGCGTGGAATGCTTGCACTGGTTGGTAGTGGTATGAATTTCCACACCACGTACTGGCTAACGCCGAAGTGCGCCGTGCGTGCCGCGTCGTTGGTGCTCCTTCTGGGGTCTTCCTCGAAGAACGCGAATATCTGTTCCTCGATCTCCACGGCCAAGGGAGGTCTCCCTCCTCGGCCTTGAGCGTGCGCTGGTGCAGTGAACTGTCCGTAGTCTAGCAAATGCTGCGTCACTCTCATGAATGTCCTAGTGTTGAGTATTTGAGGTTCAATAAAACCGGCATTTATTGAACCTCAGCGTATACCCGTATACCCGCCGAGCTGCAGCTGTATTTTCCCCACTTAGAAAGTAACTACGAACCATTTCGTAACACTCGCGGTTTGTAAACATCGTGTTGCGCGCGTAATTTTCGACTGCAGAAAGTGCGGAAACGGCGCACGTGCACTCACCTAGGTCAATGCGCGCGGACTGACCGGCCAAATCGTGCGCCGGCCAGCCCGCCGCCCGCTCACTCACCCCACCCCGCCCCCTCTACCTCGCACCGCGATGACGCCTTGTAATTAGTGCGCCCATGAGTTACAAATTGGATGAAGGCTAAATTAATGAAAATTAAAAAAATATATATGGTAATTTTATTCGATAAATGTAATCTATTATCGATACCAATGATATGGTAAAATTTATTGTACCGGTGAAAAAATCATCCTGTATATTTCTTTCAGTTTTGTCATAAAAAACTTAATAAGTATATCAATTTGAATACCTATGTAAAAGTTGAAATTTAGGATAAAAACAAATTATGTGCTATTCATCATAGTTGTGAAGTTTACACAATTTGTAACCATGTAAGTCTATTGATTGCCACTTATGGTGTTGGCACTGATCTCTTTCTCCGGGTTGAGCAATAAAGCTCTATCTATCTCACTGAGCTCTATAACAGATCCGCAAAAGTTACTAGTTTATCAGTCCACATTCATAATACAGGGTGTTGATTTATACACTTGACTCCGACTCAGGGATGGTTATTTACATGATACTGAAGCAAAAAAATATTTGTTTTTAGTGAAAATCACCCAAAAATTACAAATTTATATGGCTTAGCTTCTATCGTTTGCATTTGACGGGTCCGGCGGGGGTTTCGCGGGGCGGGGCTGGAGAGTGTGCCCGCGCGCTCGCCTCCGGCCCCGCAACACCGGGGATTTTAGGTGATTTTCACAAAAAAAAAAATTTTTTTATATATCTATTTTTTGCTTCAGTATCATGTAAATAACCAACCCTGAGTCGGAGTAAACTGTACAAATCAACACCCTGTATAACATAATATTATGTTACCTAAGCCTCAAAAAACGAATATTTTTTACGGTCAATAACATAAGGCCTATTTAAAAACAGAGTTTGGACCAGGGTGGCCAAGGCGGCGAAGAGGTGGATTATTTCACTACATGTCAAAAAGTTAAGAATAAAGATAATTTATTTTCAAACCTGAAGCACGCTTTCATTTTTTGGGCGACCTCCGTCAGTTCCACCCTTGGAAACTGAATGTCTCTGAAATAATAATGACTTGATCAATGATAGTTTGTTGACATCCACACAACATAATCACTTTACTGTCTTAGACCAGGACCAGGGTGTTATGTAATGATAATAGATAAGGAATCACTCGTAGCCTGGGCTGCCTGAGTGATCTTAAACGATCACTAAGGTTAAGCCACATACGGCGCGTTCAGTCCATGGATGGGTCACCGTCAATGACTAACGCTAGTGGCATTTTTCCGAGCGGTTCCGTGCTTCGCAAGGCACGTTAAGCAATTGGTGCCGGCTGCCGTCGATAGATGGCAGTCGTGAAGCCAAGTCAGAGGCCTTAGGGTGGCTTGAAAACTTCTGACAGTAAGACCAGCCACTAGTCTTACAAGCCTCCACCAATCCGGACTTGGCCCCCGTGGTGGAGTATGGCCTATACCTTCCTCAGGGAAGAGAATCGTGCCCCTCGGTGGGGACATGATGGGTTGATGATGATGGTGATGATGATGATGATGATGATGAAGGAAATATATTATCATAGGAATGCAACCAGTGGTAAAGCTAATTCAAATACGATATTCTACTATAATGACACAGTACAACCTTCTTTTGGTATTGAAAACATCTCAATACCAAAAGAAGGTTATTAGCAAATTTTATAAAAAAAATCAGACTGAAGAAAGATTCGAGCCAACTGGGCCAGTCTTTCTTAGAGTGACCCCTACTATTGACCTCCAAACTTTTTATACGTTTGAACATTATTTATCAAACTATTGATAAATAGTTATATTATACAAAATTTAGAAAATTCCTTAACAAATATTTAGAATGGAGAGTCCGGTCGTATATTGGGTATATGATTTCTGAAACTCATGTATGCACAGCTAGTATTGATCCAAAGTTTTTTGACTTCAATGCCTTACTTGAGCAACTTGTGAGCTGCAATATACCAGTCAACCATATGTTTGGTCTTCTCCTCCGTTGACATGACGGGGTTGGCCTCTATCGGCTTATAGATGGCAGCGAGACGGTTGTCCTCATCTTTGTAGTGTTGGGGGATAGATGGACACTCACGGAACATACCTGGAGTCAACACATAAGAATTTTAATAAGAATTTTTGTTATCTATGGAAACTTTTAACGACTGTCTATTTTTATATCTGCTTTGTAATATCATGTTTGTTTAGTCACTTGTTTTCCTAAATATTTAATAAATTAAATTAATCAAACACTTATTCAATTTACTAATGATTGGTTGTGGTTGTTTGATCGATTTACTAGCTTGCTCTAGTAAATACTCATGTTTAATTTTTGGATTCTATATTTTAGACTTGTTCATAAGGATTTATATGGTGTGTGGCAATAATGAAAGTTTCTATTCGAAGATAAATACAACCATGGATTTTTTCAATTGATCTTTGAGCAAACAAAAGTGTTTTTGCTCTGAAAGTGACCAAGTTTAAGCAACTTTGCATAGTAATTGTAGTAACACTTACCAAAACTTGTGAGAACCATGGACCCATTGTCCAGCTTATGCCTTGTGAGTGTATGGTCAAAGTCGGTGACAATCTGCAAATTGTGGCTGCCACCTCTGATGACCTTGTTTATCTTTTCTAGGAGCTCATCACGATTCCTTAAGTGAACATTTGACTTTCCCAGCTCAGGGATCTCGTCAGCATTCGAAATTAACTTCATTTCTAACCTAAAAATGCGATTTAGTAGTCTAAATAAAGGTTTTAGTTGGGACATCTGGATCGAATTAGTTTTTGGGTGATCTAGATGGAGGTGCAATATTGTTAGAAGGTTACAGAGCGCGCCAAGGGCACAAAATTTCAAAATAGAATACCTACCAGCTTTGAGGGGTTAATGCTTCGGGATAGATGGAGAGTGTAAGGGTCTCGAAGGGTGACGAGTATAGGAACCTAGAAAGGGCGGAAACACAGAAAACTAATGACAATTAGTGAAATTCTAATATGAAAAAATGGTTGATCCTCCACTTCGTATTTCGAAAAACAGACAACCACGAAAATAAAGCAGTGTTGCTAGCGTAAGTTCCGAATCTAGGACAAGGGGCAGTGCTGCCAGACCAAAATGTCGAAATCCAGGAAATATTTTTAAAAAAAAACAGGCGATTGATCGGTAAAATCAGGAGATCAATAAAAACCTACGTTTACATGTTTAATCTTTATTGTACATCTTACTGTTTAATTTGGACGTCATTTTTTCGCTGACATTAAAATCAAAACAGTTGCTGTTCTTGATAATATTTTTTGTTCTCAACACGCCGGCTGTGACTTTGGTCAGACATATTCATAGTAATTAATTAATAATAGCAGTTATGCAATGCAAACAAAACTTGGCGTGGTGCCTGTTTGTTTAGTACTAGTAGATGCAAAAGCAAAACTTGCTAAATTTAAATTTAGTCTATGACATATCAAATAGCACAGCAATGTACCTATTCAATTTAGTCGCCTAAACTTGCGTATCGTTGGCGAATGGCTGCGGTTCTTTCCCTGCGCATGCGTAAACACGATGACATGTTAATGAGAATCAAGGCGGCGCGCGGCGGCGGATTCCTTGCAAAAACGCTCTTAATATACGGTATTAGGCTATATTATGAAGCGTTCCTTCCCAACACTTATTACTGTTAGGAATAAACACAACTCGTAAACGTTCCTTTTTACGTATGCATACTTTTTGTATTAAAAATATTCCTAATTCTTAAAAATCAGGAGATTTAATAATAAAATCAGTAGATCAGGAGAACATCGGAAAAATCAGGATATCTCCTGGAAAATCAGGAGATCTGGCAACGCTGACAGGGGGTGTCGACTTTGTATGGGCGACCGAGAATTCGTGGGCTAGATTTCCTCATTGCCATTTTGAAATTAAAAAATCCTCGGTAAGATTTGTAGAATTTCAGTCAGGCCTAGACTTATTGTAAAAAAAAACAAATGCACAATTTTTTAGACCAAAAGATTTGTAAATAATTGTGAAATAGTATATCAATTTTCGTGCGTTATTGAAATTTATTTTTGTTTTTGGTCGAAAAAAACTTAGTAGAAACTTACTTTGAGTGTGGCAACTGGCGACGCCAAACGTCATGCTTACTTACAAGATGGCGAATTTTATTTGCGTATGTTGTATACTTATTTCGGTAACGGATTCGGTTTATTTCTGAAATATTTCTTGTGTAATTGCTTGGATACGACGTCGAGCTGAGCTTGTTTGTGATTCTCCGTCTGTGTTTTTCCTAGTTCGTTTTGAGAAAGTGACTTTATTCAACATATATACGACGTCGACTCGTCGAGTTGAGCTTGTGCTTCTCCTTCTTAGTAATGTTGTTTTATTATGAATAATCTTGTATCATTGTATTGGTTTGTTTACATTAAAGTATGGATTAAATATTTCACTTTAATATTTTATTGTTTTCTAAAAGGCGTTGAAGTATTTTAGTTGTAAGTAACAAAAAGTATTTTGGATGAATAAGCTATTTCATTTGCAAACTCAGAATCGTTCTAAAAGTCTTGTAGTATTGTAAAAAGTTTCTGAGTTAATTTGTTTTTCTGATAACCACTATGACTTGCCTTTTCACCTGGTTCCGGCTTGACGTCGATTTACGGGACACCCTGTATATTCTTTTTTGTGCTTTTTTGAATTTCAAGTCATGATTTATGAGCGCATAAAGAGACGAAGAACACTAACGGTCTTATTAGAGTTCTATTTAGAGTTTTTCTTTGTTTTTCTTATATTCCGCAGCATGTACGAGCAAGCGCATACATTTTCTTTAGTGACAATAAAGCGATCTTGCAGAATAGACGTGTCATTCATTGAACAATTGAACATCTAACATTACGAACATCATAGCTACATAACAACACATGTAAGGCATAGCCTCTACACTGGTGGTCACTCTGTTCGTTTTTTCCTCTGTGCTAATATTTAATTTCTTGATTCAATTTATAAAGAAAATTGATTATAACGTTCAATCGACAGACTGAAAACATCACTATTTTAACTGGCAGCCCTTTTCAAATTCTAAATGTCATTTTAGTGACTGGAATTAAAAAACGGACTTTAGATAGAAAGACAATATGAAATTTTACCTTCCAATAAAATTATGATTCCCAGAAGGAGCACGCAGGCGCGAGCGGTGCGGGTCACGTAATGAGATACGAGCGACATCTAACGGCAAAGAGCGGAACGAAGACGATGTACTCTCATAAATGGACTTCGGACGTCTATCGGAACACATCATTTGTCTACTTTTTTTTACAATCTTTAGTTAAAAAAAAAAATTACGACCAATTTACTTCCAAACTGCCAAAGTAGATAAGCCAATCAAAACATTATTCTAACTATAGTAATCAAACTTCACATAGAAAGAAAAAAATGTCTGGGCTTTATCTATTAAATCAACAGTCCTTTGAAGTTAATAAATAATTAATTTTTTTAATAGTCATTTTAAATTAACTGTTACAGTTATTTAAATATCCATCCATCCGCATTGATGAATGACGGAGGCAGCAAGGAAAAGAAGAAGGGAAAAAGGAAAACACGAGTGCCGTCAACAAGTACGGACTCCGGAAAGACCATCTCGTATTTCAGTTCTTCAAGCTCATCCACAGTAACCAGAGCCGAAAAATACGCTGCATAACGTGGAAGTCCCACTGTTGTGCAGGGCACAGGCCTTTACTTAGAGCGAGAGTATGGGCTTAATCTCTACGCGTGCTCACCGTGGTTTGACGCTTTCGAGCGCTGAGCCTCGCTGAGGTATGTGAACAGCTCAGATTTTCTCAAGATGTTTTCTTTCACGTTAGCAGTGGTATCTCTGTCTATCGATCTAAAAATGTGTTGCGTACCGTAATAAGTCTTCAATGAGCAGTTTCATCGTGTCTTCATTTTATAAGCCTCAATCGCGCTTAAATAATTCCTCCTTTATTATATTTTACGCAGTTCAGTGTTTTGTCGGAAAAGGGTTTTACTGGTAACCCTGACAGAAACGTCAATGTTTTATGTTTGTTGTCAATGTTACATATTTTTTGCAGCAATCTAAATATTTTATTGAATATTAATTTTTATATCGCATCGTAACTACCAAGTCTCGTTACCTTTATTTGAATAAAATCGTAATATCATACAAAATTATTAATATGTTTTACTGTGCCACTGTCTCAAGAGAACTCCACGAACGATAGATTACTAGTGATAGTTAAAGATCGTCCAACCTAAAATACGCTCTATCACTGCCCGGTTCACCTAGGTTGATTTTTTTCAAAACATTAAAGTACTTGAAAAACATTAGCAAAAGAAAATAATAAAATGTCACATTATATTTTAACTAATTACAAACACACACACAAAACAAAAGTTACATTATTCGTACGTAAGTACTGCTCTCAGAATATGCTATTCCTCATTCTGAGGTGCTGCTCAACTTCAAAGGCTTTATGGCTTGGTCACTACTAAGTCACTACTCTAATCGTTCTCGACAGCTCAGTCCCACTCGCTAGGCGAACCCCTAAGAGACTACCTTGCTTTGCTTGGTATTAGGAAGTACAAAAAAATACAATATTACATAATTGCTCCAAATATATCTTTTTTTATTTATTTTTATTAAATTGAATCACAAAAGTCTAAGTAGAATTCTTATACATTAGCTATAATACATTTCTTGCCATGTCCTTTCATACTGTGATGTGAATTAGGTGGAGTCGACAGCACATCAAGCTTCACATATATGCACTCTACTCGTTTACTTTATGGGTGACTGCAACTAAAATGTCAGGGTTGATATGCTCTCGACTCCAGTAGGCTCAGCATGATCTTTCTATGAAGTAATGAACTACAAAGGCAAGTTATATGTGGATCATACAGTCGCTTCTTACTGTTATAGTACTTAAATTCAGTTGAAAATTCGGACCTTCAAAAACAATGTCAATTTAACTCTATTTATAAAAAACAACGTTACAAATTGATTAGCTGTCCACTGTACAGTCGATAGCAGATCAACCTTAAGCCTAAGCGCACACTAGGCGACACGCGACAGCGACAGTTCGGCGACTAGACGCGACGACAGCCTACGGGCGTCAATTTTCATATATTTCGTTCGAATCTGAACACTTGAATCGGTTATTTAAGAAAGGGAACAAGTCAGGTTTTTTTGCAAATGGCGATTTTGACGTAAGTATGATTTTTCAAATTTACGACTATAGAAAAAAATAAAAAATTGGAAAATAACATAATACATTGTAATTAAATATAATACTGTAAAAAAAATCTTAATTTATTATTAATCTTAAAATTATTTAGTTTTTTTCGTAAAAATGTGGTTCCGTGACTTGTTCCACTTCTAAAATAACCGATTCACTTGGCGTCAGAGTCGCGGAGTGGCGACGACAGACGCCAGAAGCAAATGACAACGTCTTTATTTGGCTCTATCGCAAACAGGGCGACTTGTCGCCGCGTTAGACGCGGACGCGGCGTTGTCGTTTGCATCTGACGTCTTGTCTTCGCGACTCCGCGACTCTGACGCCAAGTGTGCGGAGCTTCGAACAAAATATATGAAAATTGTCGGCCGTAGCCGGTCGCTGTCGCGAGTCGCCTAGTGTGCGCCTAGGCTTACGTGCATATGTATAGTCACCCATAACGTAGCTGAGGAGAGGAGTTTCTCAGCTAAGTTACTGGTGACTCTACAACCAAATTGTAAAGCTAGGGATACACGACGACAGCGACACTAGAAACAAATGTCGACACTTGCGTCGGTACTGTCCACACGGTGAGCAATTTTTTTTTGTGTCCACATTGGTGTTAGCATCTAATGTCCCGGTTCAAGTGTATTGGCTGTCTACACGAATTGATGTCTCCACGGGTGCGACACAGACACTGAGCGACATCGCCAATGCATCCTCAGTCTATAGACAGTCGATGTATACACGGAATGTCTAGTGTCAGGTGTCGCGACACCTAGGCGACAAGTCGTCGTGTATTTACACCTTTAAAAGTAAAAAAGGATGCTATTGTATTAGTGAAAATTCTATTGTTTTGGGCCTGAGATTGTAACACAATTTACACAATAGTTTTTTGAAATAATGTATGATATTAATATTTCAGAGAGTTTTCTTTTGCAAAAAGGCACTAGAAAGGATAATATTGTAAATTTTGCTAATATTCCGTATGGAGGTTGATCAGTATCTTTCTTCTTTGACATAAAAACATCCCTTGTAGTTTATACAATTAAAAATAAAAATATGGTGGTTGATAAGGTCTGATCGAGGTGTATCCTTCACCACAAATTTTATTAACAGAGAAACTAAATTAAGCAACCAAAAAGAACGCTCAAAAATAAGTTATGCCTAAATATTTCATAAGAGACCCCTAGTTTCAAAATGACTGCAGATGTTAACTTACCTTAACAAAGTATAACAAATAATAGAAAATATAACTACTCCTTCAAATATAGAAATAACTTTTAACAATACCTCTGTGAACGTTGATACCTGTGATCAAACTGTGATACCGGTAACTAATTAATTTATTAACAAAATACATAATATCATTACCTTTTAGGTCAAATATGACCCTTGACATCAAAATATACAAATCGTTAACTAAGCTTTAATTTACAAACATTAGCTACAGCCTGTAACTCTACCAACGATCAATTGATAGATTGATCTACAAGTCTACAAGCATATTTTGTCAGTTTTTAAAGCTGTTCTTACGCGGATCATGCTCTCTCGCACGTATAATTTTTCAGTACCTACTTGTAATAAAATTAGTATACTTCTGATGAACATGTTTTGAGGGTTTGATGGGTTTACATTGCGGTTATTCAGGGCATATATTTAATATCGTGCAACAAATTTTTGATTGAGAAAACTGGATTCCAGAATGAAAAACTATGGATAGAAAATACCAAAATAAATTTAAAAATTTCCGTAACTTAATTATGCATCAAACCCTCGGATCACATTATTAAATTTAAAAAGAAACACAATCAAAAATGTTAAATCACGCGAGCGAGACAGCACTATTCGTGTAATAACAATCTTAAACCTTACATTAACTGCGGGTAGACTGACCCATCAACCAGGATAAAAACATTCATAGGTTTAGAACCGAGCTCAACACAAAAACAAAAACTGTTGAAGTCTGGCTGCGGTAGGTGAAAACAACCAACTTGAAACGAATAATAATTTCATAACAAAAAAAAAGTAAGCGAAAATAAGTATTCATGAGAATGAGACCAATTAAGAATATAAATTCATTATTATGCATAAGTTATGGACAAAACAGTCACACATAAAGCCAGACTAAGCTTAAAAATATTTGCAGATTTTAATACAAATCGCAATGCATTGGGCTAATAGATTCATATCAGTGGTTCAAACTTTGAGCAGATGCTCAATTACAGCTCAGTCCGTTTTTTAATTCAATGCAAAAAAAATGACGTGGTGTTACCGTTATAAAATATATAGGTTTACTCGGTAGATTTTTTTACCGTGAATAGAAGACTTGTGTGACCAAAATCCTTATCACATCAAAGATATTAAAGTTTAATTCCTCATAAGAGCAAAGTCTAAAAAAAACACCTACGTAGCACAAACAATTTTTACTTGGAAGTAAAATGGGGTAATTTGGTTTTTGCGTATTAGCAACATTTTGACATTGGATTGTATTGAGATGTCAACGTGACTGTTTTATTTTTTTGCATTGAACTAAAAAACAGACTGTAGTTATGTACAACATAAACATCGCATTTTAGTACGTATTTGCGTATTTTAGACTATGCTTGGCGCCAAAATTGCATAAACTAAGGGAAAGATAAGAAGTCAGCTAGTTTAACACAAAATGGCGCTCTCAGCCAATCGAACCGGTCTCCTCATTACAACTACTGCATCCATATCGGTACATTTTACATAATTCCAATATAATCCAATAAATAAATATAATATATGTATGTAAATGTTATATTTTAATACAAGGCAGGCTAACGCATCTGTCTACATCTTTGAATTTGGACCCACGCTTAAGCTTTCGCTAGAGAGCCTATCCTCTATGACGTCTCTCAATCATATTCTCGTCATATTTTTTCTTGTGATGTATTGTCCAGTTACAATGTGATTCTTGTTTGATTTACTTATGACTTGTATAAGGGACTCCACACACGACGACTATAAGGTAAGGATGTATATTATAGCACGATATATCTCATTACATCTTTCCATAGAAATCGTCAGGAGACCACACACGACAGCTATAATATACATCCTTACATCTTCGTACCTTAAAGGTACTGAGCGATACGAAGATGTATATTTACCTTTCGATACCTTTCAATACCTCCCAATACCTTTCCGTATATTACGATATATCTTCCTTCGTAAAGGGTGTTCAAAAAGTTTCTTGGTGATTCAAAAAACTCCACTAGGAGTCTTATGTCGCTAAACGACATAGGTATTCAGAGTCCTATCTCAAAAAAATCATTTGCTCCACATAAATTTGCTCCATATAAATAGTCTCGCTAAAGGCCGGTTTCCGAATTGAGAATTTCACTTAAATATTTAAATAACGTTCTGTCACGCTCTTTTCTGAGAAACTTGACGAGACAGCACTAGAGTTAAGTAGTTACTTAGCAAAATTCTCATTTCAGAAATCGGCCGTAAGCTACGTTTCGTAAGCCTGAGGAAGGTATAGGCCATACTCCGCCACGGGGGCCCAAGTCCGGATTGATGGAGGCTTGTAAGACTAATGGCTGGTCTTGCTCTATGGCCTCTGACTTGGCTTAACGACTGCCATCTATCGACGGCAGCCAGCACCAACTGCTTAACATGCCTTGCGAAGCATGGAACCGCTCGGAAAAATGCCATTAGCGTTAATCATAAACGGTCACCCATCCGCGCACTGAACGCGCCCTATGTTGCTTAACGTTCGTGATCGTTTAAGATCACTCAGGCGGCCAGGGCTGCGAGCAATTCTTCGATTCAGTCGATTGATACACCTCCTGCGGTTGGCTGGTAGAAAATACTTGTAGCATTAAGTCCGCCGCGTTGCCATTGTAATTTTTACTTATGTGCAATAAACGTATTAATAATAATAATAATTGATGACCTATGATTTTATAGATATAACATAGGAACTTACAACTTGTATATAGTGATGGAATATAACATTAAAGTTGCCTTTAACATGAAGGATAGTAACAAAAATCAATCTACCTCAAGAAAAGAAAAAAAAGTGTAGCACAGTGGTCATCAATTTTGTAATAATATCATGCCTGTCCACTTGCTGGCGATGTCTGATAATTCCGCATATAATTTAAACTCTTCGGAATTTTCCTTACTTTATATGATGTTCAATGCACATCGTTCTATTTTTGGCACATGTGCCAACGCATACGCGCATCAAAATCTCAATCATCTTCTGATGAACTAGCTATCTATTAAATCTAGTAGTAAGTCGACAGATCCATAACACCCTGTATAACGCCTTAGCAGCCGGAACGTGTGTCGGTCGAGACGTATGTCAACGAAATGAAGCGAAATATACATTACGTTACCTGTTCCGTGTGTGATACTTTAATATAATGTAAAGCTATACCTCATAGCAATCGCGTGTGAAGTCCCTTACTTTATTTTGGCACCAAAACCAGTAAGGCTCAATTCACACTGGCGCTGAGTCGAAGCGTCGTCGCGTCGCGAAGCGAAGCGTCACGTTTTTCAACTGTTCTAAATTCATCTCTGTTTCTCTATCAATAAGGTACGAATTTGTGTTGCCAAAATTTGAAAATGCTCAGCGACGCACGCGCGTCTTCGCCTGCAAGGGTCGCTGAACACAAATTCGTAGGTACCGTATTGATAGAGAAATAGAGATGAATTTAGAACAGTTGAAAAACGTGACGCTTCGCTTCGACTCTGCGCCAGTGAGAATTGAGCCTAAGGGCCCAGTGACGTAAACATATTTCTTCAAATGTTACCCAAGGCTCGCGTATTAGCTTAATTCAGCCGTCGAAAGCAGCAGCGAGCAGAACACTGGTCTTAGGTTTCGTTCATGCATTGTAGTACAATGACAGTTGAATGAACGTCTATTTAATTTCATTGCCGTTTCAATGTCACCAGAGTCCCTAAAACCGCGTACAGACCAATAGAAAAAAGTTCGAATCGGTGAATACGTAACGGCTACAGAATGAAGCGAGCGCAAGCAATCTTGATACGCCTTTTTATTGAAATGTACACTTATTAAACCAAAATCTTTACACATTACCAATTCAATGTGAAATTAAATGTATGTAATTTCATAAAAACACATTTAACTTGTAAAAATGTTGAAGTAAAATGTGTATATTTCAATAAAATGACTTATTCAGATTGTCTACCTTTAGTTAAGTACCTAAGGTCCAGCCGCTGGGAGAATACGATCCTGACAGGTCATGTTTGAACGGACGACGGCGTAACTTTGAAGTGGCGTTGAATTTTCGATTATGGAGTATAGACATCAACATGAATGTCATTGTTATACAAAATAAATTATTGATCGATTTAAATTATTTTTTATGCAACGCCCTGGCACGTATTTAGCGAATGAGACATTTCAAGCCTAATTAGGTGACGGGCCATCCTTCGCTACGCTGCACTAAGTCCCGATGTTACGAATAGGTCATTCAAAGCCTATACCAGCAAGTACCTTGGGTCGTACTCTTTCGGTTGGTCTGAACGCAGCATTACGTGTCCCGATTCACAGCTGTGGGCGGTGGCGCGTCTCGGTCCGAGGGTGGATGCTAGGATCAGTCGTCGCTGAGTCGGCGCTTTTTCTTCTTCATCTTGTTCATTTTCTTTTCGAGCCTAATGTCCTCGAGGTCTTCCATTATGCCTGGGGGAGAGATGTGCTGTAAGGTGAATTATTTCTAATTTGCATAGACAGACGTCAACTAACTTGGTGCGAATGACAAATATAAATGGCGTACATTACACCTGTTTGTGAAATTCATCGGACAGGCAAAAGATATATTGCAATTTTGGTAGACAGATAGTACACGTGTAAATAGGATTATTATTAATGAAAAATAGTACCGAAAATAGTGAGAAGCGTGGCAACCGCGGATTGATATTTCAAGCGCGTAAACAGACACCTTAGATGCACCTCAGACGCTCAGTTTTCCTTACAATAATTTCCTTCACAATTACAGAGTGGCCTCTACAACTTCACAAAAATATATAACTTTGAAAACAAAGACGCGTATTAAAGTGACTTCGAGTACAATACCGCCAATACTCTATAAAACTATAATTGGTTTCATTCAGCTTTGGAGTACAGTAAGAACGTATATTAAAACGTTATTTCCGCTGCATTTAAAGTACAAAATTAAACTCACCGATTTTCTTACTAACGAACTCCTCATGCATTTGGCGGCTGAAACTCGACTCCATGTTGGGATCGTCTTCGTCATCGATATCCCGATACCTGCAAACGGACACCCGGCGTTAATGGAGCAGAAGGCTAGAACACTATACATCTACCATCAATCCTGCCTGTTATGAGTTTATGACACATGGAGCAAAAGTGTCGGCACTGATGATATAAGACTAGTTCAAAGATCATAGAAATGAGAAAATTCACCAAAAGACCAATAATGATAGTGAACGACAAGGTGGCCAAGTTTATCTTATATTTCGTCGTATAATTGCTCGTAGCCCCGGCTGCCTGAGTGATCTTAAACGATCACGAATGTTAAGCAACATAGGGCGGGTTCAGTGCATGGATGGATGACCGTCTATGTCTAACGCTAGTGGCATTTTTCCCAGCTTCGCAAGGCACGTTAAGCAGTTTGTGCCGGTTGCCGTCGATAGATGGCAAGCCTTAGGGCGGCTTGAAAACTTCTGACAGTAAGACCAGCCACTAGTCTTGCAAGCCTCCACCAATCCGGACTAGGCCTCCGTGGTGGAATATGGCCTATCCTATACCTTTCCCAGGGAAGAGACCCGGTGCCCCTCGTTGGGGACATACTTATGGGTTGATGATGAAATCTTATATTTCACAAAACAGGGCTTAAACGGTTCGTCTTTTAAAAGAGACATTTAGCGAAAAACAGTTTCTCAAATGGGAAATCTTACGTTTTTATGTGACTTACCGTTTTACAGACGGTTTTTTTACGATAAGCACACCGTTTTACAGATGGGGCGTTTTGCGAACGGGACAGTACGAATCCCAAACCGATTGTCACCGCGCGCCGATTTAACTGGTGAGTACACCAGTACGAATTCTCGCAATATCTAATATGGTTCACTTCAGCCTGACAATACACAGAAATGAGGCATATAGAATCAAAGGCTGCAAAGTACCACAAGCCACTTTGCCCTATTTGATTCCAACGCGGTAACACTAAGCAGCCTTTGAACCCAATATGAGATTTGTATGAGGTTTTAAGTGGTCTTTTGCTGATTTTGTTACTAAATTGAAAACTAGATGGCTCATATTTGGAAAGTATGGCACTTTGCAGCCTTTGATTCTATATGCCTCAAATATTCTACTACTTACTTAGATTTATCGTAGCCGAATATCTCCTTGATGTGTTTGGAATAGTCCAGATCTTCCTCGCGGTCGTCGATGAAATCGTCCATTTCAGAGTCGTATTCTGAATCAGACTCCATTCGCCGACCTGAAACATTTGTTTATTATAGTTAAAACACAATAAATATACACAGTTAACACAGCAAAAGGGGACTTTTTATTTAGAAAAAGTTTTGGAGCGACTTTGAAGGCCGATTTCTGAAAGTAACGTTCTGTCACGCTCTTTTCTGGGAAATTTGACGAGACAGCACTACAATTAAGCAGTTAATTATGGAAACTCTCAGAAACGGACCCCGAATGCTTAATTATTACTACAGTACAGGCGCATGACCAATCAAAGCAAATCAGAATTCAACAATAAAATTAATTTACGATTGACCTTCAAGGGAGTTAACGCGTAACTAATGCAACCTGTGCAGTTTCATTTATCGATTACCGCACTATGACACATAATGGGCCCATTAGGACCTACAGTTAAAAACTAAAGTTACTCACGTTTCATCATCTGCTTCTTCTTATCTTCCATTTTCCTTCGGACATCCCCTGGGGGATACTTTGACGCGCCGCCAGACTTGCCTTGCCCGTTCCTCAAGGAACCGACCGCCTTGTCGAAGTCAAAAGCCTCTATCTTCGGTTTGGCTGGAGGGACCTGACTCTTCGGCACAGGTTTCTGGTCAGGTCTACCTCTAGGGGGCACACCCTTGCTTGGTTCCGGCAACCTTTTACCGTTCTCTGGTCGTGACCCGTCAGGCCTGTCTCTCGACTGGAGTTTTGGCACCGGTCTACCCTGTGAGCTGTGTCCGTTCATGGAAGACCCACTTTTGTTCGGTTGCGGCCTTTTCTCGTTTGAGTTTTTATCTATCCTGTACGTGTTTTGACTCTTGAGATCGATGTTCTTTTTGATGTCTTGTTCTTTGCTCGGCTTGGGTCTGTCTCCGGAGCTCTTAGGTTTGGTAGACGATTCTAGTTGCAGTTTAGTTTTCTCGAGCCTCTCTCTGTCCTTGTTCAACCTCTGTATGTCCCTTTCGATGCGTTCGCGTTCGGCCTTGAGTTTCTCTAATCGTTCCTGGTCTTGTCTCTCTTTGTCTAATTTGACCTTGTCAACCTTGGGTCTTTCTCTGTCTTTCTGCACTCTTTCTCTGTCGGACACGCTTTCCTTGTCCCTAGAGGACGGTTTGGGACTGTCATTGCTTGTTGTTTTTGGACTGTCGGTTCTTGTGGTTTTCGGACTGTCGGTTCTTGTGGTTTTCGGACTGTCGTTTCTGACCTTCGGGCTATCATTTCGCGTCGCGGCAGCGTTCCGCTCACCAATTTTCGGTATCCTGCCGAACCCACTGGGTTGGCTACGCTCCTTCTCTGGCGGGCGTTCCTCCTTTTCTTGTTCTCTGGGTGGAACTGGAAAACGTTTGTGAATTTAACAAAAAAAAACCACACATACATACATACATCATCTAATATACAATGTGTGCGGTTATGGACTAGCGATAATTTAAATAGATGTAAAGCCACTATTTTAATACTAGGGCTCAATACCCCACACCGCCATATAGCAGCCATTTTGTTTTTTTTTATGACCTATTCTCTACGTGTGAACAAAACGTTCATATCTCTTAAAGTTTTGGTCTTACTGAGATAAAAATAGGCTTATTCGACGGAATAATACTGTCTATCAACAACATTTCAAAAAAAGATGAAATGCAAAAAAACGGTCAAAAATTATTCAAATCAACAAATTATTGCAAATCAATGCAAAAGTTGTCCCGATAACCTTTCATTTTTTTTTCACAAAATCGAAAGTTTTTGAGTTAAGCTACAATACAACATTAAATTCACAACTGTATGTTTATTACTTTAGAAGTGATTGTTGTTTGAACATAGCGTATGCGGAAGCACAAATGGCCTTTGTCAGGACCTTAAACAGGTAAACTTAAATGACCTTAAATTAAAACCACGTAAAATTCGACCTTCAATATCTACCCTATGAAACAGACCATCTGCGCTTGCAGTTTCGTTTATCTCCAGCCACGCGCATTGAGCAATGAGACGCGAGCATTTGGTTCCATAGTTCGACTCGCGGAATGGAATATAGGTTCGTTGAAAACTGAAATTTGTCAGCTGCCTTCTGTGGCAACTTAGATGTAGGTACAATAGGCTAAAAATACATATTTTTTTTCTTTCTTTATGTTAATTATCCATTTCCCTTGTTTCTGTCATGTGTCTTGTTAATATAATAAGTGTTTTTTTGTTCTTTATTTTTTTAAATTTCCTGTAGAAATGACGACCTCTGTGGCGCAGCGGTTAGCGCATGCCTACCATGCGAGAAGCCCCGGGTGGGGACAAAAAACCCCAGGTCTTGGATGTTAACACTACTAGTGTGGGGCCAGAAGCAATGTTTGTGCCTGCATGTAAATGTTTGTTTCAATACTCACCCTTCTTTCCACCCCCCTTCGCCTCGGCGTCCAGTCTCTCCTGCCTCCTCATTCGGCGCGCCATCTCCTCTTCATACTCCCTCTTCTGTTTCTTCGTCATCAGCCGCTCCGGCTCACCCTCAGAAGTTCGGACCACCTTTGAAAAGAAATTTACTTATATTTCTAGTACGAGAAGTAGCGTTGCATAAAAAACCACGGTTGTTTAATTTAGATTGAAACTCTAAATTGTACATATACACCAGAAATATATTAATACAATTAGGCTGGTTTTAGAATCACGCTGACCGTCAGCGCTGATAGACAAAATATATGACTGGTAGCGCTGAACGGTCGGCGTTTTTCTAAAACGCTCCTTAGGACGTAGTACATAGGTACTGGCCTGTCAGCGCTGAGTGCCAACGTGACTCTAAAACCGGCCGCCATATGTACTTCGATTTATAAAAAATCTGTAAATTTAATTTATGAGTACAATAAAGAATAGGAATATTCTATCTACACTCATCAACACTGTCTAGGGATATTAGATTTTTATTTGCATTTCTTAGATTTTCAGAATAACTACTCGGAATTAGTAAAAAGTTTATATGTGGAATTAAACCTCCTTGTTCCATTTTCAAACTGACATTGAAGAAAAAACTAAAACTTATTAAAACAAAAGAAAGCGCGGGAACACGCATTTAATTCAGTTAGCAGTGCTAGTTTTGTGTTGAGATTTGTTTAGAAAAACATTAATTAACTAACGCTATCAATTGTTTTAGTGATTTTTACTGTTTGTGTCATCTCGTTGGTGCCATGCAACGTCGACATCTGACGAGAGACGAGATGATAAGAGCGGTAGGAATTTTGGAAGCTGGCGCTATCCAAAACGTTGTTGCGGAGACTCTAGGCACCAGCCAGAATGTGATATCAAGGCTCTGGTCACGTTATCGCGATACTGGGGAAGTGGCGGAACGGCATCCTGGCAGAATTCGGGTGACCACCCCTAGAGAGGACCGTTTTCTCCAAAATACCGCCAGGAGAGAACCTACTCTGACGGCCATGATAATGGTACAGAGGCTCCAACAGGAGCATCAGACGTTGGTTAGCGACCAAACAGTCAGAAGAAGGCTACATGAAGCTAATCTTCATTCTCGCAGGCCAATTCGTGGTCCTGCTTTGCGACGTGGCAATCGCGGAAGGCGACTATTGTGGGCCCAAGAACACGTGTTATGGGATAATGAACAATGGTCGACAGTGCTCTTTACGGATGAGTCTCGGTTTGGATTTCATCCAGATTCGCGAAGAACACGAGTTTGGAGAGTTCCAGGCAGGGAAAGCCGTCTCCAGCATCCACAAGAGGTTCATTCGTACCAAGCAGGGACGATCATGGTATGGGCGGGAATTCGTATAGGCGCGCGAACCGACCTCGTTTTTGTAAGAGGCAACATGAATGCTCAGAAATACCGTGATGAGGTGGTGGAACCTGTCATTATTCCGCATAGGGTGCAAATTGGCCACCAATTCGTACTCATGCATGATAATGCCCGTCCACACACGGCGAGGCTGGTATCAGCCGCCCTTCAAGACAACAACGTCACGGTAATGAGATGGCCGGCGCAGTCGCCCGATATGAATCCCATCGAACATGCGTGGGACATGTTGCAGCGAAGGGCTATGCACGCCCTCCCTCCAAATCTGGCCACAGAAGAGCAACTTTTCCTGCACCTGCAACGAACCTGGGAACGCATACCACAGCAAGACATCGACACCTTAATTCACAGTATTAATAACCGATGCCGAACTCTAATCAACGTGAGGGGTGGCAACACTGATTATTAAGAGTTAAAATGTCTAACTTTCTGTTGTTATTTTTAATAAAATTATTAATTTTATTAATTAATTTCACTCGTAGACTTAGCACCATTTTTAGTCTCTTTGTTATTTTTAAATATTTGAGTATCAAAAATGTTTTTTATTTATTTAATTAAGTTGGTCATTAACTGAGGTTTCATTCCATATATACTTCTCTGAAAAAAAAAAATATAGATAGTTTATCAAAAAATTTAAGAAATACAAAATATCCCTAGACAGTGTTGATGTGTGTATCTATCTAAAACTTCTTTTAATACATTTTGTTTTGGCATTTTTTCCACAACCAAACAAAAAAAAAAACGAAGAGCGGGACTGTACCAGAGCTGAGAGCTAGAGACGTGTACGAAGCGCGGGAAACGAATGACGGCTGATCTACCAATCAAGCGCTCGCGCTCGCCGTCTCTCCGTCGCGCCTCACGTCCCCCCGCCAAAGGGAACCAAAAAATGACGACTTGACGCATTCAAGGTCAGAACTCATAACTCGTGATGCATAGTATAACAATAGATTAGGTAACAGACTGTTGGCGTTAAAACAACCGGGGGTAAGTGGGGAAACCTCCAAGCAAACTATCTTAAAGCGTGCTGGGCCCATAACCTATTTGGAGCAGATTGTAGCGCAGTGGTAGGCTGGACAAATTGAAAATAAAAACGTAAGATATTGACGACAAAGAATCTATTACGTAACATAAAATGAAGTGACAAGTTAACAAGAGTCAACCCAACATATTTTTCTTTTTGAATTTTAAAGAAGTTCTTAAACTCTAACACCTAATTTACCTTCTTGGCTTCAACTTCTAGAGGCTCCGCCTTCTTTTGTTCCGCTAGTTTGAGCAACTGGTTGAAGTCCATTGGCGGCGGGGCTGGCTTGCGGAACTTGGGCTTGTCGGGCTTCTTCTCGGGCTGCGTTGCCGGCGGCGGGCTCGGCTCTCTGTTCAAGCCTGTAAGTACACAATGGAGAACTTACACTAAAAATGTTTTCATAGAATAGGAGAGGTTTTATTAAATTTATTCCGTATGCTTACTTGACTTTTTGTCGGAACTTTTTTTTATAGTAATAAACAGCACTATTGTAACTTTTTCTTTATTTTATTTATTTGCTCCGCCAACTCCGTCATTATCATCAACCCATTGTGCCCACGAAGGGGCACGGGTCTCTTCCCTAAGGAAGGTATAGGCGATACTCCACCACGGGGGCCACTAAGACAGTCCGAGATCACCCGAGATGCTATGTACGCGGCAACCAAGCGCGTGGTTCATCGGAACCTGTGACGTTTCCAGCTCATGGCGTCAGATCGCCCCGTTTTTCGAACCTGTGCACTTAAATAGCTGTAGTTTCGTGATTTCTTATCCGATATTGATATATTTGTATATAAATATTGATTTTGATGTCTCTTACTCTGTTCAAAATGTGAATCATCATCTTTAACATATTATTATAAAAAGTATTGGTCATAGGGAAACATCTATTTCACCATTATTTATGTTTTAACATGGCCTCTTTAATGAAAAGAGTGCGATGTAAACAAGGCAATAGTATACTGAACACAACTCTCTGAGAGAAGGTCTGTGCTCCGCATTGGGACATACCTGATTTGTTTTATTTCTTTAAATTAACATACTGTAGGTAGTGTGTTTGAGCCTCCTAAAACCATAACTGGTTATTCTGGAGGTCCATGTCTTTATTTCTCAATATTATATTTTATTGTTTGGTTATGTTATGAACACAATAATAGTACATTGTTCACCGAGAGGAGAAAGTGACCGATTACCGTCGAGGGTGTCGTTTGAAGCCCGAGCCGTAGGCGAGGGCTTTAAAACACCTGAGATCGGGAATCGCAGTTTCTCTCGAGTGATACATAGTGCTTTATACTACACCTACAAGGAAAATAAAAAACGAAATCTTTACTAATTGAACAAACAACACACAAATTGGAAATGGCGCCATGGCGTCTGCAATTTTCACATGTTCTTTTTTCAAATTGTTTATCCTGCCGCCGCAGGGTCGCACTGCCAGCCCGACACCATCCAACACACAGCTAGTGGCCAGTGTAATTTTGCGAACTTGGAGATAAAAACTCACTGTAAAAACTTTTTGGCTTCTGATATTTAGGTTACCGGCGCATAGTCTTACCCAAAATTAAAAAAGAAAAACCACGTAAGAAATGGATTTTCATACACTTTTCTCTCCCGCTCAGATGCGTTTTCTCCCCGCATATTTGTTCGATATGCAATGACGTACTTTCTACCGTAAATTTGATAAAGTATCAAGGTACTTTCCAAGCAGGTGTAGTATAAATTATAACGTTACCATCATCCCCAGTGGCAGTCTTGCGTCTCCTCTTGTGGGGCACTGGTTCATCTACATGCAGAAGGGCTTGCTTCACCCTTTCCTTAGTGCTGTCTAGGTCTTTCTTACTCTTAGCACCTAAAATAAAAAATATAACTATGAACAAAAACTATAGTCATAACTAATCAACTCAATGATACATTCAACTTTTAATAATGTTAGAATTGTGAAAAACCATTTTTCACTAATGTAAACCCATCACTAGAACTGTCACTAGCTAAATAAAATATAGTACTTTACTAAGTAAATATTTCAAATAAACAATGAGCGTTTTTCCTTATGTCAAATTTAGTTTTAAAAGATTCCCTATGTGGCGCTGCCGTACAGTAGTAATAATCGTCAAAGCAAAAAAGAATACTATAGTTCTGTGGAATTTGTGATTGATGGTTGATTACCTAAAAAAAATGCTGTTGTCGTTTGCTGATAAGTGCGCTTACTTAATATTTGGATATTTTGGAGTCTTTGCTGTGGATTGTAGGTTTGAATTTTTTTTTTTTTTGTATTACGAGAAACCTCGTCCGAATAGCAACCCTGGCTCCTTCTCTGGTTTAGTAATCTGTGGACTAACTTTGACATTAATTGCTACGAATCACAAATATGTATGTAGAAACTAATAGCGCCATCTAGATTGTCCCAAGGAACTAAGAAAAAAAACAGAAAGGAAAAACGCTCATTGCACAGATATTTTTTAAAGCATTACCTATGTAGTATGGTTTGACCTACTGACCTGATGTAGGAAACTTGGGCTCATCAGGGACTTTACTGTACTTGTCCATCATTTTCTTATAAATAGCAGCCGCTTCCTGCGACTCATAACCATAGTCATCTTGATCAGCCAATTCTCCTTCCCTGGTCACTGCGGTGTGTTCTCTGTCAATTGCATCATCTAGGACTGATTTATTGGCTGACTTAAACACCTTCAGAGACTTTTGAATCTTTCGCATCGCTTTAGGGTCCCGCATTGAAAGTAGCTCGTCCCGTTTTCTCAACGCTTCAAGTTTCTTGTTCCGTTCCTCTTCCTCTTTCTTGGCCAAGAACTTTTGGATGTTGGAGGAGAGCTTGTCCTTTGACTTTTGCTCTTTCTTGGGCGGGTCGAACCGTGCTTTGTAGTAGACATTTTCCTGCAAAAGTGAATAGTTAAGACTATTATATTGGTTTTCCAAGTTTAGAGAACAACAGAGGGATTTGGTCCTTTAAATTTGTATTTATCAACTGTTGTGTGGGCCGCCCCCAACTTTACCCACCAACCGTAAGCTTCACAGCCAGTTTCTTTAATTTTCCAAATACAATAGTGTGAAGTCGGCCAAAGAAATAGGCCAAAAAACCAAAATCTAAATATTTATTTATACCATTACTATTCTAACATACATTTGCTGGAATTCCCTTGTAAGTATATTAGGTAAGTAAATAGAATGGTATTAAGGATCATTAAAATTTAGATTGAAATTATGGTTTAGACTAGAAGTGTTGTCGGGATTTTGAAAGTCAAATTCAGTTCGACTTGCTCTTGTGTTGTACTGTAGGTTATGTATGTGACCAGCGACCACAGCATGCATAAGGCCTAAGCCCCGTCGGGCCAATCCGATAGTGATTGACAACTCTCTATCTAAATAAACTTTTATATTAGGTACAGTAACAATTTTCACTTGGGTTGTTTGACCACAAAAGCAAGCACAAATTGATGAACAAATCGCGACGCCTCCTAAGAATGGGGCGAAAGCTAAAGCACAATTTAAGCAATAACAAAATCAGAAATATGTAAATATGAACTCACAGATGATTTTTGTTGTTGATTCTTCTGAGCAGCCAGTAAGGTCTCCCGAAACTCCATTTTGTGTATAGTTGAGACAGCAGATTCAGACATGTGCTAAGGAAAAGCTGGCATAGTACACTTTTAACAAATTAATCACAAATAAAAGAAAAATACGTGTCCGAATTAACCACGAAATACAATCCCACCATTTTCTGGAAACGTACTGAATTGAATGAATGAAATGAATGGAATAGGTATGTCCTAAACCGGAAGTTAGGTAAAAATTTCACAATAGGAACTTTTTTGTGGCAGTCTTACATTAAAGGTGCGCAATATTTTTTCAATAAGATTTGAAGAGTGATTTTACAAGCCAGTTTATTTCAGTGTTTATTTAAATCACTCCTCTAATCTTGATTCACTAGCATTTCTTCCCTAGCAAAGCTTCGTTCACTATAATAAGGGGCAAAACTGAGATAAACATCAATCAGTAGTAGAATTTGTTTTTAACAGTCTAGCAGCAATTTTGACGTTTAATTTCTAATGTATCGTTTGCTCCTTTTTTCCTTCATCCATCTCACTCATCCGATTCGTTCGTTTATATTCGTATTCGTTCGTGTCTCGTTTTAGTCTGTGGTTTCTTTTGAAGTTGACGTTCAAGAATAAAATATGGTTGGTGTTAATTTTTGTGATTTATCTGTAAAATTCTTTACAATCTTATAAAATAATTGTGTTTGTTTTGGTTCTACGTGCGTTTTACGTGATGTTCAACATGTTTTTAATAATATTTACGTGCATTAGTAGATTATTTTTAAGTCAAACATAACCTTCGATATTCGTTCTGCAGGCCACCTCAAAAAAGAAGACCAGGAAGTTGAGAGGACACGTGAGCCACGGTCATGGACGTATCGGTGAGTTAGCTACGGTCCTCTGTCTGTTGACTTGTGAAAATCCCCGAAAAACAGTATCAAAACAATCCTAACCTCTAAACCGCTTCTATCACTTACCATTTGGCCTGTGGTTTAGAGTACGTACTTAGTGATGAAGGACTCATTGTGTGTTTCCAGGCAAGCACCGTAAGCACCCTGGTGGTCGCGGTAACGCCGGTGGTGAGCACCACCACAGAATCAACATGGACAAATACCATCCTGGCTACTTTGGCAAGGTATGTTACTTTCGTTAGTTGTAAAAATGTTACAGTAAATCACAGTTCCGATTTCTGACACCAAATTATCTAATGTCTAATTTGTTTTAGATGTTGTGGTCAAGGCCAACCAAATATTTTTTGGCAAATTGTTGGAGTTGTAGTCTAACAAAAATTAATTTTGTGTGTTTAATCCCCAATGCAAACGTGTTTTTGAAAGAATATAAAAGTCAAGAAGGCATATTTTTAAGTGAATAGACTATAACTTGATGATCAAACAACTTGTTGAAAATTGTAAAGTTTGTAAACTTTTAGTCCGGATCCACTTACGGGTGTTGTTTTATCGGACGAGTGGGAGAGAAACCTGGTCGGACTCGTCCGATAAAACAACACCCGTAAGTGGATCCGGACTAAAAGTTTACAATGTGTTGTGCTTATGAAAGTTTTAGTTCAAAAATTGATGAAAATTCATGTATCTTGTGTTTATTTGTATTTAGATTTATTTCTCTGGTTTCTTTACATGTACACCAGAGCTTACTGAAATAAGATTCACTTCCTCAAGAGCCGACTGTTCTCTGGATAGGAAACATGGTTAATCAAGCAATAATTGACCTGTATTATGGTTGGTGGGTCGATCAACTCGCCATAACAATGGGTTTTATTTGTTGTTTTGAAGGTCACAACGCTACTGATTGACAACTTTATTTTTCTATAGTGCTTTGTTTAGCTTAATCTTTGGACTTTTTAGGGGGCCGATTTTTAATTGTTCTTTTCGCAATTAATTAAGAGCTCTGTTACCTGCTGTGGGCCGATTTCTGAATTGAATCATCAAACTTTAGAAAAGAGCATGACAGAATGTTGCTTAAGTATTTACTTAGTGTGAATTCTCAATTCGGAAATAAGCCCTGAGTGCTTAGTGCGAGTTTTTCATTCACTTTCGATAGCGAGAGCGTTTGCAATTTGTATAGGAGTGACAAAGCGCGCCACCTAGTTGTCTCTTTGTCACTCCTATACAAATTGCAAATGCTCTCGCTATCAAAAGTGAATGAAAAAACTCTCACTAAGCACTCTGTATCTAGGAAATTACTTCACAGGGGAACTGAATTTGCAATTTGTATAGGAGTGACAAAGCGCGCCACCTAGTTGTCTCTTTGTCACTCCTATACAAATTGCAAATGCTCTCGCTATCAAAAGTGAATGAAAAAACTCTCACTAAGCACTCTGTATCTAGAAAATTACTTCTCAGAGGAACTGAATGACTATTTTCTTTCGGAAATTTTATTAGTTGTCCAAATATTTTCTTTATGTAACAGTATTATAAAACATTACCTTTCTCCATTCCAGATTGGCATGAGGAACTATCACTTGCGCAGAAACAAGGAATTCTGCCCAGTGTTGAACCTCGACAAGCTGTGGACGTTGGTCTCCGAGCAGGCTCGCCTGAAGTATGCCAACGCCACTGACGGCAAAGTACCCGTCATCAACATTGTCAAGGCTGTAAGTTTCCTATAAAACTTATACCTGTTTATCCATTCCAGTCAACTGCAGCTCTTGTAGGCCATGTGACAACAAGATACTGCCACTTCTTCCTTTCTGAATAAATAAATCTACACAAAAAATTCATAAACATTTGTGAAGCTATTTTGGTGGAATTAGATAACAAACATTGGTACTAAATTTTTATATATTAGATGTGATCCAGCAACCCTCAGAGGCTTTTTACTTAATTTGTGGTTATGTCTTTTGTGAAAGCTCTAGGACAAGACGAAAATTAATCTGTGTATTGAGTCTTTTGGGGAAATCTGTTTTTATAAATAAAAACATAATGAGTATCATAATGTTTATAAACTGCATTTGAGAAGGACACTTCTCAAATGAGTGTCATATCAAAGTGACTTATTTCCACTTTTGAAAATAAATTAACTAATGATGGGAATCTATTTTTAGCATACGATTACACCACTGTACCAAATTGTGTATTACAGAAGCGCTTAATTCCTCACTAAATTTGACTTTCAATTCACGTATCTAAAACAATTTCATTTTCTAACAGTATTCAAGACACAAAATATGTTCTCTTAAAACCGAATGTGCTAGTGTCAGAATCACTTAAATACGATCTTCTTTCATGGTGACATGAAAAAAAAATGTTACCTATAACACAACTAATAACGTAGAGGTTTTTGGCATTTATTTAAAAATCTGATAAGGTGGAAATAAGTCCTTTTGAAATTACGCTCCTCATGCAGTTTATAATTCTGCATTGTAAACAATGTATAATTAATGTTTTTCAAATTCCTTATTTAATATAATAATGACATACCCTAACGGCCTGGTCACGGGGGAAATCGCCCGCGCGAAAAATCGCGAGAGATATCATTACGAGGCTAAAAAAATACCTATTGCTTAAAATGAGGTATTTTTAACGAAAATATTATGTACTGCTTGTATTACTTGCATCATTGGTTTTGTATGTTAACTTTGGGTAGTTCACAATTCTCACTGTAATGTTACATATAAATAAAAATAACGTGGGGCACGGGTCTGTTCCCTGAGGAAGGCATGGCCATACTCCACTACGGGGGCCTAGTCCGGATTGGCGGAGGAATTTAGGGGTGCAACAAGAACATTTCATTGCACAAGCACAAATTGGCCCAAGCTTGGTCACACAAACAAGTCCCAAGTATGATAATTCAATGTACATTGCATAGCAGATTAATCTAACGATTAAAAAGTAGGAAGACTAATTGTACGAATTGGTCACACAACTTGCATTGAATTGTTAAAATAAGTTAGAAATTGTAGTATGTAGCAGGGGCAAATTTTTGGCACCAACCCTGTTAATAGAAATTGGAATTCCTAGCTAAGGACAAAGTCCTACAGGATAAGTTGCTTATGGAAGCTTTGGAGCTGTATTTGTTCTAAGCCAGTTAGAAATTTGTTTAGTCCTCTGTTCTCTATAAGCTTGTTTGCCTTATGACATGATCAATTTCTAGTTATAGGGATATGGAATTTGACAAATTGTTGGAATCATTCAGGATTTGATACATAATAGAAGGGCTTTACTGCTATTACCCAATAAGAAAAGCCCTGTCCTTTACATAACTGTAATGTTTTTCTTGTTTACTCTTCAGGGCTACTACAAGCTCCTTGGCAAAGGCAAGCTCCCCAAGCAGCCTGTGATTGTCAAGGCTAAGTTCTTCTCCAAGACTGCAGAGGAAAAGATCAAGTCAGTTGGTGGTGTGTGCGTCCTGTCTGCGTAATTTAAGTCTACAAATAAAAAAATATAAAAGTCACTTCGCTTTATTTTTCTTTTACAATTTACAAATAAACCTGGCATAAGTTTAAATTAATTTTTACAACTTCTTTCCGAATGTAGATGCCATGTTTATTTGAAATACTGCTTTGTTTTTCCTCATGATCAAACTTAGTAGTCAAACTGATTTGACCACGAGGAATTTTAACATTCTTCGCGATCAAACTATCAAATTTATTAACTGTGTGGTGGCGTAGTGGGGTTGACCCTTGCTTCTCGATCATGAGAGTCTGGGTTCGAACCACGCATGTACCAATGACTTTTAGTTACTTACATTTGTTTGTACAACAACACCATTCGCTGATAAATTGTGCCCGGATAACGGCGACAGGCTTGCCACTTGTCACGTTTGGGACCTAATAAACTCGGCAAAACGTGGGTCCAGTTCTAGAGACTGGTGCCTCTGCCTACCCCTTCGAGGATAACGGGCGTGAGTTTATTATTTATTTATATGTGTGAGTCTTGAAATAAAATTGTACAGTTATTTTAGTTTATTTTTCCCTGTACTATAGGACTACATCGTATACGTAAAGAGGTTATTATAGTTAAAGTATGTGACCGTCAGGTCCGCTGGAGAAAATGAGATATAGAAATCAAACCATGCGTATTATTTACTACCCATTTGCTACTATTTACTACCTATCATAACTTAAGAATTATACATATCTTAAGAATTTAGAAATATAAATAAGCATGAAGTATAATTAGTTACAATACTTGGTCTAGAATCTACTAAGCGCCTGCGAAAATATTTTAGCCATTACCTTCATGTAGCACATAGGTAGTGTGAGAATTAGTACAGGCGTTTTAATGTTGTTATCGAAATAAGATTTATGACAGCTTTTTATCATTGTAAAAATAATGTTTTCTTTAGGTAGTAAATACTGATATCAATGACATCGTTAACACTTAACTAACATGACATGAAAATCCAAGTAGCCAGCCAACCAGACGTCAGAATGGCTGGCCACTTTATTCTTTTGATAAATTCGATACCGTAAAGGTAGTAAATAGTAGCAAATGGGTAGTAAATAATACGCATGATTTGATTTCTATATCTAATTTTGTCCAGCGGACCTGACGGTCACTAGTTTGACCACGAAGAATATTAAAATTCCTCGTGGTCGAATCAGTTTGACCATGAGGAAGAAAGGGCCTTGTTGATCCAATGGTTAAATAGGTATACTTGACTACCGAAATACTGCCGTCCGATAGCTAAAACATCGCTAAGCCACAGGGGGTCGATTTTGAGTTTTTGATGCCATTATACATAGAAAAAAAATCCCTATCGATCTGTCTTAGAATCATTCTTTTAACGTGATTAGTTTAGGAGATAGCTCTAGCAAAAACGACGTTAACTACAGTAAAATATATATTTTATATGACTAAAACTACGTTAACCATCAAAACTTGGCTAAATAGTCACTTGCAGCCTTTAATGTTTTCATCATCTAAAAAATATCCCGTACTTTGCTTAGCTAAAAAGACGTCATACAACAATACTACACTAAAAACACGTTAAACTATCTTAGTTCTATTATAGCGTAGGATTGCGGGCATAACAATAAATAGTTTACAATTTCGAAAACTATCCGTCTTTAAAGATTGATAAACTTGGTGCGAATCCTACACTACAAAAACGCGCTAAGCCACAATACTTATCTAAAACATCGCTACTTGCGCTCACGTCTCACCCCGCACCGTCCGTATACCAGGGCCTCGATTCAGCTAAGTGCATTAAAGTACGATGACAGACGCACGGTCGGGTCACGTTACGTGTTTTTTTATACCATTGCTGCTTATAGTTTGTCCAAAAACACTAAAAACCAGAAGCGAAAGTTAACTAATTGTTTTATTGAAAAATCTAAACATTTACTATATTTATTGAAGCACAACACCTTATTTTTATGTAATAGCTCAAGTTTTTAATTTATATAATGCTTGTAAGGCCAAGCTATTAACAAACACTAACAAAAAGAAAACCGTACTCTTTAATATCTAACCTTTCTGGACAAACTGTAAAAGGTCAGTCGCACAGAGTGCGTATCATTCACTTTCGATAGCGAGAGCGTTTGCAGTTTGCATAGGAGTGACAAAGCGCGCCACATAGTTGTCTCTTTGTCACTCCTATGCAAATCGCAAACGCTCTCGCTATCGAAAGTGAATGAAAAAACTCAAAACACAAAATACAAGAAACTCTCACCGTTTTCATGCCTGAAAAGTCATTTAGTTATGTATGCTGATTAAGAGTTTTCAATTATATTCTTCTTTGCCAAGTCAAGAACTCATTGCAACTGCGCGGCGTGCTTGCAACTGTCTAAAGGGAACAATACTTTCATGAAGCAATGATGTCAAGTACTTCTTCAACACAACGATTCCTCAATTAATAACGGGAAAGTTTCAGTAGAGTCGCAGACATCACTAAATTTTTGAACATACTATCAAACATCTCGACGTGTCGGCGTATCCAAAAATCTAACTCCAGTCTATACTTACCTCAAAAACATGGTTCAAGTAACTTTCCAACGCTTCAACTTCGGCCTTATGCACAACTAGCGACCCGCCCCGGCTTCGCACGGGTGGCAAAAACGTTTCTGTGGAAATCTGTTAGTCTATACCTTTTGGAGATATTTTAAAAGTTACAGTCTAAACACTCGTACGTGAACTGTAATAACATAAACTTTTTTTCTATACTTATCTATACTAATGTTATAAGGAAAAAGATTTGTATTTTTGTATCTTTGTGTGTATGTTTGTAATGAATAGGCTCAGAAACTACTTGGCCGATTTTAAAAATTCCTTTACCATTAGAAAGCTACATTCTTCGTGACTAACATACCTAGGCTGTATTGGATATTCAAAAAGTTTAGGGTTTCGTACGAAATCTCAAATAATGTAACCCAAGGTGTAAAAGAAATACTACTCCGAGAATTTTCCACGGAACTAATATATTTCGACGGAAACATAAACATAATTACCTAAGGCCGGCAGACTGCAATAGTCTTCTTTAAGTGTAAAACATATCTAAAAGACTGATTAAACTGCTTTCTTATACTTAAATTTAAATACCTTTCTCAGGGAAGAGACCCGAGCCCCTCAGTGGGGACATGATGGGTTGATGATGATGATGATGATATGAGCAATAAGAACTAACTTGCTAATGCTATAAGTTCCTAGATTATTATTGTCATCCATTATGCGGAGGGGACTAGTTTTCTCAACACATGGAATCCTAGTGTGGAATAGTTTTTTCTTAGGCTTCATCCTTTTGTATAAAATTGTTTTTGGAACAAATATATATTTTTTCATTTTCATATTACAAGTGGATTTACTCAATACTGAACCAAATGCAATTTTATATTTTTATGTTTGTTAAGAATAAGTTATGATGGCAATAAATAATAGCTTTTATTATATGAAACTCTGTTATTCATTCACATTACCAGTTATCAAATCAGTGAGGTTTAAAACCTTTAACCGTTTTTTAGCCCAATTCGTTCAATTAAACTATATTTCTAGTTTTAATACTCACAAAGTGATTTTTTTTTTATTTGTAAGTTCTAAAATTTAAGAATAATATGCCTATGATAAACGATTTGTAATTTTATGTTGTTTCTTTTGTTTTGATGATAAGTTTGATAACGTGTTTTTTGGATCTTTCTTGAATTAGTTGACTCCAAATACATAACTAAATCAACGTTTTCATTAAAGGTTTTAAGATTAGCGTCCTTTTAGTGTAGTATTTTTCTTAATAAAACGCTATTGAAAACGAACAATAAGACGTTAATCGTTAATGTGAAATAACTAGTCTATAAAAACTTTAAGCAACTATAGCGTCGTTATAGCTAAGGAAAGACAAGAAAACATAAAAATCAATACTGAACTATAATAACGTTAAATCCGCTTAGCGAATTTTTAGTGTAGGAAAACCACGTAATTATATGACATACAAAAAAACGGGTCACAATGCTAAAATATCGCTAGGGTATACTTAGCGATATTTTTGTAAAGTATTTACTTGTAAAACAACTAAAGATTCCATAGCTAAAACTCCTAAACACATTTTTCTCCTTTTAAAATGTCTTACTTATAATCGAGATATTTGCTATTACACAGTAAATTAAATTATCTATCTTTTGATAGCTCAAAGTTTTTGATACGACTAATAAGAGTTGAATGGCATCACTTTAAAAAATCTTCCGCGTTTTTCGCTCATATCTCAAAACTTGGTTTTGTGGCTTAGCGATGTTTTAGCTATCGGACGGCAGAATAGCGGTTCTTCACATGCTAGAATCGAAAATTGTAAACAGTCCCGGTAACGTGGGGGTTGGAGAAAGTAAAAATCTGAACAAAGCCGTGGTCTGATTAGTGCTTAGTAGCTTGATGGTGCATCCACACCACAGTTCGTTTTTGTAAATAAAAACACATAGGTACCTTGTTTATAGTACATAACTTACACAGTTATTAATGTAGTGCATGTCAGAATAAATGGAATAAGGTCTTATTGTCTGAGCGCAATGTAGAACTAAAATAAATTACTATGGGTTGGATGAACCATGGTATATTTTTTGTTATGTAAACTTGAGCACGCGCAGCGTCCCTTTGAAAAACAGGTGCAAGCCTTGCAAGGTCTTGGGATCCCTGTTTCATAAAGCTACAAACATCGCGCTATTTACTGTCATTTTAGGTTGCCACACAGTATGGACGTGCCTCGCCCGAGGCGCGCGGTCTATCCGTATGTTACCCCCTCCCCTACGAAATATTATAACGTGTAATAATATTACAATACACCCCTATGAAATATTATAATTATGTATTTCATGTTTGTAATAAACATAAGTTTGTAAACACAAGTTTGTAAACACAAGTCTGTTTACATGATAGGTACCTAAAGAAAGGAACTGGTTTTGAAATAAAACTACGAGATTGTTGGCATAGATAGGTTTGCATTGAACTTATACCTATAGTTCATTATTCATTAAATTGAGAATTAAAAAATAATGATTTACTATGAAATCCTAATCTGCTAATAGGCAGTATCATAATTTGATTACAACAATAACATGGTTATGTGAATATTTCAGCATAAGGGATGTTTTCTTAACTAAGGAATTACTTAACTGGGACATATAAATTAAACCTTACTAATTAAAAGAGGTCTGGTACCAGACCATTGCTATTGCAATTCAACTCAAACATACAAACTACAATAATTGCTCACCACAAAGCTTAAACTAGCCAATTTCAATTTAAAGGTGCACACAAGTTAGAGAATTTAATAGTATCAAAACAAAGACTTGCAGAAAGTTCTGATACAAATAAATGCTCTAACCTGTATGCACCTTTTACGTGTAAATAGTAACCGTATGTGTTTGAGTTATTTGTTGCTGTGGTGGTGGTGGTTGAGTCTGGGTTTGAACTGCCTCTTGAGGTCTAGGCTGTTTTCCCTTCTTTCTGGCTGCATCACTCTCGGCGTAATACATACCGAGGCGTGTCTTAATAGCAGCCAAAGCTGCCCCATTGATCTCATCATGAAAAATATTAGCATATCTCCACTGCTTGACAGTTGGTCCTCTCTTTTTCTCCTTCTTGACTTTCTTTTTTGATTCCCTTGGAATTAACAATTCAGTTTCCTGAGTTATCTCAGTCGTTTGCAAAGGAGTCATAGTCATGGTGATGCCTTGCTGGGGCTCACTCTTTGTCTGCAGTAGGATGTAAGCAGTAGTTGGTTGTGCAGGCCTTGTTGCCGAAGTAGATTGGAGGAGTATTGGTGCATTCTGGGTCTGATAGTAATTACCCGGTGCAGTTGCAGTGGCTAGTGATGTTTGGTACTGATTTGGAAAGTAGTTTTCAGCTATATTGACAATAGGATATGGTGCAATAGGTGCATAACTGGCCTCATGCTGAGTCACTTGTGCCTGCATTGGCTGCAGGGTTTCTGTCTGCAATGAAACTTCAAGATTCCTCTTAGATTTTGGCATTGTTGCAGTTATATTGTCTGGGTCAAATGTTTTAATATAATCTTTCCACATTTTGGAGATGTTAATTTCTAGCCCAGCTATCTTGTCAAGCCTAATGAAGTCTTTGAGGCGGTGTGTGTGTACCACAGAGTAAATATGGTTCTTGATTTGATCTACAACTCCTACAGGCAGTCGAACCTCTCCAGATCTCCTGTGGCTGTTCTTTCCACGATTGTCACTAGGGAACATGATGCCATCATCCATTTTCTTGCAGAGGACTCTGACTTTCCGTTCAGTGATAGCATGGATGTTTTTGAAAGCTGTCTGACAAATCTGAGTTTCCCTGCCCTTCACTCTGACAAAATATTCAAAGGTGCAAGTGCGGCGACTGCTTGACTTTACTCTTTTCCTTTTAACATCTACTTGCCTCATTAGGCCAAATAAGTAGGCATTTTGTTCATCATGGCTCTTCATAGAATAAAACCCTTGAAAAGTTTTGAGCCTTATATCTTGTGGAACTCTCTCGTAACATTTTCTTCTGCAATTGCAATCTGGCCCTGGCTCCTTTGCAGGCACAACCTTGCCGTTTGCATTGATATACTCCAGACCAGCTATTCGCAAACGCTTTTGCTTCTGTTTGTGCCATTCTGAAAGGTAATTAATAATTTTATTAAAACTATTGTGTACTTCTATTTTAATTCCATTTTGGCAACAAAACAATAAGTACATTACTTAATATACACGTAAAACATAAATGCTATAGTGTGCGTAGCGAACGCAATCAACCACAAATAAAATATTTTTCAAGACGGGAATAATTTCAAGCAAACTTTACTGAAATTCTCGTTTAGAATATTTGAAATAAAGACTTACGTATCAAGAAAGTAGTAAGAGTCAAAAAATGTATCGAGTAGGCAACGGTCTTCAGCGATATTGAGATACTTTCGTGAGATAAATCGGGCTAGAGTATTACATGCATTCCAGGTATAAAGATTACAAGCATACCTTCGGGATTTCGTGTTCGTTTCTTTACAACTTTCCCGTTTTTAGTAAGTTTTATTTTTCGGTCACTGCTTGAGACATCCGCCATTTTAGTATCGGAAACAAAAATGTCAACAGAAAACAGAAGAGGTTATGTACACAGATTAAATTGTATATTGCAAACTATTTTTCTTTAATATTAATTCCATACTTAAATAATAAGGGTATTTCTCCACTGCTCCGGTCCGGCAAACGTTAATTACCGATCCGATTTAGAAACACACAAGAATACTAAAAGCTTCTCCACTACTCCGGCATCCGGTTTTTAACGGTCCGATAATTTGCTAGATCGGAACGGTATTTTACCGGTAAGAAGTGATGAACGTACAAAAACAATACACGTTTTTGCACCGCGCATACAACCCAAAAATGTTCCCATACTATTTTTTTTACACTAATTGAATGTGTGGAAAAAGTCCCCTGCCTCGAATAGAAAAAACGACGAATTTTAATAAAGCACTGCATCACACACAACATCCATTGCCGATTAGAGTCGGATGAAGTGGAGAAGCATAATCCGGCATCCGAAATTTTTCTCATGAGTGATTCCGGTTCCGACGCCGGACCGGAGCAGTGGAGAAAGGCCCTAAGGGAAGGGATATATATACCTACAGTCTATTTTTTGAAGCGAACGACTAAGTGTCAACATGTCAAAAATTTGGTTTTTCAATATGCCACATTATAACACTGCATAATATTTAGCAAAGTTATACAAAACGATATGCCTAATAAATACTACTTTTGTATAAAGGCCGATTATGATCGACTGTTTTATGCTAATAATGGGCTACGCGAAGTGTAGGAAGAAGTATGGAGAGCTGACTACGAACCTCTTTTTTAATTAAAGACAAAAAAAGTAAGATTGACGTTGTTGTTAATGGGAGTGCGACTAAAGAAAATAAAATAGGTAACTTATCTTTAGTCTGTTCATCATTGTAAATAAGGTACTGGTAAAGTTTTTTGGTCCATCGTCCACTTGTTTTATACTTTTGTGTTTGTTATTACGAAACGGAAAATATGGGCGAGCGAGCCGGACCAAAACGCTGATTCTGCCAAACCAATGTATACGATGCCACAGAATACATAATAGTACAACGATGCAAGCAAAGCTGCGTGCATGAGCTACTTTGAGTGAGATGTAAGTTTGAGAGATGCTGTGTCTTTGTGTACCTTTAGTCGTTCACTTCAGTAAATAGAATATAAATATAAATTACATGAGCTCTGCAGGGACACTGCAAATTTATCGAAATTTACGTAAAAGATATTAATTTAAAAGCTTATCTAACAACTAGGTAGTCTAAATGAATGACTACTAAGGGTTCCTAAATATTGATTAATATAATTATTGTACTTAGATAAAGGATAGAGTTGGTAGGCGTGCAAAAAAAAGTATTGTTCAAAATATTGTTTTAATCTTCTCCGTTTTCTAAAACCGGCAGGGCATTATCGTTTATTTATGGTAAGTGCATTGGTTTGCTGGTCGAGAAACTCAAGAAAGCGTGGGTACGTCACGCAACACTTTTAGTCTGATCGGACCTGTTTTTTAAAACTTTATTTTATTTGTAGGTGTTCTGTGGTGTGTAGGTGCATTCTCAATCTGTCAAATATTTTTCTGTGGGTCGTCTCGTCGTGGATGAATCAAAAGGTGTTGGTTGTTGGTTTTTAATGCAAGTTTTTGATAAAACACGAGGGAAAGGTCATACTTGTTCTAAATTTGCGCTACGAGAACCTTGATTAGCCATGTAAGTTTTACTTAACCCAGTAAGTTATGCTTGTAGTATGTCTCCATTCCGTTTTGCTATTTCATGTATGATCTTATAGTATAATGTAATCGTCAGAAGTTTACTGGTTTCTTACAGAAATATGTCTTTCCAATCGCCAATGCCTAGTCGGGAATTTCTTTGGGATATCTTTCGAAGGTAAGTAAACATGATGCAATAGGTATGTGGTTATCAGTATTAAGTGACTAATGTTTGTTTATTACCCCTGTATTTCAGAGTGGACAAAGACCGTAGTGGTTATATTTCAGCAGACGAACTTCAACAGGCTCTATCTAATGGGACTTGGAATCCATTTAACCCTGAAACTGTTCGACTAATGATAGGTAAGATTTTTATTGTAGCAGTTTGCTGTAAATGAGTAATGGATAAGATAATTATTAAGTTTTTAGATTGTGTTGAAAAATAAATTAAACGTTTGTAGGAAATGGATAAAATCGATATAATAATTTTGACAACGTCACTCAAGTTAAACATAAACAATGAGATGACCATAAAGTAAACCTATACAGTCTTCACACCCTCCCAACTTTTTGAAGTCCAATTCGCTTGCTCAGGTCTTGAATCCTGGGCCCGTAGAGCGGCTTCGTCAGCATATCTGCGAGTTGGAGTTCTGAAGACACTTGGTTGACTTCCAAATCTCCGTTTGCCACACATTCTCTTATGAAGAAATGCTTTAGTTTAATATGTTTCGTGCGCTTGTGGTATTCGTATTTCGGGTTCTGAGATAGCTTTATAGCTGACTCATTGTCCAGGTGTAGTGTGGGCTTTTTAAGGTTCATCAGATCTTTGAATAGACTGTTTAGCCATATAAGCTCCTGCGAAGCCTCACTCGCTGCAATTAGTTCTGCTTCTGTAGAAGAGATTGACACGACGCTTTGACGTTGAGATCTCCATGAGATGGCAGCACCAGCAAGTAAGCACACCATGCCTGATGTAGACCGACCAGTTGTTTCATCACCAGCAAAGTCTGAGTCCGAGTAGCACACTATTTTGTCAGAAATAGTTTTCCGATAGGTAAGACATTTGTCGCTAGTTCCTTTTAGGTATCGAAAGATTCGTTTAACAAGTGCCACATCATTGGTCTTTGGCGTTTCGAGGTTTCTCGATGCTATTCCTACAGCATAGGAAATATCGGGTCTCGTACCGACGGCCAAGTATGTTAGAGCACCTACGGCTTGCCTGTAAGGGAATCTTGCATCAGCTAGTGTACCCTTGTCTCCTCCCATGTTCTCTTTAACGATAGGTGTCGGTACAGGCTTGCTGTCGTTCATCTTGAATTTTTCTAAAAGTTTCTTTATGTATGCTGTTTGGCAGAGTGTTATCTTGTCGTCTTCTCTATTTATTTCTATTCCTAGAAAATACGTAGCAGGCGACGTTCTTATCTGTAGTCGTTTTTGTAATTCATCAATGAATTCAGTTTCTGCTTCTTTTGAATTACTTGCGACGAGTCCGTCGTCAACATAAAGAGCTATAAGAACTCTTTTAGTTCCTCTTGTTCTTGTATATAAACAAGGATCAGCTTCAGATTGTTTAAAAACTGATTGTAATAAAAACTCGTTGATACAGATATTCCAACATCGTGGAGCTTGCTTTAGTCCATATAAGCTTCTTTTCAGGCGACATACACGGTTTGTCCCATCGTTGAAACCATCGGGCTGTTTCATGAATATTTCTTCTTCTACTGTTCCATTTAGGAAAGCTGTAGTTACATCAAATTGAAGAAGTCTCAAATTTTGTTTTGCTGCAGTTGCGAGAAGGGCTCTAATAGTACTCAGTCGAGCTACAGGACTAAATGTTTTATCATAGTCAATGCCGGGCTGTTGTGAAAAACCTTTGATAACAAGTCGTGCCTTGAAGCGTTCAATGCTTCCGTCAGGGTTTGTCTTGACTTTGTATACCCATTTACATGGTAAGGGTTTTCTACCTTTTGGTAATTGTACTAATTCCCATGTTTCGTTATGGTAGAGTGATGAAATCTCGCTTAACATTGCTTCTAACCATTTGTCTTTGTTAGGTGAGTTGAGTGCTTCTTTATAAGAGGTTGGTTCTTTTAGTTTGATTACATCATCTGCGGCTGCCATTACGAAATCGTCAAATCTCTGTGGCGGGCGTAATAACGATCTGTCTCGAAGTATCCGTGACACAGGTTCGTCAGGTTGACGTTCATCAAGTTGAAGTTCATGATCGTCAAATTGAAGTTCATCATCATCAATTTCAGGTTGATCATGTTCTCCGTTTTGTTCAAAATAATCTTGAAAAGTGTCATTTTCCTGCTCATTCTGTTGTACAGTGTCTTCATAGATGCTATCGTCTTGATTCGCAGTTGTGTTATTTTCCATAACAATTTCGATTGAATTTAAATTGTTATTGGATGTAACTCCTTTGTTATTTCTCTCAGATTCGTTTTTAATCATCTCTGTTTGAGTAAGAGGTGACTGTGTAATGAGAGTGTCTTCGTAGAATTTTTTATTTATGATTTTTACATCTTTTGTGACAATAGTCTTGTGTTCAGTCGGAATGTAGATTTTATATGCTTTACTAGTCTCTGAATATCCCACAAATACACCAGCTTTAGCTTTTGGAGAAAATTTATGTCCTCTGGGACCTTTATTGAGTACAAAAGCTTTTGATCCGAATGCGTGTAGGTGTTTGACACAGGGCTTTCTTAATACCCATCTTTCAAATGGTGTTTCGTTGTCAATAGCACTGTTGATACTTCTGTTTGATAAGTAGTTTGCTGTGTTTACAGCTTCACCCCATAGATGTATCGGTGCATTGGCGTCAATAAGCATAGCTCTGGCTTTTTCAACTAGTGTTCTATTTTTCCGTTCTGCTAGACCATTTTGTTCAGGCGTATAGGGCGCGGATAGACGTTGTCCGATTCCGTTTGCCTTGAGGTAGGATTGGAATTCCTTATTTATATATTCCGTTCCGTTGTCACTTTGAAGATATTTAATTTTGTTGCCAGTAGTATTCTCCATTCGTTCTTTATACTCTTTGAACTTCTCAAGTGTTTCAGATTTTTGTTTCATGAAATAGACGCGCCCATATCTGCTGTAGTCGTCTATAAACGTTACAAAATATTTGTTGTTTGCAGTGCTTGGAGATTTAATTGGGCCACACACATCACTGTGTACAATTTCTAATGTTTGAGTAGTTCGTGGCGTAGCTCTAGGTTTGGGACTTGGCACTCGTGTCATTTTTGCTTGAATACATGCTTCACAATCAGATAATTTGTCATCTTTGTTGAACTTTAACCCAATAAGTTTCTCGTTTTTCAGAGATAGATGTAGGTCGTTGTAGTTCATGTGTCCCAGTTTCCTATGCCAATCTTCAATGGAGTTATCTTGAGTTGTTACCATACTAGTTTCTGGTTTTACTGTGCAATCATTTTCAATGGTAGTTTTCACGTAGTATAAATTATTTTTCTTTTTGGCTGTTATCAAAGTTTTGTTATTTTTGACAATCGTAGCTTCATTTTTCGTGAAAGTGACAGTAGCACCTTTTTCTGTCATTTTGGCAACAGAAAGGAGGTTAGTTGCTAGGTTGGGCACGTATAGTGTCTCTAACAAGTCTACTGCATGGTTTGTGTTTGTTTTGACTGTGACTGTACCACGTCCTGTGATTTCAGCAGTTTGTTCCTTCGAGGCTAAGTTTAGCTTTCGAGATTCAGGGTTAAATTTTGTGAAAATTTCTCTTGTGTTGGTCATATGAGATGTGCATCCGCTATCCAATACCCAGTCCTTGCATTTAGCGTTATTGGCTATCAAAAGACATTCGTTGGTATGGTGTGTCGTTTCATCTTGACTTTTCGGTGACACTTTTTTAGTTTTGTTTTTCTTTGACCAGCAGCTTGAGCAGATTTTGTGACTACTCTTTTTAAAATGAGCTCCTTTAGTTTTGCATATTTTGCATGAGGCAAGATAAGATTCTTGTTGAAGTGATTGTTGGCTCGTGCTTGGTTCCATTTGGTGTCGGGCCTCGCTTTCTTCTATAATCTTAGTTTTCAATTCCTCAGGTTTTGGCAGGTTGTCTCTGCTTTCAATCGCAATTCTAAAGTTGTCATATTCAGGTGAAAGGCTGTACAGCATCATGATCGTGAGTAGATCATCATTGATAGTTATTTGCATGTCAGCAAGTTTATCAACGGTATCCATAAATTTGTTGATGTGCCCACGAACATCGTTTCCTTCTAGTTTTGTTAGTATTAACTGTTTGAGGAGTGATGCTTTACGAGCTGGACCTGTGCTTGCGTATATCGACTTTAATTTGTCCCAAATTTCTTTTGCAGTCTTGCATTGTTTTATTTGCTTGAGTTCTGAAGGAGCGATTAGAAGAATAAGGGTAGACTTAGCTTCTTTCTCCAATTCAGTAGCAGCACTGTCAGTTGCAGACGGCGTAGCTTGAACATATTTCCATAGTTTATCTTTTATCAACACAGCTTCTGCTTGGATCGCCCAGGTGTCGTAATTTTCCTTGCTTAAGGGTTGTATATTAACCTTGGACATTTTTAGCGCTCTGCTACCATATTAAGTTTTTAGATTGTGTTGAAAAATAAATTAAACGTTTGTAGGAAATGGATAAAATCGATATAATAATTTTGACAACGTCACTCAAGTTAAACATAAACAATGAGATGACCATAAAGTAAACCTATACAGTCTTCACAATAATCCTTAACCTGTGGAATTTTTGGTGGGCCAATCACCCACCATAATAATGGTTTTTGGTTGTTCATCATAAAACTGATTAAGGGGGAGGAATTATCAAACCGACCCTAATTAAGTGCATAATTAAATACATTTTGAAAAAAATCAAAGCTTTTGTTTATGCCTCAGACTGTAGGGTTTCCTCACTATTTCCTTCACCGTTAGCGAATTATAATGCTATCATAACTTCAGAATAAAATTATTATATGAGACTTACAAAACAAAGTCATCAATACATGCTGGGCATTTGGTAGAGGTTAATTTAATAAACTCATTTGCCTCTTACCTTTCAGGTATGTTTGACAAGCAAAACCGAGGGTCCATAACATTTGAGGACTTTGGTGCACTTTGGAAATATGTTACGGATTGGCAGAATTGCTTCCGCTCGTTTGACAGAGACAATTCTGGCAACATTGACAAGGACGAGCTGAAAAATGCTTTGACAGCATTTGGATACAGATTGTCTGATAATGTCGTTACAGTTATGGTACATAAGTTTGACCGATTTGGACGAGGGACAATTTTGTTTGACGACTTCATACAATGCTGTGTCACGTTATATGTAAGTATATGTAGTTTTATTTCACGCACTGCATGGTATTTTAATTCATTGTTAAAAAGGCATTTTACAATGGTAATGTGACATAAACAGTCATGCTATACGCTAGATCAGCAGACTCCTTTGTAGATTTGTGGTAACATTTGTGCCCTGGTCCACCAATCTGGACTAGGCCCCCGTGGTGGAGTATGGCCTATACCTTCCTCAGGGAAGAGACCTGTGCCCCTCAGTGGGGACATAATGGGTTGATGATGATGATATGCCTCCCTCAACCTCTTCCACTCCTGTCTATCCTGTATCTACCTCGTCCAGGTACCACCTGCAACCTTTCCTATATCATTGCTACCTGCCAGTTTCTTTTTCCCTCCGGGGAACCAAGTTAGTAACTGCTTTGCTCAATATTAATTAATTGCTGCATAATCCAGCTGATCCAACTTGCGTGCAAAATGTCATCTATGTAAAAAAAAACCCAGGTCTTGGATGTTTACATGTTTGTGATGTCGCTGTTTGTGGTTCTCACGACACAGGGTATCCTAGTGTGGGGCCAGAAGCAATGTATGTATATGCCTGTTTGTAAATGGTCATCCTTTTTTATTTTTTCCAGACCTTAACATCTGCATTTCGCCAGTTTGACACAGACCAGGATGGTGTCATCACTATCCATTATGAACAATTCCTGTCTATGGTGTTTGGATTGAAGGTATAATTTTAGCGAGTAAGACTTGCGTTTTACACATTATCCTGGTATTATTCTATCCATCTCTTTGGCAGTATTTTTATTTTATTGAAATTATTTTTGGTACATTTTAAGATAATACAGTGAAGCATGTATTAATTTCAGTTATTGTTCTTTTTAGATAGGTAGGACAAAACATTTTCTTATTAAACTTTTACAACTGCACAAATGCGGTGGAACAGCAATGCAGTTTGATTCATTGTTATTTTCTACTTGATGCATAATTACAACTTTTGTACCTAGATATTTTTGTACTGTATAAAACTAAAGTTAAGTGTATATTTTTTGTATTTAGCCTTATTGTAGTTTTAACATTTTTTGTTGTATGGAAAAATATTTTTAGTCTCACTTTGTGGTATTAGGTTCTTCTACTAGACACATAATTGATCAAGCATGCAATGCACTTTTTTTATAATGCCTGGCATATAGCTTGAACAAATGACTGACTGTCGCTGACAGTCACTGCAACTGTATGTATTTAGAGTCTCACTGACGAGGGATGTATGATGTTACTTAAAATTATAAACTTTATTGAAATCACCTATAAAGTAGATTACTATGCCGTTTCCATCAGAAACTCATCCGCCAATTTTTGGTCAAGTGATTTGTCGGGCCTTATAGGTAGCTTTTAACGATTGTTTGTGCTCTAACTGGATTTTTTTCCTTTTGTCTAGTGTTGGCCGTAAGCGAAGCAGAGACCCAGATCTTTCTATTTGTTTGTATCTACGAAATTGTCACAAGTGTTGTTTATTTTATATGTAACAGGTGGGGGAAAATTGGTCTATTTCTTGTAAGGGGCGATGGCACAGCCAATTTGCAACAAATTGTGTGACCAAAATGGAGACTTGAAGAGTTAATCTGGTTTCTAGATTGTTAAATTATGAATTTGTACCCAAAAATTCCTTTAAAAACACCTTCATCATTCAATCATAACTTTTTTAAGCTGCAGAGTGAACTTTTTACGAAATAAAGTCTGTATTCATTACCACCTGAATACTGACGCCCAGTCCAAAAGATTTCTGATTTGAGAATTTCGCCAAGTACCTACTTAACTGTAGTGCTGTCTCGTCAAATTTCTCAGAAAAGAGCGTGATAGAATGTTACTTAGGTATTTATTTAGTGAATATTCTCAACTCAGTAACCGGCCAATAGTCCAGTCAAAATAGATGTTCAGATAGCGTAATTTCCCAACAAGCTGGGTTTTTCTTAAATACATTATTACAAATACTTTGTAAAAAGTCCCGATAGCAATGTTGTATTATCAGAGACCAAGTTCACTTTTGAATACTTTTGAAACATTTTGAATACTTTCAAAATTAATTTTCTTAAATATACCATCACAAAGGACAAAAACTTATAAGATTTGTAAACCACATCATAGATAAAAAAAAAAGATTCTTTAGATTCTTAGTTTGTTAGATTGTTTCAAAAATATGGAAAGCGCGATTTTCATACTCAACATCTCCAAGCTGATTTTCTAAGCAAAAAAATATATATTATGCAATGATTCACGTATTCATTTCATAATAATAATTATATTTTAATAATTATAATTATACCTTGTTCTTCGGAGACTAAGGCCGACTTGGACCACTTCTTAAATGTCACTTAAGTCGCCACTTAAATCGACTTTTTAACGAAGAATTTAAGTAAAATGCTGTTCAAGCTACATTTAAGTTAGTGGTGAAGTCTGCCTAATGCTTTATTTATTTTACTGTTAACACTTGTCTATTAAAAAAAGGCACGCCTTTACAGCTTGTCCAGAAAGAGTAGAAATTAAAGAATACGGTTTTGCTGAGACTTTTTGTCTGTGTTTGTTAATAGCTTGCGCTATTAAAAACTTTAGCTATTACATAAAATAAGAAATTGTGCTTCAATAAATATAGTAGATGTTTTGACTTCTCAATAAAACAATTAGTCACTTCCGGTTTCTAGTGTTTTTGGACAAACTGAACGGCAGGACAGCGATCTAAAACACGACTGAATCTAAATTTACCTATGACACAAATAAATTGCTTTATGTACGACATATTATGACTATGGTTTTGGTATGCGCTTTGAACTTATGTTAAGACAGCTGATAACAGTAGATTAATAAATACATAGGGCCAGTTTTCGAACTGAGAATTTCACTAAGTAGGTAAATAGGTACTAAAAGTAACATTCTGTAATCAAAAATCAGAAATTTCTTTCAACGTCAAGAATTTACATTCTTTGTTGAATGTTAATGTACTTATAATGCTAATGTTAGCCCTTTTCTGATAAATTTTACGAGACAGCAGTATGCTGTACAGTTATGCAGTTACCTAGCGAAATTCTCAATTCAGAAACTGGTGACCGTCAGAATGGCCGGTCAAGTGTCGTATTTTACTTTGAAATATGTTCCAAGAATTGCTTATATTTGCTTACCGCCGTGAGAGATTTGCTTACTGCGTATTTTAGAAGAATTCAGTCATTTATGGTTGACCGGCCATCCTGATATCAGGATGGCCGGTCATAAAGCCGTAGCATAATAACTGTGTGGAATTACTGATTCTTTTGTAGCTCATAAATTGCTTACTTAACAATTTGTAAACTAAGGTCGTGTAGCTATCAAGGAAATAAAAATATCGTATAAGTCAGTTATAGCGTAGGTACTGAAAGCCACCAGCGCCTGTTATAAAGCTACGGGCAGCAGAGCCTATCGATATGTAAGCACAAGTTACAAGATAATAACTTATTGCTCTTAGAGTTATAACAGGCGCTGGTGGCTTTCAGTACGCTATAACTGACTTATACGATATTTTTATTTCCTTGATAGCTACACGACCTTAGTTTACAAATTGTTAAGTAAGCAATTCGTAAGCAATTTATGAGCTACAAAAGAATTAGTAATTCCACACAGTTATTATGCTACGGCTTTATGACCGGCCATCCTGATATCAGGATGGCCGGTCAACCATAAATGACTGAATTCTTCTAAAATACGCAGTAAGCAAATCTCTCATGGCGGTAAGCAAATATAAGCAATTAGTAAGCAATTCTTGGAACATATTTCAAAGTAAAATACGACACTTGACCGGCCATTCCGACGGTCACAGAAACTGGCCCATATTATACGAGAAACGGGGGGTTATCTCGAGGGAAAGGTATTAAGTACTTCTACGGTGTCTCTTTTTGCTAAGCATTTATTACCTTGATGTAAATTTTACTGATGTTAATGTTGTTGTAAATATATTTATGTGGTGTTTAAGTAATTGTATGGCTTGTATGACATACATACAGCAAATTGATGTATGACCTCCCGCAATTTTGCTCATTTCGGCCAAATTTATGTAGATGCTGTTCTAAAATGAGATTTTTGTTAAAGGTTATTTTGATTTTGAATCTCTGTAGTTTATTTGTTAAATGTGGTGTGTTATTGAAATAACGCAAGTTCTACATAAATTGAAGGGTTCAGTAAAAATTAAGTGAGAAATTATTGTAAAGTTTTTTTGTATTTTTACAATCTTAAGTGAGAGTTCAACATTAAAAAGGTCATAGCCCACTTACACGACTCTGCTTCCACCCGGCAAACATAATATAATTCAAATAGGTAACTATGGGCTTTAAATATTGCTCTTTAGATATATTTTACATTTGCATCATAAATTAGCTGACAGCTGACAGCTAATTTATGATGCCAATGGGAGCAGAGTCGTGTAAGTGGGCTATGACCTTAAAAATTCAACAATTTGAGAATTCAACCTAATGGCCCGGAAGGTCTTATGTAATTTCCTTTTTTATGTACAACAAAGTGTTCTCTATCTATCTATCTTATTTGTTAGCCTGGCCCTAGATTCTGCTAACGCATTGCAGTACAGTGACAGTTGCACGACCGCGTCGACTTCATTTATTTTCATTGCCGCTTCAAGTCGACGCGAGCTCGCGTGTCCATAATCCTAGGCGTCATCGTCAATGGAATTGAAAAACCTGTCACGTGACCCGACAATTAACTGTAATTGAACTATAAGGCACTAACAGAATACCGCATTGTTTCTTTACTGCAAGTAGTTCCAATTATATCGTTCGTAAAGAAACTGTTTTTCAGGTTTTGCGTTATTTCATAAATACGTCGTATAAAATGGAATGTCGTGAAAATTACACGTTAGTCTCTATTTTACTATAGTAGCCAATTTAAAGAGAATTTATTTTCTGTATATAGACTTTAATGAACATTACGATTTTACGAAGCTGTTATACAACAAACACTCACTTTAAGGCTTACTTTATTAAAATAAACTATTCTCATTACAAAAAGTGTTTTCTTTACTTTTTATTGCTAATTTTGCGCATTCGATAGTTCATCATCCTTATTTTTATATCTTGGCATACAATTTTATTCAATGTGTTGGGGAATGGATAATGAAAGGTATAATTAAAGGAAACTGATGAACGGGTAACGGGTGAATATAAAAGTAGTAATAGTAGAACAGGTAATGAGGTGGTGACAGCAAGAATATTACAATGATGAGTGTCTTGGGACAGAAAAGTCAATAAGAGGAAAAATATAAAAAATTAAAATATTATTCCAAGGACAATACGGTATTTGACACTATCGCCAATAAATTATTTGAGATGCTCGATTAAAACGGAAATTACAAAATGTTTCGGAAAATGTATTCTTTTAATGATTTAGTACATAGTTATTATAATTTTTAAATAGATGAAACATAAAAAGAGTGCTCTGAAATGTGACGTCACAAGCAAGTAAGTATTTTCATACAAAATTCCGTTTTAAAAGTAACTCAATTGACATGCTGTCAAATACCCAATTCAACGCAATGGTAGTGCTGCTTTTATAGTGTTATTGTAATAAAATTACAGTTTAGCTACATAAATGCATATTTTATTTTATTTTATTTATTTGGGATTAAAAACAGTAGCACATTATAGTAGTTACATAAATCAGACTTAATCAAACATTGCAAATGTACTACCCACCACTTAATCCACGGATAACTCATAAAAAAAATTAGTTGCTGTGAGAAAGCAGAACAATGAAAATAATTATTAACAATGATACAAAGCATGCATAATTTTATAAATAAATTTGATTAGCACATTTCATGGAGCATACACAATTCACTGATTAACTGAATAATTACTCGTTTTATGGTAATGACATAATATTTTAAATTTTAGAGCTACAACTTACCCTCTAGCTGTAAAAGTACCTGTTGCTTAAAAACGTAGGTAACTAGGCGAGAGGAAAATGTCAATGCTGGAAAATTTTCTGTTGTATGTATCGACCAATCTACGCAGGGGAGCACGTTCCCCAGCGTTGGTGCGACACCTCCCAGTAGCAAAGAGATACTCTTCGGCGTATACTCTTCGTGCGACGAAGAGTAGACCGGGGGACTTCATAGCTCAGGTTTTTAACCAACTCGGGACAGTCAAATTCATTATGACACAATTTGTAAAGTGTCATGACTTCCAACAAGGTGCGTCTGGATTTTAGTGACAAAAGCTTAAACTTTTCTAGTAACTTAGGGTAAGATAGTTTAGTACGAAAATATCTGTATTGCACGGAGCGTAGGAATTTGCGCTGAACACGTTCTATTTGTTCACTATATTTGTCATAGTATGGATTCCATATAGGGACCGCATATTCGAGTTGGGGACGTATGAGCGATTTGTATAGCGTGAAATATGTAGAAGGACGACGAAAGTTTTTGGATGCGCGCATTACAAAACCATACATTTTATAAGCCTTGTTGACTATGTTCTCTATATGAGCATCTAGGTGTAGCTTGCTGTCAAGTAACACACCAAGATCTCTTAAAATATTTACCTTAGACAGTGTAGTATTGCACAGTGAGTAGTCATAGTCAATATTATTTTTCTTTTCGTTAAACGAAATGTATTGGCATTTTGGTACACTGAGATTCAGTTTATTGGATGAGCAGTATTGTGAGAAACGATTGACATCAGATTGAAGCAAACAGCAATCATCGTGGCTTTGTATAGTCTTGTAAACTTTTAGGTCGTCGGCATAGAGGAGGAATTTCGAATGAAGGAAACAGCTTTTTATGTCGTTTAGGAAAATTAAGAACAAAAATGGTCCTAGTATGGATCCTTGTGGAACTCCAGAGGAAACGTGGATGGATTGGGATTGATGGCCATTTATTACAACTTTCTGAGACCTATTCGTTACATACGACGCAAACCAACGTAATAGATTTCCCCGTATGCCGTTAAATGAGATTTTTTCAAGCAGCAATTTATGGTCTACCTTATCAAAGGCCTTTTGGAAGTCCGTGTAGATCGCAACTATTTGCTGACGATTATCAAGCCCTTCAAAGAGGTGATTTACAAACAGCAACAAGTTACTTGTTGTAGATCTGTGCTTCACAAAGCCATGTTGCTCGGGGATTATGGTTTTGTGCATTACAGGGTACACCTGGTTATGAATTAACTTTTCAAATATTTTAGCCACTGAGGATAATATAGAGATTGGACGATATTTGTCTACATCACATCTGGGTCCACCCTTATGTACCGGGACAATATTAGCACGCTTCCACTCGCTCGGGCAAACGCCACTTTTAATTCTTTTATTGTAGAGTATACAAAGAGGAGTGGCAATGGTTTCCCAAGTACGCCTGAGAAACAATGGCGGTATACCATCGGGACCAGCTCCCTTCGTCACGTCTAGGTATTTAAGCTCCTTTTTAACATTTATTAGAGAGAATGATAATCCTGACAAATTGATGTCATTAGTAGAAGTAGTTTCATGTGACCCAAGTGATTCGCTATTTACTGACGAAATCTCATACACTGACTGGAAAAAACGAGACAACAAATTACATATCTCGGAAGGTACATTGGTAGAGACGCCTTCATAATTGACGTTGGAGGGAATACTAGAAGATGATTTTCTATTAGAAACATATTTCCAAAAAGGTTTCATATTAACATTCATACAATCTTCTATAGAGTTAATGTAGTTTTGGAAAAATGTCACAGATTCGGTCTTAAAACGCCTTCGATAAAGCGAAAAAGATTCAAAGTCGCTGATGTTGCCAAATTCCATTTTGTCCAAGCACGACTTTTGCTTTTGAAAATGCGAATAAGACCCGGTGTGAACCAGTCAGGAAAACTGGACTTCTTTGCGCCTGACAGTGGAGTAAATTCTTTAATTATTTTAAAGATTATTGAATAAAATAGCGCCACTGCTTCATCGGGTGCCAGCGGCTCTAATAGAGTCAACCAATCGGTTTTCACGATATAATTATTTATTGCACTATACTCAGCCTTAAAGAAATTATATCTGTTACTCTATTTAAATTGAGGTTTATATTTTGATATATTTAGTGAAACTACAAAAGGAGGGTGATGTTTATCTATTGGCAATAATGGATCATCAGATGCGACAACAATGCAGTGGGAGGTACAGAAGAGAAGATCAAGGATGCGGTTCAAGTGATTTTTTATAGAGTTATATTGGAACATGTTATGTAGAGAAGTAAAATTTAATAATTCGCGGCTTGAGTTTGTGAATATGCTTTGTGGAAGGCATTCTACTTGTGTGCCTTTGTCCGTCCAAGAAAGTGACGGTAGATTATAGTCTCCACTCCAATAAGTATGAGCTCTTCAATGTTAGAGTCTCTCTCAATAAATAGTGTTAGGGCCTCAAAATATGCAATATATATTTCATCAGATGTGTTAGGCGGGAAATAAGAAATAGAAAACAAGAGGTATTTATGATGATGCGAAATAGGCATTCGAACGTGAATGTGTTCCAAATTGAAAATATGAGGCGATAGAGTAATTTCAGAAGGGTTTAATTCTTGTAGAATTGCAATTAGGACCCCGCCACCGTCTTTTCTATTTGTTGCAATTCGGTCGCGGTCACAACGGAATACAACATAACGTGAATCAATAAATTCATTGTTAGCAATTTCTGGGACAAACCAAGTTTCCGTGATGATAATGACGTCATATGAGTTTGATAATATATTTAAATATAGATCTCTGAGCTTCGTGCGAATTCCCCTACAATTTTGATAATAAACGACTAGTTTTTCTTTACCTATATTTGGTTGAGTTAATAATAAGTTCGTACTGCCAGAAATCTTTAAAGAGGTACTTCAACAAGCTAGAAAGTATATAATAAATATTTTAAATAAATTTTCTTGTAATAATAACTGTATACTTACATAGCGACTAACATACTAAAAGTACTTCAATTAAGAGTTTCAAGCAGCTCAAAAGAAATGCGAAAAATCTGTGGATTTATTAAAACTTATTCGACTTTATCAATCTTGATCCGCCACGCCCCGGTCTTGTATTTGAGCCAGATGAGTCCGAGATCGGCACCCATTTGGATCCAGGAAATTATGGGCGTGACCTTGGATCCTTCTATCTCCGTCCATCTCACCGGAATCTCCGATATTGGAATGTTCAGCTTTTGCGCTATGTAGAGTAGCTCTACATCGAAGGCCCTGTAAATAAACATGACACGTCTAAGCAGGGGCGTCGCCAGCTTATGACTAAGGGGGGGGCAAAGGGGCAATATTATGGACGATAAAAAATATGAACGCCGAAAGCATGAAAGGCCTTCCACACGATCGGAAAGACTCTCCGACCAAGTGGCCTTGGTCGGGTTGGAATTCGTTCCACACGGTCGGACAACTTGACAACGTACTGTCGAAAGCACGTCATCATTCACATTTGAGTTGCAAAGGCGCCCGTAATGCAACGGGGCAGAGTGCATGGGTGTATAACATGTGTATAACGTGCTCTCGACTGTACGAAACGACATCGGTGGCGCAGCAGTTAGCGCATCTGCTTACCATGTGAGAGGTCCCGGGTTCGAATCCCGGTTGGGTACAAAAAAAAAGAAACACAGGTCGTGGATGTTTACATGCTTATGACGTCGCTGTTTCTGGTTCCCACGACACAGGGTATCCTAGTGTGGGACCAGAAGCGATGTATGTAAATGCAAGCCTGTATGTAAATGTTATTTTATGTGTAAATTGATATGAATTCCGTCAACACCTCCCGTTCGCGGCTTTCAAAATGCGAACCCATTCCAACTATAATTCGAAACATAATAGGGTAGTTGACAAAATGTCAATTAAATTACTTTTAAAACGGAATTTTGTACCTGAGCAATTGGGCAATTTCGTCAAAGTTTTCACCTTGACTTTTTGCTATGTCCCATAACTTTAAACAGTTTGTTTTTGGCTGGAATCATTAATCTTAGAATAAGTTGACATTATTTGATTATACAGTTATTTTTGGAACATATTTTAACTTAACCCTTAAACGGTCATGGATCGGATAAATTTTTCAATGGTTTTGGTCTTTATTTATTTATTGATACTTTTATTGCACTTAAATTTTAAGTAAAAATATAGTACAATGCGGCGGACTTAATGCCATAAGCAAAAATCTCAAAGCGATAAGGTTAAATTTGAAGTGGGAACTATTATCCCTATGGCTTATTAAGGGTTAAAACCTTAAGGCAAATAATAAACAAAGTAATTAGAGCAAATAAAAGTCAAAATAACTGCAATTATTCTGATATCCCATGGCCAAAATGTAGAAAAGAAATCAAGTTTCCTTGAAAAAAACTCATACAGGCTATAAACTTTTTAGTCATTCTTCATTTTAATCCGAAGATGTTTAGAAGACTGCGCTCCACAGTTCGTTGTCTGTCGCCGGACCAACTTCCCTTTAGCAGCAAAGGTTAGGTACCTGAATCTAGCTGCGGAAGGGGAAGAGTTAGGGCCAGCTCCACCTAGCTTTCGCGGTTAGGTATACGAATCGCGGCTGCGGGGTGGAACTGGGAGGCTACGGGCAGTGTCGGCTTGTCCTCGGACTCGCCACGCGGCTTGTTGATTCTTTCTCCGGCCATAGACCCCTGTAGTCACGCGGCGCAGGATCCCCTTCAGGGACCAGTGGCCCATCTGCAGGTCCGCGAAAGGGCGCAAGCCGAGGCGCCGAGCTCGGCTCGCCACCCCGCTTTCTTGCCCCAGTGTTGGGCTATGACAGTAGGACTGTCTCCCCCGTGTAGTGTTTAACCGTGGTGTTGTGGACTATATCAGACAGTTATAACAGTGTATCAGTGAAAGAGACAATCGTATAGTATAAGTGGAAATATTAAAGAAATACTGCATGTTAAATAAATATTCAGTCTTGTGCGGTTTTGCGTTTCCTTCACCCTCCCATCTGAGCTCGAACCCTATCAGAAAAACCTCCAGAAGGATTGCCCTTCGAGGTAATAGACGGGGCAACGGGGATTCGATGCCCCTTCCCCCGTTATAAATTTAAATAGGAAATATCTTTTCTGTAGTAGAAATTTTAAGTTTTTGTTACGTATAGGCGATGAGAAGTTCCTATACGTCACAAAGTTTAGTAAATATTTAAATAAAACCCAATAGAGATTCAGATGTATCATTTATTAAGCTATCATTTAACTAAATCAGTCTTCAAGAACAAGTAAGATAAAATTGGTTTCAAGATAACATAATAAACATTTTTAACAAAATTGTTCTTAAACGCTACTATTTGGTAAGTTTAACAGCACAATTTAGTTTGTACTTTGGTATTCAGTCAATTAACAGTATATTTTTTTACTGTAACAGATACTTAACAATCTTAATTCTTACTGTGTAAATTTTGACCGATGTTCTTAGCATAATACTATATTTTAAAATCAATTTTAATATCAGGACAAGTGACGTTAGTGGAACCGACGTCACGTTTTGGAACTTTAAAGCAAGGTTTACACCAGACCATTCTACTACAGTCTTTAGAACACATCACATCAATCAAACATTAAATATTTAACAGAAATAATTATTCTACAAGTATTTTAACTTCTTTTTGTTGCTTTTCCTCTTCAGATAGGTTTTTTATTTTTTTGGAATGTTTTTGCAATCTTCGGTGAATTTCGCGCTTTTCTCAATCTAGCTTTTCTCAAGCTTTATTTTTTCGCGATATCTTCTGGATCTATCAGCCGGTGTCAACGCCATGGTAAGTTCTATAAACAAAATTGCAATATTAATCATACATATTGTTAACGCCATCTATTGAGCATTTTTGCGGGTGTCGGTAAAAGTTTCCTTCCCCCCAACCCCCGCCTCCCCTCGTGCACTTCCGTAGAAAATTAGCAGCGCACGTGCGTCGCTCTCCGCAAAATATATTCAAAAAACCGCAAATCATCCAAAATCTTGTAAACTACTGTGCAGGGGCCCCTATAAACCTCAAGTGTGTGAGAAAGCTTGATTTTCATCGTGCCAAGGACCTTTGTGCTGCTCAAGGATCGAGAAAAGGTTAGTGCACGAATTTCCTGTCTTCCTTTCCCGCCAACCACCATTTTTTAATTACCGCAAATTATAAAATACAGTCCACACCCCTTTTGAAAATCCATTTACCAGCTTCGCGTCAACACATATAATCCAACGACGTACATACACTACGCGGAAGCTTATGAATGCAAGTAGTATTTGAAAATTATTTATGATTATGAAATGCACTTTATATTTAAAATAAAAATAAAACTGGAAAAAAAATTTTTTTTCTTTGGTCAGACAGACACGCTTTTTGGGTCGGAGGGTAAAAAACACACAAAACTTGCAATAATTAGGTACCTACTTAAATTACAATTTATCGGGAAAATAAATAAAAGACCTACAGACAATGTGCAAATATGTCAACATCTACCTACCAATGATTTCGCTAAAAAAGTTCGGAGCAGTTACATATTAAATTCGTTACAAAGAACGGAAAACGAAAAGCACAATTTCTCTTCAACCCCAGGCACGGTGTAAACCATTCTTAACATTTCCATTACGTCACATTTTGCGTTCCAATAGTACATCACGTCACGTTGTGGATGTGACGTATGATGCCGGTAAAGAAACAGACTCAAAAAATGCATAGTTTTAATCAGATTTTACTATCATATCACACTAAACCAAATTCTAGACAACTTAAGTAATTAGACTACTTATATTCATTATTACTTACCAACAAAAACAAAGTTCGTGGTGGAACATTGAAACTGCACACCGTGACGCCTGCCCACTCACTGCGGTCTAAAAGACGCTACTGAAGCCAAAAAACAAATATCGCCGTTTGTCCTGGATCAGAAATGTTGCCACAAATAAAAAAATAAACGATTTTCGAGTTGGTAAGATGGTATTTCGTAATTAAATCGAATTTTCTACCGTAGCGTTGCGGAATTTTCCACCAACACCACTTTTAGAAACATAATAAAATTGATTTTTTCTATTTATTTCAACTCTAATGTGCTGTAAATAAGGTAAGGTAAAGAATTTGGATCTTACGATCCTTTCAAATAACACAAAATTCTCAACCAAAAGACGGGTGGACCTTAAAATTTTGGTTCGGAAATTTGAAAAAGTAGCGTAGGACACTAAAAAATCGCTTCTCTTCTATCTTTTTTGGCCAATATTTATGTAAGTATGCATTTACTTAAGTTGTTTTATATGTAAAACTACAGTTTTTTAATCACTTATTAAGGTTTTGCTGAACAAATCGTGTTTTGAAGTCAATAATCAGCAGAATATCGGTGCAAAGTCGTAGGACATGTCATTTTCGAGTAGACAAAAATTTTGGTAATCCGCTACTTGACTCTTTTTTCAAGTATGTCTTAAATGCTAAATATCTCGTCCATTAGACCAAAAAATATTTTAGTATATTTTTTGAGGACCTAAAAGCAATAACAACATTATTTTAAAACGTTGCTTTGCTAAACAGCCAAAAACGCGGTCCGCCATTTTTGTCTATGGTTTGAAGTCCTCTACGTTTGTAAACAAAGTTTGACATTCAACATAGATAGAGTTCGTGCCACGAAAGAAGTATGAGTCACAATAGAACCTACGCACGCACGACTGACAGATGTTTGTTTACAACCAAGGGTGCTTTCAAGATGGCGGATAGTGTTTTCACCGTTCCGATTTAAAAGCGAAAAATATTTTTTTTATTTGCAAATTTTGCAGCCATCCTGCATATTTATTTAGCAAAGTCAATATATTTCGGTTTCTTACGTTAGATACTACAGGGAATATCCATTTATCGCGTCCAATTTGATACGAGTCAAGTAGCGTATTGCTCACCTATAATACCGCATTATGAAGTCATTATTCAGAGCACTCTTTTTATGTTTCATCTATTTAACAATTGTAATAACTAATAATTAACTGAAAGAGATATATTTCCCGAAATATTTTGTTTTAGTCGAGCACATGAAGTAATTTATAGTTAGTCGTGTCAACTACCGAATTCGAACTTACTGTCATAGACATACATCCGCCCGCAGCGACGGCCAACGGCTAGGGATCCGCAAAAAGTATCGATACCTAAGTATACTCGATACTTTGGTTACGATACCAAGTATTTTTGTACTCGATACTATTTAATACGATACTAAGTAGGTATCGATACTTTTCACAGTACTCGATACTTTTTTCGTTGAATCAAACATCCCTATTGTCATTCGTCTTGTCTATGGGTCTATGAGTCCCAAGAAGCTTTGCGACTAGGGAAAATTCCCGTCAGATTAAGGGAAAGTACCCATTAGAAATAGGTGTAGTTAGAATTTTTTTATGCGTGAGCGTGACTCTTATGGCCTAAGTAATTAGGCTTAATTGAAGAAACAAATGAACGCCTGCATAGTGTTTATACATACAGTGTGGCCATTTAGGTAGATTTAACTAACTAAAATCATCAGTTCTTAGCACCAAGCTTGTCTTTATCTGTCAACAAATTGAAAATGACACTACTGAATCAGAAATTGATTTGAGATCGTTCTGTCTATCGGTCGGTTCGTTTAGTGCGCGCAGGTTTCGGCAAACGGTATCAGTTATTTTTTTAGTTTGAATGGGCGACCCTTTGTTTGCTGATTGCATGGTAAACAACGACTTGACGTGATTATGTAGTAGGAGGCGATGATTATGGAACCTAACCGTTAGGAGTTCCCCTGCATGCTGGTAATAAGAAGCGGTGAACTCCAAAGCACTAATGACCTGAAGGGCATTTCCTGATAACAATGATTTTAAATAATTAAATTTATGGATTGGAACAAGGTCTGTGCGACTGTGTATCATGGACTCGTATGAATTCCTGAACTCTAACCAAGAATCGTAAGAACCATCGAAGGCAGGCAGTTTTATGTCGGGTAATTTTACATTGGCCCTAGTTGCATTTGATGAGGAATTTAATTTAGGACTTTCGTCTTCGCCATCAATTAGACATTGTGCAGTGGCCATGCAACTATAAAATTGCTCTTCAAAAGACTCCCTGTACTCCAACTGACTCCCATCGTCATCACTAACAATTGATTCAAGCTCATCCTGGACATCATTAAACTTTTCAAACAAAACGTTAGCCGACTGCATTCGCACATGAAGTTCAGCCTTTTGAGCTTTATTTAGGGGTTGATCTACATATCGTGACACGAATTTTACAAAGAGAGTCGACCTACCATTCAAGCTACATCTTTGTCTTTTTCAGATTATAAGAATTTTATTATTGTATTGTTAAATATCTGTGTATGTAACTGCGAGTTGAAATAAAGCTTGATTCATTTATATTTTTCCTTTTTATTTAAACTACACTGGGTGCCAAAAGTACTCGATACCTGAGTAACTCGATACTTTTTATACAAGTACGATACCGGTATCGAGTACTTTTTATACGATACTACTCATGAGTAAAGTATCGATACTTTTGTTTCGATACCATATCCCTACCAACGGCACACTGAAGCGCTCGCGTCGGACGACAGCCTTCCACACGATCCATTCCGACCGCCAACACAGCGTGTTGTGATGGCTGCGCTTCCGATCAAGGCCGTTGGATTCCGACCAATATTTGGTTGGACAACCGGCTTCCACACGTGAAATTTTTACACCAACCCGACCAATGTCACCTTGGTCGGAGAATCTTTCCGATCGTGTGGAAGGCCTTTGAAGCGTTACATTTGGAAGTCTTTGCCTTAGATTTTGTCATGCGATGCGGAATTTATTAATAGGTAAGGAAGTCAACTGCTCGCACTTTGGTCGCTTTGCAACTAGCTATATACATTTGATCATAAAAAAATCTCCAAGAAATCCAAATATAGAACTTTATGTCCATCCAAAGAGTGCCATCCATTGAAACACTTCTAACAAACTAAAAAGTTTCAAACTACCTTTTTTTATGTTCAATAATGATTTCAGTGTTGAACGATACCCGATTTATAGGCAAAATATTTGTCCTTGTCCCCCTCTTGGCGACGCCCTGGTCTAAGGACTGGTGTTTCGGCTCATAACCGGGTTTTTACTATCTTAGTACACTCGGATGGAGTGCTATGTGATCGACTCGAATGCTACTCGTTCGTATCGTGTACACCGGCTATATTAGTACAGTTTTATGGAAACTGACAATTTGTGTACACGATACGAGTAAAACAGGTTACTCTGTCTGAGCGTAGGTACAAAGACCGTCAGGGAAGGGGCCCGGCTTCGGTCGGGCCGACGTCGCCGGGGCGCCGCTGTTGCATTCGCGTTGTGGTCACACCACTTGCGAGATCCAGCGGCGCCCCATTGCACAAGCGACAGGACGGCTCCCGGGGTGTTTTAGTCAGTATGCCCACACTCGGTGGGCGAGCCTGACACACGGCCGCCACCCTCCCTCAGGGGGCGGTGTCATGGTGCGTAAGTGCATTTCACCCCGTTAAAAAAAAAAACAAAAAAAAAAGGTACAAAGACCGTGCAAACGGAGTAGAATGTCAGCAAAATTTCGGTACAGAATGTTAGTAAAAACACAAAGTACAACTTGATAATGTTGTTGTCTAATTTCAGTTATATTTGACAAACTAGGAATTTTATTCTATTCGACGCAAGTAGGTACGTTTTACCCAAACACCCTTGATCTGAGCAGGTTTTTTGGTCTATTTTGTTTTAATAGGTATAATAAATTACGTAGGGAACCACAAAACAAACGAACAAAAAAAAAACAATGGTTTTTTACTCTCTTCTATATGGTTTTGAGACCGAATTTACAATAAAAAAAAAACATAACTTTTATTTGTAATATCGGGTGCGGACTCGCTGTCACACCACTATGACACAGAAGATTTTTTTTCCCCACAATTATATGAAACACATTTTTTAGTCACTTACCATCTATTGACATGGAGGTTCTGGAAACACACGTCGGCGGCTTTCCGTGTGAAAAGCTTAAACCCACATTGCGTGTCCTTGATACCTTTCACGGTGAACAGCCACACGAGGAAATGGAAGCCGTACATCAAAATGTTCCTGAAAAAACAAACGAAAATTGGGTTTCTGACTTGACTGTCTTGTTGGTCGAGTGGTTGACACAGATAACTACCAAATCAGCAGTCGTGTGTTCGATGTCCGCTGGACGCCACTTTTCTTGATTTGAACAAATGGCGTCAGCGTCTTGGTGTATTTCCATGCATGTGGTATCATTGCTTGGTTATTATAACACAGGGCATCCTAGATTGTGTGCGATTGTGAAATTAGTTAAATGTTTTGAGGGTTATTGAAGCATTTAAAAAAAAAACTGCCACGTTAGTACCGATTTCGACGTGTAAGCAAAAGTTTGTAAAACTTAGTTATAAAAAAAATAAATTTGTTTAATAAAATATGAAATGAAATGAAACACCATGAAATATAATTTTTTAACACAGTGTGGTCTTGTTATCCTCATGTCATCCCAGGCAACTTGGACCTGAAATCACATAAGTATTCCAACTAGTACATACACCCCTAAACATTTCTGCACGCGGGAATACTCGGTTTTCCCCTCACATTCTCATGAAGCCGGTATATTTTTTCTTATCAATTAATTTCAAGGTGCTCATCATTGCTCACAAGAAGTTCCAAATGCAAATTTGTACGTAGGTACCGAAAATTCGCTCCTCTTTGTAGCAGTGGAGATTGCTTTGAGACAGCTAGAATCTAAATTTATGAATACATTTACCTAAATATGCTCCTTGTAGCCAAAGACTCCTGTTCAAGGTGAGCTCTGGATCCTATAACGATGGCCATGCTATTGGCGATCTTGTCCGATTGTGTATAAGGATCAATTCGCAATATGTCCTTCAAACTTAACTCCAGCTTCGAGATGTCTTCGAATTTGGAGGCGCCGTCGGCGTCGGCGAATAGTATAGTTGCGCCTCTTGAACTTTGGATGCCCTGAAAAAAATAAATTCCATTTAGGCTAGCATTGTTGTTGATGGTTCCAATCCTATGTGACAAACAAGACCCAAAGGGTGTAGCTAATGTTTTTTCATCGGAAGCTATAACTGTTACTTCCGAAGTGCTTCAGGAACCCAATTTTAGGACCCCTATTATTTATATTACAAATTGACCCTTGCTTCTCGATCATGAGGGTCTGGGTTCGAACCACGCAAATTATGTGTGAGCGGCAGCGGAGGATGTTTTAAAAAACTATTTATTTTTATAAAAGCTTTATTTAAGTACTACAATAGTCTTAGGTGCTAATTAAACTAGGGGTTGTCCCTTCTGTTCGATGTTTGAATGAGAAAAGGCCACGACACTGAGCGACACTTTAGTTTTATGTAAACTGCAATACTGGGTTGCACAATAACACTGTGATTCACTATACTGAAGGAAACAGGGCTGCTCCATACATAACACCTCCCCCACAAGTCGAGCGACTATTTGCCTACGTCTAGGGCAAATGTTGCGGCTCTGCGTTCTCTTGATTCCAACTCGATGCTTTCCTGTTTCTTTGAAGCGATTGTAAGTCGACGGCGGCGGCGATAATACAACATAACGAGTGCACCTGCACTAAACAATGCGAGTATATACATTGGTATAGTTGTGTGGTAGATACTGGTCGTCCGCACGTGCTCGAACTCGACAGGGTATTCTAACGCAATCTGTCTTTCTATATAGTTAAGTTTATTCAAGTTTATAGAGTTCATTTTTAAACTGGGGTATGTTTATGTTGCTCTGAAGGTAGCGGTATAGACATTATTTTCAGGGGCTGTCCACGTAGTAAACTCTGAAGTTTTCAGGTAGCAGTGCTGCGGTATAGTGACGACGTAGCTGCCTTCTAGGGTGACGTGTTGGTCCTGGTGACATTTCAGTTGTACCTTAGTGGGCTTTGGAAAGGTTACAGCATAGTGCAAATCGTCAAGCTCTACAAGAGCTTCCTTGTACAGTGAGATAGGCGTGGGCTTGCACGTTTCATCTACCTCCTGTGACTGGATAAGCTTTTGCACACAATCCTGTTGGGTCCGGATCTGATGACTCAGCTTTTGCTCGCAGATGTACCATGCTCCGGCCTTCGGGCATTCTGCCTCTATGTACACATGTTCCTGTATATTGGTTGCCATATAGGGAAATGGAGGGATAAGGACTTGCATGTGTTCATTAGGTAAGGGACATAATCTATACAATTCGTAGGAAGATTTATATAATGATTGGTACCTGAAGGGCAATAACTAAGCTACTACTACTTAAATAAGAACCTATTTTTATAAAATCATAATAATCTCTTATACCTAGTGCCAATATCTCAGTTACGGAATACGCTTGAGCATATTTCGAGAATGCATCAACAATTATTATTAATAAGTACTTATGCTGTTCGACAGCAAACACGTCAGCATATAGGATTTCAAAAGGTTTTGCAGGTGGCGGTACTACTTGGAATTCTGCATGTACCGGACTTCGGTCGTACTTAGCTTGACCACACACTCTGCATTCGTTGTTGAATTTCGCAACACTTTCTCCACGTTTTGGCCAAAAGTACATACGGGACAGTGCCAAACATGATTCGGAAATACCTCGGTGGTTTGTTTTGCCTTCGTGGTACTAACGGATGATTTCCTGCTGGTTAAGGTAACCAGTTACATTTTCAATTTCGGACTTGACCATAAATATAGATTTATGAAGGAATTTTTGAAGGTGTTCTGTATTATAGGTACAATTTCGGGCATTCTCTCAATAGGCTAAACTAATATAGCTGTGCGTATTCTAGATCCTAAAGGTTGAGTAAGTAAGACCTCTCACGTAATATGTATGTAAAGCTAAATTTTTAAATAGCGTTCTCTTGGCATGAATGGTTATTATTACCTGCTCGTGCAACTGTACATATGCCATTACAGTGCTGAGCAAGTTTTGGCATTTTTCATAGAACACATGAGGTGTGTCTGTGCCTTGTGTGAGTAATGATAAATCGGTATATAACGCAGTTTCATCTCTGTGGTCTGAAAAGTTATTTATAAGCGTTTCTCGTATGCCTTGCCAACTGGTAGGTACACCATTGGTTGAAAGGGTGCGGCCAGCGGCACCAGTTATTTTATTTAAAATGCCGTTCAATAAATACAAATTTGCCAACTCATTTCCAGCTGCTGGGTTTACATATGCTTCCACTAGCTGGTTACATAAACTTAAAAATCTAAGAAGTACATTTGGGTTGCCATCAAAATCTGGAACATGCCTTAATGCCTTGTGAATAATATCTATATTAGCCATCACACTAATATTATAAACGTGAAAGTTACCGCGGGGAAATATCTTATTCCTACGGGAAAATCGATGAACCGCGGGTAACACCGCGGGGCACAGCTAGTACTGTATATTTCTTCTTCTATGCTATCTAAACTAAGGTTGCGCCAAGCGTCCCTTTGCTTGATGCGAAGGTGCTCGCGGTTCGACCTATCACTATGGGTATTAACCCTACGGGAGGAAGACGGGTGGAAAATGTTGACGGGGTAGGAATAGCAACCAATTAAACAGTGTGCAACTCACCACCTCATCTTCTGGTACATCTAAGCTCGATGCTCAGGAGTCCACTGCTCTGCCCACGATGTTCGTTCTCGATAGTCGATGTACACGTAGAGACGTGATCAGGCGGTAGCTACTGCGATAGTTTCTTGACGCACTGACTCGACTATCCTACCGGCTGCGCCAATTATGTGTGAGCGGCAGCGGAGGATGTTTTAAAAAACTATTTATTTTTATAAAAGCTTTAAGTACTACAATAGTCTTAGGTGCTAATTAAACTAGGGGTTGTCCCTTCTGTTCGATGTTTGAATGAGAAAAGGCCACGACACTGAGCGACACTTTAGTTTTATGTAAACTGCAATACTGGGTTGCACAATAACACTGTGATTCACTATACTGTAGGAAACAGGGCTGCTCCATACATAACACGCATGTACCAATGACTTTAAGTTACGTACATTTGTTTATACAGCAACACCATTCGCTGATAAAATGTGCCCGGAGAACGGCGACAGGCTTGCCACTTGTCACGTTTGGGACCTAATAAACTCCGCAAAACGTGGGCCCAGTTCTCGAGACTGGTGCCCTCTGCCTACCCCTTCGGGGATAACGGGCGTGAGTTTATTTATTTTATTTTTTATATTACTACATAAGCTCACGCCTGTATCCCAGAGGGGTAGACAGAGACCAGGGACTGCCACCAACCACGATCCTGACAAATCACCTTCGCTTCCTCGACATTCATTAGTCGATCGTCGTCGTCGGTTTCGGGCACTTTTTATCTTGCCCAATGCCAACACATCCCCTATTTGGTCGAAGAATGTCCGCCCGGGGCGTACCTTACCGGCCCTTTCACTCCAATACGCTCCATATATTTGCTTCGTCAGTCTTTCTTCCTTCATCCTCATTAATTACATTAACTATTTTTTTTTATATTTTCATTATATTATTTATTAATGATATTTCAGAGTGCTTTGACCATTTTTTTCTTTCCATGGATTCTTTATTGAACAATCCATGGTCTAAGCTCGTGGCATTTGTTTGATTTCATCATTTTTAACATTATTGTATCGTATTAAACATTTAAATATGGATGACGCAGCTGGATGTACAATTAACTATTCTATTTTTTTATTGTTTGAGTTGTCTGTTAAAGATACATTGTACTTATGTTTGTTGTCCCTAATAAAGAAAATAAAACATTGATATTCTACATTCAAAAAAATAATTACTGAAAGGACTTCTCTGAGTTCATTAACACATTCCAGTTCCATGCATTTCAATAAATTAACGACGGCCTCTGTGGCGCAGCAGTTAGGGCATATGAATACCATGCGAGAGGTCCCGGGTTCGAATTCCGGCTGGGGGACAAAAATAAACCCCACTTCTTGGATGTTTACATGTTTGTGATGTTGTTGTTTCTGGTTCCCACGACACAGGGTACCCTAGTGTGGGGCCAGAACCAATGTATGTGTTCGTATGTAAATGTTTATGTTTAAAAATTATCTACATATGTCACTTTTGAAGTCTTATCAGTCAGTAATACTCAGAGGCATTGAGCCTGTGTGATCTGGTTTCTTAGAGCAGTGATTTGATTTTGATGAGGTGGTCATATAAATCTTAGCACTGGAATCGCTGATCCAAGGTGAGCATGCTTGTTGAAGGGGAATGATTTACAATATGAGTCACCTATTAAGTTTGGTTTTAAAACAGTCTTTCAACATGAGATGCAGGTTGGAATCATTATTTGACTACTTTTTAATTCTAATACTCATGCATTAGCAAAAAACGTGAGCACTGAAAAGCCCATACTTCCTTATTTTATAAATTTGAGTTTTTATTGTTTGGAAATGTTAAGTAGAACATAAAGAAAACTAGCGTTTTACAGCAAGTTTAAATTGTAGTCTCAAATTTTTTACATTGATTTAGCATATCATCATCATTATCAACCCATTACGTCCCCACTGAGGGGCACGGGTCTCTTCCCTGAGGAAGGTATAAGCCATACTCCACCACGGGGGCCAAGTACGGATTGGTGGAGGCTTGTAAGACTAGTGGCTGGTCTTACTGTCAGAAGTTTAGCATATATCTATCGGCTATTAGACGGGAAGTGAACACAGCGCAGGCGCGCGGGGTTTGCACGCTTGATACCTCCTGTGCTCGAGAGGGGACACCAGCAGCGTCGCAACTTCATGGCTATTGCGTGAACAGGCAATTTATCCTAAGTAACTAATAACATTCTGTGATACTTTACAGGCTACCTAAGCTTCATCAGGTCAGTATATTAGACAAAAGTTGCAGGGAAATTAATAGCCTGTAAAAACCTTAAGAGAACACTGATATAGAGTTATTAAATTATTAAATTTAAACTTACCAATCTAACAGCACCACCCTTCCCCCGGTTTTTAACCAGATTCAGACATTTCACTTTCTCCGTTCCATATTTCTGCGAATATGAGTGAGCTACCTCAACAGTTTTGTCAAGACTACCGTCACTCACTACAATGATCTCATAAGTGAATTGTGGGTGCTCTTTCTGTCTATTTTCCAAATATTCCAATGCCTCATCGAGCATTGGTGGCACTGAAAAATCAAAAATCAAAATCAAATATTTTATATCAATATTTCATAGTACAAACAAAATGTTTACTTTATGAACATTAAAATTGTTAGTTTCACAATTAATAAATTACATGGAGAAGAAACTAACAAAGAAACTCCACATTTTAAAAAAGGTTACAAAGGTGGTGTGTTGTGGAGCAGCGTGAGCTAGCACAAATAATTAATGCACAGGATAACTTTTTAGGAAGATCTTTGAATGATTATTGTAATTGCACTAAGAGCCTGATAATTAATGCACAATTGTATTTGCGCCAGTTTTTTGAGAGTCATGATTTTATTTTGTAACTTTTATCCATGCCTTTGTTAGTGTGGATATCAAATTTGGGTCCAGAGTGTGGGATAAATAATATAAATTCTCAAATGCATTCCAAAATAGATATAGATTTAACCTCGTAAGGCCCCACCTTGAAAATAACAATAAAATTGTTTTCGTACTTTTTTTAGTATATTGGGCCTTATGAGGATAAGATGGGACTTTAATGTATCATCATCATCATCATCATCAGGCAGATATAGGCCATACTCCACCACGGGGTCCTAGTCCAGATTGGTGGAGGCTTATAAGACTAGTGTATAAGTAGCTAGAATTAAAAATATTCAGGCCATAAACTATCTGTGTACCCATTTAGATGGTGTCTGATGGTTAAATATTCAAACAAACTTTAACTAAATTCAGCCCACCCGTTGCTTACTCACATCTCTCTTCTTCATTGTAGGCTGGTACAACAATGCTCAAATTGACAGTGTATTCCTCACGCAAACTAGAGAACTTTATCTTCTGCTTTTTTGTAGGATCTTCACAACTTTCTTCATCCTTAAAGCGTTCTACAACAGGATAGGGATCCGTAATAAACCGTAAAACTAGGGCCAGCTGAAACGAAAAAGTTTAGATTGTAATTAAAGCAGTAAAGTTTGAGGAGACAAGCCATGATAAAATTTCTGCTACTAGCAGTAAGACGTGTTCACAGTAGTGTGTTAACACCTATGATCACATGTGAGTATTGGTGATGGTGTGAACATATTTAATTCCTACGAAGAATTTATTTTTATCGTTTTACTACATGTTGGGAGTATGTTAAAAAGTTAGAGAGCCGTAAACATAAAAATCAAAGTTGTTCAGCTTACCAAAATTAGGGCCACAATACCAAACGCAATGGCGTATAAAATCAGCGTTAAAAATGTTGATAGTAACTCCATAATTAAATCAGCATTGTCATAGAGACACTTTAGTAATTTCCCTTACAAGTATCGTTCGTGACATTGTTCGTGACGAACGACACGAGGAACCAAAACTTTTCAATACATTGACAGATGTCAGTTGACTTGACAGCCGGTTGGCGACGTGATACTCACCACAGAGTAATTTCTAATTATTCTGTAGAGTTGCCACTACACATGGACATAATTAAACGTCCTTGCCACTACACTACTAGACGCGCGACAGCGAGTCCAGCCAAGTTCGAAAAAAAGGAACTGGCGACGCAGCAGCCGTGTGTAATATTACAGAAACCACTTCGAGCTACTTTTGACCCCTTCACAACTCTATAACTATTTAACCTACGTATTTGAAATTTGCCACATTTATTAAAGTCTTATTAGTTATTATTAATCTTGCTTAGTGAAAAATTTCATCAATGTTGCTCAAACTATTACCGTTTAAAAACCGGCATTTTTATGACTGACTGACTCATTTATAGTATACTCATTATTTCTATTATTATTATTATTAAATTCTTTATTGCTATAAAACACAAGTTTAGCACATAGGCGAGCTTAATGCTACTTAGCATTTTTTCGGGATTTTTGGAAATTATATTCAGGTAAGAATTAAATGATGAAATATTAATAATACTTTTAGAACTTACATCCCAACCTTGGGTCCAATCCTTTGGGTTGGACTTATTTTGCTGCGCACAAACTCTACTTCGGTAAACATTGACTTTTTTATTACTGTAAATTCGTGTACCTAAAACAAACGTTTTCAAGTTTTTTGTTAGTTCAATAAAAAGTACCTAGTAGATAAACGTGATTACATAGTGATCTTGAAAAAAAGTCCTACATACCAACAGCACGGTCTAATAATGAATAATTTAATAAAACTTGTATGGCGATTTCGATAAAAATGCGTGTACCTATTTCGGCTTATTCACAAAAAACATTGTATATAAGTAGCAATGCAAGAAAGATTAATCGAGCGAATGTGAGTGGAAGGGCCGGTAAGGGACGCCTTAGGCGAATATACTGTGACCAAATAGGGGTCGCATTAAAAAAATAATATTTTTCGCACTGCAATACCCACATCTCTTACTATGGGCCTCATAAGAAAGCTCAAGGTCACGCAACGACCTATGGAAAGGGCTATGCTCGGAACGAGACCGAGTCAGAAATGATGAGGTCCGTACACGAACGAAAGTCGTCGACATAGCCCAGCGGATTAGTAAGTTGAAGTGGCAGTGGGCGGGGCACATAGCACGCAGAACTGATGGCCGATGGGGCCGAAAAGTTCTCGAATGGACACCACATATCGGCAAGCGCAGCGTAGGACGACCAGCCACAAGATGGACAGACGATCTCATCCAAGTGGCGGGAAGACGCTGGATGCAAGCCGCTTCCGACCGGTCTTTTTGGAACTCCATGGAGGAGGCATAGGCATGGACATAGGTCCAGCAGTGGACTTCTTCTGGCTGAATGATGATGATGATGATGAATACCCACATGCTTACTTCAGTCATATTTTATGTAGACGATTATAACTTTAAAGACACGCCATGACCACGAGCGTCGCGTTGCGAGTCATTTGAGATACTGAACTCCAATTAGATTTGGTGTTCTACGAGATGTTCCTCAGTTTTATCCCTCTTTTAGACAGCAGGGCTTTCAGCATAAACCCATTATGTCCCCACCGAGGGGCACGGGTCTCTTCCCTGAGGAAGGTTTAGGCCATACTCCACCACAGCCACACCGGTAGCAAATAGCCGGGCTTTAATACATAATTTTATTTTTGCGCTTTGCACGCTCTACCAACTTCACAGCTTCCGGTAAATAAATTGTTGTGAATATAAATAAAGAAAGTCAGACACGATTAACAAATCTGATTTTAAACATTATCCATCAAACAGCGCTTAAAAATTAATTTCAAAAAAATATTCTCACTCCTGTCTCACCAAGTCTAATGGGCATTGTCCTGATTTTATTACTACTTTTTTCTTAATATACGTAGTTACCTAGATACGAATCACAACATACGTTTGGAAAGGACCTTGAAAGAAAAGGAAAAAAAAAAGATCGTGACTCGAACCGGAGTCTTCTGGTCGGGGCCGGCCGATTTTCCGCCTACGCTGATATACCTAACATTACACATTGCGGCGAAAATTACTTTCATATTTTAATTATACAGTGTGTCCCTGGATAAAGTGCAATCCCGAAAGGGGATGAAACTAGACCATGAATCATTGACTACAAAAATATAAAAAAAAATATAAAAAAATATTGTATGATTTATTGGTATTTTAAGATTTTCATGTTTCATTAAGGACTCTATGTACAAAAGTTTTGATTTCTTCCAAAATAATGGGTCTATTTCTTTGAAATAAAAAAAAACAGTATGCCTAATACCTGGCGATGACCATGAAATAATAAATAGTCCGCAAAAAAGTAACTATCTTGGGTAAAAAAATGTATTTTTATGAAAAAAATGATTTTTTTTAGACGTTTATTTTAAAAAACTTCAAATTACTAAAAAAATGTGCCCTATAACTATGTAATTTTATAGCTTACTTTTATTCTTTACCATTTTAGCTTCCAAATAAAAAAAAAACAATGTTCTAACTAAAAAAACACGCTATCTACGAACTTTTAAAGTGGAGCCTAATCGTGTTACCGTGCAGGTAGAGACCGTTTTTTTCATTGTTTCCGTCTTACTGTGTGCCCTTCGGCAGTCGCAGTCCTTTTGTTCTACACTCAGGTAGAGGGAAGGCGAGGGGAGGGGAGGCAGGGGGTTCGAAACAGGACTTACACAGTCGCTCCGATATTCTCGCCGCTGCTACTACTGTTCTCGTTCTCGCATTGTGTTCTCGTTGATTTGTTATTAAGTTTTTGTTACATTGTTGACTGTTACGTTTTCTACTGTTCGTTACGTTTGGACTGTTCCTGTTCTGCTGTTAAGTGTTGACGAAATGCCGCGATTGACAGAGTTCTCACCTCGAGAAATAGCCGACATGCATTATTATTATGGCATGTCACATGGTCGCACAACAGTCGCTCGGACTGCATACATAAATGCTTTCCCGGGCAGACTCATACCCTCAGCTCGAAATTTTCAAGAGATTCATAGGAGGCTCTCCAACATTGGACTTGGTTTGGCACGAGATCGCCGTGAGCAACCAGCTGTCGTTATTGACAATGCGATAGAAGAGGCCATTTTAAACGATCTGTTTGCTGACCCTACAACAAGCATAAGACGATTAGCGTTGCGTCATGGCATATCGAAGACGTCTGTCTGGCGAATTTTGTCGGCTATTTCTCGAGGTGAGAACTCTGTCAATCGCGGCATTTCGTCAACACTTAACAGCAGAACAGGAACAGTCCAAACGTAACGAACAGTAGAAAACGTAACAGTCAACAATGTAACAAAAACTTAATAACAAATCAACGAGAACACAATGCGAGAACGAGAACAGTAGTAGCAGCGGCGAGAATATCGGAGCGACTGTGTAAGTCCTGTTTCGAACCCCCTGCCTCCCCTCCCCTCGCCTTCCCTCTACCTGAGTGTAGAACAAAAGGACTGCGACTGCCGAAGGGCACAGAGTAGGACGGAAACAATGGAAAAAACGGTCTCTACCTGCACGGTAACACGATTAGGCTCCACTTTAAAAGTTCGTAGATAGCGTGTTTTTTTAGTTAGAACATTGTTTTTTTTTTATTTGGAAGCTGAAATGGTAAAGAATAAAAGTAAGCTATAAAATTACATAGTTATAGGGCACATTTTTTTAGTAATATGAAGTTTTTTAAAATAAACGTCTAAAAAAATCATTTTTTTCATAAAAATACATTTTTTTACCCAAGATAGTTACTTTTTTTCGGACTATTTATTATTTCATGGTCATCGCCAGGTATTAGGCATACTGTTTTTTTTTATTTCAAAGAAATAGACCCATTATTTTGGAAGAAATCAATACTTTTGTACATAGAGTCCTTAATGAAACATGAAAATCTTAAAATACCAATAAATCCTACAATAATTTTTTATATTTTTTTTTTATATTTTTCTAGTCAATGATTCATGGTCTAGTTTCATCCCCTTTCGGGATTGCACTTTATCCAGGGACACACTGTATTGTAGCAATATTTCATTGCCTAAAAATACGTCCATCGTGGCCGTTTCGCGGAGATCCATGAAGGGAGCGGAAAAAAAAACTACCCTAACCATCGTTTCTTAAATAACCTTAAATTTAATGCATAAGTTGGTACGAATATCTATCTACCCAAGAAGCTCAAGACCCATGAGTGAAATCAAAACTTGCAATGTCATTATTTATTATCGTCACGATCCTGACGAACCACTTTCGTTTCATCAACATTCATTAGTTGTTACATGCACGCACGCACGCAGTTTCGGGTTCTTTTTATCTTGCCCTTTGCTAATACATCCCCTATTTGGTCGAAGTATGTCCGCCTGGGGCGTTCCTCACCGGCCCTTCCACTCACATTCGCTCAATATATTTGTTTAGTCACACTTGCTTCCTTCATCCTTTTCACATGTCCAAGCCAACGCAAAATAGTCTCGCTGCCATACATGAGTTGGGGCCAGCACACCGTTATGCATAGTTAATATTGAACCGGGGGTCTCCTGAAAACGGCTCGAAACGGGTCGCCCGTTTTCCGGTCAGGACTACCCCGACCTTGCAAATCGACGCAAAATTTACTCGTGTACCTATGTTATTATAGCAAATTTTAATTGCCTTAAAACTCGGATAAAACAACGTTTTCAAAAATGTAGGTAACCTAGTTAGATAAATTTATTGCCCCCGAAAGCATCTGCATACAAAATTTCGTGAAAATCGTTGGAGCCGTTTCCGAGATTCTGATTACATAGTATGTACTAGCTTTCGACCGCGACTCCATCCGCGTGGACTTTTGTTAAAAATTTTCAACCCCGTTTACTCCCTTAATAGTTAAGTTTAGTAAAACGGCGAAACACGTGTTCAATCAATTGTGTTGAAGAGTATTTATTTTAAGTTTCAAGAAAATTAGACAACATTCTTTATACCTCCCATATAAATTTTGGCAACCCATTTCGCCCACTTAGAGGTTGAATTTAAAAAAATCCGGTCTTATTCCTTGTCTACATTTTAAATAGACCCTCTGTGCAAAATTTCAGCTTCCTAGGTCCAACGGCTTGGGCTGGGCGTTGATGAGTGAGTGAGTCAGTCAGTCAGGACGTTGAATTTTTTATATATAGACAGATATACAAGAATTGCTCGTTTAGCATTATTCCGGATATACTTTACTCGACTTTTTGTCGGAATAGGCTGGTTTTTGAATTGAGAATTTCAATAAGTAAATGCTTAAGTAACGTTCTGTCACGCTCTTTTCTCAGAAATTTGACGAGACAGCACTGGTACAAGTCTGATTTTTTATTCCGTAGAATGTGCGTTTTTCGTTTCTTTTTTTTTCTTAGTTCCTTGAGATACACTAGATGGCGTCATTCGTTTCTTCATACGAATTTGTGATTCGTTGCAATCAATGTCAAAGTCAGTCCACAGATTACTGAACAAGAGAAGGAACCGGGGTTTCGATTCGAACGATTTCTCGTAATAAAAATAAAAATTAAAACCCACAATCCATAGCAAAGACTCCAAAATATCCAAAATCGCACTTATCACCAAACGACAACAGAGTTTTTGTTTTTCCGTAATCCACCATCACAAATTCCACAGAACCATAGTATTATTTTTTGCTTTGACGTTTATTGTTACGGTACGGCAGCGCCACCTAGGGATTCTGTTAGAACTAAATTTGACATAAGGAAAAACGCTCATTCTGACATTTCATAAGTGTTGCTACTGATAAAGTTCTCCACCGAAAAAGGGACAAATTTGACCCATTTGAGGGCAATAAAAAATAAAATGCAACGAATTTTTTTTAGTTTTACCTACAAAAAGGTTAATCTAAATATTTACTTACTCAAGTGACCTAATACAAAAATAAAAAATATTGCAATATCACGAATTACTTACTTTATTTTATTCTTTAACTGGCATCACTGTCTACTAATTCAAGGTTTCGTAAACCTTTTTAGGGAAGGAATTTCCAATATCAGCCGTTTAAGGGGGGGTTGGGAGGGGTGGGAGGGGGCAGGGGGGAGGGGTAGATGCCCCCCTGTGAAGGGGGGGCGTCGATAACCAGTAGTTTTTGAGAAAAAATAAAAACAAATTTTGAGGTTATGTTGGCAAAAATCAAACCTTTGTTAATCTACTACGTATCATAGTACCGACGCGTTTAAAACGCCGAATGTCAAAATATCTAAAAATGGAATTAATAATAATATGTACGCAGCAAAGTCGAGTCTGTTTTCGATCTTACATAGAGAACCTAACACTCCGCCGCGCTCCGCTTCGCTACGAGCGTCGTCGCACCTATATTTCTGTTGTCACGTATTCTTTACATCGCCGACACGCCGTTCCATAAAACACCAACATTTCGTTCAATTTTGTTTTCAATTTGCAATCATTGACTTGCCCCGACGGGCCCCGTTGCACGGAACAAGCACGTGACGGCCGCCCGACCGGGCACACGCGCGTGCGCCCGCGCGAGTCATTTTTGTATGGACACGCGCGGGGCCCGCATAACGCAGTTTCTGGCCTAAGAGTAGCGGTCATAGGGTTTCGCGATAATAATGAAATAGTTATCATAGCTGATTATTGTTATTATGGTGTTTTGTAATACTTTAAGCTATGACGCAATAACAAAAAACTAAATATTGTTAAATAGCTTATTTTATTTAAAAAAATATGCATTTTTATTACATTCAAAAAAGGTTTGCAACTTAATAACTATTAAACCTTACTTTTTACATTCTATAATACAAATAAAGTTATACCTAACTAACACCTAAGTACAAACACAGAAATGGACAAAAAATATAATATTTAGGGTCGGTTGTTGAACAGTGAATCAACCAGATACACTGAACCACCGCCATATTGTGGAAACTGCGACGTTGCCGATTTGCCCGATCGTGTTAAAACTTGCCTAGCGTGCACCCTTCCCCTCTCCCGTAGTGAGCCGACGGCCGCGGTTAAAGCGTGACGTGTGACAGCGGATTGTTTGTTTCCCGCCAGAAAACATATTTTTTTCACGTAAGTGTCTTGATTTTTGTATATTTTGTTGGTAATTTGAAGAACAAAAGCTGTATGGTGTCAAATTTGATATAGTATTAGTTGTTTAATGAGCATATTACGTTATGAAAGTTCAGTGTAAAAACCATTTTTTTTTATTTTATAAATATATGTAGCGTGTGTGTTGAACAGTGAACCAGGTCTGCATAGTACACAGTGAACCGGTTCACTGTGTACCTTACGACGTGGTTCACTGTTCCATGCTAATTTAATGTGGAAAATCAATCATGTTAATATTTGTTTTAGGATGCCAAGACCACAAAATAAAGAAAGAAAAATAGGAAAACACAAAAAAGACGACATGATGGCAGCTTTAAGAATGGTGGAAAATGGTAACTCCATTAGAAAGGCGGCAAAAACCTATCAAATACCGTACCCTACATTGCGCCGTTACGTGAGAAATAAACTTGAGCATGGTGAAAATATATCACTTACACCAAGGTACGATATCAATAAAGTATTTACTCAAGAACATGAACAAATATTATTAGAATACTTCAAGGATTGCGCCTTAAAGTTCTACGGTTTGACGGTCAAGGAATGTAGGAAGGTGGCTTACGAAATGGCTAAAATGAATGCCATTAAAATGCCAAGTTCTTGGGAACGGGATCAAATGGCAGGACTGGAATGGTTTCGTTTTTTTAAAAAAAGACACCCTGACATTTCGGTCAAGAAACCAGAAGCTGTAAGTCTAGCACGTGCGACCTCATTTAACCGTGAAACTGTGGCAATATTTTTCAATAATTTGGAAGAGTTGCTGAAACGGGAGCCGAGATTCGTGGATGGAACTCGAGTATTTAACCTTGACGAAACCGGCACAACCACTGTCCAAAAAACTCAAAAAGTTGTGGCTCCATCAGGAGCTAAAGTGGGTAAAGTGACAAGTGGAGAAAAAGGCACTCTTGTCACTACATGTTGCATGGTTAGTGCTACTGGCCACGCCTTGCCCCCTGCTATAATATTTCCACGGAAAAATTTTAAAAACTTGATGATGCACGGAGCACCTCCAAGTAGCTTAGGGCTCGCGGGTCCTTCAGGTTGGATGACTAATGACTTATTCGTGGATGTAATGAAACATTACATTAAGTGTTCAAGCACGACACCAGAAAATCCATCACTGCTAATAATGGATAATCATGAGTCACATTTGTCCATAGAGGCTTTAGATTTAGCGAAGAAATCTGGTGTTGTAATTCTTACATTTCATCCACACACAACTCACAAACTACAACCCTTAGACGTGGGTTTGATGGGCCCTTTAAAAACCTATTATTATTCCGCACTTGAGTCCTGGATGCTACAGAACCCAGGGAAACCAGTTACAATCTACGAAATAGCAAGATTCATTGGTCATGCTTATCCCAGAGCTATGACTCCACTAAATATAACGGCGGCTTTCGCAAAATGTGGAATTTTTCCCTACAATAAGGATATTTTCTCCGATGAAGACTTCATGCCAAGTAGCGTGACAGACCGCACCGCTCCTGCGGTGTCACAAAAATTGCCAGATGCTGAAGCTTCTGCAATTCTCGACATGAATAGTCAACAGCTCCAGGATTCGACCCCTTTAGAGACACGTCGTTCAGGTTATGATCTCGATGTTACCCCTGATCGAGAAAGTCCATCTATACTGTCACAAGAACATTATAGGTACGCGACACCGCCAAATATATCAGATGAAGCATTCAAAGATGAAAATCGTCAACCAGAGTCGGAGCATATCATCACTCCACTAATGTTCCGTCCTCCACTAAAGGCTGGTCCTCGTTCCGAGAAACGAAAAGGTAGAAAATTGGGAAAAAGCATGATAGCAACGGACACGCCAGAAAAGGAAAGAATAGCTGAGGAACGTACTGCTGCATTAAATAGAAAAAAGGGTCAGCATAAAAGAAAAATTTTACAAGATTGTGGAAATGAAATCCTTCCATCGACAAGTAAAGTTAGAAAAACAGGAAATAAGAGAAACAATAAAAAAACACTTTTACAAGACGACGACAGTGAAACAAGTGAAGGAGAAGAAATAATTCTTGAAAGTGAAACAGACTTCGAATCAGATGAGGAAGATAAACAAGGATATGAAATTATAGATGAAGATTTTCCTGATTTACAGCGTAAGCCAATAATTGACGAATATGTCCTTGTATTGTTGCAATCTAAAAAACGGGTTGTTAATTACATTGCGAAGATTTTGGAAATAGAGAGTGATGACGAATATAACGTTTCGTACCTAAAATTAAAAGATCGTTATAATAAAACATTTATGTTTCCCTTAGAACCTGATTTGGCCAATGTAAAACTGAGTGACATTAAAATGATCCTCCCTCCTCCTAATGTGTCAGGGACAAATTTTATTTTTGGTTTGTTAGAAGATTTTATTATTGTATGTTTTTAGAAGAACATTTTTTTTTATTTTTGCTTTGTAAAATGATGAAGATGAAGACTGCTTATTATACCATCGAAAAGGCTGATTGTTAACTTACCAAAAAGGTTATGATAATTTATGGTAATAAAGACACTATTAATTTCTTGGTAAGAAGGAACATTTAATTTTTTTTGTTGTTTTTTATGTTTTTAGAAGAATATTTTTTCGTTATTTGTATTTAGTGAAAATGTGAAGATTAAAGATGATTATAAAAAAATGAGTGGTTTCTTTTCATAAATAAGCAATTTAACGGTTTATAAAAGTATGGTTCACTGTTGAAATACGAGTGGTTCAGTGTAAACTACCCATAGTACACAGTGAGCCATTTTTTTTTTTAAAAAAAACCTCTTATGGTTATAATAAGTTTTTCTAGCTTTCTGTAACCTGAAATTTGGAATCCTTATGAAATTACCTTAACCCTTAAAGTAGCAGCGTGTAATATAGTATACGCTGAATTTAATTAATTGTGTAACGGAAACAAACTACTTATTTCCAATTTTTTTTACCTGAAACTAATTTTGAGACCCAGTCCTATAAGAAAAAAAATACTGGTATGTAATCTGTGGCAAAATTTTGATGTTTCACTAATTCGAACGCAACGATGCCGAGGTATCTCAAGCACTTCAAGGTAAGACATATTTTATTCGTGAATCAAGTTTTATTCTTAACCTAAAGTCATGTGTTTTGTAATCTTAGATATATTCTTGCCATGTTTATGGCAAAATATATAACAAATATGTACATTTTCTGGTCCTTCACGGCCTTGAACTTTGGTGTATAACATAGTATACACTGCGCCAGATCCAAACAAGTAACCTCTTTTGGCTATGTATATCATTTTATACACTGCGCTACTTACTAACAAATAACTACGTGTATTATTCTATACACTGCTACTGCCGTCGTAAAAAACATTTTGGTTTTCTCGTATGGTGTTTCATGCACAGTTGCCTAGTTTCATAGTTTTTTGTTATTTGCTTGCTTGATTTTCCTCTACACTTTATTTTTTGCTTTCACACGGTTATTGGGTTTGCTTATATGCATGCTTTTTATCATTCTTTTACAGCCTCAACAACGCGAATATTTGGGAGTAGTGGTCATGCCATCGTTCAAAGATTATTGGAAAGAAGATACGGGTACGAAAAGATTCCTGATATAATGTCAGTTAAAAGAATAATTTTGTTGATAGCACAAAAGCTGATGAGACTGACCGGTACTGCAAACTAAGACCACTTATTGACCAAGTCAGGGCACGGTATCTCATTGTTGAAGAAGAGAAGTTTTTCTATATTGATGAAATGATCATGCTCTACAAAGGAAACAGCAGATTCTCGTCGACAATACAATCCGAATCAACTCTGAAAATGGGGGTTAAAAAATCTGGTACGAACGAGAGTGCCTGGAATGATTTACGACTTCATGCTGTACGAACTTGAAGATACTTTCAAAGGAATAGAATTTCACCTGAAGAAAATCGCGGCATTGGCGCGACAGTATTGGCCTTGTACAAGACCATCAAGGCACGAGCCAGTGTATACGTGGCTAACTGGTTTACGTCACTCAAAGTGGTTTATTTGCTCAGGCATAATTATGGCTTTACAGGTTGGGGACGATGACAGAAATAGGCTTCGGGAGGCAAATGCTCTTTTGCTGTCTGACAAGGCTTTTCGAAAAAGGGTTTGGCTTGTACACTGAAACCACAGGCAATAAAAACCAAATTTCAGCAGTAAAATGGTTCGACAATAAGCCGCCAAGTTCTTAGGTATGTAGACGCTTATCCAGTCGACAAAGTCAAGAGATTTCACAAAGATTCCAAAGAGCGTATCGACGTAGCATTCCCCCAAATTGAAAAACATTGTAATCGACACATGGGTGGAGTTGGTTTGGCTGATATGTGGATTGCATTATACCAAATGAACATGAAACATACCTACAGGGATATAAAATGCAAATTTTGTAAGGAAGGGCAAGCAAGTGCGCATTGCAAGACATGTGAAATTAATAAGTACCTACATTAATGTTATGTTTCTAAAAGACACCATTTTGTTGAACTTCATAAAAAATAATGTGTTTACAAAAATTCTTACATTTTTTAATATTTTTCCTTATAACAACTGGTTTCATAAGGTATATTTAGTTTTATGTGCCTTTTATAAATAAAAAATAATAGTTCTTTAATATTAGAGTATTTATTTCTGCAATAAATTAAAACATTTTCTGTCTATTTTCATATTACTTAGGCACCTCAAAAATTATTTTCGACATTATCATCTCCTAAGTATAGCTACAAATACTACTACTTTAGCAACTTTGTATAAAATACTATACACGTTAATCACGCGACATTTTTCAGCAAAGGGGGCAGTGTATGATATAATATACATACAGTTTCTCGAAATCTAACAGTCAGGTATTTTTTTCTTCATTTTTTTAGCTTCAAAATAGGTTAAATAATCCGGAAAATTGAAAAAAACACCACTTTTAAACATTTTATCATCCTGCGACTTTAAGGGTTAACGTTGATACCAGTACGAAATTCTCAGATTTATTTTCTAGCAAGATAAGTGACTTAGAAAAAAGGTTGGTTCACTATTCAACAACCTACCCAAAAGGAGTTAGGTAAAAAACAACATAAGTGCCTTTGTTATTTTTTACATTTTATTCTAAACCTACAACAAATTCAATACTTCTTTTGATAGAATAGACTTCTTCTGCTGTGGTAACCTTCTTAAACTAGAAATATAAGGATCCGATTTAAGGACAAGTCTATGTATCAAGTCGGTGTTTGTGACAACCCGAGACATTGTGTTGTCACGCCTGAATAGTTTAATTAATTTATTGCAAGATTTGGCGTCATCTTCTGAAACCTCACCTATTGACAATAATGTGTGTTCAATGGAAGAGTTTCAAAGCCACCTTCCCACAAAATCCCAAAGATGGCGCTGTCTATCGACTTAAAAAAACTGTGTGGGGCTTCACATAGACTACATCAAGCTTTAATCTGTGACAAACTGATGTGTCGCTGTCGATCGATAGTGTTCTGTGGTTGTTTGTTATTGTCACTGTTTGAATGAAAAAAAGAAAATATCAAATACAAAATACGACGACTTCCGGGCAACTGGACTCTGATATAAACGCGTTACGAAGTTTTTACTAACTTATCGAGAAATGGGTGGTGTTTGTGTAGTGCCAGGGTGCAAAAATGTTGGACGCCATTTATTACCAAAAGATACGAAACGTAAATCTCTCTGGATGAAAGCTATGAAGTTAGAAGGGCGGGTACTAAAAGTAAAATATCCTTCAATATGTTCATTACATTTTAAGGACACCGATTACATTGACATTACAGTAGATATCAGAGTCCAGTCGTAGCCAAGTCTTCAAATGTAGTAGATATCGGTGTCCAAGAAGTCGATGCCAGGTTACAGTCGAGAGCTACTTTTAAAAAGCCAAAATGCGAAGAACGAACACGAAATATTCCCTCAGAATATTCCAGAGAAATAGACTAGAGAGAGAGAATGACAATGAATTTAGTTACATGACACATTAGTTTTTTTTTTTGTTGCAAGCAACACAGCGAAAAATAAGTCCATGGACAGCGCCATCTTTGGGATTTTGTGAAAAGGTGGGTCTGAAACTCTCTAATTACTTACGACCCATGAATGAGGACATTAATTATGTACAGACGATGGCAAGTTGTATCATGGATAGATAGCAACAACTTACGTGCTGTTTCTAGAGAATACTCATTATTAATTTTGTATCCCAACGAAAGATACTGCAGCAGATTATGACATCTGTCAATAAGGATTATATCGACTGTAGAAAGGAATAACCCTTGAAGCGACATTTTTTTAACTTTACAGGAGAGCCGAAAAACTTTGTCAAATTACGAAAAAAAAAATCATAACAAATAAGTTTCTGCACCTAAAGCTATGAAAAAGAAAATAGTTTCTCTAAATTTTAATTACTATTGACAAGTACAACTTGAAAAACGATATGTAAAGGATAAAAGAAAATAACTGTCGCTTAATTTGTTTTGGATTAAATAAAAGTTAAGGAAAAACCCATTAAGTGCGCGAGATACTTTAAAATTAAGTCGTGGAAAAACACAATAAATGCCATTGCTATTTGAGAACACTAACCGGAAAAACCAGTTAACAGTCCAAGAAAACTTTAATATAGCAATGGAAAAACAAATTAAATATCACATAATTATGTGACACTGAACAAGAAAAACCATTTAAGTGCTTGTCGTTTGCCTAAAAAAATGCAATTATTTAACTCAAACACCTGCTACTACAGTCCTATTCATAATAAAAATAAACACATTTTATTATTGTTATACCATTTATTAACGAAAAGGATGTTACTTATTGTATATGACCAAGAAAAAACATGCAAAAGAACAATGTAACTTACTTTCCGTACCTACAACATAATAATATAAAAAATATTTTCAATTAGACATGAAGAAGGCAAAATAACATCAGTTTCTTTAGAATAACAGGTTATTTTACAACATAAAATAACGATGTTTAAATAAAATGATATAAATCTTTCCGAATTTGTAACTAAACAAAACTTAAACTCTCATCTGAAACTTTGGAACAACTAAAAACAATCTTCTGAAATCTTTAAAATTACGATAAAATCTAAAATCAATATTCATATAACATAAAGTAACAATGTAATTTATGAAAACAGGTTTCTCATTAAACACTCCTCAGAGGATTCCGTTTTCAGCCATCATGGCGTAAAGTTCCATTTTCCGAACATCCGTTAGGGCTAAAGTTTCGTACAGGCCCTGTAAAAATAAATATATAATAAAATACACTCCTCAGAGGCAGCTAGACTTCATTTTGTCTATGGTATCTGAAAAGTCTTTAAAGGAATCGCATTTTTATAAATAATAATTTTGTAGTATAAATCATCAATCTACGTCACCTTTTAGTTTAAGCAATATCTTAAATGTGCGTTTCATTAAGTGTATCAACTCCAACAATTGAAGAAATAGTCAAATACTCATTATGAAACAGTTTGAGGATGAATGCTCTTCAATTCCGTCGTGCTCGAAGGAACAACGCCAGAAGCATGGAAAAGCGTGGTGACGCTGTTCTTCAAGAAATGGGATGACACTCTGTTGAAGAACTAAGTACCGACCCATCTCGCTACTGAGCCATGTTTATAAGCTGTTTTCGACGGTCCTGACGAATCGTTCCGAACGCAGGTTTGATGACTTCCAGCCTCCGGATCAAGCCGGTTTCCGAAACTATAGTACCATAGACCACATCCACACGCTGCGGAAAATTATACAGAAGACTGAGGAGTATAATTTGCCATTATGCTTAGTGTTTGTGGACTATGAAAACGCCTTCGATTCGATCGAGAAATGTGTGCTCGAGTCTCTCCAGCGTTGCCATTGACTATCGGTATTGCTGAAGTGCTTGTACCACAACGGCACCATGTCAGTCCAAGTATGAGCAAGTCGGAGGCAATTCCATTGGAAAGGGGCGTGAGACAGGGAGATGTCATATCTCCGAAACTGTTCACGAACGGACTGGAAGATGTTATCCAGCTTCTGGAATGGCAGGAACGCGGCATCAATATCAATGGCGAGTACATCAGTCACCTTCGATTTGCCGACGATATAGTAGTCATGACAGAGACGCTGGAGGACCTCGGCATAATGCTCGAAGACCTCAGTCGAGTCTCCCAACGGGTGGGCCTTATAATGAACATGGACAAAACGAAGGTTATGTCGAACGTCCGTGTTGTGCCCACCCAAATAACAGTGGGGAACTCGACTCTCATAGATGTAGACAAATCTGACGAATACGTCTACTTAGGCCATACAATCCAACTAGGCCAGTCCAACTTTGTGAATGAGGTCAATCGTCGAATCCCGGCTGGGCAGTATTCGGGAAACTTAGAAAAGTATTTTCCTCCAATATACCTCAATAACTGAAAACCAAATTATACAACCGGAGTGTGTTGCTACCAGTGATGACTTATGGCACTGAAACGTGGTGTTTTACTTTGGGCCTCACAAAAAAGCTCGAAGTCACGCAACGAGCTATGGAAAAGGCTATGCTCGGAATTTCTCTACGAGACCGAATTAGAAATGATGAGGTCCATAGACAAACGAAAGTCGTTGGCATAGCCCACCGTATGAGTAAGTTGAAGTGGCAGTGGGCAGGGTATATAGCACGCAGAACTGATGGACAATGGGACCGAAAAGTTCTTGAATGGAGACCACACATCGGCAAGCGTAACGTAGGACGATCAGCCACAAGTTGGACAGACGATCTCATCCAAGTGGCAGGAAGACGCTGGAGTCAGCTTTCAACCGGTCGTTTTGGAAATCCATGGAAGAGGCCTATGTCCAGCAGTGGACATTTTGTGGCTGAATGATGATGATTGGGAATGACACAAACGTCACAGAGCTTCTTTGAATCATCATATTTTGACTCAGTTATTGGCAAGGCTCTTGAGGTAGCATCTTCAACATCAGCTTCTAAATGTATTTCATCCGAAGAGTTATTTGATGGAGCTTCACTGTTAAATGTCATATGTCACATGCGGTCCATTGTGAAACTGCAAAAGAAGAACATACTTAAGAACTAAGAAATGATCGTACTTTCGGGGGTCATACTAATCTAACCTAACCACTGATCGCTGACAAAATCAAAAAACTTTCTTACTTATAAAACTCATTAAAAATCCAATTAATAATGTTTTGAAGATACATTACAACACATGAATCGAAATAACATCACTAGAAAGAGAACAACGCTAAATACTTACGTGGGAATCGACGATCACACGTCCGGAGCGCAATGTGAAGTGCCCCTGCGCCGGTTCACAATTGAATGAAGTGACATGCCACCTGTCAGATCTATTTATGTCGAGACACTTGCATAAACTCCGTCCAGAAATCGTTAGTTTACGAGACAACCAAATGTTTAGCTAAGAAACTTAAATCCCATCTAGATGATAAATTTGTAGTTTAACCGACAGCGCAGCATATTTATTGAATGGGTCAAAATAAATGAAGCTACACTTAAAGAAATTGTTAAGCTGTCGGTTCATTCAAAAGATTAGTATGTAATTTTATCAAAATTAAGTTAACCGACATAGTTTGTCTAATTGCCGGTATGGAAAAACAACTTACATCCAGTTGAGTTTGGATAAATATAATGGAAAAATACCTGAAGTCTATTCTTCAACCAATACGTATATGTGGAGAAACGTGTTAAGTGACACGTGTGATCTTTGTACGTTGGAATGGAAAAATACGTTAAGTGTTAAACGTAACCCTTTAGGGGCTTAGGAAAAACAATACAAGTGATTTTAGTCAAGTAGTTTGTGAAAACCAAAACGCTTTAATAGCCAAAGGTACAAAAACCAACTGACAGCTGTTAACAGTCGATTAACAGACTGTTAGCATTCTAGAAACGGATGTATTTTTTCTTCAATAGTCCGGCCGGCCCAACGTTCACGCTATAAAATGCGCGTGCACGTCACCAGCAAACATATTTTAAATAAATAATTAGTAGGTATCGATTAAGGTCACTTTATTATTTTATTTTATTTATTATCAATGAAAAACCAACACCTGATAAACATTATATGAGGCTTATAAAACTAATTAGTGAGCCAATTACAGGTTTTCGCATATAACTACGGAATAGCACATTTCTATACAAAACATAGAGTTAGGTAATCTAAGTAAAACATAACCATAATACAATGTCAGTTGTCAAAAGTGCATACCTATAGATCTTAACTAAATTTTGATTTTTAAAGTCAAACCACGCTAGGGCACTCTGCAACGAAACTCTCGTTAAATGTTCTTTAGACCTACTTTTCTAAGCAATGACCTTAATCTATGGTATGTACCTGTACACGCGAATGAATCAATGTCAAACACAAAAGCAGTGTCTGACTGCGTGCCAGATAAGATGATTAAGGTGGCCTGTTAACAGCTGCCAGTTGTTTTTTTTTGTTGACAACTGACAGCTGTTAACAATAGATTAACAGATTGTTAGAGTTCGAGAAACCGGCGGTAATTGCCGTTTTAGTGGAATAGTTTTTTTTTAAACAAGACCGTTAGAAATTTGAAATAGTTTTCGACATAGAATTCACGTTATAGGCGGAGACGGGCGAGATGTGGCGAAGAACTCAACTACCCATCCAGTGCCAGAATTACTTTCTCTAGTTTTATACACGATCTTAATATAATTCGACTCATACTCAAAGTCGGCTGGATCCTCATCGCACAGGGTGTTCAAAACCTTCCCATCCCTGTCAACTAGCTGTATATAGTTGTAGTCACATAGGGGTCCTAGATCGAATGCCAGGAAATGAAGAGTCATTCCCGTCTCCGGTGGAGTCTCCAACTCCCATTCGCACGTCGATATTTTACGATATGTTTCTGGGTATAGAGGACTGGTGACTTTTCCAAGTACATTTTGCAGCTTGCCACCACAACCTCGACCTTTGTCCGTGGTCACGTAGTTCAAGTCAAAAGTCACCTGCGTTGTTTCTTCGCCTATGTTGTGGAACAGCATGTACCTCCCTGTAGAGAATAACGCCACATTGTCCTCGGACGATGAATCGACCCTTAAAAGTTTGTTAGCCGCTGTAGTGTTGCCATCGAAAACATCTAAGTAGACGTAATCATCTGAAGACCAATAGTTGGCATTTATTTCTATGAAATACACTGAAATAGTATGGTTCTCTGGTGCAGTAATGAGAGTAAAGCATTCGCGTGAAGAATTGTCTCCGTCAAAGAGGGAAAAGACTTGAATTCTACCTTGCAAATCAGTGAAATTGCTTGGACAGAAGTTCGAGTAGCTTATTTCGATATCAAAGCCTCTATGTTTGCTTGAATCCGGGGACGTCTGCACATTAATCTGAATGTCGTTTGATGTGTATAAGTCAATGGCTTTCTTACTGCCACAAAAAACGTACTGCTGTGGTTCTAGCGCACTAATGCTCGATCTTCCTTGAACTTCTCTTAAGAAATCACCATGTGAATGTAATGTGAAAGATGGTCCAACAGTGACATTAGCGTTTTCAGAATATCTTGAAATTACCAATTTACTTTTTTCGCACATGTTGCGGTCTGCTTCGGCTTCTTCCAAGTCAAGACTGTTTATTCTGATATGTATTCCGTAATAATCGTTGAGTGACGTAAACGTGTAGACACAGTGTAATCCCGGAGGTATAGCTCCCCTGCTGTATCCAGGTGACTTTAAATGCTGTACAGCAGCGCGCAATGTATAACTTTCCCGACCGCATAAGGATTCACGAACCGTCAGAGTAGCTTCAAAACCAGTACTTTCTATTTCACCATCTGTTGATAGTTTCAAACTCAAAAGATTTAAAGAAGATACAAGTTTAGGCGGTAAAGTGTGACCACAGTAGGTCCCTATAACAAGACTGTCAGGGTTCAGGCCATCTCTCACTTCTACTAAGTCACAATTACACTTGCTATATCCTAAAGAAGTTTGATTGACGTTTCTGCAAGGAGATATGTGGAAAGATGTGAATTCAACTTCTATGACCTTACCCGCAGCAGTTTTGATATTCCATTGGCAGTCCAAAAATCTCTCATATGTAATGTTATGGCCGATTAAAGGAGATTTTATTGTACGAGTAGTTGTTGACGACAAGTCTATTGTCCCACCGCATCCAACAGATTCATCGTATGTGAATAATACTTTCGCTTTAAAACCACTGTAATTCAAAGCAAAATCAGTGACAAATTGTATCAGCATTTTATTTCCGGTACTTCTTACCGTCGTACTTGCAGAAATATGACCGTATAATAATGCAATCCGATTTTCTTCGTCGATTTTCAGTCCGTTAAATACAGATACAAAATCGGTATTAGAAGAGGCTTCCAAGTCAATGAAAAGGAACTGTGCGACTACAACTTTGTTTGGAGGCGCTTCAATAAACCATGTGCAATTCTGGTCAGATTTATATTGTTCATTTACATGCATTTCGCCTGATGAAATAATCGTGGGCTCTCTAATTTCATGGCCGCAATTATATACTTGATATGATATTTTATATCCTTTTCTCTGCAAATAAGAGTCTGATTGAAAAGATATTTTAACTTCATGCTTATATAATAGTGGCTCTGTTGGTTTTTCCTTGCCACAATATGTTTGAAAATATTCGCCTTGGTCGGGTTGTTTTCCTACTATAGTCAAATTATCATTATTGCACCTTGGATAAGGCCCTTCTAACTCGAAATCTATGAATTTAATAATTATAGTTTTATCAGGAGCTTCGATCTCGTAGACACATTGCTTTCTTGGGGAATACGCGTAAGGATATCCATCACTGATCAAAAACTTTTCTTCATCTGTAGCAATTAGTGTGCCTCCGCATATTGAAGTCCATATGGCTTTAAAACCATCCATATTAATGTCACCATCGGTTCGTAAAATTACTTTCATTTTATTGTTTGTAGAGTTGTACACTGGTGGTATTTCCCGCCCGCATAGTCTTGCCATCTCAACATAGTCACCCTCTACCCAATCGTAAATTATTACAACGTCTTTAGTGCAATTTGGCCTTTGTTCTATGACAAAGCGGTTAATAAACGATAGGGACACTCGGTTGGCCACATCGGCTTGTATTTCCCAAACGCATTCTTCATTATCATAATAATGTTTAGGAAAATTAGGGGTCATAAACATGTTTTGATACTCTGTCAAGAGACCGCCACATTCCGAGTTCACAGTATTCACAGTTAATTTTAAGTTACTACTGTGATATTCTGTATGGTATACCACGTGAATATCTCTGTAATCCATTGTAACGTTGCGTTGAGAAATACGGCCTTTACAATAATTGAATAGGGGCGAAGACACGCCGTGAAAGTCTCCCCGAATGATCTGTAAGAACTCTTTGTTGCAGTCTAAGTTAAAACCTCCCATTAACTGAAACTGCACTCTTTCATCATAGGGAATAGTAATAATCCAAGCGCAATCCAGTGAAATACCCGAAAAATTTCCTGGAATGTCTAGTATGTTAATAGGTGACTGCCCAACTGGAATAATTCCACCACAAGGCTGGGATCTCCACTTCAAATTAAAATCAAGCTGGTGCACTGAATTTTGAATGTATTTGATAGTGACACTAGTCGTTGGTAATCTTAAAGTCACATTTGATGTACTGCAGAACATCCGCATCATTGTAAATCCATTGAATACACTTAAGAAAAGTTCGGAGTCACCATAGTAGCAGCGGGTTCTATTAACCTGCGAATGGATTGATGCTGTGATCAATAGCGTATTGCGGTTTCGTTGGTTTTCTGGGCTGCTGCTTTCGATAGTCCATTCACAATATGTAGATAAAACGTCACGATTAGGTGACGACACTTCCCCAGAAGTTCCCGTAAGAGTACCACCACACAACGCAGGTTGGTTTGTCGTAAATTTAGCCTTGAAGCGCTTTTCTGATGCATCTGTCAATGATGTACTCCATAAGTATATACCCATTTTAAAACCAGTGGACTCAAATATATTACCCGAAGTAATATTTATACGCGACTTGAAGCTTAGGTCGTTGTACACTCCTATCCTATTACGGTCAATGCCAAATTCAAGAATTTCTAAACGAATTCTTCTTGATTTATTTGGTGCAATAATAGTCCATTGACAAAAAGGTGAATGGAGTGAATAAGTAGGGGTCATTATGAAGCCTTCAGACTCAGCAACATTTCCTCCGCACAATTTCCGCGTACTGTTGAAAGTAAACCGAAAACCTTTGTAATTTTCATGCGCTGACCATTCGCTTACCTTTCCTAGTTGTAATTTTATTGTAACTTCGTTCATATTGCTTTGAAATACTTTTCCAGTTTCTTTTTGTGCTTCATCATCGCAGAATGTTTTAAGAATTACTTGAGTCTGATTTACTTTTAATGTTTCTTCAATTGTTATTTTATTACCACACTGGGCAACGGATGGTGGTAAGCTTATATCCTGTACCATAATGTTGTATATTTGATTCGGTGATCCAATTAGTTTCCATTCACATACAGAACCAATTGGTAAAACTGGCATATTGGGGTATCCTGGGGACTGGATTTCTCCATGGTTACCTATTATAGTGCCTCCACAAGTGTCGATTGATATATTCGCCTTGAATCCGTTGCGAGGTTCCGTTAGCTGAGTCATATATTTGATATACAGGGTGTTACTAGTAGTCTTAATGGTCCCAGGCTTAGATTTACAGTATCGTCCTTTGAGAGCAGAAAATTCCGAATAACCATCGCGGATTTCTACAGCTTCTTGTGCACATTCTACAGATGTATCTAAATCAAATCTGTCTATGAAATCGATCCTCATAATTTCACCTGGCGGTGCTGTAAATTGCCATACGCACTCTGTATAAGGTGTAGGAATAGACGGATAATTAGGTGAACTAATTACTTCCCAAATGTGGTCGCTTGATAATAATGACGTTGCCCCACATTCTACGTTTTTCTCTTCGTAACGCAATCTAAAGTTTTGGAACTTAATAGTACGGGTGTTGTATGAAACGAATAAAGCATTACTGGCGGTTGTGATTCCTTTACGCTTTTCATTGTTGTAACCACAGTACCTCCCGGTTTCTAATAAAGGAGATTCGACAGATTCGCCATTGCGCAGCACCACACGGTTAACGCAGTCGTCACCTGTATTGGTAATATTAAAATGCGCGAATTCAAGACTTATCGTACGTCCAGGTCGTACTTTTATAGACCACTCGCATTTCATCCTGAACATACCTTGCAACGAGCCCTTCGTGTCAGACCAAGACGGTGAAACTACGCCAGATGTGCCAGATATGTGACCGCCACAATTTGATTCGACATGAGCCAAGAAACCTTTCTGTACTATAGAACTATCCGATATAAATTCAACTTTCAGGTAACTACTGGAAACCAAGATACTGTTCAAATATTTCGATGTACAAATTGGGTCCTTAATTTTTTTCCAATCTTTCACGCCAGTATCGGACGAGTAAAGATTGATGTAGTCGGCAAAGCAGTTTTTCTGTTCTTCTAAACTAATGTCATCTAGCGTGAATGTTAAATGTCGTCCTTCTGTGGCTCGGAACATCCACTCACAGTGTCTGTTGTTGTCGTACTCCAGGGGATAATTTGGAGAATTGATCGTGACTCTTTCACCGATTTCAACCATTTCAGTAGTGTTACCACCGCAATTTATCTTGTCTTCCTCCGAATCAATGGTTTGAATTGTGTCTGTTGTTGACCATCGCAAAGAAAACAAAGATCCAGGATTAGTGTCATCAAGCCTCAGTTTTAAATAAACTACATTTGATGAGCTGCGATAACTTTCCACATCTCCAGAGCGCACTATACCACATAGTTGTTTCAAAGGCGGTGCTTCGTCATTGTATCCATCATAAATAGTCAAATAATTATAGCAAACTGAACCTGATACAGGAATCTCTAGACGTTCTATAAATATAACGATCCGTTTAACCCGATTGCTTGAGATTCTCCAAGAGTATTCACCAGAACCTTGATATCGGTGGGGATACAATGGTGAGGCGATCTGCCCACTCGATGATTCTGTAATGTCGTTACCATGTATGAACCCATAGTGTAAGAGGAAGCCAGATCTTGCTTGTGTATTGTCACTATGAAATTTTATAAACATTTTGGAAGCCACAGTTGTATTTGTTGGTATTTCGTTACCACAATAGACTCCTAATAAGCGACCAGCCCCATCGTTTTCCCGAATTTCTAAATAGTCTTCATTACAGTTATCAGAATATCCCAAGTCTAATTTTTCAAACATGATGTACACTCTATTACCAGGTGCGGTGTTCAACGTCCATTCACAGTTTGAATATGCAGGGTAAGATAACGGATAGTTTGGTGACGCGATAGTGCCTTCTTCTGATGTAAGCGTACCTCCGCAAGCCGAATCTACATTTGTGTACGTGGCTTGGAACTGTCCGGCAATGGGGCCGCTGTAGGATCCAAACTGAACTGTGATGGCATTGCCACGACTAACAATTGTCGGGGGTACCTTGCGTCCACAATATTCATCAATCAAAGGCGCACTCGCGTCATTTCCGTCTAAAACACGCAGAAACGACGAAGGGCATGCTCTGTTCGTCAGAATGTCATAGTTTTTCGGCAAAGACAAGTGTGTTACCGTAAATGACACTTTTTGATTAAGCTCAGGCGCGACTATAGTCCAAGTACAGTTGGTACTGGATTGTACGCCGTTACTTGATAGTATATCTTGGCTGCCATAGCTGTGCGCTTCTAATACTCCACCACAAATAGCGCTAAAGGTAGCTTTGAACCCTTTAGCTGTTCCAGAACTATCTGTTACAAACTGTACAGTCATAGAATTTGACTTGCTAATGTATTTGGAAGTCTTAGAAGCGGGACATATAATTTGCGTATAGTTATCAAATATAGTTGCACCATTGTATATTCTAATGACATCGCCACAGGATTGACTGTCAGACCCATATAAGTCAAAGTCAATAATGTTAAATTCGATTCTATTGTGTTTCGGGACAGTTATGTACCAATCGCATTCTAGGTTATTATCATAGTTTTGCGGATAATGACGAGAAGTAATTATGCCGGATCGTGTTTCTATCATGCCACCGCAACCGGCACGAGACGATTCGTATCTCGCGTTAAAATTAACATCTCGTAAGTCGGAATGTTTTATATACCTAACAAGCATTAAGTTAGTAGTTGACACTGCAGTGGACACACCCCTGTGACAAATTTTTGTAAGTAATGGTGCATTGTCATCTGGGCCCCCATAGACAGCGATAGCATCGGTGGTACAATTAGGTGAGTCCATCATATAGACGTTGGTAAAAGTGATGAAGACAGCGGTTCCAGGTTCTGTTTGAATTAACCATTCACACTGTATCGGTGACGTGGAGGTTATTGACGTTGCCAATGAGATAGTACCATAAGGTCTCTGCAGGTGACCTCCACAGCCTTGTCGGACCCACTCCAAGCGAAAGCCAGTTTTTGTGGAGTAAGCGTTAGTTACAAACTCGATTTCCAGAGAATTACTCTTACTGCTAAATTTTGGAGGAAGTGTGGATCCACAATGTTTAGTTGGATTACTGCTTTGAGATGGTTCTTTAAGTTGCAAATAATCCACCGCACAATCTGCAAGCCATGGGTAGCGAATTCTAGGCAAACCAATGTGTTCTAGATCAAAATATGATCCACTGTACGGCATGACACCTGATGAAAATCTTGGTAGATAGGCTATGTTGAAAGATTTGAATATGTCCATATGAGTAAATGTGACGTTTATAGTATTGCCAACGGGAACATTAATAATCCATTTGCAGTGTACGTTGCGTGCATAGTTGTTGGGATAATCAGGACTCTCAATTACGCCGTTTATACCCGTAATATTGGTCTCACACAATGTATGGTACATAAGCATGAAGCCTTTACCACTTATTGCAAAATCTGATCGGAATTTTATGAAAGCATAGTTGGTTGTAGTTTCAATGTTAACAGACTGGATAGTCATGGAACAGAACCTGCCCAAACTTCGTGCATTGTTGTCGCGGCCGTCGTAAATTTCGACGTAGTCATCAATACAACCAGTTGTTCTTTCTAGATCTAAATCGTTGAAGTTTATTCTTAAGCGAGATCCGTGACTAGTTACGATTTTGTAGAAACATTCAGCGTTTTCATGATAATTGAGTGGGTAATTCGGAGAAGATATTGTTCCCGTGGATGTAGACAGTGTTCCACCACATCCGGTTATAGTTCCGTCCCATTGAAGTTGGAATCCGAGACCAGCCAAGTAAAAGTCTGAATGAAAACGTAGCAATAAGGAGTGTCCCATCGACGTTATGTATCTCGGAATAGTTGACCCACAATAGGAGCCTATCAATGGTGCGTTAATTGAAGCACCATTTCGTATTTCTAAATAATCTCCTAGAATACATTTATGATTGTATTGCGGCCTTTCTAGATCAAATTGAGATATGTTGAGTTTAATTTGCTGACCGACAGGTATCGTGATCACCCAAGAGCAGTCACGATTGGGCGGGTAACGATTGGGCCACCCAGGGGAACTTATGATCCCATGGGTTCTGAAGTAATTCCCTCCGCAGTGTGTATTGTCGTCCAGGAATGTGTATGACATAGAAAAACCAGTAAGTCGTAGGCTTTGGTCCGATATAAAGCTGAGTTTGAGCCTATTGGTCGGAGTGGTTAAAGTAGGCGGTGTGTTATGACCACAGAATCGCGGCAATGTTTCTTCTTTACCAGCATCATCAATTTCAGTAAGTTCCAAATAATCATTGCATGGAGGACCTTCTAAATCGAATCTGTTCCATGTAATTCTGATATGTTGTCCTTCAGAAGCGACCAAGAGCCATGTGCAATTTTGATTGTCTTCGTACTTGGTGCCTGTTCCCGAAGGCATATTGATGAGCCCAGTGGTGTCTTTATATATGCCTCCACACTTTGTGTCGATAGAGGTGTAGTTGGCGTAGAATCCGGCCCCAGATACAGTCATGTCCGAGGTGAACTTTAGATACATATAATTGTGCGTTGAAGTTTGTATGGGAGGTGTCTCAGCCCCACAAAAAGTTCCTATCTTGGGGGCCTTTTGGTCGAACCCATCTCGGATTTCTACGTTATCGTATTTGCAATTATAGTAATTATTATCTTCAATATCAAAATCTTGGAATACTAATTGAATTGCTTTACCAGGTGATGTTTTGATGATGTATTCGCAAGCTTTGTTCGCTGTGTAGTTGAATGGATAGCCGGGCGATTTGATTATCCCACTATCACCTTCGATAATTTGCTGACAAACTGATTCGTAAGTAATTTTGAAGCCATCAGACGACGAACTACGGTCACTTTTGAATTTGAAGAACAGTGCATTTGAGGATGATACATACGTTTTAACGTATGTAGTACCACAGAATCTGCCAACCAGCTTTGAATCTGCTGACGACCCGTCGTATATTTTGAGATAGTCGTATTTGCACTTTAAAGATGACTCCAGTTTGAACGATTTTATATTAATGCGAATTCTAATATCGCGGGGCATTTTGATTTCGTACTCGCATATAATGTTATTTAAATATTTGCCATCGTAATTTGGCGATGAGAACTCCCCTTTTTCTGCGGTGAAAAGACCGCCGCATCCTGGTGTACCGGGAACGGTAGCGTATGATATTTGAAAACCTTTTCCAGAGCCGATTGCATCGGAGTGGAAATGGACGAGCATAATTGATCCAGATGACTGTGTGGGGGCAGGATATGTTGAATTACAGTACTTGTTAATGAGTGGGTCAGAGGTACTCGAGCCATCGTATAAAGCTAAGTAGTCGAAGCTGCAATTGTTATGTGCTTCGATATCAAGCTCGTAGAAGTGGAGTTGTATACGTTTGCCGAACGCTGTAGTAATTTTCCAATAACAATCACGATTTGGTGGGTACTTCCCAGGGGAACCTGGCGAGCTAATACGACCGTGATCTACGGTGCCCAGTGCGCCTCCACACACAGGATCTACTGTGGTCCAATGCAATGCGAAGCCGCTCTTGGCTACACTGTGGTCTGAGCGGAACCAAAAATACATGAAATTGTGACTAGATATTATATTACCCCCTTTTGGTCGTGATACACCACAAAATCTACCTATAAGCTGACTCGCTGAACTGCGACCGTCGTGGATTTGTAAGAAGTCAAACTGGCATTCTGGGTTATATTCTATGTCGAACTTACTAAATGTTACATTGATAACTTTATCCGGTGTGGTCATAATGACCCAAGCGCATCTTACATTATGGTTATAAGATGAATTAGTAAGGGGATACACGATACTACCTTCCTGAGCTTCTAGGACGCCCCCGCAAGTTTTCGCTGGAGTTTGGCAGAAGTCTCCGGTGAACTGTGCGGTGCATTCACATCGGTATCCTCGAGATTTGGTGTCGTCTTCCTTGCACAAACCACCGTTACGACAGGGGTTGCTTGAGCAAGAGTTGACTTGTACGTCGCAGTGAGCTCCACCATGACCTTTAGCACAGATACAAGTATACCCACCAGCTAGCGGATGGCACCGGCCGTGGATGCCGCAAGGGTAATTCAAGCAGCTTTCAGTAGAGTTGTCCGTAGACACATAGCACCCATTAAGTCCAATACCATCCCCGTGCATTCCTTCTGGGCAAATACATTGAGCGATTTGTCCACCTAGTCCGTGGTTGTTGATGCACTGCGCAGAGGGGTGACAGCCACCACCGTTGATACTACAGGAGCCCCGGAACGTGCATGAGGTGCCATCGCCCACGTAACCGGGCGGGCAGGGACCACATACACGGGAGCCGATGGTGTTGTGACAGCTGACCATGGGACTAGTGCTGCACCCTCCGTTGGTCGTCTTTTGGCATTCGTCTATATCTGAGCAGGCGTAGCCATCTCCTTCGTAGCCCGCGGGACAGGGACCACAGCGGAATGACCCTGGCAAGTTGACACATGCTACTGCAGGACTTACAGAGCAGTGCGGTCCGTGGGTGGACTCACACTCGTTGATATCTGTCGTGCAAGCGAGGCTGGTGCCGTTGTTCGTCCAGCCGGGCTCACAGAGGCACTTAATGCCTTCGCCCGTAGTCACTGGTATACAAATGCCGTGCCCACACATTTCATAGTCGCCCCCGGAGCAGTCCTTGGCTTTTCGCGTGCAGTGTATTCCGAACCAGCCTGACTTGCAAAGGCACTCGTAAGCGCCTGGCTTGTTTAAACAAATGCCTCCATTCTGGCAGCCGAGGTCAGTGCCGGCGAAGTTGCGGCATTCGTTGACGTCGATCTCACAATTTTTTCCTTCCCAGCTGGGTGGGCAGAGACAGTGGTAGTCGCTGACGAGGCTGAGACAAGTTCCTCCGTGCTCGCATGGTCTCTCGATGCATTTGTCCTTTTCACCGTTTCTAATTCGCCTCCGGAGATTGTTCAGAGTCGATGTCATGCGATTCATTTTCATTTGCATGAAAGTCAGGTTTTGGGTTACGATTTCTTGTTCAAGGACATTGCTGTTGTGTTCCAGTCTGGATACCCTCTGTACGATACTGCTGAAATCTTCACTGCTGATATCCTGATTACTGGAATCGCCACTGGAAGGCACGTAGCCCGGACTAGGCTGAGTAGTGTTCATCCGGAGAATGTTAATATCTCCAATAAACACAGACGATTGAGGCCCATTCGGTCGAATGTAAATGTTTTTCCCATAGGCTGATTCTAGTATGAGATCGCCGTCCGAAGTCGAGATTTTGGGCCTGTCCTCGTAAATTTCACAATCCAAATGTATGAGACTGAGTGTTACTAAAAACAGTTGCAGTACTAGTCTGGACATTGTCCTTGGACAGCGCAGCCGGCGGGCGTGCCGGGCGCATTCAAACTATTCATTGTTTATTAAAATCCCTGCCTCAATGGATTTTAATTTTGAGGGGCGTATTGAAACGCCCCGAAATGGTTTCGGATATCTTTATTCGATATTTTTGGTATGAAAGGGGCCATGTGCTTATTGCATCGATAAGCAGGGTCTATTAAACAGCGGCCTTATCGGTATTTTGTAGCCGGCGCCGCCGCCGACAAATTCCAGCTCGCAATATGGAAAGCTATACACATTGAGCGTTCCATATTGCGAGTTGGAATTTGTTAACAAAAACTGCCAATAATCGAAAACAAATGGTAGCCTTCATGTTTGGTTAAAATGAGTTCGTAATTCGATTGTCAGCATGCCTAAGAGCCCACGACGGCCAGACCTTCGTATTTTATGAAAGCTGAAAGTTTCTCTGTATAGGTCTCCAACACAGGTAAGGGTCTCAAAGTCCTTGGCCAGACCAGACCCATTGTGTCTATTCACATTCTTCTATTAGAAGAGTCGACACTACACTATTTCTGGGATTCGAGATAGACAAATACTGTAACTGGAACTGGAAACCACATCAGTGGTGGTGCGCCGGTATCCGTCGCGAGGCGGTAACTTCAAAGGTGCGCGACACGATCCGAGCGCGTACGACGCGGTCCGAACTACACCGAACGCGTCCGCGGTAGCACAGACAGACGACTGGTCAGTTGGAAGAGCCTCTCGTGGTGCGTGGCTGTCCGTGGTCATCGGCCGTGCGCAGATATCCGCAGAATCGCGCACCGTGGGAAGAGCCTCGTGCGTGCTGCACGGCTGCCCATGGCCGTCGGCCGTGCGCGGATATCCGCAGAATAGCGCACCGTAGGAAGTCAGCTTAAGATAGCTACTAAAGAAGCAGCCTTAAATACGTACCATGGCTATGTGGGATCAGTTCTCCGATACTGCATTATTCTGTGGGGCAACTCTGTTGAGATCGAAAGAGCTTTCAAAGCACGGAAAAAATGTATCAGGGCGCTCACAGGGGCGTGTTGTCTTGATAGTTGTAAGCCACTCTTCAAATCCCTTAATATACTACCGGTTCCATGTCTGTACATTCAGGAAATATGCATATTTGTAAAAAATACCCTTATTCCGTCCGTACCGACCAACTAGGTAGTTGTTCCGATCTGAACTCAGTACCTACGTGGTTTTATTCCTATCGGACCGACTACTCAAATTAACCATAATAATATTAAGCTTATATAAGCTCTTATATAAGAGTTCCCAACGGAACAACTATGAAGTGGATTAGTATATTTCTGAAGACAAAAAGTACTAGGCTTGAATCCGTATAGTTGGCTTTCACGTGGTCGATTTCAGTAATTTCAACTATGCCACCGAACTGTGTATTAATAGTGCCTAATAGTGCTACAAGGCACAATTAGCTAGGACAAGTATTTCCTGAGATATTAAGGCGACTCACTGAGGCAGCCAACTAGACGTCTACTTAGCAGACACATCACGAACGGCTGTATATAGAGTTATGATTTGTATGCCAGATAATTGTGCGCTAATAGTGCTCCCTACATGCCAAGTTTCCAGAATAGTGCTTCAATACAAGCTCAGAAAACATACCCTATTGTTGAGGCAGCCAACTAGACGCTTTTTCTTACCATGATTTCTTCGTAACGGCGTAGAGTTTTAAAACAAAACCTATACCAAAAAACTGTGCGTTAATAGTGCCTCTTAATGAAACACAAATGCCCCCGAATCACCTATGCGTTTAGCTAAGAAATGTATGCAAACTTCTACGTACTAAACAATAATTTTGCAATAAACTAAAATGAACTCTTATGAAAACGCAATTAGGGTGAAAATTGTTTGCAACAGTTATTTGATACCGACAAGTAGAGAAGTGATAGTAACACTCGGTGAGTGTCACTCACGGCCATCTAATGGCTAGTTGGTTTAGTACACTGTGCGTCTTGGGCATTGTTGGTCAATAGTGGGCTGGTGATGTTGAGAACGAATGCGGCGGCGAAGCCCAAAAAGAGGATTAAATTTCAAATGTTGTAAGTACCGTATGTCCAGATGCCCCGCTTTAGTGGGATGTTCCCGTTTTAGGGTATCGCACCCAGGGTGCCAAACGAGACTCTTTTACCTAATCTGCGTTCACTATCTGTCCTTCCCTGTTCAACCTTCTAAGGGCTCTGTGTCTTGGCAGTAACCAATCGAAATTTTCACAGAATATGCTATGCTAAGGCAGATTACCTAAAAAAATGAAAACAGAGATTTTTGATTTGAAGATGAAGATTTTTTTATATCGTATAGTTTCTGAGATATAATTTTTTTTAAATATTTTTTGGAAAGAAAATTTTGATGTATATTACTGCACACAGTACATACTTACTCATAATAAATCGACGCAGAACGAAAACCCTTGCCGATGTGTTGCGCTGGAAGAGTCAAATCAGTTAGCCATTTTGTCACATGCCCGAAAAAAACTGATCCCTGGTTAGCGCAAACTAAATTCATGTTCATAAAAAAAAATATACTGTACTAGTTTTAATGTCGAAGGCTTCGTTCGTCATTTCTCTAATTATCTCACCGCTTTCTGAGAGAAGAGTCTACCCACAGCGTCTTACTATCTTAAATTATAAAAAATAGTACATTATTAATTTCACCAATAGATTAATAATAGTGATTAATTCCATATTTTTGGAAGTGGGAAAGATAAAAAAAAGAAATAACTAGTACAGAGTATTAATAGTGATTCGGTAACTAGTATTCGGAAAGGTTTAATAGTAGTTTACTTCAGTGGGCTTAGTGCGAGTTTTTTTAACTACTCGATCGCGTTAACGTAAACTCATATTCTATAGGAGTGACAAAGCGCGCCAGCTAGTTGTCTCTCTGTCACTCCTATACAAAATGCAAACGCTCTCGCTATCGAAAGTGAATGAAAAAACTCGCACTAAGGGCCCAGTAGTTAAATCAATATAACGTAGTGGCACCAATTATCGACACTTTTAGGAGATGGTGGGCTTCTTTACAACAATAAAGATCATTTAGTAATATTTAAACCAAAAGTAACGATTGAGTATGGTAAGGTATATTCAGTGGCGTAACTATACCATCTGGGGTCCGTGGCAAATTTTTTGGATGGGGCCCTATCAGTAAAAATCGTCACATTGCACTTAATTTTAATAAACCACTTAAAAAAGTAGTTATCCAACAGTAATAACAATTTTATTTTTTAGGGCATGGGTTTATACATTTAACATGTGAATGAATGTTAAATGTATAAACCCATGCTCATTACCTATTCCCCATTACCCATTCACATTAAAAATAGTCTAGTCAACATGAAGGTACCTTTTTGGACGAAATTTTTGTATAGTCTCCAAAAATTACGATCAAGGTGCCATTTGATTCGGAATATTATGTAGAAAGTTTAAGGAAAGGGTCGATAAAATTGCAAAAGTTATAAAAAAATTATTAAAAAAAAATATGGGGTTTTTTTTAATATCTCAAAAACTATCAAAGTTATTCGAAATTTGAAAAAAGATTTAAAAAGAGCAGGAAATTTCCCAAAAAAAGTCGTACCTCCCGGAACCGTATCTATAATATTTATAATTAACTAAAATTTTTCCAACGGGGATCTATTTTTACGCGTCTTAAGAATAACTACACGAAGTGAAAAAAATCCTAGTGCTTTAGTTTAATAATAGCCTGGTTTTTTATGTTAACATTCTATTCAGAAAAAAATGTTAATTAACTAATGCATAACTAATGGAAAAATGGGGATTTTTTTATTATTTATGTATCCCAATGGTATTACAATGTTATTACTCCTTAATATTCATATTTAATATGTTAAAATGAGTTTTATTGTTACCGTGTCCGAGTTACGAGTGACGCGCGAAAGCCAGACTACCCGCTTTTAACGCTATTTTCAGGGCTTTGTAAAAATTATAAATATTATAGATACGGTTCCGGGAGGTAAAACTTTTTTTGGAAATTTCATTCTCTTTTCAGATCTTTTTTCAAGTTTTGAATATCTTTGATAGTTTTTGAGATATTAAAAAAAACCAATCCCCTATTTTTTTTTAATAAATAGTTTATAACTTTTGCCATTTTTATCGGCCCTTTTCCTTAAACTTTCTGCATAATATTCCGAATCGAATGGCATTTTGATCGTAATTTTCGGAGACTATACAAAGATTTCGTCCAAAAAGGTACATGTTGACTAGACTAAAAGCACTTTCTTGGTTAACAAACGGGAATTCCGCGATCGTCAATGCTCACCCACGCTGCCAACGTACCACGACAAAACGATGTAGGTAGGTACTACCTAATAGAAACCAATGGATGCATTCTAAAATTGATCAACATCTTTTTGTTTAGGATGCCTTTAGTTGTCTCACTTTAATGGATTTTAAGCAGAACTTACAAAAAAAAACTGTTCAAGTAAAATAAAATACTCAGGTACATGTAAAAAATATATTTCCGAGCTCGCGGCCTCTTGGGCCGGGGCCCCCTTGGGTCGGGTGCCCGTGGCATTTTGCCAGCCCTGCCACCCTATAGTTACGCCACTGGGTATATTCTTGAGATAAGAATAGGATGTATTATTTTTATTAACTATATATACATGGGCTAGAAAAAAATCGCAAAAAAGGAAAAAGTGTATAAATCTCCAGTCATCGACACCGAATCTCCAGTAATCGACCCCCAGTCATCGACAGTTACCAGTTACCGACACCCAGTTATAGACTATTACCTATAATGTGTATCTGCCAAATCACAACCCCCTTAGTGGGTAATTAAATTATAATAACTGTTTAATAAGTATTCATTTATTGTCCACAGTACAATGTTCATATTTTTCTTTCTAAATCATACAAATACACACATAGTGTACACACTTTTCCAATATAATAAAAAACGTCAATGTCAAAAAGTTTAAATTGCAAAAATCAACAATATTTACTGTAAAGTTACAAATACTGATATTGCAACGAATCGGTACCTAGTAGGATCCCATGGTGATGAAAACAGGAATCATAGGGGGCAAATGCTAGTCAACTTCCTCGAAAGGGAGGGGTTATTCTTGGTGAATTCATTCTTCAAGAAAAAGCCCCAAAGGAAGTGGGCATGGCAGAGCCCCGACACTATGACAAAAAATGAGATCGATTTCATCATAACGGACAAGAAGCGCATATTCAGAGACGTCTCAGTGATCAATAGGTTTAATACCGGAAGCGATCGCCGACTTGTGCGAGGCTCTCTGAATATTAATTTTAAGCTCGAACGTGTCCGTTTAATGAAATCCAGGCTCCGACCAAACCTGCACCAAACTATAGTGGGATCTGAAAAGTTCCAGTCTAACCTGGAGAACCGATTCGCTACCGTGGTAACCACAAATGACGTTGAAATTGACCAGGCCCTCGAGAATGTAGTCGGAATCCTCAGGGAGGCATATGCGGCATAAAGGCACGAAGTCGAAATTTTCGGAAGAAACACTCAAGCTTATGGAAGAACGACGTGAACGCCCACCAGTCACTGCGTCAGAAAGGCATGCTCTAAACAGGAGGATTGGCAAACTAGTTCGACGTGATCTCCGATGCTCCAACACTCGTTCAATAGAACGAGCAATCGAGCAAAATCGGGGATCGAAAGTGTTTGTTCAATCTCTTGGGAGAAGCCATCTGACAAAGTTGACCACCACGGATGGAGTGGTTGTTTCCTCCATACCAGAGGTTCTTTCGGAAGATGAAAACTTCTACGGCCAGCTGTACGCTGCGCATGAATCTCGGCCTGATCCCCAAAATGAAGATTCCAAAGCTACATTGACACGCCACTATACTGAAGACTTGCCAGAAGTCACCCTAGACGAAATCGCGATGGCTATTAAACAGCTTAAAAAGAGAAAAGCCCCTGGAGAGGACGGTATTACAACTGAGCTCTTGAAGTCCGGCGGTAAACCCGTAATGAAGGAGCTCCAGAAGATCTTTAATGCTGTCCTCTTTGGTGGGAGAACTCCGGAGGCGTGGAGTAAGTGTGTTGTCGTGTTGTTCTTCAAAAAGGGTGATAAAACCCTTTTGAAAAACTACCGACCCATTTCAGTCATCACGAATCGTCTTGCGAGGAGACTCGATGAGTTTCAGCCACCTGAGCAGGCCGGCTTTAGATCGGGTTACGGAACCATTAGACCACATTCACACAGTGTGGCAGATTATACAGAAGACCGAAGAGTATAATCGGCTCCTGTGCTTAGCGTTTGTGGACAATGAAAAGGCCTTTGACTCGGCCGAAACCTGGTCTGTTCTGGAATCTTTGCAGCGATGCCAAGTCGACTGGCGATACATCCAAGTGCTGAGAGGTCTATACAACGCCGCTACTATGGCCGTCCAAATCCAGAACCGGCAGTCTGAACCTATCCCCATACATCGTGGTGTGAGAAAAGGGGATGTTATTTCCCCCAAATTGTTCACAAATGCTATGGAGGATATGTTTAAGACGCTGGACTGGAAGGGGTACGGCATTCATATTAGCGGCGAGTACCTTTCACACTTGCGATTTGCGGACGACATCGTCATCATGGCGGAAACGCTGCAAGATCTGCAACATATGTTGAGTAGCCTAGCTGATTCTTCCCAACGCATTGGTCTCCGGATGAACTTGGATAAAACCAAGATTATGTTCAATGAACACGTAAATCCGGAGCCAATTGCTGTTCAAGGCAGTATTCTCGAAGTTGTTAAGGAGTACGTTTACCTCGGGCAAACCATGCAATGAGGTAAAAACAACTTCGAGAAAGAGACCAATAGAAGAATACAGCTGGGCTGGGCAGCGTAAGGGAAACTACGTCGAGTCTTCACATCGCCAATCCCACAGAGTCTAAAGACGAAAGTCTTCAACCAGTGCGTCCTGCCCGTCATGTCATACGGTGCCGAAACGTGGACATTCACGGTGGGGTTGATCCACAAATTTAAAATCGCTCAGCGTGCTATGGAAAGGGCTATGCTCGGGGTTTCTCTGAAAGATCGAATTCGAAACGAAGTTATCCGACAGAGAACCAAAGTCACCGACATAGCCCACCGAATTAGCATGCTGAAGTTGCAGTGGGCCGGCCATATCACCCGAAGAACTGATAACCGATGGGGTAGAAGAGTTCTTGAGTGGAGACCGCGGATCGGTAAACGTAGTGTAGGACGTCCTCAGACTAGGTGGAGCGATGATCTTCGCAGGGCGGCTGGCAAGAGCTGGATGAGAGTAGCCGAGGGCCGTGCTCAGTGGCGCGCAATGGGAGAGGCCTATGTCCAGCAGTGGAGAACCGTAGGCCGATGATGATAGTTTAGGCCCCGCGTTGATATGTCAGTCAGGTTCTTCTTTTTTTATATGATACATTATAAAGAGGAAAAAAATGTATTTTTGTGTTTGTAATGTACGCTCAGAAACTACTGAGCCGATTTTAAAAATACTTTTTTTTGCCACCCGTGCGAACCCGGGACGGATTGCTAGTAACTATATATTTTTCTAACTGGTCGGGAGTATGTTTTCTCGGAGCCATCTGTAAGAACCAATCATCGACACTAATTATTCCCCAGTAATCGACACTTGTCGATTACTGGTAGCTCGACTTTGATTAGTTTACTTCAAATATCTACCAAATAAGCAAAATAAGAAGAACTATATTCGCTTGCCGAATGAAAAATGTTTAAAAAAATTATTATCGACACATGTCGATTATTGGAAAAGTCGGTTTGAAAAAACCAGTGATCGATACCTACATTTTACTAATATCAAAATAATTTTAAACTTTCGTTATAACAAAAATCGATCCTATAGTTCTTCTAATAACCCGTGAAAAACATAAAATTCAAATAATTTACAATACATTACTTTAAGTAAGAAAATATGTACTCACTTCCTCAAGGATTTCAATAAGAAATGTTGTTATTTTCACCGTACTCCAGCCGCAATCACTTGCCACGTCGCCTTTTTCAAACAAAACGGCACATTTCGCTCAAATGTCAATGGGAGACAGTCAAAAGTGTGCTAACTACGGTACAGTGTCGCTATATTAAGAAATCGGTTTCCTAAGTGTCGGTTATTGGTTCTTGTCGGTCATTGGTGCCACTACGTTACCGACTCCGGATACTTTAGTCCGTGCCATATTTGCTGATTGATAATTATTATTTTTTCACTTTTGTTCTTACATGCACAGTCGAGTTCATAAATATATGAACACTTCCGCGGCTGCAAATAAGGTTACAAAAATATCTAGCATGTTATGCAATCAAAAATATATCAACGTTTTACTGGTCATAAATATCAACACAAGGCTTTATAAATATATAAACAACAGAAAATTTATGAATATCTGCACAAAATATAGTCATATGTATTTCAACAACTATAGTTTTATAAATATCTATAAATTAATTGGTAATTTTTATTAGGACAAGCTGACCTACAAATATAGCTACAGTGCCACCGTCTTATCTGTTCAGTTGATAGCGGCGCTAGTGGAGAATTTAGTAGTAACATTTGAGAAATTTACCTCGACAAATGAGAATATTTTAACCCTTCTTTCAATTTTAATGAAAATATATCTATAAATCTTAGCAAGTAAATAAATAAAACAAAAAATGGTGACAGGATTTACAATTTATAAGTTAGTTACAATTTTGCCCACCTGAACAGATAACTTGGTGGCACTGTACACAAATGTCAGCCATATTTAATTTTATGTGAACAACCTATAGGTACGAACTCCATGATAATCGTTTAAAGAGGTTGTATATTTATGACTTCTTGATGGCCACTTATTTATCTAAATGAAAAGATCTAAGAAAGATAACTTATGAGTACAATTGTGGATATCCGAGATGGAAAATCGAGAGGAACTAAAATTAATTAAAATGCCCCCAAAAAGCCCCGATCTTAACCCCATAGAAAATCTATGGAGTTAGATGGTGCAAGATTGCGAGGCTACAAAATCGCTCGTAGCCTGGGCTGCCTAAGTGATCTTAAACGATCATTAATGTTAAGCAACATACAGCGCGTTCAGTCCATGGATGGGTCACCATCTATGACTAACGCTAGTGGCATTTTTCCGAGCGGTTCCATGCTTCGCAAGGCACGTTAAGCAGTTGGTGCCGGCTGCCGTCGATAGATGGCAGTCGTTAAGCCAAGTAATAGGCCTTAGGGCGGATTGAAAACTTCTGACAGTAAGACCATCCACTAGTCTTACAAGCCTCCACCAATCCGGACTTGGCCCCCGTGGTGGAGTATGGCCTATACCTTCCTCAGGGAAGAGACCCGTGCCCCTTGGTGTGGACATAATGGGTTGATGATAATACTTAATAGTTACGTTATTTTTTTTATTCATATAGGTACTATATCTACTGCATTACCTATAAGTAGTAGTTCTGGGACAGCAGGATAAAAAATAGCAAACTCATAATATGTGAGGTAGATATAAAAATATCAAAATGTGTTGAAATGTACGTTTCAACCGTGGTAAAGGGTAAACGCACCCAAATGTTTGACTATATACCTCTCAATCTAGCCATGCCATTTGTATTGGACTAGACCAGGATGCCCATCCTCTATTCTGCCGCCGTACGGAGAAAGGCCGTAACTCAAGTTTTTGGCAAAATTTAGTTAAGTACTAATTTGGAATCAGCAAAGAAAAATCTATCTTTCGGTCTATGTAAATAAGGTCTAACTCCTACCTAGGCGAAAATAACAGGGCGTAAAAAGCCATTCTCCAACAAAAATCGCTTGAATTTTAAAATGAAAGGCCGCATTTTGATTGTTATGGCTTTTCACAGTATAAATCACGTTTGACTAGTATGAAAGGCCGTAATTGAATCCAAAGATTTTTAAATAACAACAAACCTTAATGTGAAAAGCCGTAATTTCCAAGTTGCGGCTTTTCATGTTATTTTCATATCTGATATCTTAACCTTTATAAAATTATAAGATATATTTTTTTTTAAGCAAAACAAAAAAAATCTTATAACTATAATTCAGTAATTTCAATAGTAATAATAATGAGTATCTTTAACTTTAACATTAACATTACTAAATCAGTACTAACACATCTACACACTTAAGGAAATTATAGGAAAATGTATCGATCACAACACAATAGGCTATTTGACAGATTTCTGAACACCATCTCATATTTTTTGTCGGTGTTCATGGAGTCCTCAGAAAGTGGTCATTTTAGATTCTTTCGTGAATTTCTTGTAAAAAAGGCGAACAAAAATTTACGTTTGAAACAACCCGCCAAAACGGTATCTTGGGCAATATGGCATCGCACAGGAATTATGACGTCACATACCAGTAAACAAACCAATGAACGTATGAACGACATGAACGACAGACGCCATTTTCACTGAACTGTGACGTCATCATAGAATCGGCCAATCCAGGCCGTTTTCGATAAAATAGTTGCAGATACATAAAATTATCAAATTTTATCCTAAAACTTTCGTAAGCACAACACATTGTAAACTTTTAGTCCGGATCAACTTACGGGTGCTTCGTACTGCAAATCGGAGCGAAACCTGGTTGGACTCGTCCGATAAAAAAAAACACCCGTAAGTTGATCTGGACTAAAAGTTTACTTATCCTGTGTCTATTTTATAAATAATATTTTTTTAGTTAAAATGGCTTAAGGCGGTTTTAAGAATACGTATAAATAATAGTTTTTTTCACACTGTCAAATAGCCTATTTGAATGTTATAGTACAAAGATTAAAATAATCTCCTTGCTTATAACATACAATAAAAACAAACATTCGAATAACTGGCAATAATTAAATCTTTTTTTTTGGTTCATAGCGTTCATTTCGATCATTTTTGTTTTAATTTTGATACCTTTTTTCCATAAAATTAAATTTCATGCCATAATATTAATAGTTAGTTTTCTTAATAGAGTTTTCTTTGGAAAAAATGAAATTAGGGCTTTTTCAACTGAAGAAATATCCAAAATTATACTACTGATGACTTGATAAATTTAACAAGAAAAGCCTTAACTTTCTAATTATGGCTTTCTTGCTTAACATTATATTACTTAAAATATTTTTTTTACTTAAGTGAAAGGGAAATCTGCAAATTATTAGAAAGGCTAGTCTATACGGAAACAAAACACAAACCATAAAAATGTAACATATTTTTCTATAAATTTTAAAACTACTATCATCGGCTTAAAGTTAATATTAATGTTTCAAACTTCAATTCAAACAAGATTTTAATTTACTCAAAACTAGTTTCAACTAAGTTACGGCCTTTCTCCGTAAGGCGGCAGTATTGTAGGTAAGTATGTTCTTTTTGCGATTGAAAAACTAGCGATGTAAAAATTGCAAAAAAGCGTAGTTGGAACTCACGCTAACACTAAAAAGAAGTTGCGTACAGATACCCCTAGGCCACTGCGTCATTTACTAGGTTCTAAAATAGTCAATGGATAAAACAAAATAGCACTGTCTCCGCTCTGTTTTCCCGTATTCTTCATGAAATGAAAAATTTAGCGAGCGATGACGACGTTGCTATGTGGTGCATAAGGAGTTTATATCGCATACAGATACAGAAAATCTATATGAGACAGACATATGCACTGACAAGTTGCACTGTTTTCGTGAATTGTCAAATCACATGTTCACATAAAATATGGCTGACATTTGTGTAGCTTGTCCTCATAAAAATTACCAAATAATGTATAGATATTTATGTAACTATAGTTGTTGACATACATATGATAATATTTTGTGCAGATATTTATAAATTTTCAGTTGTTTATATATTTATGAAGCCTTGTGTTGATATTTATGACCAGTAAAACGTTGATATATTTTTGATTGAATAACATGCTAGATATTTTTGTAGCCTTATTTGCACACATATTTTGGAAGCCGCGGAAGTGTTCATATATTTATGAACTCGACTGTACCAAAACCTCAATGTATGTAAAAGTTCATTAATTTCTTGGCTAAACGCATAGGTGATTCGGGGGCATTTGTGTTTCATTAAGAGGCACTATTGACGCACAGTTTTTTGATATAGGTTTTGTTTTAAAACTCAACGCCGCACAGTGGTCCGAAAATCGAATATGGTGGACTTAGGGTTCAAAGTTGAGATATCACGCTGATTTTTTTTTTACTTACTGTTTGTAACAATAGCAACAACTTTTTTATTTAGCGTTTTTGGTTAAAAGTGCGTTTTCATAGTGAAAAAAAATATTGTATTTTTTTTTTGTATGGAGAAAAAGTTATAAACGCGAAAATCTTTCAAATGGTAATACTGTTAGGCAAAGCGGTACTAGTAGGCGTCATAGTACGCATAATTCTGAGTATTTTATGCCTTGACACCATGTTCATAAGTCTGCCGCTTTGGCTTCCACAGCACTTTGCATTTTTCCATACTAAATATCCATATTATTTTAATATGTATAATGTGTGAAGCATTTGAAACCTTTTTACCTTAGCTTTTGCACTAATAATAGTTATGAACACTAGTACTGATTTGTAAAACAAAGAATTTATCTTTAATATCTCATGGCTCTAGTTTTAGCGACCATTTTTCATGCCCATTGACTCGAGCTACGTGTAATTTAAGTCCTTAGAATCTTGACTATTTAATTAACAACATAACATAACATTTACATACAGGCACATACATTGCTTCTGGCCCCACCACACTAATATTGTACTAATATTGTAGCTATAACGACATTGGGTATACCGAATTCCTCGAAATGTAATACGAAGTAATTACCTAAGTATTTGTTATTTATCATACTATCAAAGCGACTGGATGCGCGATAATTCCCACTACCCATTAAAATCTTTAATCGATTCTCAAAGAATAATACAAAATGAAAGTATCAATATTGCAAAAAAAGTTTATGCAGCGGATTTATTTTCTTACAACCATGATTAGGTATAGTGAGTTTTTAGCTAGAATGACGTTAAAAATATTTCTCAAAATCTGTATTGAAATACCTACAAAGAAATTTTGGGTTAATGACATCGTCACAAAATACGAACTATATTATTGTAAACATTTTTTGTGAGTGTTTGATTTCGATTGTCTTAATATTATTTCTCTTTTTAAAGATAAAGTCTGTGTCATATTATTATTTCAAAATGGATACCATATTGACTGTATTAACCAAGAAACATACATATATATGATAGCCTTGAAAAGAGCTGTTGCTAAGCTCTGATGAGCTGCATAGAGCCGTAAAGCTGTTGTGGTAAACATGCCAAAGGATCTGCCATTTCTACTGAAACTTCATGGATATCCATTGCTACTTCTTACTCAACCGCTTTCTCTAGTAGGTCAATAGCTTCAGCAAATAAATTGAGCTTCTTGCATTTGGTATACTTTGGCCTCATGTGAGATAAATAGGGGTCTGAAGTTATTAAAAAGTTATGAAGAATATCTTCATTATTTTGGATCCTCCCTATTTTCCGAGTGTGTTGCTCTCTTGCATTTCTGAACTCCTTGTTTCTTGCTTCAGATGCTTCCTCAGACATTATTCCGATGGGAAGACATGAGAAATGTCTGCAAATATCCGCCCCATGTATGAGCAGTTTGTGTACGCTAGCTGGCATATTGTACCAGGGATAATGGTGGACAAAAAGCTCAGCTGTCTCTCTGCAGTATTCCCGAAAACTCTCAATTTTGATTACGTTCCCGGAAGATATTACTTGCAAGATAACAGCGAAGTGCCTTATGAGATTCTCATCAATTTTCGTGATTTGTGCACTCTTCTCGTACTCTCTAAAAAATGTTCTGGCTGTGTTTCCATCATTGGTAGTCCCGCATCCCTGTTTTACGATGTCAATCAAGAGTCCCATCTGTTCTTTGAATTCCTGTTGGGTTAAATTCTTTCTTGCCTTCTTAAGAACTTAGTTTTCACCTCGTGCACTCCACATCTCAAAGTCCAAATTATAAGATATGTGCAATAGACACTCCATGCTTCTGATCCACATGTGAAGTGTAGAGAGTCCATACTGGTATACCTCATCCCGAACAGGTCTTGAGAATATTTGAGAGAGATTATTCATATCACTTGGCTTTGCCAGACATATAGGGCAAGTCGCTGCAGATGGAGTATCGGTGATAATTGTAGCTATCTTGCCGTCAATCATTGTCATGTGGAGATCATGACTTATCTCGAATTCCCCACATCTGGTTACTGTAAAGTTTTGGATCTCTTCCTTCATCGCAGCTTCTTCTTGTTTGACGAAATCGCTGGTTTCTTTTGCAAACTTAAACTGGACAGGCCTGCAGTAAAACGTAGATGACGGTTTCGGATTCTCCCATATTAACCAACAAACCAGACTCCAGCTTCAATGGTACAAGGCTCGTCATGAACACAGATGAGTCGTCAAAGCCCGGCAACTCGCTTTTCTGTTTGTAGTTGCTTTGTGCTGACGATCCGTCGAATCCCCATTTGCTGGTCATATTCAATTCTCTAGTTGATAGATCTAGAGATTCGCCAACCACTTGCAAGATCCTCTGTACAGTCAAATCAAGTAACGCTTGCAGTTTAACCTTTGCACCATCTTCAGTTATTTCAATATTAGATATATCCAGATAGCACTTCTTTTTAGCTTTTAATAACTTGTAGTATGAAGGAAGCTGTGCTGAATCCTTGATTTCTGACAAGGTAGACCTTAGTGCCAAATATTTCCATTTTGACAAGTTCAGTGAAGTAGCAAGAGCCAAAGCTTGATCTTCTTGAATAGCTTCCTTCTTCTCCTTATTGAACAACAATGATTGAACTTCATAAGCTTGGTCAGGATTTTTCATGAGGTGTTCAATTACTTGGGCAAGGTCACTTCTTCCTTTTGACTTAAGATTAGAAACAAGAGAAAAAGACAACTCATCGTCCGAATATTCGCTCAATGTAGTTGACCGCCTTTTCTTTTGCTTGTTTCCCAAATCTGCAAATGGTTTTCTGGCTGAACTTTCTGTAGAAGTGCACATATCATGTGTGGTTGTTGATGTAGATGGAGTGGCGTAAACAATCGACTCAGGTAACTGATTTTCTTCCTCTGCAGTCTCTTCAAAAATCTCCGCAAGATTCAGATTATTGCATACAGGCCACTTGATTCTTTCCTCCAACCAATCCATATGTTTGTTCATGAATGTCTTCTGAGTTCTGTTGGCCAAGGTCCATCTGCGATTCAAGTTCACAGTGATGGATCTTGAAAACTTCAATATTTCTTCCGAACCTTGGTCAGAAACATTGAATGAAATGCAGTCCAAAATTGCTTGATAACCTCTTGTAATCTTTCAAGTCTCCCTCTCGTAGAAATATGTAGAAAACCAAGTTGGTTCCAAATCGAGACATGATATCCAGATTCTTTCAGCGCAATAGATTTATTTGTAGATGTAGCTTCTTCAATGAATGAATTTGCAATGAAGAAAAATATCGTACGCGGCACTTAAATGTAGTTTCTACTATTCATACGTCACTTGACTCGACCAATGAGAGTCGGCTAAAGGCTTTAATAGGATGTGGCCATTTAAATATCTAAGTGATTAACTAAGTACCTACCGTACAAAGGTGGTACGGTGGGTACTTAGATAATTTCTTAGATTTGTAGGAATTCATTCATAATGAATGAACTACTCGTGACGAAAAACAAATTTGTGAGGTATTAAATCCATTGTATTTTTTTTAGAAAATGATTTTGTATTTGGTCTTAAGTACATCGTTTTACAAATAAAAAATAATGTTTATAACTATCACTAGTGCTAAAGGCGGTGTCAAATAGTAAACATTAAACACATTGTTATATTTAGTATGGAAAAATGCAAAGTGCTGTGGAAGCCAAAGCGGCAGACTTATGAACATGGTGTCAAGGCATGAAATGCTCAGAATCATGCGTACTATAACGCCTACTAGCCGCTTTGCCTAACAGTATTACCATTTGAAAGATTTTCGCGTTTATAACTTTTTCTCCATACAAAAAAAATTACAATATTTTTTTTCACTATGAAAACACACTTTTTAGCAAAAACGCGAAATAAATAAGTTGTTGCTATTGTTACAAACAGTAAGTAAAAAAAAATTAGCTTGATATCTCAACTTTGAACCCTAAGTCCACCATACTTGATTTTCGGACCACTGTGCGCCGTTACGAAGAAATCATGGTAAGAAAAAGCGTCTAGTTGGCTGCCCCAACAATAGGGTAGGGTATGTTTTCTCAGCTTGTATTGAAGCACTATTCTGGAAACTTGGCATGTAGGGACCACTATTAGCGCACAATTATCTGGCATACCAATCAAAACTCTATACAGTGTGTCCCTGGATAAAGTGCAATCCCGAAAGGGGATGAAACTAGACCATGAATCATGGACTAGAAAAATATAAAAAAAAATTATAAAAAATTATTGTAGGATTTATTGGTATTTTAAGATTTTCATGTTTCATTAAGGACTCTATGTACAAAAGTATTGATTTCTTCCCAAATAATGGGTCTATTTCTTTGAAATAAAAAAAAACAGTATGCCTAATACCTGGCGATGACCATGAAATAATAAATAGTCCGCAAAAAAGTAACTATCTTGGGTAAAAAAATGTATTTTTATGAAAAAAATGATTTTTTTAGACGTTTATTTTAAAAAACTTGAAATTACTAAAAAAATGTGCCCTATAACTATGTCATTTTATAGCTTACATTTATTCTTTACCATTTTAGCTTCCAAATTAAAAAAACACAATGTTCTAACTAAAAAAACATGCTATCTACGAACTTTTAAAGTGGAGCCTAATCGTGTTACCGTGCAGGTAGAGACCGTTTTTTCCATTGTTTCCGTCCTACTCTGTGCCCTTCGGCAGTCGCAGTCCTTTTGTTCTACACTCAGGTAGAGGGAAGGCGAGGGGAGGGGAGGCAGGGGGTTCGAAACAGGACTTACACAGTCGCTCCGATATTCTCGCCGCTGCTACTACTGTTCTCGTTCTCGCATTGTGTTCTCGTTGATTTGTTATTAAGTTTTTGTTACATTGTTGACTGTTACGTTTTCTACTGTTCGTTAAGTTTGGACTGTTCCTGTTCTGCTGTTAAGTGTTGACGAAATGCCGCGATTGACAGAGTTCTCACCTCGAGAAATAGCTGACATGCATTATTATTATGGCATGTCACATGGTCGCACAACAGTCGCTCGGACTGCATACATAAATGCTTTCCCGGGCAGACTCATACCCTCAGCTCGAAATTTTCAAGAGATTCATAGGAGGCTCTCCAACATTGGACTTGGTTTGGCACGAGATCGCCGTGAGCAACCAGCTGTCGTTATTGACAATGCGATAGAAGAGGCCATTTTAAACGATCTGTCTGCTGACCCTACAACAAGCATAAGACGATTAGCGTTGCGTCATGGCATATCGAAGACGTCTGTCTGGCGAATTTTGAAAAAGGAGGGATTGCATCCTTTCCATTACCAACGAGTACAACATTTACACGAAAATGTAGATAATCGTCCAAGATGCGTAATGTCGACGTGGATTCTAAGAAAAATTAGAGCTGACCCAAATTTTCCCAAACGCATTTTTTGGATGGACGAAGCGACATTTACCCGAGACGGCATTACAAACTGCAGAAATTTGCACCAGTGGTCTCACGAAAATCCACGATTGAAGCGGGCATCTACTTTTCAAGTAAAATTTTCAATAAACGTATGGGCAGTCTTAATCGACGACATTTTAATTGGTCCAGTCATTTTACCCAGAACCCTAAATGCTGAACGTTTTTTAGAATTACTACAAAATTTACCCATGTTGATGGAAGATGTTCCCCTGGCTACGAGACGGCGTGGGCGTATGTATCTCCAAATGGATGGATGTCCTGCACATTATGGGCGGGAGGTGCGGCGATTTTTGAACGAAAATTACCCGAACCGGTGGATTGGCCGAGGAGGGCCAGTAGGCTGGCCAGCGCGTTCACCTGATCTGACACCCCTAGATTATTTTTTATGGGGTGTCATGAAGCAAAGAGTATACAGCACGCCAATAAATACCGAGGCACAGTTGCACGACCGAATAATTCAGTGCGCAAATGACATTAAAAATGATCCAGGAATGATTCGCAGAGCCACTAACCAAATTAATATTCGTGCAGTAATGTGCTTGCAAAATCGAGGAGGCCATTTTGAACATTTAATGCATTAAATAAAAATGCAAAATTGTAAATTACGGATAATTTTATTAATAAAGTTATTGTGATTAAAGTCTGACTTTTATTACCTACTAAAATGTAAATAACTCCTACCTAGCCATTTTTTTAGTTAGAACATTGTTTTTTTTTATTTGGAAGCTAAAATGGTAAAGAATAAAAGTAAGCTATAAAATTACATAGTTATAGGGCACATTTTTTTAGTAATTTGAAGTTTTTTAAAATAAACGTCTAAAAAAATCATTTTTTTTCATAAAAATACATTTTTTTACCCAAGATAGTTACTTTTTTGCGGACTATTTATTATTTCATGGTCATCGCCAGGTATTAGGCATACTGTTTTTTTCTATTTCAAAGAAATAGACCCATTATTTTGGAAGAAATCAATACTTTTGTACATAGAGTCCTTAATGAAACATGAAAATCTTAAAATACCAATAAATCCTACAATATTTTTTTATAATTTTTTTTTATATTTTTCTAGTCAATGATTCATGGTCTAGTTTCATCCCCTTTCGGGATTGCACTTTATCCAGGGCCACACTGTATACAGCCGTTCGTGATGTGTCTGCTAAGTAGACGTCTAGTTGGCTGCCTCAGTGAGTCGCCTTAATATCTCCTGAAATATTTTTCCTAGCTAATTGTGCCTTGTAGCACTATTAGGCACTATTAATACACAGTTCGGTGGCATAGTTGAAATTACTGAAATCGACCATGTGAAAGCCAACTATACGGACACCTAGGCTTGCATAAACTGAAGATGTTATATTCCCTTTTATCCCAAACCACTAAAGGTGAGTAAAGTATCTAACAGTCAGGTAATTTCCTAGACTTTATGTTAAAATAAAAAAAATCACTCGCGGTACCAAGCTGGTGTTCCAATAGGAAAGAAAATAGTTGATCTGCCTTGTTCCTCTCTGACCCACCAAAATCGTTGTTCCATGTGGCATAAAAATAGTTGATCAGATTTTAGTTGATCACAACGGAACAAGGGCACTAGAGCTGTAAATTGTTATTTAAGCCTAACTAGCTAAAAAGCTAAAACTAGCCAAGTCAAATCTTAAATTTGACTTGGCTAGTTTTCACGTACAGGTTAAATAATATTTATTTAATGAACTCTACTTCGTAAGTCATACGGAGGTTAGTGTACCTACTTTGTTTGTATTGTACTTATGCTGTTAGGTTCATATAATACTTATGTGACTTTTCTGAAATTTGGTTTGTTGGTAAAAACTAGCAGTCAAATCTTGAGCTTGAATTACAATTTATATCTCTAGTGATCTTGTAACTAAAATTACATGATTTTCTACAGAGAACTTCGCAGTACCCATAGATATCTGAATAGTAAAGAGATTGGACATACCGTTCCAAGGCTTGAGAAATAAGCTTGCACAGGGTGCAAACACTAACCTCATTTGGGACATCTGAGCGAGCGCGTCAGACGTGTCAGAAACAATTTCGTTTTGTTAGAAATGCCGGCCTGTGCGATCGTTTTTTGCAAAAGACACAGTGACAAAAACAACATCCAGACCGATGGAACTTCATTTCACAGGTAAATGCCTAAAACACCACTTAATTCTAATAAAATAATATTTTTGTCGTAATGACACAACGGATAGATAGCGTAACCATGGAGACACTTCTTTGTTTCTTTCTCATTCTAAACGGGTGAGCGTGAGAAAGACAGAAACAATTTGTGACGGAACTAGTGAGGACATAATTATGAAGGAAGTAAATATCGATAATTAAATTTTTAATACTTTTTTATCTATCTATCTTTATCTTTATCTAAATATGTACTTTCGCCGCCGGCGCCGCCGCCGTATCCAGATTCATTGGGTATGATGTATCCCATCAAAAACATAAATGTGAATGATATGAGAGCCAAGTTCAATAGGTATTAAGAACATACGTCGTTATCGACTTCGCCGACAAAAGAATTGAGATCTTTATGGGTGCTGCCAAGTTCTCTGAAGAAAATCATGAAATTTTAGTTAGCCAATTTTTTTTGGAAGGATTATTATTTTTCGTTCTAAAATAGTTAGCCAGAAATCACTCCCGCAATTCGTGTTAGATTTTTGGCGCTTGCATGACGAGCTGACAGATGAGAAAAAGCTGATTGAAAAAATGTGATTTTCGGTATAAGAATTACCTATTGAAGGAGGTACTTTAGAGCTTAATAATGTATGAGAATTACAATAAACAAGTTGATTGATTATTTTCGCCCAGTTCTTCGGTGATTTCGGTGTAGTCTGATTTCGGTGATTTAAATATTTCGTTTTATAGCCGAGAATCTGACTACCCAAAATATATCATGTTTTACAGTTTTTAGCCCTTTATCCAAAACAATCGATAAAATTCCTGAAAGACTAAAAAAAAACGACCACCGAAGTCAGCCATTTTTGCCTCTTCTGGAGAAATGCCCGTGTTATTTATTTTCAACCTTTTGCCACATATTTTCAGTTCTAACATAGGCGCCACGCACATATTTTATGTTTGCACAAACAATTAAATTTCTCGTGACTTCAGACACACAGAAATTAGCTACTAGATGCACCTAATTATCGACAACTTATCAACTAAAATCTGTCCCAGCTAGAGTGTGGTTGTGTGGGTGCGTACCCATGAAGTAGCACATCTATAGTAGTACATATCGTAGCGTTGTTTGAATAACTCGGGCTTGCGACACCCGGTTCTCATACAAATGCGGCGATAGGTCCGGTCTCCTTTACTTCAGATGTCTGTGGCAGTACCCATATACATCTCAATTCTTTTGTCGGCGACGTCGATAACGACGTCTGAGTGCTTATACTGAGTTCTTTCATTCACTTTCGATAGCGAGAGCGTTTGCAGTTTGTATAGGAGTGACAAAGCGCGCCACATAGTTGTCTCTTTGTCACTCCTATGCAAATCGCAAACGCTCTCGCCATCGAAAGTGAATGAAAAAACTCAGTATACGCACTCTGTTCTTAATATTGAACTTGGCTCTCATTCAGATTTATGTTTTTGATGGGATACGTCCTGCTGCAAGGCACAGACCTTCTTTAAAACAGAGTATTTATAGTCTTATGCACGGGTGTGCACACAGCCAAGCGACAATTTGAAGGACTGTTAAAAACATAAACTTAAATTGTAGTAGTTTTACTTACATAATTCGGCAGTCCCTCAAAGTAGTTCCATCTTTTATCGAGGCCTCGTATCTACTTCGTATTTTCATTTAAATTTCAAGTTAAATCTGAAAAAAAGGGCAAGATATTTAAATAAAAAGTAAATCTTAAAACAAGGTACGATGTAGTGAAAATATTTACCTTTTAGTTATAAAATTTGATGGTTAGCTGGGAAGAATGAAAAACATGGAATACTTGCAACAGGTACAAAAGTTTAATATTGTTACGTATGTCGACAGTTCTTAAACCTATGGCTTTATAATAGTTTCCTTAACATAATATTCGGCTCAAGTCACGATACAACACCAAAATTCAGTTAGTTTGGTAGTAAAAAATCTTAAGAAAACATTTTTTTCGAAGCGTATCGGGCGAGAAATCTACGTGGACTCCTTTATCCTTAGCAATTGAGTCTTGTTTGATTAAGTAATAGGGAATGGATGAAAATATCAGAAGTGCTTGATATTTTTTTTGGTGATAGGAATAACCTTCCTTAACGCGGGAAAAATATTAAGATTATTTAAAAATTAACTACGAAGCCAAAAAAATTGAAACTTTTTTCTCGCGCTAAGGAAGGTTATTCCTATCACAAAAAAATATATCAAGCACTTCAGATATTTTTATCCATTCCCTATTGTGCGCTTGCACAACTTTGTTAAAATACCCTAACGGCCTGGCCACGGGACATTCGCCTGCGCGAAAATTCGCGCGGTGCGACCAGCGAGGCGTCTTACCGCGTGGCTTGCGTACATTTCTATGAGTTTGTTTCAACGGCGAGGCGTCTAGCGACTGAAACAAACTCAAAGAAATGTACGTAGCAAGCCACGCGGTAAGACGCCTCGCCGGTCGCACCACGAAAATTTTCGCGCGGGCGAATGTCGTCGCTCTCATACATTTTTACATGAGGAAACGAAATGTACCTTTGAGTGTAGGCAACGAAAAAAAATTTTATTATTTATATTCTCTATATCTATGCCGCTTTACTTTATACGCACTTAGTTCAATATTTACAACTTAAGTCAAAGTAATTTACAATTATTTTTAACACTTATTTATATTATTTTACGGAGGCACAAACAGTTGATTAGCACCAAATGACAGTAAATATTTTTGTAATTATAACTATAGGTAGCTGTCGCGACCGGGTTGTTTTGTAAAGCTAGAATAAGAAATTTTACAAACCAGTCTCACGAATGCTCTGGAGAAAATGACTAAAAGTAATAGTTAATTTCCTATTAATGGCTTTATAAAACGGCGCGCGGCGCTCTGATTGTGAGTTTCATAAAACTACAATTCGTAGTTTATTATGACAATTCGAGATCAATTGCGAAGCAGAGTCGTTTTGTAAATCTACCGGTTAATCGACTTTGCAATGTTCATAAAATTGTTATAGTAAACCGATTGTGATATTCTCTTCATTCCGGTGGCCCGACCCGGCGCGGCCGTGTCGGGACTGCCCAGATAGAAAGGCCACCTTAAGGTGCTCCACAGAGCACCGGTAGCTAACTGAGTAACAAACTAGCGCCACAAAGGAAAAAATATACAGGGTGTCCCAAAACTCCCATTTTTAATTTCCCGAAACAATTGCCCAGTTTTCATTTTAATTATATTTGTGAAATTTCTTGAATAAATAAATTAAAAAAAATTAAAAATGTCTTCTAAAAAAAATTTAGATATTTTTAAATATTTTTCTGATAACCAGTATGACTTGCCTTTTCACCCGATTCCGGCTTGACGTCGAGTTTTGGGACACCCTGTATATATATATCATCCCCATGGATCCTAAAAAACACTGTTGGACACACATTTTACGAATTCGATCTGGGAAAAATAATCTTCGGTGGTAATTCTATAGACTCCTTTCACTCGTTAAAAATCAAGTAATTCGTTCTTTAACACCTTTAGTTCTATTCAGACACAGATGATTATCTACTACATAGTTGCATCTCGCGTTCTTTCCACCGTGTGCAAGGAAATTCAGAGTTTGAAGTCGCGCAGTTGATGCGCAGCGAATAAGCACAAATATGCTAGTATAGTATAGTATGCTAGGAGTAATAGTTTATTATCTGTGTCTGAATACACCTTTTCATCAGACAATATTACCATTAGCAATCAAATTAACGAGTCTTACATACAAAAAAATTGCAAAACAAATGCAGAAGTAAAACTTGGTATCAAGTAAAACTTACTATCAAGACGTACTCGTAGTTTAGCAAAAAGGTTCCAACCCACACAAAGTGAGTTTTCAGATATTGAACTTTTTACGATTAAGCTGATTTACGCTCTCCATAGGTACATGTGAGTTGGACTACCATGTCCCATAACTTTGTTTAGGTACTAATCGGATCGCTATGAAACTTAGATTCTTAAAATATAGAGCATAGTGATCATTTTGGTGTATTTAACTCAAAAACGACCATGTTGTGGGTTGGCACCTTTTTGCAAAATACCTACGTCCAAATGTAAATTGTTTATCTAACCATGCGAAACCAAGTTTAGGAAGATTGTGATTTCTTTGAAAGCTGTCATAGGGATTCTTTTAATAAACTAGGGAATCTTTACGGTTTCAGATGCTCTTGAAATTCAGTCTTATCCATATCCGGATTTCCCGTTCGTGTTTCTCATTTTAACATTATACAAAACCGTCCGTTCTCAATGCGCAAAGGGTACCCGAAGAAGCCGCATGCAATGACGCAGCTTCTAATGAATGATGATGAAATGAAGCAAGTCTGTCTGGATAGTGGCAAGTGAAAAACCCTGGTCTTTGCGAACGAAACACTTTACGCATGGAAAATGGATTGACTTGAGTGGATACCCTTCATTAAGAGGCACGGCTTTAGTAACATTAACAAGAAAATCAGAAAGGCAAACTGTATGTAAAAGTTATGTTATGTTAACTTTTATGGCTTTCTAGAAGAGCGATCAAATGTTAATTTCATGCATTGAATCTAAATTCAATGTCTCATGTTAATCTCACGTCAAGGTAATTTCATCCAGTCACATGCCGGTATTTTGAATTAATCTTAGATTAATCTCTTGTTACATTTGAACACTCTTTCAGAAACTGAGGCTCAGCCTTTATTATTGCAATGCGCTATTGCGGACTAGAATGTATAATTGTATAGCTGCACATATTTTGGATTTTTAGCAAAAGGATAGCAACCTAAATTAAATTGGCACAAAACTATTGCGACTGGATTGTACTTACATACTTTAGAACTATACTTATCTAGTTTATAGTTAATTGTACATAATTCTGTACAGTGAAAGGCACTATTTAGTCAGTCATACATAGAATAACATGTTGTACATAGAACAAGTGATGTCGACAACTACTGAATTTATGCTCGCGCGCAGAGCACGCACGGACGCCTTTGAAGGCGTCAAACTCCTGTTCAATTAAGTAGTTATACTCACGATATTTTACATAGGCTGCTACTTATGTATGCGGAATCTGGGATTCCAATAATTTTAAACAAAATGTCTGACCTCCATGGTCAAATTCGTTCTTTTTTTAAATACTGGCCGCTAATATTTTTCTCTTATATACGTTAGTGTTATGTTTTTGTTGGGTTCAAAATGTCATATTGCTGAAAAAATGGAACTCACTCGTGAAAATATTCGTGCTATGATTTATTACGATTTTAGACGTGGTTTAACGCAACAACAGTGCGTAGATCAATTAACTTCGACTTTTGGTGGTGAAGCTCCATCAAAAACGACTGTGTATCACTGGTTTAGTGAGTTTAATCGCGGGCGCAGTAAGCTCACGGACGAAGTTAAAGAAGGTCGCCCGAAATCGGTGGTTGTGCCACAAAATATTGAAGCTGTGCGAAAACTAATAATGCTAGACCGCCATGTTACGTATCGCGAGATAGAGGCTATTCTGGGCATAATGTATGACGAGCATTCATAGGATATTACATGAACATTTGTCTGTAAAAAAAATTTGTTCGCGTTGGATCCCGCACAACTTAACTCAGGATCAAAAAGATGTTCGCGTCGAATGGTGCAAGACAACCTTAAAAAAATTCAACGGAGGCGACTCAAAATCTGTTTATAATATCTACACAGGTGACGAATCCTGGATCTACGCGTACGATCCCGAAACTAAACAACAATCAACAGTTTGGGTGTTTCAAAATGAGCCGAACCCTACGAAAGTGGCTCGTGCAAAAAGCACTGTAAAGCAAATGGTGGCCTGCTTTTTTGGTATTAATGGCCATGTGGCTACAATACCACTGGAGAATCGCAGAACGGTTAATTCTGAGTGGTACACGACTATTTGTTTGCCGGAAGTATTTGAAGAAATACGCCAAAACAACCAGCGACGCAGAATCATACTTCACCATGACAATGCCAGCTGTCATACATCTCAGGAAACAACTACATTTTTGGATGGTCAAAAAATTGAATTGATGGGTCATCCACCGTACAGCCCTGATTTGGCTCCCAATGATTTCTATTTATTACCAAATGTAAAGAATAAATTACGTGGTCAACGATTTTCGACCCGTGAAGATGCCATAGATGCGTTCAAATAGCACGTTTTGGAGATACCTCAATCAGAGTGGAAAAAGTGTTTTACAAATTGGTTTCATCGAATGCAAAAGTGCATCGATCATAGTGGAGAATACTTTGAAAAACAATAAAAGCATATTTAGCCATATACATTTGTTTATTTTTTCTATTTCGCATACATAAGTAGCAGCCCTCGTATATTCTCATATCATCATTATCAGCAGCCATTTGACGCCCATTGTAGGACACAGGCCTTCCATCCATCCCTCTCTATTTTCATATAAAATATTTTTTTTTTATCCTAGGCCTAGGACAACCTGGAAAAGATCTGTAGCCCAAGAGGTCAAGTCGATCGGCACTAGCTGGCCTGAACTGGAAGCTGCCGCGAACGAACGTCAGAAATGGAAATCAGTGGTTAAGGCCCTATGCTCCCCTAGGAGTTAAAGGACCGAAGAAGAAGACATTTTTTTATGTAGCCTAGATACGTCCCATTGCAGTGCACAGGTTTTCTCAGAAAGAGATTATGGCCCTAATATCACGCGTATCCACGGTGGATTGAAAATTTCTAGCGCAGTATGTGAAGACGTTTGAAACACATGTTTCCTCGAGAAGTTTTATTTCACTTATCTCACTTTTTCATTTCGTAGCTTAGAAAATGAAGTCACTGATAGATGCCGGGATTTGAACTCACGACTTCCCGAATGTGAGGCCGGCGTTCTGCCGCTCCGCTACCATCGCACTAGGTGTTCGATTAAAAAAAAAAAAAAAAAACTAATGACCATGGAGGTCAGTGCTTAACCTTTGGCTGCTATGTTTGTGCTGCCTTTCGAGAGGCAGTACGGAATAGTTTTTTTAAATCTAAATTACAGTTATTTTATTTCACGATGGCGATCAGGGAAATCTTTATTATTCCTAAATGTTTCAGTTAAAATTTGTTAAACTCACACGCAAATCACTCAGTACTATAATTTGTGTACTTATAAAAGCAATACAATTTGCAGTGGGCGTCAATAGCTGATCACGATGACATTCACATTCACATTCACAAACATTCTAAGGCGATTGTGCAAGTACCAACAGGCCAACGAAGGGCCAGGCCAGGCCAGATAAAGAATATAAGCAATCTGACCGTCACTAAGTTACATTGCGTAAGGCAGCTATTTATCCTGGCCTTATCTCTCGTTCGTAATAATGTTGTCAATCGGTCGACGACATCTGTCGTTGCCTGAATCGTGGTACAGGGAAGGTGCCAGATGCTGCACAGATGATGTCAATGGCCCGCCCCATTTTGTGGACAATGAACAAGTTCATTTGCCAAGTTATTCAACAGCTGATAAACAATATATCATCATCAACCCATTATGTCCCCACCAAGGGGCACGGGTCTCTTCCCTGAGGAAGGTATAGGCCATACTCCACAACGGGGGCCAAGTCCGGATTGGTGGAGGTTTGTAACACTGCCAGCCACTGGTCTTACTGCTAGAAGTTTTCAAGCCGCCCTAAGGGCTCTGACTTGGCTTAACGACTGCCATCTATCGACGGCAGCCGGGACCAACTGCTTAAGGTGCCTTGCGAAGCACGGAACCGCTCGGAAAAATGCCACTAGCGTTAGTCATAGACGGTGACCCATCCATGGACTGAACGCGCCGTATGTTGCTTAACCTTAGTGATCGTTTAAGATCACTCAGGCAGCCCAGGCTAAGAGCGATTCAAACAATATATGAAACTTATAAAACTAGTAAATGAGTCAATTATAGGTTTTCACCTATAGCAACAAACAGATACATTTCTGCAATGAAATAAAAAAAAGTAGTAACACAATAGGTACATTGAGCATGCATCGCAATATGTTAGATGGATACAGCCATTATTAGTTGTACATAAAATCAAATGTACCTACCTTCTACGTTTCCATTTATTTACGTATTTTACATTGGACTGTACTGACGCAACATTTTCATCCAACACATGTCTGTACGACACTAATGATAGGAAGTTAAAACCTTGTACCTGTATAATTATGACAATTAAAAATATTTTTGAGTCCCTGAAAGTTTGTTCACATTCTTTATCTGGTTTCGTTGACCTTACTTGACCGATATAATGTAACAATAACATGTCTATGTTATTTGGAATCTCGTTTATAATCGAGCAATGTGGCGGACTACGCTCGCCCAGGATTTGATCTTTACAGAGTATTGCGATCTCGCCTTTTAATCGAGCAATGCTTTAGCATTATACAGGAACGGCATATAGTTCAATTTCGAAGTAAGTCAGTCTGGCGTTCGAAATAAGCCAGTGCGAGCTTTAGTCGTAAGAAAGTAGCGGAGTGACAACTGCAAAGGTGAACTGTGTCTGACCACTACGCAAACGTCGGTTTTTTAAGTCAATGCAAAAAAAATACTGTCACGTTGACATTTCAATACAACCAAAGGCTGTCAATGTCCGAGTGTTGCTAGTACGTAAAAACAAAATAACCCCATTTTACTCCCGAGTTAAAATTGTGTGTGCTACGTAGGTGTTTTTTATACTTTGCTCTAATGAGTAATATAATTTTAATATCTTTGAAGGATTAAGGATTTCGGTCACATGAGTCTTCTATTCACGGTAAAAAAAAATTAACCGAGTAAACATATTTTATACGGTAATTTTGTCGGTATCACAACGCAACTACTGGCGAGAACGCAGCCACATACACATTTTGTCGGTACCACAACGCAACTATAAAAAGCTGTAGCGACAGTATTCACACGTAACCACCCTACCCCACTCTCTTTTTTAACACTCCAAAATTTCTAGGCTGGCTGGAAGAAATTTCTTTAGAAATAAGTCCGCCTTTGCACGTTGTTTTTATCACAAACCTGTTATTTAAGTTATATTATGTACATATTTTCTTTTGTGCAATAAACTGTAACAACAACAACAACTACTACTGCTCGACAGCATTTTGTCGTTGCGACGTGGTGCGGTTGCGGTACGAGTGAAGAAGCCCTAAGTGCCTCTTCACATGCATCCGGCCGCCGGCCGGTCGCCGGGCCGGGTAAAGTAGTAATGTATGAGCTTCAATGGCAGCTTTCACATGCACAACGACCGGCCTGTCATTGGAGCTCATACATTACAGTCTGTTTTTTCATTCAATGCAAAAAAAATATATTGTCACGTTGACATCTCCATACAATTCTTAGGCTGTCAATGTCTGAATGTTGCTAGTACGTAAAAACCAAATAACCCCATTTTACTTCCAAGTTAAATTGTGTATGCTACGCAGGTGTTTTTTTTTAGACTTTGCTCTTACGAGTAATTCAATTTTAATGTCTTTGATGTGATAAGGATTTTGGTCACACGAGTCTTCTATTCACGGTAAAAAAAATCTACAGAGTTAACCTATAGCGTTTACAGCGGTAACACCGCTTCATTTTTTTCTGCATCGAATTAAAAAACGGACCATAGTACATATTGGCCTGTCAGCGCCGTGTGTCAGCGTGATTCTAAAACCGGCCTAAGATACTAGTTTGAGAAAGAAAACATAAACATTTAAATACAGGCACATACACTGCTTCTGGCCCCACACTAGGACACGCTGTGTCGTGGGAACCAGAAACAGCGACGTCGCAAACATGTAAACATCCAGGACTAGAGTGCTTACATTGAGTTTTTTCATTCACTTTCGATAGCCATCGCGCCAGGCGCCACCTAGTTGTCTCCTTGTCACTCCTATACAAACTCGCTCGCTATCGAGAGTGAAATGAAAAAACTCAGTATAAGCACTATAACGAGCTATGGAGAGGGCGAGCTATGGAGAGGGCTATGCTCAACGAGCTATGGAGAGGGCTATGCTCGGAATTTCTCTACGGGACCGAGTCAGAAATGATGAGGTCCGTAGACGAACGAAAGTCGTCGACATAGCACGGCGGATTAGTAAGTTGAAGTGGCAGTGGGCGGGGCACATAGCACGCAGAACTGATGGCCGATGGGGCCGAAAAGTTCTCGAATGGAGACCACATATCGGCAAGCGCAGCTTAGGACGACCAGCCACAAGATGGACAGACGATCTCATCCAAGTGGCGGGAAGACGCTGGATGCAAGCCGCTTCCGACCGGTCTTTTTGGAAATCCATGGAGGAGGCCTATGTCCAGCAGTGGACTTCTTGTGGCTGAATGATGATGATGATGAAGCACTATAACGATATTTGACTTCGACTTTCGGAGAATCACTTAACTGCGAGCCCGGGCAGGGTGACGTCCGCCGGTCGAGCTAGGGCGGGCGCTACGGGGAGGGCGGCGAGGGCGTGGGCGGCGGCGCGCGGTGTGCGCCCGCGTCGGACTCGCCCGCGTCCGTGGAGCAGGGCGTGGGCGGCGGCGGGCGGTTGCAGCTGCGGTAATGGCGGTAGGCGCGCCGCCTTCCCGCCGGGCTGCCGCCCGCCGTGGCCGGGCTCGGCGGCGGGTTCAGAGTCGGCCGTGGGTAGCGCCCGCACGCGCTCTCCGACGTGCTGCGGCCCAGGAAACGCAACTTACAATACGGTATTTGACACTATCATCACCATCACCAACCCATTATGTCCCCACCGAGAGGTACGGGGCTCTTCCCTGAGGAAGGTATAGGCCATACTCCACCACGGGGGCCTAGTCCGGATTGGTGGAGGCTTGGTGGATTGATTGACACTATCAACGATAAATTATCTGAGATGCTCGATTATAACAAAAATTACAAAATGATTAGGAAAATGTGTTTCTTTTAATCATTTACTGGTTATTAAAATTTTTAAATAGATGAGACATAAAAAGAGTGCTCTGAAATGTGACGTCACAAGCAAGTATTTTAAGTACCCAATTGGGTATTTGACAGGATGTCAAGCGAGTTACTTTTAACACGGAATTTTGTATGAAAATACCGGTTTTAGACGTCATATTTCAGAGCACTCTTTTTATGTTTCATCTATTTAAAATTGTAATAACTACTAATTGACTAAAGGAGTTTATTGACTAACTGAATTGACTGCTCGATTAAAACAAAAATTACAAAATATTTCGAATAATGTATCTCTTTTAGTCATCATCATCAACCCATTATGTCCCAACCGAGGGGCACGGGTCTCTTCCCTGAGGAAGGTATAGGCCATACTCCACCACGGGGGCCAAGTCCGGATTGGTGGAGGCTTGCAAGACTAGTGGCTGGTTTTACTGTCAGAAGTTTTCAAGCCGCCTTAAGGCCTCTGACTTGGCTTAACGACTGCCATCTATCGACGGCAGCCGGCACCAACTGCTTAACGTGCCTTGCGAAGCACGGAATCGCTCGGAAAAATGCCACTAGCGTTAGTCATAGACGGTGACCCATCCATGGACTGAACGCGCCGGATGTTGCTTAACCTTAGTGATCGTTTAAGATCACTCTGGCAGCCCAGGCTACGAGCGATTCTGGAATTTGGTGGTGGTCGCGGAGCAACGCTGCAGGCATTTTCCTTTGGGGTTGTTTGGGTTGGGCGTGTCTCGGGGCGGTATTTTTAGTTCATAATGTTTTCGTCTTAGTCAAATGAAAGGAAAAATCTATACATTTGTAATTATCTTGAAAAAAATCTCTTTGGAAAAAATCTTTTCCGTTTCGGGAAAAGCGCGGAAAAAACTGCGAGTTCGGAATCCGCGGTGGGCGAGCTCGACCCGCATTTGTCCTCTGTTTCGTTTGCAGTGACCTATTTTACACCAAGCTTTAGGTAAATATTCGGCGCGGTAACTACATCCTTGGACGGCTTTGTAGGATACAAGTACCTGGCTGTATCGTGCGGTCTGTATAGAAACGGTGTCTGGAGGCGCCGCGGTATCTACAACTACATGTTTGGACGGCTTCCTCGGTTGCAACAAGTGTCCGGCTGCAGGTCAATAAATCTATTAGGTAAACTAAGCACTCGCACAGAGTCGGTGCAGGACGCGCCTGCGGGGCGCGCGCGCTCGCCGGACGGCTTGCGCGGGTAGAAGCACTGCCCGGCAGCGGCGGCGCGGTAACTACATCCTTCGACGGCTTTCTCGGTTACAAGTGCTCGGCTGTATCCTGCGGTTAGCAGCGCAGGTCCACCCAGACAACAAATCAATTACACAAAGCACTCACACAGAGTCGGTGCGCGCTCGCCGGAGGGCTTGCGCAGGTAGAAGCCGTGTTACAACAAGTGCTCGGCTGTATCCTGCGGTTAGCAGCGCAGGTCCCTCCAGACAATAAATTAATCACTGAAAGCACTCACACAGAGTCGGTGCAGGAGGCGCCGGACTACTATCCTTGGACGGCTTCCTCAGTTACAACAAGTGCTCGGCTATATCCTGAGGTCAGCAGCGCAGGTCCCTCCAGACAATAAATTAATCACTGAAAGCACTCACACAGAGTCGGTGCAGGAGGCGCCGGACTACTATCCTTGGACGGCTTCCTCAGTTACAACAAGTGCTCGGCTATATCCTGAGGTCAGCAGCGCAGGTCCCTCCAGACAATAAATTAATCACTGAAAACACTCACACAGAGTCGGTGCAGGAGGCGCCGGACTACTATCCTTGGACGGCTTCCTCAGTTACAACAAGTGCTCGGCTATATCCTGAGGTCAGCAGCGCAGGTCCCTCCAGACAATAAATTAATCACTGAAAGCACTCACACAGAGTCGGTGCAGGAGGCGCCGGACTACTATCCTTGGACGGCTTCCTCAGTTACAACAAGTGCTCGGCTATATCCTGAGGTCAGCAGCGCAGGTCCCTCCAGACAATAAATTAATCACTGAAAGCACTCACACAGAGTCGGTGCAGGAGGCGCCGGACTACTATCCTTGGACGGCTTCCTCAGTTACAACAAGTGCTCGGCTATATCCTGAGGTCAGCAGCGCAGGTCCCTCCAGACAATAAATTAATCACTGAAAGCACTCACACAGAGTCGGTGCAGGAGGCGCCGGACTACTATCCTTGGACGGCTTCCTCAGTTACAACAAGTGCTCGGCTATATCCTGAGGTCAGCAGCGCAGGTCCCTCCAGACAATAAATTAATCACTGAAAGCACTCACACAGAGTCGGTGCAGGAGGCGCCGGACTACTATCCTTGGACGGCTTCCTCAGTTACAACAAGTGCTCGGATATATCCTGAGGTCAGCAGTGCAGGTCCGCCCAGAAAACAAATGAATCGGTAGTTTCAGAAAGAACATTAGTCACAATCTGCTTACTTTTCAGTAGACATAAAAAACTGACCCCTCAGTGGGACTATTGTTGTTTTTGCGTCCACTGAGACGTAGTACGTACACGTAGTTCAATTGATATTCATTGGGCTAATGTTTTTTCTATAGGGATCTGTAGATCTACCCTCAAGGATAACACAGACAACAATAAGTCAATCACACAATTTGGACTAATGTCCTTTCTGAAACTACCGATTCAAATCAATTACACAAAGCACTCACACAGAGTCGGTGCAGGAAGCGCCTGCGGGGCGCGCGCGCTCGCCGGACGGCTTGCGCGGGTAGAAGCACTGCCCGGCAGCGGCGGCGCGGTAACTACATCCTTCGACGGCTTTCTCGGTTACAAGTGCTCGGCTGTATCCTGCGGTTAGCAGCGCAGGTCCGCCCAGACAACAAATCAATTACACAAAGCACTCACACAGAGTCGGTGCAGGACGCGCCTGCGGGGCGCGCGCGCTCGCCGGAGGGCTTGCGCGGGTAGAGGCGGTGTCCGGCGGCGGCGCGGCGCGTGGCGGCGCGGCGGCGCGCGGCGCGGCGGCAGCGGCGGAGGCCGGCCCACGCCAGCAGCCCGCCGGCCAGCGCGCCCGCCACGGCGCCGCACGCCGCGAACGCGCTCGAGTGCCGCGTCGGCGGCGGCTGCGGGCGCATATGATCTATATTCTATTGTTGTTGTTGTTGTTGTTACACTTTATTGCACAAAAGAAAATACATAATATGACTTAAATAACAGGTTTGTGATAAAAACAATGTGCAAAGGCGGACTTATTTCTAAAGAAATTTCTTCCAGCCAGCCTAGAAATTGTGGAATGTTAAAAAAGAGAGTGGGGTAGGGCAGATGAAGTGGATAACAACTCTTAAGTAGGTATAAAAATAATAATAATAATAAACTACTTACAAATATACATACAACTTACATAAATGCCTACATAGATATAAGAACGCCAGAAATATATATCTAACGTTAGCACAAAAGTATATAATACTAAACTATACAATAATAAATATACATACGAATATATTACACAGACTACTATTATAAAGTTAAATGAATACAATAAAATTATTTTAGGTTAGAGATATAGTGCTCTTTCAGTTTGCTTTACTATTAGTTAGTTTCTATTTACTGAAGCGAACGACTAAAGGTAAACAAAAACACAGCATCTCTCAAACTTACATCTCACTCAAAATAGCTCATGCACGCAGCTTTGCTTGCATCGTTGTACTATTAGGTATGTATTATGTGGCATCGTATACATCGATTTGGTAGAGTCAGCGTTGGGTCCGGCTCGCTCGCCCATATTTTCCGTTTCGTAATAACAAACACAAAAGTATAAAACAACTGGACGATGGACCAAAAAACTTTACCAATACCTTATTTACAATGATAAACAGACTAAAGATAAGTTACCTATTTTATTTTCTTTAGTCGCGCTCCCATCAACAACAACGTCAATCTTACTTTTTTTGCCTTTAATTAAAAAAGAGGTTCGTAGTCAGCTAGCTCTCCATACTTCTTCCTACACTTCGCGTAGCCCATTAGCATAAAATAGTCGATCATAATCGGCCTTTAAACAAAAGTCCGTCATCTTTCCTAGTTGCGAACATATTTGGCAGCAGTAGGATCGCTTTTATTTGAGGACCACTGAAATTTTAGGTATTTTTTGGGGCATAGATCTCTTAAGCAAATGGTATTTTCATGATAAAAAAAAAATTACTTAAATAAACTGCAAGTGGGGGATAAATCAGGTACTAACAGTGTTATTGTGTTAATTGCTTAATGGTATTTATTAGGCATATCGTTTTGTATAACTTTGCTAAATATTATGCAGTGTTATAAATGTGGCATATTGAAAAACCAAATTTTTGACATGTTGACACTTAGTCGTTCGCTTCAAAAAATAGACTGTAGTTATTTTAGTTACTCTGTTTTTTAATAGATTCGATGCAAATGAAAAAATACTGTCGATTTGACACGTGCCAAGGACATCCACTACATTTGTTGACGTGCTCATGGTATACGTCAAAACAAGTTTAGGGCGCCTTAGGGCGGCTTGAAAACTTCTAACAGCAAGACTAGTCTTACAAGCCTCCACCAATCCGGACTTGAGCCCGTGGTGTATGGCCTATACCTTCCTCAGGGAAGAGACCCCGTGCCCTTCGGTGGAAATATAATGGGTTGATGATGATGAAGAAACTTAAAGCCTCGTTAGTCGTTCAATAGACAGAGTGTACATAGACCGAGCAGCCTCGCGCATTGTAGAGCGTTCTGTTTTGATCCAACTATTTACACGTTTTTGTCGTAGCAACCGAGTACTAAATCAGACACTGCTACGGTACAAAAAGTAAAATTGATTGATGCACAGTACTTGGAATTATAGATGCCCATGTCGCTATAACGACAGCAAAACTCCACGAATATAATTAACTGACAATCAAAATCATGTTAACCTTGGCACATCCCGTAAACATAAACCTTTACAGACGGGCACATACATTGCTTCTGGCCCCACACTAGGCTACCCTGTGTCGTGGGAACCAGAAACAGCGACCGACGTTACAAACTTGTAAACATCCAAGACCTGAGGTTTTTTTCCCCAGCCGGGGTTCGAACTCGGGACCTCTCGCAGGCGGAAAGAAAAGCAAAGAAACAGCATAGCGACGAACCCGATCTGTGGGCGAGAAATCGCTGCGACCGCATAGCGACGTATCCGAGTGCGTATACTGAGTTTTGTCGTTCACTTTCGATAGCGAGAGCGTTTGCGTTTTGCTTAGGAGTGACAAAGCGCGCCATCTATCTGTCTCTTTGTTACACCTATGCAAATCGCAAACGCTCTCACTATCGAGAGTGAATGAAAAAACTCAGTATAAGCACTCCGATCCGTGGGCGCGAGGTCACTGCGAGTAAGCGGCCGCATAGCAACGTACCTGGTCAGTGGGTGCGAGGTCGCTGCAAGCGTGCGGCGCCTCGTCGGAACCGTCCTGGCAGTGGCGCAGGCCGTCGCAAAGCAGCCGCGGCGAAAGGCAGAGTCGCTCGTCACATCTGAAACGTCACTGCTCTTGTGGATCGCGATACACTCCCATGACACACATTCGCATTAACCCGTCCGGCGCGGAATCTAGACTGCCTATAGTGTGCCTGTGTGTACTAACTGACTGGCCCTAACGCGCTGCCATATTTTTTTTTATTTTTTATGGGACGCCGTTCCGCATTTCTCAAATTAGAGAAAGTACTACATAATTATTCAATAAGTGTTATATATATCTAGAATCTGCATAAAATTTCCCATCCAATTATTATATATTTTATTATAATAAAACTTACCTGTTTTCCAAATGACGAGGTGAATTTCCACTATCAACACCATCTTTTACCACTTTGAACTTTTTTTCATTTTTTTCACTTCCACTTTTCACTAGCACTGAAATAACACTTATAATTTGATTTGCATATTATTTATAACTATTTTAATCTATTTTTTAATATAAATCACCAAAATAAAGCTATAAATGACGAAGAGATAAATGCCATCACGGGCCGCGCAAACTTTGCAGAAAGTTCGAGGCTTGTTTTCACTTTATTTTCAATGAAATACAACAAAACTATTACTTGAAACATAATCTACACACTTTTCCCAGTAATTTGATATATAACACAAAACAAATACTATCTGCTTTCCTCTCAAAATAACTTATAAACCTCCAGCGGGCGGAGCCGAAACGCCTGACGCGGCACTAAAAGTTCGAGGCTTTTTTAATTTGATTTTCCTTCAAATACAACAAAACTATTATTTGAAACATAATCTACACACTTTTCCCAGTAATTTGATATATAACACATAAACAAATACTATCCGCTTCCTTTCGAAATTATCTAAAAACCTCGAGCGGGCGGAACAACTCGCGACGAAAACACAAAATGGCGTCTGTCAGACGCCGACATACGGAGTTCACTTGTTTTTCGATGAGAACTTTATTTTTTTCTTTGGAATGGCATTTAAAACTCGATACGAAGTTGCTCCACTGCAATTCTTATTATTATTTATCTAGTAGAAGTACATTGTAGTTGATTGTAGTACGTATAAAATTAAAATTAAAATGACCAGCAGATTTAATCTGCTGGTAACCAAATAGGCTTCTGCCAAGTCGAAAAAATAGTGTCAACTATTTATTTAGTAAATAGACAAAAAAAAAATAGTATTTGGAAGGCGCTGGTACCTGTGATAGAGATTTTAACTAGTACGGATATCAATGACCCTTGCTCTATTGAATTAAAATAATAATAAGAATATTATTAGCATACAAATTGCTCTGCCCTTATGTGAACTCCTCTAATTAATATATTGTATTTCCTACTAAAGATAGCTGGACGAATTTAGTGTCAATGAAACAAAAGAGGTCTTTTTCTCAATGTCAACTAGATGCTAAGCTCGTTACTTTCGCATGATCGACCTGACTCGTTGAGTTTTTAACCAACTTCCAAATAAGAGGAGGTTCTCGCATAGATTCTACAATTCTTTTGTTTGATTTCATATAGCTTCCCATTAGTCCAGTTTTAATAATGATTAAGATGTAGGTAAAGTTTCAGAGATATAAGACGGAACTCTTCAGTGGACAGCAGAATGTAAGGTATATTGATAGCAATCATTTAGTAATATGTGTTATGTTTCTCAAGATATATCGTAAGTAGACCCAGGATAATTAGGTGATCATTAGCAAAAAACATGAAATATTTTTTTTTAAATAGCATAGTTCCACATCATGTGCTGGTGTTTTGGGCACCAAGTCTAAAATATACATCTGCAATACCTATACGTGAGTGGTTGACCAAAAACGGACCTGGAGGGATTGGAAACCGTTATTTTTTTATTTGATATTTTTAATCTGTGGTATTTTAGCTATGTTTTGGTCTAACCAGAATATTTTTAGGTGCCGTAGTTATTTTTTTTTTTTTTTTTTGTGAGCCGAGCACGACTCGAAACCTGTGTAAACACGAAACTTCAAACGCGATTTTCTCGAAATAAATTATTTTTCCTTTGAGGTCCCTTTTTGGTCAACCACTCACATATGTTTGTGTATTTACTACATATGCTGCTACTTATGTATGCGGAATCTGGGATTCCAATAATTTTAAACGCAATGTCTGACCTCCATGGTCAAATTCGTTCTTTTTTTAAATACTGGCCGCTAATATTTTTCTCTTATATACGTTAGTGTTTTGTTTTTGTTGGGTTTAAAATGTCATATCGCTGAAAAAATGGAACTCATTACGATTTTCGACGTGGTTTAACAAAATTTGTTCGCGTTGGATCCCGCACAACTTAACTCAGGATCAAAAAGATGCTCGCGTCGAATGGTGCAAGAAAACCTTAAAAAAATTCAACGGAGGCGACTCAAAATCTGTTTATAATATCTAAACAGGTGACGAATCCGGGATCTACGCGTACGATCCCGAAACTAAACAACAATCAACAGTTTGGGTGTTTCAAAATGAGCCGAACCCTACGAAAGTGGCTCGTGCAAAAAGCACTGTAAAGCAAATGGTGGCCTGCTTTTTTGGTATTAATGGCCATGTGGCTACAATACCACTGGAGAATCGCAGAACGGTTAATTCGGAGTGGTACACGACCATTTGTTTGCCAGAAGTATTTGAAGAAATACGCCAAATCAACCAGCGACGCAGAATCATACTTCACCATGACAATGCCAGCTGTCATACAACTCAGGAAACAACTATATTTTTGGATGGTCAAAAAATAGAATTGATGGGTCATCCACCGTACAGCCCTGATTTGGCTCCCAATGATTTCTATTTATTCTCAAATGTAAAGAATAAATTACGTGGTCAACGATTTTCGACCCGTGAAGATGCCGTAGATGCGTTCAAACAGCACGTTTTGGAGATACCTCAATCAGAGTGGAAAAAGTGTTTTACAAATTGGTTTCATTGAATGCAAAAGTGCATCGATCATAGTGGAGAATACTTTGAAAAACAATAAAAGCATATTTAGCCATATACATTTGTTTATTTTTTCTATTCCGCATACATAAGTAGCAGCCCTCGTATTTCTACGTTTTAGTGGTGTAGTGTTCTGAAATAGGTTCGTACTTATTATTTCAAGTATTTGTTCGACGCATAAAGACGTCGTAAGGTAAGTGGTAAGTTCGACGCAGTAAGATAAGTTGTAAGTCTGACCTAAAGGCGTCGGGCAAGGGCGCCAGGGCGCACAGCGCGCCGTTGGGGCACGCGCCCAGCGACTCTGCGCACGCGCCGTCCGCGCAGCGCACGCCGCTTGGGCACACGCCGCACTCCTGCGCCCAGAAACATACACATTTACATAGTCTGTTAGCTTTTAGAATATGTACTCAATACTCAGTATATTTAATAAGTATAGAAACAAATCGATTCCAACTTTCTTACAAATTATATGACCAACACTATAGTCAAAACAGAAAACTGCATAAACAAAACGGAAATACAATGACAAGCCTCTCCCGCTAGTATAAAATGGGAAACATGGTCTTTATAATCACACCTTTGCTTACAGACTAACTCTCGTATAAATAATTTTCAAATCTATCAACAGTTTACAATATGTGCGCACTTTGTATTAATCCCGTGTAAGAAAATATAAAAATAATGTACCTCGGGCTCTACAGTAGGCTTCGGTTTTCGCTGAAAGCGCACGAGTGTAATACTACTTCCTGCTCTGTATTAGTTTATTTCCGTCATATTAGTTCCGATTTCGAAATTAAGTGTCATATTAGTGCCGATATTTCTATTACACGAATATATCAGATTCTATCCGATACTAGCCGAGGTATATTCTAAAAGCTAACAGACTGTACAGGCATATTCATTGGTGCTGGTCCCACAAACTGGTCCCACTACCTTGTGTCATACAAACATTTATAGTCCTTGTTAACTTTATTCCGGATACACTTACTTGATTTTTGCCTTGATCCCTTCCGGGATGCCTGCACTGGATCGTTCTTGGGAGCCCTAGCCTTCCCTAGACTGCCCCAAGAGCGCTCTTCCCCCGAAAACCACATCTCAGTGCAGATTCTTGACACCGTGACCTCGGCAGTACGAGGCACACTGTCAAATAGCCAATCGCAAAGCAGAATCGCTCGTAGCCTGGGGAATCGCTCGTAGCCTGGGAGAATCGCTCGTAGCCTGGGCTGCCTGAGTGATCTTAAACGATCACCATGGATGGGTCACCGTCTATGACTAACGCTAGTGGCATTTTTCCGAGCGGTTCCGTGCTTCGCAAGGCACGTTGAGCAGTTCGTGCCGGCTGCCGTCGATAGATGGCAGTCGTTAAGCCGAGTCAGAGGTCTAAGGGGGCGGCTTGAAAACTTCTGGCATTAAGACCAGCCACTAGTCTCACAAGCCTCCACCAATCCGGACTAGGCCCCCGTGGTGGAGTATGGCCTATACCTTCCCCAGGGAAGAGACCCGTGCCCCTCGGTGGGGACATGATGGGTTGATGATGATGAAACTTATTTCAACGTAACATCATTGTGTTTGTTGAATGTCAATGTGCCTACATACCGAAAAGATTGGGAGTAAAGCACTTGCTCAATAGCAGCATGCTTTCGTGCTACTAATGAGCACGTGTGTCAGTACCATTATACACTTTAAAAATGTATGATCGGCATTTACCCTTTGGGTACGGACTAGGGGGCCCTAAAACCGGGTAGCGCGGGCGATCGCGAAGCGGACTCACGTGCGGGGACTCGTCGGAGCCGTCGGCGCAGTCGAGCTGGCCGTCGCAGCGCCAGGCGGCGGGCACGCAGCGCGCGCGCGCCCGCGCCGGCCGCGCCAGCGCGCACGCGAAGTGCGCGGGCGGGCACGCGGCGGGCGCGGGCGCGGGCGCGGGGCACGCGCGACAACCGCACGCGCCGCCCGCCACGCACGCGCCCGGCCCGCCGCCGCACGCCAGCCCGCCGAAGCACGGGTGCGAGCGGTCCACCTGCCGGACGGACGTTCTTCTCAGTATGCCGAGTTGGAGCCCTTTTTTATTGTCACAGGAGCACCTGAGGCGTTTGGAGTTGGGGGTGGCTGGGCACCATACACTACTGTGTGGAGCCCTGCTGCCGTAGATTTAAGAAACGGTTGTTTGTTTTCCTTTGTCTCTATTTTATTTTTCTTGTTTTGTTGACTCTTGTGTATTTTGTTTATTATGTACTTTTGTCTTCATTGTGTTTCTGTGACAATACTAATAAAATCTTCCTTTCTTTCTTCTATCCAGTCAGCCCGTAAACAGAGCCCATGCCTGGCATTGACGTTTTTATTTATGTGTTACCATTTGTGTAGCTTTATCATATTATTCGAATCGCTCGTAGCCTGGGCTGCCTGAGTGATCTTGAACGATCACTAAGGTTAAGCAACATTCGGCGCGTTCAGTCCATGGATGGGTCACCGTCTATGACTAACGCTAGTGGCATTTTTTCCGAGCGATTCCGTGCTTCGCAAGGTACGTTAAGCAGTTGGTGCCGGCTGCCGTCGATAGGTGGCAGTCGTTAAGCCAAGTCAGAGGCCTTTAGGGGCGGCTTGAAAACTTGTGACAGTAAGACCAGCCACTAGTCTTACAAGCCTCCACCAATCCGGACTTGGCCCCCGTGGTGGAGTATGGCCTATACCTTCCTCAGGGAAGAGACCCGTGCCCCTCGGTGGGGACATAATGGGTTGATGATGATGATGATGATCATATTATTTATTAATGCCCGTCTCCCCTAACCTCTCCTATAGGTAGCCGAGCAAAGAGATCAGAAACCTGGAAATAAATTTACCCTGAGTCAAGTCAAGACAGTCAGAGTCCGCGGCCACCACAGACTGAAGAGATCCCCCTGTGGCTCCCTGTGAAGACCGATTGACCGGTCCCTAGCCACATCCTGATCCGGACCCTTCAGTGAGTCATGACTCCCGACCCATGATCCGCAGTGAGTCACCATGGTAATTTAGTAAAATGTGACAGAGACCGCCTGAGCCGATGATTCGCAGTGAGTCACCTCGGTAAGGGCGAGCGGCGGGCAAACGCCGCAGCACAGTACATTAGCAAGGGCGATGCAATACCAGTACACTAGATAGGACGCCACAGTACCAGTACACTAGATAGGACGCCGCAGTACCAGTACACTAGATAGGACGCCGCAGTACCAGTACACTAGATAGGACGCCGCAGTACCAGTACAATAGATAGGACGCCGCAGTACCAGTACAATAGATAGGACGCCGCAGTACCAGTACACTAGATAGGACGCCGCAGTACCAGTACACTAGATAGGACGCCGCAGTACCAGTACACTAGATAGGACGCCGCAATACCAGTACACTAGATAGGACGCCGCAGTACCAGTACACTAGATAGGACGCCGCAGTACCAGTACACTAGATAGGACGCCGCAGTACCAGTACAATAGATAGGACGCCGCAGTACCAGTACACTAGATAGGACGCCGCAGTACCAGTACACTAGATAGGACGCCGCAGTACCAGTACACTAGATAGGACGCCGCAATACCAGTACACTAGATAGGACGCCGCAGTACCAGTACACTAGATAGGACGCCGCAGTACCAGTACACTAGATAGGACGCCGCAGTACCAGTACACTAGATAGGACGCCGCAGTACCAGTACAATAGATAGGACGCCGCAGTACCAGTACACTAGATAGGACGCCGCAGTACCAGTACACTAGCAAGGGCGCTGCAGTACCAGTACACTAGCAAGGGCACTGCAGTACCAGTGCACTAGCAACGGCAATGCAGTACCAGTATACTAGTGAGGGCACCGCAGTGCCGCGCAGTTAGTCATCTCAGTAACGGCGAGCAGCGCGAGGAGCGGCGGTCACACGCCGCAGCCCAGTACACTAGCAAGGGCGCTGCAGTACCAGTACACTAGCAAGGACGCTGCAGTACCGGAACACTAGCAAGGGCGCTGCATTAGTATTATTAGTAGACGGTATTAGTACACCGGTACTGTAGCAGTATACTAGCACAAGGACGCTGGAGAACAAGTGCACTAGCAAGGGCGCTGCAGTACCAGTACACTAGCAAGGGCGCTGCAAGGTGGCGCAGTAAGTCACCTCGGTAACGGCGAGCAGCGCGACGGGGCGCGCGACGTGCGGCGTGGCCACGGCGGGCACGTCGCGGCGGGCGGCGGGCACGCGCTGCAAGGCGCCGCCCCCGCCCCCGCCCCCGCCCCCGCCGCCCCCGCCCGCCCAGTACACGGCGCCGGCGTAGGTCGCCAGAGCGCCCGCCCAGCCGCCCTGCCAGATCACGCGCCTGGAACCGGGACAGAACGCTTTATACCCAGGCTTAGGGCCTTAATAGTGAATGGTTGATCAATAGATATTACATTTACACACTTCTTTTTAACCTTATTTATTTTATAAGCCATATATCAAATGGTTAAGTCGGCTTAATAAATAGTAACAATGTTGCTTCTACTTTAGATTTTACTGTACCAGTGGGGATTGCTACTTAATGAGTATTTTTATAATATTCAGATCTAAGGTCCAATGTGTCTATGATGAAATTTAGATAGATAGATAGATAATCATTTATTAAATTCCCACAACACACAAAGATATACAATTGACAGGCATAGCATGCTAACAATAATATTCAAAATAAATCATAATAAGATGTTCCTAAAATAACGATTAGCTTTGTATCATGTGTTATGGCAATATAAAAGGTACCCGAACTCAGCATATGCTGCAGTTATTGCAAAGCAATGGCCCGCAGCGCTGGTTTTCAGTCGGGACCTCTAAGAGACGCAGCGAGGGCCAACGGCATCGTTGAGCTCTCTTTCCTTACTAGAGCTTAAAAAACAAAATCTACTTTACTTTAAATAGTCATGTGCAATAAAGTATTATCCTATTGTTGTACACAAAAAAACCGGCCAAGTGCGAGTCGGACTCGCGCACCGAGGGTTCCGTACAAACCTGCAAGGTTTACAAAGTTCGTTCATTACGACAATCGAGTCATAACTATGGTATTTTTATTGCAAAATGAAATTCATAACATTACAATGGGGAAAGATGGAGGAGCATAAATTTAATACCTCTACGCGTTTATGAGGAAATGGGTAGTAAGTTTAAAATTATTAAAAAAAAATATATTATGTGATGTAACTAAAAATTTATGGTTTTCGTAATTTTTCCTTTATCTATGCTATAAGACGTTGCTTCGTACCAAATTTCAAGATTCTGAGTTCACGGGAAGCACCCTGTAGGTTTTGATTCCCTTGCAAGTGTCGAAAATTTGCGGCATAAACGGCTGTATCTTTTGATTGCGTTGGCTTAGAAGTTTGATTTTTTCACAGCTTCAAGGGACAGTAGACCTGAGTAATTGATATAAATTTCAGCTTCATACCTCCACGCGTTCCTGAGAAAAAGGGTCTTGACAGACGGACGGACGGACGGACAGACGGACAACAAAGTGATCCTATAAGGGTTCCGTTTTTTCCTTTTGAGGTACGGAACCCTAAAAAAGGAAATTAATTACACAAATATATAGTTCCAATCTATATTTTTTGTAAATTTCACCATAGGAGGCTACCGCGATGACAAATCATTGTCCTGGAACAGGGACAACTGACTTAATACCCGGGCTTCGAGTCCAAACAACGCATTGGTGATCAATGAACAGAAAATAAATGGAACTACTTCTTTCTTCTCCTTTTTGAATAGATAGAGAACACTTTTCATCATCAACCCATTATGTCCCCACCGAGGGGCACGGGTCTCTTCCCTGAGGAAGGTATAGGCCATATTCCACCACGGGGGCCAAGTCCGGATTGGTGGAGGCTTGTAAGACTAGTGGCTGGTCTTACTGTCAGAAGTTTTCAAGCCGCCCCTAAAGGCCTCTGACTTGGCTTAACGACTGCCATCTATCGACGGCAGCCGGCACCAACTGCTTAACGTACCTTGCGAAGCACGGAATCGCTCGGAAAAAATGCCACTAGCGTTAGTCATAGACGGTGACCCATCGTTGGACTGAACGCGCCGTATGTTGCTTAACCTTAGTGATCGTTTAAGATCACTCAGGCAGCCCAGGCTACGAGCGATTCTTGAACACTTTATTGTACACTAAATAGGGAAATTACTCAAATAGTTCTTATACATTCGCCGTACGAACGTACTTTTAAAACCGGGTTAGAGTCTAATAAACGCGTCATTGACCGTTGAATAGATAATAATACTTAATGTATTGTACAATAAAAAAGTAATTGTTGTATTTTTTAATATATTTAAACACATACATAATCATTAATCATACCCGTCCGCGTTGAGCGCGTAGTGCAACAAAGAACTACGCGTGGTTGAAATTGGTGGTTTCAAACGCTGAAGTTCGTAAACACTTCAGACTCTCAGCATAGGTAGTACGATGAGGCGAGTCACGCGTTTTGTGTCGCTAAAATGTCAGAATTTGACAGTTAATGTACTGCAAAGTGGCGACTTTTGACGTTATGGCGCGCGACTCGCGTCGTGGTACTACCTAGGCCGGTAGCCTTTTGATGTTGTGTGTTTTTTTGAGGAGTTTATTGTGCGACTTACTTGTTGCCACCATCGATGTCGATGGCGTGTATCTGCCTATTGACGGCCCAGTACACAACTCCGGAGGCTTGGTCCACGGTGAGGGCGGTCGCGTTGGCGGCGCGAGATAGCTCCTTGCGCGATGTGCCGTCGACGTTCGCGCGCATTATGCCGCCGATGCCAACGTCGTTCCAGAAGAGAAGCCTGCGGGGGAAATTAAGACTTATTTCGAGATAGTAAGGGTTGTCAACTTTTAGTCCGGTGTTGTTATATCGGAAGAGTCCGACCAGGTTTCGCTCCGATTCGCAGAGCTTAATCATGGTGAGCAGAGACGGAGCTCGCAGACGTCGTCGTCGTGTGAGACGAGCAACCGACGACGCGAGCTCCGTCTCTGCTCACCATGATTAAGCTCTGCGAATCGGAGCGAAACCTGGTCGGACTCTTCCGATATAACAACACCCGTAAGTAAATCCGGACTAAAAGTTGACAATGTGTTGTGCTTACGAAAGTTTTAGTTCAAAAATAGTCAGGGTTGTTGTTGCTTATGATTGTAATGGTGAGACACTTTAGCCTTCTTGGAATAGTTTATTATAGGGCATACTGACGCTTTCGCTCGAATCACTCGTAGCCTGGGCTGCCTGAGTGATCTTGAACGATCACTAATGTTAAGCAACATACGGCGTGTTCAGTCCATGGATGGGTCACCGTCTATGACTAACGCTAGTGGCATTTTTTCCGAGCGATTCCGTGCTTCGCAAGGTACGTTAAGCAGTTGGTGCCGGCTGCCGTCGATAGATGGCAGTCGTTAAGCCAAGTCAGAGGCCTTTAGGGGCGGCTTGAAAACTTCTGATAGTAAGACCAGCCACTAGTCTTACAAGCCTCCACCAATGCGGACTTGGCCCCCGTGGTGGAGTATGGCCTATACCTTCCTCAGGGAAGAGACCCGTGACCCTCGGTGGGGACATAATGAGTTGATGATGATGATACTGAAGCTTTGCCTTTTCTATAATAATAACTTCCACACAACACAATCACTATATCTATATAGTAGTATCAAACTAGGATACCTTGTGCTATGGTAACCAGGCAAGGACATTACAGATAACGAAAAACACCCGTTCTATGCGTTGCAAGGGCTGGCTAAAGCTTTTCGGATCGTAAAAACCAGGTCTCATACCTATTCACTCACTAAGGGCGTTGGTGATAATGATAATGATAAGGCTTTATGCATAAGAGTTGGAGTTGTACAATACAATACAATACAATACAATATCTTTATTTGTCAAATATGGGTGTAACATGCTGTTGATACTCGTATAATTATTATTGTCGTCCGCCATATTTTGCCTCGCGCGGCATACAAATATTAATGTTTCTCTACGTAGATTAAGCGTGAATACATTACTAACTATAAAGATGTCACATAATTTAAAAGAATTACAATTTCATTAATAATTTTTGTTTTTTGAAAGTCGTTTTAGATTACACACTTATTAATAATTACTTAGTCCATAAATTATTAGTCATGTACATGCAAATTATTATTTCGAAAAAAAATCTTCTATCTTATAATAACATTTGTCACATAACAGATTAAACAGATCTCGTTTGAATTTCATTAAATTTAGCGACTTCAGACATTTTGGGATGTGATTAAAAATTTTTGGCGCCATGCAAAAAATGCTTTTTGTCATAAGCGTAGTTTTGGCAGTATGCAGTCTAAGCCTAGTTGGGTCACGCTGACTATGATGACTATTGACTGTCACGCGTTCAAATAGTTCTGGATGAGACTTTACAAATACTGCCGATTCATAGATGTAGAGAGCCGGTAACGTCAAAAGTCTATACTTAATAAAATATGGTCGGCAAGATATGTCACTTTTAAGTCCAAACATTGCCCTGATGCATTTTTTTTGACATTTAAAAATTACATCCTTGTCAGTGGAGTTGCCCCAAAACATTATTCCATAGCGCATTAGAGACACAGCCAGCCCATGATATGCCATCAGCAATACCTCTGGGTTTACGATTTTATGTAATTTAAGAAGACCATATCGTCAGTGAAGTTCTAACAGTGCGTAAGTAAAAAATGTCAACTTTACAGGAGAGCGAAAAAACTGTGTAAAATTTCAAAATTTCAATTAGCTATATTAGAGGTGTACATTATTTGGGAAAAGTATTTAAAATCAACTTATTGAAGATTAACAATTGGTCGGTCGAAAGAAGCGCGCCACTTTTCTTCATCAAATGGCATCAAAAGGTCGAAACGGCCAAAAATGACTTTCGCACTGTTAGAACTTAACTGACGATATGCACATCTTGACAATCTTAAGCTTAGGTGATGTATGTGTGGCTTCCAAGTTAAAGATTTGTCTATATGAATTCCCAAAAATTTTGTTGTTGCTACTTCTTCTATCGATGTTCCTTGATAGCTGATTCGTGGAGGAATCCTATGTACTTGCTGACTAAAATGCATAATTTTAGTTTTTTCCATATTAATTCTAAGATTATTTTGTTTTAACCAATTAATAATTATTGTAAGTGTATTGTTTACGTCAAGTTCATAATAAGCTGGTTCTTTACATTCTACTACTATTGTACTATCGTCTGCGAATAAGGTCATGGGTTTATTTATATTTTTGGGCATGTCATTAATATATATTATAAATAATAATGGTCCTAATATACTTCCTTGTGGAACTCCATGTTTAATAGTTCTTTTGTTAGACAAAAATTTAATGTCAGTTTTGGTTTTTAAGTTCAATTTTGATATTTCAGTGTACTGTTGTCGGTTTTCTAAGTATGATTTCATCAATTTTAATATATTCCCTCTTATTCCATAAGCTTGCATTTTATTCAAAAGATTTTTGTGATCTACAAAGTCAAAAGCCTGAGTCATATCCATATAAATTGCGCATGTAGCTCTTCGATTGTCAACATTATTCATAATTATGTCAAGAAATTCATATATAGCTAGACTTATGGTCTTGTTTTTTCTAAATCCTTTTTGTTCATTTACAAATATGTCTTGTTTTTCAAAATAATTGTATAATTCGTTCGCAAAAAACTTCTCAAAAACTTTAGAAAAAATTGTCAAAAGTGCAACTGGCCTGTAATATTTCATATTCTCTCTGTCTTCTTTTTTGAAAAGTGGCTTGACAATTGCTATTTTTAAGTTTTCTGGGAACACACCCGTTTCTATTGACATATTTATTATATAGCTCAAATGTGTAGCTATACACTCTGCAACAGATTTTACTACCTTTGTGCATATGTCATCGATCCCTACGCTTTTTTTATTTTTTAACGCTTTTATAATTTTAAGTACATCTTGCGGTGTACTTGGAAACATAAACATCGATGCGGTCCTCGATTCAATTTGCTTGCTACTCGTATTGCAAAATTGAGGTTCTGGTATTGGTGATACTTTATCAATGAAGAAATTATTAAAAGCCTCTGATATTAATCGTGGGTCAGAAATATAGACGTCATCAATTTTAATTTTATCTATCGATTGGTTCGGTAGATAGAATTTTGAGCTGTTTATTATGTTCCATGTAGTTTTTGGTTTATTTTCAGACATCTGTATTGCGTTGTTGTTTGTTTGTCGCCGAGACGTATATATGATTTTTTTCAGTTTTTTTGTGTAATTTTGTAGATTTTGCTTGTTTGCGTCATTAGGGTGCCGCCTGTACTGCCATAAAAATTGTCTTTTAGTCTTAGCACATTTCTTTATTCCTTTAGAGATCCATCGCGCCTTTTTTCTAGTTTTTATTTTTATCGACTTTATTGGGAAACACAGGTCATAAAACAATTTAAACAATTCCAGAAAACTGTCATATGCATTATTAACATCGTCGGCTTGATAGATTTCTACAAATGACAATCTTTCTAGGCATTGTCTAAATTTTTCCACATTTTCCTTACAAAAATCTCGCTTTTTCATATACCAGAAATCTAGAGTACATATTTTCTTTATTGGCAGTTTTAGCAACTGGGAAGTGTGATCTGACAGTGCAAATTCAAGTACTTCCGACTGGCATCTTCTTGTGCTGTTGTGTATAATATTGTCGATGCAAGATCCACTGACAAGCCTAGTAGGTTGTGATATTGCTGTTTTGAAGCCATAGTTTGCAAGCAATGTTTTAAATTCTTGTGTCACCGTGTTATCTTTCAAGACATCAATATTGAAGTCTCCACCAACTACAACATTAGGTACGCACTTTCTATTACAATATTGTTTTAAAATTTGTTCAAACCTTTCAAAAAAGATATTCAAGTACCCTTTTTTGTTCTCTTTTAGCTTCTTGAAGCTGTTTTTGTAGCTTTGACAGCTGATATTCCAACATCAGCGTATCAGCTGAGTCATTCCCATTTATCTTATGTTTAGCTCTAGGTGGCGTAGAAGTTAGGTCATATATATTTACAATAGAATCTCTTTTTCTTTTTTGTTCGCATGATGCATTTTTGTTGGTTAAGGGTGTTCGACATATATTTTTCAATATCTTTATCTCATCGTTTAATTTTGATACTTGTTGCTTTAGTTGTCCATTTTCTATAATAGTATTTTCCATTTCTTCTTGTGTGCTATAAAGATCCGCAGAAATTGTCTCGATCCGTTTGTTAAGTTCTTGAATTTCTTCGGATTCTTTTCCTAAATCCATACTTTTTGATATTGTGGTCGAAGATAGGTCAAATTCGTCTGAAATACTATTTCCATCGGAGACTATCTCTTCAGTAATTGATGTCGATGAATCTTTCGTGCTCTGATTACTTTTCGATGTACTTGGCTGATTTAGTTTCGCTAACAATTCTTTAGTGTTCTTTGTTTTTATTTTCTGTATGCACTGAGGACAGCTCCATTTTCGTCTCTTATCTACTTCCATAATTCTGTATAATTTTTCTGACAGGCCGACGCAGTCAAAGTCGTATCTACATTTACATGTCGAACATTGTACAGTATCTCTTTGGTCCATAGCACGTTTACATTTGGCACAGTTGACTCTGCGTCTTGTTTTGGGTTCTTTATTCTCCATCTTAAAATGATTTCTTTCTTTTGTCAGGAAAGAAAAAGAAATACAAAGCAAAAAAAAAAAAAAAAGAAAGAACAGCTTTTCGTTTCCACAGACTCGAACCGGCGACCGTTAGGAGCAGCTTAGCGTGCAAGTCGCCTTAACCACAGCGCCACGAGTGGTGTTGGAAGACATGCAAAAACCTTATATCTGTTCTGCTTGACGCCTTTGTGAAACAGTGTGTCGGTTATGTTTTTCGCGAATCTTGTGGGTAGGTTTTACTGCATCCACCAGAGAGAATGTTCGTCAAAACTAATTTTTTTATCACTTTTACGGCATAATTACGTCGTTTTAGCTTCTATACTTATAACTTTCAGTTCTTTAATTTTTGCTTCACAAATTATGTTTTACTTTGACTACTAAAATTTCAATATAGTCACAGGTAATTTTAGTTGTTATTGGGCACTTTTACGCGATATTTGTTCGAGATAACATTTGCCAATATTCACTTCCACACACACTTTATTATAGACTCCTTGAACTTTAAAAAATATTGCTCTGGTAAATAAAGATTGAATTAGTTGTACACAGCACGTTAGACACTTAGACCGCGGGTAGACTCGGCTGTAGAGATCGGCAATTTGGTTATGAAGTACGTAATTAAATATAAGGAGAAGAGACGATTGAATTCTCATTTACAATAAAAATGTCTTTATTCAAAATAGCCCCACGTTGGGCGCCAGTAAAACAGGCTTGGTGAAATGGTAGAAATGTATGTGAACCGTAATAATTCTTTCGATAAATAATAGAAAACTTCCAAGAAAATAGAACATAACAGAAAAACACAATACAAGATATTGCAAGTAGTTAAAAGTTGTCAGATGTGGTGTCTTGTAAAGGTAAAGTAGCAATGAAAATTCAATTTTAAATTTTGATTTAAAAATGATAGATAAAACTTAAAAAATGGTGTAAAGTGGTTTACACCGTAACAAAACTTAGACACTTGAAGACACTGACTTAATTAACATAAAAACATAAACATTTACATACAGGCACATACATTGCTTCTGGCCCCACACTAGGATACCGTGTGTCGTGGGAACCAGAAACAGCGAAATCACAAACATGTAAACATCCAAGACCTGGGGTTTTTTTTGTCCCCAGCCGGGGTTCGAACCCGGGACCTCTCGCATGGTAGGCAGATACGCTAACCGCTGCGCGACAGAGGTCGTCGGGTTTAATATAGGTGTTCAATTTAAAATGCAATTCCAAATTGTTTCTTATCGACCCTAAGTCTATTAATGTTACTCTAACTCATAATAACATACCGTTTAGTCTGATGCAACGCCAAATGGCGCGGCGCCATCCCCTCGTCGCGCGCCACCACGCCAGCGTTGGACGTGTTATCAATCGACGTGGCGTTTATCGCGTCGCTGTCCAGACACGTCCAGTAGAGAGCTCGCCCCAACACGTCCAGCACCATGTGATAAGGCTTGCTGAGTCCCGTCACCACGGGGGTCGATTCTGAAGTGGAGCTGGCGGAGTAGGAGATCGGGACCCGCCGGATGGACTTCGAGTCTTCGTCCATCCAGTAGAGGAGCCTGGGTGGGATGCGATGGCGGTTATTGATGTTGGATTGAGTCTCCACACAAACTGTTAATTGAACCAGAGAAACTCGTCCATCCAGTAGAGGAGCCTGGGTGGGATGGGATAGCGGTTATTGATGTTGGATTGAGTCTCCACACAAACTGTTAATTGAACCAGAGAAACTAGTCCATCCAGTAGAGGAGCCTGGGTGGGATGCGATGGCGGTTATTGATGTTGGATTCAGTCTCCACGCAAACTGTTAATTGAACCAGAGAAACTCGTCCATCCAGTAGAGGAGCCTGGGTGGGATGGGATAGCGGTTATTGATGTTGGATTGAGTCTCCACACAAACTGTTAATTGAACCAGAGAAACTCGTCCATCCAGTAGAGGAGCCTGGGTGGGATGGGATAGCGGTTATTGATGTTGGATTGAGTCTCCACACAAACTGTTAATTGAACCAGTGAAACTCGTCCATCCAGTAGAGGAGCCTGGGTGGGATGCGATAGCGGTTATTGATGTTGGATTGAGTCTCCACACAAACTGTTAATCGAACCAGAGAAACTCGTCCATCCAGTAGAGGAGCCTGGGTGGGATGCGACGGCGGTTATTGATGTTGGATTGAGTCTCCACGCAAACGGTTAATTGGACCACGGAAACTAGGATGACCGAAAAAGGATGGTAACTAGACAAGGAGGTTAATATTGATGCTTGGCAAAGTAATAATAATCTTGACTTTGAATAAGTGATACATTGAATGTTATATCGAATAAAAACAATATTTACAAAATAGAAAAGCCCCTAAGTCAAAAAGTTCAATAGGCTATTTGACAGTTTTCTGAAAACCATCTCATATTTTTTGTTCGTGTTCATGGAGTCCTCAGAAGTAGTAATTTATTTCATGTATTTCTTTCAAAAAAGACAAAAGAAAATCGCTCGTAGCCCCGGCCGCCTGAGTGATATTAAACGATCACGAAGGTTAAGCAACATAGGGCACGTTTAGTCCACGGATGGGTGACTGTCTATGACTAACGCAAGTGGCATTTTTCTAAGCGGTTCCGTGCTTCGCAAGGCACGTTAAGCAGTTGGTCTCGGCTTCCGTCGATATATGGCAGTCGTTAAGCCAAGTCAGAGGCCTTAGGGCAGCTTGAAAACTTCTGTCAGTAAGACCAGCCACTAGTCTTACAAGCCTCCACCAATCCGGACTTGACCCCCGTGGTATGGCCTATACCTTCCTCAGGGAAGAGACCCGTGCCCCTCGGTGGGGACATAATGGGTTGATGATGATGACGTCATCATAGAATCGGCCAATCCAGGCCGTTTACAATGGCTGGAGATAAATAAATTATCAAATTATATTCTATGTTTTTTTTAAAATGCCTAAACCCTTCAACGGGCAGAACTAGTGTAAATTTTTCATTGGTTTTGAATTTAACTCAAAGTGATAAGGTTGAATTTAAGATGGCAACCAGAAACAGCGATATACAACAAGACATACAAGACCTGGGGTTTCTGAACCAGCTGGTTTTAGGAAAGACACGCATATGACTTACTTGTTCAACGGATCGTATTCAATAGCCCTGACGTTTCGAAGTCCCGAGAGCGGAATGAAGGCGTCTGTGCACTCTCCATTCGCGACCATGATGCGACCAACAGCATTCTTTTGAGCGAATAGGAGGAATTCTTCAGGCTCTGTAAAGAATTATAAGCGATGATTAAATGACAGAAATAAGTGTAAAGTCTGTTCGCTATCATAGTGTCACTTTGATATTTACCGCCTCGGCACGTGGCGGCTTTTCACAAAAGAAATTAAAGTAAGCCGACGCGGCGCAAACACGCCAGTGAATTTGGTTCGCAGCTCGTCTCATTCTACTATTATGTAGATGACGCAATTAAAGAAGTAAATCAAGAAGTATTTTAGACTTATTGGAGCCCTACGTCACTTAGGACTGAGGACACTTCGAGTGATGAAGAGGAGTGTTTTATTTTGTGCTTCATTACGTATATTGTGTACCATGTTTTTTTTCCATTAAAGTATTTTTGCCGTCTCAGTTGTATTATTGAAATAAATGTTTTACTAAAACCAAGATTGCCTTTGTGTGTACCGACACTATCTATGCGAACGGACTTTATACTTAGGTCTCAGTTTTGCAAATAAATAACTTCCACACAACACCGTAGAACGATGGACTCCGAATCGGGAAAACCAGGTTCGATTCTCTGCGCGGGCATGGCTTTGTTTTTAAGTCATGTACATTTGTGAAATTACAGAAGCAATAGCACTCGCTGACCGTGACGGAAAACATCGTGGAGAAACCTGAGTATCTGAGCCATTCACATACCTCAGCACTTGAAGTCCTTTCAGAGAAGGTTTCTCTCGTTGAAGGCCTGTGCTCTATTGTTGTTTTATAAATATTAATTTTTATGTAAGATCTGTATGTAGGTATATTACTTAATGTACGTGTATAAATTGAAGAATAGGTGCTGACTGAAAATCAGTGTTGCAGGCCCAGCCTGCAGCAAATGCTGAGTCAGCTACCTGTTTGTGGCTGCGGAGATACAATGCCCTTCTAAATTGTGAATGTTTGTTTTAAATCGTATTCTTTGTTTTATTATATTTTTCTTTTTTCTGTCTTTTATTATTTGTCTGTATTATTATAATATCGTGTTACATTGTGTTATGTGTATTGTATCTTTGTGGCTGCAAATAAATCTCTCTCTCTCTCTCTCTCTATAGTGGGACGTATATAGGGTGCTGACACAACACAATCGTGTCCTGGTTCCAAACTAAGATGGGTATTCTACTTTGGTCCAGGACAGCCCAGGGTTGTGCCGTGATGACCAGGCAAGTACAGTAATATGACAGAAGGAAAGGTAATAGCATTGAATTTATGGTAGTAGGTACTACGACGATAGTCGCGCATTTAAACGTCGAAAGTCACGTCTGTCCAGTACAACCACTGTCCAATTCTGACATTTTTTCTACAAAACGCGTGAGAGCGTTTTCATATTGACCGATCCGATATCGGTGTCTAACGAAGATAGCCGACACCATGAGCTGTTTTCACATTTTTCTGCTAAAATCGTTCCGATACGGCCTTATCAAAATGGCCGCCGCGTATCGGGCTCTTTGCAGGGAGAGACAATAAGATACACGTATAGCGCACGTCCGACGACTCACAGGAGTCCGATGGTGCCGACAACATATCGGTGTCGGGTCCGATATCCAATCTGGACAATATGAAAGACAGGTACATAAACATTTACAGGCACATACATTGCTCCTGGCCCCACACTAAGATACCCTGTGTCGTGGGAGCCAGAAACAGCGACATCACAAACATGTTAACATCCAAGACCTGGGTAAATTCTACATACATTTTACTTACCCCGATATCGGATCGGATAGTGTGAAATGGCTCTGACTCGTGCCGTCGTGCCACCCGCGCAGGATTTTGTACCTACTGCCAAGGATTCTCCTTGCTACTGCATAGTAAATTTAACAGTTACCTGAGCAAGTCAAGTTATCAGCATTCAGTTTATGGTGCGTGGGGCAAGCGCATTTGTAGTCTGTATTCCCATCCACCGCAGGCAACGCCAGACACAAATGCGCGCAGCCTCCGTTGTCGACCGCACACTGGTTGCCGCCAGCATTGCGCGACTTGTGATACACCTTCAAATCTGAGATAAAGTCGAGGCGTTTGTGGATCTTCTGGCGACCGGAGCCGTCGGTTTTCTTTGCCACCTCGATGTCGCCTGGAAATGATCTTCGGTTATTTGAGCCACTGTTTCCTTTGCAGTGAATGCAGGTCTCACACCTTCAGCACAACACTGATTAAGCTGCCTTTTGTGGCAACTAGACACACCACATGCCAAATCTATGCTTTTATTAGGGACTCAAAAAGAAAAAAAAAATGCAACACTTTTAGGATCACTTTGTTGTCGAGTTTTAATTTATATAAAAACCATATACTCATGTCTACGGGCCCTTGAAATTGAAAAAATCAAAAGTAAAAATAAATTCTTAAATAAGGTCAAGAAAGATAAGGCCATTCTCACTTAAGGGAATTATAATTCATAGGTTTCTTCCCGTTGACCTCGCACTACGAAATTTGGCAAGTAATATCATATTATACAGTCGGGGTCTGAAAATGTTTACCACCCTAAGGTTCATAATTATACAGACAATTATACGACACAAGGTCGATATTTGTATTGATTTGATTAGATAAAGCAGAAAGCTCAGAATAAAGAGTTGAGTACCAACCTGTCAAAGTTTAGAGCAAACCTTCTTCGCTCCTTCAAGGAGGTTTTATTTTATTTATTTTGAAAAAATAGTTTTCAATATATTTTCAAACTTTCTATTTTGACAAAGTTTTGATCTGTGCCATTTTAAGAAATGCAATAATTTTAAAATAAGAAATGAATTTAGATACTTGTTAGAATCCAGGCTTCGGAACTTTGAAAGGTAATAAGTACATTGTTAAAGCATTATAGACTATAATGCACATCTTGCGACAAAGAATCAAGTTTGAAAACTGGTAAACATTTTTAGACCCCGACCGTACTATAAATACAGAGTAAAATATGAAAACAAAACAAATATAATTAGGTAAATCAATGTCTTTTCTTTCTTTCAAAGAAAAAAGTTAGTCTGAATTACAAGCGTATCTGAAACAACACTAATATACATATCTCTGCTTACCCGTGGTCCAATCGCCCCAGTACACCCTGTCTTCGTAAAGCGCCATGGCGTACGGCATGGGTATATCGTCGCCGAGTATCCTCGTCCGGCCGCCGCCATCCAGGTGGGCGAATTCTATGGCTGGCGGTTCGATGGCCGCCCAGTAGATGGCGCGGCGGTCGTAGTCAACGGCGAGGGCGTTGACCCGCCCCACCGAGTCAACGACCACAGAAGGGGAAGACCCGTCCATTGCGGCGCGCTTGATCGACTTGAAGCCGAGGTCCGACCAGTACATAAAGCTGCGGCGCGGAACAGATGGGAGGTTAGGTTTCGGTGTAGCCGTGGGTAGAACAATGGAGTCGGAAGCGTACCTATGACTTTGTTTTGTAAGTTATGTACATTTGTAAAGTTATAAAACAAAAAACAAATATAATAGCAATACCACGCGCTAATCGTAAAGGAAAACATTGTGAGGAAATCTGAGTGTTTGAGCTATTCACATACCTCAGCGCTTGATATCGCCAATCTGCGATGTGCACGCGTGGTGATTGAGCCCATACTCTTTCTCTGAGAGAAGGCCTGTCCCCTACAGTGGGACATAAACATATAGGCTACTTATTAATCGTTTGAGCCGTTAATTGTAGAGCTATGAACTTAGTTGTTCATTCTATGTCAGCTGAAAAGCCAGTAATGGTGGTTGCTGGATGATAATACGAGTGGAACGAGATTGGGGTATCTGATACGAGATTAATGTCTAAAGGAGGAAATTTATTCTTATGTTTAGGTGTAGATTGACTGAACTTACCCCTTCTTGGGATCCAGAGCGATGCTTTTGGGTTTCTTCAAGCCCTCCCAGATGAGGGTCCGACGGCTGGATCCATCGAGGCGCGCCACCTCAATTCGCTGTGTCGTTGTGTCAGTCCAGTAGATGTTCTGCCCGGACCAGTCTATCGCCAAGCCTGAGATGGAAGAAAGCCTTTGAAGCTTGGAAGTCTTTGTAGGAAACCTGCAAAGGTGGTATGAGGACGCGAGTCGCGCGCGACAACGTCAAAAGTCGCGACTTTCCAGTACATCAAATTCTGACGACTTTTGACGTTGTCGCGCGCGACTCGCGTCCTCGTACTACCTTTGCTGGTGCCTATTTCGCAAAATTACTAGCTGGGCTGAAATTCAATAAACTTCCACTCGTAGTTTATTATGACAACTCGGGGTACACTCAGTAGTATCGTTTTCAAAAAAGGCAATGATTACCAACAGATTACCAAGTAATCTGTGGGTAATCATTTAGCTTTTGCGATGTACATCGAACTGTTATAGTGATACACGAATTGTAGTTTTACGAAACCGGCCCCTGACCTGGCAAACATTATTTTGGGCTTAATAATTAGCCTACGACTCATTCTAACATCTATAAGAAACATATAAAAATCAATGAAGAGGTTTCGAAGGAGTTCGATAAAAAAAATAAGACCTATTCACAGACCTACTAAATAAACACAATATAAAAAATAAAAATCGGCGAAGTGGTTTCGCAAGAGTTAGATAACGCAGCGACATTACAGTCTGTTAGCTTTTAGAATATACCTCGGGCTCGGCATAGTAGGCTTCGGTTTTCGCCGAAAGCACACGAGTGTAATAGAAGAAGTGTGATTTGTGTGACAAGGGGGCGGGAGGGGTCCTAGTGTTAAGACACGAACTTTGAACTATTAACGAAAAACTCGAACACATTGCGGTTCTAACTGTTCCTAACTCTATTTACAACTCTATCGGAAATAAAACTTATTACGGAACTGCTGTTTTAATTCAATAATTTCCTAGGGAGGAGGAGGCTAACAAATGTGACCAGCTGTGACAAGGACGGTGAGGGGACAAAAAAATGATTAAATTCGTGTGACGTAATTTTGGCCCATAGTTCTTACACAGTGGCGCGAGTTTTTATATACTAGATAATACGTGGTTTACTATGACAATGCGATGCTAAGCGTACTCCCGACACGACCGTTCGGCTCCCTGTTCAATGATCGATTGACACTGACACATCAGATAATTATTTATGGTCCTAACAAATCAAGCGCAAATATTTTAAGGGGTCATATTATATAGTTTAATAATACCTTTGAGCAAAAAAAAGTTCAGGAAAGGATTTGCTTATTTTTTTTCTGCAACAAAAATTAAAACTTCCAAACAAATTAATTTTATATCATCCTGTTTTCATGCACACACTCACACACGATTGAAGTATCTGACATGCATGTGCCATTTATGACATGTGGCGGCACTTGTGTGCGTGTACATTGTTTAAAGGGTGTTTATTTAGTATGGATGATCGATAATTTATTCGACCTATTATTCCTAATAATAATTGTTTATTTGATGTAGAGAACATTCTAAATTGATATTTATCTTTTACTATATCGGCCCTTAAAATATTTGCGCTTGATTTGTTAGGACCTTATATACGTACACTACAAGGTCTATCATCATAAAGTTATATTTACCTTCAACAACTCCAGTCAAATCCAGCAATTTTTCCATGTTGGAATCATTTATCGAACACCGGTTTATAGTCTTCGTTTTACTATCGGACCAATACAACTTGGACCCGGAAACGTCCACAGCTAAAGCACTGAAACAGAAAAAAACTATTAGGGTGATTTAGGATGTAAACAAAAAAAGGCCAAAGGGTTCCCATATCAAGCCAACACTGTCTGTCTCCTTTTGTCATGGATTTGTTTATATAACCAAGGTCTCCTTGATATAACCAAACAAATTAGTCATATCAAAAGCGATTAGTACATAAATATAATAATAACGTCGACAGAACAATTACTTGTACTGGTCCCAAACTAGTATGTCCTGTGCAATGACAAAGATATTATTACAATGTGAAATATTTTTATCCTTGCATCTTAAAGTTATCTTAATAAATATTGTCGCGGTCCTATCCCGAACCATCTAGAATAGAGCCTTCTAGAAGCCTATCGAATAGTCGACGCATGCTGCGCTGCAAGCAATAATGACTCGTATGTCCACTAGCGTAAGGTTCAAAACTCTTTGAATGGGTTACTGTTCGACCGACGTTGCCGCGTGTACCGAGTGTAGGTACGTAGGTACGGGAATGTTCTAGAACCCTTGCCGCCGGATATAAATAGCGGCCGCCGCGGCGCACAGTCAGTTCCGTTTGGAATAGCGAAGAGTGAACTTCGAGCGAACATACCTGCGATACGAGCGATAACCTACGACCTCAGCGATACTATTGGACTTCGATTGGACCTGCGATTGGATTCTACGTGTGGACTTCGTGTCGTGAAGACCTGCAGACCAGACCCTGCGTGAATAAATCCTAAGAAGTTGTCATTGGCGTTTTACATCCAAATCCAGAACCCTAGCCCGTAACAATATTATTTACATAAATATTATTATACTTTACACCCATAACCTGGCAAACTGCGTGCAAATTAAATATGCCGGTGTCCAGTGATGCATTGATGCATCGATGCATCAGATCCACGACTTCTACTTTCGTAATCAAACGTTTTTACGGCTTGATCAACTAGGCGGTCAAAATGAGACTCTCTTAATTTATTCTTCACATTTACTTATTCTTTCTAGGTGATTAAAGATAGTGTTTGCGGCTCGATCAACTAGGCGGTCAAAATTAGACTCTCTTAATTTATTCTTCACATTTACTTATTCTTTCTAGGTGAATGAAGATAGTGTTTGCGGCTTGACCAACTAGGCGGTTAAAATTAGTCAGACTCTCTTAATTTATTCTTTAACTTTTGTTATTTACCTAACTTCCTTCAATTCCTTGAGCGGTAGAATGGCGTCGTTGTTCTCGTTTTTAATACTGATTCTGCCGATGGCGTTCTTTCTACTGTATACTAGAAAGGCTTCCGGTTCTACGCAGGTTTTCCTGTCGCTTACTAGTTCTAGACCTGCGAAAACATAATGATGTTTATAATAACAATAACGTCCACACAACGCATTCACTTGACCTGGTCCGAAACTAGGATACCCTGTGCTATGGTAACCATGTAAGGACATTACAAACATAGTAAAACACCCAGAATGAGGCCCTTTGTACGAAAGTAATTTTAATAGATAGATAGAGGACACTTTACTGTACAGTAGATAGCCCATCAACATTCACTTATGTAAATGTTGATGGGCTGTTTATATCATATTTACATCATGTGTACTATAAACATGTTGACATGCCGTTGACTGCACATAAAAAAAACCGACCTCAGTGGCGTAGCGGTTATCGCATCTGCTTACCATGCGAGAGGTCCCGGGTTCGATCCCTGGCTGGAGAGAAAAAAAAACTCCAGGTCTTGGATGTTTACATGTTTGTGACGTCACTGTTTCTGGTTCCCACGACACAGGGTATCCTAGTGTGGGGGCAGAAGCAATGTATGTGCCTGTGTGTAAATGTTCATGTTTAATTAAAGTAAGAGGACAGACATTATATAATGGCCACTGCTAAATATGTATAGTTGTGAAAGAGTGGGATCTCCTGGCACAGGTGTTACACACATAAAAAGAGGTCTCAACCTTGTAAATTACGTTTTTTTAAATTTTGTTTTAGAAATAGACATTTTCATTTTCACTATTTATAAGTCCAGTACCTCACAGTGGGAAATATTGACGTGCTAACCTAATGGACAGGCGCAGACATAGTCGTGCGGCCTATTGAAGCAGAGATGCGTGCATTCTCCGTTACCAAAGTAAATATTACTATTTAGAAGGTCTGTACCCGGTAGTGGGAAGTACAGGTGCGTTGACTAACGTAATGGACAGACGCAGACGTAGTCGTGCGGCCTGTTGAAGCAGAGATGCGAGCATCTGTAGTTTAAGACGCAGATTAAGGGCTAAGGGGAAAAATTGGCTAAGTCCATTATTTGTTTTTGTAATCTATGGCCACAAAAATCGGCAATTTTAATACAGGAACTTATTCTATACACATGTAACATACACAATTGCCTTCTTAAATCAATTGCTCCTCCTCAAATATATTATTTGAGTCAGCCATAGAACACATTCACAACTTAAAAAGTCTGTACTGTAAAATTGTGTAAATGTGACTTAGCCAATTATTCCCCTTAGGCCTTCAGATATTACTATTTAGAACGTTTGTACCACGCAGTGAGAAGTAGAGACGTGAGGACTAACCTAATGGACAGGCGCAGACATAGTCGTGCGGCCTGTTGAAGCAGAGATGCGAGCAGCCGCCATTGGCATCGACGCAGCGATTGCGCCCGGTCCACTCGCCGAGCCTTATCGCCTTCAGACCCATCATGCTCGCCATTTGTTCCACAACTTGCTGCCTGTCTGCACCTGTGCGTTAGTAGTCGAATAAGGGTTATTGGCAATCAATAATCGGGAACTTGCGTCTCATTTGGATTGAAGTGACATTCATTTTATACCATAGATGACAAATAAGAACATAAGAACAGCGACCTCTGTGGCGTAGCCGTTAGCGCATCTGTTTACCATGCGAGAGGTCCCGGGTTCGATCTCCGGCTGGGGAGATAGAAAAGAAGCCCAGGTCTTGGATGTTTGCATGTTTGTGACGTCGCTGTTTCTGGTTCCCACGACACAGGGTATGCTAGTGTGGGGCCAGAAGCAATGTATGTGCCTGTATGCAAATGTTTATGTTATGTTTAAGAAACTTAAAAAAAAACTTTTTTCAGGTTTTTCGAGATCACAAAAAATGTGTTATTACATTAGTTACTACATTAATAAAGGACTATAGTTTTTTCATTGAATTGTAAGCGTTTTCTTAAAAAGGTGCAGATGCAATAAAAACGAGTTTTTTGTATCACGTGACTATATTGACCTTTCGACTATGAAAAGCTGTGGAGAAAAAAAATACAACGTTTATTTCTCTTTTAAAGTCTCCACTCCTATTCTATTAAATAATTTTTAGTGAAAGTACTCCATTAAGCACTACTATTGGGAACAAGGCCGCAGAAGATCTGGCCGTAGAAAATGAAATGAAAATGAAAAATCTTTATTTGACCGCCACATAAAACCTCACTGTTTAAAAAACTTGTCTGAATGTTTCAGATAGGCACGATTTTCGCGAGCCACCACATCACGGTTCACAGTGGCCACAATAATAGCAGACTTCCGATAGGAAATTTTGCTTGAAGAATGTCAATGTGTTTTCCAACCTGTAACTTTATTGATACGATCCAAGGTTCGCCGTTGCATGTCTGTCCAGTAGAGGTAGTCATCCAGCATCGTGAGGCCGAAGATGTGCAAGATATCACTGTTGTGCAGTTCCCGCCTTTCGGTGCCGTCCATATTTGCAACCTGGGAGAAATAAATGATTAACTTCTACTCAGATAACTCAGCGGATAGAACAATGGACTCTGAGGGGAGAAACCCATATTCGATTTCCAGTGCGAGCATGCACCTATGACTTAGTTTAATTTTAAAGTTACCTACATTTGTGAATTCGCGATTGAATTGATGGCTGTAGCCTCCTACAGTACCCGAGTGGTCACTACCAAATGTACGCAACTTGCCAATCATGCCACATAACGACTCACCTCAATCTTGTGCGTCCGGCCGTCGCCCCAGTAGATCTTATTGTTGACGGTATCCAAAGCAATGCCATTGGGCCAGGCCAGTTTTTCGGAAACCAGAAGGACTCGCCCACTGCCGTCCAGGCTCGCGCGCTCAATCTTGGGCTTCTTCTCGTTCCAGTCGGACCAGAACATAAGGCCAGCGGTGGGATGGAGAGCTATGGCGCGCGGTTCGTATAGCTCGTCGTGGATTATTACCTGGGGGTGGCGTGGGTTGATTGATTCATTGATTGGTTGGTTGATTCATTGACTGATTGGTTCTTGATTGCACAATAAAAACATTTGTATATAGGCGAGCTTAATACAGACAGAAACAGGTTTGATGCAGAAAGTGAATATTAATGCTTCGTCAACACACACGGGTTACTGATTTATTTGCGATTGGATTTAGACGCCATCCCTTGGGCGGTTTTTCGTTGGTTTTTCCGTTAAAAGACCAGGGGGCCAATTCTCACTTCATTAGGAAATAATACGTATACGACTCTAAGGCGTATGTCTTATTTGCTAATGAAGTGAGAATTGGCTCCCTGTGTCTTGGAATCGGCTTCGACTTCAACTACCGCGAAACTTACATAGTTTTGGACAAAATCATTATAAAAAGTTTATATTATAACTATCTCGTATAAAATACAGAAAAAAAATCTAGAGAGAGGTATTACAAGTTTCACGTTTCTACAAGCAACCGTTTAGCCCAGAGTGATCACGCTTTAACTAACTGAACTTAGCACTTTAAGGCTCTTATAAATAAGAGCTTTTATGAAAATAAAATTCCCTGAAACTTTAAAAATAATAAATAAAATAGCCTGTGGTCGCGAATTTGCAACGAAACGACGTAACCACAGGTTAAATAAAAAATAGTCTGTTAAATAAACTGCATCGAAAGAATATTTTAGAAGAATCGTGTTTTTAAAGCTTACAATTTCGCAAATGGCCTGAACTATGGGATAGACGAGAAAAAATAAGTGCAATTCACTTCTTTTACGAAAATACGTGTTTTCTCACCTTTTTATACGATCCGTCGAGCCTGGCAACACTGATCGTGTCCGACATGGGGTCGGTCCAGTAGATATTCCGCGCTAGGCTGTCCACTGCAATGCTCTCTGGTACTCCGGTGATGGCGCTGTGTATAATCTTCATTTGTTCGCTGCCGTCCAGACGCGCGCGGGATATGCTTTTTGACTGTGAAAAAGAATTTTATTCGATTTGGTAGAATTTTTGGTTCTAGTGATAGGTGCCTCGGGGATAACGGGCGTGAGTTTTTTTTGTAGTTATTCGACATTTCATGCAAAATACGTGGGTACGATAGGTGTTTTTCAAAGATCAAGTGAATCTGGAATTAGGCAAATATAATGCGGTTATTATTGGTAATAATGCCAATACTACAATTTAGTTCGAAAACCTACCATATTGTCAGCCCAATAAAGAAACTCGGTCTTGGGGTCGAAATCCACAGCGATCGCTCTCTTGACGTCCTTCAGGGGTATCGTATAAGGGGTAAAGTCCGGCGAGTCCAGCGATATCTTCGATATGACGGAGCGCTGTGCGACTAGCAAGAGCGACTGGGGGCTGCTATGGCACGTTGTATTGCTGCCATCGCGCAGCTTAACGCCAGTAGGGCAGGCGCAGATGTAGCCTGAAATATAACCTTGTCTTGATCAAAGTTCTATGCTGAAACTTTATTGTTTCTGTAACGCGATTATATCATATTATGATACAATCGCTGGTCTGGGATGACGCATAAACTAAATGCATTGTGATTACTTAAAACATAAACATAAATGTTTACGTACATACAGGCAAATACATTGCTTCTGGCCCCACACTAGGAGGATACCCTGTGTCGTGGAATCCAGAACAGCGACATCACAACCATGTAACATCTAAGACCTGGGTTATTTTCCAGGCTTTGCTCATAAGCCCCAGCGGTCTGGGGGTTTCTCGTTGAGGCGAAACGTAGCAAGAGATGAGGTCCCTGATGCAGAGATGAAAGCGGAGACCAGAAATACGTAGTGTGACACTCAAGCGTTTTCAATAAATTAAAACCAGGGTTCGGTGATATACGAAATATACTTATTATACCTTATGATTGATTATGGTATATCTCTGTGGCCTGGTGCTAAAAGAGCCAGTTAGATTTTGCCCAAAATCACCTTTTGATGGCAAGTATCGAAAAATGTATATATTTATTTGTGTTAAAAGGGGGTCAGTGTAACTACAATATTTTCAAAGATAAGATGTAAAGAGGCTAATGTAGGGAAAGTATGACTGGTAAAGTTAAATTTGTTAGTTTTAAAAGGGCTGCATTGAGGATGGGGGTAACTGACATTGGCCCTATTAGCACTTTCATAAACAATACATCTCACTGCAAATACACGGAGTTATGCACTTTAATTTGAATTGTTTGCAATTTTGTGGTGTGGGCTTAGTATATTGAGAAGACCTTAACTTAAAAAAAAAAAGAATTTGACTTCATGAATAACCTGGGGTCAAAGGCGACAGCAGGCAGAGATGCGAGCACCCTCCGTTGTTAAATTTGCATGGGTAATCGCCCGCCGGAATTACTTGACGACTCGCGTCGTAGACTTTTATGTCCACTGGTACTGGGTCTGACTTGATGAGGTCCTTGATGGGGCCATTTGTGGTCATGTCCCACATGTGGATGGTCCTGGAAAAAACACTTAGCCACTGACATTGGTGCTTATAAGACGATTTATACAGTGGATTCTAACCTACAAATCTCTCACTTGTGTGGCAAAGATTTTACCGATAAACATGTAATCACTCAGTTGGTGTAGTGGCTGGGGCATAAGTATGGCTAGCCTCTCAATTCACTTAAGTCAAATTTGAATGACTGCTTAACCCAATTATCTATGAACCTCGCACCGATTACCTTTCCAAAAGAAAGGTTGTGTACAGGCATATGTCTTATTAAAGACCATGTCCACGTTTGAAAATAAGTTACATTCCTACTTACCATTAAAATAAATTTGATCTTAATTATTATAAACATTATTTTCACAATCAGCCCATATTTTCTCTTTCATGCAAACCCATTGGTTCCAATGCGAGTCTCATTTAATGTTTACCACCCAATGACGTTGGCGCACAGGGCCAATGGTCTGCCTATCCAATGAAGCATATAAACTTACCATGTTTTCCAGTCTGTCCAGTACAATCTGTCATTAAATAAGGTCAGTGCATATGGGTACACTAAACCTGCTTTGACAATGCTCTTTCTGTTCTCTCCGTTGAAGTCAATCATGTCAACAAACTGCAGCTTGGCATCAATCCAGTATATAAGATTGTTTGTATAGTCTATAGTAATGCCATTCGGCCAGAAGATATCGTCTTTGACAATGACCTTGCGTGTCAATGGGTTTCCGTCCATCCCAGCTCTTTCTATCTTGGGTACCTCACCCCAATCTGTCCAAAACATCAATCTGAAAATGTAAATGACAGTTTTAGTAAGTTAAGATTTTCGTGTATAAATAAGTAACTATCATACTGCACAATTACTTGTCTTGGTCCTAACCTAGGAATGTAAAGGCGGCTCGAATGTCCAGGGAATTTAATGGGAATTTAATAAAAACCTCTGGTTTTTGTAGTCAAGCAAATGGCAAAATGACTAGGCAAGTCTTTGTAGGTGCTTCTTTTGAGCTTTCTCAAGACGTTTTTCAAATGATTATTCACTTACCCTTTCATAGGCACAATGGCGATAGCTCTAGCTAAGTCCACTTCGGACCAAAATAGTACTTTTCTAAACTTATTATCTATGCTTATCACTTCAATTCTGTTTGTTTCACCATCTGTCCAGTAGATATTATCAGTAAACCAGTCTATGGCAATGCCAGTCGGAGTTATTAGACCCTCTGACACTATTCTCATCTGAAAGATAAAAAGAAGCATTAAGAAATGATGGTTTTGTAAATATTTCTTTCTTGAAAGTGTAATAATAATAATAAATAATGTGTGTTAACAAATTCTACAAAATCCTTAGCAGATACTGAAACTTAATACTATGACAACAGGGCTATCCAGAAATTCATTCAATAAATCATTATAAGAACAAGTTTTAATTGTAGTAGGTACTTAGAATTTCTCACCTTCTCTCCAGCACTGGAACCATTGTACTTTGCACATTGAATCAGCTCAGCAGTCTGGTCTGACCAACAGACCAAGTTCTTTCTGTGCAGAAAGTCCACAGCTGATCCTTGTTCCAATCCTTTGATTATTGAAGCTACCTTGGTAGGTTTTGATATATTTGCCACACGTATATCCGCAGCCGTTGAGTACAATAACATGGGATTAGTGGCTAAGGAATAGTAACCTGAAAATAAAAACAAAACTTTAGAAATACCACCTCAATAGTATAAAAAAGTTGGTACAAGTACAACTAACCTTTCAATTGCAGAAACATCAGCAAACAAAACACATTGAGAGCATTTTGTATGACTTTGTCTGCGTGAATTATCCTTCGGCGTCTCATAATGAAAACAAATGAAGCTCAAGTGGTCCGCTAGCCGTGTTTATTTTAGACGCCTTCACCGCTGACACAAGCAATCACTAACAAATAAGGCACAGGTTGGAAATAACTTGTTACATTGGTAACGATTGATAACTGTATTGTTGTTGCATCAATATCCTAAAATAGAGGTCACTTTAATGTATTAATGAACTAAATATTCCAAGAATAACAAAGCAAGATAAAAAATTGCATTCCGGACACTTCTGATTTTTTTAATGTTTTCCTCTCAGATCAGTGTTGCCAGATACGAAACATGAAAATGCGGTACCTTTCCTTAAAAAAAGCGGATTTTCAGCAAAAAAAGCGGATTTTTTTAATCATTATATGATATTATACAATACCCATTGTTCTTTTTCCGTTTATAGGTTTTAGCCTCCTGAGTCCTGACCTTGAAAATAACAATGGTTTTCTATTGTTATTATCAAGGTCAGGACTGAAGAGGTTATACGTTTATTCATACCACGATATAATAAATTAGAATTAAGACGGAATGTCAGTGAAAAAAAATACTACAACGTCAAAAGTCGCGACTTTCCAGTACATTAACTGTCAAATTCTCGCGACTTTTGACGTTGTCGCGCGCGACTCACGTCCTCATAGTACCTTTGCTGTAAATGTGTATGCACCACAGATTATTGCACCAAATGGAAACAGACTTGTTGAAAGTTGAATGAACATGACATTGAACCAACTTCGAAAAATGCAGAACCGCGTTAGTAAAAAGCGGAAAGCGGATCTACTATCAGAAATGCGGGAAAAAAGCGGAAATGCGGTACATCTGGCAACACTGTCACAGATTAAGAAGCAGTGTTGCCAACTTTATTTTTCCAAAACCACTAAACTCAACACGCTAAACCACCAGAAAAGCCACTAAATTTTTTTTGCTGTAACAAATACACCAGAAATTCCACTAAATCAATTATATATTTCAAAAAGTACTTATTTGAAGTACAATATTATACTTTTAAACTTTACAAAGTCAAATCAACTAAGCGGTTTCTCGAACGCTCTTAATCTATTGTTAACAGCTGTCAATTGTCAAAAGTACATACAAAAAAACGAAGATTTTTCACACGAAAATAAAACAATAAAACAATGAATTTTGGGGGTTCCCCAATACTTACAACTAAAAATCAAAATATTTTTTTTCATCAAACCGATACGTGTGGGTGGGGTATGGATAGGTCTTCAAAAATGATATTGAGGTTTTTACTATATGTTTTTTTTATGTTTTTAACTGAATAGTTAGCATGAGAGACACATCCAAAGTGGTAAAATGTGCACCCCCCCCCCCTTTAACTTTTAAAATAACGAACAATAAAACTAAAAAAAACACCGAAACTTGGTTCGGACAACATCTAATTTAGCTTACATTCAATCAACTCAAATATAAAAATATAAAAAACATTTGGGGAACCCTTCATGGGAGAGTTATTTTTTCACTCACCTAAAGGTGGATGTGATGCCATTGGTCATCGACTTCACCCTCAAAACCAAGAGCCGCCCGCCCGTGCCGCCGGCATAGTGTGTAGCAGCTATTAGATTTCCAGGCATTCTATTTTTTAATTCATTCGTCAGATTAATAATGTATGCACCGATGCCGCATTAAGTTTTTTTACTCACGAGAGAGACAGTGTTTTGTCTCAAAACCACCCAAAAAATATGATACAGTGTAACTTTAAATATTGGACTCAAAACCACCAGAAATTCCACTAACCACCAGACACATCTTTTGCCCACTAGACGAAGGTCGAAACCACCTAGTGGAAATTCCAATAAGTTGGTAACGCTGTTAAGAAGAGAGTTTCCCTTCTTAATCTGAGGGCTTACAAACAAACGGCTCTTGAGGCTCTTAATAATGTCGTGTCCACACGCTTGCCAAGTCTCCACGAGCCGTTACAAATTCAAGCGTGTGGGTAGAATGTTCGTCTAGGTTTGTCATCGCTGCAAGTACTTTTTCCACCGATCCGAACTGTGTCGGTTTGGATACGGTTGGTTATTCAATGTTTCCACAAGTAACGATTAAGCCCATTAAACAATGAAAATAAATAAAGTATAAGAATAAGAAATAAGGAATAGCACAGAAATCAATCTGCCATTGCTGGATTCCGCTATTCCTTATTTCTTATTCTTATTTTTTTTTCATTGTGTAATGGGCTTAAATATCAAGTGCGGGTCAGGCCACGCGCAGTGTAGGATTATGACGAAAGTGGGGGTTTTATCTGCTTTATAAAACTAGCAACATCGTTAGAGTAATTTTTCAATGGATTTTGTATGAAGTTGTCCTTTTATTAGATTTATATTGTATTGAAATAAAACTAACATTTTCAATAAAATATAACTCCGAAAGGACAAATATTTGGCTGTTGGCGTCATAGTAACTTTTGTTCAGCTCGCTGAGACCTATTTGGAGAAGTGTTGACGAAAGCCCTTCAGGAATCCAGGAAACGCGTTTATTCAGTGGAAAAAGAGAAAATTTATTCTGTTTTACAATGTTCGTCAGCAGGGATGTTAGATGCCAAGGAAGAAAAGCTATTATATCCCTAGTATTACTTTACTCTTTGAGCTAAACTGTACAAAACCATAGACAATACAGATGGTCATAGCGCCATCTGTCGGAATAAATACAAATCTATATAACCATAGACAATACAGACGGTAACAGCGTCATCTGTTGGAATCGGTACAAATTAAACCAATGCGTAATCCTCTAAGTTTACACCGCCAGGCTACTAGATGGCGCGAGCTGTCTTTAGACAAGAAGTCTGGCCATCCAAAATGTTGCCAGCATCCTGGGCTCTCTGCCGCGAGACACCGACCTGGGGCATGTTTTTTATTTGTAAATATATACAGGGCGTCCCACGGCTATGCCACATGGAGGGAAAGTACCTTTAATATTGTAGATGGAACATTTTACTGAAAGAAGACATTATTTTAATTTCAAAAACAATCTAAACTGCATTCATAGATTTATAAATAATCACACGGTTGAACCGGGAATAGAACCCGCTACACGAGAAAAAAAATTACCCTGTAGCTTTATCACATCGATCGGAAGGCTTCATCATAAGGATTATTTTTTGCTAAATAACATACTATCAGAAATAAAAGGAAGACTATGAATTTTAACATTTTTAACAAAAAATTAATCAATTTATCAAATGCTGAAAATGAGTCCCCTCCTGTTCAATACAAAGTTTTGATTATTTCACTCCCTGTCGATCTTTTGATCTTGTTGTGGTGGATATTCAGAATAATACGTCTAAGTTCTGTTTGTAGCTCGTGAACACTTTCATACTGGTTCTTGTAAACTAAACTTTTTACATAACCCCATAAAAAAATCAGTTGTATGTCCTTACGGTAATGTTAGCTTTTAATTTTTCTGAACGAAATTTCACTTCAAACGTTAAAATTCATGGTCTTCCTTTTATATCTAATAGGATGTTATTTAGCAAAAAATGATCCTTATGATGAAGCCTTCCGATCGGTGTGATAAAGCTACAGGGTAATTTTTTTTCTCGTGTAGCGCGTTCGATTCCCGGTTCAACCGTGTACTTATTTAAAAATCTATGAATGCAGTTTAGATTGTTTTTGAAATTAAAATAATGTCTTCTTTCAGTAAAATGTTGCATCTACAATATTAAAGGTACTTTCCCTCCATGTGGCACAGCCGTGGGACGCCCTGTATTTAGACATTAGTTTATAGATTAGTTTAATAAAGGTTTTTGTCAATAAAAATATTTAATGATTAACAGTAAAGAAAAAAGAAATTTTTATCTTGACATACCGTTAGAAATTGCGAATCCGCAGTGGGCACGCGTTGTATTAAGCCCATACTCTCAGTCTTACAGGAGGCCTGTGCCCTGCAGTGGGACATATACATACAGGGCTATGCCACATGAACCTTGATTATTGTAGATGTACAGTCACGAGCAATAATATGTATACACTGTCACATTCTAAAAATCTTAACTTAAAACTATCTAATAAGAATTGTACGACAATTTGTCCTAAATTATGTAACCAATGGTTAGATAATTTAGGACAAATTGTCGTACACAATGCGCAGTACAAAACAAAAGATGTACGTCGTACAAAATGTGACAGTGTATACATATTATTGCTCATGACTGTACATATCTACATAAACGTACATACCGACTGACCACAAACTATAAGAAAACTATGTTAAAGAAATGTACACCCACTTTCTTTCTTGTAGGTACTTTAAACTTGCCATTGTTGACACATTCACATAATTCACAAACACAGACATAATAAACACACACATACACATGAAAAAATGTACACACGAATAGGTACACATGTTTCACATTTTCAAGTTAACGTAGGTACGTAGTTGCTGCTGCAGCAGTTTTTAATCTAACTGAAATCAATTTATTATGACAGAAACAACATATTTTTGTCGTTATTAGAAACAGTAAAGAAAATATCTACACGTGTAAAACATTCGTAGGTTTCCACACGATGTTTTCTTTTTTCCAAAAAAACAAATGCACATATCTTACTTGAAACTTACATGTAAGGAATCTGACCTCGGTTCTCTAAAGTCGAGCGAAATACACTGAAATCAGGCAAATTTGACTTCAGTGGAAGTTTTTCTGACTTCGGTGCTCAAAAGCCACCGAAATTAGGCACACCGAAATCTGAAAAGATATGTTTTTTCAAGTTCACTCTTATACAAGACCACGTAACAACCCCAGCTCAAGGCACTAGAAATTAGTCACTGAGATAAATTGTACAGTAAAAGCACTAGATTTTACAGTCAATAAGTATTCTTTCCAATAACACCTCAACGTCAAAGTGTGCCCTGGACCAAATCTGAAGAATCAATTACTTACCCTGATATTTCCCAAGACTTTCATTCAATCACCCGTCCGTTGACCTCGGGCGCTGTGGCGTGACTGACAAAATGACTCGTCCACACCGCGAATTCCTAGAGTAATCTACGACCGAAGAAACGCTTTTTTCATAAGTGCCACCGGATTCAGTCAGAAGCAAGGGACACTCAAACATCTTGCTATTGCAGGCGAACTATTGTTTAGATTCTTGTGGTATTTAAATGAGAGGTACTTTGACTATCTGTCAATATGTGAACACAAATACATTCCCGGAAAACAGTCTGAGTTTTATAGAAATAATTACAAATTGTCAAGTTTTGGGTTGGGGACAAGCCACCGAAGGTCATTTTCCACCATTTCAGATTTTTTTTCTGTGAGTTGCAAACGGTTTTCAGCTAAGTTTGCATGTTCTCCAGGTAGACCAGGACCTAGAGGATACTGTAGTATTTTTTGCAGGGGTATATTTTGATATTCTGGACTTGTTATGCGCCGGGCCGTCAAGTTCGGACCCCGTGGGGAAATGCCCTTAGATTGTCTTAATACGCAATTATAATATGAAAAAAAAAAAAAACTCACGCTCGTTATCCCCAAGGGGGTAGGCAGAGGCACCAATCAGTAGAACTGGACCTACGGACAATTATAGTATTACCTATATTATTACTGGTACATACATACATACTTATGAATATTTTCTATCGGTATAAACATTTCACTTTGAAATCTTGTCTGAATTCGCTATGATTCTTTTTTCTTAGTCTAAATGCTTACAAATAAAAATATCACGAACATAGCCTACATTAATTCCATGACGGGAAGTAATGTCGAATAATGATGCCATTTTCGCCGCTACCCCCATTCAAAATGATTAATTCCTCGAGCGGCCTTCATAGGTTTTATGGCCCTTTCAATATATTAACTTAGCTCGTTAATTAATTTCAAAGGGGCTTCTCACTATAATATACTGTACCGGGTCAGTTGATTATACCATTTTGAAAAGGTGCTTCTCAGATGCGGGTTCTTCCTTTATTTGAGTGTGTGAAAGAAAACATTGGCCCTATGTTTGCGAGTTGAGAATTTCGCTAAGTAACTACATAACTTCATTGAAGCTTCATTGACATTCATTAGTCATACATAATACAAATAGTGTAAAGAGGCTTACAACTTCACGGAGAGCATTTCCCAAATGAAGTATTCCTTATTTCCATCTTCTCCATTCTTCTAATAGTTCTGCTACGGTTGTTTTGCTTTTTCTCAATGAGCCGTTTTCAGAAGAACTAAAAAAAATAAATCTAACGGGTGTCAAAGAAATGCAATTTTGGACCTCAGCCCAATAGCCATGTGTGATACAGCCAAATGTTTGTCCTTTCGGGGTTATATTTTATTGAAAATGTTAGTTTTTTTTCAATACAATATAACTCCGAAAGGACAAACGTTTGGCTGTTAGCGTCATAGTAACTTTTGTTCAGCTCGCTGAGACCTATTTTATGATGTATCACACATGGCTATTGGGCTGAGGTCCAAAATTGCATTCCTTTAACAGCCGTTACATTGTTTTTTTAGTTTTTCTGAAAACGTCTCTTTAAAAATCAATGTTAATGACAAAGGAAAGTGCTACAATACACTTCAGCCGAACCAATAGTTTTACCTCCTTCGGGGCACGTTTCCCGGTAGTTCTGTATTAAGTTTGAAAGAAGGTTAATAATCAACAGCATAGTGAAAGCAAACCGACCTTAGAGACCCCCCACACTTGCGTTTTTTGAGCGTCGTCGTCGTGCCGGCGTCCGCACATCGCGGCGACGCATCGCGACGCTGACACCTGACAGCGAGCTCTGCTGTCTGCTAATTTATGATGCCAATGTAAAATATATCTAAGAGGAATATTTAAAGCCCATATTTGAATGATATTATTTTTTCCGGGTGGGAGCAGTGTCGTGTAAGTGGGCTATGACCTTTACGCAGCGCAAGCGCCGCGGTAACGCTACAGACCAACAAACAGCGCAATGTTTTTTTTTTGGATTTTTTTCCAATTGAACGCGCTGCGCAAGCCCGCGTTCGGTAGACGGCCAGCGCGTCGACGCGATACTCGAAAAACGCTATATATGTTCGTCTCATGTATGCCTAAATTATTCCTGACTAACAAATATTCCACGATATTTATCTATCTACCTGTAAAAACTTTCCCCATGATCTAAAGTTTTCGTTGCTCCAACGACCTAAGTTCGCTCCTGATATTGAGATGTAGGCACCAGAGTACTTTATTACCGAATAAAGCGCTCCACAGAATTACATTTACCTGCCCACTTCTAGCCAGGTACTTACACGATATTATGTCCTAAGTTACCGCCAAAGCGCAAAAAATGTACTCCAAGTAGGTACTTATAAGGTAGCAGGACCCTCCTAGACCGGCTTTTGGCAAAGTCGTTTGTAAATAAAGTCAAAGTGATATTTCGTGTCCCGTTATAAAGTTTGTAAGTAAGCGAGCAATAATAAAAAGGGGAACATTTTTTCGGTATAGGAACGTGCTTAGCATGCAGATCGGCTAAGGTTGGGAAAACGGAGACTGGTGTGAGTGAGACTTGGGTTGGCGGGGTCTAGATTCTGCTAATGATGGTAGTACAATGACAGATGCATGACGTGGCGAGAGGCCTGTTTCACTACGCGTGTCGGTATCGAATGCGTAAGTACATGCGGCGACCACTCCGGAGAGGCAAATAGGTAGGAATTCAGGCGCCAGAAGAGGTAAGAGTTACGCGATAGAAAGAGAGGCAACATGTAGGTGAATATAACGTAGCTTTTTTAGCGCCGTGCGATCTGAATGCACCTAATTGTATCGCTGCTAGAGTCCCTTTTTCTGTAATTGATTTTCGGATTGAATCTTCTGTACCTGTACTATTATGTATTCTGTGGTGGCGATTTCATTTCATTGCCGCTACAAGTAAACGCCCGCACGCGTATTCGTAATTCTAGGCGTCAATGGCTTTAAAAAATATGTCACGTGACCAGACTATGTCGCTGTAATTGAACTATAGTGCATTAACAGAATCGGGGCTTTGGTCTACGTACTTGGACTTGCACTGGCCGGTTTATCAAACCACTAAACTAAACTGTAAAATCTATTCATTCATTGTGAAATAAAAACAAATTTTAGCTAATCACAATAAACAGGTCCGCTTTTCTGGAAAGTTATTAAGTTTTCCCGTTCATATCGATGTTTAGAATCTCCCATCATCAGACATTATGATCTAGACTCAGGGCCAGTTTTTGAATTGAGAATTTCGCTGAGTAACAACTTAACTATAGTGCTGTCTCGTCAAATTTCTTAGAAAAGAGCGTGACAGAACGTTACGCGCAGAGCCTTGGTACATACCAAGGCTCAATTCCCACTGGCGCAGAGTCAGCGACCCTAGCAGGCGAAGACGCGCGCATTCGCGCGTCTCTGAGCGTTTTCAAATTTTGGCAACAGAAATTCGTACCGTATTGATAGAGACATAGAGATGAATTTAGAACAGTTGAAAAACATGACGCTTCGCTTCGCGACGCGACGCTTCGACTCTGCGCCCGTGGGAATTGAGCCTTAGTGAAAGTCTCAATTCAGAAACCGCCCCATAGCCTGCCTCGTTGGTCTAGCCGTTAAGGCGCTTACCTACCAACACAGGTGGTGGGTTCGATTCCCACAGGGGCTCGCCGTACATTTGTAAAATGTCCTCAGTCTGGGTGTTTGTCCATATTTGTTTCCATGTTCTTGCCTGGTTACTATAGCACAGGGTATCCTAGTTTGGGACCAGGTCAAGTGATTGTGTTGTATGGCAGTTAATCGTCGTCGTCAACCCATTATGTCCCCACTGGGGGCACGGGTCTCTTCCCTGAGAAAGGTATAGGCCATACTCCGCCACGGGGGCCAAGTCCGGATTGGTGGAGGTTTGTAAGACTAGTGGCTGGTCTTACTGTCAGAAGTTTTCAAGCCGCCCTAAGGCCTCTGACTTGGCTTAACGACTGCCATCTATCGACGGCAGCCGGCACCAACTGCTTAACGTGCCTTGCGAAGCACGGAATCGCTCGGAAAAATGCCACTAGCGTTAGTCATAGACGGTGACCAATCCATGGACTGAACGCGCCGTATGTTGCTTAACCTTAGTGATCGTTTAAGATCACTCAGGCAGCCCAGGCTACGAGCGATTCAAGTTAATATTTTTATATTATTATGAAGATTTCGTTACGCCCTGTAAGCATTAGGTAGTACGTATTAGGGAAATTTTGTGACGACTTGTAAGTATTATCCCTTCTAATGGCGGTAGTTAGTATAACAATAGTTAAACAATGGCCGCCTGCCCGCAGCGGGCGAACGCCACGGGAAGGGATACGGCGCTGGATAGGCCACACACTACGCCGGGAGAGATCATGCCTGAATAGACAGGCCCTCACATACACACCCTCGGGCAACCGAAAGAGGGGATGGCCTAGGACAACCTGGAAAGGTCTATAGCTCAAGAGGTCAAGTCGATCGGCACTAGCTGGCCTGAACTGGAAGCTGCCGCGAACGACCGTCAGAAGTGAAAATCTGTGGTTAAGGCTCTATGCTCCCCTAGGAGTTAAAGGAGCGAAGAAGAAGAAGAAGAAGCAAGTATTAGGAGATATAGTCAGTATAATGTTCAATGCTTAACGAATCGCTCATACCCTGGGCTGCCTGAGTGATCTTAAACGATCACTAAGGTTAAATAACATACGGCGCGTTCAGTCCATGGATAGGTCACTGTCTATGACTAACGATAGTGGCATTTTTCCGAGGGGTTCCGAGCTTCGCAAGGCACGTTAAGCAGTTGGTGCCGGCTGCCGCCGATAAATGGCAGTCGTTAAGCCAAGCCAGAGGCTTAGGGCGGCTTGAAAACTTCTGACAGTAAGACCAGTCACTAGTCTTAAAAACCTCCACCAATCCGGATTTGGCCCCCGTGGTGGAGTATGGCCTTTACCTTCCTCAGAGAAGAGACCCGTGCCCCTCGGTGGGGACATAATGGGTTGATGATGATGATGATGATGAATGTTTAATGCATAAATGTTACAGTTTCCCACTTGACGGGTAGATCGATGCAGACATCACATTTTTCGAAACGTACAATTTCAACTACTTAAGTTTCATTTGTCAGCGGCTTTACGGACAAATTTACTCCAACAACTATCACCTGTCCGCCGAATTAACGGCATGTTATAAATTTAAATGACAATCAGCAGTGCTACTTTATTTATCAGCGTTAATTACTGTGATGTGACGGTTTGTACCGTGACCCCGCAACCAGGAAGTGCATCCACAATCGCCACTTCCGCCCGATTATTATTTTAATAGCCGCTACGTGAAACATTTCAGTTGGGACACACTGAGAGAGACTCTCCATTCAAGTTAAGCCTTGCTTTGACAACGCATGCCACCTTTTTAAATACACGTTAATGCTTTTAACATGAATAGAGCTATGAAACTGTCGGGAACTAAAACTGTTGGGTCTGCAATAAAATTGATTCCTCTCGACGACCTTTGTAGTGCACCGGTTAGCGCATCTGCCTACTATGCGAGAGGTTCCGGGTTCGAGTCCCGGCTGGGGGCAAAAACAAAACCCCAGGTCCTGTCTGTTTACATGTTTGTGATGTCGCTGTTTCTGGTTCCCACGACTCAGGGTATCCTGGTGTGGGGTCAGAAGCAATGTATGTGCCTGTATGTAAATGTTTCATTATATCATAAAATACAAGAAGAATAAGAAAATACATGAATACTCATGCATGCATGCGTGGCATAGGTACATTCAACAGTGGACAAATAAATGCCGCAACATTACAGAGCAGATTGATATTAAAAAAATCATAAGTACATACAGTCTGTTAGCTTTTAGAATATATTATTATTATTATTAATACTTTTATTGCACTCACATTTAAAAATTAAAATATAGTGCAATGCGGCGGACTTAATGCTATTAGCATACCTCGGCTACTAATAAGTATGACACTTAAATTATATAACTTTTCAAAATAGTGAAGAAAAGTTTTTTACAGAGCAGGAAGTAGTATTACACTCGTGTGCTTTCGGCGAAAACCGGAGCCTACTCTAGAGCCCGAGGTATATTCTAAAACCTAACAGACTGTAAATGAAGCTTCAAACAGTTCAGAAAAAGAAAATCCGTATTTAATGGCTGCTCCTTGTGTGTCATCGGGCCGCTCGCTCAATTTCGCTCATTTCGTGATTATTGTCAGGATAATGACTCGCGCGGCCAACGGCGGCCATTTTAATTCGCTCGGTTAATTAAAATCGTGCGGCTTTTTCGAATCATTGCAAATTGGTTACAATTAATTCCGCCTGAAGATTTTCGCGGTGGGTAGACAAAAGGTTTACCTATGCGTTGTTCCCAAATGCGGGGCCCAAGTTCAATGAACGGAATTGCGGGAAGTCCCAAAAAACCTTAAATAACATAACATAACATTTACATACAGGCACATACATTGCTTCTGGCCCCACCCTAGGATACCCTGTGTCGTGGGAACCAGAAACAGCGACGTCACAAACATGTAAACATCCAAGACCTGGGTTTTTTTTTGTCCCCAGCCGGGATTCGAACCCGCGACCTCTCGCATCGTAGGCAGATGCACTAACCACTGCGCCACAGAGGTCGTCGAAATAATGGTGAAACTCCTTGATTTCAGTGGATTTCAATTGGAACTTATGTACTTTTTTTTACTAGAAGAGGTGTAGAAAGACTATTCAATAAAATTTGTATATAGAGCAGCGAAACGTGGTTTTGCCAGTTAGGGGTATGAAAAATAGATAATAACCTATTCTCAGACCTACAGAATATACATAAAAAATTTCATCGATATCAGTAAAGCCATTTCGGAGGAGTATGCGCACTAACACGGCGAGCATACGGTTTCTGTACCAAAATCACCCAGGTTTCTGTATTAAAACTTCACTGTGAATAGCTGTCGTTTGGTTTTGAGGGTTCTGTATCTCAAAAGGAAAAAACAAAACCCTTATAAGATCACTTTGATGTCCGTCCGTCCGTCCGTACGTCTGTTCGTCTGTCTGTCAAGAATCTTTATTTCAAGACATATGAAGGTATCAAATTGAAATAAAAACTATAATATATTTTGACTACAGTCTCTGTGAAAAAATCAAATTCTGCGTATACGTAAAAAGAAGATAAGGCCGTTTATGCCACAAAATTGCTCGTAGCCTGGGCTGCCTGAGTTATCTTAACCAATCACTAAGGTTAAGCAACATACGGCGCGTTCAGTCCATGGATGGGTCACCGTCTATGACTAACGCTAGTGGCATTTTTTCCGAGCGATTCCGTGTTTCGCAAGGCACGTTAAGCAGTTGGTGCCGGCTGCCGCCGATAGATGGCAATCGTTAAGCCAAGTCAGAGGCCTTAGGGCGGCGGCTTGAAAACTTCTGACAGTAAGACCAGCCACTAGTCTTACAAGCTTCCACCAATCCGGACTTGGCCCCCGTGGTGGAGTACGGCCTATACCTTCCTCAGGGAAGAGACCCGTGCCCCTTGGTGGGGACATAATGGGTTGTTGATGATTGATGATGATGCCACAAAAAAGTATATTTCGATACTGAGTGAGCAGAGGAAAGCATGTGCATGTGCAACCCTCGCTCTGTTGGACAGTGGTGGAAGAAGAAGAAGAAGTAGATTAGTACATAGAACTCTTCATGGTTTATTATTCACTGTTGTTTATTCACACACAGGTTGTATGTTGGGCGAGTGGTTCGAGCCGACACTGGCGGGCGGTAGCGGTGTGCTGGAAAATACTAAGTCGCAGTGATGCACAGTGCTTAGCCCGGGGAGATATTCAAGGGAATAAATAAAATAAATTATACGGAACTTTCTGTTAACTTACAATTTATGTATGTTTTCCTAGTCGTCTATCGAGTAATACCAGAAATGCAGGGAAAAATCTTAAAATTACATATATGTGATAAAATCATAAAAAAATCTTTCAATTTTTTAAGTAAAACTTTCGTATTTTTTAAGTAAACTTTATAAACTGTTTTCCGGATACACTTACTTGAATTTTCGTCGGAAGAATCCGACCAGGTTTGGCTCTGATTCGCAGAGCTTCATGATGGTGAGCAGAGACGGTTGCTAGTCTCTGACCTGGTCGAACTCTTCCGAGAAAAAGTGAAGTAAGTGTATCTGGAAATCGGATCTTTCAAGTTCAGGAAAAGCTCGGAAAAACCTGTGAGACACGATTCCTGAACTATTTATATAACTATACTATTGTACAAGAAACAGGAAACTAGAGCGTGACGCTATGGCGTCTTTTGGTTTGAGAGAACAAGTTCCAGATTTGGTTGCTAAGCCAACAAAAACTATTGAGTCGCTCTATTGACATTGACGCACTTGGCTCTTCAATTTCTCTGCGCACACCTAATTATTAATTTTGAAGTTTTTTCTGTTGTTTTGTAAATTTTCTGTTTTTCGTCTTTTTTATCTTTAATTTCACCCAAATGTATAAATGTGTGTTTTGGTGTGTAAATAAAACCATTATCTATCTTTCTTTTGAGAATATCTGAAGTGAGACAGGTGAAGTCCAACCAAATGGAGCCTCCATATCTGACTACCCTGTGATCACAAGGACCCCGGATAAAAGTTCAGATTTAACTTCTCCTTTCAAAGAAGTCTCTAGTAAATCTGGTCCGATATCAAAGCGAAATTTTGCGCTTATCTGCGCAGCGATCGTGTTGCGCGAGTTACGAAATCATATCTAGAAATTGTGCTCTCGTAACTGGGTTTTCCCCTGGTGTATGATTGGATTGGTGCTCTGTGGAAGTTTATAAAGAGTTTCCTACCGAACCGATCGGTTTTTCATAGAGAGCATGTGTCGCAGTCACATTCGTACACACAATCATTTTCACATATTTTGTAAAAGGAAACAAAAACGCCAGTTACGGTGGCAGAGTCGCTGGATCCGGGCAGCACAAGACCACGAAACTTGGAGGTTTTAATGATAACATTGAAATGTGATAGACAGCACAATCATCGTATACGCACTCTATGATTTTTTTTCGTTTTTGTATTTTTTTGTATTGGTATTTGTATGTAAAAGTTTCCTATAAAGACAGACTGCAAGTTCGCCGAAAGCAGAAATGCTACGCGTTACACGGCCGTAGCTGCTACGGGCTGTCTACGGCGTAGCAAGTGTAAAGTTTCGTCGTTTTGCTACGAGCTTTAACAGTAACCTGTTAATGCAACGCGCAGTTTTGATTATTTTTTTGCGTTTTAACAGAGGTGGTGGGTTCGATTACCAGTGGAGGCTGCCGTTACTTGATTTATACAAAATAATGCCCTCCTTCTGGGTGTGTTTGTAAGCTAGGATATCCTGTACTATGTTAACCTTGCCTGGTTAACATAGCATAGGGTATCCTAGTTTAAGATCAAGATAAGTGTTAATATTGCGTACGATTTATTAATTCAGTAAGTAATACCAATGACAACAACCAAGAAGAAATCCTTGCAAAAAGTTGTAAGTCATAAGTAGTAACCCCCGGTTCCTAGTCACAACAATCTAACATGACAATTAATTATTAACTAGACGAAAACCCGGCTTCGCTCGGGTAAAATGTAGACGCAAAATAATATTCCACTATGTTTTTTTATATGGTGACGCCTCTGTATTTATCAACCACCAGTAGATATAAATATCTTAATACATTCAGATACATAAGCTCACACCTGTATCCCAGAGGGGTAGGCAGAGACCACGGACTGTCACCTGCCACTATCCTGACAAATCACATTCGCTTCATCGACATCCATTAGTCGTTGCATGTACCCAGTTCGGTTTCGGGTACTTTTCATCTTGCCCTTTGCTAATACATCCCCTATTTGGTCGAAGTATGTCCAACTGGGGCGTCCCTTACCGGCCCTTCCACTCACATTCGCCCGATATATTTGCTTTGTCAGTCTTTCTTCGTTCATCCTCTCCACATCTCCAAACCAACGCAACATTCCTTTTTTCAATTCTAGTCACTCACTACATCCTCTTTCTCTACATCCTCGGTCTCTGATCACACTATTGCGTATTCTGTCATTCAAAGTAAAACCACACATATTTCTTAAGGATCTCATTTGTACTGCACTAATCCTACTTTCATGATTCTTCTGACTTCTGCCATACCCAAATCTCGCTACCATGCTTACATCAGTATTGGAACCAGCACACTATTACGGATAGCCAATCTTGCTCTTTTGGACATGTTCTGGCTACTCACGAAGGAATGCAAGGCGAAAATCGGATACTTATCATAACTTTGTCATGGGTACCTCATCACAAATTACTAACTAAATGAGCTTCCTTCATAAACTTAACAGCATGGAATTTAGTTAACAGCTAGTGAATCTAATGACGTATGAGACGTAGATTCCACTTGGCTAATCAACTAAAAACAGCTCCCTCTCTTTTAGTCCAGTCATTATTGACATTCGAAATCGAAAATTTAATAATAATTCCAAAAGTTTTCAAACTTCGGTCAAGTGAATGGTACATTGGGACGACAATAAATCTCATTTTGCAACCTTGTCCGCTGTCCGGAACATTGTTGAAATTGCAATTAAATTAATTTTTGCTGTATGGTCGTGAAAAAAATTCCAAAAGTTCTGCAAACTTGGGGAAGTTTTCGATATAATATTTCATATCACGTATTAAATTTGCAACCAATCTAAGTGTACGGAACATTTTTTGTTATTGAAAATTAATGTTTTTTTTTATTAAACTGAATGAAAACGTTCCAAAAGTTCTGCAAACTTGACACATATATCGGAAAAATATACCGAACGGTTGTATAAATTTGCAACCTTTTTCGTTGACCGGAACATGTTTATTTATAATTCATTTTAATTCGTGGTCATTTTTTCGAGTAAGGTGGTCTCGGAATAATTACAAAAGTTTTGAAACTTGGTTGCAAACTTCGAAAACATCTATTCTGATGCATTTACAAATTTGCAACCTCATACGCGATCCGGAACTTTATGCAATTTGCAAAAATGTATTTTTTTTATTTTTTCACCTTCAAGAAAATTTCAAAAGTTCTGCAAATCGAGGGGACTGTTTAATTTTGGGATTAATGTCAGTATTTGAATTTGCAACCTCTCACGCAATCCGGAATCTTGTGTGATGTCGGAAATTTAACTTCATGGCATTTTTAATTTCCGAAAAAAATTCAAAAGTTCTGCAAATCGAGGGGACTGTTTAATTTTGGGATTAATGTTAGTATTAAAATTTGCAACCTCTCATCACGCAATCCGGAATCTTGTGTGATGTCGGAAATTTAAATTTATGGCATTTTTCATTTTCGAAAAAATTGCAAGTATTTGCAAATCGAGCCAATGATTGTTTCTTTGAGGTGCATGTCAGTATTAAAATTTGCAACCCCGCATGAGATCCGCAACTTTGTGTTCTTTGCAAAAATCGATTTTTCGCATTTTGTTATCCTTGAAAGAATTTCAAAAGTTTTGCAAATCGAGCGGATGGTCTTATTTTGGAATCGATACCACTATTCAAATTTGCAACTTCGCACGAGACCCGGAACCTTGTGTTATTTGCAAAAATCGACTTTTTTAATTATATTACCGTCGAAAAAGTAAATAGACGTAAAAAGATATCAAATATTCGTAAAAAAGGTAAGTAAATATTAATGGACGACAATGCGTAGGTGAGTAACAGTGTATTTAATCCCCAGATTCGTTTTATTAATAAAAAAATACGTACCGGCAAAATCCTACATCCGGTTTAAATAAGCCCAACGGAATTTATTTTTGGCATAATCACCTGTCATGTAAAAATAGTACTATACCAACATCTGTTAGAAACAAATTGTGTTACAAACAATTTCAATCATTAGCATGTGAATGGTATATTATTGATTTATTTGAAAGACGAATCTACATCAATAGAAAGATGAACTTGGAGGATCCATAATACCTTTAAAAGGTAATGAAAAATTGAATAGTAGAAAAATTTGTTGATGAGACATGCTGAAAAATACTAAAGAAACTACCTGAAATAATTTCTGTATTACGTTTATAATTTCTCGTAAATGTCGACACTGACGATTGTTACATTCAAGCATTCAAGGAAAAACATTTCAAATAGATTGTCCGTAAATAATATCTTTTTTCAATATATTATGAGGTCAGTTAATAAGTGTTAAAACCTTACAAGTTAGCGATAAAACTTTGAATGCATGTTGAATGTAACAATCTGTAATTGAAGATACTGAAAATCTGATTTATTTGAATTTCGTAGAAATACATATCTGAAAAGAAATAATTATGAGCATTTGAATTTTTTTGTGTGGGCCCTCCCACACCATTCCTGGATCACCATAATGTTCTTCCAGTTCCGTGGTACATTTCGATGACATTTCACATTCCACAATTGTATTATCCGGTGCACCATCTTCTGCATCTGATCTTACGTCACTGCTTTCATAATCAAGGAACGTATCCAGCGGTTGACGCGACCATTGGTCGCGTTACCATAGCAACGCAGGTATACGACGTCGCGGCGGCTTCGTATAGCACAAAGTTTAGGCCCTGAATATATAACAGCGATGTGTACGGAAATAATATTTTGCGTGAAAGTGATTAAAAAATATTTCCGTATTCCGGATATGGTTGCAAATTCAAATACTGACATTAATCCCAAAATTAAACAGTCCCCTCGATTTGCAGAACTTTTGAAATTTTCTTGAAGGTGAAAAAATAAAAAAAATACATTTTTGCAAATTGCATAAAGTTCCGGATCGCGTATGAGGTTGCAAATTTGTAAATGCATCAGAATAGATGTTTTCGAAGTTTGCAACCAAGTTTCAAAACTGTTGTAATTATTCCGAGACCACCTTACTCGAAAAAATGACCACGAATTAAAAAGAATTATAAATAAACATGTTCCGGTCAACGAAAAAGGTTGCAAATTTATACAACCGTTCGGTATATTTTTCCGATATATGTGTCAAGTTTGCAGAACTTTTGGAACGTTTTCCTTCAGTTTAATAAAGAAAAACATTAATTGTTAATAACAAAAAATGTTCCGTACACTTAAATTGGTTGCAAATTTGACACGTGATGTAAAATAATATATTTAACACCACTCCAACTTTGCAGAACTTTTGGAATTTTGGTCTCAAGAACTGAGCAAATTATCATTTATTGCATTTTTAACAATGTTCCGGACCGCAGAACAGGTTGCAAAATTTTATAGTTTGTTTTAATACCATTCCCGACCTTACTTCAAAATTTGAAAACTTTTGGAATTATTATGAATTAATTGTCTTGACTGACTGGACTATTTGGCTTTACAGCTTTTAGTTTAGTATTGACCACATGTTTTTCTTCATCATTTTAATTTTTGGTATTTTTCTTATCTAGTGGCTTTTTCATTTCAATAAGTTTATTGGTACCTAACTAAGCAAAACAATAAAGATCAATTTATGACTTTGATTTCCTTTTTCAATTATTTTTCAGACCCTTCCAAAACTCAATGTCAAATTATTGTCTTCCCTCCCGCCATCAGAAGAAGGACCTTCTTCTGAGCTCCCGCCAATGAAAAACACCACAGATTACTTACTACACCTTCTCAGTTGGCACAGATTATAATAACCTTTTTGGATGCCACGGTATTCCACACACCATGGAGTTAACAAATTAGATCAAAGGGCCGGTTTAGATTATCTTAGTGTTTAGGAGAGTGCTTTACTTTACACTCTGTTGCAACACTATGCTGAATCGGGCCCATTTTGGGGGCTCAACCTTTAACGACCTCTGTGGCGTAGTGGTTAGCGCATCTGACTACCACGCGAGAGGTCCCGGGTTCGAATCCCGGCTCGGGACAAAAAAAAAAACCCAGGTCTTGGATGTTTACATGTTTGTGACGTCACTGTTTCTGGTTCCCACGACACAGGGTATCCTAGTGGGGGGCCAGAAGCAATGTATGTGCCTGTATGTAAATGTAAATATGTAAATGTAAATAATTATTTTCATGTTGTACAGTTTATTTATTTTTACGCTTTTTATGCTTTCTGTGTTATTTTTTTATTATTGTACGCATTCTGTGTGTGTGTTTTTTTGTTTTGTTTTGAGTATCAAATAAATAAATTTTCTTTCTTTCTTTCTTTCTGTCTTTCTTTCTTTCTTTCTTTCTTTCTTTCTTTCTTTCTTAAGGAGAGTGCTTTTGTAGAAACGTGTAAGCGCCACTTGCTTTAGTACGTTTTACGGTATAGTACGGTTCTAGTTGACTTTCAATTAGAATCAAAATAGAATTGGTTTCTATTGTTCTATCCAGTAACACCTGAGCGCGTTACTATCCTCGTTACTTATCTGTGTATAAACTAAAAATTTAGTGAGAACTTTAGGAGAGTGCGCAAGTGACCCGTGACGGGTGCGTGTTGTTTGCAATAACTCGAATTATCAAACTTACTTATGTGTTCCATTAAAACTCATAGTATTTTGAGTAGGATAGCGCATATTTCGCGACGTCGACGAAGTGACCCTCTACTGGAAGAAATATAAACGTTCACTCGAACGTCTAGTAATGTACTAATGCACTTGCCTCTCTAATTGTATTATAGCACTCTCCTAAGCACTAAAATAATGTAAACCGGCCATAACAGTTCACAATGAAAACTTGTGACACTAACACAACAATGATGACATTGACATGTTTACTTAGCAACGCCATTGTTGAATTTAATAATTTTTATATTGATGCTGCTCGATAATACGAATTTTCCGCCCATATGTTGTCGACTCAGATCAACTATTTTTTTACGCTCTTTCATTTGGTGTGCATATCGTTCGAGTCTACCGTAGACCCGAACGAAATTATTAATATAGATAACTATTAATTTATAGTTTACAGCTATCAGTTGCCAAAAGTACATACAAAAAAAAACAACTTACAGCTATTAAGAGTAGATTAACCGTTAGCTTTCGAGAAACCGAGGGTTAATAATGTAAGCGGTAGTGGGCAAAAACTCGTGTTGCTACTAAAAATTCTGTGAATGTAATTTCTGTGTACAATAAATAATATTCTATGTACCTAACTATCTATGAACATGAATAGAGGAAGGTGTGTATTGAAAGCGTGTACGGTCAGCGAGACTTTTCGGTTCACTTGTTCCAATATTCACTCAAGGCGATAAAATCTCTCATATTGTTTATTGTAGAAAAAGCAATGTCGTGCTCACAGTGCCCTCCACTGAATCTGATTCAATTATAAAGGCATTGCGGATTTTTTTTGACTTCCTACGTGAACACTGTTACGTGCTACGGCTTGAATAATGCTTATCATAATCGGCGTCATTATCAGCTTACTATTATAGTCAGTGTTTTATCATTGGAAATAAAAATACCCAAAAGATTTCTATTGTTCTGCGTTTAAAAAAATTAAAAGCAAGCCACTCGCTAGGAGAATCGCTCGTAGCCCCGGCTGCCTGAGTGATCTTAAACGATCACGAATGTTAAGCAACATAGGGCGCGTTCACTGCATGGATGGGTGACCGTCTATGATTAACGCTAGTGGTATTTTTCAGCAGCTTTAAGCAGTTGGTGCCGGCTGCCGTCGACAGATGGCAGTCGTTAAGCCAAGTCAGCGGCCTTAGGGCTGCTTGAAAACTTCTGACAGAGACCAGCCATTAGTCTTACAAGCCTCCACAAATCCGGACTTGGCCCCCGTGGTGGACTTGCACCTCTGTGGGGACATAATGGCTTGATGGCAGCGGCTAACATTATTAGTACATTGACGTTTAGCAAACAGAATGTAACTTCTTTACGTTAAAACAAATAATATTGTTTTGATTTGAGTAGATTGTCTGATAAAACCTGTTTTTCGCAATAAAGCTACCAGTTGTACTTTGTACCTGTGCTTGTAAATAACCTAAATGTTGTGGTATTTGCCTGGCTCTTGCAAGTAGAACCACGGAATTGTTTGGGCGCACCGCGATACAAATTGCACGGTTAGTATCCACGTCAATGCACGGCAAACTAATCATCGAACGAGCGTTTAGCTTGCGTGTGGCATATAATGCTCGATTCCCGAAATAACTGGATTGGAGCCTCTACTCTCGTGTTAGACGAGGTTTTCCACTCTCATCTGAATCGTGCTTCGCAAGGCACGCTAAGCAGTTGATGCCAGCTGCCGTCAATAGATGGCAGTCGTTAAGCCACGTCAGAGGCCTTAAGGCGGCTTGAAAACTTCTGACAGTAAGACCAGCCACTAGTCTTACAAGCCTCCACCAATCCGGACTTGGCCCCCGTGGTAGAGTATGGCCTATACGTTCCTAAGGGAAGAGACCCATGCCCCTCGGTGGGGACATAATGGGTTGATGATGAGTACAATTCGCGGCCTTATATAGTAAACATAAACATTTACATACAGGCACATACATTGCTTCTGACCCCTTACTAGAATACCCTGTGTCGTGGGAAACAGAAACAGCGACATCACAAACATGTAAACATCAAAGATCTGGGGAATCCTGACATACTTTCAGATGCTTTTAGGTTGTAGACTACTAGCGTAAAAAATCGCCTGAACGTCAGAGGAACGGGTTTTTTGCACTTTAGGTGCTGTTTATAAAAGTCGCGACTCATTTAAAACCAATCTCTTTACCACCAAATCAAACCAAAAACCTAAAAACCTAAACCAATCTATTATTTTTTTATTTGTGGCCACATCTTTGTAAATGCTTCACCACAGACTATTTTGATCGGCGTTTTTGTGGTGTTTTAAGTAGAGTGCGACAAGTGAGTCCTGGCACAAGCCTTTGGCGGGAAATTTAAAAATCTTTTATATAGTTGATAACCCTGCATATAGTCTGAATTTGGTCTGAATAAATCATCTTGATACTTTTGCTTAACTTGATTATTTGTTTAATTAGTTTGGAGTCTCCAATGAATTTTGTCCAAACATAAATATAAGCAAAACGAAAACATTAACTACATCAAAACCAACATTTCCACTCCACCAAAAACAGGGATAATGAAGATGCACCACATAAACTTATAAACATTTATTAATGCTGAACCATAATCAAAATCTGATTCATATCTTTTTTCTCAACATCTTTGAGTTCTTTGACTAAGTCTTCGATCTGACGTTTAACATTTTCGTCATCCGACAGACCTTACAACAATAAATAATTTATGTTTGCTTTAAAACCTTATTACTCGTATGTACATACTAAAACATAGGTAAAATTATGTTGAATAGAAACAAAAGTTTTTTTCTTGTTTAAATCTAGGACGAGTATCAAACTGTTTGGGCTGTACTACTTGCAGCTGAAATATCTAAGTTTGACAGTCAGAGTGTGGCCATATGAAGAATTCGAAATAAATCGCGTCCCAGAACTCGCTTGTCAGACTCTAATCGAATTTTTAATAACAAAAAGATCCTACTAAAAAGCACTACCGTAAAGCCAATTTAATAGGTCACATTTGACACTTCAATAAAATTCATCAACGTAACCTTGTAACGCAGGGCACACAATATTATTTATTTTTTCAAAGTTAGAACTACACAATTGCTTCACTTTTTTCAGTTAATAATACATATTTATTGTAATAATGTCAAAAGAAGGCATTATTATAATTTACTTTGACTAACAAACCATTTTAAACTTAATAAAAAATGTTTGTAATAAAAAACTGAACTTCATCACAAGGTTATGTCGGTCAACCCTTTTTGTTTTTAAAAACTAGGGATGTTACCGTAAAAATCAAAGGAATCATCAGTCAAAAAGTTGAATAGAATGCAATGAGTACCTGTAAAGGAATGTATAGCCATACATGATATCACATTGTGATTATTTTATTAGTAGATTGCACAACTAGTACGCATCATATAAAGACGAACTTTTAAAGCATGAGAAGTAAAAATCATTATTATATTATTCTTTTAATAATCTTAAAAATACAAAAATAATTTAATTAAAACCAAATCCGTTTCATAATATTTAATTTTTTTTAATCTTGTTTTTCTGCTAATAGCAGAATAGGCAAAGGACTTTCGTCCGTGCAGTCAGGTCTTACGTTTTTCCTTTTTCTGTATCCGAAGACAACTTGTTAATACAGGTAATCCTTTGTAGAAGGCCAAAGCCAAATCTTTGTTGTGTTTTATAAATAACAACATAACATAACATTTACAGGCACATACCATTGCTTCTGGCCCTACACTAGGAATATCTTTTTCGTGTTAAGGCCGAGGCCAAATCTTTGTAAAAAATTTTTAGACGTATTTTTCTAGTTTAGGCCGAGGCTCGTTTCATTATATTATTACACTTTTAGGCAAAAAAAAACTCGTACGATGTTTTTGGCAAAGTCGTCGAGAAGACAAAGAAAACAATTTTCGATGATTTTGAACGAGATGTGAGAATAGACAACATTATCGAAGAAGAATTAATTATATCTCTGAGAGCGGACAGCAGTGATGATGATGACAACACTCGTTAGAATTCAATTAGTTCTAGTGAATAAAGGCATTTTTTCTTGGTTGAATTATTTACGTGTCTTATTTTGTTTTATAAATTTGGGTTACACAATAATGGGACAGAGTTTTGATTAATAATTGTTTATTTGATTTGATTTTCAATGGAACTCAATTAAAATTACAGTACCTGTACATACTTTTTCACAATAACTGCATTCGATTCACAAAATATGTTTGAAGTCCGTATCGATTCATTCGATTTAATCGATATTTTTTAGCAGGCTACCTCACTATGAAGCTAAGACTAACACATCGCACCTTGTCTAGAAAACTGTCATATCACAAAAAACATAGTTTTGTATTATATTATAATATTACATTGTGGTAAATATAATATTTACTACAATGGGAAAAAATATAAGACCGAAATCACTTAATTTGCGTTTTTCTCAAAACTATGTTTTTTTGTGATATGACAGTTTTCTAGAGGAGGTGCGTGCGACATGTCAAATGTGGCCTATTAAATTGGCTTTACTTTAGGCCTAAGTCGGTCTTGAGACAAATCTTAACAAAACTATGATTTATAAAGTCAAATCGACGACCTCTATGGCGCAGCGGTTAGCGCCTCTGACTACCATGCGAGAGGTCCCGGGTTCGAATCCCGGCTGGAGACAAAAAAAGCCAGGTCTTGGATGTTTACATGTAACGTCGTTGTTTCTGGTTCAGACGACACAGGGTATCCTAGTGTGGGGCCAGAAGCAATGTATGTGCCTGTATGTAAATGTTATTGTTATTATTATAAATCTCCACGTTTTTGGATGTATACATGTTTGTGATGACGCTGTTTCTGGTTCCCACGACACAGGGTATCCTAGTGTGGGGCCAGAAGCAATGTATGCGCCTGTTAATGTTTTAGTTTAAATGATTATTTGATTGTACAAAAACTATATTCTATTCTATATTATATTCGTCACATGTTCACAACTAACGAATCACTCACAGGCTCCAAAGCATCCGGAGTGGAAGCCCGGATTTCCAGCAACTAATTAGGAAAATTCGAGCGTACACCTGCAGTGAGGCGGTTAAACGGAAACGCTAATTAACTCATTGTTATTCCCTTATAACCGAAATTGTTACAGCCCCAGAGAACTCCGGCGCAATTAAAACGACCGCCCGTGTTTAAGCTATGAACGGTTTGAAAGATCAATGTTTTTTTTCGAGTTATTGGTGCTTGTCCATTCTCTTTTGAAGACTCCCTTGTGTCTATTTGATTTGAATTTTCGGTAATTACTGGTACATAGCTCGGTGGTCCATGAAAGCGACTTTCTCGAATGACGTACCTAGCGTCTGAGTACCTACCATGCTGGGGGTGGTAGGGCCGACTCCTACCGACTGCTACTCCTATAGCATCTTTCCACGTTTGTAGTGTCCTTGTCTAGTAAAAATAGCCTAGGTTATCTTAATTTGGAACCAGTGCAAGTAATTGTGTTGCATGGAAGTTATAATTATTATTATGTTGATTTGAGTCGCACGTTTGAACGCGGTACAACACTTTCGAATTTGGTCGGTTTTAGAGTAAGGCTGACGCTCGGCGCTGACAGACTAATATACACTACGTCCTAAGGAGCATTTTATAAAAACAGCGCTGACCTGCCATTTATTTTGTCTATCAGCGCTGACGGTCAGCGCGTGGTCAGCGTGACTCTAAAACCAGCCTTTCCAATAAGTTCAAGTTCCAATCAATCCAATCAACCAATCCGGACTAGGCGCCCGTGGCGGAGTATGGCCTAAACCTTCCTCAGGGAAGAGACCCGTGCCCCTCGGTGGGGCCATAATGGGTTGATGATGATGACAAGTTCCAACATTTTAGCGCCATGTTGGTGCTACGTTGGCGGTACTACGGTGCCAGTAGCGCAGCGATGGTCGTTGTTTCTAGCCGACGATTTAAACGATTTCAACCGGTTTCCAATGGATTGATCCGAGCGAATCAAATGTGCGGCTCTCCCGCGAACGCGACGCGACGTGATGTTGAACTATACTTAGTTCCACGACTCGAACTCCTAGGGAACCAGATACTCGCATTTCAGTTTCACTTGTGAAACAATGAAATGACGACCTCTGTGGCGCAGCGGTTAGCACATCTGACTACCATGCGAGAGGTCTCGGGTTCGAATCCCGGCTGAGGACAAAAAAAAACCCAGGTCTTGGATGTTTACATGTTTGTGACGTCGCTGTTTCTGGTTCCCACGACACAGGGTATCCTAATGTGGGGCCAGAAGCAATGTATGTGCCTGTATGTAAATGTTAAATGTATATGTTACTTATATCTAGCTGTCTAGTTGCGCCTCAACGTGCGAAGCGAAGCGAATTAAAGAATAAATATTTTCTTAATATTTCATTTCTTCCTATTACCGTTGAGCAGACAGATTAGACGAACGGACAGACGGACGGACAGACAGACGGAAAGTGGAGTCTTAGTAATAGGGTCTCTTACCCTTTGGGTACGGAGCCCTTCGAACGAGATTTCATTAATAAAATAAAGTCTAGGAAATAAGTTCTGTGGCTTGGTTGGTGCTAATAGGGCCAATGTCCGTAATCTCCATCCTCACTGCAGCCATTTTGAATCTAACAACTTTTACTATACCGGCACAAAGCCATACACCCTTCATTGGCCTCTTTACATCTCATCTTTGAAAATATTGTCTTTACACTGACACCGTTTTAGCAAATAAAAATATCAATACTTTGGCATCAAATGCTGATTTTGGGCAAAATCTGACTTTGGCCCTTTTATCACCAGACCACTGAGTTAATCCAACACATTGATGCTTGCTTTTTACAGAGAGATATATCTGTTCTAATATATAAAATCTTTTAAAGAAACGGCTTAACCGATTGTGATGAAATTTTATATGTATATTCGCTAGGTCTGAAAATAGGTTGTTATCTATTTTTTATACCCTTTAATGATAAGGGTGGGCCACTAGAAACATTTTATCTGGAAAAACGACGTTTGCCGGGTCAGCTAGTTTAATACAAATTTTTGTTTGGCACCCGCGTTTTAAATCTTATTACTGTTTATTTAGAACTCTCGGTAAATATTTTCCAAGGCAAAGCCTTAAATGACAGTGCTAAAGCTCACTAGACAATGACTCCGTGATTCCTGTCAGAATTCACCATAGACGGATGTCCCAAGATTCGATACAGAAGTAAGCCTTTAAAACTGGTTGTACAAGCAAAGCAACTTACTTTAAAAATTACGAAGAACTTTACGACAGACATAATATAACAGATCAATCGGGCTGATCGGGCCGTTGGCGATGATATACAAATATGATATTTTCACCGAGTTCATTGTCATCAACCCATTATGTCCCCATCGAGAGGCGTCTCTTCCCTGAGGAAGGTATACGCTATACACCACCAAGGGGGCCAAGTTCAAGCTCAAGCTAAGGCCAAGGCCAAGTTAACATGTCTTGCGAAGCACGGAACCGCTCGGAAAAATGCCACTAGTGTTAGTCATAGACCCATCCATGCACTGAACGCGCCCTATGTTGCTTAACCTTCGTGATCGTTTAAGATCACTCAGGCAGCCGGGCTACGAGCGATTTATAGGCGTAGGCTACTTACAAATATTTAACCTGAAAGCTAAAAAACTTGTTATGTCTGTTAGCACCTTTATCTCCTCAAGCCCCGAGGACCCGGGCGAGTCCGATGTTAACTATTGCGCATTCCGTTAGGCCCCGTAGACCGGCCGGCGGGTCGGCCTTGCAAGGCAGTTTGAAGCGAATTTTGAAGATGATATCTACCACATTTATTACATACGAAAACTGTGATGAATTTCAAATATTACTCTGTTAATAAATATCTTAGTTGTGAAAGAAAAAAGTGTTCTAGGTCTGACGGGTTAAGGTGGTCTTCTGCAGTTCCCCTTGTTGACAGAGGCCAACTCATTTAATAACCAGCAGAGAGTTAACGCCACGACAGCATCTAACGAGATCAAGGTATTTGTATAGGACGCTTAAATTAACGCTAATCCCATAACGTCGTTATTCCAGTTAATATAAATTAAATTTCGCGGCATGTTTGCGTGCGAAACAACGTCTGCGAATCGCTGCTAAGTCGGACGTGATCTGTTATATTGCGAAGTAGGCGGCTGTTATTAAAGTCGTGTTAAAATTGTAATTATTAAAATAAATGCCACCAAAGATGGTACGCTTTTGCCATTCGTGAAAGATATGGGTTGTCTAAAATGCGATGTTTCCGTTTTGCATAAGAGCATTGTTTGTTTTCAATAAATGGGTTTTCTTCTATGTATGACAAAGACTACGATATTGGTAGGGCATGTAAAGTACAAATTATATTGTAATGACTTAACGCAGGATATTTCCATAAATATTTAAAATCGGAGATAAAAGTTTTTTTAACGAAAGCTTAGTAAAACAGACACTGATGTTTCTTTAGTTTGGCGAAAAAGCTAAATAGGAACATAGCTTTATTCTTTTAAAAATAGAATTAAGCTTTGAATTTTTTTATTAAAAAAATTATTTTTATTATTTTATTAAAGGTTTCTCTTATTCAAAATTTAAGTCAATCAATCAATGTATGTTTTACAATATATACATTTATGTGTTTAAATTTGATGAAAATATGAAAAGGAAGAGAAATTCACAAAAAAAAGAAAAGGGCATCACCTTTGTACCATTGCATGTTTGAAATTTACGAAGCAAGATTATGCATGCATGTGTACATATACAGTGTGGCCCTGGATAAAGTGCAATCCCGAAAGGGGATGAAACTAGACCATGAATCATTGACTAGAAAAATATAAAAAAAAAATTAAAAAAAATTATTGTAGGATTTATTGGTATTTTAAGATTTTCATGTTTCATTAAGGACTCTATGTACAAAAGTATTGATTTCTTCCAAAATAATGGGTCTATTTCTTTGAAATAAAAAAAAACAGTATGACTAATACCTGGCGATGACCATGAAATAATAAATAGTCCGCAAAAAAGTAACTATCTTGGGTAAAAAAATGTATTTTTATGAAAAAAATGATTTTTTTAGACGTTTATTTTAAAAAACTTCAAATTACTAAAAAAATGTGCCCTATAACTATGTAATTTTATAGCTTACTTTTATTCTTTACCATTTTAGCTTCCAAAAAAAAAAAAAAAACAATGTTCTAACTAAAAAAATGGCTAGGTAGGAGTTATTTACATTTTAGTAGGTAATAAAAGTCAGACTTTAATCACAATAACTTTATTAATAAAATTATCCGTAATTTACAATTTTGCATTTTTATTTAATGCATTAAGTGTTCAAAATGGCCTCCTCGATTTTGCAAGCACATTACTGCACGAATATTAATTTGCTTAGTGGCTCTGCGAATCATTCCTGGATCATTTTTAATGTCATTTGCGCACTGAATTATTCGGTCGTGCAACTGTGCCTCGGTATTTATTGGCGTGCTGTATACTCTTTGCTTCATGACACCCCATAAAAAATAATCTAGGGGTGTCAGATCAGGTGAACGCGCTGGCCAGCCTACTGGCCCTCCTCGGCCAATCCACCGGTTCGGGTAATTTTCGTTCAAAAATCGCCGCACCTCCCGCCCATAATGTGCAGGACATCCATCCATTTGGAGATACATACGCCCACGCCGTCTCGTAGCCAGGGGAACATCTTCCATCAACATGGGTAAATTTTGTAGTAATTCTAAAAAACGTTCAGCATTTAGGGTTCTGGGTAAAATGACTGGACCAATTAAAATGTCGTCGATTAAGACTGCCCATACGTTTATTGAAAATTTTACTTGAAAAGTAGATGCCCGCTTCAATCGTGGATTTTCGTGAGACCACTGGTGCAAATTTCTGCAGTTTGTAATGCCGTCTCGGGTAAATGTCGCTTCGTCCATCCAAAAAATGCGTTTGGGAAAATTTGGGTCAGCTCTAATTTTTCTTAGAATCCACGTCGACATTACGCATCTTGGACGATTATCTACATTTTCGTGTAAATGTTGTACTCGTTGGTAATGGAAAGGATGCAATCCCTCCTTTTTCAAAATTCGCCAGACAGACGTCTTCGATATGCCATGACGCAACGCTAATCGTCTTATGCTTGTTGTAGGGTCAGCAAACAGATCGTTTAAAATGGCCTCTTCTATCGCATTGTCAATAACGACAGCTGGTTGCTCACGGCGATCTCGTGCCAAACCAAGTCCAATGTTGGAGAGCCTTCTATGAATCTCTTGAAAATTTCGAGCTGAGGGTATGAGTCTGCCCGGGAAAGCATTTATGTATGCAGTCCGAGCGACTGTTGTGCGACCATGTGACATGCCATAATAATAATGCATGTCGGCTATTTCTCGAGGTGAGAACTCTGTCAATCGCGGCATTTCGTCAACACTTAACAGCAGAACAGGAACAGTCCAAACGTAACGAACAGTAGAAAACGTAACAGTCAACAATGTAACAAAAACTTAATAACAAATCAACGAGAACACAATGCGAGAACGAGAACAGTAGTAGCAGCGGCGAGAATATCGGAGCGACTGTGTAAGTCTTGTTTCGAACCCCCTGCCTCCCCTCCCCTCGCCTTCCCTCTACCTGAGTGTAGAACAAAAGGACTGCGACTGCCGAAGGGCACAGAGTAGGACGGAAACAATGGAAAAAACGGTCTCTACCTGCACGGTAACACGATTAGGCTCCACTTTAAAAGTTCGTAGATAGCGTGTTTTTTTAGTTAGAACATTGCTTTTTTTTTATTTGGAAGCTAAAATGGTAAAGAATAAAAGTAAGCTATAAAATTACATAGTTATAGGGCACATTTTTTTAGTAATTTGAAGTTTTTTAAAATAAACGTCTAAAAAAAATCATTTTTTTTCATAAAAATACATTTTTTTACCCAAGATAGTTACTTTTTTGCGGACTATTTATTATTTCATGGTCATCGCCAGGTATTAGGCATACTGTTTTTTTTTATTTCAAAGAAATAGACCCATTATTTTGGAAGAAATCAATACTTTTGTACATAGAGTCCTTAATGAAACATGAAAATCTTAAAATACCAATAAATCCTACAATAATTTTTTTTAATTTTTTTTTATATTTTTCTAGTCAATGATTCATGGTCTAGTTTCATCCCCTTTCGGGATTGCACTTTATCCAGGGCCACACTGTATAAGTGTGTATAAAGAGGAAACGGAACGAGTTACGCTTAATGCGATGACGCCCTAAGCCGAGCAGTGAGCAACCCACCTTAACAACACAAACTCGCTAACAAATAACTCTGCATTCTTTCCTCTCTACGCTGCAAAGGGTGAGGAATTCAAAATGAACATTTCAAAGAAACTTTGTGTTGTAATGATGTACAGTGCTAAAGTGTTTTTGCTCAGTACCGCGCAGCCTTTGTTTATCGACCCAGCAACAGAGACTCGGCTAAAGTAGTTTGCTTCCGGAGAGGTACTGTCAGTCAACTAATGCTGAGTGCTTAGTCGCGTGCAAGGTCTTCGTTTCACACTCTCCCGTATGTTTTGGTACAGTCACGACCAATAATAACATATATACACTGTCCCATTTTCTAAAAGTCTTAACTTAAGACAATCTAGAAAGAAGTGTACGACAATTTATCCTAAATTATGTAACCAATGATTAGATAATTTAGGATAAATTGTCGTAAACATGTGCAGTACAAAACAAAATGTGTACGTCGTAAAAAATGTGAAAGTGTACATATATTATTGCTCGTGACTGTACAATCGACAGTATAAACTTTTATACTGGGTGTTGATTTGTACAGTTTAATCCGACTCAGGGGTGGTTATTTACATGATACTGAAGCAAAAAGAAATTAAAAAATTAACATTTGAATTTGGCTTTGGCTTTGTATAGAAGTCGATAACATAACATTTACATACAGGCACATACATTGCTTCTGGTCCCACATTAGGATACCCTGTGTCGTGGGTCCCAGAAACAGCGACGTCACAAACACTTAAGCATCCAAGACCTGGGTTTCTTTTATTTTGTCTCCAGCCGGGATTCGAATCCGGGACCTCTCGCATGGTAGGCAGATGCGCTAACTACTGCGCCACCGAGGTCGTTAATGGGTATGAAAAAAAGTTCAAGTAGTGAATAAAACACAACAAATTCGGTATCGATCAAGAAGATGTTTTGTTGCCACCTACCCTAACATTTTGAATTATTGGTTTTGGCTTTGTATTGAAATCGATGATCGGTCTAATCAGTATATTTGCGTTTATTATATTATGCATTATGTGAATCGCTCGTAGCCCCGGCTGCCTGAGTGATCATAAACGATTACGAAGGTTAAACATTGGGCGCGTTCAGTCCATGGGTGACATGGATGTTCAGTACATGGATGGGTGACTGTCTATGACTAACGTTAGTGGCATTTTTCCGGGAGATTCCGTGCTTTGCAAGGCACGTTAAGCAGTTGGTGCCGGCTGCCGTCGATAGATGGCAGTCGTTAAGCCAAGTCAGAGGCCTTAATAAGGCGGCTTAAAAACTTCTGACAGTAAGACCAGCCACCAGTCTTACAAGCCTCCATTAAACCGGGCTTGTAAGTGTGATGTACGATGTTAAATATAACAAACAATTTTTTAATTAAATCGGAGATTTTATAGGCTATTTATTTAGATTATTAATTTATTGGTAATAAAATTACTAGTTGAATTTCTTAGATTGAATGAATCGAAATGACAAGCATTCCAGCGTATGAGGCAGTGAAAATGATTTTCGAAACAGCGTCTTTCACGACTACGTCATTCGAGTCTATAAGCTTTCGAACCTATGAGGCAGTGGGAAAAAAATTCGCAACAGCGTTTGTCGAAACAACGGCTTTCGAGACTACGTAGCGGACCCATTACCTACATCTTCTTCAGAAATTTTCAAACGAAAAGTTGAAATTTTTTTTTTTCTTGATAGGTACATTGATTATACAATCTGCGTGTTTTGACACTTCCACAGACTTAAAAGAATGAACGACTCTTATAGTCCGTTTTTTAATTCAATGCAAAAAAAATGATGCGGTGTTACCGTTATAAAATATACAGGTTTACTCGGTAGATTTTTTTTTTACCGTGAATAGAAGACTTGTGTCATCAAACTCCTTATCACATCAAAGACATTAAAGTTTAAAAAACACCTACGTAGCACAAGCAATTTTTACTTGGAAGTAAAATGGGGTAATTTGGTTTATGCGTACTAGCAACATTCAGACATTGGATTGTATTGAGATGTCTACGTGACTGTTTTATTTTTTTGCATTGAACTAAAAAACAGACTGTAGAACGCGACGTTGCCAAATTGACAGGTCGTAAAAGAGCACCTATAGTTAAAGTAGGATTGTTGTACTTTTATTAATAAGGAAAAGTTAGAGCGCACTATAATATGTCTAATAGAGGACTTTAGCTACAGTACGCTACAAGCACACTATAGATCGTTTTTATTAATAAGGCTGTAAGATTTTATGTTTCCTCATCTTCCGTCACTTCGAATCTCAATCGATTCTACATAATTACGCCGGTATGAAATAAAATTCGAATATAACCGAAAGAAAAACAACGAAACCGCTCTTTAAAAGCGTAAAGCATGTTATAAAATGGCTGAAATGAAAGAACATTTCTATCCAAGGCCCTTGGTACACAGCCAACAATAGTATCATATTGCGGAGAGAAGCTTAGTTTTCTCCGAAGGCCGCATAAAGCCCGGGAGAAAAAGTGTGGAAGACGAAGATATTATAATTGCATGGAAATTAGAATAATATATAGCTACGAGTATATAGCCACTTATGCAACGGATTAAATAAGTGAATTTCCGATGTTTGACTTTGAAAGCATCAACAATAAAATATGTAGTTCTGGTGGTTCGAGAGTGATAATTTAATTAAGACTATAATTAGAGAATCGCTCGTAGCCCCGGCCTGAGTGGTCTTAAACGATCACGAAGGTTAAGCAATGTAGGGCCCATTTAGTGCATGGATGGGTGACCATCTATGACTAACGCTAGTGGCATTTTTCCGGTTCCGTGCTTCGCAAGGCACTTTAAGCAGTTGGCGCCGGCTGCCGTGTCGTTAAGCCAAGTCAGAGGCCTTAGGGCGGCTTGAAAACATCTGACAGTAAGACCAGCCACTAGTCTTACAAGCCTCCACCAATCTGGACTTGGCCCCCGTGATGGAGTATGGCCTATACCTTCCTTAGGGAAGAGACCCTTGCCCCAAGGTGGGGACATAATAGGTTGACATGATGGTTATTAGTTGATATCAAATTATTGTATGAATGTCATCCGAAAAAAGTGCACGTGTAAAGATTCGAGGCAATTAAGTAGATAAAGATCGTTATTAATATTTCGAAATTGGATTCCTAGGCGTGGGACAAGACAAGAGAACAAGACCCGACGTGTTGTATAGAGTTCGCATCCACGCCCCGATTTTGGTCGTGCCCAGAGTTAAAAATACATACACGCAAAACAAATAAAATTAAGCTTGTTAAAAATATTACCAACGATAGCCGCATTAAATATCGCGTAATTTAAGTACTCGACTTTGACAAATGGAGACAATATTTAGGGCGACCGCTACTGCACTTTTATGTGTTGCGACAGCGGCAGAGGGTGTAATCTGGACAGTTTTTACGAGCCTTTTAACTAATGCCTAGTCGGATGCAGGTATAAATTAAGTGCACAATAGTTGCCTCTGATTTACATAAAGCGCGGGGCTTTGTCCCGAAATTGCTGTCAAATTAATTTAATAATAACGTGTACGGTGGATTTATTTTAAGCCACCGCGAACAATACGCTCGCGCGATTAAAACAGGGACCAGAGAGTTTGTTTTTGAGAGGTAATAGTTTGAAAATGGTTAGTTTTTGAAGCCAACCTTTGACAAAATTGAGGCCAAAGTTGGCGTTGGTTACTCAGCGCTTCAATGGAATTATTTTGTCAATCTGTTTGTATGGAGATTAATAGGCTATCTCAGTTGGAGGAATTTAAGGTTTTTGTTGGGTAATACAGTAAATTTTGCATACACTTACCTGTGATAGGTTCTTATTTGTGGGATTCTACTAGCAAATATTTTAATACGGAATTAAGCATTTCGAACGGGCAGCTAGAGGCAAGGGTTTTCCACTTACCATGATCCTGTCTGACAAACCTAATAAACATTAATTTGATTAGTATTTGAACGCAAACCATTTTTGGGTGAGTTTTATATTAATCCTCGCATTTGGTCGACATGCGATTCGGTAATTTTCAACTCGTATAGTATTTACAGATCTATGGTTTGTTTCTGGTCGGTTTTAATTAAAGTACACAGTCAGCACGCCCGCTAACCGGACCGCTGTAACGCAAATTCGAAAAACGATATGTGCGGTTTAATATTATTACCACGCAACTCGAGCGAGTCCGCGCTGCGGAAATCCCCCTTCTATTCTACGACCAGATTTTTCCTCAAAATAACCGGCTGTACCATTACCTCGTTCCAACCGGAATTACGAACTAAAACAACCAAGATCGCGATAGTTTAATTAAAGCTCTGTTACACGGGTATAATTAAAACCGGCAGGGAGGGAAACAGCAAACTTATAACAAAGAAAAATTGCAAAATCAGTTTACCCCTGAAGTGTCCTGGGATGTTATTAGTAGAGAGAATGGAGACGGGACTTAATGAAGCCGTAGAGAGTCCCGGGGAGCGAAGACGCTCCTTCAATTAACAACTCTACCTCCATTATCCTGCAAAACGCGCGTTACCGGCTATAACTGGCTAGAACCGGATCTAACCGGCATAATCTGGACAAATGAGACGCGAAAGATGATGAAAGATGCTAATTGGGGAATAGAATTAAGTGGGGTGTCGACTTACGCGGGTATTAAATGTAAAATCATAATTTTGCACTTACTTTGTGCTTGCTTTCGATTCTCTTCTTTATTTGCAGAGCAGAACCTCTAAGTGTACCATGAAATATTGCTTATTTTAATTATATCTTCGGCCGACCGCTGCCCACTGCTAGATAAATATAGTATACCTTTTCCCCATCACGCTATCCATTGAGCTCTATGGGCATTGCATCCGCGATCCCCCTGCCGACCATACCTTCGTCGTCCGGCTTTTGGTCTACCCAATCATGTAGGTAACTGGTATCATATGAAGACATTTTTGTCTTTTTTCGCAACTGGTTACGAACCTACGGTTTCGTACGCGGACGTAAGGTATTAACTACACAATTTTCGTTTTGAAAATTTACTTACTAAATAAAATGAAAAAAGACTCCTCAAACAACTGGCTTACTTAGCACAAACCCGTGTTCGAGCTACGGGAATTGATTTTCAACGCTCTGTCAAGTTTCATACCGCACTCGGTTTAATACTCTGTACACGTTTACGAAGAATAATTTTCTCCATGTAGAAATTTTCATCCCGTTCTCATTTTATCTAAGAGGCTATGATACAGCCTATTCCACAGTTTTAAGTTTATTAATATTGCGCTCCATTCTTCCCCTTCTTGGAAGGCATAACATCAGGGGAATCCTTATGAACGTTCTACAACGTTAGATAGATGTAATTTTATCTGACGTGTAAGTGCACTATTATAAATAAATATAACTGTAATATCGGTACCCGCTACTAAATCAACGCCAACGGATTAGCCTATAGTTAGCCTGTGTACATCCGGATGCGATTGGTGGAGGCTTGTAAGACTAGCGGCTGGTCTTACTGTCAGAAGTTTTCAAACAGGCCTCTAAAGCCTCTAAAGCCTAAGGCCTCTGACCGTTAACGACTGCCGTCTATCGACGTCAGCCGGCACCAATTGCTTAACGTGCTTTGCGAAGCACGGAACAGCTCGGAAAAATCCCACTAGCGTTAGTCATAGAACGGTAACCCATCCATGCACTTAACGCGCCCTATGTTGCTTAACCTTCGTCATTTAATATCACTCAGGCGGCCGGGGCTACGAGCAATTCACTACTAGCCAGTTAATTCAAAGATCTTGTTCTGCCGCTTCAAATAACGGTGCTGGCGCTGGGGCATTTTTAATTACTTTTTTTTGAGAAATATCTGATTAATTAGAAACTGTTCTCCAATTAAAAGTTGGACCCAACAATTATTTGCTCTGTAACTGAACTTACGGCTGATGTTGCGCCTGGCATTTAAAATGTTTAATTACATTTAAAAAAATTGTACACATTTAAAAATCTCTTAGGCTTTGTTAGATGATAGATTCACGGACATTTTTGCCATTTGTGTATGATTTTTTGTTCTCCTATACTTAGTTTTTTGGTTAACTTACATACGGTCTTATTTATAAAATTAAACTGATTTCAGAATACTACCGCACTAAAACGAAGAAATAATTTAAACGAATAGATAAGAATTCATTCATTCAAAATCAGGCAAATTTTGCAGCATTTTTCTCAAATAAAAACAAAGTATCTTCATGGATCGGTGACCGCTAACGCTAGTGGCATTTTTCTAATCGATTCTGTGCTTCGCAAGGTACGTTAAGCAGTTGGTGCTCGCTGCCGTCAATAGATGGCAGTCGTTAAGCCAAGTCAGAGGCCTTAATAGGGCGGCTTGAAAACTTCTGACAGTAAGACCAGCCACTAGTCTTACAAGCATCCACCAATCCGGACTTGGCCCCCGTGGTAGAGTATGGCCTATACCTTCCTCAGGGAAGAGACTCGTGCCCCTCGGTGGGAACATAATGGGTTGATGATGATGATGATGATGATCTACAGGATAGCGAAAATATGTCATATACATAATTACGTCACTACATTTGATGTCTAGTAAAGCTTTCTATCACGCTTTTTAAAGCATGTAGTATATTTTTTATAATAACTAAAATTAAAAGCCTTGCAGCCTTATTACGGCAAGTAACAATGTACAACTTTGTAAAGTGATGCTTAAGCCATCTTATCAAGCAATAAAACAACGCTTCCTCCCAGCTTAATTCTCGTAAAATCGACATATACTTAATTTATCCTTGTAAGCTAGACCTTTTAGGACTTTTTGGCGTTATATTATCATAAATCGGCACTAGGACAATTATAATGAGACTAAGGGAGACTAAGTACTTTTTTTTCCTTCCGAAGTAACAAATTGTTTTTTTACTAGAATTGTACTGTCTTTTTCACAAGAACCTATTTGTATTATTTTTTTTACAAGTATTTGTATTTTTTTTACAAGTATTTGTAAAACGTCGGACAAGTGATATTTTTTGGGATACTTTAGTCTGCGGTAGATGGCGCGTATTTGTTTAACGTACAAAAAAAGTTGAATGAAATCAAAAATCAGAAACTTAATTCAATGTAAAGAATGTACATTCTGTTTGTTGAATGGATAAAAAAATATTGTTTAATTATTGTTATAAAAATTACGTTCACTGGCTGACAACTGGCTTAATGAATAGTAACTCTACTGCACACTGTAAAGTAGTGCAATTGGGAATCTTCTTATCCTTATCCTTATCCAACGACGGATTTTACCGTTCCCTACCCAAAAAGTAAGGAATCCTATTACTAAGACTACACTATCCGTCAGTCTGTCTGATTAGTATAAAAAAGTGTTATCGAGATAAGGTAATTTGCCTTTTCCCAGCGCAGCGTAAAGCCATAAGTAAACGAGTAAATCACAAGGACTTAGTTTAAACAGCCCAAGACTCCACAGAGGATGCGCCTCCATAGCTCAGACTAAGGTACTGCAGTGACATTATCCCGCTTTTGAGAGCTTCTTTATTAAGATAAGCTCAGAAACTACAGCGAGTATACGCCTTAATGCAAGCAAGTGTGTCGGCACAAAATTAATTTGAGAGAAGCACCTCTCAGCTAGCGATTGTGCCGAAACTGGGTGGCAATGTATATTTTTACACTGTATGATAACGACGACTGCACGATGTAGTAAATGTATGAAACTAATAAGCAGATACCGGGTAATAATGGATCGTTTCACACTGCACGACAACGGCGACTCAACGACATTATTTTTTCATACAACGTCCGGCCAAGGTCGTGGTAAAAATATGATACTAATAAGCAGATGCCAGGCAACAATGGATCGTTTTACACTGGTGGGTAACGGCGACTGCACGATATTTTTTTCATGCAACGACTGGCCAAGGTCGAAGTAAATGTATGTACGAAACTAATAAGCAGATTCCAGGCAATAACGAATCATTTCACTCTGGACGGTGACGGTGACTGCACGACTTTTTTGCATGCAACGACTGGTGAAGATCGTTGTATATGAAAAACTAAACAAAAAAAGTAATATAAATAAATAAAATAAAAAAAACTTGAAATAAAAGAAAGGAAATTGTAGACCTGATTTTCGAACCAAACTTCATCGGAGAAAGGAAATCCTACCGAATCCGTTTCGCTCGGATACATAGAAAGGATGCGGGATCATAGGGCGGTGAAAACGTCATAGGGACTGCCAAGTTGCCAAAAACCAGTTGGCCGCCAATTATCCGCTTGAAGAATGAAGGCCAAGTTTCTGCGTGATCTCTTGGCGGGCGACTGGCAAGAGACCGCGCATGTCAATTACGTAACTTTCCACTCTATCGGGTTAAGCATTTAGACAACTATTAAGTCTCAAAATATGTATTTGATATTTCGGAGTGAAGAATGAAGGCCAAGTTTCTGCGTGATCTCTTGGCGGGCGACTGGCAAGAGACCGCGCATGTCAATTACGTAACTTTCCACTCTATCGGGTTAAGCATTTAGACAACTATTAAGTCTCAAAATATGTATTTGATATTTCGGAGTATGCTAAATCAGGTAACTCCATACAGTGGAGGACTTTCATAATCGCACCCCTGATATCTTGGTATAGCCCACCGAGCCCATATTCACAAACAAAAGGTTGTAATCAACCTATTGGTTTGCGATATTTGCAGAAAATGCTATTTAGAAGTAAGTACATAATAACATCTCGTAACATCATCATCATGCTCGGAATTTCTCTACGAGACCGAATCAGATAGTATGAGGTCCGTAGACAAACGAAAGTTGTCGACATAGCCCACCGGATGAGTAAGTTGAAGTGGCAATGGGCTGGGCACATAGCACGCAGAACTTCAGGCCGATGGGGCCGAAAAGTTCTTGAATGGAGACCACACATCGGCAAGCGCAGCGTAGGTCGACCAGCCACAAGATGGACAGACGATCTCATCCAAGTGGCAGGAAGACGCTGGATGCAAGCCGCTTCCAACCGGTCTTTTTGGAAATCCATAGAGGAGGCCTATGTCCAGCAGTGGACTTCTTGTGGCTGATTGATGGTGATGATGACGTAATAACACAACTTTTTATCAACTTAATTCCGGGCTCACTTAATCACTTTTCTCCTTCTGGTTGTTATTACTCTGTGGAGGGGGCCAATGCGTCGTTCGCCTCCGGAGGGCCGTTGTCGCTGTGACTTCATTACGTGAAATTACATCGCCCCGGCACATTGCAAGACTCCAGACGCCTTAGAAGGCTTAAGCGAGGTGTGGCGTTTCAATAATTGCATAACAGGTACAGCGCTACTACGATCTCGATAGCAAAAAAAGATCGGCTCAAGGTTTTCCGAATCAGAAACGATGAGGTCCGTAGACAAACGAAAGTCGTCGACATAGCCCTCCGGATGAGCAAGTTGAAGTGGCAGTGGGCGGGGCACATAGCACGCAGAACTGATGGCCGATGGGGCCGAAAAGTGCGAATGGAGACCATACATCGGCGAGCGCAGCGTAGGACGACCTGCCACAAGATGGACAGACGATCTTATCCAAGTGGCAGGAAGACGCTGGATGCAAGCCGTGGAGTGGAGTGAAATAAAATAAAAATAAACATAAACATTTATACACAGATAGGCACACACATTGCTTCTGACCCCACACTAGGATACCCTGTGTCATGGGAACCAGTAACAGCGACATCACAAACATGTAAGCATCCAAGACATAAACACATTATCTTCTTATCTTATTTTGCAAAATAAATTATTCTTTTCACCTCACTCTCTCGGAAAACCTCAGCGAAATCTGCTTGGGAAAGCCTATTTTATCCGCTAGCGTGCAAAAGTAATTCGAATTTCGAAGACGATGATTGTGGTTCTCTATGGTGCATGTAACTTTTTTTAATACAAAACTCCTTCAACGCGTGATTCGCGTTGGAGTCGCGTGACTGATTTCATAATAAAAATCAGAAACATGGTTTTTGATTAGTTTTTTAACTTTTTTGTTTTTATCTAGATTTTATTTTATGTCAAATAGGTTTTATTATAAATAATAATAGTATTTCAGTTTAATTTACATATTTTGACTAATTAATCCATTAAATAAAACACAATTTAAATGTTTATTTAATATAGAAATTTGAAACATAAGAGTGTAATTTTATTGTAATTTCTGAATACAACCGGAAAAAAAAGAAAAATTTAAAAAGTTGAAAGTGTCGGATTCGTCCTGCCTGTGCTAAGCTCTAAAAATGAGTGATTCTAGCAGCGATGACGATAATTGATTTCAACACCTACAGGATTAATGGAAACGGTACAAAATGCCAAGTTGAGCTTTCTCCCTGAAAAATCGCGCGAGAAGTATTTAAAAGCGTACGATTTATTTAATACGTAGAGACATTCGAAAGGCGCGAAAACTTTTTCGGAGAATATACTGTTTAATTTCTGATAAGTCGCCGGCTCCGGAGAACAAAATGATAACCGCAACTATCATAGTTTTAATATTATTGCAAATTCTAGATCCTGAGGTGCTAACACATCTCGCCAATTTTTTTCAGACTTTTCTTGTAATTATTTAAAAAGTTAGAAAAAAATATGATTTTATTCAACGATTTTTTGGACCTAAAAATATACCATAACATTGCTTTAGCAAAATATTTTTGTTAACTACGCATGACATCTGCTATTATCTTAATATTATAGTAAAAAATACCTACCGCGTCTATGACAAACGCACTTATCATTTTATTCTCGTTCAAAATTTGCTGAGCTCGTTTGCTAATGCGTCCTTAGTCAAATATATTGAATCGTACTAACCCACGAAGTATGATGTTGTTTCTTTCTGCCGTTTTAATTGAGCTAAGATGACGGGCACACCTAAATTTTCAACATACACAAATACTACTGCGTCTCTGGTTTCTGCGAAACCACTCGATGTTAAAAGCAGAAAAAAATCAAAACATTGTTTGAATCCTACTTTCAACAAAAGATCTTCCACATATTTTGGAGAAAGATTCTTCAGCCTTCCATCGAAAGTGAAGATCCTACACACCTCGTTGATTTGGACACTACTCTACAGCCTGAAAACAATTCAGATTCTATATTTACAGTCACTACTTAGCGATAATACTATAACAGCTATCTGCCAAAGTCCCGATATAAACTCAAGACCTGAAACTTCTGCCGCAAGTGTAGACGAAGCTTGTTGTCAAGAAAACGGATTCGGAGTGAACAAGAACATCAAGATAATAAGTACAAAATTTAAGAACTCGGGAGAAACTAATGTATGTATCTATATATCTATATGGGATGCCGATCTAAAAAAAAAAGAAAAAATGGATTACAGGAGGATGTAAGTGCGCCAAAAAATGTGAAGAAAAATTTACACTGAGCCAGAGAGAAGACATCATGCAGCAGTATTACAAATTAGGAGATCATGAGCGGCAATGGCAATTTATTGTTAATCACACGATAGTTGAGAGGGTCACAAGAATCAAGTTATATCGAAAGAATAATCGCACCCAAACAGTAAAACACTATTTTGATTTACAGACAGAGAAAGTTCAAGTATGTAGGACTTTTTTTGCAAGCAGTTTGTGTGTTTCAAGTCATACAATTCATACCGCATTGGAAAAAAATAACAACGGCGAAGCATTACAAGATCTACGAGGACAACATCAGAACAGACTGCGCAAAATGCGCATTGATACTGAAGCAAGCATAGTCAAACTGGTCAAACACATTAACCTATTCCCAGCAGTCAAAGCTCATTAGGTGCTTAAAAAAAACAAATAAAAAATATCTTTCAGAACTTCTCAACATTTCTAATATCCAAAACCATCCAATCCATTACCAACAGAGATCCAAACGGTTTGCTAGACATGCTTCTAATATACCAAATATTAATGACAGTCCTGAATTAAAGATTGTATACACCGAGGCTCTGCCAATACGTCATCTTCATCATCATCATCGGCCTACAGTTGTCTACTGCTGGACATAGGCCTCTCCCATTGCACGCCACTGAGCACGGTCCTCGGCTACTCTCATCCAGCTCTTGCCAGCCGCCCTGCGAAGATCATCGCTCCACCGAGTCTGAGGACGTCCTACACTACGTTTACCGATCCGTGGTCTCCACTCAAGAACTCGTAATACGTAATACGTGCCAATACGTAAAGCCCTGCATTCTGATCTCATAAGTCTTTATACCTAAATCAAATGACATACCAAGCTACTATTATGGTTTCTATGAATCTCAAAAATTTACTGATGAGAAGCACCAGCTGATAACTGTGCTGATGCAGACAATTTTATTTATATTGAGCATTTAAAAAGATTAGTTTTTTTTAAATTTATACACATGTCATGGACGGATGTCACAGAAGGGTCAGTTAAGTAAAGCTGGCACGTTCAACACATTTACACGTTGCGCTTGTGTAGTGTCTGTGAATAAGCGCGCGGCGTGACGTGTACTGCATGCGCATCATGAAAAGTCTGCCCGTCTCTCTTGCGCGCGGACTAGCTTGTTAGTGTGAAGGGGACAGTTATAGTTTTACTTTTGCTACTGTTTATAAATACAGCGTGATCTTTTTGGTATTCAACCGTATGTGCGTTTCGATGAGGGATTTTTCTGACAGCTAAGAAAAGTAGTTCCAAATGAGCCGTTTTCAGAAGAACTAAAAAAAAACGAATGGCTGTCAAAGGAATGCAATTTTTGACCTCAGCCCAATAGCCATATGTGATACATCATCGAATGATCTCGCTGAGACCTATCCGATGATGTATCACACATGGCTATTGGGCTGAGGTCCAAAACTGCATTCCTTTGACAGCCATTCGTTTTTTTTTTCTTCTGAAATCGACTCATTCATTTTAAGAGAGGGTTTTTGTTTTTCTAATGGGAATTGCCAGTTTATTCTGTGGTCTTTCCTCTTTTCTTTGGCTCTTGCATTTAATTGTGTTGGACTTCAGACAACTGCTACTAGTGCTAAAATCATCGAAAAAACGTTGAAAAAGAAGAAGAAGAATAGGAAAACAGAACATTCGCGTAACCACAATAGAAACCGAATGATGTTGTTCAGTTCATCACAGATTCCTTCCAGTCGATGAAATCACAGAAGAGTAATAAAGTTTTTATCTGTGGCAAGCAATAAGAAAAAAGGTAGGGTAATGAGCAGTTTTCAGAAGAACTAAAAAAAATAAAAAGTCCAACGGCTGTCAAAGGAATGCAATTTTGGACCTCAGCCCAATAGCCGTGTGTGATGGTACATCATAAAATAGGTCTCAGCGAGTTGAACAAAAGTTACTATGCCGCCAACAGCCAAATGTTAGTCTATTGGGCTGAGGTCCAAAATTGCATTCCTTTGACAGCCATTAGATTGTTTTTTTAGTTATCTGAAATCGGCTCATTCATCCAGTAACTGACCACTGAGCGTCCGTGACCCTTTGTTACATAATTAAATTATAATTAAATTGTTGAGGATTTCTGGGATAATTATTTTCCGTTTTGGTAAAGATTTTCTTAGGTGAAATTATTTTTGTTCATGTGAAAATTTATTGAAAATTGAAACTATTTTGTGACCATTGATTCCACCTTATTTTTAATACTTTTCGCTCGAATTTGCTAAAAATATATTATAACATGTAACACATGTCATATATTTGTATTTATTTATCTACATCGCACCCATCTTACTAAAACCTAACTCTAGTCTACACTTAAACTAGAGTCGCATTTTGAATCAAAATAACTTATTTTTAAACATAGTGTATAGTGAAATTGCATAAGTGTGAGTACTGTGAACGTGCCAGTTTTAGATAACTGACCTAAAGATTTCTCCCAGACACTACTACGAACAACTTTCACTATGGGGCCAACTCTGAAATCTCTGAATCTATCCCGTAAGATAAGATAAGATAAGGATATTCTTTGTTGTACACGAAGAAAAACACAAACATAAAATATTGTCTCTAACAAATACAAATTGTCTCGTAAGATTTGAATTTTACTATCGAACAGCTGTTTTTTCTTTTGAGATTTATGAGTTGGCTCCATGAGGGTCGTTTGTATCGGTAATTGGAAGAATTCTTTTTTGTTCTACAGGATCATTCCGGTACACCCGGTAATTTTGGATGAAAATTACTGCTTCTTCCTTATATTTTATTTGAAATATTAGGTTTTGTGATTTTGAATGTTTACTCGAAGATGCAACTTGATTATGAAGATTTGAGTATGGAGATAGGTTGATTGATTTTAGTCTGATTTATTTGTGAGTGACTTTTTGTTATGTTTGTTTGCTTACGTTTGGTTTTCTTGAAAAACATTATTTTTGTCATCATCTTTGTTAGCATTAAATGTTATCCCTATAATAACTAACAGTCGATTATCATTAAGTAGTTTAATTTAAATACCCAGAAAAAACGACTAACTTACTCATATCGTAAATTCATTTTATGAATAATAACGAGAATAAAATGATAATATTACATTATTGACATTGCTGGAGAGTTCGTAGATTGTGGAATATCATGACAGGGCTATATAAGAATATTCGTATGAATGAAGTTTAAACCAGAAAAACATGATAAGTGCATGTTAGCAACACATGTTATTGTTAAATAAACTATAATGTTTTATTTCCTAATTATCTCAAATTCAGTGTAATAATTTAAAATTTCAACTAAGTGTATAGGTAAGACTAAAAATTAGCTTTCGTTTAAGCTAGTTCCCAATTTCCTACCTAGGACCCAAAAAGAGTAATGTCATTAAAGCGGTTTTTTAATTTTTCTTTAAAATTGTGTTTTTGCATTTATCATTTTATTCTCCGGAGCCGGCGAAGTGTCCTTTTCTCATTTTGTTTGGATTAGATAGAGGATATAGGGCAAAATTAAATATGATTATTTTTTCATTTTTATTGTTTTTCTTGCCTCTCGCATTTTTCTCGCTGTAGTGAGGTGAAAAGTTGTGTGTTCCCCATGGCTGCAAAATTATTTGGCGTCTCGTATCTTGACAGCCTCGCTACGCTCAGGAATCTATCTTTGAACCATTCGCTACGCTCATGGTTCAATCTTAGATTCCTTCGCTTGCTCAGCTTCCAATTTCAACACTCGCGCCAAATAACCACTATGCAGCCTTGCATAACAAATAACGATTTTTCATTTCACTGCAGCGTTGGTCTAGTGCTTAATCCGCGGAACTACAAATGGTACGAAAACAAAGGTCATGTGTTCATATCCCACTGGAGGTCGTACTTGATTTGTATAATAGGCCTCACTCTGGCTGGGTGCTGGGTGTTTTTGCATGTATGTAATGGCCTTGGTTGGTTACAGGTTAGCAAAGGTTATCCTAGTTTGGGGCCAGGATAAATGATTATGTTGTTGAAATATAATGTTTAAAATATCTAATTATTTATTAGGTTATCGAAACAAATTTTCCACTTCGTTAACTACTTCACCAAATCTAATTGTAGCCCTATTCAATTATGAATTGTTATTTTCTCCGCTCAATCAATTACTAGCCAATTTTGGAACAAAAATTATAAATTCATATTGACGCTATTTACAATTCACAACTCCAAACTGAGCAAAAGCATGGTTCCGCGCTGTAGAAGTAAAATATACTTTTTTAAATCATACTCTCGAATAGTTCTGAGTTCCAATCCTGATATGTACCAATAACTTTGTCTTCTAGAGAACTCGATTCAAATTTGTTCAAAAGTAAATTGAAGAAAATGTTGTCTTAGAAATGTTATTCCATTGTAATGCAATATCTGTCTGAAATATTTTAGTACCTCTATTTTTGAAACTAAGTTTGACGTTAGTTTTAAGTATAACACGTTTCATAATTTTATGTTTTTTGAGATGTGTCAATGTTAAAATTTAAAAAGAGAATAATAATAACGAATATTTTTATTGTGATTATTGACCATCATCATCATCCACCCATTATCTCCCCACCGAGGGGCACGGGTCTCTTCCCTGAGGAAGGTATAGGCCATACTCCCACTTTCTTCATTTTTATTTTTCTAAGAACAAGGCCTCTGTTAGTCCTTCGGACCGAATTTGTTCGGTGGTCAAACTCAACACTTAATGAACTCGTTTCTCTTCTATAAACTAAGTTATTGAGAACTTTCTCTGAATTTTCAGGCGGAATTATGAGTGTTCCACCGTACTTCGTACTTCGAATGCTATCAAAGTCGTGAAATCCAATTACGCCGTTCAGCTTACAATGATGAATACACTTACCTAAGTTCTTCAAACTTTGGGTGTACCTACTCAGTATATTTCAGATGAGTTCTTAAGCTGATGTGCTTTATTTTTCAAATCCTTAAAATAATTAACCCCTCAAGCCCCGCGGACCCACCGGGCCAGAAGCACTGTATGTGCCTGTATGTAAATGTTTATGTTTTGTTTCTCATTACGGAACCAGTGTGCGGCGGGTCCGATGTAAACTACGGCGCATTCCGTTAGGCCTAGACCCTCCGGCGGTTCGGTCTTGCAACTACACTTTGAATCGAATTTTGAAGATGATAAAGACCACAGTTGTATGAGCGTGATTTATTATTTGAAAAATGTGACTAATTTCAAATACGACTCTGTGAATAACTTGGTGTAAAAGAAAAAGTGTTCTAGGCCTGAGGGGTTAAGATTATAAATACAACAAGTAGGTACTAATAATGGATACCGAATTGAATTGATAGTATATCGATTAGCGTGCATTAAAATGTCATCATCATCATCATCATCATCTCCACCAATCCGGACTTGGCCCCCGTGGTGGAGTATGGCCTATATCTTCCTCAGGGAAGAGACCCGTGCCCCTCGTTGAGACATGGGTTGATGATGATGATCATCATCATAGGTGAAGGCTAAAAGCTCACATCCAGAAGTAATCACTGGCAACACACATTGGTTATACATATTCAAATATAGTAAAGTCCTATGTAGGTCACACATAATAGTACTTACAGTAAAGCGATTCCGTTTGCATCCTTCAGTTATGGTTCAGGCATTCCGTAACTGCATTGCCTTCCATTTCGGTGCAAAGTTACCTCAATGTAACAAGACATAACTACAATATTCTGCAACGGCCCACTTAAGAGTACATACAGTGGAACTATTTTAAAAGAAAACACTACTAAGTCAAGGTCGGGTATGTATAGTTACTTTAATCAAAGTAGGGGTAGAATTTTGTAACTTGTATAGAAAAATTGTGCAATTACCGACAGTGCACTGGGAAACTGTGCCTTCAGCGGTAATGAGTTTAATTCAGACGCGACGTCAGTACTAGGGAGCGTAGACAGCGCTAAAATGAACGTAATACAAATTGCAATTTGTAGCGCGGGCTGCCATTTCTAGGGTACCAAAGCACTCTTTCAGTGTTTGCAATTTCAATAACTGGCTAGAGTCTAAGCTAGGGTGCATATGGAGCATTGGTATAGCTCGGAATTTTGTTTGGGAGGGGCAGCCGTCCAGCAGTAATTCTTACCTTCTTAGCATTTAAATGTGAAAATTACTTTAAAGTAAATTTCATATTTTAATGCTATTATGGATTTCCGCAAAGTAACGCCTGATTCCATACAATATTCTTTTTTTTTCATCTCGAAAGAGTCGATCATCTCACTCCCACCACGCCGCTGCGACTGCGCTGGGTGATGCCTCCATGAGATCCCGCAACCTGCACTGAGAAGTTTCAGGGCAAACACAAACATGTTACGCTGTTAAGGCAACACAACAACCGTACAAGATATCAGTGTCTGCGGGGAGGGATAGCCAATATTTTTATATCATCTCAGATTTTTAGAGTAACACTTATGACGACCTCTGTAGCGCAGCAGTTAGCGCATCTGCATAACATGCGAGAGGTCTCGTTTTTGAATCCCAGCTGGGGGCGAAAAAACCTCCCGGACTTGGATGTTTACATGTTTGTGCTGTCGCTGTTTCTGATTCCCATGACACAGGGTGTCCTAGTGTGGGGCCAGAAGCAATGTATGTGTATGTAAATGTATTACCCTACTGTATATTTAAACTGCACGCAATTTTCAATGTGGAGGTAAAGATTGTGCGGTTTCAATTATTTAAGGGTAGCTCAACCCTAAATTGTTTTCACAAAGTAAATACCTCGGAGGAAACATCCCAATTAAAATAATTAACCTATAAAGAATTTCATGATATCTGAAAGGGTAAAATTCTTCAAGGCTAAATACTTCTGAGAAGAATGAAAAGGTCAAAATATTTTCTCAACACGTATTTATTATAGAAAAATAATACTATAAGGATTCTAACAATAGCACACAAAAAGAAATTGACCATCGCGTAAGAACCCTTTTTTTTTTTGTTAACGGGGTGAAATGCTTTGTGCACCATAACCTCCACCCTTGGGGGAGGGCGACGGCCATGTGTCGGACTCTCCTCTCCTAATAATAGGAGAGGCATACCTCCTAAGACACCCCGGGGGCCGTCTCGCAAGTGGTAGACCACAGTATCGCGTAAGAACCCTGAGAATAAAAATTTAATGTCTTTCTGAAGTGTAAAAACATATTTTCGGTACCCTTTTTGCAAAAACCACGCATATAATAGAGATATTCACGCATTCGTTGTTAACTTACTCATAAAGTTATAACTATTTCTAAAGAGTACGACCAGGCTTCACCATGATTTTCAGGGCTTCAGCGCCGTGAGTAGCAGTATCACGTCGGCAACCCATCTCGGAATTACGCTAATAAAATATTTACGAAAATTCTAATTCAAATTTCTCAAAACAGTCCGCAAAGGTACCATGCCATGGTCACCCGATTCCATAAATTTGCCAGTTCCACGTGTAGCTGCTGATACGAGTTCGAAAATGTAAATAATTTTGCTTTGACGACCCTCTGAATGCAGGCATGGAGGTTTAAGTCTCGGGCTAAATGTCAATAAAATAGATACGTGTATAATATTCACAGTCGAGCACACACCATCCTTTATATCTATGCACTCTGCTCAGTTATTTTACGGGTCACTTTGACGTCACTTTGACGACTTTGACTTTGATTGTAACAGGTAAATGTGCTGTCGACTGTCTTAATATTGAACGTAATCACGTTCAATATCAGGACTAAAGGTAAAACACTTTGCAGTCAATCTGTTCTCGAAACTCCGCCGCTATGAAATCAGATACAAAAGTACGCAGTTTTAACAGCAGCAGTTTTTCCCGAGCTGAATATTTTACGACTCGCCAATTGCATGGTATCAAATTGGTCTCAATTGATCTCCCGTTTTAAGCTTGTTCACACAAACTTGGTATCTTTAATGCCACGGCTGCGGCCCACAAAGCGCACACACCTTCAAGAAAGCGGTTCATAAAGTTGCCCATGCTACATTTTTGAACATCTGGAATCACAACAACGGAAATGTTAGAACCATTTTGAGAATTACGGTTTCATTTGTAAATAAGTATATTTTTTGTAAGATATTCAATAAAATAAACCTTAAATGACTGTTCTATGACGTCAGCCAATACAGTCCTTTCTTCCTTCCAAGGGAGTCCTTTTAAACCTTTGAGATAATTAAAAAAAAAAACAAATGACATTGTTTTTTTCTATCTACGATTTGTAAGGAAATCTTTCATATTAACACATTTTGAGAGAGTGACGGTACGGAGTTTTTGTACGGAGCTTTATACCCTTTTTCGCACGGCAAATAACGCAGTTCTTATTGATATGTGTCATTCGGTTCTCTGTGAAATTAATCCGTGTGATATTCATTAGCAGGTAGTTTTAGTTACACCTAAGATTTCCTCACTTAACCTCACAGTCCGGCTGTTGTAAGCAGCAAGCGCTGAGGTTAATGGATTACCTCTGACTACACACGGCCCCAAGGCAGCGGCTAACATTATACATAAGTGTATGTACATTGACATTCAACAAACAGAATGTAAATTCTTTACGTTGAAATAAATTTCTGATACTAGGGTTTCCTCACGATATTTTCCTTCACTGTTAGCGAGGTATTGCTACTGTGACTTCACAAATGTATATACATAAGCTCACGCCTATATCCCATAGGGGTAGGCAGAGACCAGGGACCGCCACCTGCCACGATCCTGAGAAATCACGTAAAAAATGACCGTAATTTAGAAAATAAGGTCATGGTACTTCATCATCCATTATATCCCCACTGAGGGGCACAGGACTCTTCCCCGTGGAAGGGATAGGCCATACTCTACCATGTGGGTCAAGTCCGGATTGGTGGAGGCTTGTAAGATTAGTGGATGGTCTTACTGTCAGAAGTTTTCAAGCCGCCCTAAGGCCTCTGACTTGGCTTAACGACTGCCATCTATCGACGGCAGCCGGCACCAACTTAGCGTGCCTTGCGAAACACGGAACCGCTCGTAAAAATGCTAATAGTGTTGGTCATAGACGGTCACCCATCCATGTACTGATCGCGTCCTATGTTGCTAACCTTTGTGATCGTTTAAGATCACTCAGGCAGCCGGGGCTACGAGCGATTCTCATTGTGATCTTCCGATGAGAGGCCGGCGTTTTACCGCTCCGCTACCGCCGCTATTAATGAGTATGTAGTTGAATTATTATATCAGAAAAATACGCTTCCATACAGCACTGAGTGACATTAAATAATCAAGCGGAGTCCCGAGATTGCGAGCGCCTTTGAGAGTCACGGAGGGCAGAACAAAGCGTTAATCTGCTCAGTATTCTAAAACGGCATTATCTTGGAGAGTAACAATGTCCTAACTAAACGGCTTAACCGGACCTTTTGTAGCCGAATCTTTTTATCTGTGAAAGTGAAATACGACTATCTCTTTGTAATCTCTTTGAATAATATCGGATTAACAGGCGCTCTGTTGCTGAGCCCTCCCCCTTTTGCCCAATCCCTTTTAGCACGAAAATGTGAATAGAAATGGAGTTTATTAATGTTTTTTTTCGTGATGGGCTAGGTCAAGTCTCTGGGATATGTTATCATCCAGTCATCTTCTTCTTCTAAATATATCAAATCCTCGTGTCACCGTGTCAGTGCGCAAACTCCTCCGAGACGGCTTGACCGATTTTGATGAATTTTTATATGTAAATTCGGCAGGTCTGAAAATAGGTTATCTATTTTTCATACCCCTATTTGGCAAGACAACGTTTGCGGGGTAAGCTAGTCATTTTACTATATCCTCGTGAGGCCCAATGTCTTCAAGTGATCACAAAATCAATTGTTATTTTCAGTTATTTTAGACCCGTTTCAGTCCTACCAGTATTAAGTAAAATATTTGAAAGAATTATCTTAGATCAATTGCTTATTCATTTCAATAATTACCAACTCTTCCATAGTCAGCAGTTCGGTTTCACTAAAGGGCGGAATACAACAGACGCTGGAGTCATGTTAGTTAAACATATTTTCAGTGCGTGGGAGGATCATAATGATGCTACAGGAGTATTTTGTGATTTGTCAAAGGCATTTGATTGTGTAGACCACAAAACACTGCTCTCAAAATTAAAACACTATGGAATGAAAAAAATAAGTTTAGATCTTCTAAAATCATATTTAGAAGGAAGGGCTCAAAAAGCAGACATAAACCGTATTAAATCGTCAGGTTCACTTGTAAAAATGGGAGTCCCCCAGGATCTATCTTAGGGCCGTTCCTTTTCCTGGTCTATGTAAATGATTTACCGTTTATGGTACAAAAAATGTGTGAGATAGTGCTATTTGCTGATGACACGTCACTTATTTTTAAAATAAGGAGGAAAATAATCTTGACGAAGCAAATAATGCTCTCTCGCACGTTCTAGATTGTTTTACAGCAAATAATCTGTTGTTAAATTAAAAAAAGACAAAATGTATGAAGTTTACCCCACCTAATGTAAAATTAGTTGAAAATAACATTGTGATTGGAAATGAAAAACTAGAATTTGTTGAAGATACTGTATTTCTGGGCATCACAATCGATGCCAAACTACAATGCGGCCCACATATTGTAAAATTAGCACATAGACTTTTAGCTCCGCAGGATATGCCGTGAAAAGAATTCGAGAACTTACTGACGTTGCAACTGCTAGGCTTGTTTATTTTAGTTACTTCCATAGTATTATGTCCTATGGTATACTACTATGGGGCCGGGCAGCAGACATTGAGACTATCTTCATATTGCAGAAGAGAGCGATCCGATTTATTTACAAGCTAGGTAGTAGGGACACACTAAGAAATTTTTTCAAAGAAATCAACATCCTAACAGTTGCAAGCCAATACATTTATGAAAATATTAGGAAAACGTTAGGAAAAATATTAAAGACTTCGAAACACTTGGTAGCCATCATAACGTTAATACTAGGAATAAACATAAATTGTCATTTCCACGATTTAGACTTGCAAAAGTTAATACTTCCTTTATGGGGCACTGTATAAGGTTCTACAACAAGATACCCCAAGATATATTAGAGTTACCTCCAACGCGATTTAAGAATTGTGTTAAGCACACTCTTTGCAAAAAAGCTTATTATAAAATCAACGATTATTTAGAAGACAAGGACGTATGGCTTTAAATAGTAGTTTAATATTAAATTTAATCAGAGGATAAATGTGTCTAGTGTTCAACACATCCAAGATATTGTTTTGTAAGTTTTATTTGTATTAGCTTTAAGTTGATTTGAGAAAAGATGGTCAGAGTGGAATTTTTTTTTTCGCTGCCTTTTTCTCCACTACAGACGGCCCCAAGGCAGCGGCTAACATTATACATAACTGTATGTACATTGACATTCAACAAGCAGAATGTAAATTCTTTACGTTGAAATAAATTTCTGATTCTGATTCTGATTCAATGTCGGGCCTTACGAGGATATACAATTCTCGAGTCACCGTGTTAGTACGCATACTGATCCGAAATGGCTTGGCCGATTTTAATGAAATTTTGTATTATAATGAAGAAGAAGAAGAAGAAGAAGAAGAAGAAAAATTTATTATAACAACAAAACACACGCCACAAAACAAAATAAATCCAAAAATTAAACCATAAAATTAGTACAAAACAAAAAATCAGAAGAAAACAGGAGGAAAATAAAGGTCACGGCGTGTCACTGCTGTTATAAATGGCAGCTGACTCAGCATTATGCTGAAGGGCAAGCCTTCAGCGCTGATTTTCAGTCAGTGCCAAAAGATACTCCGCGAGCGTCACAGACCGCGGTGTGGTACAGCGATGAAAGAATTTAAAAAACATAATAATTATGTACAGAAAAATAAGGAACATAATACGTATGTACAGAATAGATTAAATACTTAAAATAGTTTAATACGAAGAAACAGACAAGATTATTAAGTATAAATTAATTAATAAATATAACAAAAATATATATCATCATCATCATCATCATCATCATCGGCCTATGGTTGCCCACTGCTGAACATAGGCCTCTCCCATTGCACGCCACTGAACACGGTCCTCGGCTACAATATATATGGTTAAATGTAATTAAGAAGGAACCAAAATACATAGCAATATACAGAGAAATATTTTAGATACAGCACTTCACAGTCCCGCTATGCGATTACAGATTCATGTCTGTAGTTGCGGCGAAGGGTTGGAAGGGAAGGGAGGGGTGGTTTCTGAAGCTCCAGCAGATATGCCCTGAGCTTACGCCCAAAGGCACATCTACTAGTCGCTTCACGGAGAGGAGGAGGAATTTCCAACACTTGGACGCCGCATACCTGAAACTACCACGGAAAGCCATGGTCCGGTGTGCCGGTGTCAGGATCCTCTCTTTGTGGACATTGCGTTGTCTGGTAGCCCACTTACCTAAGCTTGCTAAACAGATAAGAAGGGTTTTTGTACGTATTACTCCAAAGACTAGTTTGGCATAATCTGAGAACAGGGTTGTTATCTATTGTTCATACCCCTATCTGGCAAAACAACGTTTGCGGCGTCAGCTAGTAGTTCTATAATAATAACTTCCACACAACACAATCGATTGTTCTGTGGGCTCATTATATATTTTTCGCAACGGATATTCATACGTCTTAAAAAGTCATGTATAGCACTATCTTCTTTTAAGACCCTATGTTAGAGCGAGACAGTACTCCGTACGACGCGTCGCGACGTCGGTTTTTGTGTTGACGTGACTTTTTAAGACGTAAAAAATTACATAATGAGCCCACTGGTAGGTACACCAACGAGGCAGTCGATTATCAGATAAGAAAATAAATATGCAAGTCAATAGGCGGTCGGTTTTTTTCTCTCCTATGTGTCTTAGTTAACCAGCTCCTTATTGCCAATTGAACTAAACAGAAATCTATATAAATAAAATTCAAAATCCTGACTGACTGACTAATTGGACCTAGGAGACGGTCTATATATAATGTAGGCAAGGAATAAGAACGGATTTTTGGAAATTCAACCCCTAAAGGGGCGAAAAGGGTTGCCAAAATTTGTATGGGAGGTATAAAGAATGTTAGTCTAATTTTCTTGAGACTTAAAATGAATACACTTCAACACAATTGATTGAACACGTGTTCCGCCGTTTTTATAAATTTAACCCTAATGGGGTTGCAAAATCTTGAACTAAAGTCCCGGACGGAGTCGCAGGCGAAAGCTAGTACAGTATAGTTACAAAGTTATTAAGTATTTTTACGACATTTTCATATCGGGCTTAGCCTACTAATTAATTTGGACGTCGGGATGTCAGGCCGCTAATTAATATAGTGTTTCGGTTTTCAGGCTACTAATTGATGTAGTTCACAGGTTTTCAGGCCACTTATCAACCATGACCTCGGTGGTCTAGAGCTAACACGCGTCTATAAAGATAGAGGTCGTGGATTCAATTCCCGCTGGTAGCCGCCGTAATTGATAATGTTTTCCTTGTTCGCGACATCGTTACCATAGGTAATTTAGAAGCAAATATATTGGTATTATATTATGCGTTTAAACAAATACTATAAATCTTTAATTAGCTTGAGATAAGATATAACCGCCATGTTTGTAGCATCTCTAAGTATTATTAATTTTATTGCGGACACACTTACTTGACTTGTTCACGGAAGAGTCCGACCAGGTTTCGCTCTGATTCGCAGAGCTTAATCATAGTGAGCAGAGAAGGAGCTCGCGTCGTCGGTTGCTCGTCTCTGACTGCGGGCTGGTGTATCCGATCCGGAATAAAGTTTATAATATAAAGTGTTTAGAAGAAGAAGAAAACACATTTCTTACAGCAACAGTTACACAAAACATTAGACATACTGACTATTTATTACATTGACACACTACAAAACAAATTACTGAAATCAGAAATCAGAAATTTATTTCGACGTAGAGAATTTACATTCTGTTTGTTGAATGTCAATGTACTTATAATGCTAATGTTAGCCGCTGCCTTGGGGCCGAATGTAGTGGAGAAATTGGCAGCAAAAAAAAAAACTCCACTCTGACGATCTTTTCTCAAATCACATTAAATCTAATTTGGTATGAATGTCCATCTACATAAGAAGCTCCAGATTGAGAGTGCAATCAATACTTGCAATGTCAAACATTATTTAATATTCTTACACAAGTATGAAAACACCAATGCTGCGGCCAGACACACGGACGGCAACCGTTTACGAGCGTAACGCAGGCGTCAGCCATCGCCAGTCTCAACCATATTCGAGGGAGATAGGCGACCCGCCACCGAGCCACCATTTGCATGGCCTTTGGCCATACTTATACTTAAAAAAAATACAAACAATGGTCACGGTGTGTCTCTGCTGCTGCAATATGCAGCTGACTCAGCATACTGCCGAGGGTATTTATTTCTCGGCACTGATTTTAAGACAGCGCCTGTCCCATGATGACGGTTCCACGCACGGTACGTCATCATTATTACGAAGTATTACGGTATTAAGAAGTTTTAGTTCAAAAATCTTTGTTAGTATTTTCTATTGAGTGGATCTTCTTTTCGTACGATTCCCTGTATTTGTATTGTAATTCTACCCTGCTTCTACCCCTTTTGTATTCGCTTAAATTAAAATTCATTCGTTTGCAGCCCGTCCTTATTACATTCTATTTATTTGATTACATTTTCATGTCAAATCGAGAGATAACTAGACTTATTGCCTGATGTTTGCGATTAGTGAAAACCACTTGTCTTATCTATCTAATCTAATATATACATAGGCTGTTACTTATGTATGCGGAATCTGGGATTCCAATAATTTTAAACGCAATGTCTGACCTCCACGGTCAAATTCGTTCTTTTTTTAAATACTGGCCGCTAATATTTTCTCTTATATACGTTAGTGTTTTGTTTTTGTTGGGCTTAAAATGTCATATCGCTGAAAAAATGGAACTCACACGTGAAAATATTCGTGCTATGATTTATTACGATTTTCGACGTGGTTTAAAGCAACAACAGTGCGTAGGTCAATTAACTTCGACTTTTGGTGCTGAAGCTTCATTAAAAACGACTGTGTATCACTGGTTTAGTGAGTTTAATCGCGGGCGCAGTAAGCTCACGTACGAAGTTAAAGAAGGTCGCCCGAAATTGTAGCCCTATTCAATTATGAATTGTTATTTTCTCCGCTCAATCAATTACTAGCCAATTTTGGAACAAAAATTATAAATTCATATTGACGCTATTTACAATTCACAACTCCAAACTGAGCAAAAGCATGGTTCCGCGCTGTAGAAGTAAAATATACTTTTTTAAATCATACTCTCGAATAGTTCTGAGTTCCAATCCTGATATGTACCAATAACTTTGTCTTCTAGAGAACTCGATTCAAATTTGTTCAAAAGTAAATTGAAGAAAATGTTGTCTTAGAAATGTTATTCCATTGTAATGCAATATCTGTCTGAAATATTTTAGTACCTCTATTTTTGAAACTAAGTTTGACGTTAGTTTTAAGTATAACACGTTTCATAATTTTATGTTTTTTGAGATGTGTCAATGTTAAAATTTAAAAAGAGAATAATAATAACGAATATTTTTATTGTGATTATTGACCATCATCATCATCCACCCATTATCTCCCCACCGAGGGGCACGGGTCTCTTCCCTGAGGAAGGTATAGGCCATACTCCCACTTTCTTCATTTTTATTTTTCTAAGAACAAGGCCTCTGTTAGTCCTTCGGACCGAATTTGTTCGGTGGTCAAACTCAACACTTAATGAACTCGTTTCTCTTCTATAAACTAAGTTATTGAGAACTTTCTCTGAATTTTCAGGCGGAATTATGAGTGTTCCACCGTACTTCGTACTTCGAATGCTATCAAAGTCGTGAAATCCAATTACGCCGTTCAGCTTACAATGATGAATACACTTACCTAAGTTCTTCAAACTTTGGGTGTACCTACTCAGTATATTTCAGATGAGTTCTTAAGCTGATGTGCTTTATTTTTCAAATCCTTAAAATAATTAACCCCTCAAGCCCCGCGGACCCACCGGGCCAGAAGCACTGTATGTGCCTGTATGTAAATGTTTATGTTTTGTTTCTCATTACGGAACCAGTGTGCGGCGGGTCCGATGTAAACTACGGCGCATTCCGTTAGGCCTAGACCCTCCGGCGGTTCGGTCTTGCAACTACACTTTGAATCGAATTTTGAAGATGATAAAGACCACAGTTGTATGAGCGTGATTTATTATTTGAAAAATGTGACTAATTTCAAATACGACTCTGTGAATAACTTGGTGTAAAAGAAAAAGTGTTCTAGGCCTGAGGGGTTAAGATTATAAATACAACAAGTAGGTACTAATAATGGATACCGAATTGAATTGATAGTATATCGATTAGCGTGCATTAAAATGTCATCATCATCATCATCATCATCTCCACCAATCCGGACTTGGCCCCCGTGGTGGAGTATGGCCTATACCTTCCTCAGGGAAGAGACCCGTGCCCCTCGTTGAGACATGGGTTGATGATGATGATCATCATCATAGGTGAAGGCTAAAAGCTCACATCCAGAAGTAATCACTGGCAACACACATTGGTTATACATATTCAAATATAGTAAAGTCCTATGTAGGTCACACATAATAGTACTTACAGTAAAGCGATTCCGTTTGCATCCTTCAGTTATGGTTCAGGCATTCCGTAACTGCATTGCCTTCCATTTCGGTGCAAAGTTACCTCAATGTAACAAGACATAACTACAATATTCTGCAACGGCCCACTTAAGAGTACATACAGTGGAACTATTTTAAAAGAAAACACTACTAAGTCAAGGTCGGGTATGTATAGTTACTTTAATCAAAGTAGGGGTAGAATTTTGTAACTTGTATAGAAAAATTGTGCAATTACCGACAGTGCACTGGGAAACTGTGCCTTCAGCGGTAATGAGTTTAATTCAGACGCGACGTCAGTACTAGGGAGAGTAGACAGCGCTAAAATGAACGTAATACAAATTGCAATTTGTAGCGCGGGCTGCCATTTCTAGGGTACCAAAGCACTCTTTCAGTGTTTGCAATTTCAATAACTGGCTAGAGTCTAAGCTAGGGTGCATATGGAGCATTGGTATAGCTCGGAATTTTGTTTGGGAGGGGCAGCCGTCCAGCAGTAATTCTTACCTTCTTAGCATTTAAATGTGAAAATTACTTTAAAGTAAATTTCATATTTTAATGCTATTATGGATTTCCGCAAAGTAACGCCTGATTCCATACAATATTCTTTTTTTTTCATCTCGAAAGAGTCGATCATCTCACTCCCACCACGCCGCTGCGACTGCGCTGGGTGATGCCTCCATGAGATCCCGCAACCTGCACTGAGAAGTTTCAGGGCAAACACAAACATGTTACGCTGTTAAGGCAACACAACAACCGTACAAGATATCAGTGTCTGCGGGGAGGGATAGCCAATATTTTTATATCATCTCAGATTTTTAGAGTAACACTTATGACGACCTCTGTAGCGCAGCAGTTAGCGCATCTGCATAACATGCGAGAGGTCTCGTTTTTGAATCCCAGCTGGGGGCGAAAAAACCTCCCGGACTTGGATGTTTACATGTTTGTGCTGTCGCTGTTTCTGATTCCCATGACACAGGGTGTCCTAGTGTGGGGCCAGAAGCAATGTATGTGTATGTAAATGTATTACCCTACTGTATATTTAAACTGCACGCAATTTTCAATGTGGAGGTAAAGATTGTGCGGTTTCAATTATTTAAGGGTAGCTCAACCCTAAATTGTTTTCACAAAGTAAATACCTCGGAGGAAACATCCCAATTAAAATAATTAACCTATAAAGAATTTCATGATATCTGAAAGGGTAAAATTCTTCAAGGCTAAATACTTCTGAGAAGAATGAAAAGGTCAAAATATTTTCTCAACACGTATTTATTATAGAAAAATAATACTATAAGGATTCTAACAATAGCACACAAAAAGAAATTGACCATCGCGTAAGAACCCTTTTTTTTTTTGTTAACGGGGTGAAATGCTTTGTGCACCATAACCGCCACCCTTGGGGGAGGGCGACGGCCATGTGTCGGACTCTCCTCTCCTAATAATAGGAGAGGCATACCTCCTAAGACACCCCGGGGGCCGTCTCGCAAGTGGTAGACCACAGTATCGCGTAAGAACCCTGAGAATAAAAATTTAATGTCTTTCTGAAGTGTAAAAACATATTTTCGGTACCCTTTTTGCAAAAACCACGCATATAATAGAGATATTCACGCATTCGTTGTTAACTTACTCATAAAGTTATAACTATTTCTAAAGAGTACGACCAGGCTTCACCATGATTTTCAGGGCTTCAGCGCCGTGAGTAGCAGTATCACGTCGGCAACCCATCTCGGAATTACGCTAATAAAATATTTACGAAAATTCTAATTCAAATTTCTCAAAACAGTCCGCAAAGGTACCATGCCATGGTCACCCGATTCCATAAATTTGCCAGTTCCACGTGTAGCTGCTGATACGAGTTCGAAAATGTAAATAATTTTGCTTTGACGACCCTCTGAATGCAGGCATGGAGGTTTAAGTCTCGGGCTAAATGTCAATAAAATAGATACGTGTATAATATTCACAGTCGAGCACACACCATCCTTTATATCTATGCACTCTGCTCAGTTATTTTACGGGTCACTTTGACGTCACTTTGACGACTTTGACTTTGATTGTAACAGGTAAATGTGCTGTCGACTGTCTTAATATTGAACGTAATCACGTTCAATATCAGGACTAAAGGTAAAACACTTTGCAGTCAATCTGTTCTCGAAACTCCGCCGCTATGAAATCAGATACAAAAGTACGCAGTTTTAACAGCAGCAGTTTTTCCCGAGCTGAATATTTTACGACTCGCCAATTGCATGGTATCAAATTGGTCTCAATTGATCTCCCGTTTTAAGCTTGTTCACACAAACTTGGTATCTTTAATGCCACGGCTGCGGCCCACAAAGCGCACACACCTTCAAGAAAGCGGTTCATAAAGTTGCCCATGCTACATTTTTGAACATCTGGAATCACAACAACGGAAATGTTAGAACCATTTTGAGAATTACGGTTTCATTTGTAAATAAGTATATTTTTTGTAAGATATTCAATAAAATAAACCTTAAATGACTGTTCTATGACGTCAGCCAATACAGTCCTTTCTTCCTTCCAAGGGAGTCCTTTTAAACCTTTGAGATAATTAAAAAAAAAACAAATGACATTGTTTTTTTCTATCTACGATTTGTAAGGAAATCTTTCATATTAACACATTTTGAGAGAGTGACGGTACGGAGTTTTTGTACGGAGCTTTATACCCTTTTTCGCACGGCAAATAACGCAGTTCTTATTGATATGTGTCATTCGGTTCTCTGTGAAATTAATCCGTGTGATATTCATTAGCAGGTAGTTTTAGTTACACCTAAGATTTCCTCACTTAACCTCACAGTCCGGCTGTTGTAAGCAGCAAGCGCTGAGGTTAATGGATTACCTCTGACTACACACGGCCCCAAGGCAGCGGCTAACATTATACATAAGTGTATGTACATTGACATTCAACAAACAGAATGTAAATTCTTTACGTTGAAATAAATTTCTGATACTAGGGTTTCCTCACGATATTTTCCTTCACTGTTAGCGAGGTATTGCTACTGTGACTTCACAAATGTATATACATAAGCTCACGCCTATATCCCATAGGGGTAGGCAGAGACCAGGGACCGCCACCTGCCACGATCCTGAGAAATCACGTAAAAAATGACCGTAATTTAGAAAATAAGGTCATGGTACTTCATCATCCATTATATCCCCACTGAGGGGCACAGGACTCTTCCCCGTGGAAGGGATAGGCCATACTCTACCATGTGGGTCAAGTCCGGATTGGTGGAGGCTTGTAAGATTAGTGGATGGTCTTACTGTCAGAAGTTTTCAAGCCGCCCTAAGGCCTCTGACTTGGCTTAACGACTGCCATCTATCGACGGCAGCCGGCACCAACTTAGCGTGCCTTGCGAAACACGGAACCGCTCGTAAAAATGCTAATAGTGTTGGTCATAGACGGTCACCCATCCATGTACTGATCGCGTCCTATGTTGCTAACCTTTGTGATCGTTTAAGATCACTCAGGCAGCCGGGGCTACGAGCGATTCTCATTGTGATCTTCCGATGAGAGGCCGGCGTTTTACCGCTCCGCTACCGCCGCTATTAATGAGTATGTAGTTGAATTATTATATCAGAAAAATACGCTTCCATACAGCACTGAGTGACATTAAATAATCAAGCGGAGTCCCGAGATTGCGAGCGCCTTTGAGAGTCACGGAGGGCAGAACAAAGCGTTAATCTGCTCAGTATTCTAAAACGGCATTATCTTGGAGAGTAACAATGTCCTAACTAAACGGCTTAACCGGACCTTTTGTAGCCGAATCTTTTTATCTGTGAAAGTGAAATACGACTATCTCTTTGTAATCTCTTTGAATAATATCGGATTAACAGGCGCTCTGTTGCTGAGCCCTCCCCCTTTTGCCCAATCCCTTTTAGCACGAAAATGTGAATAGAAATGGAGTTTATTAATGTTTTTTTTCGTGATGGGCTAGGTCAAGTCTCTGGGATATGTTATCATCCAGTCATCTTCTTCTTCTAAATATATCAAATCCTCGTGTCACCGTGTCAGTGCGCAAACTCCTCCGAGACGGCTTGACCGATTTTGATGAATTTTTATATGTAAATTCGGCAGGTCTGAAAATAGGTTATCTATTTTTCATACCCCTATTTGGCAAGACAACGTTTGCGGGGTAAGCTAGTCATTTTACTATATCCTCGTGAGGCCCAATGTCTTCAAGTGATCACAAAATCAATTGTTATTTTCAGTTATTTTAGACCCGTTTCAGTCCTACCAGTATTAAGTAAAATATTTGAAAGAATTATCTTAGATCAATTGCTTATTCATTTCAATAATTACCAACTCTTCCATAGTCAGCAGTTCGGTTTCACTAAAGGGCGGAATACAACAGACGCTGGAGTCATGTTAGTTAAACATATTTTCAGTGCGTGGGAGGATCATAATGATGCTACAGGAGTATTTTGTGATTTGTCAAAGGCATTTGATTGTGTAGACCACAAAACACTGCTCTCAAAATTAAAACACTATGGAATGAAAAAAATAAGTTTAGATCTTCTAAAATCATATTTAGAAGGAAGGGCTCAAAAAGCAGACATAAACCGTATTAAATCGTCAGGTTCACTTGTAAAAATGGGAGTCCCCCAGGATCTATCTTAGGGCCGTTCCTTTTCCTGGTCTATGTAAATGATTTACCGTTTATGGTACAAAAAATGTGTGAGATAGTGCTATTTGCTGATGACACGTCACTTATTTTTAAAATAAGGAGGAAAATAATCTTGACGAAGCAAATAATGCTCTCTCGCACGTTCTAGATTGTTTTACAGCAAATAATCTGTTGTTAAATTAAAAAAAGACAAAATGTATGAAGTTTACCCCACCTAATGTAAAATTAGTTGAAAATAACATTGTGATTGGAAATGAAAAACTAGAATTTGTTGAAGATACTGTATTTCTGGGCATCACAATCGATGCCAAACTACAATGCGGCCCACATATTGTAAAATTAGCACATAGACTTTTAGCTCCGCAGGATATGCCGTGAAAAGAATTCGAGAACTTACTGACGTTGCAACTGCTAGGCTGGTTTATTTTAGTTACTTCCATAGTATTATGTCCTATGGTATACTACTATGGGGCCGGGCAGCAGACATTGAGACTATCTTCATATTGCAGAAGAGAGCGATCCGATTTATTTACAAGCTAGGTAGTAGGGACACACTAAGAAATTTTTTCAAAGAAATCAACATCCTAACAGTTGCAAGCCAATACATTTATGAAAATATTAGGAAAACGTTAGGAAAAATATTAAAGACTTCGAAACACTTGGTAGCCATCATAACGTTAATACTAGGAATAAACATAAATTGTCATTTCCACGATTTAGACTTGCAAAAGTTAATACTTCCTTTATGGGGCACTGTATAAGGTTCTACAACAAGATACCCCAAGATATATTAGAGTTACCTCCAACGCGATTTAAGAATTGTGTTAAGCACACTCTTTGCAAAAAAGCTTATTATAAAATCAACGATTATTTAGAAGACAAGGACGTATGGCTTTAAATAGTAGTTTAATATTAAATTTAATCAGAGGATAAATGTGTCTAGTGTTCAACACATCCAAGATATTGTTTTGTAAGTTTTATTTGTATTAGCTTTAAGTTGATTTGAGAAAAGATGGTCAGAGTGGAATTTTTTTTTTCGCTGCCTTTTTCTCCACTACAGACGGCCCCAAGGCAGCGGCTAACATTATACATAACTGTATGTACATTGACATTCAACAAGCAGAATGTAAATTCTTTACGTTGAAATAAATTTCTGATTCTGATTCTGATTCAATGTCGGGCCTTACGAGGATATACAATTCTCGAGTCACCGTGTTAGTACGCATACTGATCCGAAACGGCTTGGCCGATTTTAATGAAATTTTGTATTATAATGAAGAAGAAGAAGAAGAAGAAGAAGAAGAAAAATTTATTATAACAACAAAACACACGCCACAAAACAAAATAAATCCAAAAATTAAACCATAAAATTAGTACAAAACAAAAAATCAGAAGAAAACAGGAGGAAAATAAAGGTCACGGCGTGTCACTGCTGTTATAAATGGCAGCTGACTCAGCATTATGCTGAAGGGCAAGCCTTCAGCGCTGATTTTCAGTCAGTGCCAAAAGATACTCCGCGAGCGTCACAGACCGCGGTGTGGTACAGCGATGAAAGAATTTAAAAAACATAATAATTATGTACAGAAAAATAAGGAACATAATACGTATGTACAGAATAGATTAAATACTTAAAATAGTTTAATACGAAGAAACAGACAAGATTATTAAGTATAAATTAATTAATAAATATAACAAAAATATATATCATCATCATCATCATCATCATCATCGGCCTATGGTTGCCCACTGCTGAACATAGGCCTCTCCCATTGCACGCCACTGAACACGGTCCTCGGCTACAATATATATGGTTAAATGTAATTAAGAAGGAACCAAAATACATAGCAATATACAGAGAAATATTTTAGATACAGCACTTCACAGTCCCGCTATGCGATTACAGATTCATGTCTGTAGTTGCGGCGAAGGGTTGGAAGGGAAGGGAGGGGTGGTTTCTGAAGCTCCAGCAGATATGCCCTGAGCTTACGCCCAAAGGCACATCTACTAGTCGCTTCACGGAGAGGAGGAGGAATTTCCAACACTTGGACGCCGCATACCTGAAACTACCACGGAAAGCCATGGTCCGGTGTGCCGGTGTCAGGATCCTCTCTTTGTGGACATTGCGTTGTCTGGTAGCCCACTTACCTAAGCTTGCTAAACAGATAAGAAGGGTTTTTGTACGTATTACTCCAAAGACTAGTTTGGCATAATCTGAGAACAGGGTTGTTATCTATTGTTCATACCCCTATCTGGCAAAACAACGTTTGCGGCGTCAGCTAGTAGTTCTATAATAATAACTTCCACACAACACAATCGATTGTTCTGTGGGCTCATTATATATTTTTCGCAACGGATATTCATACGTCTTAAAAAGTCATGTATAGCACTATCTTCTTTTAAGACCCTATGTTAGAGCGAGACAGTACTCCGTACGACGCGTCGCGACGTCGGTTTTTGTGTTGACGTGACTTTTTAAGACGTAAAAAATTACATAATGAGCCCACTGGTAGGTACACCAACGAGGCAGTCGATTATCAGATAAGAAAATAAATATGCAAGTCAATAGGCGGTCGGTTTTTTTCTCTCCTATGTGTCTTAGTTAACCAGCTCCTTATTGCCAATTGAACTAAACAGAAATCTATATAAATAAAATTCAAAATCCTGACTGACTGACTAATTGGACCTAGGAGACGGTCTATATATAATGTAGGCAAGGAATAAGAACGGATTTTTGGAAATTCAACCCCTAAAGGGGCGAAAAGGGTTGCCAAAATTTGTATGGGAGGTATAAAGAATGTTAGTCTAATTTTCTTGAGACTTAAAATGAATACACTTCAACACAATTGATTGAACACGTGTTCCGCCGTTTTTATAAATTTAACCCTAATGGGGTTGCAAAATCTTGAACTAAAGTCCCGGACGGAGTCGCAGGCGAAAGCTAGTACAGTATAGTTACAAAGTTATTAAGTATTTTTACGACATTTTCATATCGGGCTTAGCCTACTAATTAATTTGGACGTCGGGATGTCAGGCCGCTAATTAATATAGTGTTTCGGTTTTCAGGCTACTAATTGATGTAGTTCACAGGTTTTCAGGCCACTTATCAACCATGACCTCGGTGGTCTAGAGCTAACACGCGTCTATAAAGATAGAGGTCGTGGATTCAATTCCCGCTGGTAGCCGCCGTAATTGATAATGTTTTCCTTGTTCGCGACATCGTTACCATAGGTAATTTAGAAGCAAATATATTGGTATTATATTATGCGTTTAAACAAATACTATAAATCTTTAATTAGCTTGAGATAAGATATAACCGCCATGTTTGTAGCATCTCTAAGTATTATTAATTTTATTGCGGACACACTTACTTGACTTGTTCACGGAAGAGTCCGACCAGGTTTCGCTCTGATTCGCAGAGCTTAATCATAGTGAGCAGAGAAGGAGCTCGCGTCGTCGGTTGCTCGTCTCTGACTGCGGGCTGGTGTATCCGATCCGGAATAAAGTTTATAATATAAAGTGTTTAGAAGAAGAAGAAAACACATTTCTTACAGCAACAGTTACACAAAACATTAGACATACTGACTATTTATTACATTGACACACTACAAAACAAATTACTGAAATCAGAAATCAGAAATTTATTTCGACGTAGAGAATTTACATTCTGTTTGTTGAATGTCAATGTACTTATAATGCTAATGTTAGCCGCTGCCTTGGGGCCGAATGTAGTGGAGAAATTGGCAGCAAAAAAAAAAACTCCACTCTGACGATCTTTTCTCAAATCACATTAAATCTAATTTGGTATGAATGTCCATCTACATAAGAAGCTCCAGATTGAGAGTGCAATCAATACTTGCAATGTCAAACATTATTTAATATTCTTACACAAGTATGAAAACACCAATGCTGCGGCCAGACACACGGACGGCAACCGTTTACGAGCGTAACGCAGGCGTCAGCCATCGCCAGTCTCAACCATATTCGAGGGAGATAGGCGACCCGCCACCGAGCCACCATTTGCATGGCCTTTGGCCATACTTATACTTAAAAAAAATACAAACAATGGTCACGGTGTGTCTCTGCTGCTGCAATATGCAGCTGACTCAGCATACTGCCGAGGGTATTTATTTCTCGGCACTGATTTTAAGACAGCGCCTGTCCCATGATGACGGTTCCACGCACGGTACGTCATCATTATTACGAAGTATTACGGTATTAAGAAGTTTTAGTTCAAAAATCTTTGTTAGTATTTTCTATTGAGTGGATCTTCTTTTCGTACGATTCCCTGTATTTGTATTGTAATTCTACCCTGCTTCTACCCCTTTTGTATTCGCTTAAATTAAAATTCATTCGTTTGCAGCCCGTCCTTATTACATTCTATTTATTTGATTACATTTTCATGTCAAATCGAGAGATAACTAGACTTATTGCCTGATGTTTGCGATTAGTGAAAACCACTTGTCTTATCTATCTAATCTAATATATACATAGGCTGTTACTTATGTATGCGGAATCTGGGATTCCAATAATTTTAAACGCAATGTCTGACCTCCACGGTCAAATTCGTTCTTTTTTTAAATACTGGCCGCTAATATTTTCTCTTATATACGTTAGTGTTTTGTTTTTGTTGGGCTTAAAATGTCATATCGCTGAAAAAATGGAACTCACACGTGAAAATATTCGTGCTATGATTTATTACGATTTTCGACGTGGTTTAAAGCAACAACAGTGCGTAGGTCAATTAACTTCGACTTTTGGTGCTGAAGCTTCATTAAAAACGACTGTGTATCACTGGTTTAGTGAGTTTAATCGCGGGCGCAGTAAGCTCACGTACGAAGTTAAAGAAGGTCGCCCGAAATTGTAGCCCTATTCAATTATGAATTGTTATTTTCTCCGCTCAATCAATTACTAGCCAATTTTGGAACAAAAATTATAAATTCATATTGACGCTATTTACAATTCACAACTCCAAACTGAGCAAAAGCATGGTTCCGCGCTGTAGAAGTAAAATATACTTTTTTAAATCATACTCTCGAATAGTTCTGAGTTCCAATCCTGATATGTACCAATAACTTTGTCTTCTAGAGAACTCGATTCAAATTTGTTCAAAAGTAAATTGAAGAAAATGTTGTCTTAGAAATGTTATTCCATTGTAATGCAATATCTGTCTGAAATATTTTAGTACCTCTATTTTTGAAACTAAGTTTGACGTTAGTTTTAAGTATAACACGTTTCATAATTTTATGTTTTTTGAGATGTGTCAATGTTAAAATTTAAAAAGAGAATAATAATAACGAATATTTTTATTGTGATTATTGACCATCATCATCATCCACCCATTATCTCCCCACCGAGGGGCACGGGTCTCTTCCCTGAGGAAGGTATAGGCCATACTCCCACTTTCTTCATTTTTATTTTTCTAAGAACAAGGCCTCTGTTAGTCCTTCGGACCGAATTTGTTCGGTGGTCAAACTCAACACTTAATGAACTCGTTTCTCTTCTATAAACTAAGTTATTGAGAACTTTCTCTGAATTTTCAGGCGGAATTATGAGTGTTCCACCGTACTTCGTACTTCGAATGCTATCAAAGTCGTGAAATCCAATTACGCCGTTCAGCTTACAATGATGAATACACTTACCTAAGTTCTTCAAACTTTGGGTGTACCTACTCAGTATATTTCAGATGAGTTCTTAAGCTGATGTGCTTTATTTTTCAAATCCTTAAAATAATTAACCCCTCAAGCCCCGCGGACCCACCGGGCCAGAAGCACTGTATGTGCCTGTATGTAAATGTTTATGTTTTGTTTCTCATTACGGAACCAGTGTGCGGCGGGTCCGATGTAAACTACGGCGCATTCCGTTAGGCCTAGACCCTCCGGCGGTTCGGTCTTGCAACTACACTTTGAATCGAATTTTGAAGATGATAAAGACCACAGTTGTATGAGCGTGATTTATTATTTGAAAAATGTGACTAATTTCAAATACGACTCTGTGAATAACTTGGTGTAAAAGAAAAAGTGTTCTAGGCCTGAGGGGTTAAGATTATAAATACAACAAGTAGGTACTAATAATGGATACCGAATTGAATTGATAGTATATCGATTAGCGTGCATTAAAATGTCATCATCATCATCATCATCATCTCCACCAATCCGGACTTGGCCCCCGTGGTGGAGTATGGCCTATACCTTCCTCAGGGAAGAGACCCGTGCCCCTCGTTGAGACATGGGTTGATGATGATGATCATCATCATAGGTGAAGGCTAAAAGCTCACATCCAGAAGTAATCACTGGCAACACACATTGGTTATACATATTCAAATATAGTAAAGTCCTATGTAGGTCACACATAATAGTACTTACAGTAAAGCGATTCCGTTTGCATCCTTCAGTTATGGTTCAGGCATTCCGTAACTGCATTGCCTTCCATTTCGGTGCAAAGTTACCTCAATGTAACAAGACATAACTACAATATTCTGCAACGGCCCACTTAAGAGTACATACAGTGGAACTATTTTAAAAGAAAACACTACTAAGTCAAGGTCGGGTATGTATAGTTACTTTAATCAAAGTAGGGGTAGAATTTTGTAACTTGTATAGAAAAATTGTGCAATTACCGACAGTGCACTGGGAAACTGTGCCTTCAGCGGTAATGAGTTTAATTCAGACGCGACGTCAGTACTAGGGAGAGTAGACAGCGCTAAAATGAACGTAATACAAATTGCAATTTGTAGCGCGGGCTGCCATTTCTAGGGTACCAAAGCACTCTTTCAGTGTTTGCAATTTCAATAACTGGCTAGAGTCTAAGCTAGGGTGCATATGGAGCATTGGTATAGCTCGGAATTTTGTTTGGGAGGGGCAGCCGTCCAGCAGTAATTCTTACCTTCTTAGCATTTAAATGTGAAAATTACTTTAAAGTAAATTTCATATTTTAATGCTATTATGGATTTCCGCAAAGTAACGCCTGATTCCATACAATATTCTTTTTTTTTCATCTCGAAAGAGTCGATCATCTCACTCCCACCACGCCGCTGCGACTGCGCTGGGTGATGCCTCCATGAGATCCCGCAACCTGCACTGAGAAGTTTCAGGGCAAACACAAACATGTTACGCTGTTAAGGCAACACAACAACCGTACAAGATATCAGTGTCTGCGGGGAGGGATAGCCAATATTTTTATATCATCTCAGATTTTTAGAGTAACACTTATGACGACCTCTGTAGCGCAGCAGTTAGCGCATCTGCATAACATGCGAGAGGTCTCGTTTTTGAATCCCAGCTGGGGGCGAAAAAACCTCCCGGACTTGGATGTTTACATGTTTGTGCTGTCGCTGTTTCTGATTCCCATGACACAGGGTGTCCTAGTGTGGGGCCAGAAGCAATGTATGTGTATGTAAATGTATTACCCTACTGTATATTTAAACTGCACGCAATTTTCAATGTGGAGGTAAAGATTGTGCGGTTTCAATTATTTAAGGGTAGCTCAACCCTAAATTGTTTTCACAAAGTAAATACCTCGGAGGAAACATCCCAATTAAAATAATTAACCTATAAAGAATTTCATGATATCTGAAAGGGTAAAATTCTTCAAGGCTAAATACTTCTGAGAAGAATGAAAAGGTCAAAATATTTTCTCAACACGTATTTATTATAGAAAAATAATACTATAAGGATTCTAACAATAGCACACAAAAAGAAATTGACCATCGCGTAAGAACCCTTTTTTTTTTTGTTAACGGGGTGAAATGCTTTGTGCACCATAACCGCCACCCTTGGGGGAGGGCGACGGCCATGTGTCGGACTCTCCTCTCCTAATAATAGGAGAGGCATACCTCCTAAGACACCCCGGGGGCCGTCTCGCAAGTGGTAGACCACAGTATCGCGTAAGAACCCTGAGAATAAAAATTTAATGTCTTTCTGAAGTGTAAAAACATATTTTCGGTACCCTTTTTGCAAAAACCACGCATATAATAGAGATATTCACGCATTCGTTGTTAACTTACTCATAAAGTTATAACTATTTCTAAAGAGTACGACCAGGCTTCACCATGATTTTCAGGGCTTCAGCGCCGTGAGTAGCAGTATCACGTCGGCAACCCATCTCGGAATTACGCTAATAAAATATTTACGAAAATTCTAATTCAAATTTCTCAAAACAGTCCGCAAAGGTACCATGCCATGGTCACCCGATTCCATAAATTTGCCAGTTCCACGTGTAGCTGCTGATACGAGTTCGAAAATGTAAATAATTTTGCTTTGACGACCCTCTGAATGCAGGCATGGAGGTTTAAGTCTCGGGCTAAATGTCAATAAAATAGATACGTGTATAATATTCACAGTCGAGCACACACCATCCTTTATATCTATGCACTCTGCTCAGTTATTTTACGGGTCACTTTGACGTCACTTTGACGACTTTGACTTTGATTGTAACAGGTAAATGTGCTGTCGACTGTCTTAATATTGAACGTAATCACGTTCAATATCAGGACTAAAGGTAAAACACTTTGCAGTCAATCTGTTCTCGAAACTCCGCCGCTATGAAATCAGATACAAAAGTACGCAGTTTTAACAGCAGCAGTTTTTCCCGAGCTGAATATTTTACGACTCGCCAATTGCATGGTATCAAATTGGTCTCAATTGATCTCCCGTTTTAAGCTTGTTCACACAAACTTGGTATCTTTAATGCCACGGCTGCGGCCCACAAAGCGCACACACCTTCAAGAAAGCGGTTCATAAAGTTGCCCATGCTACATTTTTGAACATCTGGAATCACAACAACGGAAATGTTAGAACCATTTTGAGAATTACGGTTTCATTTGTAAATAAGTATATTTTTTGTAAGATATTCAATAAAATAAACCTTAAATGACTGTTCTATGACGTCAGCCAATACAGTCCTTTCTTCCTTCCAAGGGAGTCCTTTTAAACCTTTGAGATAATTAAAAAAAAAACAAATGACATTGTTTTTTTCTATCTACGATTTGTAAGGAAATCTTTCATATTAACACATTTTGAGAGAGTGACGGTACGGAGTTTTTGTACGGAGCTTTATACCCTTTTTCGCACGGCAAATAACGCAGTTCTTATTGATATGTGTCATTCGGTTCTCTGTGAAATTAATCCGTGTGATATTCATTAGCAGGTAGTTTTAGTTACACCTAAGATTTCCTCACTTAACCTCACAGTCCGGCTGTTGTAAGCAGCAAGCGCTGAGGTTAATGGATTACCTCTGACTACACACGGCCCCAAGGCAGCGGCTAACATTATACATAAGTGTATGTACATTGACATTCAACAAACAGAATGTAAATTCTTTACGTTGAAATAAATTTCTGATACTAGGGTTTCCTCACGATATTTTCCTTCACTGTTAGCGAGGTATTGCTACTGTGACTTCACAAATGTATATACATAAGCTCACGCCTATATCCCATAGGGGTAGGCAGAGACCAGGGACCGCCACCTGCCACGATCCTGAGAAATCACGTAAAAAATGACCGTAATTTAGAAAATAAGGTCATGGTACTTCATCATCCATTATATCCCCACTGAGGGGCACAGGACTCTTCCCCGTGGAAGGGATAGGCCATACTCTACCATGTGGGTCAAGTCCGGATTGGTGGAGGCTTGTAAGATTAGTGGATGGTCTTACTGTCAGAAGTTTTCAAGCCGCCCTAAGGCCTCTGACTTGGCTTAACGACTGCCATCTATCGACGGCAGCCGGCACCAACTTAGCGTGCCTTGCGAAACACGGAACCGCTCGTAAAAATGCTAATAGTGTTGGTCATAGACGGTCACCCATCCATGTACTGATCGCGTCCTATGTTGCTAACCTTTGTGATCGTTTAAGATCACTCAGGCAGCCGGGGCTACGAGCGATTCTCATTGTGATCTTCCGATGAGAGGCCGGCGTTTTACCGCTCCGCTACCGCCGCTATTAATGAGTATGTAGTTGAATTATTATATCAGAAAAATACGCTTCCATACAGCACTGAGTGACATTAAATAATCAAGCGGAGTCCCGAGATTGCGAGCGCCTTTGAGAGTCACGGAGGGCAGAACAAAGCGTTAATCTGCTCAGTATTCTAAAACGGCATTATCTTGGAGAGTAACAATGTCCTAACTAAACGGCTTAACCGGACCTTTTGTAGCCGAATCTTTTTATCTGTGAAAGTGAAATACGACTATCTCTTTGTAATCTCTTTGAATAATATCGGATTAACAGGCGCTCTGTTGCTGAGCCCTCCCCCTTTTGCCCAATCCCTTTTAGCACGAAAATGTGAATAGAAATGGAGTTTATTAATGTTTTTTTTCGTGATGGGCTAGGTCAAGTCTCTGGGATATGTTATCATCCAGTCATCTTCTTCTTCTAAATATATCAAATCCTCGTGTCACCGTGTCAGTGCGCAAACTCCTCCGAGACGGCTTGACCGATTTTGATGAATTTTTATATGTAAATTCGGCAGGTCTGAAAATAGGTTATCTATTTTTCATACCCCTATTTGGCAAGACAACGTTTGCGGGGTAAGCTAGTCATTTTACTATATCCTCGTGAGGCCCAATGTCTTCAAGTGATCACAAAATCAATTGTTATTTTCAGTTATTTTAGACCCGTTTCAGTCCTACCAGTATTAAGTAAAATATTTGAAAGAATTATCTTAGATCAATTGCTTATTCATTTCAATAATTACCAACTCTTCCATAGTCAGCAGTTCGGTTTCACTAAAGGGCGGAATACAACAGACGCTGGAGTCATGTTAGTTAAACATATTTTCAGTGCGTGGGAGGATCATAATGATGCTACAGGAGTATTTTGTGATTTGTCAAAGGCATTTGATTGTGTAGACCACAAAACACTGCTCTCAAAATTAAAACACTATGGAATGAAAAAAATAAGTTTAGATCTTCTAAAATCATATTTAGAAGGAAGGGCTCAAAAAGCAGACATAAACCGTATTAAATCGTCAGGTTCACTTGTAAAAATGGGAGTCCCCCAGGATCTATCTTAGGGCCGTTCCTTTTCCTGGTCTATGTAAATGATTTACCGTTTATGGTACAAAAAATGTGTGAGATAGTGCTATTTGCTGATGACACGTCACTTATTTTTAAAATAAGGAGGAAAATAATCTTGACGAAGCAAATAATGCTCTCTCGCACGTTCTAGATTGTTTTACAGCAAATAATCTGTTGTTAAATTAAAAAAAGACAAAATGTATGAAGTTTACCCCACCTAATGTAAAATTAGTTGAAAATAACATTGTGATTGGAAATGAAAAACTAGAATTTGTTGAAGATACTGTATTTCTGGGCATCACAATCGATGCCAAACTACAATGCGGCCCACATATTGTAAAATTAGCACATAGACTTTTAGCTCCGCAGGATATGCCGTGAAAAGAATTCGAGAACTTACTGACGTTGCAACTGCTAGGCTTGTTTATTTTAGTTACTTCCATAGTATTATGTCCTATGGTATACTACTATGGGGCCGGGCAGCAGACATTGAGACTATCTTCATATTGCAGAAGAGAGCGATCCGATTTATTTACAAGCTAGGTAGTAGGGACACACTAAGAAATTTTTTCAAAGAAATCAACATCCTAACAGTTGCAAGCCAATACATTTATGAAAATATTAGGAAAACGTTAGGAAAAATATTAAAGACTTCGAAACACTTGGTAGCCATCATAACGTTAATACTAGGAATAAACATAAATTGTCATTTCCACGATTTAGACTTGCAAAAGTTAATACTTCCTTTATGGGGCACTGTATAAGGTTCTACAACAAGATACCCCAAGATATATTAGAGTTACCTCCAACGCGATTTAAGAATTGTGTTAAGCACACTCTTTGCAAAAAAGCTTATTATAAAATCAACGATTATTTAGAAGACAAGGACGTATGGCTTTAAATAGTAGTTTAATATTAAATTTAATCAGAGGATAAATGTGTCTAGTGTTCAACACATCCAAGATATTGTTTTGTAAGTTTTATTTGTATTAGCTTTAAGTTGATTTGAGAAAAGATGGTCAGAGTGGAATTTTTTTTTTCGCTGCCTTTTTCTCCACTACAGACGGCCCCAAGGCAGCGGCTAACATTATACATAACTGTATGTACATTGACATTCAACAAGCAGAATGTAAATTCTTTACGTTGAAATAAATTTCTGATTCTGATTCTGATTCAATGTCGGGCCTTACGAGGATATACAATTCTCGAGTCACCGTGTTAGTACGCATACTGATCCGAAACGGCTTGGCCGATTTTAATGAAATTTTGTATTATAATGAAGAAGAAGAAGAAGAAGAAGAAGAAGAAAAATTTATTATAACAACAAAACACACGCCACAAAACAAAATAAATCCAAAAATTAAACCATAAAATTAGTACAAAACAAAAAATCAGAAGAAAACAGGAGGAAAATAAAGGTCACGGCGTGTCACTGCTGTTATAAATGGCAGCTGACTCAGCATTATGCTGAAGGGCAAGCCTTCAGCGCTGATTTTCAGTCAGTGCCAAAAGATACTCCGCGAGCGTCACAGACCGCGGTGTGGTACAGCGATGAAAGAATTTAAAAAACATAATAATTATGTACAGAAAAATAAGGAACATAATACGTATGTACAGAATAGATTAAATACTTAAAATAGTTTAATACGAAGAAACAGACAAGATTATTAAGTATAAATTAATTAATAAATATAACAAAAATATATATCATCATCATCATCATCATCATCATCGGCCTATGGTTGCCCACTGCTGAACATAGGCCTCTCCCATTGCACGCCACTGAACACGGTCCTCGGCTACAATATATATGGTTAAATGTAATTAAGAAGGAACCAAAATACATAGCAATATACAGAGAAATATTTTAGATACAGCACTTCACAGTCCCGCTATGCGATTACAGATTCATGTCTGTAGTTGCGGCGAAGGGTTGGAAGGGAAGGGAGGGGTGGTTTCTGAAGCTCCAGCAGATATGCCCTGAGCTTACGCCCAAAGGCACATCTACTAGTCGCTTCACGGAGAGGAGGAGGAATTTCCAACACTTGGACGCCGCATACCTGAAACTACCACGGAAAGCCATGGTCCGGTGTGCCGGTGTCAGGATCCTCTCTTTGTGGACATTGCGTTGTCTGGTAGCCCACTTACCTAAGCTTGCTAAACAGATAAGAAGGGTTTTTGTACGTATTACTCCAAAGACTAGTTTGGCATAATCTGAGAACAGGGTTGTTATCTATTGTTCATACCCCTATCTGGCAAAACAACGTTTGCGGCGTCAGCTAGTAGTTCTATAATAATAACTTCCACACAACACAATCGATTGTTCTGTGGGCTCATTATATATTTTTCGCAACGGATATTCATACGTCTTAAAAAGTCATGTATAGCACTATCTTCTTTTAAGACCCTATGTTAGAGCGAGACAGTACTCCGTACGACGCGTCGCGACGTCGGTTTTTGTGTTGACGTGACTTTTTAAGACGTAAAAAATTACATAATGAGCCCACTGGTAGGTACACCAACGAGGCAGTCGATTATCAGATAAGAAAATAAATATGCAAGTCAATAGGCGGTCGGTTTTTTTCTCTCCTATGTGTCTTAGTTAACCAGCTCCTTATTGCCAATTGAACTAAACAGAAATCTATATAAATAAAATTCAAAATCCTGACTGACTGACTAATTGGACCTAGGAGACGGTCTATATATAATGTAGGCAAGGAATAAGAACGGATTTTTGGAAATTCAACCCCTAAAGGGGCGAAAAGGGTTGCCAAAATTTGTATGGGAGGTATAAAGAATGTTAGTCTAATTTTCTTGAGACTTAAAATGAATACACTTCAACACAATTGATTGAACACGTGTTCCGCCGTTTTTATAAATTTAACCCTAATGGGGTTGCAAAATCTTGAACTAAAGTCCCGGACGGAGTCGCAGGCGAAAGCTAGTACAGTATAGTTACAAAGTTATTAAGTATTTTTACGACATTTTCATATCGGGCTTAGCCTACTAATTAATTTGGACGTCGGGATGTCAGGCCGCTAATTAATATAGTGTTTCGGTTTTCAGGCTACTAATTGATGTAGTTCACAGGTTTTCAGGCCACTTATCAACCATGACCTCGGTGGTCTAGAGCTAACACGCGTCTATAAAGATAGAGGTCGTGGATTCAATTCCCGCTGGTAGCCGCCGTAATTGATAATGTTTTCCTTGTTCGCGACATCGTTACCATAGGTAATTTAGAAGCAAATATATTGGTATTATATTATGCGTTTAAACAAATACTATAAATCTTTAATTAGCTTGAGATAAGATATAACCGCCATGTTTGTAGCATCTCTAAGTATTATTAATTTTATTGCGGACACACTTACTTGACTTGTTCACGGAAGAGTCCGACCAGGTTTCGCTCTGATTCGCAGAGCTTAATCATAGTGAGCAGAGAAGGAGCTCGCGTCGTCGGTTGCTCGTCTCTGACTGCGGGCTGGTGTATCCGATCCGGAATAAAGTTTATAATATAAAGTGTTTAGAAGAAGAAGAAAACACATTTCTTACAGCAACAGTTACACAAAACATTAGACATACTGACTATTTATTACATTGACACACTACAAAACAAATTACTGAAATCAGAAATCAGAAATTTATTTCGACGTAGAGAATTTACATTCTGTTTGTTGAATGTCAATGTACTTATAATGCTAATGTTAGCCGCTGCCTTGGGGCCGAATGTAGTGGAGAAATTGGCAGCAAAAAAAAAAACTCCACTCTGACGATCTTTTCTCAAATCACATTAAATCTAATTTGGTATGAATGTCCATCTACATAAGAAGCTCCAGATTGAGAGTGCAATCAATACTTGCAATGTCAAACATTATTTAATATTCTTACACAAGTATGAAAACACCAATGCTGCGGCCAGACACACGGACGGCAACCGTTTACGAGCGTAACGCAGGCGTCAGCCATCGCCAGTCTCAACCATATTCGAGGGAGATAGGCGACCCGCCACCGAGCCACCATTTGCATGGCCTTTGGCCATACTTATACTTAAAAAAAATACAAACAATGGTCACGGTGTGTCTCTGCTGCTGCAATATGCAGCTGACTCAGCATACTGCCGAGGGTATTTATTTCTCGGCACTGATTTTAAGACAGCGCCTGTCCCATGATGACGGTTCCACGCACGGTACGTCATCATTATTACGAAGTATTACGGTATTAAGAAGTTTTAGTTCAAAAATCTTTGTTAGTATTTTCTATTGAGTGGATCTTCTTTTCGTACGATTCCCTGTATTTGTATTGTAATTCTACCCTGCTTCTACCCCTTTTGTATTCGCTTAAATTAAAATTCATTCGTTTGCAGCCCGTCCTTATTACATTCTATTTATTTGATTACATTTTCATGTCAAATCGAGAGATAACTAGACTTATTGCCTGATGTTTGCGATTAGTGAAAACCACTTGTCTTATCTATCTAATCTAATATATACATAGGCTGTTACTTATGTATGCGGAATCTGGGATTCCAATAATTTTAAACGCAATGTCTGACCTCCACGGTCAAATTCGTTCTTTTTTTAAATACTGGCCGCTAATATTTTCTCTTATATACGTTAGTGTTTTGTTTTTGTTGGGCTTAAAATGTCATATCGCTGAAAAAATGGAACTCACACGTGAACATATTCGTGCTATGATTTATTACGATTTTCGACGTGGTTTAAAGCAACAACAGTGCGTAGGTCAATTAACTTCGACTTTTGGTGCTGAAGCTTCATTAAAAACGACTGTGTATCACTGGTTTAGTGAGTTTAATCGCGGGCGCAGTAAGCTCACGTACGAAGTTAAAGAAGGTCGCCCGAAATCGGTGGTTGTGCCACAAAATATTGAAGCTGTGCGAAAACTAATAATGCAAGACCGCCATGTTACGTATCGCGAGATAGAGGCTATTCTGGGCATAATGTATGACGAGCATTCATAGGATATTACATGAACATTTGTCTGTAAAAAAAATTTGTTCGCGTTGGATCCCGCACAACTTAACTCAAGATCAAAAAGATGCTCGCGTCGAATTGTGCAAGAAAACCTTAAAAAAATTCAACGGAGGCGACTCAAAATCGGTTTATAATATCTACACAGGTCCTGAATCCTGATCGAATCCTGGATCTACGCGTACGATCCCGAAACTAAACAACAATCAACAGTTTGGGTGTTTCAAAATGAGCCGAACCCTACGAAAGTGGCTCGTGCAAAAAGCACTGTAAAGCAAATGGTGGCCTGCTTTTTTGGTATTAATGGCCATGTGGCTACAATACCACTGGAGAATCGCAGAACGGTTAATTCGGAGTGGTACACGACCATTTGTTTGCCGGAAGTATTGCGAAAGTATTGGAAGTAGAAGAAATACGCCAAAACAACCAGCGACGCAGAATCATACTTCACCATGACAATGCCAGCTGTCATACATCTCAGGAAACAACTACATTTTTGGATGGTCCAAAAATAGAATTGATGGGTCATCCACCGTACAGCCCTGATTTGGCTCCCAATGATTTCTATTTATTCCCAAATGTAAAGAATAAATTACGTGGTCAACCTCGTGGAAAGCCATCTCATATTGTTAGTTGGTGTTCATGGAGTCCTCAGAAAGTGCTCATTTTAAATTCTTTCGTGTATTTCTTCTAAAAAAGGCAAACAAATTTATTTTTCAAATAAGCCGCCCATAACGCTATCCTAGGCAATATGGCGTCGCACATGACGTCACTTCCCGGTAAAAGAACCAATGAACGTAAGTGCCCTGACTCACTAGGACGCCATGGCGACGTCGCCAGCCACGCATCCAAGCAGTTTGTATGAATGGCGAGAAGTGAGTTAGTCACCATACATTTCAATATTAACTGCTTGGATACGGTCGCTGGCGACGTTTATCTTGTGTTTTTAACAAATCGCAGTTGTTTTACGTTGTATTTTTTTTAAACACCTAAATTATTTACATAGACATAAAAAAATATTCATTACAAATATAATAAAATTAACATAAAGCTTAGTCAAAAAGAATGAAATTAAAAGAATGTCAAGGCAATAAAAATAATAATAAAATAATTATTTGAACAAAAAAAAAACTCTATGCAAATAAATCGCTCCGAGCCACATCCGAACCAAAAGTCCCCATAATACTGGCCGCGTTCCCGCGCTGCACAGCAAGGGAAATCCTTTGGCTCAGATATGCCCCAGAGCGAACGTCCATGCCACGGTCCCTCAATCGGCGTCCTAGCTCCCGAATAAAAGCGCTGCCCTGCGCTCCCCATACACCAGAAGTTTCTATAGCCAGCGGCACAAATATGTTTTTTAGTTAAAATGCCTTAAAGCTGTTTTAAAACACATAATTTATACGAATAAATAATACTGTTTTTTTCACACTGTCAAATAGCCTATTGGTGAAGTAATACCTCCGGTGCCTAGTTAGTTTTGCCAAGCAGCCTTTGCAGTATTTACTCTGTGATCCGTCCTAATGCAACGAAATATGAAGAGCTCTCGCGCTAACTGTTACGACAATCGTAATACACAATTTCAAAGCTAGCGAGAGCTTAAAGCGTTCGCGACGTGACATTTCGGTGGCAGTCCTTACTAACGAGGCCTTGTTCACAATAAGCGTCCCGACGTCTCTATTTACTTGAACCTACAGATTTAAATTCATAAAAGTTAACTTTTGTAGTCGTGTTGTGAAATGCTATAGAAAAAAGCATTTTTCTCGGGTATTTGGCACTTTCCATAGTCAACCAGTAACCTATACAGTTTCGCCGTCCATCCAGAGTTGACCAGTACTAAAAAGCTGGAATTAAATATATGAATCAAATACTCACATATATAGAACCTTTTTGCGCAAATACACTTTACATTATTGTACACGAGACATTAAACATTACTTAAAAAAAAAACATGTTTAAAGGTGAGCTTATCTCTGTAAGAGATTTCTTCCAGCAAACGTTAGAGAGTCGGAACGGGGTAAAAGAAAACGGGCCTATATAGGTACGTGTACAAAATAGACAACATAAACTACAAAAATCCTAAACAATAGCCTACTTTATGCAGAAAATAAATATACTACATAGACGTACATATAGAGGCATGTGTTTGCCAAAATTAATAAAATACATAATAATTAATACATAAATGTATAGCTCGAAGTTATGACAGCTATAGATAATGCTCTTTCAGCTGCTTCTTAAATATACCAATTCTGGGGCTACAGCAATTATATCCCATACAGTGCATTCCACAGCCTCACCGAAAGGACTGTGAATGAGTCACCGTAAGCTCCAGTGTTGTGAGCAGGAATTGGAGGAACAAACATGTCGTCGCCAAGAGACAGGCCCAGCCTTGTGTGGGGACATGGTCAATGGTCATGGTCAATATAATAGATTAATAAGTATTAATCACATGCATGTAACTTAGTCTATTTGATAATTAATAATTTTAACTTTTACTTTTAATCACGAAGGCAAAATTTTGAAATAACTAAATTTTGTTTAGTAGAAATATATTATTATTTAAAAACTTTCCCTACGCCTAAATTGGAAATTTTAGGGTTCCGTAGTCGACAAAGGGCCCTTATAGTTTCGCCATGTTCGTCTGTCTGTCTGTCAGTGATGATTACTACCAGAAAGTTGAATATTGGCATAGACGTACAGTCGACAGCACATCATCGTATACACCCAAGCACTCTACTCCGTTGCATTACGGGTGACTTTGCAACTAAAATGTGAAGGTTGATGTGCTGTCGACTGTACATATAAATTACGCGGCAAAACGTAAGAATACAATCTTATTTTTTTTAGGATTTTAGGAAGATACAATCTTAGTTTTTTAAATCTATTTTTCATAAAATGTAACGCAAAACATTGTACTTATGAGTATATCCCTCTTTAGGGCATTCGCTATATTGAACATTTTAAGCGCTAAGGCATGAGCAAATCTCAGGTTTCCTCACACTGTGTTCCTTCACACTTAGTGAGGTTCCTACTACCACAAACAATGAAAATGTATGTTACTCCGAAAACAAAGTTATGGGTACGTGATTCGAACCAATAGATAATGGTCTAATTCGATTCAATGTGATTCGGACAAATAGACGCCCTTCCAAGAATTTTGTTCAGAATCAGAATCAGAATCAGAAATTTATTTCAACGTAAAGAATTTACATTCTGCTGTTGAATGTCAATGTACATACAGTTATGTATAATGTTAGCCGCTGCCTTGGGGTCGTCTGTAGTGGAGAAAAGGGCAGCGAAAAAAAAACTCCACTCTGACCATCTTTTCTCAAATCAACTTAAAGCTAATACAAATAAAACTTACAAAACAATATCTTGGATGTGTTGAACACTAGACACATTTATCCTCTGATTAAATTTAATATTAAACTACTATTTAAAGCCATACGTATGAAAATAGTTTTGATTCGAATTGGTGACAATCGCCTTTATGTGCGCTTCAGAGGTAATTTACAATTCTAGTTTAATCGAGTCGTGTTTGATACCGGATAATTTCCTTCATATGACTATGAGTAAGTAAATTGCTTATGCAAGTTGCAGTAGAGCCTATGTTAGACATTTTTGTATTAATTTGTCGTCCAGACAAATCAAGCCTCCATAAATCCGGACTAGGCCCCCGTGGTGGAGTATGGCCTACACCCTCCTCAGGTAAGAGACCCGTGCCCCTCGGTAGGGACGATGATGACGTTGACGATGACATGCAAGTTTCACTAGAGTCTATGTTAGATATTTCTGTCATTCCAATTAGCCATTTTAATGGCAGCTTAGTAAAATTAAGTTTGTTTCTCTCTGATCTATTAATTCTATTTTACAAAATGTTACCCGTGGTTAAATATAATTTGCCGTTTACTTTTACCACAACTTTTAATTAGCTTCTTTATGTGCGACGGGACCGAATAGTAAAACTTTGTGTTGAGAATTCTCTTTGTCTTCATCGTGTCAACCCTTTTACCCTTATACGTACCAAACTCAGAGCCACCCATGGACATATTATGCAGAGACTGAGCGTTACACGATGCGCACATATTCACGAGAAGAGTGTGTGAGTAAGCCACTTACACGGAGTGATGTTCGATGGCACGCAAACATGCGCATTAATAGTCCAACACAGAAAACTTTTTTAATTTTCCAACTTACCAAATTAAAGGTCAAAAATTCACTTTGAGAGACCCGGGGACTGTTTCACAAAAATTAACCCACATTAGACTCTGACACGAAATGCGTAAAAACTAATGTAAAAATCTAGCCTCAATTTGTGTCAAATAAAACATTCAGAAGTTACAAAGAATTTTACAATTTCTATGACGAAAAATTACAAGTTATCAATTTTATCAAATTAAATTACTATCCGCAATGAGGTTAGCACACGTCTTCCCTACGCTGTGGAGAAAATCCAAGTGAGCGAAACGTGCGCTCAGCATCGCTGTTGTAGGCCCCAGTGGGATAATGACGTTGGCGTTGGTCATGCCTTCTGCGCCAGAGCTTGGATAACAAAACGAAAGAGCGATTGTCTGACAGTTCCTAAAAATTGTTACAATCTCGTTACTAGTTGGCGATGGTGTCTACGTACAGCGCCACCAAGTTATCTATCTATTGTAACTAAGTAATTAATTGTAAATTCTGTTGTATTTATTCACTTACTAAGATTTATAGATAAATTTTCATTAAAATTTGAAGACGGGATAAAATATTCTCATTTTTCTAGGTAAATTTCTCAAATGTTACTACTGTACTAAATTCTCCACTAGCGGCGCTATCAACTGAACAGATAAGATGGTGGCACTGTACATAGTTTTTTTTATTACAGCTGAGAGCCCTTCATTGATCTGTGTCGGTACGTCACTGTTATCGTCATCTGTCATGAAGGTACTGGTAACTGGACTTCGAAACTTATACAAATACGATCGGCACCAAGAAATTTCGAAAATAATGGAGAAACCGTATCGCCAATACTGCGTGGTAAAATTTTGTACGAAGGCAGATATTCGCCATTCGCAGATTACATATATATAGTGAAAAAAAATGAAGTCCCATTTTATCAGAGCCATCTGTCGCAGTTGCAAGAACTATATATTTTTTTAATGAGCTCTAAGAAAATACCTCATTGTAATTTTTCGAAACTCAGGCCACATCGTGGTTCTGTGCCGTATAATTCCATGGAACCACACTTAAATACGTAAATAGAGGTCCAGAAACGCTAAGTATGAGTCTTAATTTAAAAGGACAATAGCCTGTCATGAAAATTCCTGTTTTTGACACTCGCAATAACGGTTGGACCCATTCGACCGTCCATTCGTAGTTTCAATTCGGACACATTTAATTTTATCTCTCACTGTGCCTAGGCCATTTAACTAATGTCTAATTTTCGTGAGTGCCCAGGACGGAATTTAATTCCACTTTTCGACCGAAGAAACATTGTTTCTCAAAAGTTGCGCGCTAATTTCCTTGGAGATTATTCTTGTTGTTTTGTGAGTTAGTGTTCTCGTTACTTGTTAATAGGGAAATTATTTACCGGTAAACGTTTCCTGGGCACTTTATTTACACGCCAATAGTAAGATTAAAAGTTATTTAATTTTGTGACAGTTTTTTCTACCAAGTAACTTGTAAACTTTTGTATCTGACTTGTAAGCTAGTACATAAATAAATAGATAAATAGTCCAACCCTAGGATTAATACTTATGTCTTAAGTCATCAATCAATCTGTGTTATTAAAAAAATATATATTCATGTTACTTTAAGAACTATGATGAACAAACATTGTTATTTTATAGGTATTTAATTTACTTTTATTTTAATGATTAATTTTAAGGCATTCATTTACTGTTTAGCTGTAAAAATGTATGATAATAAATATCACAGAACATAAAATATGTATAAGAAATAATTAATAGACAATTATAGATATTATGTTTCTTCGTAACGCGCTAAATCTTACTTGAGTTGAACATCTATATAATATTACTTAGAACGCTTCGACGCTGTCTCTAACTGTACCTATTTATTACTCTATTCCACAGATGTTCGACCTGAAATGACAAAATAATAATTAGAATCTATCACCGTCAACGTCACAGCTAATTGATTAATTGTGTTTGCTAAGTATTTCTAAACACTTGGATATCTGCTACTGTTAAACTTTGTTATTCATATCACAAACAGACAAACTATAGAGAACTGTCGTTCTTATGAAAGGCGAGTAGTAATTAAAGAAAACAAAGAAAGAAAAATAGTAAACTTTTAGTCAGGATCAACTTACGGGTGTTGTTTTATCGGACGAGTCCGACCAGGTTTCGCTCCGATTCGCAAAGCTTAATCATAGTGAGCAGAGACGGAGCTCGCGTCGTCGGTTGCTCGTCTCACACTGATCCGGACTAAAAGTTTACAATGTGTTTTGCTTACGAAAGTTTTAGTTAAAAAAAAGAAAGAAAAATAATTGAAAGTGCCGCGTTCTATGCGTGCGACCATTATTGATGTATTAATAATCCAAAAAGGTTCAATTAATAGCGTGTATTGACAAATATTATGCAAATTAAAGTTTTAATTTGCATTACAGACAAATATCGGAATTAATGGTCAGCTCCCACAGAGAACTAAACCGAGACAGTAACAGCCGGTTTCTTGGGCGCTGTTCAAAGTTGTGATTTATTGACAAAGCATTTAATTTGACCAAGCAATCAAATCAAATCGGGTTTCCCGAGGGCAGATTAACCAAAAATTTACTAATAAGTCGATAATTTTAACTTAACCATAGGAACTGTCAAACACACTTTTCTAGCTCGACTAGCACAGAGTACATTGATAACTAGCATGCTAGTTTACAGTTTAAAAGAAAAACAAGACATTTTAATGACAGGACTAATGTCAGTTGAAGTTGAAGTTTTGGTTCGCGCCGAAATGAAAAGTTTTTCTGTTCAAAAGTTATTATTAAGTAAGTCTAATCTAAAATGAATTGCAAAGCAACCCGGGGCAAAGACTTCACAGAACGTGAAAAATAGATGCTTCTGATCATTGCAGAATAGTACATTGTTCACCGAGAGGAGAAAGTGACCGATTACCGTCGAGGGTGTCGTTTGAAGCCCGAGCCGTAGGCGAGGGCTTTAAAATACCTGAGATCGGGAATCGCAGTTTCTCTCGAGTGATACATAGTGCTTTATACTACACCTACAAGGAAAATAAAAAACGAAATCTTTACTAATTGAAATTTATATTGAAATTGTTGCTAGTGGCCAGTGTCATTTTGCGAACTTGGAGATAAAAACTCACTGTAAAAACTTTTTGGCTTTTGATATTTAGGTTACCGGCGCATAGTCTTACCCAAAATTAAAAAAGAAAAACCACGTAAGAAATGGATTTTCATACACTTTTCTCTCCCGCTCAGATGCGTTTTCTCCCCGCATATTTGTTCGATATGCAATGACGTACTTTCTACCGTAAATTTGGTAAAGTATCAAGGTACTTTCCAAGCAGGTGTAGTATAAAAGTGCATTGCCGTCTTGTGGATCCTTATATTGTCCGCCACAGTTATCTGGAAGGCTCCAGTTGCTTAAATACTAATTGTAAGCAGAATTTGCTCCACAACGTTGATGGCATTACGCCTGATTGTATAGCGTGCCTACCTATAATCCGAGTCCCAATCAGGCCCACAATCATCACAATCACTGCTTTCGGAACCCGGAACCAAGTTCGAAGCTACTCTTTATCAAACTCTTCCATAGGGTTCGTCCTCCTCCTTGAGCGTCTAGTTCTAGCAGCCGCGCGTCACTAGGTGAGAGTCCTGAAAGCGAAGACATGCAGATTATTACAAAACATCACCAGTTTTCAAGCAAACAAATTAAGTTAATTCGTCGATCTCCTCCGATTAGTTAACAAGGCGATTTGACACTTCAAAATTGATTTTGAACAGTGATTAGTGCCTAATCATTCCCCAGGAAACCCGAATACAGTTTGACATGTCTTTTGACGTTTCATTTGTTAACTGATTTGATCTGTTGGTTAACTGAATTGATTGGCGCTCAGGAAACCCAAATCGTGCTTAATCATAGTTTAATTTGATTATAGCGATTAATAAATCTAATCAGCCCCCAAGAAACCGGCTGTAAGAGTCAGTAAACTAAGCGCAACACCGCTAAACTTATGAAGAAAATTAATTTTCTTCATAAGTTTTTATTTGACCATTCTATTGAATTAATCGAGTTTAATTCAATAGAATGGTCAAATAAAACAAGCTATCGAGTTACTCGGACGCTAACAATCTGTTCTATCGATTTACTCGGACGCTAACAATCTGTTCAGCTCTTCAAGTATTTTTTCGCATACAATCTGGCCAACTTTTAACAGTAGATTGACCGCCTGTTGTTGTACGAAAAACTAGGGGTAGCCGTAGCCAGTTTGCATAACTTTAGAACGTGAAGTGTAAAAAGTGCTCGCTAAAACTTCTCAGAGACCTTCAAAGTAGCTTGACAATCTCCACTTTACATTTTAGTGTAGGTATACTAGGTGCATTGTATTTAATCCGATATTAATTCCCATGGAGTGGCTATAAAAATGCGTCTCTCGGGCGAGACAGCCCGATAGGATTTCATGCGATTCAATTCACTTCAACACAGCGTCGCTGTACAGTGTAGACAGGTGATAAAAACAAGACGTGATCGCTTGTTTATACATTGCACACCTTGTTAGCGTCATCTTTGCAAATAAATAGAACCAGTGTGTATGGGCTAGGGTTTGCGAGACGATAAAGTTTACTGTTAAGGGGGTTCCGACGGTCACATTCGACTATCCAACCGCTTGTTCGTGTTGGGGAACATGTTTCTCACAACTTGAACTTGAAACAGTCAACTGGCATGTTCCTTCTAGATATTGAGAAGGCCTTCGACACCGTATGGCACGAAGGCCTTCTCCATAAGCTGTTATGTAACGGAGTACCTATAGGTCTAGTCAAGCTTGTTCAATGCTACCTTTCAGAACGGAAGTTCAAAGTTGTCATAGCGGTTGACTCCTCGGATCCTTATCCTATGTTGGCCGGGGTGCCCCAAAGTCTGTCCTGGGGCCCTTATTATTTTTAGTATATCTAAATGACATCCCCAATCAGCCCCGGACATGCCTAGCTTGTTTTGCAGACGACACAGCTTCTTACACCTCCAACAGTGACGAAGATCTAATCATTGATAGATTACAATTATCTCTTGACCTACTTTCCACGTATTTCAAAAAATGGAAACTTAAATTAAACGAGTCAAAAACGGAAGCGATCATGTTCTCGCAAAACGTAAGCCGCCTGACAAAAAACTCGTTATTAACAATCACCAAATTCCGTGGAATAAAACTGTAAAATATCTTGGAGTTTACATGGATACAAAACTAAATAGGTGTTCACATGTTGAACACAGTCGCATGAAAGCTCTTAAAGCCTTCGGTGTCTAAAGTCCGATCATGAATAGGCATAGCAATTTAAGTGCTAGAACAAAAATTAAATTGTACAGTACCCTAATTCGCCCATGTATCAGCTATGCTGCTCCTGTATGGAGCAGCACTTGCAATACTAACTACAACTATCTTCAAGTTTTACAAAACAAAGCGTTTAAAATTGCTTTTAATACCCCATGGTTCACGAACTTACATAAGTTACATAAAAAACATAATTTTCCTGCTATCAAAGAATTTTTAATTCAATTAACAAAGACATTTTATTTAGAACGTACTCCACACCACAAAAACAAACTCATTTCTTCATTGGGAAAAACACGCACACCCAACTTGCCGTACATCGATTCTTATAAAAGGTATCGTTTACCACATCACTACGTCTTGAACGAAAAAAATACTGAGTCGACCGCGTCAGTCGACGCGATGTAGGCGGCTTGATGTTTCTTTGCGTGCGAATGCCGTCCGCAAATATATTTCAGAATACCCACCACTTGCATTCCACTTACACCCAATCAATTTTATTGCCTGGTTGGGATTAACATATAACTACTCTCATGTCACAAATGCGAGCTATTCAAAGTAAGCATATATAATTACAATATAGGTAAAGAAATAAAAGTGATTTATTAAGTTCAAAAAGGTATAGGCCTTTTGCCGAGAGTTAGGCTTCTCAACCCCTGGTTGATAGCGACGGGGCCGCGGCGTGAATGTTGGGGGGACGTGTTCGTGTAGCATTAGGCCCCGTCTGAGAGCTGCAGGGATGGGTTCCCACTCCACCCCCGCTGTGGTGTGGGCCAGCACGCGCGGGTGCGGGGCCGTGCTCTCGGCAAAACGCCTAGATACTATCATAAATAATAAATTTTATCATAAAACTTTTAAAGGCGCCATAGCCTGCCGAGTTACTGTAATGTTTGTGTTTGTATGTACTAGACTGTGTTTAGTTAACTTACTTTTGTGATGCTTATGATAAATAAAGACTTTAATAAAAATAAAAATAAACTGTTAAGTATAACATCAAGCTTACATGCTTGAAGGAAGGTAGGATCGTTAATTGAAGAACATAGTCGAGAATATAAATCGATGACCTTTCTGGCGCAGCGGTTAGCGCATCTGCCTACCATGCGGAAGGTCCCGGCTTCGAATCCCGGCTGGGGACAAAAAACCCTAGGTTTTGGATGTTTACATATTTGTGATGCCTCTGTTTTTGGTCTTCACGACACAGAGTATCCTAGTGTGGGGCCAGAAGCAATGTATGTGCCTGTATGTAAATGTTAAAAAAAATAAGTGGAGACTGTCATGTCAAGCTACTTTGATGGTCTCGGAGACGTTTTAGCAAGTACTTTTTACACTTCACGTCCTGAATGGATGGCGGATGGATCATAGCGAGTGTCAAACCATGCTCTACCTCTCCTCCGGGATAAAAGAGCGAGTTTTTATCATTGTAATTATTATCTAAAACGTTGTCAGTATGAACAGAGATTCACCTCGGCGCAATGTAGGAAACCAATTTATCATCCCGCCATTATTCATACGAGTAGCTGATAGATAAGATAAATCTGTCCTGTGTAGGAAAATGAAGGATAGATAACAGGAGAAAAAAATTGGCTATGAGTGCGGGCATATATTTGGAGTAGAGTTCAGTAGTAACAAGAAATTTATTTCAACGTAAAAAAAATCAATGTGTATGTTGAATGTCTGTGTACCTAAGTACAATGTTAGCCACTGCATCAGCGTTGATTTGTAATGGAGAAAAACGTCCACTCCGGCCATCTTTAGTCATAAACGCAAAGAGACAATTGAATTGAAATAGAGTATTCGTTCGTATTCGTCGGTAGATGGTAGTCGTTAAGCCAAGTCATTGCCATCAATGCCAAAACATTGATAATAGACCAGCCACCAGTCTTGCAAGCCTCCACCAATCCGGACTTGGCCACCGTGGTGGAGTATAGCCTATACCTTCCTCAGGGAAGAGACCCGTGCCCCTCGGTGTGGACATGAAGGGTTGATGATGAAGAGTATTCGTTAACTTCCTTTCTTCCTATATACCTCCCGCTGTAGGGCACAGGACTGCTTTCAGAGAGAGAATATGGGCTTAATCACAGCGTGTTGGATATTGATACTAAAACTTCACAAATGTATAAAACTTGAAAGACAAAGTCATTGGTACATATCGGGATTCGAACCCACTACTTCCCGGATGAGAAGCCGGTGTTTTACCGCGCCACTACCACCGCTCCACCGCCTTGCGGTGTGTAAGAGAGATCGATCCGGTGTCTGCTATCGAATATTAATTTATTATAGCCCTTTCTGAAACTGACGTATTTCCTGCATTATTACTCTCCTTGATTATTACGAACATTCTTCAAAGTCGGACTTTTTGTGTATCGTAGAAAGATAAAACATTCTTTATTGTCTGTACACCAGGAATTGCACTTGAGATTTGGCAGTATAATTTATTATTATTCATATCTTTGTTATATACTTTTTTATAAATTTACTTCAGCATCGTAGTCGGTAGATCAGAGAGGGTAAAGTTTCGTAGTACAATAATTCCCTTTGGACTGTTGTACTTTCAAATACTTTCAATACAAACAGCTTTCATGTTTTCGCTGAAATAGCATCATTGCTATACGCACTATGTAATATAATAATTATTAATATTATTCTGTAAGCATGTTTGTGGCAATAAATAATTCATTCATTCATTATCGGACCATATCGTCATCATCATCATCGGCCTATGATTGTCCACATTGCATGCCACTGAGCACGGTCCTAGGCTACTCTCATCCAGCTCTTGCCAGCCGCCTTGCGAAGATCATCGCTCCACCGAGTCTGAGGACGTCCTCTACGATTACCGATCCGCGGTCTTCACTTCAGAACTCGTCTACCCCATCGGTAAGCAGTTCTTCGGTTGATATGGCCGGCCCACTGCTACTTCAGCATGCTAATTCGGTGAGCTATGTCGGTGACTTTGGTTGTCTGTCGGATCACCTCGTTTCCAATTTGATCTTTCAGAGAAACCCCGAGCAGTGCCCTTTCCATATCATATCGTACCATATGGTAAGTCACGAAGAAAACATCAGTTAGTGTAAGAGTCCTATATTTTTTCACATTTTCACATGTCTGTGTACCGCCTCGATAGTTTCAAAATAGTTATTAGACAACGGTCGGTTGTTACTTAAATTGTCCTTAAAATGGGTTTTCCACTGCGTCTGGGGTCATTGAGTAATAAATAATTCATGAAATAATGCATAGTGATACGTTAATTTCGACGACAACTAAATTTAAAATAACAATGATAAACTAAATATTAAAACTAAATTAAATATTAAAAACTTAAAATTACATTAATATTAATAATTCACTTACTATAAATAAAAATAAATATAACTTAAATATAAAACTATACTAGTACCTAAATATCTTTGATTAAAAATATATATTATTTACAAATAAAATATCTGCCCCAGGTCACTGTCCCGCGGCAATGAGCCCAGAATGCTGGCGACGTTGCCTCTTTGGATGGCCAGGCTTATCCTTTGGCCGAGGTACGCGCCAGCTCTCTGGTCTCCGGTTGCGTCGACGAGGCGCGCCGCTAGGTCCTTAAACAGGAGGCGCGCCTCTTCGACCCCAAACAGCGCAAATATGTAATTGTTACCAATAGAACTATATTTGCGCCGTTTGAGGCTTTCGGCCGCGCCGGCCGCTGAACCAGCGGCTCTTCCACTCTGGGAAACATGGGAGGGCGCCAGTGTATCAACGCACGTAGCGTCCCACACTAGCGGCCTCCCATGCTTCCAGGGGATCAGAGTCATACGGCAATATGTAATTACGAGAACGAAATTGTCAGATATCCGGTAAATTGTCAGTTCAGAAAGTCGTCCAACGACACATACCTACATAATAATTTATTTCTTTTGATATTTTAGTATCATACTCCCCCTGATACTCCTGCTGTCCATTGTACCTTTTGTTGGTGGGAATATGAAGCGTACAGTTTGGGGTCCAGTTCAATCTCGATTGCATGAATTCCTATGGCTTAGTTATAATTAAGTTGTCTTTAAAATTGCTGCTTTCAATCAAATCAAGTCAAAATAAATAAAATTATTTCAACGTAAATAGTTTACATTTTATTTTATTAACCGCCGACTTTGGGCCATATTTTTATTTTTTCTTCATTTTATTGGAAGTAACAAAGACTCGTTATGTGAAGTTAGTACGCAGACAAAATACATTAAAACTATGTTTGAAAGCACTTAGCTTAAGTACTAGTTAAAATTAATTTATTTTATTAAATAAAATCATTATTCAATCAACCATTCAAAGAAATAAATATAAATAATAATAATTATCAATAATTATTCTGTTAACCAAAGGAAATACCTAAAGGAAGGAAGGTACCTGAGTATTTCCAATCTAACAGCCCAATTGCTACGAGTCACTTCTTTATTAATTCCACACCGTCTTTCAGATTTCTTTTTGTACAGCCTAGAGCACATCAACCTACACATTTGAGTTGCAAAGTCATTCATAATGCAACGGAGTAGAGTGCATGGATGTAAACGATGATGTGCTGTCGACTGTACCACACCACAGACAAGATCACAACACTACACTGAACATAGGTTTCTACACCTCACACTGGTATTATCGGGCACCCATTTTATAATTGAATTCCATTATTTTTATTCTTTTCACAAACGCGACGAACCGCAACATGGCCGCGACAGAATATAAGGTATAGGTAGTATCGAGTTGCTCCTGCAACACATGCTGAGTCGAGGCCATTTTAGGAACTCAATACTCACAATACAAAAGGGTTTACCCTGTTTTGAAAATGAAACAGAAAATGATGCAAATGTGTAACTTTTCTTTTTGAGTTATAGTTATTTTAATATTCAAGAATCAAGAATGCTTATTGTGAGCGTAGACATGGGTTATACATTAGCAGTAACAGTTGCTATAGTTGCTTTGAGAAAGACTGACTGAGCGAATGTGACTTTAAGGCCCGGTAAGGGACGCCCCAGCTTTCTGGGGCGTATCCGTCTCTACTTATGTCTGACCAAATAGGGGGATGTATAAGAAAAGGGCAAGATAAATAAGTACCCGAAACCGACGTGCGCGCATGCAACGACTAATGAATGTCGATGAAGCGAAAGTGATGTGTCAGGATTGTGGCAAGTGGCAGTTCCCGGTCTCTGCCTACCCCTCTGGGATACATCCGTGACCTTATATATGTACCTATGTAATATTTGAGAATCTGTATTGTATAATGTGTTTTTAGTTTTGTGCCGTCTAATAAATATCTAATTATTATTTTATTATCTATCTATCAATTACATACTAATATGATAGCTATGCGATTGCAGTCGCTCAAGGGGCTGATGCAAATTATAACCATGCGTGCCTACTGCGAAGGTTTTCTGGCAGCCTAACCCTAAAACTACGAACGAAAGCGTAAACACGAGACGAGACGGAGGTAACAAATCGCGACACTTTACGCGTCGCACAACTTAAACCTCCTCCAAGGAAATGGAATCCTAGATAATGTTGCCATCCGTCAACGCTTAATGCGTTATTATATTGTCCTTTTCGGAAAAACTGACGACGCTCGTACGTTACTTAGCGCGTGGAGCTTTTTGGAATACAGCTGCCCAACTGACTGGCCAGTATTTTCGCGATACTTTGGAGATGCTAACCTCCATGGTGACTATGGTATGCTCTTTGCTCGGTTAATCCTAAAAAGAGGTAATGAAGCAAATATAACGGGTAAGTCTTTTACCTCCTTTCAAGATTAACTACGATACGATACAATATCGTATGACAATATCCTCCTCAGTCCCGTGTCGACAAAATAACAATAGAAAACTATTGTTATTTTCAAGGTCAGGACTGAAGAGGTTAAAGAGTGCAACAAACTCATCTGACCCTGTGAAGATGTCACTTTTGTCATAGTAAATTTGATATTTCCATACTAAATTATATTTCCATACTAAATTTGACACCTCCACCGGATCAGCTAACTTTGTGACATTATAATTATGCCACGGTTCACAATGGATTTTATAATTCAAAAGTTGTAACCTAATATTTTTTAGTTCGTGACCGGTTTGCCCTATGGGTAAGGTAAGGTAAGTTTATTTACTTAAAACAAAAAACGAAATTAGGCTGTAATACATCAGTGCGGTCTCTTCCAGTCTCAGAACGGAAATTCAATTAGATAACGAGTTTTTATGTGTGTTATTGTACGTGTTATGGTACTAAGCAGCATATACCTCCTACCGTAGAGCATAGGTTTTCTCTCAGAGAGAGTGATTGCGGCGTATTGAGCGTGTATAATTCTCGTATAGTAAAAATGTCTGCAAATTTTAACAAAATGGTGTGCCGAGAGAGAATCTAAAATTTTACAAGATTTTCCGTAGCAGAATGGCTGTCGTTATCTTAGCTCTAGCGATGTTAAAATATTATGTCATGATTGCGGTCGGGCTGGCCGGTTGGTGATGTGGCCCGCCTAGATTTTATGCCCTTATTTATAAAGATCATTTTGGTAAATTACGCGGAAATATTTCATGTCTTTAATGTCCAATTGATGTTGTGGAGTGTAGCCATTTTCTTGACAACACAGGTCGGTTCTGACTTTACGACGTTTTGTAAAATATTGTAGGACTTCATGATCCCAAGTTTAGTGTCTGATTGAACATACATTCTTATGTATAGCTCACCAATATTAGAAAAGGCTGTTTTATCCAGGTTTGTGCGCTTCTTATCCGTTTACTATAGACTCAATCATGAGGTGAAAGTTATAGCAACAGATCAATCAAAGTTGAATCAAGCCTAAAATAAAAATATATTTACACGCACAATGGCTACGGTGCAAAAGCTATTAAATATACTGCTATTTAAATTACCTACTGACTAAACCTTTCTATAAAAAATCAAAATCTCTATTCAAACAGCCTATACATTTCTTACAAGCTAAGTCATCGAATATTCCTTCAATACTTGCGTCGTCGAAAGAAAAGCAGGAAAAGAGACATGTGAACTTTTAAAAATGCATGAGGACAAAGTGAAGGACGAATAATAAAAGTAGGTAAGCAGGAAAATGACAATAATTTCCATTACGAAAATGAAATTTTGAGGGAGGCCGCCCGGTCGGCGGTCAACCCTAAATCGACTTAAAGAAAACATCAAGAAAACAAAGCGGCACGAGAGAATGGACTGAATGTCAGATAGCTTTTCTACTGGGATAGCCAACTTTCCTGTTTCCCATCATTGAAAATTCCACTCTGTGTCGTCCGAATACGGCCCAAAGCAGCGGGTGTATCGCAAGACTCCTGTCCAGTATCGCGGACAAAGGAACAATGGGCGACCCGGATATTTTGAGACGGGGACTAGTTCGGTACGGTGTGTTTTAAATGGAAATACATCTGGCTTATTTTTTTTGTGGGCCAGGAAAGAGTGTGTCATTGTTATACCCCAATAGACCCCACACAACACGTGGAAGAATCACTCGTAGCCTGGGCTGCCTGAGTGATCTTGAACGATCACTAAGGTCAAGCAACATACGGCGCGTTCAGTCCATGAATGGGTGACCGTCTAAGACTAACGCTAGTGGCATTTTTTCCGAGCGATTCCGTGCTTCGCAAGGCACGTTAAGCAGATGGTGCCGGCTGCCTTCGATAGATGGCAGTCGTTAAGCCAAGTCAGAGGCCTTAGGCCGGTTTGAAAACTTCTGACAGTAAGACCAGCCACTAGTCTCACAAGCCTCCACCAATCCGGACTTGGCCCCCGTCATGGAGTATGGCCTATACCTTCCTCAGGGAAGAGACCCGTGCCCCTCGGTGGGGACATAATGGGTTGATGATGATGATGACACGCCGAAATCTTTACTCTATATGTTTAGGTACTTAGCGAAAGGTTAACAATCTGGATAAGTCTTTTTATTGAAATATACACTTTTTAAGTCAACATTTTTAACAAAAAATCGTTTTTATGAAATTACACTTAATTTCACATTGAATTGTACATTTCAATAAAAAGGTGAATCAAGATTGTTTACCTTTATTTAAATACCTAAACATGCGGTTTGTAAGCCGTGGTTAGGTAAATGGTAACTAAAAATGCTATATATTGTGAAGAATACTATTAACTTTATTCCGAATACACTTACTAGACTTTATATCGGAAGAGTCCGACCAGATTTAGTTCAAGAAAGTTTTAGTTCAATAAGGTAATACTTTTAAGTTAGGAATTAAACCAAAATTAAAATGTAGTTAAGAAATCTTATAAAAATGACGCCGGCTCCGGAGAATAAAATGATAAATGCCAAAACACAACTTTACAGGAAAATTCAAAATCGTTTTAATAAAATTATTCCTTTCTGGTACGAGCTTGTGAGTTAGCTTAGGTTATAGCTAATTTTTGCGAATCAGAGCAAAACATGGTCGTACTCTTCCGACAAAATTCAAGTAAGTGTATCCGTACAACAATTTATAAGAAAGGCATTGTAGAACACTAGGAGCATTTTCCCCCCTAATTTCCTATGCAAGAATACAAGAACAAAAAAATATACGAAAATCTTCTTTGCCATTTTAACATGTCCTTTTCAATGTAATCAAAACGATATTTCTTTACTATTTCTCCATTGTTATTGGCCAGAAAATTAGATTTCGAAGATTACATTTCAACAGTGTTAAAGTACTGTTTCAACACTCTTGACTTAAAGTAAATCAGAAATTATTTACTTTAAGTCAAGAGAATTGTTGCACTCCTTTAATTGGATGTTTACACACATTGTGTGTATGTGTGTGTATCATCATCATCATCAACCCATTAGGTATGTCTCCACTGAGGGGCACGGGTCCCTTCCCCGTGGAAGGTATAGACCATACTCCACCACGGGGGCCTAATCCCGATTGGTGGAGGCTCGTAAGACTAGTGGCGGCAGGTCTAGAATATATCTACACAATGTTAAATTATTTAAGTGGTGTATCTAACATCTACAGCACTTCTACAGGTTGCGTCTAATAAATAAAATAAAATAAAGTAATTACTATGGGGTTTTGTTTGGCTGTGTATTCACTGGTAGGTTGGTTAGAACGAGTAGGAACCATTTTATCACCCTTTCATTTGCTTTTATGAGCGTCGTAATGATAATATAATAGGGTCGTAGAAATAATACACGGGTTGGTCATGCAGGCGGCCTCTTGGGGGTAGCCAGAGGTATCCCGCGTGGAAACACTCACGAATGTTTGCATTGTTACGAACCCAATTAGAACGTTTTTTGAGACTGCTAATAAATAGCTCACTAACTGCGAAGAAATAAACTTGTCGATATAGCTCAGCGCTAGAAATTGGAATTGTGTTAAAAAAAACAGTTACGTTTTTATATTTGTGGTTTCGAGAAAATAGGTGTAATTTTGTGAAGCGGAACTGAGTAATTTGTTTGTGAAAGTAATTTTAAAGTAAATAAAGAACCAGTATTTAAATCGAAACCGGAAGTACGTATATGTACGGAAGTATGTTATCAATTAAGCTCCTACGAGCTTTCAGCTTCTAGTGATGCCATGACTCGATTTTGATTCGAAATTCGATTTCGAAAAAAAAAAACTAAAAAGACTCAAACAGTTGCAAAAATAATTATGTAACATTTGTTTTTTACGGAATACCGAGATGTTCATAACTTGGATTGAGTAGGTAAATGTACAGACACTTTTTGGAAATTGATGTGTAAAAAGGATACGATATTTTTTCCTCGATGGCGCTTACCTCTTGGAGACCTTAACTGGGTTTAATTATTAGAAACTTGTTAATGTGTACCGTTTTAATTACTTTGATTCCCGATATTTTGGTAACGATGCAGCAGCCGTGGTCACGGGTAGACTGGAGATAGACAGACTGTCGCGAGTAGAGCCTTTATAACGAACTGAATTAATATATTGCTGACCTATTATGACCTATTCTCAGACCTACCGAAAAAATCCGGGAAACCAGTACGAAGGGGTTCGATAACAAACACTGTGACACGAGATTTTTAGGGTTCCGTAGGTAAAGGGTAAACCGGACCATATTACTGAGACTCCACTGTTCGTCTATCACCAGGCTGTATTTCAGGAACCGTGATAGGTAGACAGTCGAAATTTTCATAGATGATGTATTTCTGTTACCGCTATGACAAAAATATTAAAAAACAGAATAAAAAAATATTTAAGGGGGCTCTCATACAACAGACATGATTTTTTTGCCGTTTTTATAGATGGAATGGTACGGAACTCTTCGTGCACGAGTCCGAATCTCACTTGGCCAGTTTTTTATATATTAAATGTATGAGTATTACGAGTTCTTAAAACAACTTATCAATTCCTGTTTACTAGCTATAATATTATCACCTTATACCTTGCATGGTAATAAATAATAATTATTTCTTTAAAAGAACACGAAATTTGGCAAATTTAGCGCAATTTTTTTTATGCCTATTGTGTTGATTTTTTTTTTGTTAATTTTTTTAAAAAACAAATACATGAAAAAATTCTTCAGATTATAATTTTTCAGTAATGTCTAAACAATTCTCAGTTTACTTTTCTACTCCTGCGTGATTCAACAAATAATTTCAATAACAAGTAATTTCAACCCTTCTCGTGGCGATGCAATTTCGTTACTTTTTTCTTCAAAACAAATGATGGCTACGCTTTCAGTTTCAATGAAATCTTCATAAATTGTGTGCGGAGGCGCTGCGAGTCGGATAGAATGAATCGAAATGAATTGTGTAACAAAACCGCAGTGTGGATGGATCACTCATTAAAAACTACAGAAATACGGGTTCAGCAATGTTTCTAATGATTGTGACTACAAGGTATTCACCCTTTATTCCAGATACACTTACTTGACTTTTTGTCGGAAGAGTCCGACCAAGTTTCGCTCCGATTCGCAAGGCACATTAGGCAGTTGTTGCCGGCTGCCGCCGATAGACGGCAGTCGTTAAGCCAAGTCAGAGGCCTTAGGGCGGCTTGAAAACTTCTGAAAGTAAGACCAGCCACTAGTCTTACAAGCCTCCACCAATCCGGACTTGGCCCCCGTGGTGGAGTATGGCCTATACCTTCCTCAGTGAAGAGACCGTGCCCCTCGGTGAGGACATAATGGGTTGATGATGAAAGTAAAAGTGGTGAAGTTATTAATGTCCAGTGTTCACAAAAATTTTCGTTGAAAAATGTATTGACTATTTATCACACTTCGAACACTAGTTACCTATTGGTTAACGGTTGTAATAAGTGTCTTAGAAATCACTCTTATAGGTCTTCGCGATACAGACTGGGTCAGGTATGGGAATTACTCTTTACAGACTTTACTTTAGAATAGAGTAACTGTGCTATTTGCCACATCTACTTTCTCGTAATTGTACTTGTGAGTAAATAAATAAATAAATTAATTCGCAAAAATCCCAGAAACAACGACCGTTTTTGTTGAAGACCAAGATTTTCCACAGATAGTTAATGTGCGAAAAATGGATACCTAGAGCAAATATGGAGGATCCAAAAAAACCTTGACATGTGCGGGTTAAAAAAATAAAATAAAACTCATGCTCGTTATCCCCGAGGGGGTAGGCAGAGGCACCAATCACTAGAACTGGGCCCAAGTGCGTGTAATATATTTCAAAAAATAAAAATCTGTGATCAAACAAATTTTTAAGCACAAATACAAAGTCTAATTGTAGTGTCTCAGGAATAGCGCATTTTGGAAATAACCTTTTTTAGGGAACACCCAATCAGCATTTATTCAGAAAGCGTACATGGGTATGCTAAGATAAGGCCGCCGATTGTACATTTTAATTGTACATTTTATTTCTGTCTCATGTTCCTTGTGTTCAATGAAGAATATTCTTATATTTATCTTATCACCTTAATCAACATACCTATACCTGTTTTAATATACGTTTTTGTTAGATCTGCGTGATGAGTCAGGCATGCACGAGTCATAAATTAATTTGAGTATTTAAATAACAATACTAACTTAAAATAAAATGGAAAGTCTGAGAACACACTTACACAGTAAAAAACAATAATACTGTAGTTAGAACCAAATGGTGTAACACAAAAGGTTCCCGAATCAGCATATATGTGACGTAATTAGTACTTATTTTCCACGGTTAGAAGTGTAAGGTGTGTCTGAATTGAGAATTTCGCTGAGTAACTACTAAACTATAGTGCTGTCTCGTCAAATTTCTCTATAAGAGCATGACAGAACGATACTTAAGTATTTATAAAAAACAACTCACGCCCGTTATCCCCGAGGGGGTAGGCAGAGGCATCAATCACTAGAACTGGGCCCACGTTTTGCCGAGTTTATTAGGTCCCAACGTGACAAGTGGCAAGCCTGTCGCCGTTATCCGGGCACAATCTATCAGCGAATGGTGTTGCTGTATAAACAAAGAAATGTACGTAACTAAAAGTCATTGGTACATTCGAACGCAGGCCCTCATGATCGAGAAGCGAGAGTCAACCCCACTACACCACCACCGCTTTTTTTAAATACTTATTACTTACTGAAATTCTCTATTCTGAAACCGGCTTCGAGTGACTGACTGAAATGTAACTGGCTTCTCAAAGTTGTCGTTCTACAGCGAACACTTCGACGAGAGCTACTAAGATTTTACACTCCTCCCGATGGCTTCCAATCCTTCTAATATTATTATGGTAATGCAGCCAATTTCAATAAAAGCCTTCCCGGTCCAAAAAGACGTTCCCGGGGACATTCTCCTTTTAGACGGCATAAATCTAAGAGACATGTGCCTCGTTACATCGACACGGGTTCCGATTTGTGGCTCATATCCTTTCACGCGAAATTTTCTTCATTTCAAATTTACAGACAAATCGGATAGCCATGTATGAATTTATTAGCCGCTTGGTTTCCCTTTTTCTCTTCGGGGACAATATTGGAGTTGTGAGTTAGCTATTTGAATATCAATGAGGTGTACACACGAGAGCACAACAACCTTCATATTTTTGTTGTAAAGTTGTTCGTGGTATTGGGCTGTCCTTTGAACTTTGCCTTTTGTACTTTATGAAGAAAAAATGCAGATCGGTACTCATGAAAATAATATGGTCTAATACAAATACAAAGACAGTAACAGATTATTTATTGGTGACCCTCACACTAGGTCAGGCCTGTCCTGTGAGGGACATATATGTGGAAATAGTACCAGCTATTTTTTTTTAGTAGCTATTTAGATACAGTGGACAGCTAATGGACGCTTTTTTATTTAACATTTACATCTTTATATTTCTATATACTTTATATTTCTTCTAGTACAAAAATAAATGTTATTCAATCATTTCCACGTAAATAATAACCGATAATATGCATTAAATTGTAAGTACTACAAAATCCAAAATCCACCAAATGTATCTTCGACCACACAGATACAATAATCTTGTAATAATAATCTTGTAATCTTAGTTTTGGATGTTTACATGTTTGTGATGTCGCTGTTTCTGGTTCCCACGACACAGGGTATCCTAGTGTGTGGCCAGAAGCAATGTATATGCCTGTTTGTAAATGTTTATGTTTAATAATAGTTAAGGCGTTAAAAAAAACCCCTACCTAAACTAACAGTACTTCCCGGAAAGAACCTGGACTAAAGAAATAAATATGAACAAATAAATAAATAAACAAAAGTCCCCAGCACACAGCGGGAAATGTTTATAGTAAAATTGTAAAAACGAAATTTAATTTAATTCAGTTTAATTGCAAGTAAAATACATTAACCTATGTTAGTAAGTGCTCAAGTACTAGTTCAAATTAATTTATTTTATTTCACTACTTTATTAATGATACAGCTCATAGTTTTAAAATGAGTTCCAGATTAATTCCAAGCAATGAACTGTATTGTAATTTCCAATTCCGAGGATTAAGGACTGCGAGTGAGTACTTTTTTATTTTTAATTAAGCCCATTTGTGTACGTTGCATTTCCGTTTTAAATCGGGCCTAACTATTATTTACCAACAGGAAATCTTTCTAGAATTATAGAAGTGAAAATACAGGTCAAGTTTATAGAGATTTCAGTTCGCGATTTTCCCCTAAACTCTACTCTATTGTTACGGCTAATAATTACAGAATGCATTTGCCGTGAGTTCATCATCAATCCATTATGTCCTCACCGAGGGGCACGGGTCTCTTCCCTGAGGAAGGTATAGGCCATACTCCACCACGGGGGCCAAGTCCGGATTGGTGGAGGCTTGTAAGACTAGTGGCTGGACTTACTGTCAGAAGTTTTTAAGCCGCCCTAAGGCCTCCGACTTAGCTTAACCACTGCTATCTATCGACGGCAGCCGGCACCAACTGCTCAACGTGCCCTAACGTATTTTGCAGTGAGTACTGCAGCACTTTAATTATATTGAATGACAAATTAATTAATATATGTTGTTCGAAACTTTAACTTTCCATTCTATCGAATTAAGCATTTTGACAACTCGAACGAAGCAAAATAAGAATGTATACGACAGTTCTGAGTAGGAGTATGAGATACCTACTGGGAAAAACGTCCCAGAATGTAACAGTGTGACCTAAGGTGGTGTGACAATACCGGAAACAAAAGGGCTAAATCAGATAACTCCATACAGTAGAGTCTTACGTAATTCCACCACAGAATACTCATTACGAGTGAATACTCATGTCTATAAAGCCTATCAGCGCCTAGGTTTTCTATTTTCTGGAGCGAGATTTTCAGTGCGATTCCGTACTAAGCATGTAACTCCTCTTATTTCAATTTAAAATATTTCAATTATAACATTTTAACGAGCACAACACTGAGCATCAGGAACGGGAAGTGATTGGATTGGAGTGATTGGAGCGACTGTGCAGTCTTCGATCACTGCTACTGTACTGACACCATTAGTTGCAGAGAACCTGTTTTAAGGGTTCTAACTAGTTCTAAAATAAAATAAAAAATAAATAAAATCACGCCCGTTATCCCCAAGGGGGTAGGCAGAGGCACCAACCAAATAGAACTGGACCCAAGTTTTGCCGAGTTTATTAGGTGCCAAACGTGACAAGTGGCAAGCCTGTCGCCGTTATCCGGGCACAATTTATTAATTTAATTTATTTAACTCGTTCTACCAATGAAAAAATCATATCTTCTTTTACGGATCGAATTTGCAAAATGTGTCACTGTAACTTAGAATCTCTCAATCATCAGTGATATTTAGGGTTCCGTACCCAAAGGGTAAAATGTATCCTATTACTGGTAATAGTTCTAGAACTCCGCTGTCCGTCCGTCCGTCCATCTGTGTCACATGGCTGTATCTCATGAATCGTGTTAGTTCGACAGATCAAATTTTCACAGACGATGTATTTTTGTTGCCGCTATAACAAAAATACTAAAAACCAGAATAAAATAAATATTTAAGGGGGCTCCCATACAACAAACGTAATTGTTTTTGCTCATTGCTCGATAATGGTAACGGCTTCTGGTAGACTCTTGATATATTCACAGAATATTTAGTTATAAATTCACTTTATTGGGACCTAATAAACTCGGCAAAACGTGGGCGCAAATCTTAGTGATTGGTGCCTCTGCCTACCCCCTCCGGCATAGCGGGCGTGAGTTTATTTATTTTATTTTATATTCACTTTAAAAATAAATAACAAAATTAAAATAAAATACATATTTAGGGTGGGCTCAAACGTGATTTTTTTCCAATTTTATAATAGTACGGAACCCTTCGTGCGAGAGCCTGACTCGCATCTGGCCGGTTTTTTTTTAATACAGATAGGCCCATGCTTTATGTAACAGTAGAAAAATAGTGTTGTTATATTAAAAAACTCCATGTGCTTAGTGGTAGATTCAGTAGAAAATCTATTCGCCCTAGTGAACAGTATTTAAAGGATATTCCCGTATTAATTTGGCGAGGATCTATTGTTGAGAATCATCTTTTTAGTGCGAGATTAAAAAAGTTTTATCATCTAGCCGAAGTGAAAATACGCGACCTTTTCAACGCTTTCCCTAATAAAGTCCCGAGCGCTGCAGGTCAAAGAGGCACCCTATAAAATGAACGTTCAGGGGAGGACCGCGCGCGGCAACGGTAGGTATTTTCCTCAGCGCGTGCTGCTGCATAAAAAGCTTTTACTGCATCGCGCGCGGTTTCAATATTTGCATTCCATTTCTGGTTACAATTTGCCGGCTCCAAACCGTCAGGGCCCCATTTCGTAGCACTAGATTCATAGTTCATTGTGTTCATTCGATGTACGCACGGTTCATTAACTACCTAGTTGGTCTAGCAGTTGAGGCGCTTACCTACCAAGACGGAGAAAAAAAAATCAAAATGGCGGCTGATCAGTATGCCAAATTCTTCAAACCCCTTTAATCATTCAATCAATCAATCGAACTACCAAATATTTAAATTAAATTAAATTAGCTTGTCTAGAGTTAGTTACTAATATAGGTTAAGTAATACTGTTGGGGAAAGATGATGGGAAATGAAGCCTGTGACTGACCTGCCTGACACTGCTCTTGCGCGTTGGTTCTTGGCTGCGGCGAACGGTCGAAGTCCTCAGGGTTGTGTCTTCAAGATGATGCACAATATGGTAGTTGCGATCGCGGTAAATACGTTGATGATGATGGTTTCAAGGAAACGCTGATTTTCGTCACTATAGGCTCGGGACGGAAGCTGGGTCGTGAGCTTGACCGCCGGCGCAAGTGGTTTTCGACGTAATAGCCGAGTCACAGGCCAAAAGATAGGGAAAGCGGGTAGGAGAATATAATGGTATGATAAATGAGGGTAGAATTTCGCTAGTCGATATGGTTGCGTTCACAAATATCCATCATAACCGCCCCCCAAGGAGCTATCCAGCTCATTGACGAATAAAAAATAAGGATGATTTACCGGAAGATGATTTACTGAAAGATGTTTAACCGAAAGATGATTTACTGAAAGATGATTTACCAAAAGATGATTTACCGAAAGATGATTAACCGAAAGATGATTTACTGTTGAAAGTTTAAACTTAAAACTAAGAGCGGAGCAAAGAGCTCGCTAACTCTAAGGCAGATTAGAACTTGGGAGCAAAGGGCACAATTTAACAATAGGCCTAAGCAAAGTTCCAGTAGATGTTTTTAATTCTACGACTCTAATAACGCCATCAGCGCCTGGACAAATGCGAATCACCCTAGCTTTTCGCCATTGAAGAGGAGGCAATCGAAGATCCTTGATTAGGACCAAGTCACCAAGTTGAATTGGTTCGGTCTTAGCAAGCCACTTGGGGCGCTGTTGAAGGGTGTGTAAATATTCGGATTGCCACCGCTTCCAGAAATGCTGGGTGATTTGGCGAAGTAGTAGCCAACGTTTGAGCACGGGTATGTTAGAGTCTGTAAGATCGTGGTCGGGTGCTGCGAGAAGTGGTTGACCGATGATGAAGTGACCGGGCGTTAATACCTCGAGATCATTGGGATCATTGCTGAGTGGACATAACGGACGAGAGTTTAACGCGGCTTCAACCTTCGTGAAGATGGTAGCCAATTCTTCAAAAACAAATGGCCGGTCAGAAATAACACGGGCCAAGATGAGTTTCGCAGAGCGAACTGCGCTCTCCCACAAGCCGCCCATATGTGGACTTGCCGGAGGATTGAAATGCCAAATGACCTGTTGAGCTCTCATGTGCTGGTGGATTTCGTCACTAGAGTTTCTTACAAATTCAGAAACTTCCTTTAGGCGTGCGCGAGCGCCTACAAAATTGGTGCCACAGTCGCTAAAAATATCGCTCGGAAGACCTCTACGAGACACGAAACGATCAAAGCAAGCCAAGAATGCGTCAGTCGATAACTCTGAGACTATCTCTAAATGAACGGCCTTTGTCGTGAAGCAAACGTAGATGCAGAGATAAGCCTTGACTGACTTAGCGTTGCGAAGATGAGAAGTTTTCAGCAGAAAAGGGCCAGCAAAATCGACACCAACCTTTTGATAGGGTCGGCACGGCGTGACTCTATCGACGGGCAAATCCCCCATGAAGGGAGCAACAGACCTTGGACGCAGGCGATAGCAGCGATGACACTGGAATATGACGTGTCGAATCACCCTACGCGCGGACATGATCCAGAATTTTCGTTGCAATAAATTGAGCAAGGTGCTCAATCCTGGATGCAGATAAATGCGATGATGATGCTCAATAATAAGCCTTGTAACGTGATGAGACTTCGGAAGCAGCAGTGAATGCCTCACGGAATAGTCCAGGCTAGACTTAACAAGTCTTCCGCCGACTCGTAAAAGACCTTTAGGATCAAGGAAGGGATTCAAGCGCATTAAGCTTCCTTTAACAGGTGTTCCTGCGTGCAGCGATTTGACAGCATCAGGAAACGCCACAGATTGGACCATGCCAACGATGGTATGTAAACTTGCATCGAGTTCAGCCACGGACAATGGGCCGGAAAGTCGAGATGCAGGATCGTGTTGCTTGCAATTATGGACAAATCGTTTGCACCATCCTATTACGGATTGAAGCTTGGAAAATGTGCTGAACTTTTCTAGGATTACAAATTCTTCAGGATCTTGAACCTGAGCGATGTTTGAGGTCAATGGAGTGGGTTTGATACCTGGTAAGTTTGCTTCACTCACCACTTGAAATTCTCCAGGCCATGTCGAAGAATCACCTTCAAGCCATGCTGGAAACCACCAAAGATGATTATCGACTAATTCAGACGGAGTGCAACCTCGACTCGCTGAATCAGCGGGGTTAGACAGCGAAGGTATGTGCCTCCAAGTGGCAGTCGGAATCGAGGACTGAACTTGGGACACTCGATTTCCTTCGAAAGTTTTAGTTTATGCGGAGATGTGGCAAGCCACGACAAAACAATGCTGGAATCACACCAGGCTGATACAGAATTAATGTTTGTTTTGGGGCTTAGCACATCGAGAACATGCTCAAGCAAACGGGCTAACATGAGCGCACCGTTTAGTTCCAGCTTGGGAACAGTAAGCTTTTGTTTTAGCGGTGCCACACGGGACTTGGCCAAAAGGAGTTGCACCAAGGTGTGACCGCTGGAGTCTACAGTGCGAAGGTAGACGCATGCTGCGTACCCTCGCTCAGATGCATCACTGAAACCATGCAGCTGACAATCTACAGGTTGATCAGTGAGCACTCGACGTGAAATGCAAACATTGTTGAGTTGGCAGAAGTCAGAGACAAATGTCGACCAACATTGCAGAATATCGGCAGGGAGAGGATCGTCCCAGCCACATTCGATGGACCAAAGCCTTTGCATGATGTGCTTGGCATAGAATGTAACGGGAGCCAAAAAACCACAAGGGTCGTAGAGTCTAGCGATGTTCGACAAAATGCCACGCTTAGTCATGACACTACTCATCTCGGAGACGTGATAGACGAAACTGTCAGTGTTGGCGTTCCACTGGATGCCCAAGACTTTGAAGACGTTATCTCCCTCGGGTTCAAACCGGAAGGGAGATTCGCAATGGTCGGTCGGAACGGACTCTAAGAACTCCTGAGAGTTGCTGGACCATTTGCGCAATATAAATCCGCCTTGGGAGAGGACACCAATAAGTTGCTGCTGCAGATCTTTCACAGAGGAGAGGCTGGCAGCACCACTGACGACGTCGTCGACGAAAGTATCTTCCAGAAGGGCTCTGGAAGCCTCAGGATGTTTCTCCGAGTTGAGGTAGGCTAGTTCATGTACTACACGAATCGCCTGATACGCCGAACTTGTAACCCCATAGGTGACGGTGGTTAGCTCAAACTGTTTAAGCGGCTCATCAGGAGATTCGCGCCAAAGAATAGTCTGATACTTGCAGTCTTCATCAGCTATGCGAACTTGGCGGTACATCTGTTTTATGTCGCATGTGAACACTACTACGTGTAGCCTAAAGCGTAGGATAATATCCTCGATATTTTTCTGCAATTTGGGACCCGATAAAAGAACCTGGTTGAGTGACACTCCGGATGAACTGGGAAACGTGGCGTCGAAGACTGCGCGGAGTTTGGTCGTGCTGCTGTGCTCCTTGAGGACGCCGTGGTGAGGTATAAAGTAGCGATCATGGGAGGCAAGGGAGTTGACCTCGCGCATGTGACCAGCCTCGAGATAGTCGCGCATGAAGGCGATATAAAGCTCGCGCAGTGCCGGCTCACGGAGCAGCCGACGTTCCAGATTGTAAAATCGCTTAGTTGCGTTGACGTGTGTATCACCCAAAGGTTTGTGATCGACCTTGAATGGTAGACGAAGTATGAATCTACCAGACTCGTCTCTAGTATGTGTGTCAGAAAAATGTTTCTCACACTGAACATTCTCGGGATCTTGGATGAGCAGCTTAGGCGGCTCTTCAACCTCCCAAAACCTATTGAGAGCAAGATCGAGAGTGGCGGTGCAGGCCATCGACGTGGTACAGCTGTTGCCGTAACGAGATGCTGCGGGAGCTTTGCCCATGATGACCCATCCGAAAATAGAAGAATAGGCAGTAGGCATGTTTTCACCTAGACTGTACCTTCTACCATCAAAGATCTGGTCATACAGGTCGATACCTAAAAGTAAATCTATTGGTCCGGGAGTAATAAAATTTTTATCCGCTAAAACCAAATAGTCACATGCGTTCAATACTGATTGATCAACGAGCACAGAAGGAAGGCTGTTGGTAACGCGTTTCAAAATGATGAAGTCAGCGTCTAAAACTTGCTGTGAAAAGAATGGCTTGATGTTACAACGCACCGTGCCTCTTGTCGACTGAGTAGGTGAAGCACCAAGACCAAACAGGGTTCCAGAGACTGAACGTTGAAGTCTTAGTTTCTGAGCTAGGCTCTCCGTCATCACTGACACTTGTGATCCACTGTCAATAAGTGCTCGAGCAGAATGGTAATGACCATCGACATCCTGAATGCGAACTAAGGCTGTCCCAAGTAACATGGTTGATGATGTGTCAACGCTATGAAGGGATTGAGGTTGCTTGGGAGCACTGCATACCGCGTCAGGTCCTTTGGCAACAGTGGACTCTACACGAGGTGGCTCATTAAGCGATGCGGGTTGAACGTGCAGCTTAGAGTGATGACGACCTTGACATACCTGACATATCGACCGAGAGGAACATTTTGATACTTGATGTGTGCGTAAACAATTAAAACAAAGCCTTTTGTGAATAACGAACGCCTTCCGTTCCTTTGGTGTCATTGAATCAAACTTTGTACATTTATAAATTTGATGATTTTCATTGCAGCAGGGGCAAGTTGATTTGCTTTCTGACTTATTGTCAGGTTCCATAATATTGAAAGAGTTGCTAGGTGGGGGTTTAGATGATGAACCAGAAATGTTCTCAAGAATGCGAAGCTGATTTTCTAAAAATTGTAGAAGTTGTTTGAATGACGGAATACTCGTCGATTCGATGATTGACTCAAACTTACTCCTCATGTCGATTGAAAGTTTTTTAAGAATGATATGAAGAAGTAGGAAACTCCACGAATCTACATCAAAATTCAAAGCGGTGAGCGCCTGTGTATGTTCCTTTATAGTGTTCAAGAATTTATTCAATGCTTTAAAGTTAACTGAAGAAAGACTTGGCAGACCAAGAATTGCCTCGACATGCTTGTCAGCAATGATCCGTTTGTTCTCGTACCGCTCGACCAGTAGGGAGTAAGCAATGCTATAATTTTCGTTTGAAATCGTCAAATGTTTAATTAATTAAAGTGGCTCTTTGTCCAACACGCTGAGTAAGTAATGCATTTTTTCCACTGGGGTGATGCCGGCATTGTTGTGTATAAGACTGTTGGAAATTGCAATGAAGTTAGGCCATTCGACATGCACACCAGTGAATCTGGCTAAAGTTATCTTAGGCAAATGGAAACTGTGGCTAGAAGTTGGCTGGTTGACAGTACTCTTTGTAGTAGGCACAGATGAATGCAAAACCTGGATAGAATAATAAATATCCTGGAACTTGGTGTAAGTGTCATTTATTTCCTTTCGCTTTTGTTCATTAAAGGTGTCGCTAGACAAAAGGACTAAATACGCTTCCTCTAATTGCTCTCGAGTTCTTTCCACGTCCTTATGTTTCGCAAGATACATGCTGATGCGATCACTGTCGCGTTTACCTTGCGTGCATTCTACCGCGAGATTGTATAAGTCGGTTAAGCGGCCAACCGCCAGTTCAAATACTAACACCTTCCGCTTGACCTCGGAAGACATTATTATTAAAGGCTTTTGAAAAAATGCTTTGTAAAAACCTTAAACGCTTTTTGCTTGAAGTACAAAAACAAACCAAATGGTCGTTCACAGATGATTCGACAAATTGACGTTTGATTGACCACAGATTTGCGTTCTGTGCCACAGATTAAAAACCGTTTAAATAGTGCTGGGCAAAGTTTACCGATTTTATGTTGTGAACCCAACCATAGACAACTTTGCGTTTACGAAGTTAGCCAGTATGTATGGCCACAAATAAAATAACAAATATGAAGGTAGATGAATTTCAAAAATGGTGATTTGCTTTAGTGATGATAAATACTTATTTAGAGATGAGGATCGGGCTAGAAGGACCAGGAAATGTTGGGGAAAGATGATGGGAAATGAAGCCTGTGACTGACCTGCCTGACACTGCTCTTGCGCGCTGGTTCTTGGCTGCGGCGAACGGTCGAAGTCCTCAGGGTTGTGTCTTCAAGATGATGCACAATATGGTAGTTGCGATCGCGGTTAATACGTTGATGATGATGGTTTCAAGGAAACGCTGATTTTCGTCACTATAGGCTCGGGACGGAAGCTGGGTCGTGAGCTTGACCGCCGGCGCAAGTGGTTTTCGACGTAATAGCCGAGTCACAGGCCAAAAGATAGGGAAAGCGGGTAGGAGAATATAATGATAAATGAGGGTAGAATTTCGCTAGTCGATATGGTTGCGTTCACAAATATCCATCAAATACTAATAATTTTTATATGGATACTAGCTGTGCCCCGCGGTGTTACCCGCGGTTCATCGATTTTCCCGTAGGAATAAGATATTTCCCCGCGGTAAAACGTAGCCTATGTTTTAATCCAGGGCATCGGCTAACTCCATACCAAATTTTATTAAAATCCGTCCAGCCGTTTCAGCGCTAAAGACTGACAAACATATAAACACACACACAAACTTTCACGCTTATAATATTAGTGTGATACTCCGAAATATACTCCGAAAATAAATAATAATTAAATAATAATAATTATTACAAAAGCGCTATGTAAAAAGGCCTATTATAGAATTGCCGACTTTGTAAATGATAAAAGCCCTTGGCAGTAAACCAATTCCACAACGAGCTAGTCATTGGTACTTCATAGATTATATAGGGATTAATAAGTTTTTCATAAATGTACGGACGCTGTGACTGCATACCAAAAACTATGCTATTGTTGTTTTGACATAGCGAGTGTTGATTGCACTCATGGGTCACGAGCTTTTTAGGTTTAAAGATATACAGGGTGTTGATTTGTACAGTTGATTCCGACTCAGGGATGGTTATTTACATGATACTGAAGCAAAAAAAATAAAAAAATTTTTTTTTTAGTGAAAATCACCTAAAAAGCACAAATTTATATGGCTTAGCTTCTATCGTTTGCACTTGACGGGTCCGGCGGGGGTTTCGCGGGGCGGGGCTCGCTCGCGCTCGCCTCCAGCCCCGCAAAACCGGGGATTTTAGGTGATTTTCACTAAAAAAAATAATTGTTTATATATTTTTTTTTTGCTTCAGTATCATGTAAATAACCAACCCTGAGTCGGAGTAAACTGTACAAATCAACACCCTGTATATTCGTACAAACTTATGTATTAGATTTAATATTATTTGAAAAAAGTTGGTCAGAGTAGATTTTTTTCTCGCAGCCTTTTTCTCCACTACGTTTGGCCGCAAGGCAGCGACTAACATTAGGTACATGTAAGTACACTGTATATCAACAGATTGTAAAAGTCTTTACGTTGAAATAAATTTCTGATTTAGCAATTAAGAATAAAAACCGAATGGTAATGAATGGTACATAACTTCACGATCCAATGGGTATTCCTCTACAATTTCAGCGAGTACGTATCCGTCGGTACAAAGGCAATTCTTGGCTGGTTCCTTAACGGGCGCGTAGTTTTTTATCGTGCCTACATAGGGATTGTTTTAGTTTAAAATGTTCTCCAAATAGTTATTTCAATTGATTTCCTATCGATCGAAACTCTTTATAGGTCATCTTGTTCGAATAAGGCAACTTGAGGCCATCTCGTTGAAATGAGGTTTGGTTTTATAAAAATTGCTTTCATGTTTCATAAGGAAACTGAGGTCTTGGATGTTTACATGTTTGTGACGTCGCTGTTTCTGGTTCCCACGACACAGGGTATCCTAGTGTGGGGCCAGAAGCAATGTATGTGCCTGTATGTAAATATTATGTTATTATGTTTTAAGGGAATCACCGAGATTCCCTTAATGAAAGAGCATGTACGAAACTTCTTTCTAAGATCAGAAGAAGAGGGCTAAGGATGCATTCCAAACAGTGCTTCAATTTCTTACCGAAAAACAATAATGATTACATGACTATTGAAATTAATATTCTGCACAATTTTTAATCACCGGTGAATCTTTTTGACTTTAATTTTAATTTTTATTACATATTTTGACATTTGTGATTATTATTATTCTTTTATATAGTATTGTTTAATTTCAATGACTTATATAATTGTATGCTTGACTAATTTAAGTTTGACATTTCATTTGATCTTTTTTATTTAACAAACCAAATATTTGTACGCCTTGTAAGGCAAAACATGCTGTACATAATCTAACCACTACATCTTTACACACTCATGTTTTACAAATAAAGTTCTTTATCTTTATCTTTATCAAATCCTGGAACTCCTGGACGTGTTTATTTACACCATTGATGCCTAGGTTGTTTGATATGTATGCGCACGTAGACTTAATGCGGCAATGAAACTAAATCGCCACGTTCATGCAGTTGTAATTGTACTACAAGGCTTTAACAGTATCTAGGCCCGAACTTCGTTGAGCGCTTGGGCGCGGGATCTTCGTTGGGACCGAGTTGGTCTCCCAATTTGATCATCTTTTCGACAAGGTCTATTTTTACTGTAGGGCTTCGGAAGCATTCAGTGTCAATGGTCTGCGTAATTTCAAGATTTTTGTGGATCGGTAGACCATGCCCTCCCCACGTTACTGGCGATTATCCGCTATGGTCCGCAAAAGGAGGCATTCGGAAAATTCACGAGACAAATGAGAAAGTAACGAAATGTTGGTTTCTCTTTCATGTTTTGATTCGCTGTCTAAAACAAAATAAAACGTGAATACGCAGTGGCCTTTGAATTTATCTGCCAACGGCCAACAGCCGACTATACACCGGTCCCACGCGATTGCTTTTTCAGCCCGGAATATTTTTTCGATAAAAAAACATCTGGCAATGATGTCAATCCACTAACAGTTACTGAATTTAACTAATGCCTTGCCTTGTTTTACTAGGATCCCAATCGGACTAAACCTACCCGAACAGTAACAAGAAACATGATTATTTTTGTTACGGTAAATACGGTTCGGAGTTCCATTGGGATAAAATGCGCCAAATAGAGAGTTTACACGAACGAAATAGAGTTAGGTTTGGAGCTCCCACCCTCGTTTATCAAATATGGAAGAGAGCAAAGGCGCCTTGTGGCGCGCGACCGCATTAGCCACACCCAACTGAAGTTTTTAATGAGCTCCCGCAGGATTCCTTCTCTATTACATCGTTCAATAGGAAGTTACAAAAGCTTCGCTCACTGACAGAGTGAGGCCTGAGTGCTTATACTTACTTTTTTCATGTCACTTTGAGTGTGATAAAGAGGAGTGACAAAGAGACAACTAGGTGGCGCGCTTTGTCACTCCTATACAAATTGTAAACGCTCTCGCTATCGAAAGTGACTGAAAAAACTCAGTATAAGCACTCCGATATTCTTCCTACTTTTACTTTGATCCTCACTTCCGGAGAGTAAAGTCATTCGCTTCGGCGGCAGAAGTAGTTCTGCCCTCACATTTCGTAACTTGCTACTAGGCTGTCGAATTTTGTGTGACAAAATATGTATATACGAGTACTTTCAGTTCGCAGTAAGTCTGTCTATACGATAGATAAATGTAGCGTAATGTCTAGGTACTTATGATGTTTTCACTTTATCCGTACATAACGAACCTTCTACAGTTTTTATAGTTTATTTGAAATTGTAGTGATCATCCAGCTCTTTGCTAGAACCACATAATTAATACTCGCGCCTCGTTTGGGTGAAAATAAGAACTGAATTGAATAAAGAGGCAGTTTTGAAATTTTGGAGTACTATACTGGGAGTTCCACGACAATCCGTCTGAAAGGGCAAATATCTTCAAGTGTGACGACCTCTGTGGCGCAGTGGTTGGCGTATCTGCCTACCATGCGAGAGATCCCGAGTTCGAACCCCGGCTGGGGACAAAAAAACCCAGATTTTGGATGTTTTAATTTTTGTGATGTCGCTGTTTCTGGTTCCCATGGTATTCTAACGTGGGGCTAGAAGCAATGTATATCCTCGTGAGGCCCGCCCTTGAAAAGAACAATTGATTTTGTGATCACCTGAGGACATTGGGCCTCACGATGCAATTGTGCACGCAGGTAAATATTTGAAGACGTTAGTGGATGATGGTGATATTTATGTCGTATTTTCGGTTTTTAGTGTGTTCTATGTGAAAAAGAATTGTAGAAAATTGTAGTAAAACTTTAACTTCAATTTACTCAAAATCTGCACTAAAAAAATGCACTTTTTACCTTCATTCACTCACGTCTTAATTTGTTTATATTGTTAAAGTATCTTAAACATATTTTGCTTTAGAGAGATGTCTGTTTAGTTTCACAGTTTTCCAGGTTAATTGTTAATTGGACTCTTATTCGCCCAGGGCCTGGCCCAGTGCATTAGTGACACGGGTAGATTAATAGTTGTAGTAATACAATGCAATGCAATTCAATGAGATTCAGCGCAATGTACTGCAATAACAAAGATAATGTGACCATCTGTGTTCGAGAAGCGAGTTCAATTTTTTACCAAAATTTTCGTGATCCAGAATAACACCACTGCTTTTGTTAGTTTAATTTTATGTCCCGACCCTTTTTCGTATGTCCAGTGAAAATGTTTTTTTGCATAAAATATAAAACATGCATTCTGTTTTTAAATTACCTGTCTGGTCCGGGGGTTGCTAACAAGGTTGTTTATGTGTCTGCGGCTTAATAAATGGGCTTTGTGTGCGCTTGCTGAGGTGGCAACTCAATTTAGGAACTGTGCATCTTTAGGCTTCACTTATGGTCACCTCCTGTAGACTAAAACATTCGTAAGCACTACACATTTTAAAATTTGGCCTGGATTAACTTACTTAGTTTTTAAGGAAGTTAATCCGGGACATATTTTACAACCTTCTATAGACAATCATCTATAGCAAGCTTACGATTGATTATTTTAAAGTGTTTTTGATCAACCAAAAGTAATTCATAGATACATACATACATACATCCCAGAGGGGTTGCCACAATCCTGACCGATCACTTTCGCTTCATCTAAACTCATTAGTAACGACAAATGAGTTTAGATGAAGCGAAAGTGATCGGTGCAACGGCGCACGCCGGTTGCGGGTATTTTTTATCTTGCCTTTTGGTAATACATCCCCTATTTGGTCGAAGTACATCCAAATGGGGCATCCCTTACCGGCCCTTCCACACAGATTCGCACGATATATGTTTCGTCAGTCTTTCTTCCTTCAATCTCTCCATATGTTCAAACCAACGCAACATTCCTTTCAAAATTCTTGTCACTACATCCTCTTTTAGTCCACAACGTTATTTAATCAAGCTATGTATTGCTTATTCTGTAATTCAAAGTAACACCACACTCGCCATATAAATTATTTGTAGGGATTATAATTTAACAAAAAATTGGGGTGGACCACCCTTATCACTTAGGGCTATGAAAAATAAATAATAAACTATTCTCAAGCCTACCGAATATACCTTTAAAATTTCATCAAAATCAGTCAAGCCATTTTTCCGCCCGTTTCTCCACTAGGTACCTACTAATACGGCCAGAGTAAAATGTTAACGTTGAAATAAATTATTTTTGTGTGATTATTTTGTATTAACTTTGAACTGCCATCGGGCTACACATAAATTTATAGATTGATGGTGTAACTTATCCTCTTGGCATTTCAAAGTAGTATGAAATGGAACCGATAAACACCTCTCTCTTTCACTCTTCCTGGCTTTTAATCCCACATGATGATGGGGTCAGCCTTCCTTACCTCAAAGCCGATAAACAGCATTCAGCTTTAACAACATTGCAGACGAGTGTGCTGAACGTGGAAGATAAGATATGACAATCATTACTGATGCCGACCGCCATTACCATCATAATTATGACATTTTAATTCCACCGGTCCACCGTTAAAGTACCGATGGTGAAACTCCGAGGTGCGAACCGCTATGTATTAAAGTAATTAGAAAACTTCGTCCGCGCCCGCATTTTTCACCCAGTAAAGATACCCCTGCCTACTAAACAACTTTACAAAATCACCCTACAAATGTTAATACACCCCTTCAATACACTAACTAAACTTTCTCCACGAATATGACCTTTTGAAGTGGTCGGGTTATAACGACTTGGCGATGAGACGGTTCAATTGCAAAAACGCGTAAACCACCGCGTGATTCAATTTGACTTTTAGGCTCTTTGCATTAAGGTAGCGTTTTCACTGTGGGATGGGAGGGGAAGAAAAGTAAAGCCATTCATTAGATTGTAGTCACAATCACGGTCGGGTGACGTGGCTCGTGTTTGAGAACACGCTTACGCCTGTCAGCGTGTTTCGCGAGATTCAGCGGATTCTCCGCAATTTATTGCGGCGGCTCCGCGTCCTCATTGGGGTGAGTATGGTCGGTAGTCAAGTTGCGTCACAGTATAATGAACGTAGTAGGCAATGTTGGCCGTCTAATGGACTACCTTGGCTCGCTTTAGCTGGCTTCCCACGGTCCGCGATATTGCGAACGCACGACACGGTGTGTCGTGCGAGCTGGACGGACCAGCTCGCACGACACACCGTGGGAAGGGTCTCGGTCCGCGGTAGCACAGACAGATGACAGGTCAGTTGGAAGAGCTTCTCGTGGTGCGTGGCTGTCCATGGTCGTCGGCCGTCCGCGTCCGTCCGCGATATCGTGGACCGTGGGAAGCCAGCTTTCGATTGGAGTAGCCGCGCGCGACAGGGGTGACGCGCTCGTGTAAATTTCCATATTAAAATATTGACGTCTCATTTACCAGGTTTTTCGAGAGTTGTAGGTTGTTATTTATATCATGTGCTTGTCTATGTCTAGTTTCTACTCACAATGTAATGCCTCCTCCAGACTACTCGCAAAGTTCCTCGACAAAGTACTCGGGAAAGTTGACCGAAGTACGTAGCTACACACTCGAGGTTCGACGAAGTAAGACTAAGTGCCTCTCCACATCTACCGTATTTGCCTAACCTCGGTCATCTTCACGAGCAGTGTAGAGGCCACATAACAGAAAGACGAAGTAATAATATGTACGGTGGCTCCCGGGGGGAATCGAATCCACGACGTCGGCTTGGTAGGTAAGCATCTTAACGGCTTGACCAAGGCTTGAAGCATTTCTACAGCAAAGCTCTCTAGGTTATTTTAATTTAACTAACTTTTTTTAAGCTAGGTACTATTCCCAGTTGGGGCGTTGATTTAGGGGGCGGCGAGCTCTGAATGCAGTCTGGACGGCTAATATGACGCGGATGATGTTCGCAAATAGTCGAGTTTTATGAGGAGAGAATTGAGCGCGGATTCTTTCATGCGTTTTTTTCTACATGAAAGGCTTTGCTAAGTTTTTATTGAAAACAGTGAAGAGGAGGTTTTTCAGAGTGGTGTTCTACTCCACATATTAAAACAGCTCTGAAAAATAGTAACACATGAACTCAATATGCATTTGGTACTCGGATTCATCCTACTTATTTTACTATTATTAATGTTACAAATAATAACAGTTAATAATAATAGTAATGTTTCAATATTTTGACTTTGTTACTCAGACATGAAACTTTGCGTACAGATAGACAAGGTCTGAATCGAGACTTATGATACTGATATTACTGTAATCCTGCGCAGACGAGTCGTGGATACTAGCTAGGATATTATAATATTACTAGCTGACCCGGTAAACGTTGTTTCGCCTTTAATTTGTAGGAATTATAATTAAAAACAATCCCAACAACAACCGAGTTAGACTACAACGGATTCATAGCGACTCCTTGGGCAATGATGCTGCGGATGAACTCCCTAGAAGAGGCTCGGAAACAATACTGGAAGGGCCCTTGCTCCCACTCCCAACCAACAACCAACAATCTCGAAACGTCTTTCACGTAGCCTGGTTCGTCTGAGAAGAGATGATCTGCCCAGAGCTGTGGCAATCCTTACAGGCCACTGCTCACTGAAGAGACATTTCCACAACATGGGACTAACCGACAGCCCGCTCTTCCGGGGATGCCTGAAAAAAGAGGAAACACCCGCCCACGTGATCATTTACTGTGAAGGCGTGGAAAAACAACTTACCGCCATGGTTGAGAAGCTGAGATCCCTTCAGGAGGCCTGAACTGATATCAGAGCATTACTTGCCTCCTGGAAAGAGATAGGCTGGCTGGAGTAAAATCACAGCCTTGCTACGTACAATCGCCCAACTATGAGGCTAAATGCGGAAATCTTAAGTCTAACTAATTAACTAACTGTACGCCCGGCCGATTGGCGATTTGAAGCGTAGACGTTTGTCATCTCTACAAGGGTTAATATTGTTATATTGCAACTACGAATTATAATTATCTAGTATAATATGTAACTAAGAAAACAAAGTCACTGATATTGCGGAATCGAATCTAGGGCCTCTCAGATGTGAAGGAAGCTTTTCACTTATGCCTTTCCACAGGTACCTTACCTAATTATCAGAGGTCAGGAAAATAATGGGAATGTTTGACGGTACTTAGCAGACGATGGATCATGATTATCATATCGTTATAGCTGCACTTAGGAGTTTCATTGGCTGCCTCGTTGGCGTACCGGTTTCACAACTGATTACTACGGCATGGAGGTCCTGAGTTCCATTCTCACTTGGGCCCACCGTGTACTTGTGATGTCCTTGACACAGATGTTTTTGCCTGGTATCCTAGTGTGGGATCAGCCGCTTTATTATGCGCATGAAATTCTGAGTTATTCCTGTCGTATATTCCAAGTGATTGCGATGTGGGAAAGTTTTTATTTATTACTAACCGTCACAGCAAACGTTTTTTTGCAAACCTATTATTAGGCCTGAAAAATATACGCAAAAAAATCATGAAGTGAAGGCGTTTTGGAAGAGTTTTATAGCAATGACAAGAGAATTTAATATACAGGAATATTTTTTCACCAGTACATTAAATCAACATACGTAATACTGAGTCCAAAATACAAATACCAACATTTTTTGTTACTACCCCGTTGGTACAAAAAAACAAAAATACCAACGTCTGAACTTATCCGCAAATCTGAAAGAAATATGGACTCATTACGCATGAGCACAACTAAACGCACGAACTGGCAACTGCGCGCGGCTTGCGGGAAGGAAAAGAAGCGGCGGCGGCGGGGCAGCCAGTAGGTATGACTTATGTATGACGTAGCAAAAAAAATCTTACTTGATTTCAATTCTTCCTTCATACTTGCACGGGCTTAGGACCGTCACCGGCGTGGAATGCTTGCACTGGTTGGTAGTGGTATGAATTTCCACACCACGTACTGACTAACGCCGAAGTGCGCCGTGCGTGCCGCGTCGTTGGTGCTCCTTCTGGGGTCTTCCTCGAAGAACGCGAATATCTGTTCCTCGATCTCCATGGCCAAGGGAGGTCTTCCTCCTCGGCCTTGAGCGTGCGCTGGTGCAGTGAACTGTCCGTAGTCTTGCAAATGCTGCGTCACTCTCATGAATGTCCTGGTGTTGAGTATTTGAGGTTCAATAAAACCGGCATTTATCAGGCGGGGCAAACTTTCTTCAGCGTATACCCGTCGAGCTGCAGCTGTATTTTCCCCACTGAGAAAGTAACTACGAACCATTTCGTAATACTCGCGGTTTGTAATCATCGTGTTGCGCGCGTAATTTTCGACTGCAGGAAGTGCGGAAACGGCGTACGTGCACTCACCTAGGTCAATGCGCGCGGACTGACCGGCCAAATCGTGCGCGGCCAGCCCACCGCCCGCTCACTCACCCCACCCCGCCGCCGCCATCTGCCTCGCACCGCGATGACGCCTTGTAATGGGTGCCCATGAGTTACAAATTGGATGTAGGATAAATTAATGAAAATGAAAAAAAAAATACGGTAATTTTATTCGATAAATGTAATCTATTATCGATACCAATGATAGGGTAAAATTTATTGTACCGGTGAAAATTTCACCCGGTATAAATAATTATTTTGTACCAGATAGGTATATAGATACAATATTCTTTATTTGTTTGTTTGTTACGCTTTATTGCACAAAAGAAATAATACAGAAAAAATAACTTAAATAACAAATTAATTAATTATTAATGAAGAGAGAAAACTGAAGACCGCACCTAATGTTAAAACTAAAGACTAGAATGTAAAAACGAATATCTTCAAAATGCTGACAAAGGTATGGCTATTAGAACACTGTTATAGTTTTAAAGAGTTTTTTGAATATATGTAAGTTAAGTTACATCTTTAATTCTATTAAAATATTGATTTTAGAAGTTTATTTTAATTTATTATGCTTAAGATGTCACGTGACATGACAGAAGACGTGGACTCGGGAAGCCCAAGACAGGGAAAGATGGAAGGAGATAGAGGAGGCCTACACCCAGCTATGGGTGCCCCCAAACTAAGTTGATTGTGATAATTATTATAATAATTAAATTTAAAAAATGAAATGTAATAAATTCAAATTCAATAAATTAATTAACTAACTAAAATTATTGTACATGTAATTAGGGAATAAAGGCTATTTTTATTTTTATTTTTTTATTATTTTTATTATGCTTAAGATAAAACCTCAGAAAACCAATTTGGATAAATATTGTAAAAATAAAATATTCAAATAAAATAAAATATTCTGTTAAAGTAATATCTGGAGATGCCTGTTCGCAAGTTCCACTCATTGCATAATTAATTGTACCCATGTATGATTCACAATCAATACTAAAAAAAAACTGTAATGTATCCGATGTATCTAAGACAGATTTCAATATGAATGTGTATACAGGGTGTTGATTTGTACAGTTTCGTCCGACTCAAGGGTGGTCATTTTCATGATACTGAAGCAAAAAAAAAAAAAATTTTTTTTTTAGTGAAAATCACCTAAAAATCAAAGTTATAAGGCTTAGCTTCTATCGTTGCACTTGACGGGTCCGGCGGGGGTTTCGCGGGGCGGGGCGGGAGAGTGCATCCGCGGGCTCGCCGCCGTCGCCGCAAAACCGGGGATTGTAGGTGATTTTCATAGTATCATGTAAATAACCACCCCTGAGTCGGATTTAACTGTACAAATCAACACCCTGTATAACCAACCTACAATTCCTTAACAAAATCTAGCAAATAGAATCACAAAACTTGTTTAAGCGAATTACACCTATCTGTGGCTGGCTTCGGAATACTCGATAGTGAATCGGGAATACTACAGCTTGGCACTCCAAACAGTCTCCTATTTTCACCCGCTGCTGGGGTACTAAACGTAGAATGAGTTCTGCGTATCGTCTCGTTCCAGGAATAGTTGAAATGAAACCAGAAGCCCTGTACTCACAAACGTTTATTAAACTCAGTTTAATCTTATATGAAAAGTATGTAGGTCTGTCTAAGAAACTTCTTAAATACCTAGTTTTGGTAATGCGTCTACGCATTTATGGTGATTCCTGTACAAACAGAATTAATCATACATTGTTGGCATTTAGTCTAGCTCAAATATTCGCTAAAAAATAGTTATATTTTTGGGAGAACATAGGTAATTTTGAGAGCCTGGGCCAAATACTTCGTTTCAGAGTGCTTTAATTAACTTTATTTAGTTTTTCAAAGAATCTTAAAATCGGTAAAACATTGCCGGAAGTACGTCATGCTAAAAAAAACGTTTTCAATTAAGATCCTACAAGCTGTTAGTTTCTAGTGATACCACTATTCAATTCGAATCCCGAAACTAAAAAACTTGTTATCTTTGCAACGTACCTACACTGTAAATAATGAACTATAACAATATAAATTGTTCTTTTACAGAGTACCGATATGGCAATATCTTCGCATTATTCATTTAAAATATTAAAGGTACTTTCATTGACGTTTGAAACGATCTCATAATATAGTTCAATGAATAATATTTAAAAAAAAAGGAAAATTTATGTGTTATATGTTTGTGTATTTAAAAAAATAAATACTAACATGGTAATTTAAAAATAAAGATGAAGTAGGTAATATTTTGTAATTTTTAAATCTTTTGGACTGGTGGTTCAACGCACGAGCGCACTTATAGCCGCCACTGCTTGGTACATGGCGCGGTGGTGGGACGGGAAATATTACAGCATTATATTCATTGAACTTATACCTTTAAATTGAAGTACCATTTGTAATTATTATCAATACTTAGGAAAATACCCATTGGCAGGAGAAGTCATCATCAACTTATGATGTCCCCACCGAAGGGCACGGAGCTCTCCCTGGGGAAGGTATAGGCCATACTCTACCACGGGGGCCAAGCCCGGATTGGTGGAGGCTTGTAAGACTAGTGGCAGGAGACGATTTGCGGCGAACTCGGCTCTTCTGGACAGGTCTTAATTGAAGCGCAGAGGTCTAGAGTACAAATCGGCAGCCCATCTTCTCCTCAACTCGCACGACAACAATAAGCAAAAAGAAAACAGGCCCGCCCGACCTCGCCGAATACCGTTCGCACTCCAATCCTTTTACCCGGGCGCGGTAATGTGATTTAACTAAATCAGCCAATTTCAATAAGTGCCAGACGCCCGGAGGAACAAACGTACATTTATTCTGTCGGCGATAAATCCCCGGGACGAGCGAGACGCGGCCCGATTGATATCGTAAATATTCCCCGCCCACGACGTGCGAGATGTTTTGGGTGTTAGCTAACGGCTTAGGAGAGCTGAAGCGAAGGCCTGACGAACTTAGACCTTTCCAGATGCTTGTCGTGGAAAAAATTGAGGAACTCATAACTGGTGAAATCTATCTAGAAATCATCAAAGAATAATGTGCAACTTGGGCCCACACTTGTAGCATTTTTATACCACCTATAACATTATCAACTAGTCAATAGCAACATTTTTTTTTTAAACACTTTATTGATAAACACTTTTAAATTTTACATTGTTTTAAAGCATCACTTAAACCTTATTAGGTTTTTGCGTGAAGCCTGAGCCGCTTTTGTACAAACACTCCTTAATTTCTAATGCACTCGTAATACTTAGATAATAATAATATACTTGATAAATGTTTGAATAATATTAATACTAGTTATAATATCATTATTACTAATAATAATACTATTCACTAAAATATTTCTTTAATAGCACTTTAATTTTGTTTGGTTTTAGAGAAGCAAGATTACCCACCAACATTTTTGGTAATTGGTTAAGTATAGTCGGTAGCATGAAGTCTAGGTACTGTTCTTTTTCCGTAGTTCTTGTTATATTTAGGTACATTATATGTAGGTAGGTAATCAAGATTTCTGAGTGAACATGATCTTTTTTTCTTAGACAAAGCTTCTATTTTACTTATATTTTCTAATATGAATGAAAGTTTAATTTTGTCCTAGACACTTAGAGTTTTAGTGTAACAGAACAGTTTCGAGTAATCGTCTTTAAATTTTAATTTTATATTATTAGGTACAACAATTTTCAGTAGTCTAATTTGTAATTTATATATTTTGTCTATATGAATTTTATGAGCTGACCCGTAACTACTGATACTGTAACCTATTATTGAGTCCGCAAGTGCCATGTACAGTAGTCGTAGTATACTATACGGGACTTTATATTTTAGTATATACAACTGTGACATAACTGACCTCAGTTTATCGCAGATGTAGTCAATGTGAGGCGCCCAGCTAAACCGGTTATCTATTATCAGTCCTAAGTAGGTGTGACTGTTTACCAGCTCGAGCGGCTCACACCGACACATCGCGCGTCGATGCATACATTCGTGTTCATGTGCTAATACGGCAGGTGTCAATTGACTAGTTATATAGGAAGAATGAATGTGCAGCATTTTCGTTTTGGATGCATTTATAACTAGGCCAACATCGTGTGACCATTTACAAAGGGTGTCAAAATGCTTCTGCATATTATCCTGGGCCTTTTTAACGTCAATATCAGCAGATATCAAACACGTATCATCGGCGAATTGATACACAACACCCTCAGGGAACAAATTGCCCATTTCATTAACAAATATCAAGTACTCCAAGGGACCGGCTATAGAGCCTTGTGCGGTGCCATGTTCCGTTGTAATGTAATTACTGAAGTAGTCAAGAATTTTAACTGTTGTTTTTCGATTGCTATGATAGTTTTTAAACCACTCTAATGTCGGTCCCCGGATCCCACAGTTACTTAGTCTATTATAAAGTCTAGCATATTCTAGAGTATCAAATGCTTTGCTAAAATCGACCAGCACTACAATTACATGTTTTTTTCTATCCAAGTGGCTATCTAACGTGTTACTAAATTTGGACAGTAGTTGAGAAGTACTTTTCTTTTTCTGGAATCCAAATTGGTGACTGGCTACTACGTTATGTTTATGAAAGAAATTCCAAATCTCATTTGTAAAATACCGCTCAACTATTTTATCTATGCACGACAGAATGGCGATGGGCCTGTAATTATTATAATCACTATAGGAACCTTTTTTATAAATTGGTCTAATTATACCTATCTTAAGGCTGTCTGGGTAGGTAGACGTTTCAATGCATCGATTTATAAGATGAACTATCACAGGGGTTAAGTATTCATGTAGGTTTTTTATGTCATAAGCTCTAATGCCGTCGATACCCGGACTTTTGTTTGGATTAATCAATCTAATTATCTTGTTTATAACTTGATTTGAGGCCTTATTTATTCTAAATGATTTATTTAAACTTTTAGTGTAGGAATTTGGTTCTAACAGGGGCGTAGAGCAATACGAGCAGATGTTTTGTACACTTTCAGAAAATGTGGCAGCAAAATTATTTGTTAAGTCACACTTATTTAATTTAAACGACTTTGTTATAATTTCATCGACCGTCTTAGACGTTCGTCCACATAAGCGGTTCACAACAGACCATATTTTTTTGCTGTTTCCCATATGTTTCGTTATTTCATCCCTGTAATATTTATTTCTAGTATTATTGATATATTTTATTACGAAATCTATTATACAATAATTTATTTTTTACATCACTAACATCTTTTTTCCATAACTTAAATAGTTCTCGCCTTTTTTCACACATCAACATAATTTTATTATTTATCCATTTATTATTTTCACAATTCTTTATTCTTTTTCTGTAGCGTACCGTACATTTATCATAGATTACCTGAAAGGTCTTATTTATGAAGTTAACTATATCAGAGGGCTTTTCATACCCTTGTACAATGGACCAATCAACTCTTTCCAATTCAGATTGCACTCTATTATTATCTAAGCTAGTGATAATTTTACTTTGCCCTTCATTCACCGTGCGATGATCGGAACTGTAGGTAATAATAAGACCTGTTATGAAGTGGTCAGCTGGCGCGATATTTATCACCGCCGTCACCGCCTCAAAACTATGCCTACGAACGTAAATATGGTCTATACAAGAGTGTGTTAAGCAATCTTTTTTTACTTCTACCCTGGTAGACTGAGTTATTCCGCTCTCAAAGCCGACCGCACTTAACATACTCCTGTACTCCACTACACAAGAATTGTTTTGTTTAGTATCTATGTTAATGTCGCCAAGAAAAACACAGTCACATTTATGCGGTAACATGCCTAGGATCCTCTTAAGCTCCACAATAAATAAAGTCTTGTTTAAATCAGGTGGCCTATAAGCAAGACATACGCCAATGTTGCAGTCATGTGATATTTCAATTATTCCACTAATGCACTCAAAGTTTACCGTTTTCCCACTGAATTCGTTGACCAAAAAAGACAAAGAGTTGTGTATATAAAGCATCACACCACCTCCTCTGCGGTTGCTGCGTAGGTTACTATACATGTTATAGTTTTCTAGATCAAATAATTTTACATTTCTTGACGTTAAATTGACCTCTGTCAGTGCAATAATATGTATAGTTTGGGGGCACGTAGTAATAATTTGTTCGAGTTCCGCAAAAATTTTCAGCATAGAACGTATGTTGACATGAAGAAAGGAAATACTATCTCGACGACCTCTGTGGCGTAGTGGTTAGCGCATCTTAGCGCGCTTACTATGCGAGAGGTCCCGGGTTCAATCCCCGGCTGGAGAAAGAAAAAAAAAAAACTCCAGGTCTTGGATGTTTACATGTTTGTGACGTCGCTGTTTCTGGTTCCCACGACACAGGGTATCCTAGTGTGGGGCCAGAAGCAATGTATGTGCCTGTATGTAAAATGTAAATGTTATGTTATTATACTGTTTTTTTCTGCTTTGTTTATAAACTCATTCCATGTATCGTAGTTATATTCAGTTATTTCGTAATCCATTTTAATAGTTGTAAGTATTGACAGGAGGCTTGTTATAGGCAGATCAATCAATCAATCAGCAAACTCAGCTATAAGACGATCGATATCATTAATTGAGCGGATGTATTTCGGTTTTTCGTTATCTCGTCAGCGGGCCAATATCACTCCGTTCTTGCACCAGACATATTTACACAGGTCGCTTTCTTTTAGTTCCTGCTTCGCTTTCCAGATTAGAAATGCCGTCATTGGCGTGAGGGATCCTCGGATAAATATAGTATTATTATCCTCAAGTCCCAGGTCGCGAGCAGTGAGTCTCTTCGTCTTGGCTCGTTCTATCCAGCTGTTTCTGCAACCCTCTTTCAGTGTCACAATAATTGGTGCGATGGACTTGTCGCCGCCGTTCCGCAATCGCATCGTTTGTTTCCGATATACCTTAAAGATATCATCTGAGCTTACCTCCAATTTAGCGCCAACATTTTTTATGATTTGTTCCACGTTTTCATTTTCTGTTTCTCTTACATTCGCAATTTCAAGCTGGTTTTCAAGCGCACGTAGTTCAATGGTATTAACTTTTTGCTCCAGAGCGTCGAATTTCAGAGATAAATGTTTGAAGTTGTTGAACAGATCAATGTTTTGATTTTCTAATTTTTTCATGTTATTCTCGTAGGTCTTTATCTTAGATTCGTATTCATCTATCTTGTCTGAATAGAACTGCAGGATTCTTTGCAGTTCATCGCGGATAATCTCACGTACATCGTGTTTTATTTCGCATAACATTTTTTGGGTAGGATTCGTAACGGAAAATTTTGGGATCGAGGTTTCATTGTCCGTATCTGCATCCGTGTCTGGTAGAATACAAGAATTACGTTTATTTTTCGATCCACTTGTACATACTTTACATTTCCAGTCAATTGAATCCATGGCAAAAAGAGCATTTAGTTGTTCCGTTGAGATTTCGGCGCACACACGATGTATCCACTTAGAACATTTGCTGCACTGAAGGCCGGGACTTTTTTTGCTGACAATTTTGTTGCATTTACAACACTTTGCCATAATTATCACGTCTCGCTATTCAGTTAAAGAAAAATGCAAATAAAAAAAAATGGCGACATTGCTGTATGTGTTTACAGAAAAGCCATATATACGCATTTATAACAACACTAGCTGTTGCCCGCGACTTCGTCCGCGTGGGCTTTAGTTGGAAAAAGTATTTGCAAATAAGTCACGTATACTTTTAGCGCATGTGAAATAATAATTTAAAAAAATTGAGTAATCGTTAACATTCATATTTATTACATACATTTAATTTTAGTAAGTTACAGTAATTACATTTTATTGAAATAATTTAGAAAATAGGAGGACTTACATATTAACGTTACACCCCCTTTTACCCCCTTAGGGGATGGTTTTTAAAAAATACTAGAGTTTCGCGACTTTCAATAAGGGACCTTCATACTGGATTTCATTCGAATAACTTCAATAACGGCAAACATTCATACTAACGTTGCAATGTGCGTAATTAAGTTAGTCGGCTTCTCCCTAAAGTTGCACAAAAAGAGAAATCAGAAATAATCATTATTAGGAACTTGTAAAATACCACTTTTTATTGAGATAACTTTGAAAATCACTGAATTTGCATACTAACTTTGCACCCCCCTTTTACCCCCTTAAGGGACGATTTTCAGAAAAATATTTTACACCTGTTTCATAACTTTCAATGAGGAACATTCATACCGAGTTTCATTCGAATAATTTCACAAACGGCAAAGTTTCATACTAACTTTGCACCCCCCCTATTACCCCCCCTTAAGGGATGATTTTTGGAAAAATATTTTACAGGTGTTTCATGACTTTCAATGAAGAACCTTCATACTAAGTTTCATTCAATAACTTCACAATCGGAAAAGTTTCGTACTAACTTTGCACCCCCTTTTTACCCCCTTAGTGGGTGAATTCATAAAAAAAATCGGAAATAATTATTATTAGGAACTTAAAACCCAAAACCACTTTTTATTGAGATAACTTTGAAAATCACAGATCTTTCATACTAACTTAGCACCCCCCTTTTACCCCCTTAAGGTATGACTTTCGGAAAAATATTTTACACGTGTTTCACTACTTTCAATGAGAAACATTTATACCGAATTTCATTCTAATAACTTCACAAACGGCAAAGTTTCATAGTAACTTTGCACCCCTTTTTACCCCCTTAGTGGGTGAATTCATAAAAAAAGATATCGGAAATAATCATTATAAGGAACTTATAACCCAAATACCACTTTTTATTGAGATAACTTTGAAAATCACAGAACTTTCATACTAACTTTGCACCCCCATTTTAACCCCTTTAGGGATGACTTATGGAAAAATATTTTAAACGTGTTTCATGACATCCAATGAGGAACATTCATACTGGGTTTCATTCGAATAACTTAAAAAACGGCAACGTTTCATACTAAGTTTGCACCCCCCCTTTTACCCCCTTAAGGGATGATTTTTAGAAAACCATTTTACACGTGTTTCATCATTTTAAATGAAAAACCTTCGTACCAAATTTCATTCGAATAGCTTAAAAAACGGCAAAGTTTCATACTAACTTTGAACCCCCATTTTACCCCCTTAGGGGATGAATTTTCAAAAATCCTTTCTTAGTGCTACCCTACGTTACAAAAGGAACGCCTGTGCAAAATTTCAAGTTTCTAACCCTTATAGTTTAGGCCCTGCGTTGATATGTCAGTCAGTCAGTCAGTCAGCTTCTCCTTTTATATATACGAGTATATAGATTAAAGAGGTTATAATGAAGACACTATGGTGTGTTTTTTCGAGATTTCGATTTAGAATCGCTCGTGGCCTGGGCCGCCTGAGTGATCTTAAACGATCACTATGGTTAAGCAACATACGGCGCGTTCAGTCCATGGATGCATGGATGGGTCACCGTCTATCACTAACGCTAGTGGCTTTTTTCCGAGCGGTTCCCTGCTTCGCAAGGCATGTTAAGCAGTTGGTGCCGGCTGCGTCGATAGATGGCAGTCGTTAAGCCAAGTTAGAGGCCTCAGGGCGGCTTGAAAACTTGTGACAGTAAGACCAGCCACTAGTCTTACAAGCCTCCACCAATCCGGACTTGGCCCCCGTGGTGGAGTACGTCCTATACCTTCCTCAGGAAAGAGACCCGTGCCTCTCGGTGGGGACATAATGGGTTGATGATGATGATGATATTGTATTCTCTAACTGCGTAAGTATTTATTGATTGTTTTGGTGTCGGCACCGGCCCGCTGCACCGTGAATAGATCTCAAAACGATACAAGCAAACCAAAGTAGAGGATATAATGACCTGTCTAGCGAAGATAACCTGCGTACTCCCTTCAATGACGGCCACTGATATTACCTTTGAGTCGACCCCTCACATCGTCGTCGAAAACTTCGTACAACGTCCATTGGAAATTACTTTGATGAAGTGGTTAGTTCTGTAAAGCAGGTAAAAATACCTCCTTCTACGGAACCTTATAATGGCCGTTTTTTGCATTGTATTGTTTTCTCTAACTTGTCCCAGTTAGGTAACGTGTTGTAATAAAAATGATAATGAAGGTAGAATGACGTTTACTCGTACGTCTACTTAGTTCGGAAGCTCAGGGTTATCTGAACCAAATACGTCCGAACACTGTGGCGAATGTCAAAAACTAGTTAAATTTAGAATAGTTAAAGGCCAAAAATGATTAAAAAGCAACGAGGCGATCACCTCTTTACAAGCTGCATGATTTTTCAAGGATTATCTTAGGCCCACCTTATTGGGGATAGAATCAAAATCATGCAAGCGAACCAAAGTTGAGAACGTAACGACCTGTCTAGGGAAGGTGTAGCCGGTAGATAACCGACGTACTGGGTTCAATGACGGCCCGATCCACTGGTATTAACATAAACGCTTCCGACATCGGAAGGGACTTGGTTTGGATGAAAGGAACAAGGTGCACTCTTAGGAGATTTGACTCTTTGAAGCTAAAGTGAAGAGGCAAAAGTAAACATAAACATTACATAAACATTTACATACAGGCACATACATTGCTTCTGGCCCCACACTAGGATACCCTGTGTCGTGGGAACCAGAAACAGCGACGTCACAAACATGCAAACATCCAAGACCTGGGTTTCTTTTTTTTTTTATTCCCCAGCCGGGGATCGAACCCGGGACCTCTCGCATGGTAAGCAGATGCGCTAACCACTACGCCACAGAGGTCGTCAGAAAAGTATGAGCGCAGTAACATAACATAACATTTACATACAGGCACATATTTGTTTCTGTTTAATTTGTTTTTGTTTATTTTAAATCACATGTTATATGTATGTCTTTGTAGTGTTAAATAAATATTTTTTCTTTCTTTCTTCTTTCAATGTATGTAAATACATTGCAATAAAATAATAATAATATTAAAGTACAATAAAGAATATTCTTTCTATCTATCTAAAAGGTGAAAGTAAAAAAAGACAAGGGAAAGGGATAAGGGGAAAGGAATACGGTAAAAAGGAAAAAGGAAAAGGGGGAAAAGGGAGAAGTGAAAAGCTAAATATATTTTTTTTACTTATTGAAAACTAGCAGTGCCCGCGAACGCTTCTGTAGTAAATGGATTAGTCTATAGATTAGATTAGAACTCTTTATTGTACACACCAGAAAAAATAAACACATTAGGAACCTATGCACATCTTGAAGTTTCATTCTAAATAGTGGTGAAAGAATTTTCGACATTGGTTGAGTACTTTCAGACATTATTACCTACATAAAAACTTTCAAATATTCTAAGCCTACAAACTTTCCCTCTTCACAATATTAGTGTAGATAGTAGAAAAGTACGAGTAGATTGTTGTAGATTTCCTTAGGGAAAACGGTCGACACCTGAGGAGTCGTGGTTATGGCCATCGTTCCGGGACATAATGTGGTGTAAAGGATTTCTCTGCGAGTGCAAGAAAGGTGCTAAAGTCATGGGAACTTTTGATGATATGATATGATATGATATGATATGATATGATATGATATGATATGATATGATATGATATGATATGATATGATATGATATGATATGATATGATATGATATGATATGATATGATATGATATGATATGATATGATATGATATGATATGATATGATATGATATGATATGATATGATATGATATGATATGATATGATATGATATGATATGATATGATATGATATGATATGATATGATATGATATGATATGATATGATATGACAAAAAGTTTATTTCCATAAGACACAATACACGAATACATGGCATCACATATTGAATCATAAATCAGCACTTAGCAAACATAGACAATACATACAAGTGGATCTAGATCTAGTGTATCCCGGATATTTTTGATGGATTTGATTTATAGCTTTTATGTTGTTTGTCTATTGTGCCACTTTGTATCACATTTACCTTGTAGAGCTTTTAGTAAATATTTAAAAATTGTAGTATCAGTTGCTTTGAATTAAGTAAAATAAATAAAATATATCGATGGAATTAAAAGTAAAATTTTTGTCTACGCGTGACACTCGGAAGCAGAAACCACGTTTTACACGCGCCATTGAAAGGGTCTGTAATGGAAAACAGGGATTATTTTTCTTTGCCCTGCATGTAATATGAGTAGCGATGACCCCGGAAAATTGGATCTGTAACGTGATATTTCGCGGCACGAACGGAAATAATGAGATGGAAATTTATGTTTATTTTAATGGACGGTGTCAATTCAAGAGCAATTGGAATAAAGTGGGTTTTCACCCAGCTACACGAAATTCCGTTAAGTTATTGTTAATTCGAACCTCGCTATTGACGCCTTCTTCTATTGACTTCTTTGCTATTTTTATAATTGTGTTCTTTTAGGTTATCTTTTGTTTTTTTCATAATGTAAGGGTTTACATGATCAGGGCACTCTACGATTGTCACAGCGTTTAGTAAACCATGGACCTACATACAGGTACGTAAAAATCAAATAAAACATATTGGTTTAAAGAATTATCTAACAAAGTTCCCTACAAAGTAGGAAAGCCACGAAAATTTATTAAAAAGTGGGAAAATAGGCTATTTGACAGTGTGAAAAAAATAGTATTTTATATACGTATTCGCATGAGTTATAATTCTTAAAACCGTTTTAAGGCATTTTAACTACAAAAAAAGAATTATGATTTGTAAAAAAAACACAAGATAAAATTTGATAATTATATATCTGCAGCCATTGTATCGAAAACGGCCTGGATTGGCAGATTCTATGATGACATCACATGTCAGTAAAAATGGCGTCTATCATTCATTCTTTTTTACGTTCATTGATTGGTTTTCTGGGATGTGACGTCATAATGCCTGTGCGACGCCACATTGCCCAAGATAGCGTTTTGGCGGCTTATTTCAAAAGTATTTTTTTTGTCTTTTTTAGAAGAAATACACGAAAGAATTTAAAATGACCACCTGTGGACTCCATGAACAACAACTAAAAAATATAGAGATGGTTTTTAGAAAACGGTCAAGTAGCCTATTGTACAAAAAAGCTTCTGAAGTAGAAGAGCTAAGGTCGTTCGTTGAGGAAAAGCTAAGGACATGTTTCAGAAACGCACATTTTGGAAATAAGCCTGTCATCTCGGCTACCCCTCCCCTTCCCTCACGCCCACCCCCTCCGCTCCCTGCCATCTTGTCTAGTAGCTACCGACACAATGTCATCTCTCAATAGAACCGCTGGTTGCCTACGAATTTCAACTCAATGATAACAATAACAATACTTTAGTGGAAATTACTTGAATAGAACATTAACATTTAACATTAACATTTACATACAGGCACATACATTACTTCTGGCCCCACACTAGGATACCCTGTGTCGTGGGAACCAGAAACAGCGACGTCACAAACATGTAAACATCCAAGACCTGGGTTTTTTTTTCCCCAGCCGGGATTCGACCCCGAGGCCTCTCTCATGGTAGGCAGATGCGCTTATCACTGAGCGCAGCGCCACAGAGGTCGTCGGACATGGCTGCTTACATCAGTTTTTTTTAAACCGACTTTTTAGTTTTCTAGAACTGGTTCAAATCACTTTCAAACTAAGCTTATGTTATTGTTTATGACCCGACTCCGGACCTTCTCTTTATATGTCCTACATGCGGTAGGGCCTGCCGCTCTCGAATTGGACTTTTCAGTCACTCGAAAAAGTGTCAAGTCCTGTGTCCTTAGGCACTGTTTGAATCGTCCGTGATGGACGCGAAGGCCTATGATGATGATGATCCAAACGAAAATTACAGTTTACGTTACGATTCACGCTGAATTATTCCGGTATTTTTTTAGAATTTGGTTCATGGTAATTTCTTTTTCATTTAGGTAGAGTCGACTTATACTCTGCTAGACATTCACTCAGCCGTATTAGTTTTCGCGAGCCAACTTATTGCTTGATATTATAGCCTAAAATTATTCTGAAGGGAGTGAAAGAAATACAAGGCATTTTTTTATCTCCAGGCGTTTGTTTAGTTTATAGAGTTATAATAATAAAATATGGAGGTTTTGGTTACTTTTGTTTTGATTGGCAAACAGTCAGGCACTCAAATAAAATCGCTTTAAAATAAGATAAGATAAAAATATTCTTTATTGCACACAAGAAACAAGAAACGAAAACGTAAAATAAAAGTTAATATAAAAAAACAAAAAAACAATAGGTGGTCTTATTCCTGATAGCGATTTCTTCCAGGCAACCTTGTGACAATCTCATCATCAACCCATTATGTTCCCACCGAGGGGCACGGGTCTCTTCCCTGAGGAATAGGCCATACACCACCACGGCTGTCTAGTCCGGATTGGTGGAGGCTTGTAAGACTAGTAAGATTGTAAGGCTGGTCTTACTGTCAGAAGTTTTCAAGCCGCTCTAAGGCCTCTGACTTGGCTTAACGACTGCCATCTATCAACGGCTGCCGGCACCAACTGCCTAACGTTCCTTGCGAAGCATGGAACTGCTCGGAAAAATGCCACTAGCGTTAGTAATAGAACGGTCTTGTAATAAAAAATATAATTAAAACAAAAATAAAAAGTCCTGTAAATGTAATTTATGTGTACAGTAAAGAATATTCTATCTAGATTAAAGGTTTCTTTCAAAAGATTTATTTTTTATTTTATCTGTAATCCGTCAAGTAATAAATATGTGAGAACATCTCGAGTCATTATAAATACTATCTATCTCTATCTTTTAACGCTCTCCATCACTCCATGCACGAAAAATATAGCGTCAAAGGACATGTAATTGATTCACAAAGTCATAAACTTTCGTAAAACATGTACAGACAAATAGGAAACTACAAAAAAACATAAAGGAAGCAAACAATGAATTTCATGAAAGATTCAAAGCTTTCAGTCTAGCCCTACGGCCTCAAGGCATTGTAATTAACCCACAATATTGCGAGAATATAATACAATATTCTTTCTTCATTGTAGACAAAAACACTACAAGCTTATCAGTTTCGAGATTGAGAATTTCATAACGCCAAAGAAAAATTTGACTTTGAAAACCAATCCGGACTTGGCCCCCGTGGTGGAGTATGGCCTATACCTTCCTCAGGGAAGAGACCCGTGCCCTTCGGTGGGGACATAATGGGTTGATGATGAAAGAAAAATTACAAAAGATGAAAAGTTAGTAGACATTTTGCTAATGAATTCCTAAAATCACAGCTCATTCTTGGAGCGAAATTTCTTTCGGTTGTGTATTAAAATGTATACATAGAAAAAAATAAGCTGAATCATGAATATATCTCAGAAATTGTTAATTTACTTACTTTGTACATCTAATTCCTTCTCCAATCTTTAGCTCCAGTCCATCCAAAAGTTGTAATTCCTTCTCCAATGTTTAGCTCCAGTCCATCCAAAAGTTGTCTGGAAGAGATCACTTTAATAATTTAGTGAAAAGGCCATTGCCTGTACTCTTAGATTAAGAAATACCTATGTAATCTCCTTTTTTACGTACATTAAAGTGTTCTCTATCTATCTATCTCAATATGAATTGGACGTAGTTTAGCAAAAAGGTTCCAATCCACAAAATGGCCATTTTTGAGTTAAATATACGAAAATGATCACTATGCTCTATACTTTAATAATCAAAGACTTGGATAGCGATACGATGAGTATGTGCAAAGTTATGGCACATTGAAATCAACCCAAATGTATGGAGCGCGTAAATCAGCATAAACCTAAAAACTCAAATATCTCAAAAGTCAGTTTGTGTGGGTTGGAACCTTTTGCTAAACTAAGTCCAATTGCATAAGTCCACATCTGTAACCCAGAGCGGTAGGCCTCTGCCTACCAAAGAGGCAAGGTGAACACAGGGCCTCAATTCTGTTAGTGCATTATAGTACGATGACAGATTCACGGTCGGGTCACGTGACCTGTTTTTTTCATACAATTGACGCCGAGAAAGTATGGTATGTGTGCGCGCGTAGACTTAAAGCGGCAATGAAACTAATCGCCATCGCCACGTGAAACTAATCGCCATCGCCACGTGAAATTCTCGATTCGGAAACCGGCCCTTAGAGCCATCGCAAACAGGGCGACTTGTCGCGACGTTGTCATTTGCTTCTGACGTCTTGTCGTCGCAACTCCGCGACTCTGACGCCAAGTGTGCGGGGATTCGAACAAAATATATGAAAATTGACTGCCGTAGCCTGTCTTCGCGTCTAGTCGCCGAGCTGTCGCCTGTCGCGTGTCGCTAGTGTGCGCCTAGGCTTAAAGACTAGAGTTTATTGATATGATGTCAACTGTACTAAGATTATCTTAAAAGCAGGACTGTAACACACATAAATTTGCGCCTGCATCCTGGAAGGGTAGTCAGAGGTCATTATACCACGAGCCTGACCAACCTCCATCGCTTCATCAACATTCATGCGTCGGAAGCACGCTCGTTGGTTTCCCAACAAAAGTTTTAAATTTCAAAACTTTCTTGTAACAAAATCGCTGGCTGTTCGCTCTGAAGCGGCCTTTAATCTTGTCGCATACTCGTCCCATGGAATGCCACCCAAAGGCCAAGCCAAGACTGAAGATGTCTTAATGAGGAAGGGTAAATTAACGCCCAACGGTAGTTGGCAAACGCTCCCCTCGCTGTTTTATTTGCGTCTTACAGCTCTTTTAGCAAGAACTTAAATGTGTTTTTTGTAAGAGCATAGTTCCTTGTCGTATGTTTGATTTGATTTGAAAATTATTTATCGCACGAGAAGAAATTGTCATACATACGGCCGAAAATTAACGGCAGATTTTGATGAATTTTTATATCTATATTAATAATTTCGTTCGGGTCTACGGTAGACTCGAACGATATGCACACCAAATGAAAGAGCGTAAAAAAATAGTTGATCTGAGTCGACAACATATGGGCGGAAAATTCGTATTATCGAGCAGCATCAATATAAAAATTATTAAATTCAACAATGGCGTTGCTAAGTAAACATGTCAATGTCATCATTGTTGTGTTAGTGTCACAAGATTTCATTGTGAACTGTTATGGCCGGTTTACATTATTTTAGTGTTTAGGAGAGTGCTATAATACAATTAGAGAGGCAAGTGCATTAGTACATTACTAGACGTTCGAGTGAACGTTTATATTTCTTCCAGTAGAGGGTCACTTCGTCGACGTCGCGAAATATGCGCTATCCTACTCAAAATACTATGAGTTTTAATGGAACACATAAGTAAGTTTGATAATTCGAGTTATTGAAAACAACACGCACCCGTCACGGGTCACTTGCGCACTCTCCTAAAGTTCTCACTAAATTTTTAGTTTATACACAGATAAGTAACGAGGATAGTAACGCGCTCAGGTGTTACTGGATAGAACAATAGAAACCAATTCTATTTTGATTCTAATTGAAAGTCAACTAGAACCGTACTATACCGTAAAACGTACTAAAGCAAGTGGCGCTTACACGTTTCTACAAAAGCACTCTCCTTAAGAAAGAAAGAAAGAAAGAAAGAAGGAAAGAAAGAAAGAAAGAAAGAAAGAAAGAAAGAAAGAAAGAAAGAAAGAAAGAAAGAAAGAAAGAAAGAAAGAAAGACAGAAAGAAAGAAAGAAAATTTATTTATACTCAAAACAAAACAAAAAAAAACACACACACAGAATAAATAAACTGTACAACGTGAAAATAATAATTTACATGTACATATTTACAATTACATACAGGCACATACATTGCTTCTGGCCCCACACTAGGATACCCTGTGTCGTGGGAACCAGAAACAGCGACGTCACAAACATGTAAACATCCAAGAACTGGGATTTTTTTTTGTCCCCAGCCGGGATTCGAACCCGGGACCTCTCGCATGGTAGTCAGATGCTCTAACCACTACGCCACAGAGGTCGTTAAAGGTTGAGCCCCCAAAATGGGCCCGATTCAGCATAATGTTGCAACAGAGTGTAAAGTGAAGCACTCTCCTAAACACTAAGATAATCTAAACCGGCCTTTTGATCTAATTTGTTAACTTCATGGTGTGTGGAATACCGTGGCATCCAAAAAGGTTATTATAATCTGTGCCAACTGAGAAGGTGTAGTAAGTAAGTAATCTGTGGTGTTTTTCATTGGCGGGAGCTCAGAAGAAGGTCCTTCTTCTGAGGGCGGGAGGGAAGACAATAATTTGACATTGAGTTTTGGAAGGGTCAGAAAAATAATTGAAAAAGGAAATCAAAGTCATAAATTGATCTTTATTGTTTTGCTTAGTTAGGTACCAATAAACCAATAAACAATAAAAAGCCACTAGATAAGAAAAATACCAAAAATTAAAATGATGAAGAAAAACATGTGGTCAATACAAAACTAAAAGCTGTAAAGCCAAAGAGAGGGAGCTGTTTTTAGTTGATTAGCCAAGTGGATTCTACATCAAATACGTCATTAGATTAACTAGCTGTTAACTAAATTCAATGCTGTTAAGTTTATGAAGGAAGCTCATTTAGTAATTTATGATGAGGTACCCATGACAAAGTCATGATAAGTATCCGATTTTCGCCTTGCATTCCTTCGTGAGTAGCCAGAACATGTCCAAAAGAGCAAGATTGGCTATCCGTAATAGTGTGCTGGTTCCAATACTGATGTAAGCCTGGTAGCGAGATTTGGGTATGGCAGAAGTCAGAAGAATCATGAAAGTAGGATTAGTGCAGTACAAATGAGATCCTTAAGAAATATGTGTGGTGTTACTTTGAATGACAGAATACGCAATAGTGATCAGAGACCGAGGATGTAGAGAAAGAGGATGTAGTGAGTGACTAGAATTGAAAAAAGGAATGTTGCGCTGGTTTGGAGATGTGGAGAGCATGAACGAAGAAAGACTGACAAAGCAAATATATCGGGCGAATGTGAGTGGAAGGGCCGGTAAGGGACGCCCCAGTTGGACATACTTCGATCAAATAGGGGATGTATTAGCAAAGGGCAAGATTAAAAGTACCCGAAACCGATGTGGGTACATGCAACGACTATTGGATGTCGATGAAGCGAAAGTGATTTGTCAGGATAGTGGCAGGTGACAGTCCGTGGTCTCTGCCTACCCCTCTGGGATACAGGTGTGAGCTTATGTATCTGAATGTATTAAGAGATTTACATCTACTGGTGGTTGATAAATACAGAGGCGTCACCATATAAAAAAAACATAGTGGAATATTATTTTGCGTCTACATTTTACCCGAGCGAAGCCGGGTTTTCGTCTAGTATTATATAATCGGAAGGTCTGAGAATAGGTTGTTATCTATTTTTCATAGCCCTAAGTGAAAAAATAAATAAATGGCGAAACAACGTTTGCCGGGTCAGCTAGTTATATTCTAAATAAAAATAGTAGCCTCAAAAGAATTGTGCCTTGTTTTATTGATAAGCACAACGGGGAGAACATTCCTCTTGATTATAAATTTCAGCAATTTTCTTTGGCGCTTTTGAAACCTTTTAAATTAAAATCTAGAGCGAGGGATCGGTACGTACAAGATGTTACCTAGTAGTTCAGCTTAAAAATTTTTACGCGTGTGTTTTATGAGGCTATAAAACTCGGTCACCAAAGAAAAATCAAGAGAGAAAAATGCAAAATATGGCGTGTAACCCTCCAGTATCGCTGAACAAAATAATAACATTTACGTACTCGACGTACTCGGGTATTCAAATTCGCCGCCTCCGAGGATGCCAATTTATCTCTCGCGTCTAAAGAAATAACAAAATAAATTGTAATTCGCCGAATGAGAGAATGTCTTACAACATTTACGTGTACGTACCTGGACCTACATTCTGTTAATGCAATGTAGTACAATGATAACTGCAGAACGTGACGATTTAGTTCCATTGAGGCTTCAAATATACGCGCGCGCTCATATCAAACAGCGTCAATGGTGTGAAAAAACACGTCCCGACCGTGTATCTGTCATCGTACTATAATGCAGAATACAGGACTGGTTACGGTGGCGGGGAGTCACTGAATGCGGGCGGCACAAGACCGGAAAGCTTGAAAAACCATGCAGGAGGCTCATTTCCCGCAGTGGGTGTCAAATGGCTGATGATTATATATCATTCAGATAAACGCTCGAATCGCTCGTAGCCCCGGCTGCCTGAGTGATCTTAAGCGATCATAGGGCGCGTTCAGTGCATGGATGGGTGACCGTTCTACGACTAACGCTAGTAGCATTTTTCCGAGCGGTTCCATGTTTTGCAAGGCCGCCCCCTTAATAGAAGGTACTTAGGTACCAACCTGATAATCAAGTAAGTAAAAATAGAAGCCGTAAAGTACAGTAGAATTTGAGTGAAACGGTGTTATAATGTAGCTCATCAGTAGAACGAACTCATTCGAGAAATAATAATTTTGATACCGGCATGTACCAGTGCCACTCGTAGTCCCGGCCGCCTGAGTGATCTTAAGCAATCACGAAGGTTAAGCAACATAGGGCGTGTTCAGCGCATGGATGCGTGAACGTTCTATGACAAACGCCAGTGGCATTTTGCCGAGCGGTTCCATGCTTCGCAAGGCACGCTAAGCAGTTGGTGCCGGCTGCCGTCGATAGATGGCAGTCGTTAAGCTACACACACGCACACCCACACACACACACACACCCACACACACACACACACACACACACACACACACACACCCTCACACACACACACACACACACACACACACACACACACACGCACGCACGCACGCACGCACGCACGCACGCACACACACCCTTTGCTCAGTGGCTGAAATCCGAACCCAAGACCTAGGTCGTAGGGCTGAGTAGAGGTTTTAGTCACAGGTTTTAGTTATTTAAGTCAATGTAGACTATTGCACGCTTTTATACTGTTTATACTCTAAAAAAAAATGCTCTAGGTTTTGGAGAAGTGGAAGCCAGGAGATCCATAGCACGGGAAAACCTATTTTAGACTCCTGTCTCCTACTACATAATATAACATGCTAATTACTACATAATATAACATGCGAAAAGAGGTATTCTAAGTTATAAGTGCATTGTGTACTGGAGAAAATAAAATATATTTGTATTTGTACTTTCATGCAGTTGTTAGCAGAATCAAGGTCCTGGTCGTCAAACCATCTGGTGGTGGGCCTGCCTACGCTGGGTCGCCCAGTTCGGTCGTCGCTGAATAACATCATTCTATTCATTCGTTGTTGTTTGCTTGCATAATTACTTTTATTATGTTATGTACGACAAATACATCACTTTCATTTCTGTCAAACTGCTTAACAGTTAAGTGGCAGAAGCTAATTGTTTTGTACAATTTGGATTGCTCTTAAATATTAGGTACAGATACTGAAATAATTGCCGTGAGCATAAAAATTCGTGAAAAGTATTTGATGGACTTTTTTATTACGAGAACAATTCGAAAAACCTGATTTTTGAAGCAACGGTGCTTCAAAAATCAGGCTTCCCGAATTGGTCTCATCAGGGTTTCTCACTAACACGGTTTCTCAAAGCTTGCTCAATTATGTGATTGGAGTTTGCTACGCATATTTGTGTACGTAGCGAACTCCAGTTACAAAATTCAGCAGCTTAGAGAAGCCGTGTTCCCATGTCTCACTTTCCACAGTGAAATTGAGCTTCAGTAAGCGCACAGACAAAAGAGCACGTCCTAAGAGTATCAATGTGGATATGGAGGATTTTCGAGAGCGGGGAAATAAATGCTAACACTCCATTACGGCGTCACACGACGCCAACACAAGAGCGGCTAGTTATAAATCATAAAGCATAACATGGAAAGCCTTTTCGCGAATGTAGCGCTTCTATGGAGCATTAAAATCTCAGGGAGAGCTCGTGGAAGATAACTTAATGAGGGTCGACAAATTAGCGAGAGTCCGTTGTCGGAAAACATTTCGCTGGGGCACCACTCGTTGTAGATTAAACAGTCTAGAACGGCCACGGAATTGGATTAAACAATTCTTTGCTGCATAAGAAAAGATCTGCACAAAGACGAGCTTAATACTAAAAAGTACTTTCTTCCAGCCAACCATGTCAATCAATATAATACGTAAACTTCTAATACATATAGCAACAAGTACCGTATGTGCGTAATTGTCGTGTAGTCAATTGAGTAATTTGTTGGTGTCCAATTAGTTAGTGTAGGTACGTCAAATTCATTAAAAATAAAAACTTATAATAAAAATTCAACTTTCTTGTTTGAAGTCGTTTTTTTTTTGTTAAATATTTTATTACTAAGAGTCGCGAGTTTCCAGTAAATTATTTAACAAATTTTTATATTTTAGCCCCACAAAAAGCGTGACTCGCGACATCGTTGTACCCATGCAGCAGTGGATTGTATGTCGAATAAGTATCCGTTTGTGAACAGTAGAATAGCCTGTTTTACACACTTATTTATACAATTAATCGCGATATCGCGGTTAACCAAATAAACCATCACGATTAGATTCCTTAAACGTATTAGTAAGTATTTATGAGCATAAACAAACTAGGCAAAACGTGGGCCCAGCTCTAGTGACTGGTGCCTCTGCCAACGGGCGTGAGTTTATTTATTTATTTGTTATTTTATTATGAGCATGAGCATCGCGAATCATAAAAAATACCTCTTTGCGCTTAAAAAATACTGTCTAAGCGGATCTGCACTTTTAAAGTATAATTTCTATGGCTATGTTCTCCCCAGGAGGCTATTCTGTATGAAGTTGGAGACAATTATAAATAAAAGAGGCATTGAAAGCCTTAGGGGACAGTTACAAAGGAGAAAAGTTTGATTTTTATACATAATTTTATTCAGAGTTATTTCAGCATTTTATTTGACTTTTCTTAAGCTAATGATGATTCTGTTGAAATTAAGTTGGTGGTTTTGTTAAGAGCTCTATACTTGGATGACTTATTCACACTTGATGCTAACCTTACCAGATAGATAGATAGATAGAATATTCTTTATTGTATGTACACCAGAAATTACACATGCTCTAAGTTGGTTAATTCAATAAGTTATCAAAATAACTAACCTGTATTTTAAAACGTTAAAACATTTTCTTACCCAAAAGGATGTACAATTCCACTGCATTTAAATGCCACAGCTTAGTTATTTCCGGTTAGCGTAAAAACATTTTATAGGTACATTCAACGGGTCTATACAAAAACGCCTTAGTGAGAAGTTAGTCTATACTACGTATCTAATCTCTTTAAACGAGCAATTCTTGTATATATATATATATATATTTATTTATATATAATCAGAAACTCGGAAACGGCTCCAACGATTTTCACGAAATTTTGTAGGCAGATGTTTTCGGGGGCGTTTAATTGATCTAACTAGGTTACATTTTTAGAAAACGTTGTTTTAAGGCAATTGAAATTTGCTATAATAACATACAGAGGTAAATTTTGCGTTTACCTGCAAGGTTGGGATAGTTCTGACGAGAAAACGGGCGACCCGTTTCGGGCCGATTTCAAGAGACCCGGTTCGTGTCATATTTTTTTTCCAAGTTCTTTTTTGTTGAAAAAGGATTATTTTAATTTTATATTACAAAAAAAGTACCAAGCAAAGCTCGGTCACCCAGGTACTAGTTCTAATATTATAAAGTATATATAATATATTTTTTAACTTTAAATGCTTATAAGTTGAGAGTGGACCGGCGTTAAAACCGCGGAGGAGATGTTCAGAATTGTACCGAACAGAGACCTGTGTAAAGAGCTGACTGCCAACCTCCAGTGATGGAGAGGTACTTTAAGAAGTAGAAGAAGAAGAAGTTTGGGGTTGATCTCCGAAAGTACTGCAGCGATTTCTCTTTATATTATAGTCTGTTTTTCATTCAATGCAAAAAGAAGCAATGTATGTAAATGTTTATGTTATGTTATGTTTATGTTAAAAAAAATTGTCACGTTGACATCTCCATACAATTCTTAGGCTGTCAATGTCTGAATGTTGCTAGTACGTAAAAACCAAATCCCATTTTACTTCCAAGTTAAATTGTGTATGCTACACAGGTGTTTTTTTTAGACTTTGCTCTTACGAGTAATTCAATTTTAATGTTTTTGATGTGATAAGGATTTTGGTCACATGAGTCTTCTATAATTATTAACGGTAAAAAAAATCTACCGAGTTAACCTATAGCTTTTATAGCAGTAACACCGCGTCATTTTTTTTGCATCGAATTAAAAAACGGACTGTAGCTGGTTGGCACAACCGCCTAGGATGATTTTGAATTATTGAAAACGAATCGCTGCGTTTACGTGTCAGTCGACCTATTTACTGAAGCGAACGACTAAAGGTAAACAAAGACACAGCATCTCTCAAAATTACATGTCACTCAAAATAGCTCATGCACGCAGCTTTGCTTGCATCGTATACCCACACAGGTTTAGGTAGGTACTGTTTAAGGAAAACGTTGCACTCGCATCAAAAACGTCAATAGTCAATAGTGAGTAAATATGGTGTCGGGGTGGCTATTTCACTTTTTTTTGCCTTTAATTAAAAAAGAGGTTCGTAGTCAGCTCTCCATACTTCTTCCTACACTTCGCGTAGCGTATTAGCATAAAATAATCGATTATAATCGGCCTTTAAACAAAAGTCTGTCAACTTTGCTAGTTGCGAACATATTTGGCAGCAGTAGGATCGCTTTTATTTGAGGCCCACTGAAATTTTAGGTACCTATTTTTTGGGGCATAGATCTCTTAAGCAAATGGTATTTTCGTGATAAAATAAAATATATAAACTGCGAGTGAGAGATAAATCAGGTAATAACAGTGTTATTATGTTTATTGATTAATGGTATTTATTAAGCATATCGTTTTGTATAACTTTGCTAAATACTATGCAGTGTTATAAATTTTGCATATTGAAAAACCAAATTTTTGACATGTCGATACTTAGTCCTTCGCTTCAGTAAATAGGGTATAGTTAGGCTAGACGATGCTCGACAAAAAGATAAAATAAAAGTATCTTTGCTAAAAAGCAATCTTTTAATAAAAGTAGTTCGCTACAGTAGATACTTATCCGATTTCAAAAAATATTATAGCGACAAGAATTGCCATCTACTCGTAAGATAAGACACTTAATCATTTTATTGGTCATACCATACATAGTACGCTACTACGCGTTCCGATGTCACAAATATACACAATGACTCTAGAAGCGACGGCGCTTTTACTAAGGTCTTCTATAATTTAACCAAACGTTCGATTATATCAACTGTACGTAGGTTTCAAATAGCACGAATACCACCACTTTGTGTATCTTTCAACGTCGATCTAATTCCAGAATAGTCTCTGTCTAGGTGAAGTGACATGACCTATCTTGTTTGTGGCTATGTCTTTGTCGCTCAATAGCACATTCTATTCGTGTGAATGAGACGGAAACGTCAGAGATGTAGTGGATCTGTAACGCCAGACCTTTGCCGTGGTAAAATGAGATAAGTAGCTTAGCTCTGCTGTCATAAGGAGAAAGGCCGCAACTACATCAAACTTAGTTTTGAGTGAATTGAAGCTTAGTGAAAAGTGATTGAAGCATTTCTAATAGCTTAATAGCGCTATAACTTAGATTAAAAGCTCTATGATGTAGATCGAAAGCGCTATAAATGCTCGGTGACCTTTATAGCGCGCTAAAGTGTATTTATGGATTACTTTTTTTCAAGAAAGTTAATGGAAAGCTCAAATTGGAGATTATCAATATTAACGATACTAGAAATACATAATTATATTAAGTACGATACCTACCAGGTTACAACAATATTTACAAGCAGAGCACATTCTCCGATGGTCAGTCGATATCTTGTGGAAAATCTAGCCCAGTGGACACACGGCGGTATTTGCCACAATACCGCCGATCATGATCATCAAGGATCATCAAGTTAAGAAGAGTGAGGGGCAAAAGTAAGAGGGCTCGTACTAAGAGTATAATAAACATGCGGGCGGATTAGCGATGTTAGGTGTTTAAATAAGTCATCATCTTAAGCTTTACTGTTACTCTTTGAAATTACTTTAATTCCTTCATTAATTAATTAATTAATTCACTTACTTACTTATTCATTTATATTACATACACCAACAGGACCTTCATAAATAAAAAAGGAATACACAATACAGTCATATAGTCAGTTACATACAAGTGAGGGATTTTTTTATGCAATAAATAAGGTAAATAATTTTGAACTTGCACGTTGCGTTACTATGTTCCGTTTACTGAATTCTTAATGATCGTGTCACATTCATGTCGCATTACTTTGATCAGAGGCGATGTGACAAGATCGCGCAAATGGAAAGGATGGAGGTACGTTATAGATTTTTTTGTGACAGACATTCTATTTCTACCGGTGTTATGTTGAGTATGTTAGCAACTTCTTTTTCAGGCAACGGTGAACGGAACCGTCTTAAAATACAAAAGCTTAGCAGCCCTCCTTATAACACGATTTCTTAAAATACTCGATAAACGTCAATTGAAATAATCTGTGATGAAGATTTTACAGATTAAATTTATAATTTTTTTTCATAGATTAATAAATTTTTTTTTAACTAGAAGTTCGTGAGTATGTTAGCAACTTTTTTTTTAACAACGGTCGAAACGATCGAAGAATCGATGTAGGTTAGTTAGGAAAATTGTAATTGATATATTTGATGCATTAAATAGAAGTACCTAACAGTTTAGCATTTAAAGAAACACAAACCAAACATGTTTTACAAAAATTTAATTTTCATTAATTACAGTAACTTTACAATTTACTCTAATACCGATTTCATTTTAATATTTCACAAGAAATCTGGCTCGCTGTGTAAAGTTGGTTTTGGAAAGTTAATTGAATAATTAGCAAGACGAAAAACATAAACAATTCTGGGTACCGCCTCAGGTGTTTAGTGCTAGGCCAGGGGTGGCGAACAAACATCTTCGTGCCATTTTTGCCAAAGAAATATTGACTCCTCTAAGTGCCAAAATACTTTCTCACGGTTTTTTCACCAGGACTTATAGCAGCGAATCAATCGTACCAAAAAATAGTTGCAAAGTAACTTGTTCTAGTAGGTTGGGAGCACGTATGTAAAGGTTGATTTGCTACGGTGTCGTCAGCAGGTGAATCGTTATTTTTTGTTGCAAAGTTGTCTTTAATCTTACTTTAATCAGAGTGCACTTGCATAAAGGTTTATGTGCTGTCGACTTTACAGTGTACAGTATAATTTACGGTACGGTAAGGGTACGTACCAAAGAAAATTGAATGTTATCGTGGCAAGTGGCAGTCCCTGGTCTCTGCCTACCCCTCCGGAATGCAGGCGTATATTTTCATAAGCCTGTTTACTCTAAGAAGACTATTTCTGTACTACAAATATTAAAAATGAAAGAGGGCTCCTATACAACAAACGTGATTTATTTACAGTTTTTTGCTCGATATTAAGAACGGCAACAGGTAGACCCTTGGAATAATCACAAAATATTTAGTTGTATTTTCTCTTTAAGAATAAAATAATATACATTTTGAAGGGGAATTATAATATTTACCCATACAAGAAATACCTATGATTTTTGGAGTTTTTTTGCTCGATTTTAATTATGGCAACAGCTAGACGCCCGAAATATTCAAATGTTGTATTGATAATAGTACGGAACCGTTCGTGGAGTCCAACTCGCACTTGTCCGGTTATTTCGGTTTTAGTCAGCCGAGTTTTCGTAATCAATCGTAAATAATCGTTGTAAATTATTGTAAGTATTGGCACGCGTTCCGTTAGTTTATGATCCCTTCCCTAGAGTCTATTCTGCTTCAAATTACGTTTGGAAACGGGAAATTTTACTTCATATTTCTGACCCGTTTTTGTCGTGAGTTTTGTGCGATATTTTTACTGTTCATTCTCTTATGGAGAATGAACACCGAAAAAGCGAAAATATATAAGGCTGGCCTAACCGTAGCCAAATAGAACAAATACAAATATGTAAATTATTAATCGAGTACTCGTTACTGACAAATACATCTAACCAAACCGTTCAAAAGTCGGTGTAAATAGACAATTTATGAATAAAACAATTTTGTTAGCAACTGTGTTGACATATTGATGCCTGTTAGATACTAACGTAGAGTAGGGGCCATAAATTTGAGACAAGTTAAACGTTTGGCTGACTAAGGAAGTATAATTAGGGCCGAGTGATTCCGTAACTGTATTTACTTATTACGTAATTAAGTTAATTTAAAATGCATCGGAAAAGGAATGAATCAAACTTCAAACAGAGTATCAGGGGAAATAGACTTTTCGGTCTACTTTAAAAAGTAGTGTTTAAACTCGGGTAAAAAATGTTGATATTTTTATTTGTAGGGATTAAAATTTAAAAAATTGGGGTAGACTACCCTTATCACTTAGGGCTGTAAAAAATAAATAACATTTATTTTTAAGCCTACCGAATATACATATAAAGTTTCATCAAAATCAGTCAAATCGTTTCGGAGTTGTATGCGCACTAACACTATGACACGTCAATTTTATATACAGCTAGTATTCGACTAGCTGACCCGGCAAACGTTAATTCACGATTTTTTTTTCACTTAGGGCTTTGAAAAATAGATAACCTATTCTCAGATCCACCGAATATAAGGCATAAAATCAAAGCCTACCTAATAGATTAACATAATTGTAAGAATTCCATGCTTGGTTTTGAACGTGTGCGACAAAATTCTTTCCTAGATATTGTTCAATATGTTTTAAGGATTCTGCAGCCAGCCAAGCGGCAAAGCCAGTGAAACGTCACGTTGTGTGTCAAGCTACAGCTGGAAATATATCGCATTTGCATTGAGCCTGAGTGCAAGAGAGGTTGCTTCCGGTGCGGTGGGTGGAATTGACTCTGCGTGGAACTCGGCCAGCCGACACTGGCTCGACTTTGCGACTGATAAAGGTATTTAAATTCAAATTGGATTCAAAATGTTTGTATTCAAAGTATTACCAAAATAGTATTTTGATCTACTTAACGTGGCCTCTGTGGCACAGTTGATAGCGCATCTGCCTACCATGCGAGAGGTCCCGGGTTCGAATCCCGGCTGGGGACAACAAAAAAAAGAAACCCAGATCGTGGATGTTTACATGTCTGTGACGTCGCTGTTTCTGGTTCCCACGACACAGGGTATACTAGTGTGGGGCCAGAAGCAATGTATGTGCCTGTATGTAAATGTTACCTAAACTAGGTGCCCATTTAGGGCTAAAACTTTTGTGATTTACTTCCTTAGATTTGCTTGTCTCGAGCAACGCACGACGCGAGCTCCGTCTCTGCTCACCATGATTAAGCTCTGCGAATCAGACCGAAATCTGTTCGGACTCTTCCGACAAAAAATCAAGTAAGTGGGTCCGGAGTTTAAAATACATAGTTTAGAGTAGGCGTCCATTTCTAAATTTGTATAGTTGTGATGAAACTCTACACTAAGCTTGTCGGTAAAAAAACAATTTCTTAAAACACTAGATAGACGCTGATAAATAAGTCTGGGTAGAGAGTGGTTTAGAGGAGATTTTTTTGGGTTCCGTACGTCAAAATTTGAAAAACCCTTATAGGATTACTTTGTTGCCTTTCGGGGCACTTGGTCCATATTATCAAAATGACCAATTAACTAAAATGACTACAGTATCAAAACGTCCAGAATATACAAACGACCGAAATTGTTAGTAGCAAAATGATTAAAATAAGTAAAGTATCAAAACGTCAAAAATAATATAATAATGTACATACAACGTTTGTAATAACAAAATGGATCTTGTCGGTGCATTTTACCTACACTATTAAAACCCTTTCCAGTTAGTGTTCTCGGAATAGCCGGGGAAACTAAACTTTTGTATACTTCTGGAGAGAAAAAGTACTAGGTCTGCATAAACTGAAGATAATATAAGCATCCTTTTAAACGAAGCCTGCTAGGTGGGTTGCGTAATTTCGTAGATATTGTCTTATTGTCCATTTCTATGGACAATATGAAACTATAGCATATATGAAACTATGGACATTCTGACACTTGGTCAATATCATACTATGGACATTCTGATACTATGGACGTTTTGATACTATGGACCATTTAATATATTTGTCATTTTGATAATATGGGCCAAGTGCCCCGAAAGGCTTTGTTGTCAGCCCGTTTGCCCGTCTGTCAATTTAAAAATCTGCGCCTTCGCGCTACGCGGCGAAGCGCGGTACAGTTAAATAGTGTGTAGTGTCTACGAATGTTTTATTTCGAGGATTTTCCCGACATTTACAAAATAAGGGTCTGGGTTCGAACCACGCATATACCAATGACATTTAGTTGCGTAAAGTTTGTTTGTACAGCAACACCATTCGCTGATAAATTGTGTCCGGATAACGGTGACAGGCTTGCCACTTGTCACGTTTGGGACCTAGAAAACGAAAAGACGTGGGCCCAGTTCTAGTGATTGGTGCCTCTGCCTAACCCCTCGGGATTAACGGGCGTGAGTTTATTTATTTATTTTATTTTTACAAAATGCTGGTCGAAGATTTTTTCTTTTTGGGCGTGCGACCAGCGGCGGTACAAGTAAATACTAAATAGTACGACGCAAATATTTTTTTAAGGTGTTAAATTAACTTTACTGTACATCTATCGAATACAACCTTTTGATAATTAAGGATAGTCGGCTTTATCAGGTATGCTGACGCAAAGTCGCACCAATCTGCGCTGCGTCCGACCCGTATCTTATTCGTACCTTATACCCACCTTTCGATATAAAAATATTGTATCTTTGAGCTGATTCTATACTTCCGGCAGAAGCAAGATCGCAAGGAATATTGCCACAAAGTTGCGAACGAACTCTGTTCAGTAAAACAAATATAAACGAACAGAGGCCTTGAGTCTTAATTCGGTATAAAGGTAGAAAGCACTGTATCGGATTTATATTAAATTATTGATAAACGAATCCAGTTCTAGAGACTGGTGCCTCTGCCTACCCCTTCGGGGATAACGGGCGTGTTTTTTTTTTTTTTTTTTTTTTTTTTTTTATATTTATTGTAAACGAAATGATAAAATTGTAAGAATTTCCATTAATAAAAAAAAATTGGGCGGTAATAATTTTAAATTTAAGCCTCAATCTATTCTGACAGATAAATGTTATTACTCTTTTACTATTTAACCCTAGAAGCCCCATTGTATTTTTGCGGCTATGAAGTCCATTCATATGTAAAAATGACGCGTAATAATAAAATCGCTGCATTTAAATATTTTATTTAGGACATGTACTAGTTAAAATATAGTATATTTAAATAAACAAATGGCAATTAAGTGAAGTTTATTTTTTATATATACTTTTACAATAACAAAATTGAAAAATAACGGATATAGTTCAAGAATTCTACAGGTATATTTATTTTATTATTGGGATATTTTATTTAGATTTTCTACCATTATGGCACATTATGATTTATTATATTATAGAAATACATCCATCCGAATCGCTCGTAGCCCCAGCCGAATGAGTGATCTTAATCGATAAAAAATGTTAAGCAACATAGGGCGCGTTCAGTGCATGGATGGATGACCTTTCTATGACTAACGCTAGTGGCATTTTTGGGTGCATGGATGGGTGACCGTTCTAGGACTAACGCTAGTGGCATTTTTCCGAGCAGTTCCGTGCTTTGCAAGGCACGCAGTTGGTGCCGCCTGCCGTCGATAACGTGGCAGTCGTTAAGTCAATTCAGAGGCCTTAGGGCGGCTAGAAAACTTCTGACAGTCAGACCAGCTACAAGTCTTACAAGCCTCCACCAATCCGGACTTGGACCCAGTGGTGGAGTATGGCCTATGCCTTCCTCAGGGAAGAGACCCGTGCGCATCGGTGGGGACATAATGCGTTGATGACGAATATTATAGAATCATTAGAATAATGTTTATACAAAACAGAACATTACCTCAAAATATCTTTCTTTTTCAAAATCTCTCTGTAGTTTGGTGTATTGTGGCTCAAAATGACCTTCTGTCAAGCGTAAGTCTGCATGTAGCGGGGTAATGTATTTACGAGTGCGAATTTACTACGAACTGTCAAGTAGGCTGCTTGAAATATTGCCAGGAGCGACGGAGGTGTTGGGAAAATTGGCCCAATAGCTACGTTTTGTAGGCCGCCCTTGTCTTACGAGTCGAAGGTAAATAATTTACATAGGACTTTATCACGAAAAGCCACGTATTGGTGAAAGCCACAGACATTTATAAAAAAAATATTTGTCATTTTAAAGAAATATATGAGGCTATAGCGAATAAGCAGTCCAAGAGCTTGCGCCAACGCTATGTTTCAGTACTATTTATCTGTTTATTCCTGGGTAATATTATCCAGAGAATCAGTGAATAAGAACAATCCTACGTACCTTTAATTCAAAATAATAAATTTAAAGCAGTGCGTATTTCTGATGTTATGTTTGTGATGTTCTTGTCTATCATAGTGTAGATATATTTTAGCAACAAAGTAACACAATGCAACAGCCAAGCGCGACCGACTGGGTTCAGCCAAGCCTGTCGTCCCCCGAACCTCCCAGAGCTTAGATGTTTTAATCCTTAACTCTATTTGTGTGAGTACAGTCTGTTACTCTGTCTGTCAGTCGGCTACTATCGGATAGAATTGGATATATTGGTGTAATATGAATATCGGAACTAATATGACACTTAACATTACATAACTTTTCAAAATAGTGAAGAAAAGTTTTATAGAGAGCAGGAAGTATTACACTCGTGTGCTTTCGGCGAAAAGCGAAGCCTACTCTAGAGCCCGAGATATATTCTAAAAGATAACAGACTGTTTCTACGGTATGAACCAATCTAAGAGTGTACTACTTCTAATACAGACTATTCACATTCAAAAAGCAACCTTGTTATATTTCATTTAAGAGAAATAGAAACTTAAAAAAAACACACACTAACGCGGTGGCGCTGGTGGTCCATACTTACATCATTTAGGGCAGAAGTATATGTGGCCACCACAGCGAATGCCACCGCGTTGGTGTGTTTTATCCGTTAGGTCCCCTCCACAATAGCATAGGGTATCCTAGTTTGGGGCCAGGAAAAGTGATTGTGTTGGGCGGTAGTTAATACATACATTCCTACGTACATCCTTACATGCTTATGTAAGTATGTACGTCTCCTCTGGGATACAGGTGTGAGCTTTCACACCTGTATCCCAGAGGGGTAGGCAGAGACCAGGGACTGCCACCTGCCACGATCCTGACAAATCACTTTCGCTTCATCGACATTCGTTAGTTGTTTCTAATAAGAATAACAATAATATAATAAAAACTTCCAACAACACAATCACTTGTTATACCTACATATTAATATTGCTATACTTACACTGATCTAATTTAGGTTGAAGTGGTCACTAAATACTGTACACACTAAATACAACGCTGAATATAAATTAATTTATCCGCAAAATGTTACAAAATAAGCGTTTTAGTTCTGCGCAAATTTAAGTTCGTTACATTATGTTTTCAGAGGCGTTCGTTTCAACTAACAAACAATATTCTGAAGCGTTAACTTGGAACAATTGAAATTAGCATTTGAAAGGTTATTGCGTTTTTTTAAAAGTTGGATTTTTGCGAAAACAATTTTCGGTCAGAACAAATGCTCATAAATACTTAATGAGGTTCAAAAATTTAAATCTTTGTCGTAGTTATTTTCACGGAGTCATTCTTCAGAAATGTTTAATCACTTAAATAAACTTTTACAATGGTCTCTCATCTGGTCTGCAAAAATTGATACTGATGTTTACAAAAACTATCAATATAATATTTTCCTGTTTTGCATTAGTTCTATTATGCGATGATAATTTGTTAACGGGGTGACATGCTTTGTGCACCATAACCGCCACCCTTGGGGGACGGCCGTGTGTCGGACTCTCCTCTCCTAATAATAGGAGAGGCATACCTCCTAAAACACCCCGGGGGCCGTCCTGTCGCTCGTGCAATGGGGCGCCGCCGGATCTCGCAAGTGGTAAACCACAACGCGAATGCGACAGCGGCGCCCCGGCGACGTCGACCCGACTCGCACGGAGTCGGGCCCACCCTCACTGGAGAAGGGGCATGGGCCCCCCACCCCCTTTTCCCGTCACGATGTCGGACGGCAGGTCCCCCAACCTGCCGTCTGTGACCCTCACTCAACCGGCGGCGCAAGGTCCGCGCAGCATCCCCCGCGCCACCGGCTCTCCCGGCGGAGAGGCGCTAGCTCCCCAAGCCTCCAGCTACCGAAGACCCGTTTTTTGGCCCTCTGCCAGGTCTATGGCCTATCGAGTCAAACCCTCCCAAGAAATATCCCTCGGCCAGGGCCATATGGGATGACCAGTCCCTGGTCCCTGGCTTACCTCCTGCAGTTTCCCCTCCCAGGCCCGGCTTGTGGATCTCGCGCCCCTCCCCACCCCTCCAGCCCTCTTCCATGCCCTCTGCTGGACAGAGGGACATAGAGAGGGCCCCCACCTTGTGTTTTTTATAGAGGTTGTCTTCTCGCGGCCCGAAGGCCCCCGGCCCCGCTCAATGTGGGGTTACGGGTGCGGGGCCCATGGTGGACCCCACGGGACATCCAGCAGCGCAAGCCACTGGACGTCCCCCTCCCTCTGGTTTTGGTCCGCGCCGGCCGAAGCCGGTACCCCCCATATCTGGAGGGCGTTCCCCTATCCGCCACCCGAGGGACGCGTCCGATGGAAGACCAGAAACTCCGCACGGAGAAAGGTCACACCTGGTCTAGGACCACACCAAACAGAGATGAATGGAATGGGATGGAGGAGGCCTACTACCCATCTATGGGTGTATTAAACTTAAAAAAATATCATCATCATCATCATTATCGGCCTATGGTTGTCCACTGCTGGACATAGGCCTCTCCCATTGCACGCCACTGAACACGGTCCTCGGCTACTCTCATCCAGCTCTTGCCAGCCGCCATGCGAAGATCATCGCTCCACCGAGTCTGAGGACGTCCTACACTACGTTTACCGATCCGCGGTCTCCACTCAAGAACTCTTCTACCCCATCGGTTATCAGTTCTTCGGGTGGTAGAATCAGAATCAGAATCAGAAATTTATTTCTACGTAAAGAATTTACATTCTGCTTGTTGAATGTCAATGTACATAGGCTGCTACTTATGTATGCGGAATCTGGGATTCCAGTAATTTTAAACGCAATGTCTGACCTCCATGGTCAAATTCGTTCATTTTTTAAATACTGGCCGCTAATATTTTTCTCTTATATACGTTAGTGTTTTGTTTTTGTTGGGTTTAAAATGTCATATCGCTGAAAAAATGGAGCTCACTCGTGAAAATATTCGTGCTATGATTTATTATGATTTTCGACGTGGTTTAACGCAACAACAGTGGGTAGATCAATTAACTTCGACTTGTGGTGATGAAGCTCCATCAAAAACGACTGTGTATCACTGGTTTAGTGAGTTTAGTCGCGGGCGCAGTAAGCTCACGGACGAAGTTAAAGAAGGTCGCCCGAAATCGGTGGTTGTGCCACAAAATATTGAAGCTGTGCGAAAACTAATAATGCAAGACCGCCATGTTACGTATCGCGAGATAGAGGCTATTCTGGGCATATGTATGACGAGCATTCATAGGATATTACATGAACATTTGTCTGTAAAAAAAATTTGTTCGCGTTGGATCCCGCACAACTTAACTCAGGATCAAAAAGATGCTCGCGTCGAATGGTGCAAGAAAACCTTAACAAAATTCAACGGAGGTGACTCAAAATCTGTTTATAATATCTACACAGATGACGAATCCTGGATCTACGCGTACGATCCCGAAACTAAACAACAATCAACAGTTTGGGTGTTTCAAAATGAGCCGAACTCTACGAAAGTGGCTCGTGCAAAAAGCACTGTAAAGCAAATGGTGGCCTGCTTTTTTGGTATTAATGGCCATGTGGCTAGAATACCACTGGAGAATCGCAGAACGGTTAATTCGGAGTGGTACACGACCATTTGTTTGCCGGAAGTATTTGAAGAAATACGCCAAAACAACCAGCGACGCAGAATCATACTTCACCATGACAATGCCAGCTGTCATACATCTCAGGAAACAACTACATTTTCGGATGGTCAAAAAATAGAATTGATGGGTCATCCACCGTACAGCCCTGATTTGGCTCCCAATGATTTCTATTTATTCCCAAATGTAAAGAATAAATTACGTGGTCAACGATTTTCGACCCGTGAAGATGCCGTAGATGCGTTCAAACAGCACGTTTTGGAGATACCTCAATCAGAGTAGAAAAAGTGTTTTACAAATTGGTTTCATCGAATGCAAAAGTGCATCGATCATAGTGGAGAATACTTTGAAAAACAATAAGAGCATAATTATTTAGCCATATACATTTGTTTATTTTTTCTATTCCGCATACATAAGTAGCAGCCCTCGTACATAAAATTATAATGTTAGCCGCTGCCTTAGGGCCGAATGTAGTGGATGAAAAGGCAGCAAAAAAAAAACTCCACTCTGACCATCTTTTCTCAAAACATCTTAAATCTAATACAATGTTTGGTAGGTACGAATGTCCATCTACCTAAGAATGTCAAAGTTCAAGAACCATGAGTGCAATCAGTATTTGCAATGTCAAACATTATTTTATATTCTTAAACAAGTATGAAAACACCAATGCTGCGGCCAGACACACGGACGGCACCCGTTCACGAGCATAACGCAGGGGTCAGCCATCGCCAGTCTCAACCATATTTGAGGGAAATAGACGACCCGGCCACCGCGCCACCATTCGCATGGCCTTTGGCAAACTTGTGTGATAAAGTTCTTGTCTATTATCTATAAAAATAGCATAGTTTTGGTATGCAATCACAGCGTCTGTACATTTCTGTAAAATTTAACAAACAAATATTCATGATTATCTACGGAACACCAGCGACCATCTCGTTGTGGAATTGGTTTACTGCCAAGGATTCACATCATTCATAAAGTCGTCTAATCTATAGTAGGCCTTTTTACATAGCGCATTTTTAATAAAAAACATTAAATTTATTTGCTGGTAGGGATAGTATATTTTCTGGAATTTTGTTATAAAAACGTAGACTATGATCCTACAAATGATGTATTTACCTTGGCTAATCTGAATTTAGATGAGGCAAGTTTGTTTCGGTTTCTGGTGTTAACATTATGGATATCCCTGTTTAATTTAAAGGTTGTTATGTTTTTTTCGCACATACATTATATTATCGAATATATATTGGCAAGCGAGCGTAAGAATTCCTATTTCCTTAAAAAACTCACGTAGGGACTGTCTGGTTGGTAAATTTTAAATAGCTCTTTTTTGAAGAATAAAGACTGTCTCTATATCTGCCGCACGGCCCCATAAAAGCAAACCATATGACATAATACTGTGGAAATAACTGAAATAGACTAACCGCGCAGTTGCTACATCGGTTATTTGCCTAATTTTTCTGACTGCAAATGCAGGTGAACTCAACCTACTCGCTAGCTTTTCTATGTGCTGACCCCATTGCAGTTTTGAGTCTATTGTAAGGCCTAAGAACACCGTTGTCTCAACTAGAATAGAATAGAATAGCATTTATTCAGGTACCACAAACACACATTTTAAATCTTATAACTAACATGCATAGCCTAATTACAGACAAAAACATAACTTATTATGTTACTATTACTACACATAACATAACAATTACACAATTGAAACTGAAAAATAGAAACAAAAATAATCATATAGTGTTACACTCTTATGGTGGCCTGTGTGTCATGGTAACAGAAAAGGTTTCTGACTCAGCATTTGTCACGGGTCCCCATTGGAGAACTCGTGACGCTGATATTCTGTCAGAACCTATAAAGTGACGGACGAGCAACCAACGGCAGCAATCATGAGAATATATAACAACAAATAATACATATATGACAAATACCTCCATGTAAATAATATTTAACAGTAAAAGCAATATTAGATAGCAACGAAAGGACTTATGGCTAATGTGAAGCAACAATACAGAGGAAGCACGCAACAAGAGACCAAACCTTCGCTTGACTAAATTGTAAATATGTATTTAAAATTAAAATAATTATTAGATATTATTAAAAGTTAAAAGCATTTCTGGTGTTGCAAAGTAAGTTACTCAGGCGGAATGCATCTGTGAAGACAACAAATACTCTTTAAGTTTTAATTTAAACGTATAAATTGATTTTAATGATCTAAATGGTGGCGGGATATTATTCCAGCATTTGGTAGCTGCGTATCTAAAGCTCCCACGGAAAGCAACTAAGTCAAGTCTGTCACCCAATCTGTGATATGGCCGGCCCACTGCCACTTCAGCATGCTAATTCGGTGGGCTATGTCAGTGACTTTGGTTCTCTGTCGGATGACTTCGTTTCGAATTCGATCTTTCAGAGAAACCCCGAGCATAGATAGCCCTTTCCATAGCACGCTGAGCGATTTTAAATTTGTGGATCAGCCCCACCGTGAGTGTCCACGTTTCGGCACCGTATGTCAAAAGTATATCAAAAATTATTAATTTTAAAAACTATGGGTTTAGAGACAAAAGGCTATTTGTCAGTGTGAAAAAAAAGTATTATTTAATATATATTTGTCTAAACTAGGAATGTCCCACGTCTTCAAAGGCATTTCATGTAAAAAAAATGGATCATTTGTTCAAAAGCCAGGATAAAATGTGACAAGTTTCTATCTGTAGGCATTTTATCAAAAACGGCCTGGATTGACCGAATCTATCATGACGTCACAGCTCAGTAGAATTGGCGTCTGTCATTCATGTCGTTCTTACGTTCAATGTTTTGCTTACTGACCAGTGACGTAATCATTCCTGTGCGACGCCATATTGCTTATTTTAAAAGTGAATTTTTATCTGCTTTTTTTAGAAGAAATAAACGAAAGAATTAAAATTTACCACTTTCTGAGCACTCAATGAACACTATCAAAGAAACTGAAATGGTTTTCATAGAGACCTGTCAAATAGCCTATTTTTAGGGTTTGGTACCCAAAGGGGAAACGGAACACGGAACCTATTACTGACACTTCACTGTCTGTCCGTCCGTCCGTTCGTCTGTCACCAGGCTGTATCTCATGAACCGTGATAGTTAGACAGTGAGATGATGTACCTATTTTGTTGATGTAGTAGATGATGGACATGGTCGGAATTTTAACACTTACTACGCAGGTAAGTGTTAAAACGCACAAAATGTCATCTAACATGACATTTTGTGCATAAAATGTAATATCTATATAAAAAATATAATAAATATTATGTAATACCTTAAAAAAAAAATTGTAACCTTGCCAAAATTTACACATCCTCAAAATTAAGTTGTGGGTAACCTTTTGCTAGTTAATATTTTTTTAAGTAGAACACTTATCGATACGTCATCTTTTATGGCCTGATACACGTGGCTAGTTTTTCAAGCTAAGATAGCAAGCTAGTACTGCCCTGGCTTGCTGACCTGGCTTGGAACATGCTAGTTGGAACATGGAAATAAGCTGGTTTTGTCTACACGAAGCCAGAAGTACTAGCTTGCTAGCTTTCTGATACTAGCTTGAAAAATTATAATAGCCTCGTGTATCCCGGCCATTAGATCGGATGAATACGGCGCTTTATCGCACACCACACCACTGCTACCTATTCTACATTTTATTCATACCTGTTTGTATAAATGTTTATTTCTAATCGCATCCGTTCCTTCACCTTTTAATAAAACAAATAAACAAGCTTCAAGACGTGCCAGAAGCGCAGAATTAAACACACTATAATTCAAGTAAAACGCAGAGCGAAACGAGACGCAATCCCTCATAGAGCATATTGCTCAGCCACGGCACGACGAGAAAATGTGGATGTACTTTAAAACGTTTCTAAAAGGCAATGCGCAACAGCTGAACCAAATCGCGGGCCGCGGCCCTAATGGATATAATGGAAAATGTGGACTATTGGGTCCATTTGGCTCACACACGCTCACAATCTGTGTACGTAGCTAACGCGATGCCAGAACTATTACGGTATTTGACACTATCAAAAATAAATTATTTGAGATCCTCGATTAAAACAAAAACTACAAAACGATTCGAAAAATGTATTTCTTTTAATCATTTACTAGTTATTACAATTTTTAAATAGATGAAACATAAAAAGAGTGCTCTGAAATGTGACGTCACAAGCAAGTATTTTCATACAAAATTCCGTTTTAAAAGTAACTCATTTGACATCCTGTCAAATACCCAATTCCGCAATGTTCTTATTATTCCATGACTGTCTCGTTGGTTTAGTTGCAAACGTCTGATTACCATGCCGGTCGTGGTTTCGATTGCTGTTGCAGGCCGCCGTACATTTGATCAAATAGCTTAGAACAGCGGGTATTCCCATCTTTGTGATGGTCTTTCATGGCTGATTGTTTTGTGTAGAAATTATCTTTCTTTCTTCTTCTAATACAAATTCTCGTGCCACAATGTTAGTCGGCATACTCCTCCGAAACGGCTTGACCGTTTTTGATGAAATTTTGTGTGCATATTCGGCAGGTATGAGACTAGGTTGTTATCTACTTTCTATGCCCCTATCTGGCAAAACAACGTTTGCCGGGGCAGCTAGTTATACGAGTATTATAAAAATAAACTAACAGAGTCGTCCGTTATTTGACGTAACTCATGTTTTGTCTAATATTATAAGTGTACCTTTTATGAATTTAATTCCGGATAATTTTACTTTGATTGCTTTTTGCCGCTATCTGTGGAAACTTTTAATGACGGTCTGTTTTTATATCTGCTTTGTAATATCATGTTTGCTTAGTCACTAGTTTTCCCAAAATATTAAATAAATCAGAATCAGAAATTTTGTGTGCATATTCGGTAGGTATGAGACTAGGTTGTTATCTACTTTCTATGCCCCTATCTGGCAAAACAACGTTTGCCGGGGCAGCTACTTAATACGAGTATTATAAAAATAAACTAACAGAGTCGTCCGTTATTGACTTAACTCATGTTTTGTCTAATATTATAAGTGTACCTTTTATGAATTTAATTCCGGATAATTTTACTTTGATTGCTTTTTGCCGCTATCTGTGGAAACTTTTAATGACTGTCTGTTTTTATATCTGCTTTGTAATATCATATTTGCTTAGTCACTAGTTTTCCTAAATATTAAATAAATCAATAAATAAATAAAATAAATTTACTTCAATTTTTGTCGGAAGAGTCCGACCAGGTTTCGCTGTGATTCGCAGAGCTTAATCATGGTGAGCAGAGACGGAGCTCGCGACGTCGGACCTGGTCGGACTCTTCCGACAAAAAGTCAAGTAAGTGTATCCGGAATGAAGTTAAAAATGTATGTAATGTAGTGCTTACGAAAGTTTTAGAGTTCCTTCTTAAACAATATTTGCGACCTAATTTATCTATACTTGGTACTTTTTTCAGACTTTAAACGACTTAAAACTTTAAATCAAAAACCTTTAGCGGTAGAAAACTCGAAACAGTTTACAAATTAAGTGCTAGCTAGTACTAAATTTGCAAACGGTATCGAATTTTCTACCGCTAAAGGTTTTTAATTCAGTGTTGTTTAAAGTCCAAAAAAATGCCAAGTATAGATAAATGGATTATAGTGACGGCATTAATTTTAAAAAAACTTAGCTTTACAAAATCGCTGGCTCCACGTATGAGGGCAAAATCCGGTTTGGTTAAACGACGCAATTTGGTGAGTAGCAAACTAAAATCACTGTAATGGAATCGATCTCCAGCTCTATAGAGTGCACCCACCGCCGAGCCGAGCTACAGAGTTGGGGGTGGACGGGTCGCCGCCCTAATCATGTAACCTGTACGATCACCTCTGTGATGTGTAAGCGCTGAGCTCATAAGTTGAGGTCTCAATTTATAGCTCGATTACGTCTGCAGCGATTTCCCCTGGCCGAAATCCCAGCCCAGAGAGGGGCCATTTCTAAAATGCGACTTTCATGAGACATCTGTATTAGATAACTCTCATATTTGGCCTTTGGCAACATCTTTGGTTCTAAAGCCTGATTTACACTTCAATAAGTACAGCAGCAAGTTTAAATTAAAAATTTGTTTAATGTGGGTTTGTACATCACTTAAACTATTTATCTATTAATTTATGATTGCATGCACATAATTTATAACAATAGGTACCTACATCATTAATATAACTAAACAAGCGTTGATCAGTAACAGAAATAAATGTACAATGGTGTTTGCTGGCCCTTATCTATCTATCTATCTATATATATAAAAGGAGAAGCTGACTGACTGACTTAGAATCAACGCAGGGCCCAAACTACTGAACCTAGGGGGTTGAAATTTGGCATGGGAGTTCCTTAGGGAGCCTAGGGGAGCACTAAGAAAGGATTTTTTCTAAAAGGGTAAACGGCGGTGTTAAAGTTTGTATGGAGGTATAAAAAAATGTTGTCAGATTTTCTTGAAACTTGAAATAAATACTCTTCAACACAATTGATTGAACACATGTTTCACGGTTTTTCTAAATTTAACCCTTAACGGGAGTGAACGGGGTTGCAACATTTTGAACTAAAGTCCACGCGGACGGAGTCGCGGGCGAAAGCTAGTACTAAGCTAAAGCGTGTATGATAATAGCCAGTTAAGTAGTTTTTGCCGTTTGAACGGCGTGTGTACGGCAAAAGCGACTTAACTCGCTGACGACGCAAGTTAACTCGCTGCTATTGAAGTGTAAATCGAGCTTAAGAGATATTTTTTCAGGTGCTTGTTTTCCGAAATAGTCAAAAAACAAGTATATCGAGTTTTATGTAATGTTTACATGTTTGTGATGTCAATATTTCTGGTTCCCACGACACAAGGTATCCTAGTGTTGGGCCAGAAGCAATGTATGTGTCTGTACGCAAATGGAAATGTTATTAAATCCCACTTTGTGGGCTCCACCGATGAAGGCTGCGCGCATTCAGCGAATCCTTGCCGTATAAAGAAGAATGGTTTTTCCATATTGTTTATCAATCATCGAAACTCCAGAGCCGCATAACCACAAAATTTGTGGTTATGCTGCTTATGCTGGTTATGCTGCATTTAATGCTTTTATTTTCAAATATTTTGGAGTGAAAGTTAGCCTGAAAAACTTGTGCAATTTACAAAACACCTCGTATTATACGCACACCAAATTACAATAGATCCCCGACCATTGCGATATTAAACTTATGATGTTGGATCTTAACTTTGGCTTTGAGGAATTGATAGTTAAATTAGGACTTAAGATGGATTTAAAATATATTAAAATAGGACTACTGCAGCATTTAGTTGCGCGGTAGCAGAAAGTATGTATGTAAGAAAATATATAGCGTTTTTTTCATCAGCGCCAAAGGGTACGTTATTGTACAGCAGATAGAATTTGGCTTTACCTTTAAAAATAAACGTTTAAGTTGTCAAAGTTTTCCGAACCGCATACAGCTAGTGATTTTCAACAAAGTATGTAGTGCTTGAGTTCATAACCAGATAATGATTTGAAACTCCAATCAATCAAATAACTAACTTCTGACAGTAAGACCAGCCACCAGTGTTACAACATTTAACATAAAATTTACATACATACACATACATTGCTTCCGGCCCCACACTAGGATACCCTGTGTCGTGGGAACCAGAGACAGTGACGTCACAAACATGTGAACATCCAAGACCTGGGTTTCTTGTTTTTTTGTCCCCAGACTCCACCAATCCGGACTTGGCCATCGTGGTGGAGTAAGGCCTACACCTCCCTCAGGGAAGTGACCCGTGTCCCTTGGCGGGGACATAATGGGTTGATGATGAATGATTTGACCAACCTACATGTAACTACCCACAAAAATCCGTCAGTGTCCCATTAAATTTACTTAATTTTTAAAAGCTTTCACTGAAAAAAAGGGTCCGCTTGATGCAGCACAATAAAAGCTATATTTTTACTACAATTTGTGAATTGCGACGCTTGGCATCCGTCATTTTAGCTTCAGATACCATTTGGCGATTTTAAACGCTTGTAATTTGTAAATGTGTGGAGCGATTGGAGCGGTAATATTTTCTGAAAGTAACTCTGGACCTTTTGACGTAATAAAAACGTCCTTTGGACGTTCAAATTATTTTCTGCGGTTTGTCTGATTTTCTTTATTTAACCCCTGGTCTTGGATATTTACACGTTTGTGACGTCTCTGTTTCTGGTTCCCACGACACAGGGTATCCTAGTGTGGGGCCAGAAGCAATGTTTGTGAATGTTTATGTTTTTACTAATTTGTTGTGCATTAAGGTTTCTCTAGTAGAGAATGCACAGTACTTGTTCTATTTAAAGTTCTATTTGATTTAGTCCATTATTATAACCAAAGGTTGTAGACATTGAAATTTGTATATTACCTACTATTACTATAAACTCAATTTTATAGTGGAGTGCACCGTAAAGTGCTTGCCATAATACGATTTAGAAGAAGGCTGGTTCAAAAAAGTTTCTTTATGAGCAAGTGCACGAGGTGATGAATTTATTAACGACACTAAAGGAACGGGTATTAAATGAAAATAAATGAAAATTAAAATTAATGTGTTTAATTTACTACTAGCTGACCAGGCAAACGTTGTTTTGCCATATTAGTTAGTCTACAAACTATACTCAGACCCATACACAAAAAAAATGCTGAAGCTGTTTCAGAGGAATTCGATAATAAACACAGTGACACGAGATTTTTACATAAGATAGACCCTCCGCAAACCATTACACACGACCTTCTTGTAAATATTTACCCGAATATTTTGCCAAGAACAAGTTACAAGAACCCATCAACAAGCTCGTATATCACACTGATTCCCCGCCCGTAAAACACCTAGCAGACCATAAAAAGTAAAGTATAGGAGGAGCATAATAGGTATTTGCATAAAAAATTCCGCCCGACCGCCCCGTTGAAGTGCGAAGATGAATAACGAGCGACCGGGACAAACTTCTCGCCAGTTATTATTATAGTTGTCGATCAGAATCGAGAGGCCGGGCCTGAACTTTGCCGTGCCCGAAAAAGTCCCTAAATTGTCCCAGAAGTGACCTAACCTAATAATTTATATTCTGCCCGGGGGCCTTCTTTTTTTGGGACCATGGAAACTATATCAGATGTTTCAGAAAAATCGTGCCGAGTTTTTAAAGCCTGTTCTTGGCGCAGCGGTTAGCGCATCTGCCTATCACGCGAGAGCTCCTGGGTTCGAATTCCGGCTGGGGACCAAAAAGACCCCAGTTCTTGCATGTTTCCAGGTTTTTGATTCGCTGTTTCTGATTGCCACGACACAGGGTATGTGACTGTGTGTAAATGTTTGTCTTTTTTATGTTCTTCTTATGTTTGAGAAAAAAGAAGCGAGAAAAAGCGACTGGTGATGACGGAGCTTAAATGGAGATGTTACACAGAGGAGGACTACCAGCAGACATATATAATATTAGCAGAGCTCTTCAACAAGATTCAAAACAGTTGCAAAATACCAAGACCTTGAAGAATGCAACGGTAACTATTCTCCATAAGAAGGTCGATAAATCCCAGCTGTCCAACTACCGCCACATCATCCTGCTCTGCCAGGTATAAAAGCTGTTCGCCAAAGTCCTGTGCAACAGACTGACTCGTCTGTTCAACCAAGCGCTTCGCCACCGTTCTCGAAGATATAATAAAACTATTTATTGATGGGTGTGAAACGGGTGTCTCCATCGAGGGCGCTTCCTTATCGCACCTGCGTTTTGGCAATGACATCATAACCCTTGCTGAAAATGCTTCCAGTACGGCATGAAACATCCCTGAGGTTGAGTCTTAAGACAACAATCATGGCTTCATCATCAACCCATTATGTCCCCACCAAGGGGCACGGGCCGCTTCCCTTAGGAAGGTATAGGCCATACTCCACCACGGCGGCCAAGTCCGGCTTTGTGGAAGCTTGTATGACTAGTCAGAAGTTTTCAAGCCACCCTAAGGCCCCCGACTTGGCTTAACGACTGCCATCTATCGACGGCAGCCGGCACCAACTGATAACGGCCTCGCAAAGCACGGACCCGCTCGAAAAAATGCCACTAGATTTAGTCATAGAACAGTAACCTATCCATACACTGAACGCGCCCTATGTTGCTTAACTTTCCTGATCGTTTAAGATCACTCAGGCGGCCGGGGCTACATTTATTTTTCAGTCCTGTTTCTAACTTTTATCCAAAATTTTAAATAAAGTATTTAGAAATTGAGCTTTGCAGTCAGAATGCAATCGTTTATGAGGGTTCCGGTGCTGGAGTAATTCTTCCGAATCGTAAAAACCTGCCTATCAGAGTTATGCAGCAGCACCACTGGTTTATGAGCCTTCCAATGTTTGTTTTTCTGGTGTGTAAAATAAACAGTTCTAATCTAACTTGGCAGTAGCCTAAAGATGGTGGATTAAAAAAGATACATGGTTTATGATTTGAATCGCTCGTAGCCCCGACTTCCTGAGTGATCTTAAACCATCGCAAAGGTTAAGCAACATAGGGCGCGTTCAGTGAATGGATGGGTGACCGTCTATAGACTAACGCTAGTGGCATTTTTCCGAGCTGTTCCGTGCTTCGTATGGCACGTTAAACAGTTGGTGCCGGCTGCCGTCGTTAGATGGCAGTCGTTAAGCCACGTCAGATGCAGTAGGGCGGCTTGAAGCCTAAGTGTAAGCCTGCATAAGCCTCCACCAATCCGTGGCCCCCGTGGTGGACTATGGCCCATACTTTCCTCAGGGAAGATACCCGTGCCCCTCGTCGGGGAGATAATGGGTTGATGATGATGATTTATAAAATAAAGGGTTCTCTACGAAAAATTTCGATTCTGTAATAGAACCTTGCTGAAGTAAACAAACATCTACATTATACAAGGTATAAGAAAGCCGGTTTTGTTTTTGTTCCATAAATTACATTTTAGCCTGCTTTTGCCATAAAAGCCGCTACGAAACAGCCCCTGATCGTTATAGGTCAGGTATCCGTTTTAAATGTTTACGTCGCTGTTTCTGGTTTCCACGACACAGGGTATCCTAGTGTGGGGCCAGAAGCAATGTATGTGCCTGTATGTAAATGTTTATGTTTATGTTTATGTTTAAATTATAAAAAATATTTTTTTAATTTGAAATAACATCGCATCATTTCTCCCCGCATTTTTTTCGCAAATAACTTAGTGTCATTTTCAAAATCACCGTTGAAAGTTCGTTTGCAAATTATCGGCATAGCCTTCCACATAGCTGCACCAAAACAAACAAATTAAATTGTTTGTGTCCACTAAAGTGGAACACAGATTTGGGTTCGGAGTGTCCTCTGTTTTTCATATCGGAATGAACACGGCGGAATCGGATAAAATAGAGCAAAACGAGATGTTTCTAGTCACGTTTGCTTGAATAAACTAGATTTATAAATATGCAGTGTTTTATACTCATGTGTTTTTAATAAATTGCATGTATTGGGCGGCTTTAAAACTTCTGACAGTAAGACCAGTCACTAGTCTTAAAAGCCTCCACCAATTCGGACTTGGCCCCCGTGGTGGAGTGTGGCCTATACCTTCCTCAGGGAAGAGACCCGTGCCCCTCGGTGGGGACATAATGGGTTGATGATGATGATGATGTATTAGGGTGAGATTTGTAAACGAGTTGGCGGTGAGGAACGCGTCAATAAAACATCACGTTCTATTAGAGACTGAACTTTTATTCTTACCCACCTATAACATAATCGACATCTTCTTTCTTTACAAAAATAAACAAAAGAGGTTTACGCTAAGCACGAGAATACTTACTAATCGTCATAGACATTGTGACGTAACATCAAAACATCGTACCTACTCACATACTCAGTAAGTATAGTAAATTAATGTTATGCGATGATGCCTATCAAACTTATCTGCTATGTTACTCTAAATCGTGACCCACCACCTTTATACTTACCTACTTACCTATTACCTACCTTTTTTTTTTTTTTTTTTTTTCTGTAATTCTATAGTTTAACAATTATATATAAACCTACCTATACATATTTTAACTCAACAATTAATCCATCAAAAGGTAGTCAATTACTTACTAAATTATGTAGTAAGTATGTACATTGTTTTTGTTTCGACTTTTCGACAATTAGTACCCACACCATTATTAAGGCTAAGAACTTAATGACCTACTTGTACTTTGTGCCACCGGATAGCCCCACCGCTCAGGAGGCCTCACTGTCCTGCCGGAACGAGTTACATACGCATTAGTATTTGATGATGCAACACCTGTAGGACCCTGACCTTGATCTTGTAGGACACTGGGGCTGTTGTTTACCGTTCTTTCCTTCGTTAAATCTTTGCTTAGTATGTCATCATACGGGAAGCGCGCGGCGCATTGCTGTGAATCACACCTGTTCTCGGAGTCCGGCCGCAAATGCCTGCGGTTTCTAATAATAGTACCCCCATTGTCTAATTTTATTAGATAAGATCGAGTCCGCAAAATATCTTCTGTCTCTTTCCTATGAATCGGCCATCCTTTTCTTATGCGCTTGATTAATAACTGCATTTCATTATCATTACTCGTGCATTTTTGAATTTGTAAAAAATGCGAGTCTGTTAGTGGATTATTACAAGCAACCGAACATATTTGCGCCTGAGCCTCGAGGTGATCACGTGGTTCTGGCTCGTTGTTAGCGGTTGACTCGTAGGCACGCGACAGGGCATCTGCTACATATAGATACTTACCCGGTTTATAGACGAGGTTAAATGTGTACGGCTGCAACCTCATTAGCATCCTTTGTAATCTCGGTGGAGCACTGGAAACCGGTTTCTTTAATATACTAATGAGCGGCTTATGATCTGTTTCTATGGTGATATCTGTACGTCCATATATATAAGAATAAAACTTCTCACAAGCAAACACGCATGCATAAAGTTCCTTTTCTTAATTCCTGTAGATCTCTTGCGTTTTTATCGTAATATTTCTTTTGTACCGCCCTTCTTTTTTCCAATTTTTGTATTATTTGTTTTTGTATCTTTGGCCTAAGTAAAGCCGGGGGGCATGGCAATATACTACGCACGAACTCCTTCCTAAAATTGGTGAGGAATCAACGTCGGCAATTATAAATTTCAGTATGTGTGTTTGACCTTTATTTATCACTTTTAAATTACATTTTCCTATAACTGGTATTTTATCACCTGAATACCCACGCAAGTTAACTGCTGACTGTGTCAACTCACTCTCTTTTATGCCGATATCGCTCAAAAATTTTTTTGGTAATATGTTAACATCAGCCCCTGTGTCCAATTTAAAATCTAGAGAAAATTCATTTATAGACAATAATGCCGACCAATCATTTTTAGAACTGTTCAAACTACGTACATAATCAGTGGAGGCTCCCTCGATGTAGTAGGCTTTACACATTTTAGCATAATGATTATATTTTTCACATTTGTCGCACTGTACTCCAAATGCCGGGCACTTATATAGATCATGATTTAGTCCACACTTGGAACATACAGTTTGACTACGGTAGGCAGATGTTTCTGTGCTGGCGGACGGTTGGGGAGCGCGCGGTCCGCGTCCGCGCCCACGGCCGCGCCCGCGCCTGCGACGGTCACGCGCCCCGCGCGTGTTGGAGGCGCCCGGCGACGGACCCGCTGCTTGCGCACACCGCGTACAGCGCGCTCTCTGCACCCAGTGTACCGACTCGTCGACTTGCTGCTCATGCTGAACACACCCGTGCAGCTGACACACTTCGTGGACGTGATGACTGGCTACTTCTAACTTCGCAAAGTTACTTGCTTGAACTCTTGTCATCTCTGCTATTTTACAGATATCTAGTGCTTTACTTAGTGTTAATTTTGGTTCTCTTAACAGCCTTTCTCTCATAGCGCCATCCTGTATTCCACAAATGAGTCGATCTCTAACAAGGTCACTGCAAAGATTTTCGAATTCGCAGGATGCTGCCATCTTCTTTAGTTCAAATACGTACTGTTCTATGGACTCGTGTTCCATTTGGTTTCGGCAAAAAAATCTGTGTCTTTCTACTGTGACATTTTTTTGCGGTAGAAAATATTCATCAAACTTTATTACTAGCTGTTTTAGGGTTGTAAACTTTTCTGGAAATTGGTCAAATACTTCACGACACTTCGTACCGATTATATGTAAAAGGATGTTTATTTGCACCGGTTCCGGTTTTTTATTTAGCTCACAAGCCTCAAAATACACAGCAAATGATTTCTTCCAATTCGTCCAGCTTTTACTCAAGTTTCCTGAGGTTATACTTGACACGTTATTGTCAAAATCGAATGGCGGAGGAGGCTGCAGCACTGATTCCATTTTATATTTATTTTGCACTTTTTATTTTATTTTATATTTATATATTATACTGTCGTCTATTTTGCAGACATTCGTTTAAACGTAAGCCCGAAAATTAACCGGCTGCGCCATGTAAACGAGTTGGCGGTGAGGAACGCGTCAATAAAACATCACGTTCTATTAGAGACTGAACTTTTATTCTTACCCACCTATAACATAATCGACAAGATTCATATTAAGTTACTTGCTGACCCGGCAAACGTTGTTTTGCCACATTTAATTAGTCTACAACCCATTCTCAGTTCTACCAAAAATCATATTATTCAGTGAAGCTGTTTCAAAGGAGTTTATAACTTCCACAGAACACAATTAAGTGACCTGGTCCCAAATTAGGATACCCTGTGCTATGAGGCAAGGACATTACAAACATGGAAAACACCTAGACTGAGGCCATTTCTACAAATTTTGGCGGCCCCCAGTGGGATTCAAACCCACGACCTCTGACTTGGTAGGTAAGCGCTTTAACGGCTAAACCAACGAGGAATATTTTGTACTCTATGTAATGTGTTTTGTCCGGTAGGGTCGGACTTCTAAGTCAATCAAAAAAGTACTACTCTTTAGGCACTGCTGACGTAAAGGATTTTGATGAAATTCTGTTAAATTAAAAATATAAACCTTATTAACTTTATTCAGGATACACCTACTTTATCCTATGTACTCACCATACGCTTGTAATTTGTAACATATTTTCTTTCTTGTGTACAATAAAGAATAATAAAAACCTCATCCTTACATGTGCGACTTCTTTTTCTTCTTCAAAAATATGTATTATTTAATCGTGCTGCATCAGATCCGAGAATATCAAGTTTCATGACGCGGGCAGGTCTATCGATATACGAAATATCTCTGTCAGTCGAACGAGCTCAAGCCCCTCCGGATAATAATAGCGATTTCCCCAAAAATACGCAACCGTTAACTTCTGGTTGAACAATTCCTATGCGGCAAAGCACAGTATAGACCTACCCTAAACACAGAGGAAGATACTTTACTTTTCCCTCTAATTTTGTATGCTACGTCGTTTCGTCGCATTTATTTTTCTTCTTCGCGGTCTAATTTTCTTTGTTGTCTCAGTCATTTCGTAACCAAATTTCGTGGAATGAGGTCCACGGCTGAGATGAAATTCGTATTCGGGGTGAATTGGGCAGATCGCAGCCCAAGCCCGCCAATTCTTAATTTCGGGTGTGCACTTTTCACTGTTACGTCTTATGAATACAAAACTTCCCTTCCTATATAGACAAACGATTGAAAAAAACAGAAACGAACGGCCGAAGTGGAATCAATCAAAATGTGTAACAAACAACGCGACCGTACTATAAAAATAGTTATACTGAGCCCACGTACACAGGGAGGGTTGAATAAGGAACCCTTTTGTAGAGTACTGCCCCTATTGTCGGGGCCCACCGCTTAGGGTATCTTTAGACGGACAGATGAACCATTATACATCATGTTATTGTACGAGACATCAGTAAGACGGATGGCGCGGCCACTACATGAATATTTCAGGAGGCGCATTAGGACACGGAAAAATAAATATGGCTGACTTTGCTGGCCGCATTTGTATATAAATCGTGATGCGGCCACGCGTGTTTCGCCTACGGAATGGTCCGGGTTCCGTTGTAGAGTTATTTATCAGGAGGTCTACTCGAGACACGCATAAACCCCTCGTTTGCTTCCACTGATGGACTTAACCCGCATAATTTGGGGCCTGTACTCGTGTTTTTCTCTCGACACTTTCCGTTTGTCTCTTTGGGTTCGTGTAATGAGTAGAGGCCCTCTTCAGGAGTATGGTCATAGCTCACTGACTGAATTACGGCTTTTGAATTTTTATTAAAGCTGTGGGTAGGTACGTACTCCAGGGCCTTGAGAAGTGCCCGGTCGCGTGATAGGGCGTCATTAATTGGTCGAAGCGGACCGTTATAATGTATTCGCGATCTTCAAGATGAAAATATTCCGTGCCCCGCGCAGATTTTTACATAACCGGTGGAAGGAAGCGGTAATTCTTTTTTGCGAGGCCTTTCTTAGGTAATTACCGGGTAGAATGGGGTTGTTGAAAACTCGACGTTACTGATACTTACTTTTCTTCCTATCCAATCCAGATTTATTAATCTTTATAAACTCCAGTACGTTACATTTTTCTCTCCTACGACCAAATAAAGTCTTGTAGGGTATCGACGCACGATTCAAATACCTCGTGACAGTTAACCTTTCAGGGTAAAAGTATCAGTACCTACCTGAATAGAAGTACCTATCTGCACTTGGTAGAGATGAAAAGTCCAACTTCCTAACCCGAAACTTTGTTCAAGTATTTCATAACGATAACAGGTCAAATCGTCTTTCCGAAGTGCCGTAAAAAGCAAATATTGTCGCCGCAAAACAGCAGCGAACAAGCGCAAATTGCAGCACCTAAACTAAACAGCCGTGCGGATATCTTATTGTGTTAGGTGGGTATTTACCTGATACGGCACAATAACTCTTGTCCACATCCGCAGTGGGAAAGCGAGAGGTGTTTGATATAAATTCTGCCGACGACGCTAGCTGGGGACCGGGCGCCGATAAGGCTCGCCTGCGTATAGTCAAACCTGTGCAAAGAACAGGCTGTATTTAGAAGAGGGCTTCAGACGCACTTAGGCAAAGAAACTATAGTTCTAAGCATTAAATACTTGTAGGGAATCTTGGTAGTAGTTAATATTCTTTATTGTTCACTGTACATGAATATGGGCTTGTACTGGTACAGTTTTAGAGCACTTGTTGACATTTTGATTTGAGTGTTGAATGAATTTGATTGTTTATCGCATGATTATCTCCAGGACTGACTGATAGTTATCGTTAAGCCCAACAATACATCAGATGCCTTCTGTGGCCATTGAGACCACAAGTAAGACATTAATCATGGTTTTCATTTTTATTTGTAGATCTAGTAATAGTTCTTTCTATGTTTGTTGAATTGCTAGTTCAATGTTACTATTTTAATTTTTACTTGCAATCTGTCGCAGCGTTACAATACCTAAATGTTTTATGTATCTTTTCTGTGCGTTGTGTAAAGCCACTGAAACACCGCTCGGTTTCAGCGCCCCTCTTGCGACACCCGAACATCGTTGTGCCAACACGCGCCAGGGTCTAAACCTAAATTTCCTTAAGTGCGGGCTAACGAGTGTTGCCGCCGCTAAACATCCACCCGGGCTTACGGCTCGCCGACATGCGAGCAAACTGTTTATATTATTAGACCGTTTGTTAACTTTCAATTGTATTCGCTGAATGCCGGGGCCGTGTCCACGAGGCGTGAATTTGTATTTCAATCCTAAGATATTTGCTTCGTTATGCAAAACTTACAGCCATGCCTACTCAGTTGGTGCCAGCTGCCGTCGATAGATGGCAGACGTTATGTCAAGTCAGAGGCCTTAGAGCGGCTTGAAAATTTCTGACAATAAGACCAGTTATTGTTGTTTAATTTGTTATTTAAGTTATATTATGATTTTTTTTTGTGCATCAAAGTGTAACAACAACAATTACAACCAGTCACTAGTCTTACAAGCCTCCACCAATCCGGACTTGGCCCCCGTGGTGGAGTATGGCCTATACCTTCCTCAGGGAAGAGACCCGCCCCTCGGTGGGGACTAATGGGTTGATGATTACATAGTTTCTGTGAACTAAGTAGAAAAGATAAAATGGAGAAAATATACGATCGAAGAAGAAAGTCGCGGGCACAGTTAGTATAAAATAAATTGCAAATATCTTGTTAAAAAAAATTAGGAAAAAAAATGACGAGACCTGGGATTGTATTAATTACATGATTATCTTGAGAATACATTTATATTGAGTTTCATAGTCGCATTTAGGACTAAAGCAAATAACTCAAGATATTGTACAAGTTCAGATTATATGGCTTCACAGGTATATTCCCAATAGAATATTTGCAGGATGGTGAACTAGGGCCTCCACTCCTATTTATTGGCATTAAGGTTAAGCGTTTGAGTGGCTCAGATTACTTGAAGTTTAAAGGTAATTTTACAGCACTGTGTGCTATAAAGGTACACTATAAGGTTAACAATTATGACCCAATTATGTAGAGCTGAAACATTCGAAATACCCTTGCCAACTTACAATCGTAGTCGATAGGTATTATGCCATTGGTTTGCGTTTAAAACGTCTGAATTTAACTAAAAAGTGAGAATTTAAAAACACACACACATCTCAAAGAAACTAACAGCATCTCGCAGGTATTTTCATACTGTCCTCATTTCTTCATAGATTGTTATGCCCATGAAATCTTTCTTGAGTTTAAAATGTTAAGGTTACTTTTGTCTGTGTGTTTGCTATCTAAGTTTGACAAGATACAATAAATCAAAACGTGACACCAATACTACGTACTATATGTATAGTGCTTAGTATACAGATTATGGTACAAAGATAGACACATAAGGTCACACCGGTATCCCAGAGGGGTAGGCAGAGTTCAGGGACTGCCAATTGCCACGATCCTGACATATCACTTTCGCTTCATCGACGTTCATTAATCGCTGCACACCCGTTTTGGGTACTTTTTACATTGCCCTTTCCTACTACCATATTTGGTTTAAGTATGTCCGCCTGGGGCGTCTCTTACCAGCCCTTTCACCCACATTCACTAGATGTATTTGTTTCGTCAGTCTTCCTTCCTTCATTCTCTCCGCATGTCGATACCAACGCAACCTTCCCATCTCAATTCTAGTCACTACATCCTTCAGTCCACAACGTTCTCTATCAGATTATAGTAATAGAGTAGAACAATAAAAATTATCAGTGAAACACGAATCTTCAAGAAACATAAATACAGCTAGCGTAAGCTGTTTATAGCGAATCGTTTCCTTTTACAGCATTGTACCTATTACAGAGAGAGTTAAGCCACGTTCCTTGGAAATTGTTCCGTGCCCATTCTTATTGGTTTGTAATCCACTTATATTATTATTAACGTTAAGCCTTTATATAACGTTAAGCCGTTATAGGATTAGCAAGCTAAAGCGGCACTGGGCTTTTCAGATACGCCGAAAACCCGAAAATCTACGGGGTAGGTACAAAGGTTTTCAGTGGAGACTACGACCTGGCTAACGCAGCGTAGCACGCATACCAGTGCCTCGATTCAGATAGTGCATTGTAGTACGATGACAGTTGCACGGTCGTGACGTGTTTTTTTATGCTATTGACGCCTAGAAGGTTCGATGTGTGCACGCGTCGACTTGAAGCGGAAACTAAATCGCCATGTTTATCCAGTTGTCATTGTTTCAATCTATTGATCCAATCGCTCGTAGCCCCGGCTGCCTGAGTAATCTTAAACGATCACGAAGGTTAAGCAACATTGGGCGCGTTCAGTGCTTAGATGGGTGACTGTCTCTAACTAACGCTAGTGGCATTCTGAGCGGTTCCGTGCCTCGCAAAGCATGTTAAGCAGCTAGTGCCAGCTGCAGTCAATAGATGGCAGTCGTTAAGCCAAGTCAGATGCCTTAGGATGGCTTGAAAACTTCTGACAGTAAGACCAGCCACTAGTCTTACAAGCCTCCACCAATCCGGACTTGGTGTGAAGTCCCCGTGGTGAAGTATGGCCTATTGTACAGTACAGAATCGCTCGTAGCCTGGGCTGCCTGAGTGATCTTAAACGATCACTAAGGTTAAGCAACATACGGCGCGTTCAGTCCATGGATGGGTCACCGTCTATGACTAACGCTAGTGGCATTTTTTTCGAGCGATTCCGTGCTTCGCAAGGTACGTTAAGTAGTTGGTGCCGGCTGCCGTCGATAGATGGCAGTCGTTAACCCAAGTCAGAGGCCTTTAGGGGCGGCTTGAAAACTTCTGACAGTAAGACCAGCCACTAGTCTTACAAGCCTCCACCAATCCGGACTTGGCCCCCGTGGTGGAATATGGCCTATACCTTCCTCAGGGAAGAGACCCGTGCCCCTCGGTGGGGACATAATGGGTTGATGATGAATGTACAGAGGGCTTATGGCCCGTCCTAATAATTTATCTACAGATAACTGATAGTAAGATGTCAACGCGATATTGAAATGTTCCGTTTTTCTTTTCTATCACTCGCGTTGACAGCTAACTGTCGGTTATCTGTAGATACGTTATTGGGACCGAGCATTAAATAGGTCGAGTAATAGTTGGAGATAGAATAAAAATAAACGAAACAAAAATAAATTAAAATATGAGAAAAAATACAACTCTTCTTAATCCAAAAGAAAAACTAAACAATTAAGTAGTAAACTTTAAAAACATGAAAAAAAAAACCTCTTTGGCATAATATTTCAATAACTACAAACATAAAGAAATATCTGAGAGGTACTAATTTAAGTAACTCAGAAAGTGAAAGGCACTCTTAAGAGAATTAGCAAATGTATGTTTCTCACACTTTTCAAAAAAACTCTCTTGAAAGAAGTTTTTTTTTTGTTATTCGTAGCCCTCTGGAGCACGGGACCCCTAAAGTCAAAGGGTAGGGCTGTTTTCAGTAACAAACACGCAAAGCTGTGAAGTAGGTACCGCCGGGGGCCCCGCGCGTGAACCCTTTGATCTCAGAGGCCTGGTGTCTAATAAGTCTGTGACACTAGGTCGCGGCTACTTTCGAGCGCTTCATTCTCCCCGCCCTTACTACGGAAAGTAATGTTTGGTTGCCAGTTGAAAATATACAACTAGTCAGTTTTCATTTTTCAGTTTTCGGGAAATATATGTAGAATTGCTCGTAGCCTGGGCTGCCTGAGTGATCTTAATCGATCACTAAAGTTAAGCGACATACGGCGCGTTCAGTCCATGGAGGGGTCACCGTTCTACGACTAACGCTAGTGGCATTTTGTCGAGCGGTTCCGTGCTTCGCAAAGCACGTTAAGCAGTTGGTCCCGGCTGCCGTCGATAGATGGCAGTCGTTAAGCCAAGTCAGAGGCCTTAGGGCGGCTTTAAAACTTCTGACAGTAAGACCAGCCACTAGTCTTACAAGCCTCCACCAATCCGGACTTATCCCCCGTGGTGGAATATGGCCTATACCTTCCTCAGGGAAGAGACCAATGCCCCTCGGTGGGGACATAATGGGTCGATGATGATATGTATATATATTGCTTATATTTACCTTATATTAGATTATATATACCTACGCATAGTAAATAAGCAGTTTATATTACTATCATTATTATTATCCAATTCAATTCAATTCGTTTATGGCTTTAAATTACTGTTTTACAAGGTGTTACATTTAGATATAGTACCATGTAATTTTTCCAAGTAGGTAAACAGCATAGCAATTTAGTACGTAAACTAAAACATTAAACAATCATTAAATACTATCAATTCGTTTCAATATTATTAGTTAGGTAGAATGGACAGTAATAAATTAAAATGTCATTAGATTAACATATCTATCATCACTTAATAATAAAATAAAATACCTAATTGCTATACATAACTATTGTGAATAATAAAAAAATTAAATTTCATTTCGATAAAAACTTACGTTATACATACATTAAAATACCATTATCTATTCTGTATTGCACAAACGTTATTTACAAAAGGTGGTCTTAATGCTAATGGCATTTTCTACCAGTCAACCATATATTCGAATATGTATCACTATCTTGCTGTTCAACAGAGGTCGTGAGTATGATCCCTACTGGATGCCGCCCAATATTAGTACAAATGTACTCAGTCAGAGTGACTTTTGTGTTTGTGATGTCCTTGCTTGTTTACCATAATACAGGGTACCTACCCTAATTAGGGACCAGTTTCGAGTGCTCTTTACGTTGCCCTCATATCTGAAATTAAACAATTTTAAGCCTAAATCCTCAACTCAAGATGAGACCTCAATCAGATCAACAATGGCACCAGTGGAATAATAAGAAACTACTGCCTCTTATGAACTTTTCCGATGTGGGTTTTCCGCCGCGCTGATATTCTATTCGCTACGGAACAATATTACGGACATTCTACACGTATTCGGCCACTTGAGATCACATTTTCCTAGGAAACGCTAGGCTCCTCTTAGGTCCGATTATATACACTTTTTTGCGCAATTTCCCATAGCACCCGTCCAATTTTTGTTATTGTTAGAATTTGTAAAGTTCGTAAATTGTGGAGGCTGAAGTTACGTCTTCATAGGACGAACGGACGTCGCTAGGCGTGCGTTTTTTTAAAATGGTCGAATTCCGACATTTTAGCTTCACAAAACAAGTGGCTCGTGCTTGACACGCAAATACTAACATTTCTATTAATCGTGAAAGAATAGTACTAACTATTAATATAGTTCGAGGCTTTGCTAGATAATAAACTTATGGGTATTTTAGGTATACATATTTTTTAAATCACTGTTCATATATGCAATAATAACTCAAACATACATACACAAGCTCACGCCTGTATCACAGAGGGGTAGGCAGAGATCACAGACTGCCACTTGCCACGATCCTCACAAATCACTTTCGCTTCATTGGCATTCACTATGGATTGAATAGATTATGGATTGACTGACATTAATTTACTAATTTTCTATTGTTCATTAGAAATCATGCATCATAATTATTTAAGACGATAATTGTGTATTAGTGTCTATTTATCTATTGTGTTTTGAGTGAGTGTAATAAGGTATCTTATGTATCAGGCATTTTCTACTATATAATATTTCTAACTGTGAGAACTTGTTATTAACTTTTTGTCTTTATTTCAGTTGAAATGTATGTGTTTTAAGCTGTAAGTATTCTTAATAAAATAAAAATAAAATTAAATAAAATTAGGCGTGGCATCCACGCTCTTAAAATTAACTCAAATAACTCAAAGTTAGCTAATTGTCCAACTACATTATTCACTAAAATTTCCAAAAAAAATCTTCTCTACCCTTATCTATCCAACAGAACCAACAGAATTAAGCGAGAAGTTCTCCGGTACCAAGCTATGAGGTGAAAGCGGAACTGTCTGCCCCTAAAATAATAACCTAGTTCCGTGGTCACATGTTGCAGTAATACGGCGGAGTTCCGGCGGCGGAGGCGGCGCGGGCGATCGTAAAAAATAAGAAAGACCCCGCAAAAGTCCGCTATTAGGCGCTGCGGCTGCGCGGAATTATACCTATTTGTCGATGAAATATCGCGCCGGGCCCTGTCAAGGTGGGAGCGTAATGTGGGCTTTACAGGGTGATAAGTGAAGGGGCGCTTGAGACTAAACGGGAGGGACGTAAACACCTAATTTAACAATTTGGTTTGTAGTTTAAAAGCGCTATGATTGAATTAAAACACGAAAAATTGTATAATGGACAAAATGTAGTCGATTATTTCAAATACAAAATATGATTTTATGGTAGCTCAGTTTAATTTCTAATATGTTGATGGTAATAAGGGGTAGTCTTTAAACTAACAGTGCGAGTGGGGTACTCTTTAAATCTACTACTTCTCTCAAATTACCGAAAATAAATTTTTTTAAAGGTCGATTGGTTGTTTGTGTCTCCTGTTTTGCTGCTTAGCAAGCTATGCATCGTTTTCAACAACTGAAGGTTTAAGCTAGAGCTAGGTTACACTCTCAATTTGAGGTCAGTGTGGTCAGATTGATCGAAGAATGATCGTGTAACCCACGAATTGACAAACTTACGGTCTAGACTGATGAAAATTTAATCAAAACTTTCATAAGCACAACACATTGTAAGTAGATTTAGACTAAAAGTTTACAAAATTTAATCATTTTGCCAGTCCGTTTTAAATGATAAACGACTGATGCCAGACTGATCGTGTGACACTCTCGCGTCACTCACCGTCCACGTTATAATATCATTACATTACATCATTACAATAGCTGAGCACTACCTAATAAATTGTCAACTGTCTGAACGGCGACTGAGACGTACTTTATATTAGTCTGCTATCAGTCTACATTGACCGTGTAACCTGAAAATCATCCATCATTCTGGCGTCAGTCAATTCAAGTCAATGTAGACTGATATACAGAACTGATGCATTGCAATCTTACTGTTAGGCTCTCTCTGTAGGAAAATGCCTGTACCATGCAATGGAATTATTATTAAGCTGTGTGGTAAACATCTAAGACACGCAGGCGCTTCCACTATTAGTAAATATACTATGTACTGGTTGGGACAATATCCCTTCTTTACTTATAAAACAGGCTAGCAAAACCCTTGTCCCGTTATTAACAAAAATCTTTAATCTTTGCTTTGAACGTGGTGTTTTTCCCAAAGTATTGAAAAGATCTCTCATACACCCAATCTACAAGGATGGCGATAGGGACAGTGTGAATAACTATAGGCCAATCTCAGTGCTCCCTGCTCTCTCCAAAATACTAGAAAAAATTCTAAACAATAGGCTTGTTGATTTTTTGGAAGAAAACAACATAATTTCTTCAGCTCAGTTTGGCTTCAGATCAGGCTTGTCTACTGAGGATGCAGTTAAACAATTAATGGAACGTGTAACATCGAGTATAGACAAAAAGTCTAAATGTTTAACAATATTTTTGGACTTGAAAAAGGCCTTCGACACTGTCTCTATCCCCATCCTTGTGGAGAAGATGGAAAAGATAGGTTTTCGTGGAGTAAATATATATAGGGACTATCTTATGGATAGAGAACAACGTGTTAAAATTGGGGACGTGATTAGCAATGACGTTCCTATCAGTTTCGGCATACCACAGGGCAGTATTCTCGGTCCGAGCCTTTTCCTTATGTACATTAACGATCTCTGCCAACTCGATCTTACTAATGGAAAAACCTACTGTTTTGCAGATGATACTGCTCTTGTATTTTGTGGGAATACCTGGAATGAGACGTATACTATAGCTGAAAAGGGTCTCCATAAAGTAGCACATTGGCTTGATTCTAACCTTCTGTCCTTAAACTTGGAAAAAACCAAATATCTTGCATTTTCTTTGAGGAAGGCCTCTGAACCACCGAGTAGCCTTACAATAAAGCTACACACATGCAATGAAAATTACAAGCACTGTAACTGCTCAACTATTCAACGAACAGACAAAATTAAATATCTAGGGGTATTAATTGACGACAAATTGACTTGGAAGCTACATATTGACTTAGTTACTATGCGAGTCCGAAAACTTATATGGGTTTTTAAGCGATTGCGACATATAGCCGACCTAAAAGTATTAAAAAAAGTCTACTATGCTTTGTGCCATTCAATAACTACGTATTGTATCCCTATATGGGGAGGTGCATGTAAAACATTTATTATACATCTAGAAAGGGCACTGCGGTCAGTGTTAAAGGTTATGACCTTTAAGCCGTACAGATTCAGTACAACAATATTATATAGTACTTGTAATCTCCTCTCCGTCAGACAAAGTTATATTCTCCGCATAGTCTTACGTCACCACTCATCTCTAACGTTTGATCCTAACCTATCGTTGACTAAACGTCGGCATGACATTGTATGCAAGATTCCCAGAAGCAGCACTACATTTATTCAAAAACAGCAATACTTCTTGGGTCCTTACCTCTACAACAAACTTAACCGCATTCTAACACTGTACCCTATGAATAAATTTAAATGTAAAAATGCGTTGCGAATGTACCTGTCTGGGCTAAACTATCACGAGACTGAGTCAATTATGAGAGTATTAGCTTAGTACAATTACTAGTAACTTAAATCTACCCGTATTAAGTTCACGCATAATTTATAGGAACTATATAATAACGTACCATCGATATACCCGTTTACCTATTTAACTTACTTCGTGGCCTCGCAACCCGATCCCAAGATACACCTAACTATCGTAGGGCTAAGCAGGTTGCATAACTGGTAAGTAATTACAACAATAATAACTATCAAAATACGAACCTTTACTAACTTTTGTGTGTAGGTATTATTAGCTTAGTGGCCTCACAAGCCGATCCCAAGATACCTATCGTAGGGCTAAGCTCCATATTTATTCACATACACGCTTGACACACCTCGAGTTATCTCAACTTTACGCATTGCTTTACACACACACACACACACACACACAGACAGGCACACACTCGCATATTCAGATACTCATACTCATACACACACACATACATAGCGACACTCATCCATGTATAAGACAGTACTTAAGCAAGAAAATTAATTTAAAGACAACATAATTGTAAAAATCTAAAACCTCAATTTGTAATAGGTTCACACCTTAAGGTGTCAACTTGTTGCGTCGGCTGGATCGCTTAATCAGCCTTACTTTCTAAGTAAATACTGATTGAGTGATTTAACTGCAATGCAACACTGAACACTTAGGCGAAGTTCGAAAGTTTAGTGGTTGTTTTAAACGTATCTTGTTAATGCGCTCATCGCGTAACGCGTCAAGATACCTACCCACATTTTGTTTCCTGTATTAGTTGTACACTCGGGAGTGAGGCTGGTATTCACAACACAGGTTTACTGCCTACCGTGAATACCATTCTACACTAACTACCTATGAACTAATAATAACTATGTACCGACCTATTAATGTAACATGTATCTTGTTAAATTGGATCAATAAATATCTTATATCTTATCTTATACTCGTAAGAGCTTTTGAAAATTCATAACTTATGAAAACAAAGTCACTGATGCATCATCATCAACCCATTATGTCCCCACCGATGGGCACGGTTCTCTCCCTTGAGGAAGGTATAGGCCATTACTTCACCACAGGGGCTAAGTCCGGATATGGTGGAGGTTTGTAAGACTAGCGGCTGTTCTTACTGTCCGAAATTTTCAAGCGACCCTAAGGCCTCTGACTTGGCTCAACGACTGCCATCCATCGACGGCAGCCGGCACCAACTGCTTAGCGTGCCTTGCGAAGCATGGAACCGCTCGGCAAAATGCCACTGGCGTTTGTCATAGAACGTTCACGCATCCATGCGCTGAACACGCCCTATGTTGCTTAACCTTCGTGATTGCTTAAGATCACTCAGGCGGCCGGGACTACGAGTGGCACTGGTACATGCCGGTATCAAAATTATTATTTCTCGAATGAGTTCGTTCTACTGATGAGCTACATTATAACACCGTTTCACTCAAATTCTACTGTACTTTACGGCTTCTATTTTTACTTACTTGATTATCAGGTTGGTACCTAAGTACCTTCTATTAAGGGGGCGGAATTTCCTTCTTTACTTAACATTTTACGTTTTGTTGCCGAGTAATAGACAATTGAATGCTGTTTATTACATAAGGATCGGTTTTTATGTGTTACTTCGCCGGATGGGCGCGCTGAGGCCGCATTTTACGACACTTTTTAGTGAATGCCCGCACTTAGACAATATAGGAAAGGATTTTAGTGCCAATTTACTTGTCGATACTTTGTTCTGGCGAAAATTCCCGAATTTGTTCGTTGTGAATGCGATAGGATTGCCTATCTGATTTCGCGACTTTGTGCCTCTAGTGAATCGCTCGTAGCCCCGGCTGCCTGTGTCGCGTCTTAGTCAAACGATCACTAATGTTAAGCAACATAGGGCGCGTTCAGTGCATGGATGGGTGACCGTTCTATGAATAACGTTAGTGGCATTTTTCCGAGCGTTTCCATGCTTCGTAAGGCACGTTAAGCAGTTGGTGGCGGCTGCCGTCGATAGATGGCAGTTGTTAAGCCAAGTCAGAGGCCTTAGGGCGGCTTGAAAACTTCTGACAGTAAGATCAGCCACTAGTCTTACAAGCCTCCACCAATCCGGACTAGGCCTCCGTGGTGGAGTATGGCCTATACCTTCTTCAGGGAAGAGACCCGCGCCCCTCGGGGGGGGACATAAAGGGTTGATGATGATGATGTCCCTCTAGTTAGATATTCCTTTGCCCATATGGGTTGGAGTTTTGAGGGTACCAAAGCGTGGAGTCAAGGGCCATTATCTAAAGCAGCCTTAATACGTGGTAGAGCACAGTCAGGCCTTCTCTCAAAAAGTCAGAGAAAATGGGCTCAATTATAAATCATCCCCAACACGAATTGGCGATCTCAATTTCAAGCACTCTAATTATTATAGTGCACATTCCCACAAAATCCTTTATCAAACTGAATTCTGTCTCGTTGGTGTAGTAGCCACGTCACGTGATTACTATGCTGGAGGTGGCCATTGCAAATTTGTACAATAATGACCTCACGCTGCTTAAGATGTCATTGGCTGGTTACCACAGCTCAAGGTTCTCTAGTTTGGGACCAGGCAAGTATTATGCCTCTTCCAGACTAGGAAAGTTGACCGAAGTACGTAGCTACAAACTCGAGGATGGACGAAGTAAGATGAAGTGCCTCTCCACACCTATCGTATTCGCCTAACCTCGGTCAACTTCGCGAGTAGTGTGGAGGCCACATTAGGTAAGCGTCAGGACCTCTGGACCAAATGCGATATTTGATGTTTGAAAAACATTACATTATAGTACCTATTTGGTACTATTAGTGTCCCTTGCAGCGTGATACCCTTATTGATTATACAGCGTGTCCCAAAAATGACACGTCACAGTGACACTGGAGGTAGACCTGCTCAAGAGGCGTCGAACTAACTTAACATGACCTCAGTAAAAGTTGCACGGTTTTCGAGATATGGCCAATTTAAACTTATTCTAAATTTTTACTTTTTTTAACAACTTTAGTGCTATGCTAGCACTTACGCTAAGTTAGTAAGTTCGTGACCGAGTACAAACAAAAAAAAACGAGGACAAACACGAGGGCTATCTAACTAAACTAAACTAGCACCAAACTTGTTAAAAAAAGTGAAACTTTAGAACAAGTTTAAATTGGCCATATCTCGAAAACCGTGCAACTTTTACTGAGGTCATGTTAGATTGGTTAGATGCCTTTTGAGCAGGTCTATCTCCGGTGTCACTGTGACGTGTCACTTTTGGGACACCCCGTAGAATCAAAGCATAGGCTTCGTACCAACAATACGAGGTCTGTATTTTACTCAAAATGCAATGGAAAACGTGAGAGTAGGTTACCGTTGACGGGGGAAGTAGTTTACGTGTTAGTGCACCAATCTGTTACCATTTATCTCCAAGAACAATCGAATCGGTCTTGATTGTGGTTTGCGTGGAAATCGATCAGTTTATTAGAGAAGTTTGCTTCGAGACTGTTTGTGTAGTACCTATATGCACTATCCCGGAGCAAATGTTGGTATACAATTAAATCAGTATACAATTAAATCTTATAATGAATTTGTGTGTTGCAATATTATGTTTATATTACTAACTAGACTTCAGAACACCACACCACTAAAACGCAGAAATAATGAAATACGAGATACGTATTTAATTTTGTCTGTATTTTTTGTAGTGAACGCAGAAATAATGAAATACGTATTCATGCAGGCATTAAACAAGTATATTTTGGACTCGGTGCCAAGTTCCAGACAAGCACATACATTTTGGGCACAGAATCAAAAATATACTTCTGCAATACATAGGTATTCACCACTCATCTACATATAGATGTAAATCAAGGAGAATTAATTCTCCTTGATGTAGGTATACGTATTTCATTATTTCTGCGATTTTAGTGGTGTCCAATCCGGACTAGGCCCCCGTGGTGTATGGCCTTCCTCAGGGAAGAGACCCGTGCCCCTCGATGGGGATATAATGGGTTGATAATGATGATGAGTGGTGTAAAATATTTGAAATCAGTTTTAATTTTTTATAAAAAAAAAACTAAGTACGTGAAGAATATTCTTCATGGCCCGTCCGTTATCATGGTTAGACTAGACTGCGGTTGATCTAAAAATTAAAATATCTCAAGATATCTAGTTCAAACAGCACTAGATTTTTAGTAACTCATCAGACCCAACTTTCGTGGGAACGGGGAGAGGTCTGCAACTCCCCACGAGAGTTGGCGCACAAAATTATTTGCTAAATTTCTCGTTCAGCTGCAACATTGTTTGTTTTACGCTTTTTGCGATTGTGGCTGTGGCACTGAGTGAATGCAGACGACATCAACTTTTGTACCTGCAATATGAAATAATTTTCTAAAAAGTTTTTCCAAATTTTATCCCAATATAAAATTATGGTTACAAAGTAAGCAGTAACGTTTCTAATTTATATCTGTAACTGTACTAACTGTAATAACCTCACGCCTGTATATGTGAGTGGTTGACCAAAAAGGGACCTCAAGGGAAAATAATTGATTTCGAGAAAATCGCGTTTGAAGTTTCGTGTATAGACAGGTTTCGGCTCGGCTCGGCTCACAAAAAAATATCATAAAAAAATAACTACGGCACCTAAAAATATTCTGGTTACACCAAAACAAAGCTAAAATACCAGAGATTAAAAAATAATAATAATAACGGTTTCCAATCCCTCCAGGTCCCTTTTAGGACAACCACTTACATATATAGGCTGCTAGCAATGAGCGCTTTTCAAAGCGTCATTAAAAAAAACAGTAGGTAGGTACTGCAAGTTACCGATAGATGGTGCTGACGTCTCATAATATGTCAAAATTGACATGACATCACTGTGACATCACTGTAGCATCTACAGCGCCACCAAGTTATCTGTTCAGGTGGGCAAAATTGTAACTAACTAAATAATTGTAAATCCGGTTCCCCATTTTTTGTTTTATTTATTTACTTACTGAGATTTATAGTTATGTTTTCATTAAAATTGAAAGACTGGTTAAAATATTCTCATTTTTCTAGATACATTTCTTAAATGTTACTACTAAATTCTCCACTAGCGCCGCTATCAACTGAACAAGTAAGATGGTGGCACTGTATGTGGTTTCTGTTACGTTGCTTGCTTGTTTCATTGATGATTGTGTTCTGTAGTTTGGCTGACGGTTTGCGTGGTATAGCTGTTGGCTGTTGTTGTTTAAAATTCACAATGAATTGGCTAGCCATGAGTAAAGACACAACTCACGTACGTATGTAATGACTAAAGTAAAAATACTTCGATAACTTTCAATTCAACATTTCCGAAACAAAAAAAGTATAGTTTAGATCACAGACTACAAAAAGATGTTTAGATTATCACAGAGTAATAACGATGTACAACATTTAAAACTTGTGATGACATTCTAAAAGGGGTTTGGGTAAAGTTGGCGTCGTTTTAAATTTTGGCGGCCATTCATGAAAGTTGTGTTTTACGAAAGAGCAGAATAAAGTAAACAAATTTTATTATGGTATATATAGCTAAACCATATCCGAGACGAGATATCACAGTTCATAGTTTAATCGTAAATCCTGATCATTTTTGTTGTAGTAAGTAAAAACTACGAATTTTTAAGTTATTTCTAGTCGAAATAATCGAGATGCGGCATTATTCATCTATACCATGGGTCACCAACCTTAAGTATAGGGCCCTCGCCCACGGTGACTTTTTGCAGCGATACAGTAGCAATACTGTCGTGCATCCACCGCGATACAGTTGCGATGCTGTGGATAGCTGTGGCCTCGCCCAAGTACCCGTGATTCAATCGCTATGCAAACGCGATACCGTCGCGCTTCTGTCGCGATGCAAACGCGATTCGGTTACATAGGGGGCCTTCCTCCATTCTTTCCCCGATCGCGACTATATCGATACCAACGAGTGACCGTGTTGGACGACATCGGGAAAGAATGGAGGGAGGCCCCCTATGTAACCGAATCGCGTTTGCATCGCGACAGAAGCGCGACGGTATCGCGTTTGCATAGCGATTGCAAACGCGAAACGCGCCCACGGCGACTTTTTGTAGCGATGCCGTCACGCGTTTTGTAAACGCTTGACGTTGCGTGTAGATATCGAACGCGTAAGTACATGCGGCGGCCACTCCAGAGTGGCCGATAAGTAGGAACTCACGCAGGAACGAGCAGTGACGCACGAGCCAGTTACGCGGTAGAAAGAGAGGCAAAATGTAGGTAAATATGACTGTAGCTTTTTTAGCGCCGTGCGATCTGAATTGCACCTAATTGTATCGCTACTAGAGTCCCTTTTTCTTTAATTGATTTTGCGGAGTGAATCTTCTGTACCTGTATCGCTGTGGAATTGCTTCGAACGGGCGTTAGTCGCATTTACAACAAACTACAAAAGCGATGCCTACGCGCTACAGCATAGCAACTGTATTGATCCAAACGTGCGCGTGACGGACGACATCGGGGAAAAAATGGAGGAAGAGTGGCCCCTCAGTTACTGAATCGCGTTTGCATCGCGACTGAATTGTGCTTATGTGGGCGAGGTTATACAGCTAGCGACCGCATCGCAACTGTATTGCGGCGAACCCACGACAGCATTGCTACTGCATCGCTGAAAAAAGTCGCCGTGGGAGAAGGGCCTAAAACTGTGGCGATCGTAGGCATTTTTGTGTCGTTAGGTGGGCCCTCGCCCACGGCGAATTCCTGTAGCGATTCTATTGCACGTTTCGTAAGCGCTCGACAGCATCGCTACTAAGCCGCGCAAGTCGCATTTGCAATGCGCTGCAGAAGCGATGCCAACGCGCTACTCACACACTACAGCATCGCGGCTGTATTGATGCGAGCGTGGGACCGTGTCGGACGACCTCGGGGAAAGAATGGAGGAAGGGTTACTGAATCGCGTTTGCATTGCGACAGAAGCGCGACAGTATAGAGTTTGCATCGCGACGAAAAATGCAACGTTCCATAATTTCTCAGAATAAAACATTTTTTTGATGCTTTTTGAAGAGCCATAACTTTTTTCCGATATTACTTACAGCTAAACTTTTTTTATATATATATTAAGTTAAATTAGTATTAAAAATTAGCACCCATACAAAGTTACCCAAACCCCTTTAACTTTTTGTGTGGGATGTATGTATGTAAGACTCATCCAAATAAAATTATATTTATGTATTTCTCCCTTATTGCGAAAATTGTGTATTTTATCGAGGTATTCAATTCATTTAAGTATAACATCATGTTTTACCATTAAAACTTTTCTGTTATCTTCCATTTTAGAGAACCGAAATCCCATCTCTAGAAGAATTTTTCTCAACGTCTTGGATCTGCCACTATAGTTAATAGCCTCAGATAATTTTATTTTCAACGCTTTAATTGTCGGCAAATCATGAAATCATACACAATTCTTCGAACAACATCATAAGCAAAATCATCCAAATTCAAACGGTGTTGCTTTTTTGGTCTCCCTTTTTTGGGAGTAGTAAACTTATATGAAGTGGATAGTGCATCAATATCAGCTTCATCAGCTTCATTTAATATAGATTACCTATATAGGGAATAAGCTAAAAAAGAAACTGCACATTTATTCTTTATTTATATTTTTTGAGCTCCAATGGAAATTCATGAGAAGAATTTTAGCCGTAAAATACCACGCTGACCAATGTGTCTTGGTGAGTCTTTCACCACCAGCCCGATGGGCTGACGACATTGTTAAAGTGGCTGGGAAACATTGGACGAGACTGGCACTGGACCGGATGGGTTAGCGTGAAAGAGAAGAGGCCTATGCCCAACAGTGGGCTCTATTTACGGGCTGATTGGAGTGATAAAAGAAGAAGAAGAAGAAAAAAATATTACAAAAACAGTACACACGCCACAATAACAAAATAAATCCAAGAATTAAAGCAAAAAATTGTACAAATCAAAAATCAGAAGAAAACAGAAGGAAAATAAAGGTGACAGCCTGTCACTGCTGTTACATATGGCAGCTGACTCAGCATTATGCTGATGGACAAGCCTTCAGCGCCTTCAAGCCTTCAGTCAGTGCCAAAAGATACCCCGCGAGCGTCACAGACAGCGGTGTGGTACAACGAGGAAGGAATAAGGAAGGAGTAAGGAACATAATAGATATGTACAGAATAGATTAAATACTTAATAGTAGATTGTAAACATCCAAGACCTGGGGTTTTTTTTTGTCCCCAGCCGGGATTCGAACCCAGGACCTCTCGCATGGTAGTCAGATGCGCTAACCGCTGCGCCACAGAGGTCGTTATATATAGGATATAGGAGGGATCCTCAAGAGTGAAAGAGTAGTCCGACTTCTTAGTAAATGAGTGCATTAGTATATAAATTCACAATTGGATTTTGAGTCTATTTACTTTGGTGCATCTTAGCTTGAACAATAATAGCGTGTTGTGGGTCCTAAATTTAGGCATCAAAATGCATAATTTCCAGCAGATGGAGTGAATAATAGTTTAATATTATAGTTTAATAATACGAAGAAACAGATAGAAAAAGAATTTACTTACTCTTTGTCTCTGAGAGAACGACTGTGCCCTACAGTAGGACGTGTATAGACTTCTTTTGTTTGTAACTGCAGTAGAATTTTAGGAAACGTGTAAGTGGATAAAAGCTCTGAATAAAATATTGTTAGTTTCAAGCACATTTCTCTCATGTCAAAAAACTGGAATCCCCTTTGAAAATAAAATCGTTCCCGGCTGACTCTCACTCCATTGTGATCCCCATAAAAATGTTACTTCCGCTTTCATTACATTCGGAGCAGGGCACCGACGCCATTACACGCGAGAATGACTCTTAAACCGGCTGATAAACGGTCTATATTACATTGGTAAGTATGATTTTTATTTCAGGGTAGCATCCGATTTCGCTGGAATGGCCTAGTGGCACTGTTTAGTTTGTTTTATTCAAACCAGCGAATGGGGATTTGTAATAGTTATTTTTTCAGCGAATATCCACAGAGGTATTTGGCGTACACGGGGATGATGTTCGAATTGGAATCTGTGTAAGTGATCATTTTCTTTTCAGTCTTCATATTCAACGTCCATCTTTTTTACCAGTGTTCGCAAAGGAGCATTTTATGGAGGTTAGTAGCATAATGATGATGATGATATTTTATGAAAAAACTGTCGGTAATAAAGTAATGACTTGTTAAGAGATGATTTAAACTAAATAGAGGAGAAACGAAATGCCCATAAGCATTTATGGTCTAATTTTCGTAAGCACTAGATATATTAATTAACTTTATTTCAGATACACTTATTTGACTTTTAGTCGGAAGTGTGATGATGATGATTAAGCTCTGCGAAATAGAGCGAAACCTAGTCGGACTCTTCCGACAAGAAGTCAAGTAAATGGATCCGGAATAAAGATAATAGCATTCCTATTTTTATAATCCCCCTAAATTGGAATTATTGACCTAGTTATTGACCTTATTGATAATTGACCTAGATAGGAATAAACATTTTTTAGCTTACTTTATGACAAATCTTCAAAAGTCCTACTTGCTATATTAAGCATGTTTTATTAAAATTATCATACAGTACCCGTACTGTGGTTTCCTTCACAAAAATGGAATCACACCCTGAATGAGACCTTCAGTACATATCAAGCTGCCTCCAGTGGGAATCCAACCCACGACCACTGCTTTGGTAGTCAAACATATTAACCGCTAGTCCAACGAGTAATATTATTACACCCTCTAGAGACAACACTTGAAAGGGTAATTCAGTCTATACCACGAGACTAATTAAAACCAATCCGCACAAACTTGCCCGCCATTTAATAATAAGTAGCAACAGCAATAAGCGGGAAAGTAAACAAAACTAATCCATCGTTAACATGTCACTGTACACTTGGAAAGCACTAAACTGAGCAAACTAAACATTATAACACTACTTTATAGAACACGGTGTCATTTCCCTTGGCGGCCATATCGGAGTAGGGCTTACGACCGTCCAGGCCAGCCAGACCTTCCGTCCGCCGCTGAAAACTACGAAAAACTCCCCACTCCAAGTGCAAAATGTCATCTTGTCAGGGGCCAAAGCAAGCTGGTCGCGATACGCGTCATATAGGATCCCTTTAGCCCGCACTGGGTAGTAATTTGCACCTGTAGGTACTATATTATGTGAGAAATTTCATGTTAGATTTTACGGGAATGAGGGGTTAACCTCGCCTTTGCTTTTTGGCCAGGTTGCGTTTACCGATGTGTCTCACCTGAAGGTCCCACTTGGGGAAATATATTGATAGTAATTGGTACTTCATCTATACTATCGATATCTTTACTTTTATTTTGTCTCTTGTATCTTGTGTGCAATAAAGAATATTCTATTCTAGTACCTTATCTATACTTCTATATCTATAGTAATATTATAAATAGGAAAGATTTGTATTTTTGTGTGTGTGTATGTTTGTAATGAATAGGCTCAGAAACTACTAGGTCGATTGTAAAAAATATTTCACAATTAGAAAGCTACATTCTTCGTGAGTAACATGAGCTATATTGGATTTTCAAAAAGTTTAGGGTTCCGTACGAAATCTCGAATAATGTATCCCAAGGTGTAAAAAATTACTTCCCCGGGAATTTTCCGCGGAACTAATATAGCTATTTCCACGGAAACGTTTTTGCCACCCGTGCGGAGGGTCGCTGGTAGATTATATAGAGTTTAATAAGTTTTTCATAAATGTGCAGACCCTGTGACTGCATAAGTATGTCGGTATTATTTGCTCGTACAGTAAGTCTAAATATTTCCGTGTTTGTGATGTCCTTACCTGGTTACCATAGGACAGGGTATCCTAGTTTGGGACCAGGAAAAGTGTTTGTGTTGTGTGGAAGTTGTATATGGTAAGTATGAGATAGACTGCCGAAAGAAATATATTGTGCAAAGGGCGTCCCAGGTGGGCAGGGAGTCCTAGTTTGAGATTAGTTCAAGTCACTGTGTTATATTGGTTTATACCTGCAGCAAATACTAGGCTTGAGGCCGTTTTACCGCCGCATGGACATAGCCCGTGTCAATTTCTTGTTTTTATTTTTCGTTTTTTAATTTGCCTTGTCTGTTTTCTCCTTTTTTATGTTTTTTATGTCTGTGGGGCGATAAATAAATATACTTCTTTCTTTCGTTCTATGTGGAAGTTGTTATTATTACATATTTCGTCCAAATAAGGAATGTATTAGCAAAGGGCGAGATTGGATGTACCTGAAACCGGAGTACGTGCATGTAACGACGAATTAATGTTAAGATAAGATAAGATAAGAATATTCTTTACTGTACACGAGGAGAAACACAAACATAAAATATTTACAAGGTAACAGTACAATTGCCGGCCTTATTGCTAATAATGTTGATGAAGAGAAACGATCTATCAGGGTTGTGGCAAGTGGCAGCCTCTGGTCTCCGCTTACCCCTCCGGGATACAGGTGTGAATATATGTTAAGTATGTTAAATTAAACCCGCGGCTATAAACATTTTCGTCATTTCATGTGACATTAAAGAAGAAAGAAGAAGAAAGTCCGAAGACAAAAGTCAGTCAGTTTGTAACACCCCACCTACCTAGCTAAAAATCCCCTATACTTACTACTGCCTTAACACCGCTGTTTCCTGAAGCTGAAACACCACCGCTCCAGCCTGCCTTCCTTCAGTGCCACCATTGCAGTAGTAAGTAAGATTCTTTCATAGCAGATTACTAAATAATAAAAGAGTACCTATCTAAGCTTCCTACCTACTATTCCAGCTCTGTGTAAGTTAAATGTGTACTATGTAAAAGAGCAATTCAGGAGTAGCTAAAATCTCAGTTAATATAAATCTTTGGCCAAAATGTGATCGTCTAGCCTAACTAATAGGACCTAAAGTTGTGAAATAGTAACCAGGTACTTTTCAGGAACCTTGAGGTTGTCCATTAAGCAGTAAAACAACAGAATAGAGTTAAAAGAATAATCTATTTATTTATCAAGATTATTAGAAATATTTACATTTGTGATTTAAAACAGTTTTAGTGATCATAATTTAACACAGGTTATAAACCAGTATTTGTTAACACTTAGTTTAGGTAGATATTTATTTATACCTTTTACACATATTTGTTGGAATATAAGTTTTGTATAATTTGAACAAAACACAATAATATTGAATGGAGGTTTTTCACACACAATATCAGTTAGGCATATTGCCCGCTTATTGGTTTATTATGAACAAGTGATTGTATGTCAATTTTTCACACACAATATTAGTTAGGCTTACTGCCTGCTTGTTGGTTTATTTTGAACAAATTATTGTATGTCAATTTTTCACACACAATATTAGTTAAGCTTATTGCCTGCTTATTGGTTTATTTTGAACAACTTATTGTATGTCAATTTTTCACACACAATATTAGTTACCAGGCTTCTTGCCTGCTTATTGGTTTATTCAGTTAGGGTTTATTTAAGTATTTGGTATATTTTTGGTTTGTTTGAGTTGGTTGTTTTAGACTCTACCTAACAAGTTACTTTACATGTAAATGACTTCAGCGGCTTGCTAGATAAAACCTGTGCTAAACTGTCTGTTTGCTGGTTTTCTACCACGCCAAACACCAGTTCCTGACCACCGTGCTCAAGACCTGATCCATAGTGAGGAAAGAACATGGCAAAGAAACTCACCGTTCGATCAGATATGACCTACTTCTACAATGAGATTAAATGTTTGGATTTGATGCAAGCCAGTTCATTTACCTCTTGACAAAATGCAAAACAAATAATATTTAAATATTGCAATATTAGTATGTAGGAGAAGCCTACTCAACATTCAGTACTGTAGACCACAGCAATCCAGACACAAATCTGTCTTTACTACATTTACTTCTGAGCCCTGAGCATGATCCAGAGAGCTACCTTGAACAAATCGATGTAGTCAGATCCAATCCATTGGCATGCTCCTGCCCACGAGCCCGCATTGCTTCAGCCCTGATTTGCCAAGCCATCCCGCCAAAACGCTACCCAAGCTTTACCATTTTCAAAGCTGAAATACTTAATATTTGTTGCTGTAACTACATTACCGACACACTAGGATACTTTTATTTGCTTTTATATTAGTTTGATCTAGATTTAGATGAAATTAACTCACCCTAATCCTAAAGACCGGCCGGTCGCCCCAGTGAAAAAAGCCTCCTGCTTTTTTCCAAAACCCAAGCCAAAGTCCGCGTCCTCGATAGTCTTTTGTTTCAGAGAGCGTCCCTGCCCCCCTCGCCGCACACCCTGTTACCACCCCCGCTGACATCCTCCACTTCGGGTTCCTATGTATTTCTATCAAAACTCTTTTTAAGAGCATTTTATATAATTTTATTCTCTATTTGTGTAATAGGTATTTTGAATTTTGTATAGGGTTCGAACCACGCATGTACCAATGACTTTTAGTTACGTACATTTGTTTGTACAGCAACACCATTCGCTGATAAATTGTGCCCGGATAACGGCGACAGGCTTGCCACTTGTCACGTTTGGGACCTAATAAACTCGGCAAAACGTGAATCCAGTTCTAGAGACTGGTGCCTCTGCCTACCCCTTCGGGGACAACGGGCGTGAGTTTATTATTATTTTTATTATTATTAGGTATTTTGAATACTTTACTGGATTTATATTCAATAGTTTTGGTAATTTAATCCTTTCTAAAATATTTATAATTAATATTCGTTATTGATTTATTAGTTTTTAGTAGATAACATTAAAAATCTCCTACGAGCCCCTCCTTGTTATATTACAGATTCGTACTTGACTGAACTTTCTTTTTATTTTATTTTTTTCTACAGATACATAAGCATTGATATATTGCCATACAACCAACGTCTGTCAAACGTTTTTATTTGTTTTAGAAGCAATCGTTTAAAATGAGGAATCGTTGAAATCAGAATTAAATGTAGGAAAATGTTGAAACTCAATGTTTTAAGGGGGAAAAGCGCCATCTAGCTTTATTGTTTAGTACTACAACGAATCTTTGTTTGATTCTTTTGATGGAAACTCTAGTACTACAGCAAATCTTTGCTTTTATTGGTTTTTGTATGAAACAAAGCATTATTATATTCCCCTACATTTGTGAATAAGTGGCGGCCGCATTGCAGAGGCAGTGTGGACCGTCACAAGTTTCGTCAGAAGTGGAAATCTGTGGTTGAGGCCGAAGGGTTGAAGGGCCGGTAAGGGACGCCCTAGGCGGACATATTTCGACCAAATAGGGGATGTATTAGCAAAGGGCAAGATAAAAAGTATCCGAAACCGACAACGACTAATAACTGTCGATGAAGCGAAAGTGAGTTGTCAGGATCGTGGCAGGTGGCAGTCTCTGGTCTCTGACTACCCCTCTAGGATACAGGCGTGAGCTTATGGATGTATGGAGGCCCTATGCTCCCCTAGAAGTTAAAGGACGCAAGAAGAAGAAGTTATGATATTATGATGACATGCGCAAATGGGAGGATCAAATGGCACATGTCAAAAGGAGCCGGGGATCTCTGGGCCCAATTGTAATAAGCTGAAATATGGTTTAAAAAAAGCGGTATTTTTTTCTGTTTCAAAATAAAAAAAATCTGCTCAATTCACAATCTGGGAGACGAGAAATCTTAAAAACAATTTTATTGCACTGATGAAATGGAGTTTCGATTACTATAATCGATTACTGTGAATGATTTCAAGAATTATTATTGAACATAAAATCACTCTCATCGAATGATGGATTCAATCAAAGTGAACAAAATCTACGGAATAAATTATTATATTGTAAATAGTTTACAATAAAACAGAATATTAACTTTAAAATCGATTCTCGTAGATTCTCGTTTACAGATCGATTTATTACTTTTTATGTTTGTCAAATGTATTTAATCTGTGCTGACAGTGACAGCTCCCGGATTTTCAATCTATGATCATGATGGGTCATATTGCACGGACCGAGAATTTACGGCACGAGAATGTACAACCCGGGAATTCGTGCCCAAATGACCATCTATAACTAACGCTAGTGGGATTTTTCCGAGCGGTTCCGTGCTTCGCAAGGCAAGTTAAGCGGTTGATGCCGGCTGCCGTCAATAGATGGAAGTCGTGAAGCCAAGTCAGAGGCCTTAGGGCAGTTTGAAAACTTCCGACAGTAAGACCAGCCACTAGTCTTACAAGGCTCCACCTATCCGGATTAGGCCCCCGTGGTGGAGTATGCCCTATAGGTATAGGACCGAGGGGCAGGGAAAAGCCCCGTGCCCCTCAGTGGGTTTATAATGGGTTGATGTATCGCTCCTCTACATCTAAACTCTGATCATTTGGATTGACTTGTCTAGTGTAAGATCCAGCCAGATCAAGACGTCAATCTATTGCGACTCATAGCCTCGATAATGTCACGCACTAGATCGAGCGTGTAATGGCTGCGAAGTGAATGATTTACGCTTCATGGAAACGAGGCACCACTCTGTCGTGTCTATGGCTGTACACGGATTCTCGCCCGTACCAATTTTATACAGCCTGATATGATAACGCACGACCCGAGAACGTACAGACGGGAAGCCGTGTACATGTGCACGGATTCCGTGGCTGTACATTACCGGGGCGTACGTTCTCAGGATGTGCATTCGCGGTACGTACATTATCGTCTCCCATCATGATCACCGGACTACCTACCTACTCGTCTTGTATCGGTTATCGTTTGCGTATTTTAATTATATTCCTCGACCAGTGCTTTCGCTCTACGGACTTTTAGTATATTTTTTAACTTGTACAACTGTGGCATACCGACTTATCGATGTAATACACTGGGCCGACGAGTTTTAGAGGATGAAATGACACAAATCCTTGTCTTCCCTGTCTTTTAATCTATTTGTGAATTTCGTTACATTTTCCCACTCAATACAATAAGAACTACAATAAAATTAATGTAATAAATAACTGTCTATCATTTGATCATAGTTATAAAATCAGCTGTTAAGTACCTATAGGTTATTGTCAATTTGTTGCATAGCCTCACTTTTACTAAATCTTTTTTAACTTTGCTCTCAGATTGCTAAAATCCGCAAAATTTTCAAAGATGGTTTGACAATTATATAAGCTGTTTATTGACACCACTCTCGTCTTTTTACATCTGGGCCCAAGAATGTATGGAAGCGTTTCCGTCTCCTTTGATTCCAAACAAAACGTATTGCATTTTAGCTTCAAAGCATACTGAATTAGAGAAGACCACGAAATTCTTTAATGGGATCGTTGAGTTATGACATATTATTTTGTAAATTACATTTAATTTCGAACGCCTTTAGAACTTTTAATTGCATTCTTGCGGTATTATAACCTTACTTGGGTGACAGCTTATTCCAAAAAAGGTCAGTCTTATTATCGTTCTTAGAAATTCAAAGTCGTTGACCGCATTTTAGGCTTAGGTTTGTTTATTAAGCCTCCTACGAAATATGGCGTCAATGAATGATTTAAAATCACTTTTACGATTTAATCAATTAAAAAAAAACTGGACAAGAACGAGTCGGGTACTTCAAAGATGTTTTTTTATGATTTAATTACAAATGTACAGTTTTCAGATTTCCCCTGTTTTTGTAGTTTAAGACGATATTACTTGCCGAATTTCACAGTTCTCGGTCAACGAGACCCTGTGAATTAGTTTTCCTTGAACATCGATGCCGATGGCTGACCCCTGAATTATGCTCGTAAACGGGTGCCGTCCGATTGTCTGGCCACATCATTGGTGTTTTATTACCTTTTTAAGACTATTAAATAATGTTTGACTTTGCAAGTATTGATTGCACTCATGGGTCTTGAGGTTCTAGGTAGATGGATATTCATTCTGTATTAGATTTAAGGTGATTTGAGAAAAGATTGCCAAAGTGGAGTTTTATTTCGCTGCGTTTTTCTCCACTACACTACTCTGCAATCTTTTCTCAAAGCTCTTGGACCAAAGTACCATGATACTAAAAGTAATAATTTATAATGACTTTAGTTTATAATAGTATTTGTATTTTTATTTTTTACGTATTTATTGCTTTAAACTTTAATATAGATAACATTAATTAAATATTATAATGAACTAACATTAAATAAAAAAAAACTTAAATATAAAACTGTTCTAGTACCTAGATGAATACATTAGCTTAATATATTTACAATATTTACAAATAAAATACCTGCCCAAAATACCTGTCACTGTCCCGCGGCAATGAGCCCAGAATGTTGGCTACGTTGCCAATTCATGTAAATAGTATTATTCAGTTACAGTTACATTATGACCTTTACAAGAAACATTGTTATGAGGAGCGGATCAGCCCACCAAAAGGTCGGTACTCAGAAAATGGCTCAAATTGCATAATTTCTTTGGCTCATATTTTTTCATATTAACACAATAATTTCTTTGCCTCATATTTTTTCATATAAAATAAAAACACTATTGTTTAACTTACCATTTCAACCACCATTTTAGCATGACTGTTTGCATTTCAGTATAAGCATATCATTTTGTTTAGCTTTTACGTTTGCTTTTCGCTTTAATTTAAAGTATAAATGTGACTATCTGTTATTGGCCCTATTTGTTGTATTTGAGAATCAGTATTTCTAGTAGATATTCCTAAGATATAAAAATGAATAAATAAATAAATAAACAATAAAAAGTAAGATATTGTAGGTTTATTGGCCCATGAAGATTGAATTGTAACGTATTTGTAGGTTTTGGTGGCATCTTTTACAATTACGAGTATGTTACTTTTTATTGAGTTGACATGAAAAAATAATGCGACAAAGAAATTATTCAGTTTTGAGAATCACCCTAAAACTCTACAAGATAAATAGTGCCTAAGAGTTGGATACTCTTTTGAATGCTACGTATAATGTCAGCATCAGGGCAATGTACATCGAAGTGTCACGATGAGCTATGGATTTGCAAGTTCATTTTAAACATTTACATACAGGCACATACATTGCTTCTGGCCCCACACTAGGATATCCTGCATCGAGGGAACCAGAAACAGCGACGTCAAAAACATTTAAACGTCCAAGATCTGGAGTTTTTTTTCTCCCCAGCCGGGGAACGAACCCGGGACCTCTCGCATGGTAAGCAGAATGCTCTAACCGCTACGCTACAGAGGTCAGTCATGAAACGATGACCAGGCTACCTTTTCTGGCGTGTTTACATCGGACGTTTCCGTGTTAATCATTCGAAGATTAGCATTTTTCTATGGTCTCATCGCGGCGCCCACGCGGGCAACGGGTGACTCACGTGCTGACCGCGTGATCTCATCTGTACTCTATAAATGGAAGAAGGACCGCTATAAAGCCTTGCTTTATCAACAAGCATTTGGAGTTTGTATTGATACGATAAAACCATCTTCCGAAAAATAATTTATGGTCATTGCCGGAGGTTGTGGGTTTGAATTCCACAAGGGCCGCCGTATATAACACAGACTTAGTCTAAGAGTACTTATATGTTTTTGTCGTCCTTTCCTGTTTACCATAGCACAAGGTATCCTAATTAGGAATCAGGGCTTCGATGCTGTTAGTGCATTACAGTTCAATTACAGTTACATAGTCAGGTCACGTGATACGCTTTTTATTACCATTGGGGCCTAGAATTATTGGTACGCGTGCTCGCGTTCACTTAAAGCGGCAATGAAAAGATTACGACTTGTTCATACCACTGTCATCGTGCTACAACGCGTTAGCGGAATCTAGGCCCAGGACAAGAAGTATTGTGTTGTGTGGAAGTTATAATTATGATTACGTCACAGCCGTGTTTGCAACTGCACAAATTGATGAACTGTCCACCATACTGTCCAGGGGCTTATTTTATAAGACTTCAATGTACGTTTGCAAAGTTAACCCTGAGATTAACAGCTAGCAAGACTCCTCTGAACTCTCTCCACCAATCCGGACTGGCCCCCGTGGTGGAGCCTATACCTTCCTCAGGGAAGCGACCCGTGCCCCTCGGTGGGGACATAATAGGTAGATGATGATGATGATGATGAAGACTCCTCTGTACATCGAGTTGTCAAATTACCTACGAATTGAAGTTTTGCGAAACCCGACCCAGCCACCTAGTTGTCTCTCTGTCACTCCTATACAAATTGCAAACGCTCCCGATATCGAAAGTGAATGAAAACTCGCACTAAGCACTTTGATAACTCAACCTCTACACTGGTTCACTTTACTCACTTATGTTGCGGTTGATTTCGGAATTGAAAATGTAAAGTTGAAGCAAAGCCTACTGAACTATAAGAGCTGCTAGAACCAACTTCGCCGAAACCCATAGTTCGTACAGCAATGTGCAGTCTGTGCTCATTGAATCTAGCGCATAAATCAACGAATCGATAGACCTCCCCCACATGTAAACAGACAGGCCGGCAAAAAGAATGAGCAGCCCGACAAATAGAATCCATTTTTCCTTCGATCCAATTTACAGTGCGGCTTCGTCTAGCTAAGACAGAGGGCTTAAATTATTTACTTCGCGCTGCGAGTCAGTGATTCGACCAATGTAAAAGCAAATCAGTAGGTGAACTAGCTAAAGGCCTGGATCTAGACCGGATCTAGAGGGACTTCACACACGGCAACTATAATAAAGGTATACATTCCATCCCAGGATGTATAGCTTAGAGACCGCTCAGTTCCTTTAAGATACGAAGATGTAAAGATGTATATTATAGCTGTCGTGTGTGGTCTCCTGACGATTTCTATGGAAATATGTAATGAGATATCTCGTGCTATAATATACATCTTTACCTTATAGCCGCCGTGTGTGGAGACCAAGTGATTCAGCAAACGTTTTCTTTTGCTATACAAAATATGGCCTATGACGTATTCTTAGTACAAACAAAAAAAAACCTTAAAATCAATGAAGCCGTTTTACAGGCGTTTATAAGAAACACTGTGACACAAGATTTTCATATCATCGGTCGGAATCATTTCCGGAACATCTCCAAAAATACGATTTTTGAGTTAAGTATGCAGAATGGTGGAGAAACCTGTAGAGAAACAATGATTTTACTATAACTTAGGACAATTTTTGAAATCTTTAAACGTCAATTACTCAAAATAGAATATTTTGGAATGTGCCATCAATGAGTCCGATCGACGATATATCACATTTGCCATCAGCCCAGCTCTCAAAACGTCTTTCCAATTCATTGAAAGTGAAATACCTAGGTCTGAACGCCAGTATTTGCCCATTTATGATCTCTTCTTAGACACACCAAAAAGCCTTATAGACTCACAAGAGGCACTAATTATGTATATATGTATGTGTGTGTGTTGTGCATCATAACTATATCATACTGGTAAAATAATGTTTCTTTTTAAACCTTTGCTCTGCAGTACGTTCTATAATTCTAATCATAATTATCATCTTTACGAGGCATCTCAGCGGATCTACAGAAACCTTTGCTCTTCGGATTTACTCTAACATTGACATACCAACTTCATTAGGTACTAATTACAAATTTGTACAAGCGAAGGTCTATCTTGTAATGGTAATTTACTAGGTTCATTTTACTTTGATCCGACGGAACATGGAACTGTATACGCGGCTCTGTTCACACGTATTTGCCAAAACCGTATTCATATAAAATTTTCGACGGAACTGCCATCCTTGGCTGTCTGGGGCTTTGATTCTCAGTTGATCGATAATAATGCGAGAAATATCCACGTTATAAATTAACTTGGACTTTTTCGAGTATCTGTTAAACTTAAACAAAATTGGATTTATAAAGCTCAACTAGCTGGCCCGACAAACGTTGTTTTGCCTGATAAAATATTTTAGTGGACCACCCTTGTCATTTAGGGGAATGAAAAATGGATAACAACCTATTCTCAGTCCTACAGAATATACTACATATAAAATTTCATCAAAATCGGTCAAGCCGTTCCAGAGGAGTATGCGCACTAACACAATGACACGAGAATTTCATATATAGCTCAATATTTCACAGATAGATTTCTTAATCGAAAAATGCATGTCCTGCTCCTACAATATTTTTAAAAGAATAATTCAATGATTCCCCACCCTATGGGGTAGGTAAACGAGAAAAAATCTTATTAAATAAACCCTAATTTAGGGGTGGGATGAAATGTTTTTTCCGCCCAGGTTTCGCTCTGATTCGTAGAGTTTAATTACGGTGAGAAGAGACTGAGCTCGCGATGTTGTCGGTTGCTTGTCTCTGATATTATATAATAATATATTTGCCAAATTTCAGTTTTCTAGTTCTAGTCGTTGAGCTAAGCTTATTTTGTTTAAGTGTAAATAAAATATAAATTAGATATATCACTAATATAATTTCAAAACACTAATGCACCTGAGTTGTCTCCATAAAAAAACATAGGCTGATGCCAATTAAACAAGAGGTTAAACGGATGGACATGGCAAAACTTGGAATCCTTATGGATCCCTTATTGACTACGGAACCATAAGAACAAACCAAAATAATTAAGTGCACTGATCAGATAAGATAAGATAAGTTTACAAGATAAGACAAGATAAGAATATTCTTTATAGTACACCCTTGTGTACTATAAGTAAGAACTCAAACATAAAATATGTAATGTAATGTCACGCATTAACTTGCTTGCTAATTTGTGGTCGCTGGCAGCTAAAATGTAATTATAATCAATCTAACAATACCAGTGATGCTGCAAGGACGAACGTTAAGAATTCCGCTGTAAACCGTCACGTCTTACTCCGAGGCACACGACAACCCAAGGCCCCACCGCGGAGCGCCGTCCTGAATCAAAGCCTTAGTATCAAGAGTGTCGCCGATACACTCGATACTTTATTCGCATCTATTCGAGTGCCGGTGTGCGCCCCACACGGAAGCGTGTCAAATAAATATAGGTTGAAATATAGCTCGCTGCCAGCTCTATAAACGTGCCAGCATGAATTTTTGTTTACTTACCGCCGTGCTCGTCTTTTGTTTTTCGGGATGGACCTCCGCCGTGCTGTATAGGCGTGACTCGGACAATGTTTTGAAGCCTGGTTTGTGTATTTTGTTTTGTGTCGTGTGCCAGTGTTTTTACTTTTTGTATTTCTCGTGTGTCGTGCCAGTATTATTTGTCTATCTTATTTTTGGTAGTATAAAGCCTAGGGTCAGCATACTAGAGCACATAAGTCCAAAATACAATTTTTTGAGGCAAAACTTTAAAAAAAAATTACTGCTTTTTATTTTCTTTATAGCATCAACGGGGGGCAACCGCTAATCAACTAACCGCTTTTTATAACCACGAAAAATGAATTGATCATAATGTGTTTAAAAAAAAGCAAAGTTCTATTCTAATTAATTTTTATTGTAAATAATAACAATAACTTTACCACAACTTGGCTTATATGTTAGTCTGCCGACACCCTAGAAATATTCATCTATTCTTGGGAAAGCTGATGCGTAATAATTATTTATTTAATGAAATTATAAATTGAAAAAACTGCACACCATAAGTACAAAAAACATCTTCAATAATTATATTACCGAGTTATTTTGAACTGGATACCAAATAAATGTTGTCTGTAATAACGAATAGAGCATTTAAAAAAAATTTGAGTGATATTTTTAGTTACACCCTGCATTATAAATTTAGTACTCTTCACTACGATATCTGATAAAAATAATAATTAAATATCCACTATTTTCGAAACTCTTTTTAAACCACTTTTCAAACCTTTTTGCTACTTTATAAACAAAATCGCCTCGTTTTGTTAACAAAAGCTCCACATTTCAGTGCGAACCTCTTTACCCACTAGCCCACACGACCCCTGACGCTCGTAATGTCACGAACTATCGACATTCAAACAACAAGTACATTCGAGTGCCCTACACCCCGCCCGGCCGTGGCATTATCACCACTCGGTATTCAGCCAGATTCAATAATGGTGCCTCACGTACCAGGTATCTCGTTTGAACACAACGTACCTATAACCTGAGCTAGATGTACTCTCAAAATACACCTTGAATAGGCTATTTGACCGATTTCGGAAAAACATCTCATATTTTTTGTTGGTGTTCATGGAGTCGTCAGAAAGTGGTGATTATAAATTCCTTCATGTATTTCTTCCAAAAAAATTACTTTTGAAATAAGCTGCCAAAACGCTATCTTGGGCAATACGGCGTCGCAGCTACGCTAGTGTAATTTTTCCGAGGGGCACTTGGTGCCGGCTGCCTTCGATAGATGGCAGTCGTTAAGCCAAGTCAGAGGCCTTAAGGCGGCTTGAAAACCAGTCTTACAAGCCTCCACCAATCCGGACTTGGCCCCCGTGGTGGAGTATGACCTATACTTTCCTCAGGGAAAAGACCCGTGCCCCTCGGTGAGGACATAATGGGTTGATGATGATGGCACATTGTAAAATATGGCCCGGATTTACTTACCTACTTGGTAAGTAAATTAATCCATATTTCACACCGTTTTGGTGATTTTGAGAAATAAATGAGTTGTCAAGTGATACATATTGACGACGCTTATGGCACTCGTCAAGGAGTGTATAATGTATATCACAAAAAAGGCGTCACCTGTCTTATAGTTGAAAGCCGTCAAACGTATCAGTATTAAATTCAACTAGAATTATCGCCTAATGAGGTTTTTAATCCAATGAACTCGTTTGAGACTTTTTTAGTAGTCGGGTTTTTTTTTGTAACATTATGCTTTTGTCTGTTACTTTGAAACTTCCTCATTGCTACTTAACTTTTTGTTGACAAGGTTGTTGCAATATTAATACTGAGCTTTGGTGAAAGTTTATTGATTTTGATTCTGCTAAACGATAAGTGGCCGCCGTAAGGACACACCGGCCTAATCTACTTTGAATTCAATAACACTGTCGCACTTGTAAATGTTCGCCACATGAAGCAGACCTGTTTGTTCGATAATAGTACATATGTAAGTCATGTGCGATAAGAGCGACGAGGAAAAGCCGGCAGTATTAAGGTCACGTATACTTTATTTTAATTTTGTATCCACCTTTATAAGGCTTGCCGCCAGATTTCGAATTGAGAAATTTACTTTTTTTGGTCTTGCTCTTGTTTTTTTGATTTCTTGCAACGGAAAGAGACAGACGTTATGTGTGTCTCTTTTTTGTATGATAAACCTAAAACTCATTCAATCATTGATACGAATTTGTTTAACTTGTCGTATTTACGTCGTAGAGTCATTGTGATTCACATGCAAAGTCATAACATTTGTTGTTCCAAATAAGAAAATAACCGAATAAAATATAAATAAATTAATAGAAAACCTTAAAAGAGATACAACGATAAACGGACAAAGTAAGAGCAGGGCATACGGGGTGTCCCAAAAATGATACGTCACTGTGACACTGGAGGTAGACCTGCTCAAAAGGCATCGAACCAACCTAATATAACCTCAGTAAAAGTTGCACGGTTTTTGATATATGGCCAATTTAAACTTGTTCTAAATTTTCACTTTTTTTTTAACAAGTTTAGTGCTAGCATTAAGGTACATAGCCCTTGTGTTTGGTTTTTTTATTTGTACTCGATCACGAATTGCGTAAGTGCAAGTCTATACTTGTTATAAATTTTCACTTTTGGTGATAGCACTAAAGTTGTTAAGAAAAGTGAACATTTAGAACAAGTTTAAATTGGCCATATCTCAAAAACCGTGCAACTTTTACATAGGTCATGTTAGGTGGGTTCGACGCCTCTTGAGCAGGTCTACCTCCAGTGTCACTGTGACGTGTCATTTTTTGGGACACGCGCCGCGTATAGTAAAACATCTGGCTCAGTAGGTCACGCTTAAACAGGATTGCAAATATTTTGAGATATAGATAAATCATCCTGAGCCGCGATAATGCTTTCTGGTACATATACAATATTCTGAAGGCGTAATATTTATCAATTCATTGGAGCTTCAAGTTTGCGCATACGGATTGAAATATTCATATCGCAGAAGAGAACGATCCGATTTATTTAGAAGCTATGTAGTAGGGACTCGCTAAGAGATTTTTTCAAAGAAATCAACATCTTAACAGTTGCAAGCCAATACATTTGTGAAAATATTATGTACGTTCAAAAAAATATTAAAGACTTCGTGGAATAAACAGAAATTGTCATTTCCACGATTCAGACATGCAAAAGTTAATACTTCCTTAATGAGGCACTGTATGGTTCTACAACAATATTAGGGTTACCTCCAACGCGGCTTAAGAATTGTGTTAAGCACACTCTTAGCAAAAAAGCTTATTATAAAATCAACGATTATTTAGAAGACAAGGATGTCTGGTGTTAAACAGTAGTTTAATATTTAATTTAATCAGAGAATTACTTTTTCTAGTGGTCAACACATCCATAGCAATATTTTTAAGTTTGAAAGTTTGTTAATTAGGCTAAAACTGTTTTGAAAAATAATAAATGTGAAGTTTCTTTGTTACTTTTTTCTCCTTGTAAACTATTAATTGTAAAACTAACCACTTTGACGTTCATAAAGTAAACATTTTGCTTGTACTATGAATAAAATATTTGACTTTGACTTTTGACTATAAAACACTTGCTCCAAATACTACGCGCGCGAATACTCCTCCATACCAAGCTTACAATAAGCGTGATAAGATTACTTAGCCCACTCAACGCCTGACCCATTTTTCACTCTCGGTACTGAGGGGCCATTCTATATTCCCACTTTGTGACTGCGCGTAAGTGGCTACCGAGTAGTAGCCGAAGTGGCCTTGCGTGGTGCACCACGGTCACCTCTCAAAAGCCCGGAATAAGGTGCGGCGGCGGTTGCATAAGAGTAGCATTTGACCGGTGCAGTGCACCGAGATAAATCACCCTTTTACAGCGCGACCTCGGTTCGAGCGTGCATTTATAGCGGTGACAGTGAAGAGAGGACGAATTTCACTTGAGCGTATGATACAGTTTGGCTCCAAGGTAGGATTGTAAATGTTCAATTGGATTCACGGAAAGAATGAAAGAATGTATTTAATTTCACTGCCACAAAAGCGTACATAAAAAAATCACGTAGTTACAACAAGGAAAAATAAAAGTGTGGTAACTCCTGAAAGGTTCTCGACTTGTTATCACAAACGTCAGTAATCTGACAGGATGTTGTGCTCATAATTAGGCCCATGATCGAGGTTAGCTGTGATCAATAGATCATAAGATTCCTTTTTCTACCTTTTGTGTTATTATAAATCCTTAATCTATGTGTCTCTAGCACTGGACCGGATGGGTTGGCTTTGTCCAACAGTGGGCTCTATTAACAGGCTGGTGATAGATATAATTTATCTGAGGGGTTGATGTGAAAATAACGGAGATTTAAGACCATTAAAACTATTTGTATTATACTCGTATGCCAATAAAATATTATGTCACAATGTTTGCTATCGATCGCCTCCAAAACTGCTCCATCGATTCTTGTGACTTATTTTCTGTGCTTCTGGTAGGTCTAAGAATATTTCGTAGGCTACTTTTTATAGTAAAACAACGTTTGCCAGGTCAACTAGTTTATATATTCTTTTCATTATTTTATTATAATAAAAGTCTTTATTGTACCAGAAAAAACGTCTTCGCGGGCTTAACTCGTATAGTTGGCTTTCACGTGGTCGATTTCAGTAATTTCAAGTATGCCACCGAACTGTGTATTAATAGTGCCTAATAGTGCTACAAGGCACAATAAGCTAGGACAAGTATTTCCGGAGATATTCAGGCGACTCACTGAGGCAGCCAACTAGACGTCTACTTAGGCTGCTTCAGTGAGTCGCGTTAATATCTCCTGAAATATTTTTCCTAGCTAATTGTGTCTTGTAGCACTATTAGGCACTATTGATACACAATTCTGTGGCATACTCGAAATTACTGAAATCGACCACGCGAAAGCCAACTATACGGACACACTCTGAATATGATTTTATTCTAGGAGAGGTTGGACGTAGAGCCAAACGATGAAAAAACGACGTAGCAAATATTTGTCGTTATTTTTAGTGCCTAATTTTCTGTATCAAAATCTAAACAGCAAGAATATATTTAACATAGCCCTATCAAAGTTTTTACAATTTATTATTGAATGAAGTGGTTCATAATTGAATTAAAAAAGAAGATAGTATTTTTACCATCAGTGAAACCAGTTAGTACTAATTTAGTCGCTTAGCCTTCATTACACTCTTCCTAGGTAAGAAAGCCTTTTGTACAAACCTTTTCAGCTGCTGAGATTTCAAAATATTAGAGCCGGTAGGCACTAACTTACTATGTACCAACTACCTGAAAAGACCCGTTCTTTACAACCCTGACGTCAAAGCTGAAGGCAGCAAATATCACCCTTCCAAGAAGTTATTACCTTCCAAACGTCACTAGACAAAAAACTCCCGCGTTCGCGGAGCCCAAAATCACTTACGAACATTTTAGGCAATCTGTGATATTTTTTTCTTTCTTTGACTTGTCCTGTAACTTGGACTAAGCTAATTCGTCCCACTTTCTAGAGTTACTTTGTAAGTTAAAGTTAACCTTCCATTAGTAGAACCCTCGCTAATGTGTATACAGTGTTAGACACTCCAATGTTTCAGCCTATTGACAGTTACTCGGGCTGGTAAGGCTTGTAAGGCTGGTATTCGCAACACAGGTTTTCTGCCTACTGTGAATACCATTCTACACCAACTATGAAGTAACAATAACTCTGCCCTAAAAACGTAAAAACGTAGTTTTGAGTAAATAGCGAAAAACATATCACAAACATATCATTTCATGAGATAACTGCATATTTTTTTACAGTCATCATTATTTTTTCACCTATAGATGTACCACCAGGGAGCTCAATTTTGCATCCAAAGTAAAAACGCAGTAATGGCTATTACTGCGTTCTTCCTTACGAGGGCAGAACTGTGTACCGTCCTATTAACGTAACACGTATCTTGTTAAATTGGATCAATAAAATCTTATATATCTAGTTACTCGTAATTATCAATCTGATCTTGGTTTTTAGGGCTAAACGCATAAAATTTCACGCATACATATTTTATTTGCATCGCCCGTAGCCCCGGCCGCCTGAGTAATCTTAAACGATCACGAAGGTTAAGCAACATACGGCGCGTCAAGTGCATGGATGGGTGCCCGTCTATGACTAACGCTAGTGACATTTTTCCGAGCGTTTTTGTGCTTCGCAAGGCACGTTAAGCAGTTGGTGCCAGCTGCTGTCAATGGTTGGCAGTCGTTAAGCCAAGTCAAAGCCCTTAGGGCGGCTTGAAAACTTCTGACAGTAAGACCAGCCCCACTAGTCTTACAAGCCTCCACTAATCCGGACTAGGTCCCCGTGGTAGAGTATGGCCTATAAATTCCTCAGTGAAGAAACCCGTGCCCCTCGGTGGGGACATAAATGGGTTGATGATAATATTTTTCCAATAAATGTGGACTTAGTTATAATAGCTAGCTGATAGCAAATCAGTCACTTAGTAAAATAAATTCTGTCCTGTAGCCCAAATTTCCATTAGCTCATGATATGAGCCATAACACTAAGAACCCTATTTTTTAAGTAAAGTTGTTAAGATGAAACAGTTCGTAGTTATTGGATATGTACCACTTTAATTATAAGATTTTAATTTCAAGGCTTTTACTGTGCCCGGCAGGGTCCGTTATGATAATACAATTACCTGTTTAGACGTGTTTCAGATGTCAGTCAACGAATGCAAAGGGATGAAAGTAAAATATGTATACGAAAAGCCAATACAGCGCTCCTGCAGAAGAGCATATTCTGTATGGGGCCTGTTATTTACAATAAGTTACCCAGAGACATTCGAGAGTTGGACTTTGCCTCTCTCAAACACAAACTCTAATTATTATTGTTTAAAAAATGTTATTATAATATAAATGAATACTTGACTGAAAAATAATTATTATAGATTGTGTGACGCTGCCGTGACACAGCAAATTGACATTTTGTATTTAATTTAATTAACATGACATTTAAATTTTTTGGACATAGCTACCTCTAGATCTTTACACTTTATATAATTTAATTTAATTATTTTGCTTCGACAATAATGATGTTGATACTATTACTAAAACTACTCAGTATATGACATTTTGACTTATTCATTGTATGTTAACTGCATGATTGTAATGTTTTAAATTCTCAATATTTGTACGCCTCAAATGGCAAAACATGCTGGACTCCTTTGACTACTGTTATACCATCAGATGATTACCCATGTTTTACAAATAAAATTCTTTGTCTTTGTCTTTGTCTTTGTTAATTAAGATCTACCAAACCTATGGCTACAATAAAGTATTGAGTACTATAGTGTCTGGCACAATTAGGAGTAATCGGCATAACTCTGGGGTGGACACTTAGGCCGGCTTGCACCACCGACTGAAATTCATTTAACTCTAGGTTAAATAGAATTTTGACAGATAAAGTATGGCGGAACTGCCAAAATTCTGTTTAACTTGGGGTTAAATGGATTTTAGGCTATGGTGCAAGCGGGCTTTAGCGGACCCGGAGCAAAAAAAATTGACATTTGAAAGCCTGAAAACTGTTCCATAGGATAGGTACTACGGTCAACTTCGTTCAAGCAGGAGTGGTCCGTGGGGCAAGTTTTGTATGGGACCAGTTACTAACCGAGCTCATTCTTTCTGTTACAGATTTATTACCTGTCTCGTCCACAGTACTTCCCCTGCCCTACTACTCTATCTACGGGTACGAGAAGAAATTTCTCAGAGGCCGGGACAAAAAACTGCCACAGGGGAGGGTAACTTTAGTCACCAGAACGTCCATGGGATGATAATAAAAAGTATGTAAAGGGAGCTATTTCTGTCACTTTTCCACTTGGAAATATGTACATATGTAGGTACAGGTCTGTTAGCTTTTAGAATATACCTCGGCTAAGCAATTAAAAACCCATTATATTGCAATGAGGTAAGGTTTATTATGTAATGTTTTTCAAAATAGTGAAGAAAAGTTTCCTACAGAGCAGGAAGTAGTGTGCTTTCGGCGAAAACCGAAGCCTACTCTAGAGCCCGAGGTATATTCTAAAAGCTAACAGACTGTATTCGTTTTCCATTGTTGTAATAATAGAATTTGTAATTTTTAGTATCGTCCTTGAATTAAAATGATAAACTGTATGTTTTAAATGTAATACATTTATTGTTATACATTTTTGCTGCTTGTTTAAATTACCCGTTTAGGTAAGTAGATGTGGAATATTTTCTTTTTCCAAATATACGGCTATAGAATTTAAGTCTACAGCAGCACCGAGAACATTGAGTATTAATTGTACAATGAACGCGTTATTAATGAGCGATTTTCTGACAGCTCCTAAAAATGGTTTCAATCTCGCTACTAGACGGCGATTGGTGTCTCCGTACGTAGTTTTTTTAATACAGCTGAGTGCCTTTCATTGATCTGTGTTGGTAAGTCGCCCTCATCGTCATATGTCATGAAGGTACTGGTGACTGGACTTCGAAACTTATACAAATACGATCGACACCAAGAAATTTTCGAAAATAATGGAGTAACCGTATAGCCAATACTGCGCGGTAAAGTTTTGTACGAAGGCAGGTAGGTACTCACCGTTCACAGATTACAGATATATTATGAAAAAAAATTCAAGTCACGTTTTATCAGCGCCATCTTTCGCAGTTTCAGGAAGTAAATATATTTTTTAATAAGCGCTAAAAAAATCCTTCATTACGCAATTTCCTCATCGATTTCGGCGTGCGTCCTTGCACTTAATGATTATTGACGAAGCAAAAATGATCTGTCTGAATCGTGGCCCTGGTTCCTGCCTACCTCTCTTGGATACAGGTGTGAGTTTATCTTAAGTGGGCTTCCCACGGTCCGCGATATTGACCACGGACAGCCACGCACCACTAGAGGCTCTTCCAACTGACGCTGTCGTCTGTCTGTGTTATCGCGGACCGAGAACCTTCCCACGGTGTGTCGTGCGAGCTGGTTCGCGTCCGTCCGCGATATCGCGGACCGTGGGAAGCCGACTTTATGCTGTCAATTGTACTTGAAGATACCCCGTTGGGAATTACGGCACATCTAAAATTAGCTCAACTCAACGGTTCCAGAAATCAGCGACGTACTAAAATATATCCTTCCCTTCCAGTAATTGTATCCGCTGCTGATCGAGTACTTGCAATTTTTCCGACCGAATTGTAATGTAAGGTTTTTATGGTCTAGTTAATTCAATGGATAACTGGAGCAGAGGTTCGAGGCTCCTTGGGCTCAACAATAAAATTATTTCTCCAGAATTTTCGGAAAACATTCCTACTGTAAAAAACTTGTTAGATAATTAGATTATTTTTTGCTGGCACTTGTTTTTGCAAATGTAGTATAACGAAATGTTTTTAGTTTGATGAGTAGAATAAAATCTAAATTGATTTGAAATTTAAGAATATACATTGCGTTATAATTATTTTTCTCAGAAAAAGCTTGTGCCCTACAGTGGAACAAATAAAGGCCATTTTATATTATTTTTTCAATTTATTTAACAGTTCGATACTACGGATGTGATGCCACCAGACCAAATGCAGTCAAAAAAGCTACCTAGATGAATCCCTGTATCCTCAATGCATTTGCAAACTTTTCAAACTTAAAACAGTTTTTTTTTTGTTTTTCTGAATATAGTGTTTTTTTGTAATTGTTTTCGTACATAAATAAGGTTATTGCATTTACTTGAAGGGTGATATTTTTTCCGTAACGGTTTTTCGCTTTCTTTCACTACAACAATGATGTCGAAATCCTCTCATTGCTTTTGTACAGAGAACTCGCTTTTAGTGTAGATCAAACTAAATATTCGCAACGTCCGTTAAAACATTTGTGAATTCCAAAGTAGCATTAATGAATAATGGGGAACTTGCACACAAAAATATTTTGGAGCGACCATGTGCAAAGATAAATAATTATTGTGGTTAATATTTTTCTGTACGAATGAGGTGGATGTCAAACGTACCAGAGAAAGGGTACTGAGAAGATGGTCGGATGGTACAACAGTGCAGCCGTATGTACAAGTCTATGTGGAGTCGGTCACAATTTCGATATCACGACGGCGGAAAGGAGCGACCCAGGATCGCAATTCTCAATGAGAGAACGACGAAAAAAAAATTCTACATTCACATAAGAAAACGTTTAGAATTCAACGGAAAACATATTAAAATAAGTTTTAAGCTATTTTATTTTTTGAGATGTTTTGTGAACTCCAAAAATTTGTAATTAGGCTCTAATGAATTTCTGATCTTTTGTATGTCGTCTTTGGCATAAAAAATTATATATTACTCCAAATTTTTAAGGGCAAGTTCCCCACTAAGCCCAACTTCACTTTAGTCAGTTAATACGATAATGCTTTCAATCCTCTATTCGGTGCTGTTCAATCCAGCCACACCTCGGTATCTCAAAAATCGCTTTGAATTTTTGAGTGACTCGCACAGTCGCACCCTGCGATCCGCTCAGAATCGATTGCTGAAGACACCAAGTCATTCGACAAGGTTCTCCAGCAATTCCTTCACTATAACAGCTGTGCGACTGTGGAACGATCTGCCTCTGGCCGTAAGGTTTTCTCCTTCCCTTTCAATATTTAAGAGCAGAGTTCAAAAACACTTTCTTTCCTTATCTTAAGTATGTTTTTCCTTTTCTCTCTAGTATTATGTAGGTATAATATGTTTTCGTTCATTTCCTTCCATATGATATATTTTTATTCATGTATGTATATTTTATTTTATATATTTAAGTATTTCATATTTATGTACGGTTTATGTATGTGTATTAGACATAAGGATATCTTATTTCATATTGCCTAATTGCACCGACTACCCGTCATTCAGCTTCTTTATTTTTTTCCGTCAATGGTTGTCTGGAAGAAATTACTTTTAGTAATAAGGCCGCCAATTGTATTGTACTATGTTATTGTCAAATCTCATGTGTAATTCCTGGTGTACATACAATAAAGAATATTCTATTCTATTCTATTCTATTCTACGAGTTTCACGTTTTAGTAGACATTTAACATAAATATCAGGTTACCTTCCTCAGGGAAGAGACCCGTGCCCCTCGGTGGGGACATAATGGGTTGATGATGATGAAAGAAGTCGGCACTGAAGTTAAAGGACTTTTTAACAACAAAATAAAATAACACTTCTATAGAACGTTAGATAAAAAAAAGTTATGACAGCTTTAAGATTCAATTTCGGAAAAATCCCATAAAAGTTTAAAAGTTGACCTGTCTCCTAAACTATAAAACTTTAGCTAGGGAAAGTAAGCTTCAATAGATAGCATATGACCTCCTCCATATTATGTGATTTTACTATGGCGGGTCGTGTACCAATCACCCTGTATATATTAGTCAAGAGCGAATCTACTATATGAAATTCTCGTGTCACCGTGTTAGTGCGCATTCTCCTCCGAATCGGCTTGACCGATTTTGATGTAATTTTATATGTACATTCGGTAGGTTTGAGGATAGGTTGTTATATATTTTTCATAGCCCTATCTAGCATAACAACGTTTGCGGGGTCAGCTAGTCTTCTAATCTCTAACATATAAAATTCTCGTGTCACAATGTTAGTGCGCTTACACCTCCGAAACGGCTCGACCGATTTTGATGAAATTTTATATGTACGTTTGGTGGGTCTGAGAATAGGTTGTTATCTATTTTTCTTTTTCGTACCCCTATTTGTCAAAACAACATTTACCGGGTCAGCTAGTAAACTTATAAAGTACTACTACTCAGTTACCGGGTGACCCTGTTATACGACTCTAACGACTTCTGTAGCGCAGCGATTAGCGCATCTGACTACCATACAAGAGGTCCCGGGTTCGAATCCCGGCTGGGGAAAACATAAACCCAGGTCTTGCATGTTTACATGTTTGTGACGTCGCTGTTTCTGGTTCCCACGACACGGTATCCTAGTGTAGGACCAGAAGCAATGTATGTGCCTGTATGTAAATGTTAATGTCAATGTTATAAAATGTAAAGATGGCAGTGCTGCCAACTGTACCGGCAGCTAAGTTCGGTTATACCAGCCATCAGTATGGAATATAAAAATAATGTACTTGGGGGATTTAGCTAAGCCAATGATGGATCGTGGGACATGTTGCTGAGACGGGCGGGGGGCTGCGCGGGGTCGCAGGGGGAGTGTACATTCCATTAGGTGGTAAAGGTATTCTGTGGAGTAGATGAAGGTTTGGGTTGTTTTTTGGAGGAATTGCGGACTCAGTTTTAATTCCTGCGTCTCTGACCAGGGTTTTCTAAACGGAGGCGGAATTACGCGCACAAAATTTTGTCAGGGTCGTAACATTTGCTACAGCAGCAGCTCGATTATTTATTTATTTTAATTCTTTGTTGCACCAATTACAAAGTAAATGTACAAGGGCGTGCTTAATGCAGGAAGCATTCTCTTCCAGCATACCTTTGTTATTGAAGAGACTGGCGACAGATAGTGCAAGAAAACGGTGAGATAAAATAAACTTACATAACCATAGGGAAATACATTAATGAGTGAATTCAAGAGAACAGCACTGTTTGTTATATGTTATAAGGACAATTTGTGTAAATAGCCAGTATATTGATGTTATTGGAGATAAGATTAGATAAGAGATAGATAAGTTAAATATTTTTAAGTAGCATACCATTCGCATTAGGTGAAGCCTGTAATGAACGGTATTTTATGGAGAATAAATAAATAAATAAATTAACATAAGTATGTTTTTGTTGTACGGTTAGGACGGTTAGTACCATTAGTACGATGTTGTATGCGTCTCCGGGTGGCATATTGCTGAGCATGGTTCATTTGCCAAAACCTTTAGAATCACACTAATATTATAAACGTGAAAGTTTGTGTGTGTGTTTATATGTTTGTCAGTCTTTAGCGCTGAAACGGCTGGACGGATTTTAATAAAATTTGGTATGGAGTTAGCCGATACCCTGGATTAAAACATAGGCTACGTTTTACCGCGGGGAAATATCTTATTCCTACGGGAAAATCGATGAACCGCGGGTAACACCGCGGGGCACAGCTAGTAACATAATAAGAATGTGATATTTGGTACACACGAAAAACAACATCCTTATGTTATGATTTTGATATTTTTTGTAGGTATTTAGGTTTAGGACTAGTTAATTAATGTGCTTTGGTCCGCATTAAGCCTCACAAAAAGGTTATTGTACGTAATCCACAGATTACTTAAATCTTCTAATCTAATATCTTCTCCACGAAAAAAATCTGCTTTAGCAAATTACCAATTTGGCTTTGTTAAAAATTACTCGACTAAGATATATTTAAAATGCTTTGTTAATGATAGACAAGCAACGTTCTTGGTTATTTTAAATAAAGTACTTTTTTATTTTCAAATGAGTGTGTCGGTAAATGTAACCTTTGCGGAAATCATTTACAAATAGACAAGCTTATATTGTTAGCTACGGCTAAGTATGTTATTTAATTTAAAACTAATAACTCTCGGCTAAACTTCGACAAGTTTGCTGTGATGCAAATACTGTGTAACTTAGTTAAAAAGTCCCTTACACTGTTTATCTCCAAATAAGTGGCTCGATTTTATTAAAGAAGTATACCAAGCACTTGGCAAGGTTTACCGAGCAACTAGGTTGTGTCTACCGATTGAACTTATTTGTAATACTAAGAAGCTTCATTAAAGTGACTTGTCACTTGGTTGAAAATATACACTACTTATTTATTTTAGCCTTTCTTTTTTTTCCGTGTCTAATATTTATATATTTATAATTCTCCTGTCACAGTGTTAGTGCGTACACTCATTCAAAACGACTTGACCGATTTTGATGAAAGTTTATATATTCGGTGAGTCTGAGAATGGGTTGCTATCTATTTTTCACACCCCTATTTGGCGAAACAACGTGTCCCGGTCAGCTACAATATGTATAAAAATCTCATGTCACATTTGTTATAGAACTCCTCTGAATCGGCTTCACGGATTTTTATATGTGTTGTGTATATTTGGTAGATCAGAGAATAGGTCGTCGGTTAGTAAAGTTACAATGGCAAAACAACGTGTGCCGGGCAGTAGTCTTCTTCTTTAGTCCTTTTACTCCTAGGCGAGCATATGGCCTCAACCACAAGTTTTCTAACGGGTCAGCTAGTAAACATTGCATCTCGAAAAAGAGTCATACTTTTAAGTTGTCTACATACATACATAAGCTCACGCCTGTATCCCACAGGGGTAGGCGGAGACCAGGAACTGCCACCTGCCACGATCCCGACAAACCACTTTCGCTTCATCGACATTCATTAGTCGTTGCATGCACGCACGTCGGTTTCGGGTAGTTTTTATCTTGCCCTTTGCTAATGCATCCCCTATTTTGTCGAAGTATGTCCACCTGGGGCGTCCCTTACCGGCCCTTCCACTCCTATTCGCTCGATATATTTGCTTCGTCAGTCTTTCTTCCTTCATCCTCTCCACATGTCCAAACCAACGCAACATTCCTTTCTTAATTTTAGTCACTACATCCTCTTTCAGTCCACAACGTTATCTGATATTGCGTATTCTGTCATTCAAATTTCTGTTTTAAGTTGTCTATTTTCTGTAAATTCAATGGCTTAGTAGACTCTACAAGTTTGTCGCAAGGTCACCCCGTATTAGGATCGCGTAAAGGACATGCATGTGACATATTGCCTTCTGTATCTTAGTTGAACATCCTTTAATCAACCTCAACCTTGCCAGAACAATTAAGGGCGTTTCAATTCGATGAACTAGACTGAACTAGAGGTTAGATTTCAAGTGAAGCACTGAGCCACATTGGTAATCAGAATAAAAAGTAAATAATACTTCCTCTGATCACAGTCTGATTGGATATTCGATACATTTCTGTAAGGGGGTTACTCCGCAGCTATTTGAAAGTAATTGGGTGTCATGTCCACTTGACCTTTGTCGAACAGAGGAATATTTCAACAGTAAATATTTCTGCTAAGTCGTATTTATCCAAATAACTATCACGTCTCTGTTTCAGACTCAAAGAACTTAGACTGAGCTCTAAGCAGGTCACAATGGATAACAGAATACAAACCTGTAACACCTGTTACGCGTGATGCCGTGACACTAACATGACATTGAGGACATTGAAATGTCTTCAATGTCATGTTGGTGTATTAACTAACCTTTATATTATAATGTATGAGCTAAATTGTTCATTATTTTATTTTATTAAGGATCACCAAAAATAGTTACACAAAGTTACATAGTTCATAAGCTTAAAATCTAAAAGGCCATTGTGCACTCTTACTTATAGGTAAATACAATATGCAAGTAATAATGTAACATCATAAAAGACTCTAAAGTGAGCAATTTTAAGTAATAAAAAATACTATACCTAGTAGTTTATGTAACTTAAGCTGAACGAGTAGCAAGTAAGGTGTATTCTATGGACTTATTAATTTAGGTAATAGCTAGAGCTTTACTATTTATTACCTTAATTAATAAATCACGGCTTTCTGAGTGATCTTAAGCGATCACGAAGGTTAAGCAACATAGGGCGCGTTCAGTGCATGGATGGGTGACCGTTTATGACTAACGCCATTTTTCGGAGCAGTTCAGTGCTTTGTAAGGCACGTTAAGCAGTTGGTGCCGGCTTCCGTCGATAGATGGCAGTCTTAAGCCATGTCAGAGGCCTTAGGGCGGCTCGAAAACTTCTAACGTAAGACCAGCCACTAGTCTTACAAAATACAAAATAGTTTATTTTAACCACAAAAACACATCATTCTTGCACATATTACACTGAATATATAAGCAAAAGGCATATTAGTAGGGTATTACAGTTTTTATGGCAGAGTTTAATCCAAGTATAATTTACTGCGGTCTCCACACTAGGTTATACCTGTGTCGTGGAGGCCGATTGCCTTACCATTGGTTTTATTTGGTTGTAGAAGGTTCATACTCATTATTCTAAAAACATTGCCAGACCTTAATATACATTATGTTTGAGAATCAAATTATATTGTGCATACAGTGTTTGTAGTGTATTGATTACAGTAAAGTTAATTTAATTTATTTAAGTTCATTTCTGTGAGAGTATATATATGGTTGAAATATCTTTATAACTTGGGGGTACTTTATTTGTGCACATAAAATAAATAAATAAATAACTAATGAAAATACTTACAATAAATAAATAAGTAAGGAGGTGTGTAACAATGTTAATTAATTGTCCACGAAAGTCTACTAATGTATAACTAGCAGAAGGTTTTCTGTGGCCGTATAGTCCAGGCCGATAAGATAATCTATATATATAAAAATGAATCCCTATTTCCCTTGGTCACGGCATCACGCCTGAACGGCTGGACCGATTTCGCTAATTCTTTTTTTGTTCTGTTCGTTATTATCAGGAGAAGGTTCTTATGAAAGAAAAAATTAAGGAAATTGCGTGGAAAATTAGAAAATTTAAAATTACTTAACCACCATATAAAATTATTAAACTTTTTTAATGTAACCTTAAGACATTTGACATAGAATTGACTGAATGCGTGCTGCAAATATAGTCAAAGAGGATGAAAAAAAAAAGACGTTTAAAACGGATTCTTCTGTCAATCTTATTTTATTGATAAACAATATAATAAAATCAAAAATCTGCTCATTTATGGCGTCTAAGGCGGAACAAAGTTCGCGGGGTCAGCTAGTTCCTAATATTAATTTTAGCTTCCCTGTCAGAATAGTTTAATATAGTGCAAACTCTAATCATCTTGTTAAACAAAAAAGGCCCAAGAAATGACTCAAATCTTTGTGCAAATTTAGTTTTTGTAGCTGCAACGGGGATTCGAACTATGCGTTTTGAATTGTCAATGTTTTTGTTGGCATTTTTATATGCATTCCAAACTATTTTCTGAATAAATAGTTGGCGTACTGTTAGTACCTGACATTCTTTGTATAAGGTTGTGTGGTGCCTAAAACGCTTCTTGTATAACACCTTTAGAATTGATCGTTGAGCCTTTTAGATCTGGATTAAGTATGTTTTTGCTGCACCACCCCAGCACGACACGCAGTACCCTATTATGGACTGGCATAATGCGATAAAAAAAAAAAAAAAAAAAGTCGACCTTCTACTCTCACTAACTTCTGTTCAGACTAGGGCAACGGCAGGTAAATCCAGAAAATTCTGCAATATACAAAGTTACGGCGTCGGAGGTAAAATAGCCTGGAACAAAAGTAATTTATTCTAAAACGCGTACCGGGGGAGATGCATGAAAAACGTCGCTGAGGCGCGAAGCTTCGTAAGTTATTTTACACCCCATCAGGCTGGGGCCATTCGGCTAACGAGGCGACAGCCAAATGCGATGTGAATTAATTATTATTGTAGTGAAACCTGTGAAAATACTTAGGTGTTAGAAAATACGTGTCCCTACCGAGGGGCACGGGTCTCTTCCCTGAGGAAGGTATAGGCCATACTCCACCACGGGGGCCAAGTCCGGATTGGTGGAGGCTTGTAAGACTAGTGGCTGGTCTTACTGTCAGAAATTTTCAAGCCGCCCAAAGGCTAACTTGGCTTAACGACTGCCATCTATCGACGGCAGCCGGCACCAACTGCTTAACGTGCCTTGCGAAGCACGGAATTGCTCGGAAAAATGCCAGTAGCGTTTGTCATAGACGGTGACCCATCCATGGACTGAACGCGCCGTATGTTGCTTAACATTAGTGATCGTTTAAGACTCTTAAACGATCACTAAGGTTAAAGATCACTCAGGCAGCCCAGGCTACGAGCGATTCTCACCGGTATTTTGTCGGTTTTTGATAAATTCCTTGTAGACATACCCTGCACCAAAACAAACACCACAATATTTTGCAAGTGAGCCCACATCTTTTCAGCCTCAACGATGTCGTCAACCCATCACTGGTGATGGATGAGACGAAGGTTATTCCACCCCGCTGAATATTTATAAGCTGTTAATTCAAATTAAACACTAAGCAATTGATGTATTCTTTAATTAGCATGCAAAGTAAGCGAGTCTATGTTTACTTTTTAGATCGAAAAGTTTTAAGTCAAAGACGTTGCCCGTTTCAATTTGATCGAGGCGTTATTATAATAAACGTTTTGTAATGAGAACACTCTTCGATCAAGAATATTTATTCACTCCCAATAGAGGCGTCTTATCGGTGGCTTTGAAAGAAAATCGAAAAGCGCTCCATCATTCCCCTCGAAGGGAGAACTTAAAACAACGTTGCTCTAACGAAATGAAGTGGTCTACAAGTTTATCAGGGAGCCGATTGCCTCAGACACTCGGTAATCAATCAAAAATTTGGCCAAGTCATGAATAATTCGCGGCAACTTCGACTGACTTGGACTCGGAGCGCGAACACGAACAGTAGAGTAACTGTAAAGGTATCCACTACCTTGGAGTAGTTTTCTTTCAAAAATTTACGTACTATACTTGGTTATACCTACAGTCTATTAGCATTTAGAATATACCTCGGGCTCTAGAGTAGGCTTCGGTTTTCGCCGAAAGCACTTTACTTTCTGCTCTGTATTAGTTTATTTCCATCATAGTATTAGTTCCTATTTCGAAATTAAGAGTCATATTAGTTCCGATATTTCTATTATACGAATATAATCCGATTCTATCCGATAGTAACCGAGGTATATTCTAAAAGCTAACAGACTGTACCTACTACTATGTTTAAATGGCTAATTCTTAAAATGCTCCGGTTCAATTTTGTGGGTACCTAAAGTCTGATTTTTTATTCCGTAGAATTCTGACATAAGTGTTGCTACTGAAAAAGTTCTCCACCGAAAAAGGGACAAATTTGACTCATTTGAGGGCAATAAAAAATAAAATGCTACGTATTTTTAATGTTTGACCTACAAAAAGGTTAATCTAAATATTTACTTACTCAAGTAACCTAACACAAAGATAAAAAATATTTCAAGATAACATCATGTCGAATTAACTTTAATTGCTTTATTTTATTCTTTAGCTGGCATCACTGCCTACTAATTCAAGGTTTCGTAAACCTTTTTAAAAAAGTGAAGTATGCCGTTGTTAGCTCTCTTAATAATTCATGTCAGCGATGATGATGATGATGAAGATAATGATATTAGATGATATTAGTATTAATGATGATTAGATGTTTTAATAAAAATATGTTTTCTTTACTTGTACTTTTTTACTGTTTGAGTGATGAAAAGGGACACAATTGTCACTCGCTTTAAATTTTCTTTTAATTTGGAGCTCCACACTTTATAAAAAGGATACATTTACTAACAAATTAAATGTGTAGACTCAAATGTTCACACTCGTATTGAAATTGAAAAATGTACCCGGCCAAAAAAGGTTTCTAATCTCTGACATGTCAAAAAATGATAACTGTCAGAATTCTACGGAATTAAAAATCAGACTTTACGTATTATGGAAAAACTTTTGTTGTTTGTGTTTTATCTCGATTTAGTTTTTTTGTTTATTTGTGTATATTTTTTTAAACGGTTAAATTTTATTAAATTCGCTCTCTACCGATATTACAGCTTCTAAGTGTTTTAAGAATTCCGTTGCTCAAAAATAAAAACGGAACCCTTATTGGATAAAAATGAGAAAGGAATCGCTCGTAGCCCCGGCCGCCTGAGTGATCTTAAACGATCACGAAGGTTAAGCAACATAGGGCGCCTTCACTGCATGGATGGGTGACCATTCTATGACCAACGATAGTGGCAGTTTTTCGAGCTGTTTTGTGCTCCGCAAGGCACATTAAGCAGTTGGTGCCGACTGCCGAGGCCATTAAATAATATGATTGAAATTAGGGATGAACTATTCCGAAAGTGGAAAGATTCTCCGAATAGCATGTGTAAGAGACTGCGATATACTAGATATAGAAATAAAGTAAATAAAGTAATAAATGTAGCAAAAAATAAATTTAGACAGGATGAAATTTTGAAATGTAATAACGACTGTAAGAAAATTTGGTCAAAAATTAATTTGTGGCTTGGAAGAAAAAAAGGTGACATAGACAGCACAATTTTAAAGTATTTAGGCAAAACTGATAATATTGAAAATGTGTGTAGTAATTTTTCAAAGACATTTACTGGAGAAATATGTAACATAAAACACTAGTGCGATAAAAAGTTCTTAGATAGGGTGAACTATGTAAAAGAAGCTAATATTAGATATAGAAAGGTAAGCGTGTTTTTAATTGAAAAACACATTGAAAATTTAAAATGCCAAATCTCTCCCGGTTCTGACGGGATAAGAATATCAGATATAAAATATATTAAATCTAAAATAAGCCCAGTATTAGCGAAATTTGTTAATATGTGTGTTTCTCATGGTGTATACCCCGATGACCTCAAGCTGTCCCTGATCCGACCTATCTTTAAACAAGGTAGTCACTTAGACTACTCGAACTATAGACCGATTGCCATTTTATCGATCATTAATAAAATAATTGAGAAAACTATAGTTAACCAGATAACGCAGTTCGTAGAGAAAAATTCCTTACTATCAGACGTTCAGCATGGGTTTAGGAGGGGGAGGAGTACGGCGACGGCTTTGGCCAAGTTTACAGACTATATTAATAACAACTTAAATAACAGAAACCAAGTCGTCGCCGTATTCATCGACTTTATAAAAGCTTTCGACACGCTCGACCATGATCAGCTGATTCAGGCTATGAACGAATGTGGTGTGCGTGGGCCTATAAGTGCTTGGGTGCGTGCCTACCTAGAAAATAGGCGACTAACGACAGTGGTCAGTGGCAGGAGGGGGGAGGAAGCGGGGATAGTGTATGGTGTGCCGACCGGATCGGTATACGGTCCGATCGGGTACATCATGCATGTCAACAGCATGAGTAATGTTGTAAAGAATTGTACAATGTATAAAATATGTATGCAGATGACACCTGTTTGCTTTTTGCTCATAAGGACCTAAAAGTAATTGAATGTAGTATACAATCAGACTTGGAGAACATAATTAAGTGGGCCCATGACAACGGAATTATAATAAACCTAAACAAAACCAAATGCGTACATATACGGTCCCCTCATAACAGGAATAAAAATTGTAACATTAAAATTATAGGTCATAGCTATGATTGTTTACATGATCAGGATAGTAACTGTAATTGCGGGGAAATCCAATTTTTTGATAATTATAAGTACCTAGGATTAACTGTCGAACAAAATATGTCCTGGCAAGCTCATATAGACAATGTATGTAAAAAGCTTAGATCGGTCTTAAGCAACTTCTACCATCTGAAATCAATAGTAAATAGGGCGACGCTTTATACTGTCTATTATGCGCTCGCAGATACGATTATTTGTTATGGTCTTAGCAGTTACGGCTGCACCTTCAAATCTTACCTAAACCAGATAAGAGGCATTCAAATAAGAATAATGAAAACTTTAGTAGATGTAAAAACAAAAAAATAATTGTAAGGGAAACTACGATGAATTGTTCAAAATATGTAATCTTCTTCCAATTAACTATAAAGTAAAATTTGCAATTTTAATGGAAAACTACAATAATAGCTTATACAAAAATCCTGTAGTCTACAATAAAAACACTCGGAATGTAAAAAATAAAAAGTTAACTGTCCCACAAGTAAACAACTATTATGGAGAAAGGACAAGACAGTACTTAGTCCCTACTATACTAAATGAAATGTCAGTGGAATGAAGATCCTCACAGTATGCCAGTAAAATGCTTTATAAAAAATGTGTAGCTTCCGAATTAATGAACCAGTTTGTAACCAGTACCATAAAGTGATCGTAATGTTAGTTAAATATAAGTATGTTACTTTTCTATGTAAACTTAATTTAAGTAATTTGTTAGGTATTTTAAGTAATTTCGTGTTAAGATGAGAGTAAGTCTGCCAATAAATATCATATTCTTACTCTTATTCTTATTCTTATTTAGTTTGGCGGAAATGAAATACTATATAAAATTGTGTTTTCCTTTACTGAATAAAACTTTTATTTATTATTAATTTATTTTATTTATACTCCACCACCGAGCGAAGCACGGAACCGCAGGGAAAAATGCCACTAGCGTTAGTCATAGAACTATCACCAATCCATGCACTGAACGCTCCCTATGTGGCTTAACCTTCGTGGTCGTTTAAAATCACTCAGGCGGCCGCGACCGGGGCTACGAGTGATTCATGGCTAACGCTAGACGGGAACAAAATAAGAAATCAACATAAACATCAAAGACTTATGTTAAGCAAAATTATCGCGAAGTGAGAACTTAAAACAACGGAGAACAGAGAACTTACTGTGCCTGTGTCAACGGAGAACAGAGAACTTACTGTGCCTGTGTCAACGGTTCTTGGGGTAAACAACAGTGAATTTTGATAAATAGCCGCCTGATAGGAGATAACGGCAAAGTTTGGTCTTAATATCAGCTTGTTTGTTGCGTACAAGCAAAACTGATTCAAAACAAATTGCAAACAGCTACGAGCGTTCTTCCGATGCGCTCTATGGGCGGTAGAGGCGTGTCGGCTTTTTTATTAGGACTACCAACAAGATATACACGAACACATTCACAATAGACTACAAATAACCCAAGTGTTACCTCATTTACAAGGAGCCACAACAAGCACCGTTAGTATTAAGTGTGTCGCACGGGGGCTAATTAGGGGTGCGATCTGTTGAATGAAAGAGGGGTATCCAGGGGCACGGTAGAATAATTATATTTGATTTAAAATGTAAAAGAAAGGCACCTGATAACAATAAGAAATAGAAAAGCTTAACTACGGTCTAAAAGATAAATATAAAAATACAATTTCGAAAATAAAAAGGTAGAACACTTACATAAATTTTATGTGCCTTTAAAATATTTTATGATTGTTTGATCATAGTAATACGGAGAATAGGATAATCCGGGTCGTGATAAAAACAGAAAATAATGATGTTTTAGTCCACCTTGGATGGAAGCTGAGGATAATATGGATCAGATACGTCCGAACAGTGTGGCGAATGTCAAAAACTAATTAAATTTGGAATAGTAGATGGCCGAAAATGATAAAAAAAGGCAACGAGGCAAATGCACCTCGTTGCAAGTGGCTATGTAATTAGCCCTACTTATGATTCATCATCATCATCATCAACCCATTTTGTCCCCACCGAGCGGTCTCTTCCCTGAGGAAGGTATAGGCCATACTTTGATTTTTTTTATTGATTAAATTGAAACACGGGGGCCAAGTCCGGATTGGTGGAGGCTTGTCAAGACTAGTGGCTGGTCTTACTGTCAGAAGTTTTCAACCCGCCCTAAGGCCTCTGACTTGGCTTAATGACTGCCATCTATCGACGGCAGCCGGCACCAACTGCTTAACGTGCCTTTCGAAGCACGGAAACGCTCTGAAAATGCCACTAGTGTTAGTCATAGACTGTGACCCATCCATGGACTGAACGCGCCGTATGTTGCTTAACCTTAGAGATCGTTTAAGATCACTCAGACAGCCCAGGCTACGAGCGATTCTTATAAGATTATAATAATTACATTCATTCATGAGGTCGTGGATTTGAATCCCGACATGTACCAATAACTTTGTTCTCTAATCATCGTAAATCTTATGCTTTCATGCGTTGACGCTTATTGAACAAAAACTTATAAGTATTTGAGGTGTTACTCGTAACACACCTAAGACCTGAAACTGTCTATCCGCGTAAGCTAAAAAACAGAATAAAATCAATATTTAAGGGGGCTTCCATACCACAAACGTGATTTTTTTTGCCCGTTTTTGCTCGATATTGATTATGGCAACTGGTAGACGCTTGACATATTCACATATTCACATACAGTTACGTACTATATTCACTTTAAAAATAAATAATTAAGTTAAAGTAAATATTTAAGTAGGACGTCCTCAGACTCGGTGGAGCGATGATCTTTGCAGTGCGGCTGTCAAGAGCTGGATGAGAGTAGCTGAGGACCGTGCTCAGTGGCGTGCAATGGGAGAGGCCTATGTCCCGCAGTGGATAGCCATAGGCTGATGACGATGATGATGATGATGAAATATTTAAGGGGGGCTCCCATACAACAAACGTTTGTTTGATGCCCCATCGTAACCTAATCATACAATAATATCAACGCTACATAGATCTTAATACTAAACTATCCTTAACAAAATAAATAATACGGGCGTTTCCGCTATATGGCTCGGAGAGAATACTCTGAAGTAGTTCCACATCCATTAAATTTAGTTGTAGCTGCGACACTGCAGTCGTTCTTGTAGATTCGTTCCGGACACATGTCATTAATAAATGAAGTTGAGCGACTCTTCAGATTAACCTCAGACACTGGAGTATTTTGGACATGAAAATGTTTTAGTTTCCCCTTTTCCCCCGTGGCACTACAGCTTGGCACCACTTGTAGTGTCATGCGAAATTTTTATTTCCTTTGACTTTGCTGATAGTGTCAAGGGCAATAACGCATTTCCAGTGACACTACACTGGTAGGAAGTATTTGGGCGTTAGTGGTAGTGCCACGGATGATTAAGCCTTGCGACATGCGACAGGCAACAGCTCGGCGACTAGACGCGACGACAGACTACGGCCGTAAATTTTCATATATTTTGTTCGAAACTCCGCACACTTGGCGTCAGAGTCGCGTAGTCGCGACGACAAGACGCCAGAAGCAAATGACAACGTCGCGTCCGACGCGGCAACTTGACGCGGCGACAAGTTGCCCTGTTTGCGATGGCTCTAAGTTGTAATATAAGAAGGGTGTCTTGAAGGTGGTTGACGGGCAGAGCCCAGGGGTGATATAATGATACCACAAGTTAGCCGATCATGGTGCACATAAAGAGACCTCTATTGGGACAACATGTTATTTTATCCTCCTCAGTCCTGACCTTAAAAATAACTATGGATTTCTGTGTACCTCAGGAGTGAAGAGGTTAAACATTCATTTGTGGGTAGCCAAGTCAGCATACGTACTTATGTTGCAGTAATGAGTAATGTCGCAGTAAAGTTATTTATCGCAGTAAAATTAGTTATTTGCTTCAGTTACCATACTACACCTCCCCCTTAAACTCCCTTTAAAGTAGATCACGGTAAAATTTGTTGTAGGTATGTGTTGAATGAGTCAATCAGGGAAGTAGTGTTATGGGTGAGTTAAGTTACCCATGACACTACAGGTAGTGCCAAGCTGTAGTGCCGCTAGGAAAAATGTTAATTTCCCGTACTCTGCCCATACGAGTTATATTCGACGAGTGACCCCTTTCTTGAAGTTGTACAAACCAAACTGGACTGTTGGCCCCAGGGACAGTGGACATAGTGGTCGACAACATCGAGGTCAGAGCCGCCAGCGTTGATAGGAATGAGTGCTACAAGGTTGTTCGACATTATAGGAATAAAAATTAATAGTAATTTCCACGATCAACCCTCGGTTTCTCGAACGGTAAAGATAAAGATAAAGAGAGATTTATTTGTCAAACATGTGTACAGAAGGTTGGAATTGACAATTTAGATCAGCATGTTTTGCCATAACAGGCGTACATATTTTTTCATTATCATAACAATAGCATTATATAATATCAACTTCAGAATATTTATGTTACAAAATACAAAATAAAAACACAACCATTCTATGCGATAATAAATTAAAATGTCAAAGTAGAGAGGTCACGAGGATTTTCTTAAATATAATGTCATTGTTAGACACAGGTCTTAGTCAATATTATTATCGGTCAGAAATTCAGTTATTGTATAATAGAATTTTTCGGTCAGTATTTTCTTTAATTTGTGCTTGAACAAGCTCAAGTTTACGGTATTCAGTTAATAAACATTGTTAAACATAAACATTTACATACAGGCACATACATTGCTTCTGGCCCCACACTAGGATACCCTGTGTCGTGGAAACCAGAAACAGCGACGTCACAAACATTTTTTTTTCTCCCCAGCCGGGGTTCGAAGCCGGGAAGCTCTCGCATGGTAAGCAGATACACTAACCGCTACGCTACAGAGGTCGTCAAATCTATTAATTTCTTGTTAACATGCTATCAGTTGGTAAAAGTGCATATAAAAAAAAACTCTACCTATCACGCTTCATGAGATAGAGCTTAGTGACAGACAGTCTGTTAACTTATTGTTCACATGTGTCAGTTGGTAAAAGTGCATATAAAAAAAACTTGAACTATCACGCTTCATGAGATACAGCTTGGTGACACGGACGGACGGACAGACAGCGGAGTCTCAGTAATAGAGTGCGTTCCGTTTTACATTTTAGGTACGGAACTCTAAAAAACGATACTTAATACCATCTCCTTATTGATATTCTGAAATACACTTCTCCATATTTATGCGCAGCTCGGTACGAATTTGTTTGTCTAGCTTTTGCTTAGCATATCACTCGGAGCCGCATTCCAACTGTGTACGAATATGAGCATCCGACCTTCTTTCCTGCGTCCAACCTAAGCAGAGGAAAGCCTATTTAATGGCCTTTGCAATAGAGTTCATTCCAGTCCACGCTAAAGAAAGTAGTTAAGACGAATCGTGTGTCTAAGGTATTCTATGCTCGCTTTACCCTCTTCCTCGTGTTTGCATTCTTGCTACTTGGCAAACAATCGCTCTTACTTTGCGTCCCGCCACTTTGTGATATGTACCTACAGGAGTATTGTCTTCAGCGCCTTTGAGCCACTAGAGAACGGTTCTAGTTGACTTCTCCTAAGTTTGTTTTGGCTGCGCCGCTTCGCCCGCTCGCAGACTCAGTAGGTTTTTCTTAAGGTAATTTCCGACAAATTTTACAGCATTTAATTTTCTTTCAACTGACACAATACGTGATGTCGTGACACCATCACAACATTGGTGACATTGGCATGTTTACTTCGCAACGCCATTATCAGAAAGATTATTTTTAGATTGAAAATACCTGATTCAATTCAATTTGATGTGCATTTAATTCGAGTCTACCGTAGACCGGTACGAAATTATTAATATAGAAGTACTAAAAGTTATTCGGTGGTGAAATTCGTGGTAACAGGACAATATTGACATGCCCTTGCTAAAAGGGTTAGCCTTTTCATGGAATACTTCGGCTTTTAACATATTGTGGAAGTATTATAACGGTCGGGAACTTCCTGCGTTTACTAGAAAGAGTAGAGTGAAACGAAAATTGTCATTCGTTGTTTTAGTTATTTTTTATGTGTGCTTTTGTGGCAATGTAAATAAACGATTCCTTCCTTCACCCTTTCCTCCCTGCCTCCCTCCCTATCTACCTCCCTTCCTTCCATGCTTGCTTGCTCGCTTGCTCGCTTGCTTGCTCGCACGCTTGCTTCCATCTCGCTTGCTCGCTTGCTTGCTTACTCGCTTGCTCGCTTGCTCGCTTCCTTCCTTTCTTTCTTTCTTTCTTTCTTTCTTTCTTTCTTTCTTTCTTTCTTTCTTTATTTCTTTCTTTCTTTCTTTCTTTCTTTCTTTCTTTCTTTCTTTCTTTCTTTCTTTCTTTCTTTCTTTCTTTCTTTCTTTCTTTCTTTCTTTCTTTCTTTCTTTCTTTCTTTCTTTCTTTCTTTCTTTCTTTCTTTCTTTCTTTCTTTCTTTCTTTCTTTCTTTCTTTCTTTCTTTCTTTCTTTCTTTCTTTCTTTCTTCCTTCCTTCCTTCCTCCCTAACTCCGTTCCTCCCTCCCTAGATATGGTGTTACTTAGCTGTAGGTACATTCTAACTGCCTTTCTTGCTTTCTGCCTTCCTAAAATACGGTAACACATACTTGTAGATTCTAACTACACCATCTTTTTAATTACTGACTCTCTTCTTGAGGGCCCGGGCTATAATTTTTTACTCGCAAAGGGGGTTGCGTCTTCAAAAATATTGAAAAACTCTGATCTAGTTGATAGGAATTAATTAAGCAGCACATCATCATCATCAACCCATTCTGACCCCACCGAGGGACACAGTTCTTCCCTGAGGAAGGCACAGGCTATACTCCACCAAGGGGGCCAAGTCCGGATTGGTGGAGGCTTGTAAGATGAGTGAACGATCTGGGTAATTCTTTTAGATACGTTTTTCAAGCGGCATCACCTTAAAAAAATAGAAATCGAAAAGTCAGCAAGTTCCTTTTTTTTCAGGCAAACCTTTAATCATCTCTTATCTAGGCTATTGATTATTATTCAATTATCTTTATATTTAATATCATAAAAAAAATACAAAACCCCCGTTCTTTGATTTTCGTGGAGTGTCCTTTCCCCCGATGGAATCACTTAGTTATTTACATATTTTAAACTAAATGGTATACGTTAACCAAAAAATAAACACTAAGTTTTAATAAGTTGCCAATGCTATAAAAAATTACACCGTTGTTCTACAAGAATTAAATTGTCTAAAAAAATTTAAAATATAGCTGTCCCGGGGCAGTTACTGATTTGCGTGGATCATTATAAAGCCACTTGCACGTCCCGAACTTTGCGGCCCAATGCTGCGTCATCCTAATTCATGTTACAACTAGCCGCTCTCCGTTGGCCAGACAGAGTGCTTGTATAATAACACGTCGAGTTTCCGAAAAATTAGGGTAAGAACCCCGTTACGTGGGTATGGTTTTTCAAAACTTTGATTTGCGTGGTATAATTTTCTCCGTCGTATGTGAATTTATTTTTTGAGTAAAATATTGTAGCGAACAAATATAAGGTAACGCAACTTATATTCAAGACACAGACATGTACTTCAAAGGTTTTTGTATATTTTTAGAATAAATGCTTTATTTTGATTTTCGTGGTCGTGATTTGCGTGGTTTACATGGTAGTTTTGACCCACGCAAATCAATTATGGGTCATGCAAATGAAATAACTTCATGTTTTGCAATAGAAATGTAGGACAAACATTTTTATTACTTTAGTTAAATGTGAATTCGTTTAAAAAATAAAAATTGTGTCAGATTAGCTAAATATATTAATTTTTACTAAAATTTTAATGAATTATTTTTTAAGTCAAAAATGCCATAATAATAACTATAAAATATAAAATAACTATAAAATATTGTAAGTAAATAATAATAATATAATAACTTATCTTATAAAGTTAAATAAAAAAAAAATCATTTACGTAGGGTGTTTTGTGATTTGCGTGGCCCTCATTTTTTTAACCTGGATTATCTCTTTAAGTTTATTGCTCTCTGAGGTGCCCCTTTTATAAAAAGTACTACTTTTACGTATAATTTAAGATACGGATGTCGATTTAGCAAAAATATTAAATTTGAAAATTGCCACGAAAATCACAAAAGCACCCATCTAATTTAGCCTTTGCAAAAATCTTTCCAGCCCTTATTTCAGTGTAATATTGGAGGAAACAGGCACTGTTCGGTTAAATACATGTGATGAATCTAACACAGCAGCGGATGCTAAATAGTTTTGATTATAAATCAATATGTATATGTCAGCAGCTAGTTTTACTCTAGCATACATCATCTCATTTTTAAGTCACAAATAAATTATTTATATTATCATATCAATAGGACCTGTAAGCAAATAATTCCAAAATTTACTTCAGTGATTCATTTGAACAAAACTTTGGGTTTGTCTGCTTGGAAAACAATAAACATTGCTCATATTTCAATTCTATTGCAAAGTATCGATGTAAGATATTTACTACAGAAAGTAGACTAGTGTGATAAAATGCACTTTTGCAATTTTCTTTTATATATATACTAGGTATCTCAGAAGTGGTCCTATGAAACTTTGACGCGTTTCTAAACTCAACTCGTTACAAATGTTAAAAATAGAAAAATATGTTCATACATTTGTGATATTTTGAATTTGAATTTAGTTTGTGATATTATTTATGTCATGCCTGTGCTTACGCCTCATGGTAAAAAAATACTAAGATCTAAGATATTACCTGCTTTACCTGGAAAGTTAAATGCAGGTTAAGTCTATTTTTAAAGATACCCTGGTTATACATATTATTATCTGGAAAAACAGACGACGCCAAAGTGATTTGTTATGAAAGTAGCACTATTCTATAATTTTTTTGTTGAACTTACGAAAGTATCAAACATTTAAAGCTTAGTTTGAATATAGATCTCCTAGGGACAGTTTCTGAATTGAGATTGATTGAGACTGCTCTGACGAATTTGACACTACAGCACTACAGTTAATTAGCAAAATTCTCAGCTGGCCACAAACTGGTCCTGAGTTAATTTTCTGGTCTTAAATAACAAGTACGATAACCTCGAAAGTTTTGACGTATAACGATTTATTTGTGTAGCCTACCTGCAGTCGTAAATCGTAACGAGAATATATAAATATGAAAACACAAATGTATCATTACTCGTTACACATTCTTACTTATGTTGCCAGGGTGTTGACGACACTGTACTATTGAATGTACGAACGTGTGTTGGTATGGTGACAAATAATTTATTTACTTTTTTGAACTAAAACTTTCGGAAGAACTAGACATTCATCATCATCATCAACCCACTATGTCCCCACCGAGGGGCACGGGTCTCTTCCCTGAGGAAGGTATAGGCCATACTCCACCACGGGGGCCAAGTCCGGATTGGTGGAGGCTTGTAAGACTAGTGGCTGGTCTTACTGTCAGAAGTTTTCAAGCCGCCCTACGGCCTCTGACTTGGCTTAACGACTGCCACTAGACATTATTAATTTTATTCCGAATACACTCAGTAAATTTTTTATCGGAAGAGTCTGACCAGGTTTCAGTCTTTCGTAAAGCTTAATCATGGTGAGCAGAGATGGAGCTCGCGTCGTCGGTTGCTCGTCTCTGACTTTTCCGACAAAAAGTTAAACAAATGTACAGTCTGTTAGCTTTTAGAATATACCTCGGCTACTATCGGGTAGAATCGGATATATTCGTGTTATATAAATATAGGAACTACCGTCCGGCCGCTGGGAGTTTACGATCCTGACAGGTCATGTTAGAACGGACGACGTAACGTTGAAGTGGCGTTAAATTTTCGATTAAAATATTTTTAAGTCCTATTTATCCTACCAGCAAATAATTGTCATTGAAACTATATCATTGTGTAAACTTACAATCAATGTTATATTTTGCACAGTGATTTAAATGTGAAATAAGAAGAAATCAATATTTAATGTTCGTGCGTAAAATAAATAACGTAAGGAATGATAACGTTGCTTTTTTCCCATCACTAGTCATATGAAACAGACATGTGTCAGGATCGTATACTCCCAGCGGCCGCACAATAATTGACACTTAATTGTAGTCGTAAATAGTGAAGAAAAGTTTTTTACAGAGCAGGAAGTAGTATTACACTCGTGTGCTTTCGGCAAAAACCGAAGCCTACTCTAGAGCCCGAGGTATATTCTAAAAGCTAACAGACTGTATCCGGAATAATAATAATTGATTTACTTCTTTCTCTCAACGCTTTTGTCCGCCTTCCTATGCGATCCGATCTTTTCTGCTTCCGATCTGCTTCTGTTAAAATACGTGAAGAAATGGGACTCTACCAGAACCTACGGCATTTCTACGGCTTTCGGTCCCGTCGAATAAACAATCTGACAGATATGAAATTGGTTTTTTGATACCTGAAAGGTATGTCGTTACCTTTTCTTTACCCGGCTGCGGCGAAGCCTAAACAGAGGGTAGTGTGATTGGCTCGTTTGTGTGTATGTAAGTATACATATGTTCCTTAATAGCCCTGACAATCTGACCATTTGTAAAGGAGTTCCTTTACTGAGATTGTGACAAATAAGATCAAAAGCGAATAAAATTGTCGTATTGCGTGCAAAAAACTGTAAGAAATCGACATAGGTAAATCCTATAAAAAATTATTATAAGAAAAACTGAGTAAAGCTAACCCAAAGTGCCATATCTTGTAGGTTAGTCGACCCCTATATGACCGCAATAAATCCTGAACGATTCCAATAGTAAGACTGTCAAATTTCTTACAAATTAGGTCCCTGACCTACTTTATTGGTTGATGCTCAGCAGTCGGTTGTTTGGTATTTTTTATTTCAATGTTTTTGCAAATATCTTTAATGCGCAAACACGCTTCTGCTACTGTTCTATAACAATATACAAAGAAAAACCCATGTCACCAAAAAGCGATACATCAAGTTACAAAAACAACACGCGACAAAATGCAAAATCTAAACTCCCACCCTTTTAAGATCGCTAACGCCCTTATTGGGACTCTGACCATACGCAATAACTGGTAGACAAGCATGGGAAGCACTACCAACAATTCCTTATTCTTCATAGAGCGAGCGACTAACGTGTGCTGGCCGGTGGCATATTCTCAACGCCGCGTGACATCTAGTCGTTACAGAATATTCATGAACTATTTTATCACGTGCATTTACAATTTGGTTTCATACTCGTACGTAAGTTCCTCGACTAACTGCAATGTGCGCGCTGACTATTGCAGCGATAAAAAAAAACAAAAACTTTGCCATTTCCATGAACCTGACATTAGCAGAATCCTAGGGTGGTGTAAGTGTATTAGACATAATATATCTTGTTTCATATTGTCTAATTGCACCGACTACCCGTCATTCAGCTTATCTATTTTTTTCCGTCCATGGTTGTCTGGAAGAAATTACTTTTAGTGATAAGGCCGCCAATTGCACTGTATTATGTTATTGTCAAATTGTATGTGTAGTTCCTGGTGTATGTAATACAATAAAGAATATTCTATCTATCTATCTATTCACCAAACCATATCCTGCTAAGTCCTTCAGTTAGTTTCATTGTGAACAGGAAATACATCCCCATAACAATCGACACGCTTTACTTATAGCCTGTTGTATTTGCTGAGAGGTGACCTGCGCAATGCATTGTCAAAGTCGACAGGCCACTGCAGCACAAAATTATGAGATAAACCAAGAGCCCGCTATGCCGAGGTATATTACGTGTGTGTGTGTGTGTGTGTGTAGCTCAAATAGCGAGGCTAGCAGCTAGCTCCACTGTACTTATGTGAAAAAGCCCATTCGTTCTGGAATCCCTGTTGGGGTTCACATTTCCTATATTCAATAAGGCGGAGTAACACGTTTAGGAAGAGTTGGATATGGGTTGGACCTTTCACTCCACAGAACTCCCTTGTGCATTACAAATGTACCACCGGGCCTGTTTTCTTTGTCGCTGGATCATTCAAAAATAAACCTCATGCTGGTACAGACAAGGTTTATATCAAATGTCGATGTTACTTTGGTATTTTGACACCACATAGGACGGGCCAGAGCGTCTACTGCTGATTTTAGGACTAACAGTAGCAAAATGCGAAGGGTGTCCGAGCCATTAGTTTATATTATTCACGACTTGAATTCAACTTTATGTCAACTATATTTATAAATCATCATCATCAACCCAATATGCACCCACCGAGGGGCACGGGTCTCTTCCCTGAGGAAGGTATAGACCATACTCCACCGATTGGTGGATGCTTTTATAAGACTAGTGGCTGGTCTTAGGGCCGTCGCCCACGGCGGCTTTTTGTAGCGCTGCCGTCGCGCGTTGTGTAAACGCGCCACGGCATCGCTACTAACGCGCGTAGGTCGCTTTTGAATCCGCGACCGTAGCGCGGCTGTAGCGCTGCTAACGCGCCACCGTCGCGCGGCCGTAGCGCTACAAAAAGCCGTCGTGGGCGAGGGTCCTTAGGACTACTCAGGCAGCCGGGGCTACGTGACGTCGCTGTCGTTGTCGGCGCTTCGGCTGCTTACGTAAAAGCAGCACCAAAGACAACGTGATTAATATTGCCTCAACTGAGTCCATCTTGCAACTGTGGCGATTGGAAGCGCTATGGCCGCGCGACGGTGGCGCGTTAGAAGCGCTACGGCCGCGCGACGGTGGCGCGTTCGAAGCGCTACGGCCGCGCGACGGTGGCGCGTTCGAAGCGCTACGGCCGGGCGACGGTGGCGCGTTCGCATCGCGACAGAAGCGTGGTTACGTGGGCGAGGGCACACAGCTAGCGACCGCATCGCGGCTGTAGCGCGGCGAACGCGCCACCGTCGCGCGGCCGTAGCGCTACAAAAAGCCGCCGTGGGCGAGGGCCCTTACTGTCAGAAGTTTTCAAGCCGCCCTAAGGCCTCTGACTTAGCTTAACGACTGTCATCTATTGATGGCAGCCGGCATCAACTGCTTAACATGCCTTGCGAAGCACGGAACCGCTCGGAAAAATGCCACTAGCGTTAGTCATAGACAGAAACCTATCCATGGACTAAACGCGCCGTTGCTTAACCTTAGTGATCGTTTAAGATCACTTAGGCAGCTCAGGCCACGAGCTATTTATAAATAATTAGACGAAAACCCAGCTTCACTCGGGCCATGATTTCCTATGTATCGATATTTCACCAGTAGATATTTCTCTTAAATCGTATTTATCCAAATAACTATCACGTCTCCGTCTCAGAATCAAAAAACTTAGACTCAGCTCTAAGCAGGTAACAATAGATAACAGAACACAAACCTGTGACACCTGTTACACGTGATGACGTGCCACCAACATGCCATTGAGGTCATAGGCATGTTTACTTACCAACGCTACTTTAACCTCGTGAGGCCCAAGGTTTTCAAGTGATAACAAAATCAATTGTTCTTTTCAAGGTCGGGCCTTACGAGGATATAGCAATTAATTAATTATTTTTTATATTGAAAATACTCGATAATCCGAATTTTCCGCCTGTATGTTATCGACTCGGATCGACAATTTTTTTACGCTCTTCCATTTGGTGTGCATTTCGTTCGAGTCTACCGTAGACCGGTACGAAATTATTAATATAGAGATAAGTAAGCAAAGTAAGAAGAACCCATGGATAGAGTTATTGTAGGCAACAAATACATTAAATTATTTGTAATTAAAGCTCGAAATTCAGGGAAGTCTAGTGTAATGTAGTACTGATTTATCGAGTTAAGTTGACACGAGGTATACGCTACCATTTGAAGAAATACTTTTTTTGTAACACGTTACTGCAAAGAGAAAGGAAGAGAAAAGGCAGAAGTAGAGATGAGAAGAAGAAGTCATAAAACTCAATAATAATAATGGATTTTTTATGAACTTAGGGTGGATGAGCTAGGTCTTTCTTCATTTTTCTCAAAAAAATGTCGTTTCTGGTAAAAAAGCTTAAGTTGTCTTGGCACTAAAATATAGTATTCTGTATTTTACTCTAATATTATTGAATTCCTTTGAAACGGGTTCAATGATTCTTGTGATTTATTTGTGTGTATTTCGTAGGTCTGACAATAGGTCGTAGGTTGAGTTAATAGGGCACAACAATGTTTGTAAAGAACGTGCAATTGCAATTTTTGACCACCATAATCGGCTCATCTGGCAACACTGACAGACACAGCTGAGTGCTTATACTGCGTTTTTTCATTCACTTTCGATAGCTAGAGAGCGTTTGCAATTTGTATAGGAGTGACAAAACGCGCCACCTAGTTGTCTCTTTGTCACTCCTATACAAATTGCAAACGCTCTCGCTATCGAAAGTGAAATGAAAAAAACTCAGTATAAGCACTCTTTTGCGTTTGACATTCATTCACTCGCATGTAGAGTGCACACCACAGATTAAAGACAGTGCTTAAAAATTAGGTTTAAGGGACAAGACAACGAGACTTTAGTTGCGGAGGTCCTTAACGTAGAGATTTGTTTTTATAAATCATAATTTAATTAAGATCTGTCTTGATGCCGACCTAAGCCTCACTAATTGCCGTTTCAGTCGAATATTTTTTTATTAAGACCGTATTCTTTGAGAAAGGCAGCATTAGGCGACTAATAAGTCAAACTCGTGACTTTGACTTTTTGTCCAGAGCTATCCAGAGTACGGGTGTGGTCGTTTCGACTTCAGTATGAAGTACGGCAAAGGTCGTAATGTAAGAGGGTGATGTGATATTTAAATCGGAAAAGATTTTTCCATCACAATACGTTTGGAGTGCTCCACGTCCTCTCCGTTTGCTCGGCGCAGATATTGCAATCGCTTGCATAATAGTACGTAGAATTATTTGGAACATATTCTAATGTCTACGACAGTTTTACGTACATTACCACAAATATTTTTATCGTGATAAAGAAGAAGGAAAATAAGCTTAAAAAAAAAACTCTAGATTTTTTAAATCGGTTTTAGATTATTTAACAAAGTTTTAACTTAAAAATTATTACTTACGAATGTGTTAAACATTAGACACAATTGCCCCTGAATAGTTATAATATTACTCTACTGTTTAAAACCAGAAATCATTATGTTCTAAATAATCGTTGATTTTATAATAAGCTTTTTTGCACAGAGTATGCCTAACACATTTCGTAAACCACGTCGGAGGTAACTATAATATTGCCCCCTTAAGGACGTTCAGTTAACTTATTTTGATAAAATACAGGCATAGAGAGATATTTATATTGTACTATAGGCCAGAGCCAGCATCGTACCTAAGTATCATCATCATCTACCCATTATGTCCCCACCAAGGGGCACGGGTCTGTTTCCGGTTCCCACGACACAAGGTATCCTAGTGAGGGGCCAGCTGCAATGTATACGTGCCTGTATGTAAATGTCATGTCATGTTTACTAACTACGCAAATAATAAATAAGTAGGTAATGTAATACTTTCTTCAAAGAACGCTACAAATTAGCAGTCCTTCGAAAACAGAACACGCAAAGTTCTTGGTATTTACGTGTCGACAGAGTAAAAATAAAACAATTACATGTATTGTTTAGTATGCAAATTAAATTATTAACATGTTTTCAAAGTAGTAGGAACACAAAATAGTTCTCATAGTATTTCCAAATGGCTTAGGACCGGTTTCTGAATGGCGAACTTCACTAAATACTTAAGCAACGTTCTGTCCCGCTCTTTTCTGAGAGATTTGACGAGCACTACTAGTTAAGTAGTTACTTAGCGAAATTCTCAATTCAGAAACTTGCTATTAGTCGTACAGCAATGGATTGATAGATGGCAGTCGTTAAGCCAAGTCAGAGGCCTTAGGGCGGCTTGAAAACTTCTGACAGTAAGACCAGCCACTAGTCTTACAAGCCTCCACCAATCCGGACTTGGCCCCCGTGGTGGAGTATGGCCTATACCTTCCTCAGGGAAGAGAGCCGTACCCCTCGGTGGGGACATGATGGGTTGATTATGATGATGATGTATGGATTGATGGATAAGCTAGGAATGCGGGTTCGGTGCCCGTTCCAGACCGAATGCTTTTTTCTATTAACCGCTGATTTTTGAATTCACTAAATTACTGAGTTATATGAGACAGACATACAGAAAGACGGACTGACAGATGAACGGACGGTTAGATGGAAAGATAGACAACGGACAAACGCATTTGGCAAAAATATATAAACATAAGCTCACGCCTGTATCCCATTGGGGTAGGCAGAGACCAGGGACTGCCACCTGCCACGATCCCGACAAATCTCTTTCGCTTCATCGACAAAATAAAGAATAAAAAGAATAATAATAACAATAATAATAACTGCCGAGTTAATTAGGTCCCAAAACGTGGGCCCAGTTCTAGTGATTGATGCCTCTGCCTACCCCCTCGGGGATTGCGGGCGTGAGGTTTTATTTTTTTATTTTTAACAATAACTGACAGAATAATGCCTGTCCTGATCCCATAAGGGTTCCTTACATAAATATTTACAGACAGGCACATACATTGCCCCGTGTCGTGGGAACCAGAAACAGCGACATCACAAACATGTAAACGTCCAAGACCTGGGGTTTTATATGTCCCCAGCCGGGATTCGAACTCGGGACCTTTCGCATGTTAGCCAGGTGCACTACCGCTGCATGGGTCGTCCTTGTGAACTACAGAACTCTAAAAACGTCAGACACGGCAACGGAATCACTTCAAAAGGCATAAGCAGAATTCCTCCCACCGTCCGGCTAGCGGCTGCAGCGCTGGAAATTTTATTTTATTCACAACATTGTGAACATAACTCCGACATTCCGTTCCATACACAGTAGTAATGTCTCGAATATGGAACGTTACTTTTAATTTTTGCTGTTGAGTAATTTCGTTTTTTCGCTTTCCTCTTTGCCGGGGCGCAGGTAGCTGAAAGACGTTGTCAGGCTGTGAGGCTAACCCCCAGTTTCTTGTGAACTCACAATCAATTCATAAACATAAACATTTACATACAGGCACATACATTGCTTCTGGCCCCACACTAGTGTACCCTGTGTCGTGGGAACCAGAAACAGCGACGTCACAAATATGTAAACATCCAAGACCTGGGTTTCTTTTTTTTCCCCAGCCGGGGATCGAACCCGGGATCTCTCGCATTGTAAGCAGATGCGCTAACCACTACGCCACAGAGGTCGTCATCATCAACCCATTATGTCCCCGCCGAGGGGCTCGGGTCTCTTCCCTGAGGAAGGTGTAATCCATACTCCGCCACGGATTTGTGGAGGCTAGGTCTTACTGTCAGAAGTTTTCAGCCGCCCTAAGGCCTCTGACTTGGCTTAACGACTGCCATCTATCGACGACAGCCAACTGCTTAACGCGCCTTGTGGAGCACGAAACCACTCGGAAAAATGCCACTAGCGTTAGTCATAGAACGGTCACCCATCCATGCACTGAACGCGCCCTATATTGCTTAGCCTCCGTTATCGATTATGGTCACTCAGACGGCCGGGGCTACGAGCGATTCACAATCGATTAATCTACTGCTGAGCCCTGTAAGTTAGCTATTATTCTATGCAGTTTTGCCAACTGACGGGACACGGCTGTGGGTTCTAAAAACATTATCAACATTGATTGAGAGATTGGTTTGACACTTTCTGTAAAAACAATCAGACGATGGACTTATGAATGTGGATGAAGCGTAAGTGATCTGTCAAGATCATGGTAAGTAAGTAAGTAATTTATTTATTTCCAAAAAGACACTTCCAACATTACTTATATTATAAATGGTCGCCTCTGGTCTCTGCCTACCACTATGGGATACAAGCGAGAGTTTATGTATGCAAAAACAATTTACTGCGTGGTCCCCTTAACGCACTGACTTCGAATTAGGTTCATCATCGCAGTGAAATGATGTACCAATCAGCGGCGTCAAGATAGGGATGGCCGAGAGCAGATAGAAGCAGCAAAGCAACTCTTGTGATAGGACTATGTCTATGTCTATTGTCTGTAAAACATAGCTTGAGCTCCGCGACAGCTGTCGTCAAAATTGCGTCCATGAAGTTTTGAATTTTTTCAGAGAATATTTGTACTGTGAAAACTCCGTACTTGCTGCACACTATTCGATGTCTAAGCAATATCGTAACCTAGCCCTGTCAGTGTGACAGCTGTCGTGGAGCTCAAGCTATATTTTACAGACTGTAGTCTATTAGTGCGCGCTGATGCAATAGAAGTGTAACAACTAGCCTTTATTAAGCATATATACATGCATAAGTTCACGCCTGTACCCCAGAGGGGCAGGCAGGGACCACGTACTGCCACTTGCCACGCTACTGGCAGGAGACTTTCGCTTCTCGGCATGAATTATTCGTTGCATGCGCGCACGTCGGTTTTGGGTACTTTTTATTCTGCCCTTTGCTAGTACATCCCCTATTTGGTCGGAGTATGTCTGTCTGGGGCATCTTCTATTGGCCTTTCCACTCAAATTCACTCCATATCTGTTTCAGTCAGTCAGTCTTTCTTCCTTCATCTTCTCCACAGTCATGTCCAAACCAATGCAACATTCCCTTCTCTCTTTCGGTCCACAACGTTCTCTAATGAAATTATTGTCTATTCTGTCATTCAACGTAACACCACACGGATTTCTCAAGGCCCTCAATTCTATTGTATTAATCCTACGTTCATGATTCTTTTGCCATACCCAAGTCTCGCTACCTACACTATGGATATCCAAACTTGGTCTTTTACCAAACTACCAAACATTTGCAAACTGATCTTCATTGTTCAGTCAAAGATATGCTAACAGGCGCGCCTCCTAAACGTAACCTGGTTGTCCTACCGGTGCCTTTGACGTCACTGCCTTTGACACGCACGTGCCTATTTCACCAGACAGAATCACGTAGAAGGTCTACTCTTGTTTCTTTTTCCTTTTTTAGCGTTTCGCGCTTCAAAATATATTATAATATACTACTTAGGTACTGCGCTAGCTCAGTGACCCGAAGTGGGTCTTGGCCTCCGACACAAGAAGTTGCCACTTGTCTCTGTCCTGCGTGGTCTCCTACCAGTCGCCCGGCTAGAGCTCACGAAAAATTAATAAATATAAAATATAGATTATAATAACATTATATTACATTCACTACCACTGCACATCTTATAGCATCTAAGTAAATATATGGTCTTTTCTTTTTGTTCACAATAGGGGTAAATTAATAAATCAAATGATACACGTACATTGCTAGCCGCAGTATGGACCCGACTGAAAATCAGCGTTGCAACTGATCGCTCGGTTGCAACATTATGCTGAGTCGGGCCCATTTTGGGGACTCAATACTTAAAACTTTCCGATATTTTGTTAGGTATTTTTGTAGGTTTGTCTTTGTGTTACTTGTATTTCTACCGCTACCCACTTTTCGGCTGATTTTGTGTTTTCTGTTGTATTATGTTGCGTGATTTTGTGTTTTTGAATGTTGTGTCGTCAAATAAATATATTTTTCTTTTTTTTCTATTTACAGGGAGTCCCAATACTCAACGTCAAGCCGGAATAGGGTGAAAAGGCTAGTCATACTGGTTATCAGAAAAATAAAAAAATAAAAAAAATTGCATGAAAAAAAAATTATAGGCATTTAAAAAAAATTGAAAAATCCTATTGCCACAAATCTGTATTTTTCCCATTTTTTTTGTTCTGTATCTCTGAATAATGCTTCTTTAAACTGTTTACAAAATTTCAAAACCAGCTGCTCCAGCTTGGAAGAAAAGGAGACTTAAAAAAAAAATAACTTAAAAAATTGCCCATTTTAAATTTTAACTTTAGTTTTCATTATGTTTGTGAGATTTCTTGAATAATAAAAAAAAATTGTACTTAAAATGAAAAAATGGTTTTTTTTTTCATATTTTTCTGATAACCAGTATGACTTTCCTTTTCACCCGGTGCCAGATTGACGTTGAATTTTGGGACACTTTGTCTGTATATGTCTTGTATATCATAAACATTCTAGAAATAGCTTTAAGCAACAAGGCCGCCAATTGCACTGTATCTTTGTAAATGTTTTATGTCTGTGTTTTTCCTGGTACAATAAGACTGAACCATCTGTATATTATTCTTCTGTGCCAATTACGTATTCCATTCCGTCTCCAGCCAGCTACACTTGAGTTAAAATTGTTTTTCTTTTTTCTCGGGCATGACATCCAACTAATTCAACGCGGTAAAATTTGTTTAAAAAAGCTTAACCTTTTTTTGTTGTAATTTTTCGTCTTTATTTTATTAATGAGTTTGCAGGTATCGAAAATTGGAACATGTAAACACCGCCGTGAGAAAATATTGTCAGAATGCAAGCATAATAATTCTGTCATTCGATGAATATCCGAAACGGTTTACACGGACCGAAAACATATTAAAACAGATGCCTTTGTAAATAGGTGTCTCTTTTAACCGTGAACGAATTTTACATTTATGTAGATTTTGTTCGCGTCAACGGATTTACATAAACCTGTAGCTTATGTCTACTCTTAGTAAGTAGTTTATGTTTGTGACGTCGCTGTTTCTGGTTCCCACGACACAGGGTATCCTAGTGTTAGAGGTTAGAGGTTACCTAGTTTCGAACGAAATGCACATCAAATTGAAGAGTGTAAAAAAATTGTCGATCCGAGTCGACAACTTATGGGCGGGAAATTCGGATTATCGAGTATTTTCAATCTAAAAATTATCTTTCTATTAATGGCGTTGTGAAGTAATATATGTTCATGTCACCAACGTCGCATAGGTGTCACGTCATCACATGTCACAGGTGTCCATTGTAAACTCTAAGGTCTAATTTGTTGAAATGAAAAAGCAAATGGATTTAAAAATATTTTATGTGGTCGATTAAATGTGGAATATCATAATGAGATTACATTTTAGCCTCATAATGCTTCAGCTTTATTCTTAGTTATATAATTTATTCACTTGTAGAGTGAGCGGCAATTGCTAATTATAAGAACCATCATAATGTATATTTTCAATCATAAGACGTCAACGGACAATTCGCCTTCTAAGTTTTTCAGTCCCTTAATTCCGGCTCCGTGATCAGATCAGCTCAATATCTATGGGTGCGGTAATTACCTGCATTGATCATACCGGTTGGAGTCTTTGCCTGAGTAGGATGTGTGTGAAAGATATGGTATCAGTATGTACGTATCAGTACTGACCCTTACCGGCAACCCGTACCGGGAAATCTGCTTCTTTATAACCGCACCCTATGGCATTATTGTATTATAATTGTAATTAGTAATATTACACCATCTTCGTATTTACGTACGTTCAGCTCGATCAGATACTTACTTTAAATTTTTTTAATAGACAACATAACTTACCAGGTCAACCTGTAAATTCTAGTTAAAAAATCAACTGCAACGTTGCTGAGAAGAGTGCACGCAACACAGGTTGAAGACCGGTCCACCGTATTTACGAACATTGCAAATTGGAAAACGCTGCTGTCAATATTTCACTTACGAGGTAAAATTATTTAATTAATATTTAATTGGCTAAGCCAAAAAGCGTGGGAGCTTTATAGCATCGTTCAATTAACTTCGGGGATCTGCGTCTTATCCAATTAAATTAGATGAATCGCCACAAGCTTATTTTTTTCTCTCTTAAGAATAACTTAATGTAGATGTATTTCTATGTAACAATTACTTTGAATAAATATTTTTTTATTAATTTAGTATTTTTTAATGTTTTGCCTGCTAGCTTACCCCCGGTTTCTCGAATGATCTATTTGTTGATGGCTGTCAGTTGTCAAAAGTGCATACAAAAAATAACTGCCAGCTGTCAACAGTAGATTACAGTCTGTAAAACATAGCTTGAGCACCATAACAGCTGTCACACTGAAAAGGCTAGGTTACGATATTGCTTAGACATCAAATGGTGTGCAGTAAGTGCGGAGTTTTCACAGTACAAATATTCTGTGAAAAAATTCAAAACTTCATGGACGCAATTTCGATGACAGCTGTCGCGGAGGTCAAGCTCTGTTTTACAGACTATAACAGACTGTTAGCGTACGAGAAACCAAGGGTTAGTCTCTGACCATTATCGACAAAAACGTATTTTATATTTTTTAACCCATCAACCGACTCCCTGGCGAAGGTCGGGCACAGCATGGTCGAAAACAAAACAAAAATCGATAAACCAATTCCTTCGGCGCACCATCTTTCGCAACTAAATATTTATTATCAGCAAGAATTGACAAACTTCGGGAGCGATTTCCAAAGGCCCGCCTCAGGCTTTTAGTGGTTCTTTATTTAAATGACGCCATAAAGAAGAATCGTTCGCCTAATATCAGAACATCTGCTGCCGGGGAGCAGAAAAAAAGTTACGCAGCGAATTTTTATGGGGACACGGCCATTTCTGATGTTTAGTAGGAATATTGTTTTGATGTCACTTGTTGTTCGCGTCGCAGATTGTAAAGTTTACTTTTATGTCTCTCGCCGTTCTCTACGTAATGGGAAATCGAGGGTTTTTTTTTCTAAGTGTCGTTATCGTATCTTTATTATGATTATTTACTCCCAACTTTGAAAAACGTGGGGTTGTTTCGGAATTAACAGATTGCAATCGTTTTTTTAAATTGAAAGCTAGTTTAATCAGTCGCATTATAAGCTTGAAAAAACATTAAAACACCATTGTTATGTTGAGCCAGTCAACCCACTAAAATTTTAAACTGTAAGTGCGTCTTAAAAATGTTTAATCAGGCTCTAACAATCACTGTGGACTTGATTGACAGATTGTACTGATAGCAAAATTCTCCTTGCTGATAGGTACTTTTGCGAATTCTATGTATAAAACAAGATATAATGATTTCGATTTCCTAGGTGGCGCTTGTAATGTGTTACCTCCTGGATTGCCTTAATTTGGACAATCATATCAGAAAACTTAATTTGGACAATCATATCATACCAAACCGTGACGAGTGCAGAAACTGGCCCTCAACGAAGTTTCTCAACAATTCCACGCTGACTTTGGGCCAGAACCCATACACGGACCCTACAATAGATTGGCTCCGCTGTTATTAATGTGTGGCGCCCCTAGTTTCGGCCGCAGTTGGACATGTAATATCAAAAGTTTGCGCGGCCAATATGGTCTCCCGGGCGCGCCACACAACAGCTAGGTAATACGTCGAAGGTCGGTGGGGAAATTGCTTTCGAATGATGCTCATTTCTATTTATCCAGCCCGTAATCAGGCATTTGCCACCCACATAGGCCTCCCTCATGGTTTTCCAAGCTTCCTGGTCTTATGCCGCCCGCATCCAGCGACTCACCACCACCGAAACGAGGTCGTCAGACCATCTGGTGGAAGGCATGCCCACCCAGCGACTCGCCACCACCAAAACGAGGTCCTCAGACCATCTGGTGGAGGGCCTGCCAACCCAGCGACTCACCGTCACCAAAACGAGGTCGTCAGACCATCACCACTGGTGCTCAAAGATTTAAAAATTATCAATATTTGATTTTGGTTATAAAAATAAAAAAAATAAATGAACTCACGCCCGTTATCCCCGAGGGGGATACGGGGGACGGGTGGATTTTGGTTATACATGGTTATACCATATTTTCTTTTAAAACTACACTGTATTATTATTGCGATTTAAGAAGATATCCTACATAGGGTACTAAACACTCTGCTAAACGCAGTCTAGTTCTTCTGTAACTTGTCACTTAGTTTCCAGGCCAGGAAGCGTCGTTAATAATAGATACAACTTTCTCTAACTAGCCGGGCTTACACGGCTTTTAGTATTTGATAACGGTCCGCAGTGTTATGGAAGAAAGTTTAAGAACTGTCACCAGGTCACCTGCTGGGGGCATACAAACTTAAGCTTTTGACGAATATTATCCAAGATAACTTGGTCAAGTTTGATAGTCCGGTCTGCTACTAAAATACTAATGAGTCTTGGCACGAAAATTACCTCTGTGGCGCAGCGGATAGTGTCTACCATGCCAAAGATGGTCAGAGTGGAGTTTTTTTTCGCTGCCTTTTTCTCCACTACAGACGGCCCTAAGGCAGCGGCTAACATTATACATAACTGTATGTACATTGACATTCAACAAGCAGAATGTAAATTCTTTACGTTGAAATAAAAATTTTTGAATTTTGAATTTTGAATTTTTGAGGTCCTGGGTTCGAACCCAGGCTGGGGACAAAAAAATCCCAGGTCTTGGAGGTTCACATGTTTGTGACGGCGCTGTTTCTGGTTCCCACGACAAGGTATCCTGGTGTGGGGCCAGAAGCAATGCTTCTGCTTGTATGAAAATGTTATGTTCTTATAAAAAAATACATTAGAAACGTTATTTGGCTCTTTAACAAGGAGGTGAGACTATTCTTTACTTTGCTTTCACAAAACGTATTATACGTTTTGTGAATACAAAGGGACGCTTAAGCGTATTTGGAATTGCAAGTAAACTAATAAACAAGATAGTCTAGAGTCTAGTGAGAAGTTTCTACGAGGAGGCTTCTAAGACAATTAATTGAATATTGGCAAATTATTTAAAAGGCTTCAAGATATCATAAACATAAACGTCTGTAGCCTTATAAAATTAAATGGGTGTATCTCGAAAAACCATCGAAAAGTTGCTTTGTTGTCCCTCATCAAAGACATAGGGCCTTTATAAAACGTCTCTACTTGCTGAGGTGTAGAGCGGCGACTGAGGATAAGAAAAAGATAAGATAAGATAAGATAAGATAAGATAAGATAAGATAAGATAAGATAAGATAAGATAAGATAAGATAAGATAAGATAAGATAAGATAAGATAAGATAAGATAAGATAAGATAAGATAAGATAAGATAAGATAAGATAAGATAAGATAAGATAAGATAAGATAAGATAAGATAAGATAAGATAAGATAAGATAAGATAAGATAAGATAAGATAAGATAAGATAAGATAAGATAAGATAAGATAAGAATATTCTTAAAAAAATCAATTGGCGGCCAGTCAAAAAACAATCAGAAGTAATTCGAAGAAAGCAACGATATTGATTTGTACACTAGAATAGAATAGAATAAAATAGAAAACGTTTATTTGGTACCAACAGAATCGAAATAAAAATAAAAATAAAAATTGTTTAGCGTGTAGATTGTAGGTTCTAATATAGAGTACTTACTAACACATCAATCGCACCAAAATGGCCGCCGCTCAGCATATGCCATGGGCCCATGATCGTTGGTGACCATGACACTAAATTCCACACCACTTCAAAACTCGACACTATATAATAACACGAAAACATACCAACATTTCACCGCTCCATCCATCAAAATCTACCGCACAGTTTTGCCTCTACTGCCGACAATTTTAAATGGAGATTTACTGATAGACGCAAAACGAATGAAATAGAGTAAAAATATTAGCACGCCTCGATGCAAATGCAGTTCCATTTCCACAGTCTTCGGACCGATCTTGTCTGCATAAATTGAAATCTTTCCGACTGCACTTTTCCGCCAACTTCTGTATTCACTCGTGTCAATCTAAAGTGACCTCTATTGGGTGGTATTACAAGTTATTAGTGCTACAATTTGCCGGACACAATTTCTCGGGGTATGTGGTTGAATGAACAGTTGTAGATTGTACCCGGCTAAGCTTCTTTCGTCCCAAAGAAAAGTCGTTCGGGTGGCAAATGACCAAATGTTTTCATTGGGACACTAACTAGATGCTTCAGAGGGAATTCTCTTAAATAGTTTAGCACGTTTTTTAGCCTTGTTGTTGTGAATAATTTACGTTTTAGTTGAGTTTTTGTTGCTTTATTTCCTTCTGCAACTATTACACAGATGTTAAATCTCAGTCTTTAGAGGCTAGGTGTATAAAAAAACGGATATAATAATTTTATTGTAGTAATTAACAAAAAAAACTGACACAGTGCATATTTTTAACGAAATTAATCCACTCACGCAGCATGTATAGTATCATAGCTTTTTTGGCGACTGGCGCTGACGTCACTCGTCGGCTAGATTTGTAACTAACTTATTATGTTTTTTTCTTATTTAATAATTTGAAGCATCTGTAGGTACCTCATAGTTTCATTTTTCTATGAATAAAAATTACAAATCCCAATGATTTAGTCCATTATTGAATAAAAATGAAATAACTTTTATATTACTAAATATTTTTCGTAATCGAGTCAGCAAGCAAACTAAACAGTGAGATTACTTTTAAATTGCTTTTATTACCTTTTCCTTATCTAAATTCAATGGTACATACAGTTGACAGCGCATCATCCTTCACATTTTAGTGTGAAAGTCGCCCGAAATGCAACGGAGTAGAGTGCATAGGTGTATAGGATGATGTGCTGTCGACTGTACATAATACCTAATTAGATTAGGTTGAGAAAACTTCTGACTAATTATCACCAATTCCTAGTAGAATCATGGCGTGTGAGATAGCAATTACTATGTCGGTAATATGATTGGAATCGCATATTACCGACAATAGGAGCTATATCGCACCTCCAGAACTAAAGTGACCTAACTCAAAATTTGCAACTTTTGGGAAATGAATAAAAATGTATTCAGCGCTCTGAGCGAGTTGCTCAAGAAAAAACACACCGAAATATTCCTCCATCTCTCTCTGACCAAATAAAGTCGGTTTTTAATATAGGCATGAAAGAGTTTACCTTTTTGAGTCATTCTGAGTACTTAACTCATTTTAAGCAAATTTTTAATTGGGTCACTTTAGTTCTGGAGGTGCGATATAGGAACAGGTTACCAAAATTCCGTTCTGGAAAACTCGCACCAATATTCGGCCAAGCCAGCCAGTCCCCCAATACGGACCGCGGCGTATAGTGTCCAAGCTCTTATCAGCGTCGGTACAATCGCGGCCACCCTTAAGTGGTTATTGAATAGCTCCCGGCGACCTTTTCGGATTAAGGATCGGAATGGATCGGCGTAACGTCCGCCATTGTAGTCGCGTACCAATGACGGAGTGTTTTAAGGGCAGTGCCAACTCGAGACATTGTAAAACTAGTTTGAGTTCGGTCTGCTCAACAGTCCACATCGGACGGTTTGACGCTATCTAGACCGCCTTGTACCTGCTGCCACTGGCTTCACCGGATTCGCACGGGTGGCAAAAACGTTTCCGTTTATTATATAATGAAAATCTAATCTAATGTAAATATATTAGCTATTAGTTCCGTGAAAAATTCCCGGGGTAGTAATTTTTTTACACCTTGGGTTACATTATTCGAGATTTCATACGGAACCCTAAACTTTTTGGAAATCCATTATAGCCTTTGTTACTCACGAACACAGAACAAAAAAAAGAGTAGCAATAGTGACATGACCTATCAGTAGGAAAACCAGTGTGACCAAACTTACACACACAAATCAAAAGCACACTGTGAATACCAAGCTGCCATTGGCAAATAAAGGCAATTCTGAAAAGGTCTACATCACAAAAGTTCCAAGTAAAATATGAACCTTTTCAATCATATAAACAATGATCAAAATCAAATGATAATTATGAAATTAAGTTTGACATATGATCTTTGCTTTGTAGTACCGCTACTCTACATTAGATGGAACTACCGCCGCGTGTGATCGTCAAGAAGCTTTAAGTTTTATGCCATAAAGTCGAATATTGAAAAATAACTATCTGCTATGTCGCTACTCAGGCTAAGGATGGGACATATTGCCATATCGACAACTTATAGAACTGTTTCATAAAGCGACCGTTGAAAATGAATTTGTTATGACAATGTTTCTTAATCATTTTTTTTTTAGTTTCTACATTGACAAAGTAACATAATGTATTCCCTTCTGCCAAACTGTACGACAGTTTGATGTAAATTACGCAGCCGGCTACCATATTAACTGTCCTTCTGGATGATTGGCTACGCAATGTACCTATAATGGAATTCTCATAATCTAACCATAGTCGCTTTATGAAACGAAGCCCAGCAAACTTATCGTGTACAATTTATAGAGAATAAGAAAGCCTATTGTATATATTTTTTTTAACTGTAACTTTTATTTGTCTCTTGCTTCTTATGTGCAATAAGGAATATTCTTTTTTTTACGTAGCCTCGATTGCCACAGAACAGAAAAAAAGAGTAGAAGGTGTGACATGACCTATTAGCAGGAAAACCAGTGTGACCAAACTCACACATAAGCCAAAACCCACGCTATGAATGCCAAGCTGCCATTGGTAAATAAAGGCAATGCCGAAAAGGTCTACATCATAAAAGTTCCACGTAACATATGAACCTTTTGGTGATATAAACAACGATCAAAATCAAATGATAATGATGAAATTAAGTTTGACATTAGATCTTTGTTTCGTAGTACCGCTACTCTACACTAGCTGGAACTCCCGCCGCGTCTGACCGTCGAGAAGTTTTATGTGATAGACCATAAAGTCGAAAATTAAAAAACAAGTATCTACAATGGTGCTTCTCAGCTATGAATGGCCTATCGACAAATTATAGAATTGTTTCGTAAAGCGACAGTTGATATTTAATTCAATTACAATTCGATGTAAATTACGCAGCCTGTTAGTATATTAACCTACCTTCTGGATGATCGGCTACGCAACGTATATGGAATTCTCATATGAAACTAACCATAGTCGCTTTTGGAACGAGGCCCAGCAAACTTATCGTATGTATAGTTTGTTTATTTTTTTATTTATTTATTTAAAATGACATTTGCCAACGAAAGTCACGAGACTTCCCCATAGATTTATGGAGTAAGCGTTGATTAAATTATCTAGACCCCCCAGATGATTTTACTACACGAGCACATAAAATCATCTAACTTTGAAATTATGCATGCTGGTTTAGTTTTGATGACAATACGCCAATCTTAACTAATAAAAATGACATGTTTTTTGAATTTAAACTTTCGGCTCAACACATTGTAAACATTTAGTCCGGATCTACTTACGGGTGTTGTTTTGTCGGACGAGTCCGACTAGGTTTCGCTCCGATACGCAGAGCAGTGAGTGGGTGGTGAGCAGAGACGGACCTTGCGTCGTTCGGTTGCTCGTCTCAAAATGGGATGGGTAAGTTGATCCGGATTAAAAGTTTACAAAAATGACATGATACTGCAGTCAGGACCACATTCTCGCAAAGGAACTAAACAGCGTCAAGGAACATGATCAATAAATTTTGCACAGTATCAAAAATAATTGCAACTAAAAATGTGTTAAATAATAATAATAATAAAAGATGATAATAAACACTTACATACAGGCACATACATTTCCCCTGGCCCCATCCTGGGATACCCTGTGTCGTGGGCACCAGAAACAACGACGTCACAAACAGACCTAGGATTGTTTTTTGTCCCCAGCCGGGATTCGAACCCGGGATCTCTCGCATGGTAGTCAGATGCACTAACCACTGCGCCACAGAGGTCGTCAATTAAAATAAAATAACGACAATTATTTTCCCAAAGTACCAAATAAGACGCAGGTACTCTACCTAAAGTACCGATAATTATTTATTACTGCTAAGTCATAGACAAAATATTATCGATAGATTTTATAATGTTGTGTCCCAGCTGAATTGAGTAGCATTTGAGTAGCATTCAAATGTTGACAGAAATTTGTAGAAAAAGTACACAGATTTCGACGAAAATTGAACATTATATTCCAGTAAATAAAGGTGGTTTTACTTTCTCACTTTCGGATTGCTTTCCTTGTTCATGTCATTGCAAATTTAATTTCTATTAAATTAAATACAATGGAAATACTACTTACCGATGGAATGTTACGGCATGATCGGTACATTTTGGTCCCCAACTTTTATTTTTGCACTCTAACACAGCACAATAAGGCATTTTTGTAGAGTTTTCACAATTGTTTTCTTTACTAGAAGCGCACGGCAACTGAGGTAAGAAAAACTGTCATAGACTACGCTTAGGCAATATATTGCTAATTTGAGGCACGCGGGCACCGCCCACTTACGATTTCTACTCTTTTTTTTTGTTCTGTGCTCACGAAGAATGTAGCTTTCTAATGGTGAAAGAATTTTTGAATTCGGGACAGTACTTTCTGAGCCTGTTCATTGCAAACGTACACACACACACACACAAAAATACAAATCTTTCCTCTTTATAATATTAGTATAATAGATAAAACTAAATAATCACAGAACATTAAATATAACTACGTATTTGAACACAAATTACGTACAACTACGTATTGAGGCCAAATCTCTGGCATCCATTGTGGTCTAGAAGTGCTGAAAATATATGAAAGATAAGCACAAATTTGTAGAAATACACCAATAGAATATAACAAAGAAAATCTAATTCAATGCCTACCTAGACCTCACGGAAAATGTCTGAAGCCTAGCAAAACTGTTGAGTACATGTAAGTACCTAATAGAATAAAATAAGAGTCTTCGTGAGGTTTTGCCCTAAGAACAGTTAATCTGGGGATTTACTTGAAATTCCTTTTTGTTGTATTTGGAGTAGTCGTCTTAAGAAAGTAGTCTAAGTTGAAAGCTTTGTAGGTAGAGCATAATATAAGTCCCGTCCCTTCTTCAGGCCCATTGTCCTGGCTCAGTGTTGGTTAGAGAGTAATAAGTAAATACATAAAATTATTGCTCTCATTATTGAATCGCTCGTAGCCCCGGTTGCCTGATCTTAAACGATCACTAAGGTTAAGCAACGTAGAGCTAGAGTAGCGTAGAGTCTATGACTAACACTAGTGGCATTTTTCCGAGCGGTTCCGTGCTTCGCAAGGCACGTTGAGCAGCTGGTGCTGGCTGCCATCGATAGATGGCAGTTGTTATGCCAAGTCAGAGGCTCCCGTGGTGGACTATGGTGTATACCTTCCTCAGAGACGAGACCCGTGCCCCTCGGTGGAGACATAATGGGTTGATGGGTGAACGGGTGAGCCAATAGGTCCACAAAAAATTGTACACGTTATTTTTATTACGTAACTGTGCATTCCGATTAGGCTATTTAACCGATGTCAGAAAGCTATCTTATATTGTTTGTTGGTGTTCATGGAGTCCTCATAAAGTGGTTATTTTTAATTCTTTCGTGTATTTCTTCTAAAAAGGCAAATGAAAATTTACTTTTCAAATAAGCCGCCAAAACGCTATCTTAGGCAATATGGCGTCACTTCCCGGTAAACCAACCAATTGAATGAAAGTAAGAAAAAATGAATGACAGACGCCATTTTTACTGCCATGTGACGTCATCATAGGATCGGCCAATCCAGGCCGATTTCGATACAAGATCTCAAATTTCATCTTGTGTTTTTTTACAAATCTTTTAAAATATTTTCTTAGTTAAAGTGCCTTAAAGCGGTTTTAAGACACATAATTTATACGAACACCTATAAATAATACTGTTTTTTCACACTGTCAAATAGCCTCTTCAAAGAATTTAGGGAGCACTCGAGATGGTTATTCACGCTCTTCAAGAAAGCCCAGAAGAGATAGATAGATAGAGAACACTTTATTGTACATAAAAAAGGAAATTACACAGGTATTTCCTAATCTAAGAGTACAGACGGCGGAATTAGCACTAAAAGTGATCCACTTTATTAATTTCAATGACTTACCTAGAGCTCGCGCTACCTCATATCTCAGACTTTGGAAGTACTAGTGAACAGTATTTGCCTTGAGCCGTTATTAAATTTTTGTTTAATTGCTTGTTGCTAATAAGATATTATGTACAGTAGACTTCAGGTCCACCTTTACATTTTCGAAGCAAAGTCGTCCTTAACGTAACTGATTAGAGAGCACGTATGTTAAAGTTGAAGTGTTGTCGACTGCACTACATACTAAGTAGACATTCCAAGCAACTTTTGTGTCGCCAAATCAAGATTTTATGATCACAATACGAAAAAAAAAACTATAGGTATTGTTATTCTTATAAAAAAACATCTATAAATTGTAAAAAATCCATCAATACGATTTTAGATTTGAAACCCTTTTAAAAAATAGAACCCATCAAATAACAATAATAAAATTTGGAATCAGGGCTCAAAATTTATGTTTTAGTCATCTAGCTCGGCACTGTTTATATTATTTTTCATTAAAAGACGGTTCACTATCGTTTGCGAAGAACCTCGGTACTACTTTGATAACATAATTATGTTAGTAAGTATACTACATTTACTAACGGATTGCTTCCATTAGACTTTTTTGCGGCTATCCAATTTGTCCATAGTGCCCTGAGTTCCGTTCTACATCTACAAAAGTCTTCCTCAGATTTTTACCAAATCAAAATGAGAACAATCAGATGTTATACTTATTCACACAAAATAATAATTGTCAAAATCCAGTGACATTTATTTAAAGTTATGAGAGAACATAGGAAAATAATATACTTGGTGTCCAACCTTTTTAGAACCTCCTTTTTTAACAACCCTAATTTTCCACGTGTGTCGGTTAGAAACCCATGTAAACATATCGCACATTTCCTTGCTATCTCCAGTGTGACAGAACTACTTTGTTCCGGCGGTCAAGCCCGGGCGTATTGTATTGGGATCCGAGCATTATGTGCGGATAAACCCGGTTTGTGCCGCTTTTCTTACCCGGTTCCTACCGGATCGCACCGGTTTGCTTTAGTTTGTAGCAGTTCTCTCCGGCCCTCACTGTGCTTGGCCGAGCATGCATAGGGGATCGTCGTTGTCGGAAAATGTTGTTTAAATTTTGTATGCTGTCAGTAAACTGCTTTTGTACTATTGGTAACAATGTTGTTTTTCTTTTTGGACAAACCCACGTAGCCAGCCTCCCCGAATATACTTACTCTGGAGACCTTAGCATTATAATGAGGTAAAAAAAATGATAAAAAAGGATTTATTGCCTCATCAAATAACATTTTAACAAATTATGGACTAAACTAGGTTTACAATAAGGCAAAAGGTAGTGGCTCAGCTGGTGCTACCCCGGACAGCCGCGAGTAGCGCTGGTTTTCAGCCACTTCCTTTTCCCTGTGAAATTGTGCGGGAGTAAAGTTGGTGATCAATTAAACTTAAACAAAACAAAAATCAATTAAAATATGAGAGAGAAAAAAAAACCAATTCTTCTTAATCCAAAAGAAATACTAAGCAATTGCGTAATAAACAATTATTAAACTTTAAAAACATGAAAAATAACTCTGACATAATATCTCAATTTATGAACATAAAAAAATAATATCTAAGAGGTACTAATTTAAGTATGTAACTTAGAAAGTGAAAGGCACTCTTATGAGAATTAGCAAATGTGTGTGTGTGTGTGTGTGTGTGTATGTGTGTGTGTGTTTGCTATCATCATAAAATATGCAAGTCAGATACTACAGATAGGGTTTTAGAAGTAAGATTAAAAATATTCTTTCAGGGACAAATTCCTGGACCAAGCATGCTTCAAATTTTCAGTGGCAAGCTGTCTTCGAAGCATTGTGAATATGAAATACATAACATAAACATAACATAACATGACATTTACATACAGGCACATATATATTGCTTCTGCCCGCACACTAGGATACCCTGTGTCGTGGGAACAGCGACGTCAGAAACATGTAAACATCCAAGACCTGAGTTTCTTTTTTTGTCCCCATCCGGGATTCGAACCCGGGACCTCTCGCATGGTGTCAGATGCGCTAACCGCTGCGCCACAAAGGTCGTCAAACGAAGATTGACGGTCAAATTATTCATTGAGCGTGACGGTATGTATTCTGAACTAGGTACAATCCGTGCAGTGTGATTTTGCGTCGAAAATGGTTGGAAAGGAGAATGGCAGGCTTCAATGGAAGCCTCGTACACCTACAAAAAGTCGTGTATCAACATGAAATATTTAATAGATCATTGTATTAGAATTTGTTGCATTAATTTTCTTTTTTTTATAAAGTTGGGAGTCATAAGTTAATGTTGTTTTTGTAAGAAGTTTGGAGGTTATGTTACGACCCCGTTTGCTTGACTAAATACCTATATACACAAATAATTAAAACAAAATCATTGTAATACACACACACACACACACGTATGTACATATTATGTACATATATATTATAAATAAACAGTCAGATAAATACATAATCAAGAAACATAATTTGAACCAAATACGTGCTACCTACTGCTCAACTAGCAACAGCAGTTTTCTACGTGTAAAGCCACTCGTGTTCTAGGATATTTTAGAACTCTCACCATAGTCATAGTCTACCATAGTCTACTACTACTACATAATATATTACTTGCATATTTCGAATAACAAAACCAACTTTTTCATTAAATGGTGTTTATTGAGACAGATCTTATCTACATGTAGTACAGAAACGTATGGATAGCGGCGCCTTTTCGATCAACTACACTCTCAAAATAACGTCATCCAAGAAGTTAGCTGGTCGCGTCACTCCTGATACTCATCACATAGGAGCAACACCCTACGTATCGCCCCGTACGTATCGCCCGGCCAACACGATGGCCCTCAGGGCGATGCTCTGCTGGGCCTGCAGCTTCTTGCGGTTGGTCGCGGAGCACAGGACGTACCATGCGGGCGCCGCGTAGGTGAGACGCGAGCGCACGTACGTCCTGTATATCCCCAGCTTGGTCCTGGGGGGCAGTCTTGATGTGAGCACGGGGCGCAGAAGTGCCCTCGCCGTCCGGGCTTGGCGGACGACGTGGTCGACCTGCGCTCCCATGTGCAGGCTGCGGTCGATGGTACTTGACTGAGGAGCTCCACGCGACGTCCTGGCCGCGAAGCTGCAGGCGCGCGGACGAGGCTCGGTGGCGGCTGGTCAGCATGGCGGCCGTCTTCCCCACGTTGACGGCCATGCGCCACTTGTCCAGCCACTCTGGGAGCCTGTCCAGCAGGCGCTGCATCTTCCCGACGGCGGCAGACACTGCGCGAGGAGGCGAAGAAGGCGCTGTCGTCGGCGAAAAAAGCCAACTCAACGTCCGCCTCCCCGTCGGCAAGTGTGCCGGCGAGCGTCGGGATGTCGTCCGTGTAGAGCGCGTTCTCAGCCCTACAATGCAGTTGCAAGAATAACTTATTATTGCTTCTCTGCCACGATTAACTCTTTCAGTTACAATGAAAACAAAGTACCTATGTTTTTCCTGGAGAGTGATGAGACTTAAATTCAACTAAATTCTTTTTAATAGCAGCCCTTCTGCCAAAGTCAAGTTTGTTGTGGACACAGAACACCTTGTGGAGATGGCAAGTGGTATCTTCTTTTTTTTATTTTTGCCCGAAGCAGTCCCACGGACCACCTTAAAGATCGTTTCACCAAAGAAGTCCCTCGGTAAGATCCTTAACAATATTACAATAAAAGCCAAAATTCATTAACCCATGGGACTTCTTTCGTGAAACGAACTCTACTGATTTTCACTTTGACATGACAGTTGTTTTTTTCTTGGCTTGCAAGCATAGATTATTCTGAGCTTGCAAGATAAAACAATCGTTGGCGTTCCGTTTCTGTTTGTAAATTGCGTTTTATTTAATTATTTTCTTATTTTCTTCCCCCTACTTTAAAAAAATATTTGAATAACTGAAAAAAGAGGCAGTTGCGAAATACTAAAGTTGGGAAAATATAACCCCAAAACATTCTTTTAATAGGGCGGTACACCATTTGCCGTTGTCCTTTGGCAAGTAATATTGTCTTATTCTACGAATACAGGGAAAAATCTGAAAACTATACATTTTAAATTAAAAAACTATCTTTGTAGTTCTGAAAAAGCTCGGAAACTGCGAGCACAAACTGTACAGACGTACAGTCGACAGCACGTCAACCTTCACATTTTAGTTGCAAAGTCGCCCGTAATGCAACGGAGTAGAGTGCATGGGTGTATACGACTGTGTGCTGTCGACTGTACCCTCGGTGGGCAAGGTCGTCAGACCGAACCAAGAAAGAAAATTATGTTATTTTTAACAGAATGCGGCGATTCCCTGAAGGTGAGTAATCAAAGGTACATTCTATCAAATAGGTACCCCCTGTTAAATATTGTAACACGAATTTTCGTGCATTGTATTCTAATGTTTTCAGATCAGATCGATGTTACGTTTCGGAGCGTATTCGGCTTGCGTTCCGATACACTTTTCTTTTATCATCATTCCTTACAAGGTTTACAGCGGTTGTGTTTTCTTTTTGTTTATTTTTTCTTTTATAAACAAAAAGACTCTGGTAAGATTTAACTTTCAATCAAAGTAAAGTTATTGTCTCCATTTCTCTCACCTCGGATTAAGAACGAAACGTCAAGCCTTACACTGGCGCTCACCCTGGAACAAGACACTTCACTCTCCAGGCAACACTACCCACAACCCATTCTGCCACATATCTGGGCTAGGCGATGTTACAATATCAATCGACGATTTAGATCATTGCGAGTAAATAAATGGACTTTGTTAAAGATGAACCTTCGGGAACATCTATTTTGCGTCCGTCGACGTTACCGTACTCGGGATTAACGCAATCCCACGATATGATGGACGAGATGAGCGACTGAAAGTGTATTTTATTAGCAACGTATAAATAGCCATTATTGTTTGCTGGATTTGTCGGTATTGATTAATGAGCATTTCGATATTTTTTTCTCATTTGTTTGGGTCTCGTAAATACACAAGATTATAGAGATAAAGGACATACTTTCGGATGAAAGATGGATAGGCAGGAGTAAATAAAACTTAATGGTAAACAAACAAAGGAATATACGAAAACATTATGTCCCCACCGAGGGGCACGGGTCTCTTCTCTGAGGAAGGTTTAGGCCATACTCCACCACGGGGGCCAAGTCCGGATTGGTGGAGGCTTGTAAGACTAGTGTCTGGTCTTATTGTCAGAAGTTTTCAAGCCGCCCTAAGGCCTCTGACTTGGCCTAACGACTGTCATCTATCGGCGGCAGCCGGCAACAACTGCTTAACGTGCCTCGCAAAGCACTGAACCGCTCGGAAAAATGCCACTAGCGTTAGTCAGAGACGGTCACCCATCCATGCACTGAACACGCCCGATCTTGCTTAACCTTCCTGATCGCTTAAGATCACTCAGGCGGTCGGGGCTACCAGCGATTCTCTTGAAGGAAAACATCGTGAGCAAACCTGAGTGTCACCGAGCCGCGGTGAGCATAACTACCTCAACGACCTCTGTGGCGCAGTGGTTAGCGCATCGCTTACCGTGCCGGGCGTTACGTCCGCAATGACGTGAGTGACGTGATGATGTTCGACTGCGCTGACGACGGGCCGCACCGGCACCTCCACCAGATAGCTCCCAACTACGGCCGGCAAGATGATGGAAGAACCTACCCTCGGGAGCTCCTTGACCAGCTTAACTCCGGCAGCTCGAAGTTTTCCCCACCCTGACCAAACACGCCATGATGGCATATTGTCCCGGGGGCGATACCCCTGGAGAAGCCACTCGGGACAAGAGGCACGGCCTCATACACCGTGGAGCAGGGTGCAGATGACCTCATCGTCGTCGTCCGGATTTGAATCCCTGCTGGGGATAAAATGCAGGTCTTAGATGTTTATATGTTTGTGATGTCGCTGTTTTTGGTTCCCACAACGGCCAGACGCTATGAAAAACAAAGAAAAGCAACGAAACAGTAGTTAATTGGAGTATTTTAGTTACAAAACCAGAAAAGTGAATAGGCAGGTAAACACAAATTAACTTTAACGTCAAAACGTCTTCTTGAACGTCCGTTAAGTAAATGTCAAGCCAAGCCTTTCATTATCTTAGGAACTGTCTTTCTCCAATTTCAAAACGATTTACTAAATAACGGACCATGAAAAGGCAAACAATAAACAATTTACACCTCCGGGCGGTGGACGAAACGAAAACAATTTGTCTAATTTTTCCCTTTTTAATTGGAAACAGATTGCGACGTGCCGTCTCCGCCGCAGAATTGTTTCGGACAGTTGATCGTTAATGAGCCGTAGAGTTTAACCAGTTGAGAACCGGGCGACCATCTAACTGGCAGTTCAATTTACCTACCTTTGAGTCAAAGTTTGAATTTAGAATTTTTGGTTTATTTAGACAGTTGAATGGTGGGCAGTTGATTACACTTTGTTTTTTTTTGCTATGTCACCCAGTTCCAGTTAGTTTCAGACTAGCTTAGTTATTTGATTTCGTACTAAAAATCGAACTATTGCCAAGGACGCGCTAGGACATAAATATCTATTATTAGCCTGTATGTTAATGTATTAGTAAACGTTCAAAGAAACTGGGTAATCTACAAACTGCGCTGCCTGCAACAATAATCGTCAAAACCTCCCGCCGCTACGACTGCCACGGCAAGATTTAAACTTAATACCTAACATTTACAAAGATTACCTGAGCCGGAATGCACTCGCTTTTGCGCTTACAAAGATGGTATTAGTGCCGGTATTTTGCGGGCTTTCATTTCACAGTCGCCTTAGTCCGACATTCACACAACACTCTCAAGAAAAGTAACTGGGCAAGGTTATTGAAGATTGTTTGAAACTAAAACCTTCGGAAGCACTTAATAGAATATTTCTAGGAAGTATCCGACCAGGTTTCGCTCTTATTCGAAGAGCTTAATTATGGTTACTGGAGATGGAGCTCGCAAAATTAAAGTGATTCCGAAATTAATTAATACTGTTGAATAAACAAAAATATAACGACAGTTTTCAAAAAGCTGCAATAAACTCTTTGTTACAAAATTAATCAGGTTCATGTCTTATTGTAGTGTATTGTATTTTAAGCTAGCGTATTATAACGATGAGAACACATTGTGCTCAGTGAGGAAAAGCAACCGACCGCTGTCATTGGGAAGCTTGGATTCCCACTACAAATATATCAGAATATTTCTTTTTAAAAATAGAAATAGGCTGGCTGGACGAAAACATAGTGTAAGTACCCATGTACAGATATTCGGTATTATATATAAATTCACTATGCTATGTCCTTAGGCGAAGATTGCATCGATTGCTAGCTTTGGTAATTTCATAACGTTGCTAATTATGCTAAGCCCAACAAATACTGTAAGCGAGACTACTCCCATAGTCAAACCTTTTGTAAGGCCTTATACACGACGTCCCACGGCTATGCCACATGGAGGGAAAGTATAAAGAAGACATTATTTTAATTTAAAAAGAAATGTAAACTGCATTCATACATTTTTAAATAATTACACGGTTGAACCGGGAATCAAACCCGCTACACGAGAAAAAAATACTCTGTAGCTTTATCATACCGATCGAAAGGCTTCATCACAAGGATTATTTTTTGCTATTTAACATAGTGTCAGAAATAAAAAGAAGTCCATGAATTTCAACATATTATTATTATGATCACTCAATTAGCTTAATACTGAAGTGGCAGTGGGCCGGCCATATAACCCGAAGAACTGATAACCGATGGGGTGGAGCGATGATCTTCGCAAGGCGGCTGGCAAGAACTGGATGAGAATAGCCGAGGACCGTGCTCAGTGGCGTGCAATGGGAGAGGCCTATGTCCAGCAGTGGACAAGTGATGCCGATGATGATGATGATTATTATTATGATGTGAAAGTTTAATTATTGTTCTTTTTATTAATACAATACAATGTAGGAATTTCGTTCCTGTATCTCCTGTAGACAGCGTCGGATCCTAGGTCGAGATTATTGTCGCATCACGGAGGCGATGCGTTGCGCTTTGCACTCGCTAGTCTCCGACGTTCCGACTGCCTCTATTGCCGGGATTACACGGCTTTGAGGAGGTACTCTGAGCGAGTTAAAAGGTGTGGAAAGACTTCAAACGAGAGCTGCTGTTAAGAATGTGTAATAGTTAGCATTAATTACTCTTGCTTGCGCCATTGACATCACTATTTATCTGTTTATCCGTGACTAAACTCTGTCTAGTAAGTATAGGTACATCTAAGAATGGCATGTGCCATTACACTTTCAGACCTATTACTAAAATATTATACGTGACTATATTCGTATGATTTATAATACAAATCATATTTTAACGAAGGGTTCCGTGCCATGATCTATATAAATAAAATTCAAAGTCCTGACTGACTGACTCACTCATCAAAGCCCAGCCCAAGCCATTAGACCTAGGAAGCTAAAATTTTGCACAGAGGGTCTATAGGTATATAATGTAGGCAAGGAATAAGACCGGATTTTTTGAAATTCTACCCCTAAGCGGGCGAAAAGGTTTGCCAAAGTTTGTATGGGAAGTATAAGGAATGTTGTCTTATTTTCTTAAAACTTAAAATAAATACTCTTCAACAGATTTTATTGAACACGTGTTTCGCCGTTTTTCTAATTTTAACCCTTAAGGGAGTGAACGCGGTTGCAAAATTTTTAACTAAAGTCCTCGCGACTCGCACACGAAGGGTACCATTATAAAATTGAAAACAAATCACGTTTGCGGTATGGGAGCCCCCTAAATTGATTTTAATTTAATTGTTTATGTTTATAGTAAATAATTTAACTCAATATTCTGTGAATATTTCTAGTGTCTACCTGTTGCCACAATCAATATCCAGCAAAAACGAGATAAAAAGTCACGTTTGTTGTATGAAAGCCCCCTTAAATATTCACTTCATTCTGTTTTTTACTTTTTGTTGTTATAGCGGCGACAGAAATGCATCATTTGTGAAAATTTGAACTGTCTAACTACCACGGCTCGTGTAACACAGCCTGGTGACGGACAGACGGATGGATAGCGGAGTCTCAGTAATAGGGTCCGTTTTACCCTTTGGGTACGGAAGCCTAAATACGTTAGCCACGATTGGTGAAATGGTGTGCCAAAAAATGAAAGTTTGAACAGGAAAACCGTTGGAAAACTTTTAACTAGAACCACTGCTATCGAGAGCAAGGTTTTACTTTTTGTTTTTGAGGCGCGTATTGATCGATTGACTAGCATTTCCTAGGACTAAAGTTTTATGTAACATTATTATGTTATGATGACCTAGGGCGGTCCAATATTATGCACTCAACTCACGCACGATACTCGCAACCTATCATTTCAATTATTATAAAATGCCAAAAAACAGTAATGCGTATAACGGATAATATACGAGAATTCTTGGATATCCTATGTAACTCAGGAAATAAAGGACGGAACCAGCTTGTACTCGTACTAGGCGGCCTAGGTTACCAATCCCCTTCTGATAATGATCGCCGGATTGATTGAATAAAATAAAGTAGAAAAAGGAACAAAAATATTATTTACTTTGCAACAAAAAGATAATTATGAAATAATATAAGAGATCTGTGAGTATTGTAACTATCGCTCTGTTATTTTTTTATATCGTAACTACTGACTCGTTCTACTGGGGAATGGACATTGTGTGTAGGTATCACCTATGAAAAATAATATAAGAACATGTATTATTTAGGAGAGTATCGCTCTATTATTTTTTACACCTGTAACTGAGTCAGTAGACTCTTTTCATTGGGGATAGGCACTGTTTGCAGGTGTTAAGCCTATAAAAATAATATAAGAACGATCTGTTATCTTTGTAACTATCACTCTGTTATTTTTTATACCCGTAACTACTGACTTATTCCACTAGGGAATGAGCACTGTTTGCAGGTGTCAGGCCTAGCAGAGCAAAACAAGTTAATGTGAACACACTTCGCCGGTTATTCCAGCTTGCTATCTAACCATAAATTAAATTTGAGAAATAATTGATAAATTTTATTTAATCAAATTCACAAATTAACTCCTAACCCGTCAATCGTCATACTTAACCTTAATAGTAGACCATAACATCTGAAGACCCATTCAGCGGACATGGATAGTCGACGATAAATATCATTGGACGTTTCTCGATTTAATTGACAGGGGACCGGGATTTGTGGCCCCCACCTTTCACCGGCCCATGGTGGACCCCAATAATTCTTGCGGTCTTAATTCATGAGGGCCCAAGATGGCTGGCCGACCTGGCCGTAGTTTATAAAAATGCCATGAATATTTCCCTGCACTCTCATTGAGCTGTACGTGTAGTATGATACTTTAGGGCCGTGTTAATAAACTCTCATACTCTCAACCCCTGAGATTTCAATTTGAATTGGTTTAGCTTTATATGCCGCCCATATGGGCTGGCATACTGGCAGTTTTGTTTTGTCGGCGGCGCCGCCGAATTTTTGCTTGAAAAGAAAACTTTCTTATTTTTAATTTCGGGAAAAGAGTACTCCAATTATAAAAAAAAATCCTGGCAATTTTTGTCACTAAAAAGAAAGAAAGTAACGCAGGCTAGGAATGCGCTCGTATTTCTTGATGCAGGTCTGGAAATACACCTCAAATTATAAAGGCTTTCTGGGGAAAAAATCCTAAAATAATTCATAGTTATGATGTGGTATTGGATGTACATTGCATAGGAGTATTTTTTCTAGTTGATCTGTAATTTATTTTGCTTTGAACTGTACATAAAATCGTCATAGTAAACTACGTGTATCTTATGGAACGGGTTCTGTATGTATGTTTTTTTCTTTTTCAAAGGAAAGGTTATTGAAATGTGCCTGATTTTTTTTTCGATATTGGACACATTCCTCGCATTATGGTTCCACTTGAAAATATATTAAAAGTGTCTTCACAGCAAGAGACTTAACGTGCACACGGGGCACGACTCAAAACTTGAAAGATTAGCACCAAGTTTTAAAATGTTTTTAAAACAAAAGTCGACTGGTCGTATAACTCACATTGTTCAGAAACATTATTTAAACATTTACGTTTAATTCATGTCAGTCCAATGAACCCGGATTGGTCGGCAAGACTCGCCACGGAGTGGGTCACTTGGCCACTGGCCTTTGCCCAACAGTGGGACACAATAAAAAAGACTATACAAAAAAGTAAGAGAAAATCGGTGTGGGAATATGCTCTGACAAGGCACATTAGTACAATCAGCATATAAATAGTCAGGAGCTTTATCATGCGTACTAAATACTGTCTGAATCTTGCTGTTTGCGATAGCAATTGGACTGTAGACTGGCCCCTGTGATACAGTAACCGGGCAAAAACATCACAAACATCGAAATAAACCCATCTGAGGCCATTCTTACGAATCTACTACAACGGCATCCAGTGGGTTGAACCGACGTATTCCGGTGTAGTGATCAAGCACGTTAACTACTACACTATGTACATTTTTTGAAGTCGTAGTAGCAATCTGAATCTCGGCTACTCAATATCAAAACATAGTATCTCATTCAGACAAAATTGTTCAGCAGAGCCAAAAAGACCCACCTGGGGTTACTTTGTAGGCTTGCGACAACATAACTACTAGACTTAGAGCTTCTTCCCTGAAGGAAAACGTCGTGAGAAAATCCGAGTGTCTGATAGAGGTGTTCTGTTCACATACCTTTACAATCTATGGTAACTATTAATCCCATACTCTCTTTATCTCTCTCGTTATCTATCTATCTATCTTTCTGAGAAAAGGAGTGGCCAGGTTTAGGATCCGGTGAAAAGGAAAGAGAGCCAGATAATTTATATACACGTTTTATTTACACTGGCTGAAAATTATATTTACAGGAGTTGGCACTGACTAACTGACATAAGTAAAGACTACAGCATCTACATGTTAGGTAACATCATCATGTCCCCACCGAGGGGCACGGGTCTCTTTCCCTGAGGAAGGTATAGGCCATACTCCACCACGGGGCCTAGTCCGGAATGGTGGAGGCTTGTAAGATTAGTGGCTGGTCTTACTGCCAAAAGCTTTCAAGCCGCCCTAAAGCCTCTGACTTGGCTTAACGACTGCCATCTATCGACGGCAGCTAGCACCAACTGCTTAGCGTGCCTTGCGAAGCATGGAAACGCTCGGAAAAATGCCGCTAGCGTTAATCATAGACGGTCACCCATCCAATTACTGAATGCTATATAAGATATAGGTAGGCTATACAAAAAAATGAAGTAACTAAATAAAACATATGCTGTCAGCATCAAACATGCAGAAACGCAAACAACATTTCAAAATGTTTGAATAAAAATGTTAACAGCAGTTTTACACCAGGGCCTCGATTCTGTTAGTGCATTGTCGTATGATGACAGTTGCACGGCCGTGTCACGTGACGTGTTTTTTCATACCATTGACGACTCGAAGCAGCGATGAAACTAAATCACCACATTTATCGAATTGTCATTGTTCTACAATGCAGTAACATAATCTAGGTCCAGGTAGCATGAATTCAATCAAAACAAAATGACCACCAATCCTGTTTCAGTAAATTTATTTTAATAAAACAATCAAGCGAAATTCCGGTATTACTGCAACACAATTGCCACGGAGAGTATCGGACAGGCGTAATGAAAACATACTAAGTCGCTTAAGTTTATTTTAGTTGGAACGTTCCTTTAACATCGTCGCTGAAGTTAAATGCGGCGCTACGCCAATGGAACGTTCCATTGGACGGTCTTTACACTCTGCGATCCTGTCTTTAATGGTGCGTACAGACTGGTGAAACGTAACATGCAATGCAGCATTCTGCCTTTCATTTAACTATGAGAATCGGTTTCAAAGTGGTACCTTTCATGATACATTGCGGCAATGTGTATGGCAAATTCTTTAATTGCATGTTACTTTTCTTCAGTCTGTACGCACCATTAGGTAGCTTTTACGTCTGAGACACTGGCTAAATCGCACATACTAACATTTGTAATTGCAAAAAAAAGTAATTTCAATGTGGCCTGAGGTTTTACTAGTTGAGTCGTGGTAGCCTAGTGGGTAGAACAATGGACTCAGCGGCGAGAGACCTCGGTTCGGTTCCCAGTGCCGGCATCTACCTATGGCTTTGTTTTGTAAGTTATGTAGGTACATTGGTGAAGTTTAAAGCGTGGACCAGACGGAAGCAATCCAGTGTCCCATCCACGATCACATTGCCTCATGTCATCCGTCTAGACGATAGATGTAATCCAAAATTTGATTTAACCTTCATAGTCGCGTGATCGCGTCACGTAGAGCGCGTGGATGACATCCGTCTAGCCGGTGGATTACATCCAACCAAGGACAGTTGCGTTGTGGCAGGCAGCGCGAGTGCACGTATGCGAGTCTTTTAACCAACACTTCATCCACTTTCTCTTTTTCTTTTGTTTTTATCTTCAGTTGCGCACAAAACTGCTAAAACAAAGAACTCTTTTTGAAATTTGGACAAATCTGGAGCCACTATACAAGTACACGTGATTTTACTCCACAAGACGACTTGTGACTGATGTTGACGCATGGATGACATCCGTGTGGCCGACACACAATCCGCAAATGGAAATCAAGTTTCCATCCAGGTCACCTTGGATGGGTCGCTAGATTACACCCGTCTGGCACATGCTAGTAGCTATATCATTCGCTAACTGTGAAGGAACACATTGCGAGAAACCTGAATGTCTGAGCTGTTCAATTCCTCTGCGCTTGAAATCGCAAATCCGCGGTGGGCATATGTGGTGTTTAAAGCCCATACTCTCTTTAAGCAAAGGCCTGTGCCCTATAGTGGGACGTATATTACCTTTATTTGTTAATAAAATTGCGGTTATTTTGGCTGTTAGGCCGGAAGAGCTATAAAAACTCTGAAATGTTTGCGAGTGCCTCTGAAGTGTTTGAGCGGTAATGAAACGAATGGTGCGGGTCGGGTTATGTCGGATTATAGAGCCGTTAGTTCAACTTGAGATGTCTATAATAAAGTGTAATTTTTAGCACAAACTTCGCAATGTCTTACGTGGCACTGGTGCCATCTAGCGATACAAATCAAACGCAGGATCTGACTATTGGCTACTTCAAAATACATGACTTACATCCGACACACAATGACAGAGTATCAGCCCTCGTCAAGGCGACAAGTCTTCCTTGCATGCGGTTTTAGCAGGTGATTTCCTAATACGAAAACGTTTTTTGTTGTAAATATACTCTCGTTGAAGTATTTTGAACTGAAATTCGATTTTGAGCCGAGAATTTCGAGTCGAAGAGAATTTTGAGTTTTTCGACCCGTAAAATAGTCGTGAGTTGTAAACGTAGCCGTTGACCGCCACAGTTAATGTTCGGGCAATATTGTGGCGATTGCTCCGCTGCTGTTATGCAGCCGTTTAACTGCTGATGGCTGGCCAGCGATACACTAACACTATGCGCGTTTTTATTCACATTCAGCAACCATTTTATTTTTTGTCTACTCTCCAACTTCAATCGAATGTGTAAATAAAATGTTTTTTGCAAAGAGTGTGCTTGACACAATTCTTAAATCACGTTGGAGGTCTTTAATATTTTTCCTAACGTACATAATATTTTCATAAATGTATTGGCTTGCAACTGTTAGGATGTTGATTTCTTTGAAAACATTTCTTAGTGTGTCCCTACTACCTAGCTTGTAAATAAATCGGATCGCTCTCTTCTGCAAGATGAAGATAGTCTCAATGTCTGCTGCCCGGCCCCATAGTATTATACCATAGGACGTAATACTATGGAAGTAACTAAAATAAACAAGCCTAGCAGTTGCAACGTCAGTAAGTTCTCGAATTCTTTTCACGGCATATGCTGCGGAGCGAAGTCTATGTGCTAATTTTACAATATGTGGGCCCCATTGTAGTTTGGCATCGATTGTGATGCCCAGAAATACAGTATCTTCAACAAATTCTAGTTTTTCATTTCCAATCACAATGTTATTTTCAACTAATTTTACATTAGGTAGGGTAAACTTCATACATTTTGTCTTTTTTGAATTTAACAACAGATTATTTGCTGTAAACCAATCTAGAACGTGCGAGAGAGCATTATTTGCTTCGTCAAGATTATTTTCCTGGCTCCTTATTTTAAAAGTAAGTGACGTGTCATCAGCAAATAGCACTACCTCACACATTTTTTGTACCATAAACGGTAAATCATTTACATAGACCAGGAAAAGGAACGGCCCTAAGATAGATCTCTGGGGGACTCCCATTTTTACAAGTGAACCTGACGATATAATACGGTTTATGTGTGCTTTTTGAACCCTTCCTTCTAAATATGATTTTAGAAGATCTAAACTTAATTTTTTTATTCCATAGTGTTTTAATTTTGAGAGCAGTGTTTTGTGGTCTACACAATCAAATGCCTTTGACAAATCACAAAATACTCCTATAGCATCATTATGATCCTCCCACGCACTGAAAATATGTTTAACTAACATGACTCCAGCGTCTGTTGTATTCCGCCCTTTAGTGAAACCGAACTGCTGACTATGGAGGAGTTGGTAATTATTGAAATGAATAAGCAATTGATCTAAGATAATTCTTTCAAATATTTTACTTAATACTGGTAGGACTGAAACGGGTCTAAAATTGGTTGGGTCTTGTTTATCACCGCTTTTAAATAAGGGCACTAACCTACTATATTTCATGAGGTCTGGAAATACTCCTTCATTTACGCATTTATTGAAAATCTAACGGCAAAGCTAGGATATTTATCACTGAATTAACTATTTTTACTGACAAACCCCATAAGTCCTCGGTTTTTTTAAGATTCAATAATTTAAAATTCTTAACAATGTCTTGGGGCTCAATGTAATTAAATGTAAAATCGTGTTCGCACGCGGGGACATGGTCCCTTAATAATGTCGCCGCACGATCTGGTGACGAGTCTAATAGAGCTGTAGTTACGATTGGGACATTAGTGAAGAACTGTTCGAAAGCTGCAGCGATACCTTCATTTGTTGTTATTATTTTGTCATCGATCTTAAGTGAAATATCTCGGTCTCCTAATTTTGCTTTACCCGTTTCTCTATTTATTATGGTCCAAATTTTATTCGGTGATTGTTGGTGACATTTTGCACAGAGGGTCTATATATAATGTAGGCAAGGAATGAGACCGGATTTTTTGAAATTCAACCCCTAGGGGGCGAATATGGTTGCCAAAATTTGTATAAGAGGTATAAAGAATGTTGTCTAACTTTCTTGAAACTTAAAATAAATACTCTTCAACACAATGACGTGTTTCGCCGTTTTTCTAAATTTAACCCTTAAGGGAGTGAACGGGGTTGCTAAATTTTGAACTAAAGTCCACGCGGATGGAGTCGCGGGCGAAAGCTAGTTCAATATAAGAACGCAGTATAGCTACAGTTGACTACAATCTTCTCAGTTTCTTAGGCAGCTCTAGCAATTAAAATCCAAATAGAAACTTAAAACTTCGCAAGGCAAACACGTAAAGCCTAAATACGCCGCGTTAAATCCCTCTAAATTCGCGAGCTTATTTAGCGGTACACATTTAGAAAGGTTCACCACCTGAACCTATTTGTATGCAATTACTATTCGCTTCATTACGTTCTTAAATAGCTTGGGTAATGTTTATTGCGCGCCTACTCTAAAGAGACCTCCAGAGATTAGTAAGGGTGCCCCTTTTGCTGTGGTTCTGGAAGGGCAGCGGGGAGGCGCGGAAGGTCTCTTTATACTAGTCAAAATTTATAGCTTGAGTTATTTTGTTAAATAGGGGCTGATTATGGCTGGACGGCAGGGCTAACACGTTTCGCGGAAATGCTGTGCTGTGAAGACGAAGTTCCGTTTGTCGTGAGGCGGAAAATTCAGTTTGGCTAGGTGCGAGTAAATCATAAATTAAAATTTCAATAACTAAGTGTTACTCGGAAACTCATAATGGTGTTTTTACCTTTGATGAGGCGTGAGGCATGTGTAGGACGCGTCCCACGGGACGCACGCAGAAAAGACGCGGCGCCCTACAACCTGTAGAATTTTTGGTAAGCCGATAGGCTCACAATAACAATACTTTTTAATTGCTTCTTTCAAGGTTACGACCTTAAAAAGAGTAACTCAGAGCTAAATGAATCGCTCGTAGCCCCGGCTGCCTGAGTGATCTTAAACGCTCACGAGGGCTAAGCAACACGCGCTCAGTGCATGGATGGGTCACCGCCTCGCTAGTAGCATTTTTCTGAGCGGTTCCGTGCTTCGCAAAGCACGTTAAGCAGTTAGTGCCAGCTGCCGTCGATAGATGGCAGTCATTAAGCCAAGTCAGAGGCCTGACAACTCCTACAGTAAGACCAGCTGCTAGTCTTACAAGACTCCACCAACCCGGGCTAGGCCCCCATGGTGGAGTATGGCCTATACCTTCCTCAGGGAAGAGACCTGTGCCCCTCAGTGGGGACATTGATTTTTCTGGGTTGATGATAAACAATATTTGTTTACTTAAAAAAATAATCAGGCCAAGAATCTATACATTTTAGATAATTACATTTTTTCCTTCCAAGAGAAAAAAAAATAGCTTGTACTTACTTAAATAATATTTTATTTCATCACTATCTTCATCTTACCAATCGTATCAAAGTTAAGATGTATTGTTACAAGTTTGACGTGTTTATCTATACTTCGCTGGACACGTTAACCCGGTTTGGTAAAGGTGTATCTTTACGTCATAATTTAAATGGTTTTGATGCTTTTTCGAGGCAATAAGCCATCGATGAAGTGTACCGTCGAGGCAAAGACCCTTCGAGGTAGAAACCTTTCGAGGTGTTGATCTTTCGAGGTATTGATCCATCGACAAAACGTACCATCGAGGTAGGGACATCAAGGTATCGAGCATCGCGGTATCGTCATTCGAAGTGGAGTAGGTACGAGATGAATAGTGAGCTTGCAATTGCAAATTTCACCAGCCTAACAGACAGGGGCCGCAAAATGAGGAATTTAATATCTATAAAAATCAAAGGTGCATACCCAATAATACATAGCATCAGATAAAAGAGGAAAGGAATTCCAGCGGCATTATAATGGACGCAAATGAAATACGATATTGAAATTCCTGTGCCGTCAGAAAAGTGGCTTGCATGTTTAATTGAGTACCGGAACATTCTCTGGAATTTTGGATCTAATCTGGCTCAAGCTTCTGTACTATGCTCAAATAATATCTGAACTTAAAGCTGACAGCATGTCAACCTGTAACAGGTTTATTACTTCAGCCTTTTCCTTATTTTTTATGTTCGACATTCAGGGCTAAGGCTTGCAACATCCGCAATACGATTTACATAATTTCATATAATATGAACATCGCAATATTTGAGCAATGCTAAAAAAAATCTTGAAATTGTTCTAATTATACCTACTATAAATTAATTGAAAACACTTTCACATGAATTAACACTCGTACAAATCCAAATAAAAGTCTTTTCAATAAATTAGTCATTGCCAACAATTACATAGGTATTTTGCGCCGTTTGGGGTCGAAACGATGGGCACATGGGGCCCAGAGGCGCGCATGTTGTTCAAGGACCTAGCGGCGCATCAGGAGACCAGAGAGCTGACCAGCGGCGGGTATTTTATTCGTAATTATATTTTAATCGAAGATATTTGCTTATGTAGCATGGTTTTATATTTAAGTTATATTGAATTTTATTTATTGTTAGTTCGTATTGTTACGGGCTAGGGTTCTGGATTTGGATGTAAAACGCCAATGACAACTTCTTAGGATTTATTCACGCAGGGTCTGGTCTGCAGGTCTTCACGACACGAAGTCCACACGTAGAATCCAATCGCAGGTCCAATCGAAGTCCAATAATATCGCTGAGGTCGTAGGTTATCGCTCGTATCGCAGGTATGTTCGCTCGAAGTTCACTCTTTGCTATTCCAAACGGAACTGACTGCGCGTCGCGGCGGCCGCTATTTATATCCGGCGGCAAGGGCTCTAGAACATTCCCGTACCTACGTGCCTACTCGAGGCAACGTCGCTCGAACAGTAACCCATTCAAAGAGTTTTGAACCTTACGCTAGTGAACATACGAGTCATTATTGCTTGCAGCGTTTATTGTTTACTAAAACGCAGCATGCGGCGACTATTCGATACGCTTCTAGAAGGCTCTATTCTAGATGGTTCGGGATAGGACCGCGACACTGCTCCCCTCTTAGAGATGCTCGTCCCGAGCATCTTCATTACTGCCGTGATAAGAAGCTAAGCGGTCGATGTGAACCACTTTTTGTGCACCTCTTGGCTGCCGTTGAATTCGGTACGTCACGTCATTTAACCGAGTTACCACTTTGTACGGTCCCTCCCATCTTGTCTGCAATTTCGGAGATTTTCCTTTTCGTCGAGTTACATTGTGAAGCCAGACTAGTGCTCCTTCTTCGAAGCCGCTTGTATTTGCTCGGCGGTCATACCTAGTCTTCATCTTTTCACTCGACTCCAATCCGTTTTCCCGTACTATGGCATGAATCTCTCGCATTTTCTCACGTAATTCGGAAATGTAGTCGTGTAGAGAACGTGAGTCGTCAGGAGGGCCTCCAGTCAGCAGATCTACTGGTATTCTCAGTTCTCGGCCAAAATTTACACGCGCCGGGGTTACCTTCGTGCTTTCATGTTCTGCCGTTCTGTAGGCCAGAAGAAATGGCGGTATGTATTTGTCCCAGTCTCTCTGGTGCCTGTCAACGACTTTTGCTAAATGTCTCTCAAGTGTTTGGTTAAATCTTTCTACCATGCCGTCAGATTGAGGATGATATGGGGTGGTCCTAGTCTTATGCATTCCCAATATTTTGCAGAGTTCTTGAAATACTTGAGACTCAAAGTTCCTGCCTTGGTCGGAGTGTATTTCCAAGGGCACACCAAACCGGCAAACTACTTCCTCAAACAACTTGGAGGCAACAGTCGTGGCTTCTTGATTGGGTATGGCGAATACCTCTGGCCATTTAGTGAAGTAATCCATAACTACCATGAAATACTTATTTCCCGATTTCGTTACTGGGAACGGTCCAGCCACGCCAACTGCAATGCGTTCCCATGGCGCACCAACGTTATAAAGATGCAGATTTCCACGGCTTCTAGTTGATGGGCCCTTCACCGCGGCGCAAGTAGCACACTTGCGGCACCAATCTTGCACATCTTCTCGACAATGGAGCCAGTAAAACCTTTCTCGAATCTTTGTTAAAGTCCTCTTTACGCCCAAATGTCCACCTGACACGCCGTCATGTACTTCACGAAGGACATCTTGTACCTTATCTCTTGGGACAACTATCTGTAGATGGAACTCTCTGCCGTTAGGATTCTCCCATTTACGGTAAAGTATTCCGTTCTGAAGAATAAAACTGTCCCATTGAGCCCAGTATGCCTTCGTAACAACACTAGTAGGAGCGACTTCGCACCATCTTGGCTTATCCTCGCCTCGTTTCTTCCATGCGACAATGAGCCGTACATCTTCGTCATCTTCCTGTGCTTCTTTCATCGCCTCATCTTCCCAAGATCTCGATGGACTCATTCTTGTCAATCTCAATGGCAGTTCCTTTGTCTCTTGTTTGGCACAGTGCTTGCAGTCTTCCGGACACGGCCTTCTTGACAGTGCGTCAGCATTTCCATGCGCCTTTCCGCTGCGGTGTTCAATCATAAAGTCGTACTCCTGCAGTTGTTCGATCCATCGAGCAACTTGCCCCTCTGGATTTTTAAATTGTAACAGCCACTTCAGGGCGGCGTGGTCAGTGCGTAGCGTAAACCGCATGCCGAGGAGATATTTGCTGAAGTGCTGTAATGTCTTTACCACAGCCAAGAGCTCCCTTCTTGTCACACAATAGTTCGATAGTGATTTACTAAAATAGGCCATCACAACCTCTCTGTCGCCCTGTTTCTGCGATAACACTCCTCGGATCGCTGTGTTACTGGCGTCAGTGTCAACAATGAATTGGCCATTAGCCTGTGGAAATCCCAAGATTGGGGTCTCGCAAAGACATTTTCTTAATTTTTGAAATGAACTCTCACATGTGTCATCCCAATGAAATGACTGCTTGTCTTCAGTCAGTCTGTGTAAAGGCTTGGCAATTTCAGAGAACCCCTTAACAAACCGTCTATAATATGAGCATAGCCCTAAAAATGCTCGCACTTCGGTCTTGTCTTTGGGAGTAGGCCATTTTTGCACTGCTTCGATTTTGGCTGGATCGGTCTGTATGCCTTCGCTGGTTACCACATGACCGAGATAGCTAACCTTGTTCTTAAATAAACTGCATTTCTTCGGATTTAACTTTAACTTTGCTCCCATTATCTTCTTAAAAACTTGCTCTAGGTTTTGTAAGTGGTCCTCAAAATCTGTTCCCATGATTATGACGTCATCCAAGTAGACAAGGCAGGCTTCCCCAACTAATCCTGCCAGTACGCACTCCATAAGTCGTTCGAATGTAGCTGGCGCGTTGCACAATCCAAAAGACATCACGTTAAATTGCCATAGACCTTTACCAGTTGAAAAAGCAGTCTTCTCTTTATCCCTCGGATCAATTTCCACTTGCCAGTACCCGGATTTCAGATCTAACGTCGAGAACCATTTCATGCCACTCAAAGTGTCAAGGGTATCGTCTATTCGTGGCAGTGGATAACTATCCTTTTTCGTCACATCATTAAGCCGTCGATAGTCTACACAGAACCTTGTGCTACCATCTTTCTTCTTTACCAACACTACGGGAGAACACCATGGGCTAGCAGAAGGTTCTATAATCTTGTTTCTCTTCATGTCTTCCAACATGTCTTGTACTTCCTTTTCTTTGGCAATCGGTATGCGCCTCGCTCGCTGACGAATAGGTCGCTCCTGTCCGGTGTCGATTTTGTGTTGAACTAACGATGTTCTTCCAGGATTTCCTTCATCAGAGAAGATATCCCTAAAGCGCAGTAGCAACCTCTTAGCTTTCATGCTTTGCGAATAGCTCAGATTACTCTTAGAATCCTCAAGGAGCTTAGTGACTATAATTTCACTCCTGGTATTCGATGTGTTTGAGCTTGGAGATGATTGGCAGCTTCTCATCCAAACGGCTTCCTCACACCGTCCAATAACGTCACCTTTGCTAAGGGTAATCTCACGATCGCCTATATTCACAACCCTCACTACAGCGGTCTTGCCTCCATAGACGAGAGTTCTTGCTGTCAGCAATTTCTGACTGGCTGCGCTGTCTCGTGTATCTTCAATCAGCACACACCTATTCCGCTGATTCTTCTGACTCGAAGGCAGCTTCACCTTTACTTCAGTTTGTGCTCGTCCAGGTATTACGATTTTCTTCAGGCACGTGACATTTCCATCGGGACCGCCAAGTATGAAGTTCTCCTCATCACCACATTTAAAAACACCGTTAGTGACATCGATGTGACAGTTGTGTTTCTTCATAAAGTCTAGGCCCAGAATGCAATCATCCATAATTTCGGCTACGATTACGTCGTGAATATATGACGCCTCCCCAACACATATCGTAACCGATCTTTCACCCAGGACGGGTATCTGCTGGCCAGAAGCGGAGAGAAGTCTGCATAAACTGGTGCCTTTGCATCTCCCTACAGCTTTCACCAGGTCTGGTCTCACTATTGTTCTAGAGGCTCCTGTATCTAGGGTGATTTTGCACTCTATTTTGTTCACTGCACCGCGTATTAGTAGACTGTTCCCATTCCATGCTTGTGAGATTCTGGTTACTGGGGCTACCTCCGCTCCAGCCAGTACCCGCCCCGCAGTCCTGGCTTTTACTCGTTTCTCTGATTCACGGTGGAGGGCGCAGCGTCATGCTTCTTTACGAATTCTTCAAAACGCTGCTCCATATTTTTGAGACGCGCATCCAGTCTGTCATCTATTTTGGTTGCTTGCCTCTCCTTCTTAGGACACGTGAACTGCAGATGCCCTCTTTCCCCACACTTGTAACACATGGGCCCGGAGTTCTTCTTGGGCGGTGTCTTGATCTCTTTAACCTCCTCCGTAACTTCTCGAAGTTTATAACCTTGCCGGATATCTTGACGCACAGCTTCTACTTCCAGGGCGTGTGCCAGAGCTTCTTTTAATGAAGAATGGTGGCGAAGCTTTACTGCAGCCCTAATTTCAAGATCCTTGATTCCGTCGACGAAGGCTTGCAAAATATTCGTGTCACCATCTTAGTATCAGTAGAAGGGTACGCCTTTCGAACCAGCTTCTCAATTTCCAACGCCCATTGTTGAAGTCCTTCACCCAGGCGCTGAGTTCGGTCGCGTAGCTGAGCACGAAAAACGTGTTCCAGGTGTCGTTCCCCGTATCTGGCGTCAAGTGCCTCCAGCAGATCTTTGAACTCGCTGCCTGAGGTGGGCAATGCCTCCAGGACAGATAAGGCCGAACCTCTGAGCGCGACGGTGAGGGCTGTCAAGCTCTGTCCGTCCGTCCATCCGTTTGAAGCAGCGACAGCCTGGAACTGCTGTCGGTAGGCGACCCAAGACGTAGTACCGTCGTACGGAGGCACTTTCACTTTAGGCCCCTGGTTTATGCCGACAATTCCACTCGACGTGACTCCAGCAGATTTTATACGCCGAAATTCCTGTTCTAGTCCAGTGAGGCCGGTTTTCACATTTTTTAGGTCCTCCTCTAATTCGGTTACCCGTTCGTTCACTACTTTTACATCTTCATGTAGCTTAGCGACCGTATCACTGAACTTTGTAACGGCAGAAAGGATCGTCTGTTGGTCTGCCTTCTGTTCATCTCGCAGGCCTCTCTGTTCTTCTTGCAGGCACTGCATCTGCTTGCTCTGTTCTTCTCGCATGCCCTTTAACATTGCCATCAGGCATGACATATCCAAAACCTCCATTGGACGTGACGGAGGTTTAATGTCTTCGGTGGGCGTGACCAGGTGGGCGTGGCTAGGAGGCGGAGCCTGTTGGTCGATTGGTGGAACCTGGTGGTCAAGGCCGGTGGGCGGAGCCTGGTGCACGGGGGCGGTAGGCGTGGCCTGGTGGGCGTGGCCAGTGGGCGGAGCCGTTGGGCAGGTACGCTGTGTCTCCTCGATGGGCGTGGCCTGGTGGGCGGGGCCAGGGGGCGTGGCTTGGTCGGTGGGCGTGGCCTGGTGGGCGGGGCCAGTGGGCGTGTCCCTATGGCCGATGGGCGTGGCCTGAGGGGCAGTGGGCGTGGCCTCCGCAGCACCTCTGGACCTGGTCCTCACTCCAGAAGTATCCTCTCTCGGAGTCAGTGGCATCTCCAAATCCCACTTCTGACACCAAATGTTACGGGCTAGGGTTCTGGATTTGGATGTAAAACGCCAATGACAACTTCTTAGGATTTATTCACGCAGGGTCTGGTCTGCAGGTCTTCACGACACGAAGTCCACACGTAGAATCCAATCGCAGGTCCAATCGAAGTCCAATAATATCGCTGAGGTCGTAGGTTATCGCTCGTATCGCAGGTATGTTCGCTCGAAGTTCACTCTTCGCTATTCCAAACGGAACTGACTGCGCGTCGCGGCGGCCGCTATTTATATCCGGCGGCAAGGGCTCTAGAACATTCCCGTACCTACGTGCCTACTCGAGGCAACGTCGCTCGAACAGTAACCCATTCAAAGAGTTTTGAACCTTACGCTAGTGAACATACGAGTCATTATTGCTTGCAGCGTTTATTGTTTACTAAAACGCAGCATGCGGCGACTATTCGATACGCTTCTAGAAGGCTCTATTCTAGATGGTTCGGGATAGGACCGCGACAGTATTATTATTGTAGACTATTAATATTAGATGTTTGGATACCCTATCAAAACGGATTAGCACACGTGTGATAATATTTCACTTCATTTTTTCCTACGGAATAATTTCAGTCCATTTCCTCAATTTCACCCACTGGTATGGTGATTATAATAATCTTCGGTGTTGGATATTTTTATTGCAAAACTTAACCATTGACATTGACTTTATGACTTTTTTGTGAGTTTGTGAAGCGTAATAATGTGTACTTTCTCTAAATGTAATTTTTGTGTTGTGCATAAGTTGTATGCAATGTCCTTAATGTTTGTATTTTTATATTTGAAATAAGCCTGAAATAAATTAACTAATGTAACCAATCCGGATTTGGCCCCCGTGGTGGAGTATGGCCTATATCTTCCTCAGGGAAGAGCCTCGTGCCCCTCAGTGGGGACATAATGGGTTTATGATGATGATGATATATCTTTTATTTTGGTCTAATGATCTGGTTGCGGGTCTGGTAGGGGGTCGCTGGATGGGGGCAGCACAAGACCGGGAAGATTTGAAAACGATGAAGGAGGCCTTTGTCCTACAATGGGCCTTAAATGGCTGATGATGATGATATTTTTTTTAACGTTGATTTGTTAAAAAAATACTTAATTTTAATTTGGCAACAATTTCGGCAAACTGCGAAGCACTCATGAATCACAAAGCTAAACATGATTTTATCTGGTTAGTCGGGAATAAAAACACAAACTAAGATACCCGGTTCTATGGATATTTTCTGTTGCGCTGCGCAGGCACCCATATCATCATCACGAACCCATTATGTCCCCACCGAGGGGCACGGGTCTTTTCCCTGATGAAGGTATAAACCATACTCCACCACGAGGGCCAAGTCCGAATTAGTGGAGGCTTGTAAGATTAGTAGCTGGTCATATTCCATATTCCTGACAATAATTCAAGTAAGAAGAGGCTGGTAAATCCATAAATCCCTAAATTACTTTCAAGAAGCCCACTTCGGACACACCTCACCGCTCGATTTTTCTTTCACCTCTCCTCATACATTTTAAATAAAAATTACACTGGCAAGTGAAGGAGACACCGAGAGCCTGTCACCAAAGAAGTGAAACGCACAAAAGGATACACTTGATTTACTGAAATAGTGAGGGAGAGAGAAAATGGGAGAGAGAGAGAGGAGAAGTGAACATCGGGTTCAGTCAACTTCTGTTTGAGTAATTGTGATTTTGAAAAAAGAAAATTCACTAGCCTGGACTGACTTCACCGATTTAGAAAAAGTAGGTCCCCAATTCGACGGGTATATTTTTCATTTTTTAGCTCAAATCATGATAGGAATATCCCGTATTTGATGTAAACTGGATCGTACGAATAACGACTTTGAACTATTTTCATCTAATTGCTGAAAACTGAATGGCCAACATTTGTTATTATGATTATTAAAATTCTGTCTTGCAAAGTTTTATAAAAATAAAAATATAAAATACTATAAGTAATTTCTTCCAAACAACGGACGAAAGATGACGGAAAAAAATAAAGAAGCAGAATGACGGGTAGTCGGTGCAATTAGACAATATGAAATAAGATATCTACTTTATTATGACCTAATATTTATTGGCATTTCTTCCATCTCAAAGGTTCAACAATAAAAAAATTGTCCTCATCTGTATTATTTTTGGTGCGCAAAAATTCACTAGTGATTTTCGCGAAACTTTAAAATAAGCAAAGTTACTACTTTCTTTTTCTTAAAAACTGCTTCGGGGCATGGAAGCAATTTCTGGCACCCAATTAGATCAAGCCAAGCTTCCGCGGCAGCCTACACCGCCGGTTACCCAGTAGCATTCAGCCATTACTCCGAGAAATGCCAATTTAAACTTGTAACGAGGTTTACCGTGAGCGCCGCGGAACGAAATTAAAAAGTCTGGGGAAGCGACGACGCCCGAATGGCTACACCGTCCGCGGTCCGCTAGAATGTAACGCTGGGCCTAAGATTGCAAGAGGAGAATGTTGGAGACATTGCGAAGGTGGAGGAATCGGATTAATTTTGTGACACAAAGTCGGACTGAGTTTGGAGATTTTTTGTCCAATTTTTTCTCCAAAATGATTGAGATCTTTAGGGCATCACGTTTCGCTTGTAACGTTAACATTGTAATAACGTAATGACATTAAGTCGCAGTTTCAGTGTTACTTCATCAACCCATTCCCCACCGAGGAGCACGGGTCTCTTCCCTGAGGAAGGCATAGGTCATACTCCACCACGGGGGCCAAGATTGGTCCAGGTGGACATACTTCGACCAAATAGGGGGTGTATTAGCAAAGGGCAAGATAAAATCCACCTGGAGGGAATAATTCCGGATTCCTGCAAGATCAATTTATTGGTTACTTTTGTGTTGTAAAAAATCGGGTACCTTCGATCAAGTCACTGAGTCAAAAATGTATTAGAAAACGTCCGAGTTAAAAATAAATAATTAAGAGAGAGAGAGAGAGAGAGCTGTATCTCCTGGGGGTGCTGCAGCGGCGGCTGCTAGGCTAAAATCTTTAAAATACAGCCAGTTGATGGGCAGTTATTTTTTCGTCCCCCTGGCCTTAGAAACCACTGGGGTCTGAGGCTTTCAGGGGAAAGTCTTTATTAAAGAGGTAGGGTACCGTCTGAGGAACCGAGGCTTGGACTACCGCTCTGGGGCATATTTGATGCAACGGATCTCCTTGGCAGTGCAACACGGTAATGCTGCCAGCGTTATGGGAACCGTTTGGGTCGGATATGTCACGGGGTGATTTGATTGACTGATTTTATTTTATTTGTTTTGTGTGTGTGTGTGTGTGTGTGTGTAATTAGTTATAATGTAATGTGACATTTTATTATTTTCTTTTGCTAATGTATTTCAAGTTTTTTGTCCGATTCAAATATTTAATGTGCTATGTAATGTAATTTGGAACAATAAATGACCCATTGAGAAGAGAATATTATAACTAAATAAGCCATGTGAGAGTGGTATAAATGCTAAATCGATCCAATCACGTATGTAGCGAAGCCGTCGAAATGGCCATACTGAATTGATAAAGTGTTTGCTGCGCTACACAATAAGTAATCACCATCATTGCAGATTACCCACAGAACAAAGAAGGGTACTCTTATTTGGAGGTAATGTTGTTTTTTTTTGCAGAGAGGACTAAGGATGGAGTTTAAAACTAATGGAGTGGCAAACGAGCAAAATGTAGGCCGACACCCAGTCGGGTGTGGCCTATACTTTATTTCTTAACTTTAATCGAGGTAGTTAAGTATTTGCGCTTATTAAGCTATTTGTGCAGGTCCTATTTAGGCGCGCACCTGCCTAAATAGGACCTGCACAAATAGCACCTGGCCTAGTCACCTTTTGGCAGGTGCTGTTAGTGAATTCAAATGTATTTATTCTGCCAAAAATATCAATAGGTGCTCAATCTGGACTAGGCCAGGTGCTATTTGTGCAGGTGCTATTTAGGCGGGTGCGCAAACTGGACTACCTCCTCTTGATACACTTACTTGATAAAGTTAATAATTATGTAGTGCTTACAAGCTTTTAGTTAAAAAATGCTAAACATTTGGTTTAGATACACGTAACAAACGACAAAGGTCTTACTTCTTTTTTTGAACGTCCCTACCCTGGCTGCTTATATACATTTTAGGTTTTTTGTTTTGACCTATGTATCCATATATAAACACACGCTTGTATCCCTAAAGGGTAGGCAGATTAGGGACTGCCACTTGCCACGATCCTGACAAATAATTTTCGCGTTATAAACATTCATTAGTCGTTGTTGCGCGATCCTGACAAACCATTTTCGCGTTATAAACAAGTCGTTCTTGCGCGCACGCCGGTTTCTGTGTTGTTTTTTTTTTGGGATATAAATATCAAAAATATCATCATCTACCCATTATGTCCCCACCGAGGGGCACGGGTCTCTTCCCTGAGGAAGGTATAGGCCATACTCCACCACGGGGGCCAAGTCCGGATTGGTGGAGGCTTGTAAGACTAGTGGCTGGTCTTACTGTCAGAAGTTTTCAAGCCGCCCCTAAAGGCCTCTGACTTGGCTTAACGACTGCCATCTATCGACGGCAGCCGGCACCAACTGCTTAACGTACCTTGCGAAGCACGGAATCGCTCGGAAAAAATGCCACTAGCGTTAGTCATAGACGGTGACCCACCCATAGACTGAACGCGCCGTATGTTGCTTAACCTTAGTGATCGTTCAAGATCACTCAGGCAGCCCAGGCTACGAGCGATTCGATTCGATTCAAAAATATCAGCACGCAATAACTAAGTAACTTTCACAATTCTTATGGCCATTGGGTCAAGCTCTCGTGTGAGGTTCTAGGCAACTTAGGATTTAACCAACTTTTGATAGGGCAGCGTTAATATGGTTGGATTTCAGGGATAATTTTACACCATAGCCAAAAGACGTTATTTTCATACATCCAGAAAATAAGGTCCCACAAACGACAACACTTTTAAGCGACCGCAGCGCCGCTGGATTGGCTGAAAGCTCGCCTACTGAGTCATTGAGCGCTTAACCGGCCTAACTTTCATCTTCAGTTTGTTACTCACTTTTCTCTCGGCAATTTTCATCTACATCATGGAGCTATGAACAGAGCTTACTTTTATAAGTGGGCAAGGCGAGTTCATCATTTGTTTTTCATACATAAACTTACGCCTGTATCCTGGAGGGGTGGGCAGAGACCACTGCTTGCCACTTACCACAGTAGTGACTGATCTCTTTTGTTTCATCAACATTTATTAGGTGTTGCATGCAAAAACGCCGGTATCGGTTACTTTTTATCTTTCGAAGTATGTATGTATGAATCGCTCGTAGCCTGGGCTGCCTGAGTGATCTTAAACGATCACTAAGGTTAAGCAACATATGGGGCGTTTAGTCCATGGATGGGTCACCGTCTATGACTAACGCTAGTGGCATTTTTCCGAGCGATTCCATGCTTCGCAAGGCACGTAAAGCAGTTGGTGCCGGGTGCCGTCGATAGATGGCAGTCGTTAAGCCAAGTCAGAGGCCCTAGGGCGGCTTGAAAACTTCTGACAGTAACACCAGCCACTAGTCTTACAAGCCTCTACCAATCCGGACTTGGCCCCCGTGGTGGAGTATGGCCTATACCTTCCTCAGGGAAGAGACCCGTGCCCCTTGGTGGGGACATAATGGGTTGATGATGATGATGATGATGTCCGTCTGGACATTACAGGGCCTCTTCTAAAAATAGAGTCGAAGCGGATATGTCGAGTAGTCGTTGCCGGTTTCATATAATAATATCGGTTTCATTCAATCATTTGTCAGGGTCCCAAACTAAGATTCCCTCTGCTATGGTAACCAGGTAAGGACTTCACCAACAAGGAAATTTACCAAGACATGGGAAGCGAAGCAATTACATCCGACATCCTAATCAAACGTGATACCCTAGACCAGTGGTTCCCAACCACCACCACCAGTGGTCCACAGAAGTCTAAATATGGTTCGCGAATGATGTTTACAATTACGGTCATGTCAACGATTCGCCATATCGTTGCCTTACTTTCTCAAACTCGTATCTTAAAAAATTGCAGCAAACACTTATCTCAAAAAATGCGTCTATAAAAAAGATAAGTTTCCTTAGTTTTACTTATCATCATCATCAACCCATTATGTCTCCACCGAGGGGCACGGGTCTCTTCCCTGAGGAAGGTATAGGCCTTACTCCACCACGGGGGCCAAGTCCGGATTGGAGTCCGGTTTTACTTATATTTATTGCTAATAGTCTACATCTAAGAAATGGCATTTCATTTTTTACCGAAACTCCATAGTATGAAAAGACAGACAGTTTTATTTCTCTCCTGAAAAATTGTTTTTTTAAGATACGAGTTTGAAAAAGAAAAGCAAAGATATTCCATAAAAGAAAATCGACTGACGCATTTTTATTTAATTAGTTTGCATTCAGTAGTCATCCAAAGGCCAACATAGTAAACAAAAACAAACTCACCATCATGTTAAGCTCACCCCAATCCCCCACCACCACCCCACTCCCATCATGCCATCCTTCGCGGTCACACGCCTCTTGCACCTACGCTGACCTGACCACATCATCCGACCATCGTTGGTCTACCCACAGAATCATACTTCTCGATTCCATGGAGCTGTTATTTCGGCGTTTCATTTACTCTGTGATAAGCCTTCCCCTTCGCAGGGAAGTGGGAGTCGCATTCCAACGACTTTTCAGATTGTGTCTGATGAGAAATTTTCCAAGCCTTTTGTTCGTCACAGCGCACTCGCTTTACGAAAGTAGATCCAGTTTTCTTGAATCTCTTTTTAGGGTGCCATAAATGAAGAAGAAGACGACATCGCGAGCTTTGTCTCTACTCACGATGATTAAACTCTGCGAATCAGAACGAAACCTGGTCAGACTCTTCCGACAAAGTATCAAGTATGTGATTGATTGATGTCCTCCTCGTCGTAGTCCGACGACGGCGACCTCAAGTATTGATAGGACTTCTGCGGCGGTGGGCTCGGATGTGACTTGCGATAAAACAGGTCTTAAGTCGGCTTCCCACAGTCCGCGATTTCGCGGACGGACGCGGACCAGGTCGCACGACACACCGTGGGAAGGGTCTCGGTCCGCAGTAGCACAGACGTCTGTGGGGATGCGCCGTACCGGTCGTGGGTACGTGGTCGTATCGATATCCGCAGAATCGCGCATCGTGGGAAGAGCCTCGTGCGGGGTGCATGCATGGCTGTCTGTGGTCGTCGGCCGGCGTCGGCGTCGGTACAATCGCGCACCGTGAGAAGCCAGCTTTATATGTTTATTATGTTGTATGTGTATGGTTGTGTTTAAAAATGGCCATCAGTTCCCCGAGCTATGTGCTCCACCGACTGCCACTTGAACTGAGTAATTCTCCGAGTTATATTAGTAACTCGGGTTCTTTTGCAGATCTCCTCATTCCTGACTTGATCGCGCAGAAAAGTAAGTAAATAGATAAAATACGCTTTCACGAATGCACGGCTCAACTAAACAACTGATTGACATTAAACTTATTTTTTATGTAAGTCAACTAAGTTTGTTACAACCTCATTGGTCTTGTTGTTAACATGTTTTGCCACTAAATTGTAGATCATAGTTTTTAATAATTATTGGATGCCAGTCTAGGAGTTCCATGTTGCGATTTTACCAGTTTATTGCATCTTGTTTGGCACCGTTTCGTTAAGGATTTGATTTCGTACTAAGTTTTTTCGTTTCCGCTTCCGTGGTAATCCGTAGCGAACGATAGGACTAGATGAAGTTGGAGAGCACTTTACGCCCATCCTCGTCATAGCTTCCCCGTTCTGACAGACCGACTGATTTATTCCCGTGTGGAATGGTAAAATATGAAACCGTAGCCAAATTAAAACTCAATTTTGACTCCAAAATGGAATAAGATTTTAAGATTAGTTCGGTCAGAGTGTACTGACTAAAAACTTTGGTCTGCGCTTCTACGTACGAGCTTCTTCGAGAATCTTCTACGAGATGATTGTTTACAGCGTCTCGTGGAACTTTCACTGGCACTAGATGGGTAAATACAAATACGAATATAAAAATATTTATTCAGTCCAGTAATGTTACAGTAATAATTAATATTGTGGCGAACACATGTCAACTCTGCGCGCGCACTATAGTAAACTCCAACATTTCTGCATCGAGCAAGCAAAGTAGGTATTACACATGGCTTACCTACGACAATACGTCCAACAAACAACAGTTGGACCGGTCGTCCCCAGGCATACGATCTGCCTGGCGTGAAACATCCCTTTATAGATTCAGATTCAGGTTTCTTTATTGCAATAATCATTCGCACCTTGATTTCCTTAACGTCACTAAACAAAAATCATCAAAATCGAGATAAGTACCGCCACCTAATCTGTAATCTCAGGCCTACATTTGCTGAAGACACTGGTTTGAATAGTTCACTAAAAAACCCCTAGATGGCATAGTGTCGTTAGATACTTTCTCGCGGAACGCAGGAGTTTTTACTGAAGAATGACACTTTATAATATTTTCTTTTCTATTGTGTATTTTAACATTTATCATTGAAAAATTCTTGAAGAGAGTAGTAACATTTCTGGCCCAAGTACTTATTGAGGGTTATTTTAAATAGTGGAAGAGCACGATCTTCCCTATAATATTAACTCCCACACAACACAATCACTATGAGGTAAGGGGCCGTCCATTAATCACGTGAGGCTTGAAAGGGGGGGGGGGAGGGGTTTGACAAAAATCACGAAATGTCACAAGGGGGGAGGGGGGGTGTAGTAAAATATCACGTGTATTTATTTTTTCAAACGCGCACGCGTCCAACTCGCGCGCTTGCGTGCGCAAGACACGTTCTAAACAAATTAAAATTTTTTGTAGATACGAAAAATACACGTGATGTTAGGTGGGGGGTGAAGGGTAGTCTTAAACCTCACCATGTATCACCAAGGGGGAGGGGGGGTTGCAAAATGCTTAAAAAAAGATCACGTGATTAATGGACGGCCCCTAAATAGTCCAGTCAAATTACGAAATAAATAAACATGAGCGAACACAGTTTGGGGATTTTGAGGATCGATAGGGGGGTGCATCGTGAGCATAAATTCCAATTTGAGGGGCTGTACTGAGGTCAGCTCAAGGTCATTTCGATGGAAACGCGTTTAATTCGATATCTCGAGAAATATCAGTGTTAGCCAAAAAATTGTAGAGACCTTTTCTCTTCTAAATAAAATTTATTAACTTTTTTATTTAAAACTTTTTTTTATAACATCAATATTTTTCAACTTATTACTCCCGCAAGGCAAAAATTTTATTTTTTTTCCTATTTTTCGTCGTTTTCTCCCCAACCATTCAATTTTATTGAATTTTACCGATCATCAACGTGAATATCTTTTAATTATGCACAATTTTGTTCTCAAACTTTTTTCTGTAATGCCAATACCTTCGGAGTTATACATTACTTTACCGAGCGAAATCCGCGCCACTGTCGCAATATAAAAAGAAAATCGATTAAACTATTTAAAAATTGGGTATTTAATTTGGGTAAATTTATGGGTCTGTTTGGGTAAGAAGTAAATTAACAATTAAAACTGTTTCACACATTTATTGATAAAAAAATAGGTTATGAAATTCGGAAAATTAAGCACCCGAGGTCGATGGAAGTGATTCGTGAATATTAAAGACGGTATCGGGGCATAGGTCGTCCTCGTCCATTACGTCAAGATCATCATCGTCGATAATATTGGCGATATTGGAACAATAATTATCTTGGCAATTATTGCAAATCACTGAGCAAAAGAGGCCGGCCTTTCTGCATCCGCACGCTTTGCCGCACTTGGTTTTGCATTTGCACGCAATCGATCTCAGTAAATTATCCGGAGCTGGTTGCGATGACATCGTTATTGGCTCCAATCCACGGGGGGTTCGACGCCAGCCCCACTCCTCGGGTTCCAGATAATTTTCCAGCCAGTATTGTACTTGGTAAAAGCACCTCAGCGAGTGAAAAAATGCCGCATCAGAGGTAGGAGGAAGAGATTCTAATTTAACCCTCCCACTGCCTGCCATTTTTTTATATCCCTTATATCGGAGCTCGTTGAGATTGGTACAATTCGTGTCACCTGCCTTGCGATACAAATTCAAAATGAATTGTTCGCCGTTTGAAGCGATAGTTGTTTTATCTGCTTTGTCCTGCAGAAAAACTTCAGTTAACGGAACCAAATCCGGAGATTTTTTGAATGCGGTCATTGTTTTCATCTTGCCTAGGTTGAATGGTGCCGATGTTGTGTCGCAACCACTAATCGCGTGCAAAAATAATATTTTTTGCGGCATTCGGCCCATATATCGGTTTAAGGCAGTGTGGGTACACGTTGCGACAATGGCGTGGCTTTCGCTCGGTAAAAGAATATATAACTCCGAAGGTATCGGCATTACAGAAAAAAGTTTAAGAACAAAATTGTGCATAATTAAAAGATATACACGTTGATGATCGGTAAAATTCAATAAAATTGAATGGTTGGGGAGAAAACGACGAAAAATAGGGAAAAAAATAAAATTTTTGCCTTGCGGGAGTAATAAGTTGAAAAATATTGATGTTATAAAAAAAAGTTTTAAATAAAAAAGTTAATAAATTTCATTTAGAAGAGAAAAGGTCTCTACAATTTTTTGGCTAACACTGATATTTCTCGAGATATCGAATTAAACGCGTTTCCATCGAAATGACCTTGAGCTGACCTCAGTACAGCCCCTCAAATTGGAATTTATGCTCACGATGCACCCCCCTATCGATCCTCAAAATCCCCAAACTGTGTTCGCTCATGTTTATTTAACCCGTTTTTTTTCGTAATTTGACTGGACTAAAAGGGATCATTTGGACGCAGCAGTGTCTGAAGCATTGTATTTTAGCAAGAGTAGGCTTACCCAGTACCTATACCATCCTGACAGCTTGGTTGGCCTAGCCTACAGGAAGGATAGTCTTTTTATGCGGAGCCAACCAAACCACGGGTTGCCTCACGATGTTTTCCTTCAGGCTCAAACATATGCGTCCGCGTGACCGAGCGGCCCGGCCCCTACACCACGAAATTACAAGCAATTGTGTGTAATGATTTATTTAAATAGCGGCGCGGTCGCGCCTTTGAGCGGCGTGGTCGCGCGGCAAGGGCCGCTCGGTTGGGTTTCAACGTGTCACTTGTATCGGTGCATTTGAAACGGACGGGACGCTCTTTCGTTGTTTGTGAGAACGTGTGGAGAGCGGAGACGCTCGGGCCGCTTCATATAAATCAAAAAGCCGGCTGCTGGAACCTGCGGCCAAACCGCTCGGTCGCGCGGACGCATATAATTAGAGCCTCACAGTTAGCCTGTGGTATGACTACCATAAATTGGCAGATGTATATAGCTTTGAAAATAAACAAAGTCATTGGAACATGACATTGGGAATAGAACCTGGGTCTACCGCTTTCAAGTCCAACGGTCGACCCACTGGCCTAAACCACTCAGAGTGTACAACGACAATAATATCCTAAGAACCATCAACAAATCACTCAAAATAATATCAAATCAAAGGACAAAGGCAAAAGGCAACCGCCCTATTAAAAGAATGTTTTGGGGTTATATTTTCCAAACTTTAGTACTTCGCAACGGGCTCTTTTTTCAGTTTTTCTAATAATTTTTTAAAGTTGGGGGAAGAAACTAAGAAAATAATTTAATAAAACGCAATTTAGAAACAGAAACGGAACGCCCCATCAATTGTTTTATCTTGCAAGCTCAGAATAATCTATGCATTCAAGCCAAGAAAAAAACAACTGTCATGTCAAAGTGTTGTCAATGTCAAAGTGAAAATCAGTAGAGTTCGTTTCACGAAAGAAGTCCCATGAGTTAATGAATTATGGCTTTTATTTATATATTATTAAGGATCTTACCGTGGGACTTGTTTGGTGAAACGATCTTTAGGTGTTCTGGGGGACTGCTTCGGGAAAAAAAAAAAAAAAGAAGTTACTTGCCATCTCCACAACAAACTTGACATTGGCAGAATCCTAGGGGTGCTATTAAAAAAGAATTTAATTGAATTTATATCTCGTCACTCTTCAGGAAAAACATACTTTGTTTTTATTGTAACTGAAAGATTTAATCGTGGCAGAGAAGCAATAATAAGTTATTGTTGCAACTGCATTGTAAGTTGTTTTAATTATTTGTGTAGGTATTTATCTCTAACAGTCAAGCGAACGGGGTCGTAACATAACCTCCAAACTTCTTAAAAAAACAACCTTAACTTAGGACTCCCAACTTTATAAAAAAAGAAAATTAATGGAACAAATTCTAATACAATGATCTATTAAATGTAAATATTTCATGTTTCAACAAGACTTTTTGTAGGTGTACGAGAGTTCCACTGAAGCCTGCCATTCTCCTTTAATTTCTCAATGAAACGAAATTGCATTGTGTTTGCTGAATTCCAATGTACTATAATAATAATAACAACTTCCACAACACAATCACTTCATCTGGTCCCAAACTAGGATACCCTGTACTATGGTAAGCCGCACAGGCGCTGTTAGCCGCTGTTAGCTGTTAGTCGTTACCTTCGAGCCTTATTTGCACTCAACTTATTAGGCAAAATTTACAGTCAAGTATCAGGCATTTCGATAACTGCCTCTTGCTTAAGTCTCACACCTATAGTACTCGACAAGCACGTAGTAAAAACTTACCCGAGTAAAACTTTTAGAGTGAAACTCTAACCCAGAAGGTAATAAAGCTCTTAAAGTAAGCTTCGAGTTATAAAACTGCTTATTACGGATTATCACATACAGGCTTAATAAAAACACCATAAAATATGCAGAAGAGGAAGTCAGCCGCCTAATAAACCATTTCGAGCAATTTAATATTCAATAACTACTTTATCTAAAACTGTTGGGGCAAAGGCTATCCGGCAGCTTTAAACTGTGGCCCGTGGTACTAGCGGGCTCTTCCTGTTACCTGCAACGTGTTAGTGAAATAACGTAAAGCCTGAAATATCCTTCTAATAAGCAAATTTTTTTTTTATTTGTTAATTTTGGAAACCAATTGACAGCGGCGTGTTAAGATTGGATGAGAGATGAATAATTGGATAAATTTAATCTTTTGCTCGTTGAAAGTAAGGTCTGTTGAATGAAAATGATTCTTGCATTACTTTGTTTTTTAAATTAAAACTTTCGTAAGCACTACACATTCTAAAATATTATGTGAAAAAAAAAATTTATTAAAGTGGGTGGGTTCCAAAACACAGACATACATCGAAGTCGCCTAGAGGAAGGTGGGGAGACGATCTCGACATACATCTGCTGGTGTGGTCTGAGGTGTCCTAGGACCGAAAGCTCTGGGCTGAACTGGGAAAGACCTTTGCCCAGGAGTGGGACACAATAACACAGGGCACGTTCGTTACATGATGGGTGACCGTCTATGATTAACGCTAGTGGCATTTTTCCAAACGGTTCCGTGCCGTAAGCAGTTGGTGCCGGCTACCGTTGATAGATGGCAGTCGTTAAGCCAAGTCAGAGGCCTTAGGGCGGCTTGAAAACTTCTGACATCATGACCTGCCTCCGCCAATCCAGACTTGTCCACCGTGACGGAGTATGGCCTATACCTTCCTCACGAAAGAGACCTGTGCCCCTCGGTGGGAACATATTGGTTGATGATGAGGATCCGGATAATTTAGGAAGTTGCAAGATTAGGTTCAATAGGAGCAGGCCAGGTCGGCTTAGGCGGGAACAAGCCTCGGTTAGTTCTCAGCTCACGTGCCGGCTCTGTCTTACCGTCTGGATTGTTTCGTAACGTAACGTAGTGTAGCTGCAGCGTCCTGGAGTTTGTTTTTGAGCGCGCCAGAACGAACTTATTCAAACGTCTTTAATGCAACGTTTAGACGTTAGCCGACTTTGCAGGGGATTGGTGTGAACACTTGCTTCGTCCTGTAAGTTTTAACAAGTTTTTATTGGACTCTTGTAACCTGTGTGGAACACAACAGAATATTCTTATATTATGTCGTCTTATGTTTTGGAAATTGTCACGCCTATTGTAAATGTATAATTAGTGAGCAGCAAAATTAAAAGTCAAATAGATGGAATGCTAAGTGTTGGCTGTTGGAATGTTGTCTGTTACCTTTTACCAAATTGTTGCTAAAGTTTAGAGGATAAACTTTATCCTTAATCCAAGATTAAAAGCCTCATTAAATTTAAGGATTTAATAAAAAAGCGAGTTTAATACAGCTGAAAATGTTACGTGTCTCGTTGAACGTCTCATGTGACTTTAACATATTATTATAAAACTCCAGGTCTTGGATGTTTACATGTTTGTGACGTCGCTGTTTCTGGTTCCCACGACACAGGGTATCCTAGTGTGGGGCCAGAAGCAATGTATGTGCCTGTGTGTAAATGTTTATGTTATGTTTATGTATTATAATTATAAATTGTACAGCTGTGTTATGTATAGTAAAATTGCTTATACATGATTGTAGTGCTTAACTCTATGTTATGGAAAAAATATGTATTTATAAGATTACTATAAACATAAGTGCCTTTAAAATTTCAATAAAGCGCAGTAGTTATTTTAGCAGGCAGCTGATGTGTTTTTCACAGTATTAAAGTTTTTCCCATAGTAAGGTGGTTTGTATTGATCAATTCAAATTTAATTTCAACATCCGAAAATTGCGAACAGCGAGAGACCGTGTGAAATGGCATTTGGGGGAAAAGGCCTATACCCATCAGTGGGCAGCGGTGGGCTGATGATGATGATGATGATCCGGCAATTAATTTTCGCATGTATGAATCAGTAAAAGTAGAAAGCAGGCAGTGGAGGAAGCGAAGTGTAAATTATGTGTTCGGTAATACACAAAGGGGAGTTTTGTTGTGTATTTTTAAGTGAAGAGAAATGAACTGTGAAGCAGTATTTTGCTACTTAAGGCGTGGTGAATTAGAATAATGCTCTTTTTGCGCACACACGGATGTTATACTGTGTACTTTGAATTTATACTCTACGTTCATTTCAGCATTGAAACGTAAAGGAAATTGCACAAATATTTCTTAGTCCAAAAATTTCTGATGTTACATTACATTACACTATTACACTAATGTCATTTCTCACACATGTATTGGTGTCGGTGGTGGTGAGTTCGTGTCTTGCTTCTGCTTGAAAAAGTGGGAGGCAGGGCGGTGCTTGTGCGATATTGGCGGAATTTAGCAATGTGATTTTCGCATTTTAATGCTGCGAGTATTATGGATTTCCGCAAAGTAACGCCTGATTCCATACAATATCAAAAGTCTGATTTTTTATTCCGTAGAATTCTGACATTTACTATGTTTTGAAAAAGTTCTCCACCAAAAAAGGGACAAATTTGACCCATTTGAGGGCAGTAACATAAAATGCTACGTATTTTTTATGTTTTACGTACAAATAGGTTAATCGAAATATTTACTTACTCAAGTGACCTAATACAAAACTAAAAAATATTTCAATGTCACGAACAATATGTCGAATTAACTTTAATTACTTTGCTTACACTGCCTACGAATTTAAGGTTTCGTAAACCTTTTTAGAGAAGTGAAGTATGCCGCTGTTAGCCGCTCTTAATAATTCATGTCAGCGATGATGATGATGATGAATATAGTGATATTAGGTGATATTAGTATTAATGATGATCAGATATTTTAATAAAAATATGTTTTCTTTACTTGTACTTTTTTACTGTTCGAGTGATGAAAACGGACACAATCATCACTCGCCTTAAATTCTTTTTTAATTTGGAGCTCCACACTTTATAAAATGGATACATTCACTAACACATTAAATGTGTAGACTCAGATGTTCACACTTCTATCGAAATTGAAAAATGTGCTCGGCCAAAAAAGGTTTCTCTGACATGTCGAAAAATGATAACTGTCAGAATTCTACGGAATTTAAAATCAGACTTTAGTACAGTTTTTCGTATTTAAAAAAATAGAAAAAACATGTTACCCTACTAAAAAAACACTATTAAGATTTTTCCACCGAACACCGAAAGTTTTCTAATAAAGAAGAAAACCAGACTAAACATTATTTAATGAGATAAAAATGTTCATAAAAACTTCATGTTGTGTTGTAAGTTTAGTTATAAGATGCCTTCTGACGTTACAGCTTGCACCCGGTTTGCAGGGAGCGTTTTTGTACCATGTGACTAGAATTACTTTTCGGCAGTTTATATAGGGAAAAGTGTCAGTAAACGTTTTTTATCAGGAATATTACATGATGAATTTACATTATCTAATATTACTCGTTGACTTGTTAATTTATTTATTGATACTTTTATTGCACTTTCACGTAATATAAAAATGTAATACAATACGGCGGACTCAAAAAGCTTATTTAGCCATGATAATTTTCCTTTTTAGTTCATTATCTTCTTCTTAAAGTGCCTCTCCACCACTGGAGGTTGGAAGTCAGCTCTTTACAACGGTCTCTGTTCCGTGCAATTCTGAACAGCTCCTCCGCGGTTTTAACACTGGTCCTTTCTTTGATGTTGCACAACCATAACATCTTTCTCCTGCCCGGCCTCCTCTTTCCTTCTTCCTTGTCCATCAAAATGGTCAGCAGTAGTTGACATTTCTTGCTTCGCAGCACATGACCTAACTAGGCAACTTTCCGCTGCTTGATGGTGCGAACAAGATCCACCTACTCGTGAATCCGTCTAAGGACTAGCAGTTCATTTATGTGCAACTATGTATCTTGAATTCTTTTTACTAAAACTTTCGTATGCACTTGACATTTTCAACTTTATTCGAGACTAGCTTTCGCCCGCGACTCCATCCGCGTGGACTTTAGTTCAAAATTTTGCAACCCCGTTCACTCCCTTAAGGGTTAAACTTAAAAAAACGGCGATACACGTGTTCAATGAATTGTGTTGAAGAGTATTTATTTTAAGTTTCAAGAAAATTAGACAACGTTCTTTATAACACCTATACACATTTTGGCAACCCTTTTCGCCCCCTTAGGGGTTGAATTTCAAAAAATCCTGTCTTATTCCTTGCCTACATTATATAGCGACCCTCTGTGCAAAATTTCAGCTTCCAAGGTCCAACGGCTTGGGCTGGGCGTTGATGAGTGAATGAATCAGTCAGTCAGGACTTTGAATTTTATTTATATAGATAGATATAATCGGACTCTTCCGACAAAAAGACCCAACAACACAGTCACTTGCCCTGGTCCCAAACTAGGATACCCTATGGTGCTATGGTGACCAGGCGGGGACATCACAAACATGTAAAACCACCCAGACTGAGGCCATTTGAACAAATGTACGGCAGCTCTAGGTGGGAATCAAACCCACGACTTTTGTCTTGGTAGTCAGAAATCAGAAATCAAAAATTTATTTCAACGTAAAGAATTTACATTCTGCTTGTTGAATATCAATGTACATACAGTTATGTATAATGTTAGCCGCTGCCTTGGGGCCGTCTGTAGTGGAGAAAAGTGTAGTTAAGTGCCTTAACGGGAAGGCCAACAAAGCAGTCAATGAGAAAGTGTGTGCCCTAGAGAGGTACGTACATAAGCTTCTCATGCTATCGCTTTAACCTCCCAATATTGTGCATTGCTGAGACGTTCTTGTAATAGAGCTTACAAGCAGTTACGACAGACGCACTGTATAGTCGACAGCGAATCAACCTACACAATTAGAGTAAAGTGTATTATGAATATAAAATTTCAATTCAAAATCTAATATTTCTATTCACAGTAGTTAAAAGCAAAATGATTACTTTAGGAACGCCAAAAATATTTTATTTTTCATCAACATCAACATATCAACCCATTATGTCCTCACCGAGGGGCACGGGTCTCTTCCCTGGGGAAGGTATAGGCCATACTCCACCACGGGAACCTAGTCTGGATTGGTGGAGGCTTGTAAGACTAGTGGCTGATCTTACTGTCAGAAGTTTTCAAGCCGCCCTAATGCCCCTGAATTGGCTTAACGACTGCCATTTACTTTTGTTTTATTAGGAAAAAAAAACAGCTTATCACTAACACATTAAATTTACACACATAGAAACAGAAAACCAACAAAAAAATTCACAGATAGCCATAATTTGAGCAAATAGTACAGGGGGAAGAAAAACGACACAAAACACCAGTTGTTAGCTTCACAATTAATAGATTCTGTGGCGAAAAAGCTAAGAAAGACACTCCACGTTTTTTTTTTAAAACAGTTTCATGTTAATTAACAAACTTTCAAAGTTAATTTATAAGTGGAGACTTGTAATTGGCCTTCTACTTCCTACTTTTCTGTTATTCTGTTTATTGTGCTGTTAGTCTTCTATAAAAAAAAAAGTAAAAATTATCTCTCATGGACGTGTTGAACACTAGACGATTTTTTTTTTTTTAATACATTAAAATTTAATATTATTCTACTCTTTAACACCAGACATCTTTGTTTTCTAAGTAATCGTTAATATTATAATAAGCTTTTTTGCACAGAGTGTGCTTAACAAATTTTTTAAACCGCGTTGCAACTCTAATATATCTTGGGGAATCTTGTAGTAGAACATACAGGAAGTATTAACTTCTGCAAGTCTAAATCGTGGATATAACCATTTATGATTATTTATAGTATTAAGATTGTGTTAAGGATGACGATTTGATGACTTCTGTGGCGCAGCGGTTCCGGGTTTGAATCCCGGCTGGGAACAAAAAACATTTGTGATGTCGCTGTTTCTGGTTCCCACGACACAGGGTATCCTAATGTGGGGCCAGAAGCAATGTATGTGAATGAATGTAAATGTTTAATGTGTTGTCCACTGTACTCCAAGATTCCAGGTTCTAGGCACAAGGGATGCAAGATGGCGACGCGGTACGTGAGTCGCATGCTGCGGCGAGCTGATGCCTGCAATTGTTAACAACAGGTATTCGGGATTTATCGCTTGAGTTTTGTTGCGACATAAAATGTTTCGAGCTTTCTCGGGGATTAAAACGTCTATTGGTGTAAACTGTGCGACAGCGAACCTTTTGTGTGGAATTGAGAAACTTGTTATTTGATATTAATGGGAGACCTGCAAGGTAAATATCTTAAAAGTTACCTTGAATCATTCTCATATAAGTGCTCTCTGAAAAGACGACACAACTTAAGACATGTCACCTAGAAGACACATGAAATCAAATATGTAAGTTTCTGTGTTATTTACATTATTCAGTAGTTTAGTGCTTGAAAGCAAGCAAGTAGGCTTGTGGGGTAATTAACTTTACTTTTTCTCAAAAAAAGCATATGTCCTCAAGACATGCATAGGTACATACATGAGCTTCTTATACAATCACTTCGATCTCCTTATATTCTGCATTAGCAAGACATTCTTCTAATAAATCTTAAAACCGTTACGACGGACGCACTGCATAGTTGACAGCGCATCAACCTTCACAGTTAAAGTCGTATAAAATATAAAAAACCAAGGAACCTAATTTAAAAAAAAAATTATATTTCCGCTTTTTCATTTCGTTCTCATATGGCGAGGACGCGGTGATGTGTCCTGGAGTTCTTTGGACTTTAGTTTAATCAACTAAACATTTACAGCACTTCTCTTCAAATTCATTGTTCAAGCTATCTGCCGAGTATAGTACAGTCGACAGCACATAATCTTATACATCCATGCACTCTACTCCGTTGCATTACGGGCGACTTTGCAACTAACATGTGAAGGTTGACGTGCTGTCGACTGTACACAGTACTAGTGCCAACTATTTGTTAAACTGGCGATTATCGAACCCAATATGTGCCTATGTACATCATCATCAACCCATTATGTCCCCACCGAGGGGCACGGGTCTCTTCCCTGAGGAAGGTATAGGCCATACTCCACCACGGCGGCCAAGTTCGGATTGGTGGAGGCTTGTAAGAATAGTGGCTGGTCTTTCTGTAAGAAGTTTTCAAGCCACACTAAGGCCTCTGACTTGGCTTAACGACTGCCATCTATCGACGGCAGCCGGCACCAACTGCTTGACGTGCCTTGCGAAGCACGGAACCGCTTGGAAAAAATGCCACTAGCGTTAGCCATAGACGGTGACCCATCCAAGGACTGAACGCGCCGTATGATGCTTAAACTTCGTGATCGTTTAAGATCACTCAGAGTGATTCTGTGCCTATGTGCATGTATGTAAATGTTGTTTCTTTGTTTGTTGTTTGATCTTGTCAGTTTCGGCGGATGGGAGTCATATGATGTTGCGTGTTTTTTTTTTTTGTGTGTATCCTAATTAAACGTTAAAAACACAAATGTTACGTAATTGATCGGAAACTTCGTAACGAGAGTTTAAATTTGATTAACGTAATAATATTTCAAAATTATGAGCTTGCTACTAAGACTTTCTTAATGAATATTTCTCCAACAGAGGGCTGGGTATTAATGTTCATTATCATAACAGCCAAAAGTAATAACGCTAATTTGTGAAATAAAATGGAGTAAAAGGTCTGTCAAAATCGCACTTAGGGTGAAAAATAAATGCAATAAAGATGAATTGCTTATTAACTATTCAACAACAAACAAAAAAAAGGAAAATGCTTTGCCTGAAATCAAAAAAACCCTGTATAACAATTTTTTACTAGGAGAATATCTAGTAGTTGTGTAGGCTTATGACAGTTTTAATAAACCAATGTTGTTCAAAATAATTATTCAAATATCTATTCAAAAGTCTTAAGTCATCTTAAGTAAGTTGGGGCCGGCGGCGGCACTTGTTAAAACTATACTATCAGAACGCAAGTGAAAAATCCCACAAAAGACATTTAATGAAATTTGCATAAGCCCTAGGGCAAACAACAAAGCCTCTGGAGACGCACTGAGCATTCCAACTGGGCCTCTACTCTCATCCTTAATAATACTGCCAAGTATTATTAAGGATGAGAGTAGAGGCGAGTAGAGAATAGGGTAGTTTCCAGGGTCAAAATAATTAAATTCTATTTAGTCCGTATTTTAGATTATAAAAACATATTGGACACGTATTTTTCTTTTTTCCATTAAACAAAAAATAACAAAGATATAGCCCATTAAAGTTACGTGTGACGTCACTCCGTGCTAAAAAATGCAGCACGGCGTGATCTCACACGTAACTTTAATGGGCTATATCTTTGTCATTTTTGGTCTAATTTACAAATAAAAAAATACGTGTCCCTTATGTTTGAATAATCTAAAAGACGGACTAATTACATTTTTTAGGGCAACTAGCCCATTCTAGAAAGCGAAGTGAACGGTAGAGACTTCTAAAGGATCATTGTACGCTCCTACCGTGGTATAACAAATTCCTATAATATCTGAGGATGGACCATAAACGATTCTTTAATTCAAATATCGAAGTCACGAAAAAATTTCAGCTGACCGTAGCCGCAGATTTAGAATTTTTTACATGAAACCTTCAGTTTTTTGACGTAAGTTGGTATTTTATTTTTATGTATCATACATTTTCTTCTGCATCTCGAAAACTTTGGCAGATACAAAGGTATAAGGCACTGCATGTCTCAACCTAAACTCCTACAATTTAATGGTAATATATTCGTATTATTGGGCTAGCAAGGGTCAAATTTCAATAACAAGTTGTTGTTATCTATCAGACGGTAAGCTGATAGGAGGCACTCGTATAGCCAACAGTATACAAAATAAAACCGACCAAGTGCGAGTCAGAATTGTGCACGAAAGGCTCCGTACCATTATCCATAAAACATTTGAATATTTCAAACGTCTTGCCTTTATTAATATCGAGCAAAAAACGCCAAAAAAATCGCCTTCGTTATATGGGCGAGGCTTTTGAATATTTATTTTGTTTCCATTACATTTTTGTAAAGTAAATAAACAACTCATAATATCCTAGTTTGGGACCAGGGCAAGTGATTCTGTTGTGTGGAAATTATTGTGTGTAGATTTCAATCGTCTACCTTTTGCCGTTATAATATTAAGTTGCATGGAATCCCCGCTTAAAAATTGATTTTATTCTGTGTTCAGTATATTTGTTGATACAGAGGAAATAGAAATACATCAGCTGTTAAAATTTCAATTGTCTAATAATTATCACCAGTCATGAGATATAATGTGGTGACAGATAGACAGACGCCACTATCAGTCTGTCTATCTGTCACCACATTAAGTGTCTCATGTCTGGTCACGTGCCCCTCGGTGGGGACATAATGGGCTGATGATGATGATGGTGATGATGATGACTGGTGATAATTAGACAGACAGTCTTGGTAATATGGTCACTTACCATTTGGGTGTGGAACCCTAATCAGAGGATTAATATTTTTCTTAGTTTGTTCTTAACATAAGCTTAACTTAACTTAAACAGTTAAGCCGAGAAACGTTAGTACATACAACAATAACTGGGGGCCTGTTTTATATAACTGCAATTTACGGTTTACTATGAAATTTTGATGTATAATTAACGCGAAGACTCTGCTACGCAATGTAATTGTCATGATTATCATAACGAATTGTAGTTTTTGAACCAAAACTTTCGTAAGCACTACATATTGTAAATTTTAAATTGTAATTTAATTTTAATTTTATAGTTGTTTTTTGAATTGTAGTTTTATAAAAGTCCGCTCTGGAGTTCACAAAAAAAACTCTAACCTTTCTGCTTCTTAATGGGATGATTGGATTCGATTTTGACTGGATCGATTGATTTTCAGCACGGGCCACTAAAAAAGCGTAAAAATGGTAATATCAGTCTAAACTCTAACCTCGATTCATAATATGCAGATGAAAAAGTATATTCATTAAGGAACGATATACCTGTTGACCTTTCTGTTGAAATTTCATGGTGTGTTAAGCAAAAAAAATTTAATACTCTGCGAACGACCTCTGTGGCGCAGCGGTTAGCGTATTTGCCTACCATGCGAGAAGTCCTAGGTTCTAACCCTAGCTGGACACAAAAAAACCCAGGTCTTGGATGTTTACGTGCTTGAGATGTCGCTGTTTATGGTTCCCACGATACTGGTATCCTAGTGTGAGACCGGAAGCAACGCATATGCCTGTATGTAAATGTTTATGTTTGAATGTGTTTATTTAATGTTTATATTCAAACCTATTTGTTACCTACCGTCAATAAATCAAAATCAACAAATAAAAAAAAAAACAAACCACAAATCTTAAAAAAAAAAACTCTAATCTAAAGTAGGACCTCTGTGCATTCCAACTGTTGCCCCGAGCTGTACAGCAGAAAAAAGTAAAAAGAAAAGTAAATTTTAAAAAAGGAACGAAAAAATACGCGGAATGAGAGTCGCGACAAACGGGGGATGCAATCAACATCTCATTAGTGGTACTCCTTAATTCTTCGTGCCCCTGTGGGCAACTTTGTGTGATTACTTCGATAAACCGTTTATGGTAGAGTGCTCCCTTTTCTTGGCTCCGTGGAAATTTCAGTTTATCTTGTAGCCGTGTTTAGTGAATCTCGTCGGGGGTGGTCGATCGAGTTCGTCGATACGTTTGATTTGGCGTGAATAGTTTGACCATAATTGGGAATTATTTTCCGCTTTTCTTTCACATACCGCGAGGAGTTACAAAAGAAGATTTAGGAAAGTAACCGCTGGGAATACGAGAATCTCACTAAGTACACATTGAAGAAAATTGTTTTGTTTTACATTTTTACTGAGCTGCTTTCATGTCTTCAATGTTACCTTTTTTATTATGACGCATGCACTATTGCAATAACATGAAGAATTCATGCCTTCTTCTGGTGCTTGTATGGACGTATTCAAACCAATGCGTTTTGCCCGCGAACGTAGTACCTAGCTAATCATTTGTTTAGTCGTCAATCAATTGATCGCGCGCATACAAATACTACTGCAGTAAAATGACCGCCACCGCTACCGCGACCGCAATCGCCTCTCACTTGGTGTCGGTGCCGGTCAATCCAAAATATAGCTGTTGCCGCCACCACGATGGAGTGTTTCATCCTTAAAGTCTGTTTTTTCATCATCAACCCATTATGTCCCCACCGAGGGGGAACGGGTCTCTTCCCTGAGGAAGGTATAGGCCATACTCCACCACGGAGACCTAGTCCGAATAGGTGGAGGCTTGTAAGAGTAGTGGCTGGTCTTACTGTCAGAACTTTTCAAGCCGCCCTATGACCGCTGACTTGGATTAACGACTGCCATCTATCGACGGCACCCGGCACCAACTGCTTAGCGTGCCTTACGAAGCACGGAACCGCTCGGAAAAATTCCACTAGAGTTAGTCATAGCCGGTCACTCATACATGCACTGAACGCGCCCTACGTTGCTTAACCTTCGTGATTGCTTAAGGTGACTCAGTCGGCCGGGGCTACGAGCGACTCTGTTTTTGGAAAGTTGAAAGTCTGTTTTTTAATTCAATACAACAAAAAACACAGTGTTACCGCTGTATAATATTGTATCGCGTTGATAGCTAACTGTCAGTTATCTGTAGATAGGTTTTTGGGACTGGGTATTAGCACACGTGTATTAGTTAATGTGCTGTCGACTGTCAGTGCATTAAACTTGTGACTGTCCCATAACCCTCCGCCCGCAGACGTGGCTTTAAACCACTCATTTAACTTTCGGACTCTCCGTAAACTTTTATTAAGTTATTCAAAAATTCTCAATTGAAAATTATACGCTCCGCTTCTTGGCTAAAGGGGTGGGTGCGAATGACGTTCGCAAGATGAGAACAAGGCTCTGTAACTTACGAAATGTAATATTTTAAAGAAGAAAAACAAATTGGGCGAAGGAAGGTGTGATGCTCTGTCGCAGAGCCACCACGTCAAACGAACATAGCATACGTATGCCGTTAGATGGGGAAGAAGAAGAAAAATATTCATTTAACACCACAAAGACATACATCATCATCAACCCATCATGTCCCCACCGAGAGGCACGGGTCTCTTCCCTGAGGAAGGTATAGGCCATACTCCACCACGTGGGCCAAGTCCGGATTGGTGGAGGCTTGTAAGACTAGTGGCTGGTCTTATTGTCAGAAGTTTTCAAGCCGCCCTAAGGCCTCTGACGGCCGGCACCAACTGCTTAACGTGCCTTGCGAAGCGCGGAACCGCTCGGAAAAATGTCACTAACGTTAGTCATAGATGGTGACCCATCCATTAACTGAACGCGCCGTATGTTGCTTAACCTTAGTGATCGTTTAAGATCACTCAGGCAGCCCAGGCTACGAGCGATTCAACATGTGATTTAAAAATAAACAAAACAATTACAAAAAACACAAAATAATTTCAAAACAACAAGGGACTCTGTATGTCTATGCAGCAATAAAATGGCCTCGAGCTCGGTATACGCTGCGGTCTTACCCACAACAACAGAATTCAACCGAAACAAAATATAAGTAGCAATAGAATACATTAGCAAAATAAAACAAAATAATAGAAAATAATAACAAGATAAAAGAAAATAATCGAATACATTAACAAAATAAAATATACTTACATAGCATATACCTACACTAAGAGAAATTGATAATAAACTAAATACATAGCAGAATATGATGACTTCGTGTTGTGCAATGCAGTCCGCATTAGAAGGAGTGTTAGGGAGTAGACTGATGCCCTACCTGAGCAGCCACCGAACGCCTCCTCGTACTTCCAAGCTCGCCGGCAGCGTGGTCGTCTTGGCCATCAACTTTGGTCTTCCCCAACGTACGGCACATCCACAGGTTCTTTGGCGATGCTAATCCTCGTTGTCCGTGTCACAGAACTCACAAAACAGTATCAAAACACACTGAACGCGGAATATTAATATTTAATTAGATTTTTGTAGCGGATGCAGTTGCAATGGCCGCGCGGGACTTAGTTCTCGACTTTTCCGTCGCCGCTCGCGAGGGCGCTAGGCGTTTAGGTTGACGCCGTGTTGGCCAATCAGAGCGAGGTTCCTCGGTGACGTCGGCGCTGACAGGCGATAGGCAATTAGTCATTTCCCATCCATTTAAATTAAATATTGCAGATTTACCATGTATTGCTGTCATAAATGAGTGGAAAATAATTCGAAAAATATAAAAATTATTTTTGAACATGAAAAGGAATGCTTAACTGATTCCGGTACGGAACAAGGAGTGTCATTTAATGCTGGAAAAAGAAAGTTATCGTTGTCGGCTGTACGTGCCTTAGGTAATGATAAAATAGACATTGATTGTACTCTCTAGCAGAGCCACAAAGAATGTGTACTCAGAAAAGATAAACGCTCCTGTTTTTGCAGTAAACCTGTTGTACGAGTAGCCTTTATTACCTATGTGTAAGAAGAAAAAAGGGCAGTTGATTTATTAACTTTACTCCGGATACACTCACTTGATTTTTCGTCGGAAGAGCGTGACCAGGTTTCGCTCTGATAGGCTATTTGACCGATTTCAGAAAACCAAGAAAAAAAATTCATATTTTTTGTTGGTGTTCATGGAGTCCTCAGAAAGTGGTCTCTTTAAATTTTTTCGTGTATTTCTTCAAAGAAAGAATCGTGTATTTCTTCAATTTTGAAATAAGACGTCAAAACGCTATCTTGGACAATATGGCGTCGCACAGGCATTCTGACGTCACATCCCAGAAAACCAACCAATGAACGTAAGAATGATGAATGATAGACGCCATTTTTACTGACAGGTGACGTCATCATAGAATCAGCCAATCCAGGCCATTTTCGATACAATGGGTTCAGATACATCATTATCAAATATCTTGTGTTTTTTTACAAATCATAATTGTTTTTTTAGTTTAAATGGCTTAAAGTGGTTTAGGACTTATGTATACTTTTTTTCACACTGTCAAATAACCTTCTGGCAGAGATTAATCATGGTGAGTCGAGACAGGGTTTGTGACATCGGGTGCTCGTCTCTGACAGTAGATTGCTTACAACGCTTAAAAAAGGTTTTCAGTTTGATTCCTTGGTGTAGGGATGACTTTTCTTCCTTACATTGGTGACGTACGTTGGTGAACTAGTAGTAAAGACATTATTCGCCGAAAGTCTTTTCTTTCCAAAACATTTTAAACTTAATGCATGAGAGCCTAAGTATGATAAGACTCCGAGTGCCATAATTTAAAAAAATAGAAAAAATACTTAATTTACTTTACTTATAGAGTTCATGCCCTACGTCTCATTTATTTGGTCGTTGTCCCGTGTCTTCGGTACCTACATTTTTTGTATGAAGATAAGATAAGAATATGAAGAAGGCTAAGTAGAAGAAAAAGACGAAAAACATTTATTATATCAACAAGTCACGTAACAAAAACAAAATAAACAGACAAGTAACATAATATAATATACATATATGTAACAGAACAGCAAATAAAAACAATTAAATAAAAAAAAACTATAGAAATAGTGGTACATCTACGTTCCCACAAAAAATAACACCGATATGCTTTATTAAATAGTAGACCAAAACAAAAACTATAGAAATATGAAAGTGAACTGGAAAGACGTCGCGTCTTACCAGCGCCCCCGTCCTACGTCCTTTCTGTATGTCCGATGCCCCAGGTCTCCAAACTGCGCTACCGCCCGACACCCTCTCCCCAACGCGCAACTGTCGCGGAGTTAATTTGTACTAAACAGCATAATCAATCGGGAAATTCAGAAACGAGTCATGAATAATTCGTGAACAACAGGCCCCGGAAACTTTTCTTTCTGCCCGACAACCCGTCTCGGTGGGGGAGCCATGCTGCGGGTGAAACGGCTGCTCGGCCGCTCCGGGATTTGCCCGGATTAGTGAATGACGTCACTAAGTTGTTTGTGGAATTATTTCGTCAAAGGAATTGCGGATTTGGTTGCGGACGCTCGAGTTGAAGCTGCATCTCGATCTAGTTTTGTGGCGATGATGAAAAATATAATATTGCGAGCGGTGAAACTCATAATGAAATTCAGTTTTTTTTAAAATATTGTCTTATAAGTATTAAAAAATAAAACAAACAAAACATGTTTTTACAAGTCCGTCAAGAAAGAACCTTTATGCTGTTTCGCCAGTCTGTCTGATTCATCATCAACCCATTATGTCCCCACCGAGGGGCACGGGTCTCTTCCCTGAGGTCTGTCTGATTGCTTGCGGCTTATTACAGAGACGACAAGCACAAGAAAGCTGAAATTAGGCATAAATTTAATTTAATTTATTTGATTCATATTAATTTTTGTCTGCCACAGTTTGCAGAGAATCGACCTAGACAAGATCTTACAGCCAACGGAGTAACATGTGTATTAAAAAAATATTATTCGTTTTTCCTTGCAGCGTTTTCTAAGTGCAGAGTCTAAAAAGTAATAGCGAAATTGAAAATTGGAAACAGAATTTCTGTGGTCCATTGAGAGACTCCGTACTGAGCCGGTAAGTGCACAATAAAATCAATTTTCATTCTTCCCCGGTAGCTTGGGGCAGCCACTCCCTTAAAACGATTCAGAAACTGTATTGAATAAACTTTAATTTAATGGACTACGGGCGCGGAAGTTGCCAAATTTATATTCTTATTCGGTTTTTAATTAATTAACTGTTGTTTGCACGTTGGTTGGGCCACATTACTTGTGAAAACATAATTAAAATATTGAAAATTGCTTGACTTAATAATAGAGGTAATTAAATACATAATTCTCGTCGATATCTTAGCATAAATGGTAAATTGGACGTAGTTTAGCAAAAAAGTTCCAACCCACATCAAGTTCATTTTTGAATTAAACACCTATACCAAAATTATCACTATGCTCTATATTTTAAGAACCAAAACTTTAATAGCGATCCAAAGAGTATAAGCAAAGTTGTGGCACAAAGTAGTCTATAGAGAGCGTGAATTAGCTTAAGCCTCAAATATCTCAAAACTCACTTTCCGTGGGTTGGAACCTTTTTGCTAATCGACGAGAATAAAAGTATTTAATAATGATATTATTATCATCTTCATCGTCATTTTCATCAAGCAGCCTAGTGAATAAATTAGTCAAACAAATTAATGCCAATAGCCAGTCAGTAGAGGTGTCAAGTGACCAAAAATCTCATATCAAATTTTATCTAGTGTTTTTTTAGAATTTTTTTGTTTTTTTAGTTATAATGCCTTAAAGTGGTTTTAGGACACATAAATGATGTATACCAATACGTATAATTTATTAATACTGTTTTTTTTTCACACTGTCAAATAGCCTATTGCCATCTGAATACCTTTAATATTAATCTACTGTTTAACACCAGACATTTTCGTCTTAAATAATTTATATAAGACAAAAGATAAGATTATAATCTTTGTAAACAATAAAATGTAATGGTAAACCCTCACTGTAGTTACATGAAACATACCTCTGGCGGTCCAAGCAGCAAGTGACAGGTCCAAATCAAAAACATTCTTCACCTGCATAGGTGTAGAGTACTTTCCATCTGGACCTCGATTTGACGAAGATTCGTCAGAGGCCACCTAAGCATTGAAGAACCGACTGATTGGATTAGACATACAATATACATTTAAGAGGCTTCGTCAAATTTGTTTGTTTACTCTCCAGTTTTATACAAACATACATAAGCTCACGCTTGTATCTTAAAGGGGCAGGCAGAGACCAGGGACTGCCACCTGCCACGATTCTGACAAATCACTTTCACTTCATCGACATTCATAAGTCGTTGCATGCACGCACGTCGGTTTCGGGTACGTTTTATCTTTGCATTTTACATCCTAATACATCATAGTAGGTATGTCCGCCTGAGGCGTCCCTTACCGGCCCTTCCACTCACATTCACTCGATATATATCCTCTCCACATGTCCAAACTAATGCAACATTTCTTTCTCAATTCTAGTAATTACAATCCTCTCTCAGTCCACAACGTTCTCTGATCACACTTTTGCGTATTCTGTCATTCAAAGTAACACCACACATATTTCTCAAGGAGCTCATTTCTACCGCATTAATCCTACTTTTATGATTTTTCTGCCACACCCAAGTATCCAGTTTTATTTTTATTTATTTATTTTCACTACAGGCTTAGCCTAATTCCATTGGTATGAAAGTTACAATTTCTCAAAATATCTTAATATGTCTGATAACTTAACAACCATTTAATTTAATTAACCTATTATCAATATAATTACCATAGTACCAATCAACATAAGTGTTCCCCATAGCACAGCACAAACAACGCTACTCTCTTGAAGTCACTCAGGGCTACATTAAGAGCCATCACAAACAGGGCGACTTGTCGCCGCGTCTAGTCGCTGCGTCAGACGCGACGTTGTCATATGCTTCTGGCGTCTTGTCATCGCGACTCCGCGACTCTGACGCCAAGTGTGCGAAGATTCGAACAAAATATATATGAAAATGGACGGCCGTAGCCTGTGTCGTCGCGTCTAGTCGCCGGACTCGCAGGCGCGTGTCGCCTAGTGTGCGCGTAGGCTAAAGAGGTCCGTTTGATTTCCGTCCAATTTTATGTAGGTACTGTGCCAATAACGGCCGATTATAATACTATCGAGCTTTATAGTATGCACTCTTAGCTACGAGAGTGAAACGGTAATATCCAGAAAAGCAAAATAACCTGGGAAGCGCGTCGTCGAGCGCTTTAAGATTTACCAAGGGACTCAACGCACGCCATCTTAACTTCTCCTCTAGAGGTATCGGAAACTCTGCTTTATCACAGCGTATTAAGAGGTTTCGACTTTTGTCAAAAGTATTTTAGTTTGCTCCACTCGGGTTTAGCTAGCCTCTTTAGAAGATTGAATCAGCCAGTACTGATGTTGGTCTATTTCAATGAAAGTTAAAACTTTATTAACTTTATTTCAGTTGGCAATAAAATTGTTAAGAGTCAACGGACTGACACGGGGTGATACTGGATTTCTGTGAGGCTGTTGAAAACGGTTTTAAAGTAATGGTACGGTGTTGATTTGTTCTGTTTTATGTAAATAAAATCGCACGTAGCTTGGGCTGCTTGAGTGATCTTAAACGATCACTAAGGTTACGGCGCGTTAACATACGGCGCGTTCAGTCCATGAATAGGTCACCGTCTATGACTAACGCTAGTGGCATTTTTCCGAGCGGTTCCGTGCTTCGCAAAGCACGTTAAGTCGTTAAGCCAAGTCAGAGGCCTTATGGCGGCTTGAAAACTTTTGACAGTAAGTCCAGCCACTAGTCTTACAAGCCTCCACCAATCCGGACTAGGTCCCCGTAGTGGAGTATGGCCTATACCTTTCTCAAGGAAGAGACCCGTGTTCCTCGGTGGGGACGTAATGGGTTGGTGATGATTGATGATGTAAAGAAACTGCATTTTGATAATAATTGCGTTTTGGAATCCTTTTTACTTTTTTCTTATTAAAGAAATTGAAGTTGCATTTATTGCAAGTTGTCTCTACTATTTTAAAACTTCTTTGTATCTAATAGAGGAACGCCGAATGTAGCGGTGGTAACCCAGTGAGTAAAGTAATAGACTCGGAAGCGGGAGACTCAGGTTCTATTTCCAATGCGAGCATGTACTTTTAATCATAGTTTTATATTTTACGTATTATAATACGGTAATATTATAATATCAACGTGTAAAAAATTTATATTTGAAAAAAATTGACTACGAATATATATGAATGATAAAAGAATCTACTGGTAAAATTAACGAAAAAAAAACTCGAACATTATAAAACTCTTTATGAAAAATCGCTACATGAAAAAAGACGAATAATAAAATTTGCGATCATGAAAGAACGCGAAGCCGTTAAGCCAAGTCAGAGGCCTTAGAGCGGCTTGAAAACTTCTGACGGTAAGACCAGCCACTAGTCTTACAAGCCTCCACCAATCCGGACTTGGCCCCCGTGGTGGAGTATGGCCTATACCTTCCTCAGGGAAGAGACCCGTGCCCCTCGGCGGGGATATGATGGGTTGATGATGAAAGAACGCGATGTGAAAATTCGTTACTATAAATAATGATTTTGTGAAACTTGCAGAACAAACCGGCTTGTGCCGTATAGGCTGCTTACATTACATACATACAAATTGTCAGTAAAGCTTTGTGGATTAGTCACAAAGCTTTACTGACAACTTTTACAGTTCCACATCGCCCACCAGAACCTTTAAAAAATGTTAAAACGGCTATACTGTAAAATGAAGATTTTTGCTTAATGCCATTTATGTTTTCAGTGTGCGACATGTACTATGACTTCTTCCAAGAAGTGAAAAACCGTTTCCACTTATCATGAGAAAAGATGGAAGACAAGTTAATTAGTTTTTTGTCCAAAATCCGCCATAATAACTAACATAAGAAATTCTTGGAAAATTTAAATAGGGCACCTTACATGGTTCAAAGGAAAATCGCTTTACTGATCAGCCAGACTGGCAATAGGGTTATAACATAACATAACATTTAGATACAGGCACATACATTGCTTCGGTCCCCACACTAGGATACCCTGTGTCGTGGGAACCAGAAACAGCGACGTCACACATGTAAACATCCAAGACAACATCAAGATGAAAACATCCATGTTATGCTGGTGCATAACAGATAGGATACTCATAAAAATATAAGACATATTTAGAAGACAATGTAGTCTAGCTTTAAAAAGTAGATTAATATTAAATGTATTCAAAGGAGAATTATGGCCAGTGTTCATCACATCCATGAGTAATATTTTTTAAGTTTCGTTAATTAAGCTACAATTGTTTCTGAAAAGAATGAATGTGGAGCTTCTCTGTTAGTTTCTTCTCCACATAACCTATTAATTATGAAACTAACATCTCTGATGCTCAAAAAGCAAGCATTTGGTTTTTATTAAGAACTAGCGACCCGCTCCGGCTTCGCACGGGTTGAAAAAACGTTACCGTGGAAATAGCAGCATTATTAGTTACGTGGAAAATTCCCAGGGTAGTTTTTTACACTTTGGGTTACATTATTCGAGATTTCGTACGGAACCTTGAACTTTTTGAAAATCCAATGTAGCCTATGTTAATAACGAAGAACGTAGCTTTCTAATGGTGAAAGAATTTTCTAAATCGGCCAAGTAGTTTCTGAGCCTATTCATTACAAACATTCACAGAAAAATACAAAAATACAAAATTTTCCTCTTTATAATAATAATAATATAGCGTAGAATCGTGTAGATAAAATATTTCACTTTGAATAAGATTGTACCGAAATCCGACATTACTACAAAAAAAAACCTAGACCACTTATCGATCGCCACAAAAAACCTCCAAACAACGACCAGCGCGTACCGATTTAACTTCCTACTAATTCTTTGCCATTCATCTGGACGTAACAATGGCAAACGGCGGAATTCACGCAAATGACCTCGCGAGCGCCTTTCAAAGAAAGCTTTGTGTACTACAAATCGGAGGGCATATAGCCCACTTTGTAGGGCGGAGGAAAGAGTTTTGTCGGCTCATTTGCTGGGCGTAGAAAAAATAGAAATACAATTTTAGTATAGTGTATTTATTAGACACATAAAGTCCGTTTTTTTATTAGATGCAAAAAAAAATGACGCGGTGTCACCGTTATAAAATATAATATGGGTTTACTCAGTAGATTTTTTTTTACCGTGAATAGAAGACTCGTGTGACCAAAATCCTTACCACATCAAAGACATTAAAGTTTAATTCCTCATAAGAGCAAAGTCTAAAAAAAAACATCTACGTAGCACAAACAATTTTCACTTGGAAGTACCTAAAATGGGGTAATTTGGTTTTTGCGTACTAGCAATATTCAGACATTGGATTGTATTGAGATGTCAACGTGACTGTTTTATTTTATTGTATTGAACTAAAAAACAGACCGTAGCTGTTCAGTACTCGTAGAAAGATATCAGCGAGATAGTAGCTATTGTTTGCCTCTATTTCGTAGTGTAATAAACAATAGTAGCATAGTGTCGTTTTAATGGCACTAATCATGCAGCCTATACAGGGTGTCCCAAAAAAATATTGTCAAGTGGAAGTACTGAGATAGAGCACCCGAATCACCCCCGTATATGATCGGTGATATTTTTTTAGTTTTAGAGTTAATTTAATAATTTTTTTTTTTTGTCCCACCTTGACCTACAAACATTATTGGCCACAAAGCCATGAATTATTAGGATACATGCTTTATTTTTTTTTCAAAATAGGGGAATAGTGTGATTTGAAGACACAAACTAAATTGTGGGTCAATCTGATACAATAGCGCCGTAAAAAAATGAAGAATCGCAAAGACTTATAAATATACGTAAAAGAATAAGACTTAAAAGAAGAATTTATAAATATTTAAAATGTTTGAGGACTTAGGTATACCTTTCTCAGCGAAGAGACCCGTAAGACATAATAGGTTGATGGTGATAAGACTGCTTTTAGTTCAGGCATGTCTCTGCTACTCTAAAAACCAATATAAGTGGTAAGAGAAATTATTATTGCTGCAACGTAAGGCAAGGCAGAAGCAAGTAGCGAAACAGATGTAATGTTAAATTATGCAATCACGGAGACGAATTCCATACAGCAGAAATTTCAAGCCAGACATAAATTTCGCTCCGCGCCATGCATAGCGAAAATTCGCACACCGCCCAACTTCGTGTTTTGCAGGCGAAAATAGCTTTAATTGCGTCCACTAAAAGCCGCACTATCTAAGCGTGTGCTATAGGAGCAGCGTTGTAGATAGCATCGCATTTTCGGGCCAGTTTCCTCTGCAACGTGCCCACGGAAATGAACGCGATATCCAGACTGAATCTCGGCTCTCGCGTCAATGTACTATCGATGTCAAATGTGAATCGCCATTGATCCGCGCCCGTTGCTGGACTGGAAATGGACCGATGTAGCCCAAATATAGAGCTTTGTTAAACGCTTGGCAGACGTTCGACCTGGCTATTTTAGTTGGCAAAAGTGACAGGTCTTTAAGCTTAGAGTCATGGAGTTAAAAAGCATAGAAATGCAGCCTGATTTTTAGGTGGCCGTACCTCAAAAGAAAAAAAAAACGGAACTCTTTTAGGATGACTTTTTTGTCTGTTTCTCTGTCAAAAGCCTTTATTTCGGGACACGTGAAGATATGAAGTTAGAATAAACATAAACATAAACATTTACACACAGGCTCATACATTGCTTCTGGCCCCACACTAGGATACCCTGTGTCGTGGGAACCAGAAACAGCGACTACACAAACATGTAAACATCCAACCCCTGAGGTTTTTTTTCTCCCCAGCCGGGGATCAAACCCGGGACCTCTCGCATGGTAAGCAGATGCGTTAACTGCTGGAATCACAGCCATATAACAAGGGCCTTAGTACTGTCACTGCATTATAGTTCAATTACAGCATTACAGTTACATAGTCGGGTCACGTTATATACTTTTCAATTCTATTGACGCCTAGATTTATTGATACGCGTGCTCTAGTATACTGCGGCGATTAAATGAAATCGACGCTTTCGTGCAACTGTCATTAAATTACAATGCTTTAGTAGAATCTAGGCCAAGGTCTACAGTCCCTTGAAGCTGTCCCTAGTCTCCTTTCAATTTCCAATCGATGCTTCCACGCATTCCTGAGATAAAATGTTTTGACAGGCAGTCGGTCGGTCAGACGGACGGACAGACGGATGAACGGACGAACAGACAATCGGACGCACCGACAACAAAGTGATCCTAGAAGCGCTGCTTTTTTTTAACCCTAAAAACAATTGACAGTGGTTAAATCGCAAATTAACGGATTATACTGAATGAAAACCTGGTGGTATATAACCGTAGGCCGATGATGATGATGATGATATAATTTAGAGTACTTTTAGGGGTAAGTTTTTTTTGTTACTAACTTTCAATCCCTCCTCCACTTGTCACCATGGAAGGCTGTACCTTCATGAGATCATTCAGGATTGAGACAAATATTATACGACTACCCCTTCGGAATATAGGCGTGAGTTTATGTAATGTAATGTAGTTAACATTTTATTACATTATTATAAATAATAAATGTAATTGTTATGAATATTATCAATAAATGATGTATGTCTATGCCTAATAATTTTTTGTACAAAAGATACCCGTAGTACGTAACAAATCCTAATGTTAATTCTTTACGTTGACATAAATTTCTAATATTAAGCTCTGCGAATCAGACCGAAACCTGTTCGGGCTCTTCCGACAAAAAGCAAAGTAAGGCCCTTTCTGCACTGGTCCGGTCCGGCGTCGAAACCGGAATCAGTCATGAGAAAAATATCGGATGCTTCTCCACTTCATCCGATTATAATCGGCAATGGACGTGACACAGTGCTTTATTAAAATTCCTTGGTTTTTCTATTCGAGGCAGGGGGCGTTTTCCACACATTCTATTTATGTAAATAAAATAGTATGGGAACATTTTCGGGTTGTATGCGCGGTGGAAAAGCGTGGATTGTTTAACGTCGATCACTTCGGCCCGGTAAAATACCGTTCCGATCTAGCAAATTATCGGACCATTAAAACCGGATGCTGGAGTAGCGGAGAAGCTTTCTAGTATTCTTGTATTAACGTTTGCCGGGCCGGAGAAGTGGAGAAATGCCCTAAGTGTGTCTGGAATTAAGTAAATAATTTTGAGCTTTTTTCGTTTTTCTACGCTGCCTTGTGTATTGTGTAAGGCCATTTCGACTTTGGCTTAAAAAGTGTCACTATACTTCGTCGATAGTTTGTCAGGACCTCGCTTCGCACCCCTCCCGGGGATACAGCACTTCCGTTTCTCTGATAGAGGGTGTCATTGCCCGGGTACGCCCGGGGCTAATAAATTCTACGTGTACTCTCAATACATGTACCTACGTGAAAAGTTTACCTTCGGAATATACAAGGCTACCTCTAAAATGCGCTGTTCCTTATAGTTTGTATTTTACAATTTTTCAACAAAAAATTTCGTAACCACTAAAGCCTGTTTTTTAATTTAATGCAAAAAAAATCTGACACGTTGACATATCAATAGGAAACCAAAGTCTGTCAATGTCTGACTGTTGCTAGTAGGTAAAAACTATCATCATCATCATCATCATCAACCCATTATGTCCCCACCGAGGGGCACGGGTCTCTTCCCTGAGGAAGGTATAGGCCATACTCCAACACAGGGCTGCGACTAGCGGCTGGTCTTACTGTCAGAAGTTTTCAAGCCACCCCAAGGCCTCTGACTTGGCTTAGCGACTGCCATCTATCGACGGCAGCCGGCACCAACTGCTTAACGTGCCTTGTGAAGCACGGAGGTCATAGACAGTAACCCATGCATGGACTGAACGCGCCGTGTGTTGCTTAATCTTAGTGATCGTTTAAGATCTCTCAGGCAGCCCAGGCTACGAGCAATTCTAGACTAAAACTAGATAACCCCATTTTACTTTCAAGTAAAAATTGTGCTTGCTACATAGGTTTTTTTTTAGAAATTACTCTTATGAGTAATTAATTTTTTTTTTCTTTGACTAATAAGGATTACTGACACACGGTGAAAAAAATCTACCATGTAAACCTATACAATATAATACCGCGTAATGTATTACCTATATAATACCAGGTAATTTTTCTTCCCATCGAATTAAAAAACGGACTTCAGACATCGAAGTAATTCTATTGAAATGTTTGTAATGTTATAAACAAAATAAATGAACAAAGTTGCAGAAAACATCTAGTTTTAAGTAAAATGTAAAATCCGAGATGAAAGCTCAGATAACAGTTTTACGGGAAGTGCATACCTCAAAGAGTTGTATTCAAATTGAATACTTATGCAAGGCTTGATTAGGTAATTTTTTGTGCGTGAACTTTAGTGCGCCTAGAAATAGCTTTTGCGTAATACACTAGTCGCGGAAAATCATAAAAGTTACTGACGTGAACAACCTTACGGACTCTAAAAATACAACCATGCAGACTTCTAGAGTAAAAGAACAAAAGCTAAGAGCACTAGAAACTTTATTTACCACGAAAGGAGCTAAATGTGTCCCAGAAAAACTACTTTAAAAACCTCCAGCATTACAATAAACCACGCCACATCTCCCCGCAAAGAGAACGGTAAAAGGGAGCATTTTGCAAGTGTATGCAATAAACACTGGAAATAACGTTGCGCTTTTACTTCCTACCATCTTTTAGGGAGTTATTAATAGTAGAGATGAGGTGTATTATTTGTTCTGTGGTATATAACTTCCAACGCGTGGAGGGCCAACGTTTGTATAGTAGTGTGAGTAATTTGGTCCATGAAATTTCAAAGGACATCGCCCATTTTGGGCCTGATGTTACAAGGTTGAATTAAGTACCAAAAAAAACCTCAATTTTTTATGCGTTTGTAACTTAGGATAAGCGGTATTACGAAAAGCAATGGCCAAATAGAAATAGATACGATTTACTACGTAAAATGCAATCAACCTGATGCAGTCCTCACAAATGCCTTCATGAAACGTCAAAATTGCAACGCAAAAAGTCTCGCATTTCATTCCACCTTATCTCTCTTCGAACTACTTTTACGGCGCGGGGCTTCTTTGAAAGCTGTAAATGACATCTTTCGAAATGATAGAACATTGGTTGTGTAATAATTCTTCTTGACTGTATGTATACTCATAATACTTCGTCAACATAAACATAACCTCTAATGACTTCATTTAGACAAATGTTTTTCCCATTTGGCCATTGCTGAGTGACTGAGATCCCAATCTCAAAGTTTTAATGAATGGTTGAAGTGCTGACCAATTTTCAGAGCTGTAACGTCAGGCCCCAACTTGTATGGGAAATGGGTACGTCTTTGCATCAATTTTTCTACTTTTAAGTGGTATCCGAAAGAAATAGGAATATTTAGTCGTACAACTGCCATTGTACTACAACGTATTAGCAGCATCTAGGCCCTTTGGTCGGACTCTTCCGACAAAAAGTCTAGTAAGTGAATCAGGAATAAAGTAAAAACAATTTCGATACTAAATTCTAATGACAATTTTAATAACAATTTTGACACTATCAACAATAAATTATTTGAGATGCTCGATTAAAACAAAAATTCGAAAACGATTCGGAAAATATATTTTTTTTAATAATTGACGAGTTATTACGATTTTTAAGTACATGAAACATTAAAAGAGTGCTCTGAAATGTGACGTCACAAGCAAGTATTTTCATACAATATTCCGTTTTAATAGTAACTCATTTGACATCCTGTCAAATACCCAATTCTTAGTATCTGGTATAGTCCGCCTCTGACGAATAGCTGGATCTTAATACTGCTTTCGAGAAATTGCTATTGAGTGCAGTACCGAGAAGCAATATCATGCGGGTCGTACGCCATACGCCATTAAATAATCACGAAGGTTAATCAACATAGGGCGCGTTCAGTGTTTGGATGGTTGACCGTCTATGACTAACGCTAATGGCATTTTTCTGAGCGGTTCCGTGCTTCGCAAGGCACGTTAGGCAGATGGTGCCGGCCGCAGTCGATAGATGGCAGTCATAAAGCCAAGAGGCCTTAGGGCGGCTTGAAAACTTCTGACAGTAAGATCAGCCACTAGTCTTACGAGCCTCTACCAATCCGGACTTGACTCCCGTGGTGGAGTATGGCTATACAAGGAAGAGATTCCTCAAGGAAGAGACCCGTGCCCCTCGGTGGGACACAATGGGTTGATGATGATATTGGGGTAAAAAATGGTATTATAAGAAATAACGGTCCTTTTTACACTATTACTCACTGTTGGGGCCGGTCCTTTTTACACTATTTGTAAATGACATAGTCATCTGTGTTCATCATAGCTGTTGCTCGTTGTACGCAGATGATATGAAGATTTTTAAAGAAATCAGGGCTGAGTCAGATGTTTTAGAGTTGCAGTCTGATGTGGATAGAGTGGTCTCATGGCGTACCATAAACCAGATGGAACTAAATGCCTCAAAGTGTTAGCTTATCAGGTTCACAAAAAAGAGAAATCCTATTAAATCCAAATATATTATCAATGGTATATTAGTGGGCCTGGTTGCACAAATCCGCGACCTGGGTATCATCCTCGATTCGACTCTGAGCTTCATACCCCACATTAATAATGTAATTGGTAGGGCGTCTAAGATGATGGCATTCATCAGACGCAGTACTGGGGACTTCAGAGAGACAGGCACTAAAATAATTTTGTTCAACTCCTTAGTACGAAGCATATTGGAATACGGTACTGTTATCTGGAACCCACATTACGAGGTGCATACCAATCGTATCGAATCGATATAACGTGCATTCACAAGACACCTTGCATATATATCACCGGTCCGCATATACCGATAGACTCGCCCACTTTAAAATAGCGCATCTTTGGAAGCGCAGACGAATGCACGATCTCACTTTTTCAAGAATCAAGAATCAAGAATGTTTATTGTGAGCTTAGACATGGGTTATACAATTAGCAGTAACAGTTGCTATAAGAAAATAGCATCACCAAACCTTACCTTAATATTACAGGTGTACTCATAATGAGTGGCCAAGCGCTTTGTGAGGACCTATTGGAATTGATATCTCTTAGAGTACCAAGGCCACTTTAAAATAGCGCATCTTTGGAAGCGCAGACGAATGCACGATCTCACTTTTTCAAGAATCAAGAATCAAGAATGTTTATTGTGAGCTTAGACATGGGTTATACAATTAGCAGTAACAGTTGCTATAAGAAAATAGCATCACCAAACCTTACCTTAATATTACAGGTGCTTATGATAATGAGTGGCCAAGCGCTTTGTGAGGACCTATTGGAATTGATATCTCTTAGAGTACCAAGGCCAAACTCTAGACTAATTAATAAGGACATTTTCTTTCTACCATTCTGTAGAACTGACATGGGAGAAAATTCTCCAATAAACAGAATGCTCAGAAGTTATAATGAATGTTGGAAGGAATATGATCTTGATATATTTTATGACCGACTGGGGTATTCCAAATCTAAAATAGATCTCACTTAGCTTTTAACAGAGAGAGAGAGTACTAGTATAGTTATAAGTTTATTTGTTTGAATAATTAGTGATAAATTGTGAGTGCTGTGCGCACCTGTAATTGGCACAAACGCCAGCCCTTTGTTATTAGTTTAAGGTTTAACTTGTAATGTGTTTGTGCTGTTGGTGTGCCTTAATATTAAAAAAAAATCTTAGTAAATCAAGATGAAGCCTCCAATAGGAACCACAAATTTGCAGTTTGAAGTGATTAATCACCTTAATAAATGCAACAGCGTGGTTTTCCAGCACTCAAGGTCACAGTGTATAATATATTCCCTAAAAAAAACGCGTCGTTCGACGGTAAGAAAACCGCAGATGTTAGGGAAAAATTATGCTGTGGCCGAAGTTAGCGCTGTGTCAGCACATTAAGTCCAGGTGACCTATGATACCCGCTTACGGTTTGGATCCAAGCCAGGGAGCTCTGCGTAAATTTTGTTTCCGCAGTTTGAACATTAGGGGCAAGGGTTGAAAAGTTAAATATGAATGCGTGTACTGTTGGGTCGAGGATACTATTATTAATTGGGTATTTGACAGGATGTCAAATGAGTTACTTTTAAAACGGAATTTTGTATGAAAATACTTGCTTGTGACGTCACATTTCAGAGCACTCTTTTTATGTTTCATCTATTTAAAAATTGTAATAACTGGTAAATTATTAAAAGAAATACATTTTCCGAATCATTTTGTAATTTTTGTTTTAATCGAGCATCTTAAATAATTTATTTTTGATAGTGTCAAATACCGTATTTGATGCTTAAGCTGTATGACGTCAGTTTTGGTAATGTAGCTTGCACTACATGAATAGTTCGCTCGTACCCCCGGCCGAAGGTTAAGCAACATAGGGTGCGTTCAGTGCATGGATGGGTGACCGTTCTATGACTTCTAGTGGCATTTTTCCTAGCGATTCCGTGGTTCACAGGCCACATTAAGCAGTTGGTGCCCGTTGCCGTGGACAGATGGCAGTCGATAAGCAAGTAAGAAGCCTTAGGGCGACTTAAGAACTTCTGACAGTAAGACCGGCCACTAGTCTTACAAGCCTCCACCAATCCTGACTTGGCCTCCGTGGTGAAGTATGGCCTATACCTTCCTCGGGGAAGAGAACTGTGCCTCTCGGTGGGGAGATAATGGGTTGATGATGACATGAATAGTAGATTGGGCGAGGAGGTATAGTCAAAGGTATTTTTTACCTTTATACCAGTGTATTGAAATGTTTCGGACGAGTTTTTATGAAAGTTTATGTGCTGTAAACTTTACTACTACGAGTACTATGCAAGTAAAAGGAGTTCAATGTGGCCAATCTATCTATATATATAAAAGGAGAAGCTGACTGACTGACTGACTGACATATCGACGCAGGGGCTAAACTATAAGGGTTAGAAACTTGAAATTTTGCACAGGGGCTCCTTTTGTAACGTAGGGGAGCACTAAGAAAGGATATTTGAAAATTCATCCCCTAAATGGGTAAAATGGGGGTTCAAAGTTAGTATAAAACTTTGCCATTTTTTAAGTTATTCGAATGAAATTTGGTACGAAGGTTCTTCATTTAAAATTATCAAAAACGTGTGAAATAGTTTTTTTAAAATCATCCCTTAAGGGGGAAAAAAAGGGGGTGCAAACTTAGTATGAAACTTTGCCGTTGAAATTCAGTATGAAGGTCCTTCATTGAAAGTCATGAAAGACGTGTAAAGTAGTCTTTCGAAAATCATCCCTTAAAGGGGTAAGAGGGTGTTGCGAAGTTCGTATGAAAGCTCTTTCGCATGCGCTAATAGTATCCCTATCTTATTTGCAAACACTTTACTCAACTAAAGCCCACGCGGACGTAGTCGCGGGCAACAGCTTGTCTAGAAATAAAATGAAAAGATTTTCCACGGAACTTTAAGTCAAGAATGCGTCAACGTGCTGTTTAAGATGGCTTTGAGTAATGTTTAGAGAAACAATACATGTAAGCCTATTTGACTTTTAGTGGCTTGAGGTGCAGAGTCAAGCCACAATTAAAGATTTCCGTACTGTCGACGTCGCGTCTTGTATTTAAACTTAAACGCTTTCAAACTAGCCAAATTTGCGGAGTGAATCTTCTGTACCTGTACTATTTGTATTCTGTGTATTTGTATTTCCCCAACTCGCCCAACGCGCCCAGTACATCGATAGTGAGATGATGACGTTGGTGTTGGTCATGCTTTCTGCGGCAGAGCCTGGCGCCATAATCATCAACCTATTACGTCCCCACCGAGAGGCACGGGTCTCTTTGCTGAGGAAAGTGCCTGGCGCCAACTGTAAAATATTTGGTGTTTTCTGGAATAAACATGTGCTCACTTTCAAACCTATTGAGAAATTTGGCTCACTTCGAGTCATAAGATCAAGTTTCACTCTAGTTAAAAACTTGAAACTTAGAGGCTTCTTCCAGTTAGTCTCAGTGTGCGTATCGAGCTTTAGTTTATTTACTTAGCCCGGCAGTATTGGTCGGCGGCGGATGGTTCAATAACAATTTGTTTGACCAATAAAGATATTATGAACACTGCTCAAAGCTATTTCATGTTCGCCGCCAATTTTCAATAATTGCACTGCAATTGAGTGTGTCCATTTCATGAGTTAGCTGAATCTTTCCTCGCATTTCAATTATCCCGAGTGTAATTTTGCCTCATGGCACTTTTTGCAGATTGTTTATGGAGTAAAGAAAATATTAATGATTGATATAACACTTGCGTCACTGATTCAATATTTTTCCGCCATTAAGGAGACTGCTGGCAGCAGCTGGATGAAGTTGGCCAAGAAGTGGTGCACCTTGGGGCAATCTATGTTCACACAAGGTGAATAAAAGGTACATATTTTGTGGGACATTGCGTTCGTTTTTACATAAAAACTCCCGACGACGTTATATCAGTGCCTGACAACATGACATAAAAACAATTTATAAGTCGCTATGTAAACAGGCCTATTATAAAATAGACGACTGTATAAACTATGTAAGCTCTTGGCAATTAACTAATTCCACTGAAACTTTATTGTTTTTATTGTTAAGTTTATAACTTTTTGTTATGTATGTTTCTTATGTTATTTATTGATGTTTTATTTCAGTTACAGAAGTTCCTAATATTTTGCCACTCCAAGAGCGGCGATAAGACATGCACGCATCATATATAAGCTGCTGGAGTGTATTAAATAATCATAATAAATAAAGATATTGATAGCAGTCATGGAATTCATTTCGTAAATATCAACTTATGTAATTATGTTTAGTACGATTTGGGAAACGATGGATACTGTGGATGGTTTTTGCATACTTTTCCTCTATTACAGGATCAGCCCAAAGGCAAATTGCATTACATTCTATATTCACATTTAGTGAACAGAATGTAAGTTCTTGATACTGGAAAAAAACTTCTGAGTTCTGATGGCCTGTTTTTTTAATTATTGTTCATAATTAAAAACCTTGACATAAAGTTTTCTGCAAATGTCGCCAAACTGCGGTGTAGTTTGTTTTCGTTGCGCTCTTATAGCTTACGGTTTTCACTCACTCTTTTTGCAGCTTTTTATTTTTCAAAGTCTATGCGGCACGATATTCGTTCCTTTAATACGGAACGTATTAGAGAGACTATAGAGCGGAACAAAGGCTCTAAAGTGTTCGCAAGAGATATGTCTATTGGGCAAAGCCAGCTGACGAAGCTGAAGAGAGAGGACGGCAGTATGGCGTCGACCAAGTCAGAGGTGCTGAGGGAGATTGAGGACTTCTACGGACAGCTATACACCTCAGTCGCAAAACCTGTTAGCAGTTTGCACAAAGACCCAAGAGCCAAACCGGCCCGACATTATACCGAAGATATCCCGGATATCAGCCTGTACGAGATAAGGATGGCCCTGAAACAGCTCAAGAATAACAAGGCACCAGGAGAGGACGGAATCACATCAGAGCTTCTAAAAGCGGGTGGAACACCGGTACTTAAAGTCCTTCAGAGGCTCTTCAATTCCGTCGTGCTCAAAGGAACAACGCCAGAAGCATGGAACAGAAGCGTGGTGACACTGTTCTTCAAGAAAGGGGATAACTACCGACCCATCTCGCTTCTGAGCCATGTTTATAAGCTGTTTTCGAGGGTCCTGACGAATCGTCTCGAACGCAGGTTTGATGACTTCCAGACTCCCGAACAAGCCGGTTTCCGAAAGGGCTATAGTACCATAGACCACATCCACACGCTGCGGCAAATTATACAGAAGACTGAGGAGTATAATTTGCCATTATGCTTAGCGTTTGTGGACTATGAGAAAGCCTTCGATTCGATCGAGACATGGGCGGTGCTCGAGTCTCTCCAGCGTTGCCATATTGACTATAGGTACATCGAGGTGCTGAAGTGCTTGTACCACAACACCACCATGTCGGTCCGAGTACAGTAGCAGAATTCGGAGGCAATTCCACTGAAAAGAGGCGTGAGACAGGGAGATGTCATATCTCCGAAACTGTTCACGAACTGACTGGAAGATGCCTTCAAGCTTCTGGAATGGCAGGAACGTGGCATCAATATCAATGGCGAGTACATCAGTCACCTTCGATTTGCCGACGATATAGTAGTCATGGCAGAGACGCTGGAGGAACTCGGCATAATGCTCGAAGACCTCAGTCGAGTCTCCCAACGGGTGGGCCTTAAAATGAACATGGACAAAACGAAGGTCACGTCGAACGCCCGTGTTGTGCCCACCCCAATAACAGTGGGAAACTCGACCCTCGAAGTTGTAGACGAATACGTCTACTTAGGACATACAGTCCAACTAGGCTGGTCCAACTTCGTGAAAGAGGTCAATCGTCAAATCCAACTCGGCTGGGCAGCATTCGGGAAACTTAGAAAAGTCTTTTCCTCCGGAATACCTCAATCCCTCAAAACAAAACTGTACAACCAGTGTGTGTTACCAATGATGACTTATGGCACAGAAACGTGGTCTCTTACTATGGGCTTCATAAGAAAGCTCAAGGTCACGCAACGAGCTATGGAAAGGGCTATGCTCAGAATTTCTCTGCGAGACCGAGTCAGGAATGATGAGGTCCGTAGACGAACGAAAGTCGTCGACATAGCCCAGCGGATTAGTAGTTGAAGTGGCAGTGGGCGGGGCACATAGCACGCAGAACTGATGGCCGTTGGGGCCGAAAAGTTCTCGAATGGAGACCACATATCGGCAAGCGCAGCGTAGGACGACCAGCCACAAGATGGACAGACGATCTCATCCAAGTGGCGGGAAGACGCTGGATGCAAGCGGCTTCCGACCGGTCTTTTTGGAAATCCATGGAGGAGGCCAATGTCCAGCAGTGGACTTCTTGTGGCTGAATGATGATGATGATTTTTTTAACTATACCTAAGACTTACTATATAAACTTTGCTTACTTTCCCCCTTTATAATATTTGTAAGAATTAGTAAGGATATGTACAAACATACATAAACTTACGTTTGTGTTCCAGAGGGTAGGCCTCTGCCTAGCCTAGTCGCTACTAGAGATTGCCACTTGCCACGATCGTGGCAGATCATTTTCTATTCATCGACATTCATTGGTCGTGGCATGCACGTACCCCGGTTTCGGGTACTTTTTTCTTACCTTTTGCTACATATATATTTATTTAAATATCGATGGCCACCTGGCTGGAGTTGATTTAATAAAACGGTTTAACGTTAAGGTTGTGATAGAAAAACTAACATCTTTCGGTGAACTGTACTAAATGTTACCGACCAAATTATTCATTCGAGCCGCGGCTACTGTTTGCAAAATTTAAGTATATTCCTCCATTAGGCAATACAACTAAAGTACAACTTTGTTCGCGAGGGACATCGACAAGGTTTCTGGGTGGACTCACGCCATGGAGCTTATACTGTTGGGATAGTTATTGAAGTCAAAAAGGTAAAAGAAAACACCATGACTCTTTGATTAGAATGGATTATAGTCAGACGGAGGATATATTATATTTTATTAAATGGTATTGTTTATTACATTGTATTATATTCTATTATACCAGCTGTTGCCCGCGACTTCGTCCGCGTGGGCTTTAGTTGAGTAAAGTGTTTGCAAATAAGATAGGGATACTTTTAGCGCATGCGAAATAAATTAAAAGCATACTCTCTCTGAGAGAAGACCTATTCTCTGCAGTGGGACGTATACTCTTTCAGCCTGTTTACTACGGGTTGTATTTTGAAGAACTGAGAAATATTTATGAACACTTATGAACTGAGAAATAATAAGAAGAAATGAGCACATTTATTCCAGAGTTAAGAACGACTGATATGAAAAATAAAAGAAAGTAAGCAAGTATTCAAGGTGGTATCTAAATACATGGAAGAACAAAGAAATTCATTTCGAAAATCGCAGCGAAATTTTTAATAATCGAAGCGACGATACGAAGTAAATACAAATATATTTTATACCTTCTAACCTGCACGCCCCCTTTTTCCCTTAAGGGATGATTTTTGAAAAACTATTTTTAAGTGAAGAACCTTAGAACTACAATAATTTGATAACTACAAAAATGGCAAAGTTTCATACTAACTATGCACCCCCTTTTTATCCCCGTAAGGGATGATTTTTGAAAAATTATGTTAAATGTGCTTCAAGACTTTCAATGAATTACCTTTATTCTGAATTTTATTCGAATAACTTCCCTTAAGGGATGATTTCCGAAAAACTATTTTACTTTACATGTATTTTATTACTTTTAATGACGGACCTTCATATTGAATTTCATTCGAATAACTACAAAAATGGCAAAGTTTCATACTAAATTTGCACCCTCCTTTTTCCCCCTAAGGGATGATTTTTCAAAAATCCTTTCTTAGTGCTCCCCTACGTTATAAAAGGAACCCTCGTGCAAAATTTCTAGTTTCTAACCCTTATAGTTTAGGCCCTGCGTTGGTATGTCAGTCAGTCAGTCAGTCAGCTTCTCCTTTTATATATATTTAAATAGATTACACGACACTACACTACCACTTTACAATCTTTTTGCATGTTTTTATCTAATTTTATTAATGTCATTAATTTTTTTTAACAAGTCTGCCTTACAATCGCAAAATAATTTATCTGTAAATCTATATTTGGTACCCACGATACAAGCTTGCTTAGTGTGGGGCCAAGGAAAACCATAAATTTACGAATGAATTACTGTTATTGTAATAAGGCATCCTGCGCTATGTCAATCCACTATGTACAAATATCTTTTCGGAAATAAATAATATTGTATTTTGTATGTCGTCCAGTCGAGTTGTAGTGGAGAAAAAAAAAACAGAAAAAAATCTCCAATCTCTCTAATTAATTCTCTATCTATACCTACGGTGGCAAGGAAAACTCCTCTCTGACTATATTTTTGCAAATCATATTTGATGACGCATGGTAGGCAAATGCGCTAACCGCTGCGCCACGGAAGTCGTTTTAAGTCGGCTTTCCGGTCCGCAATATCGCGGACGGACGCGGACCAGCTCGCATGACACACCGTGGGAAGGGTCTCGGTCCGCGGTAGCACAGACGTCTGTGGCGGTGTGCCGTACCGGTCGTGGGTACGTGATCGTATCGATAACCGCAGAATCGCGCACCGTGGGAAGAGCCTCGTGCGTTGTGCATGGGTGGCCGTGGTAGTCGGCCGACGTCGGCCGTCGGCAGAATCGCGCACAGTGGGAAGCCAGCTTTAGAAGGAGTAGAGCTAACCCCCGGTTTTTCAAATGCTAACAGTCTGTTAATCTACCTCTATTAGAGTTACCTCCATCGCGGTTTAAGAATTGTGTTAAGCACACTCTTTGCAAAAAAAAAGCTTATTAAAAAATCAACGATTATTTAGAAGACAAGGATGTCTGGCATTAAATAGTAGTTTAATATTAAATTTAATCAGAGGATAAATGTGTCTAGTGTTCAACACATCAAAGAGTTTTTTTTTTATTTGTAATTTGGGCTAAAATTGTTTTGAAAAGAATAAATGTGGAGTTTCTTTGTTAATTTCTTCTCCATATCTAATCTCTTTAAACAATTCATGTATATTTTTCAGCAATTCTTGTATATATATTTATATATAATCAGAATCTCGGAAACGGCTCCAACGATTTTCATGAAATTTTGTATGCAGGCGGTTTCGGGGGCAATTAATTAATCCAATTAGGTTTCATTTTTATAAAACGTCGTTTTAACCGTGTTTTAAGGCAAAGAAATAACTGCTACACTACAAGAAGGTAATTTTCGCAACCATTTGTAAGGTTGTCATAGCTCAAGTGGGAAATAGGTGATACCGTAAACAGAAGACCCAGGGTTCGAGACTTGATAATATTTTTTCTTTTATTTTTCAAGTTCCTCCTTTTGTGTGAAAACCTACATACCGAGCATAACTCGGTCATCCAGGTACTAATCTATTAATTGTGAAACTAACAAAATTGACGTTCATATAGTAAATATTCTATTTGGATTATGAATAAAATATTTGAATTTGAAAAATTTGATAACAGCTGTCAATTGTTTTTTTTTGTATGCACTTTTGACAACTGACAGCTGTTAACAATAGATTAACGGACTGTTAACGTTTATTAAATAGGTAGTAGTTTTTAATTTAATCAGAGGATAAATGTGTCTAGTGTTCAACACATTAAAGAGAATATTTTTTAAGTTTGAAAGTGTGTAATTTAGGCTAAAACTGTTTTGTATAAATAAACATAAACATTTACATACAGGCACATACATTGCTTCTGGCCCCACACTAGGATACCCTGTGTCGTGGGAACCAGAAACAACGACGTCACAAACATGTAAACATCCAAGACCTGGTTTTTTTTTTCTTCCCAGCCGGGGATCGAACCCGGGACCTCTCGCATGGTAAGCAGATACGCTAACCACTACGCCACAGAGGTCCGGAGTATTTTTGTTAGTTTCTTCTCCATGTAATCTATCAATGGTGAAACTAACTTAGAAGATAACTTTGAAGTTCATAAAGTAAACATTTTGTTTATGCTATGAATAAAATATTTTAATTTGATTTTTTGATTTTCGAAAAACCGGGGGTAAATTTATCAGCATAACGTATGTTATGTTTTCCTGCATTAGCTCTTTCATACTAAGCAAATCTCGTGAGTTGTTAACAAGCTGCTTTGTTACGTGTTGGGTTTAAGCCTCGACTTGATTAGTCGAACAATTCATTGGCCTACCCTTTTTGGGATACTCTGTTGTCGCGGTCAATCGTGACCATGCAACAAACTTTCGACTTTAGCTGACTGTTTGACTTTGAATTTTTGCATTAAAATGTGAAAATAACTTTGCTGAATTCCGCCAAAAGTCCCACAAGCACCCTTTGTCTGATTTAAACACAAGAGTTATCTGCACGAATTCTGACATCAACATAAACCCATTATGTTCCCACCGAGTGGCACCACTCCACCACCATAAAAATTTTTGGACCTTTTAAAGTTCTCTAAAAAAAAAAACAATCTGACTTCGGTTAGGACAAAATTATGGGTCAAAATGTTCTGGATGGTATATACTCGTACTAACACCCCCTTAAGGCTTTGCACCCAGCTACTAAACACCCTACAATCAGAAATTAGTTTATATTAGTTTTATTAAGTATTATTTCATTAATAAGTTTATAGATTAGTTTAACAGTGTATTAAGTGGAGTGGTATTTAAGTTTTTATCGTATTACATCTTAAGATAGATTTGAATAGTGACAGCGATATTATCATAATAACCTCGGTGTCTAGACTTGATCTGAAATTAAATCACCAGACTAGAAAACCACAAACAACGTTATGTTGCCGTCTATTCAATAAAGGTTGATGTTTTGATCGCTTCAGATACCCAGAAGGGCCGGGGCCATTACGTCACGACTCAAACTATTATATTAAATGACGCCGGAGGTCAAAATGACCGACATCGCCATTATTAGGTAGACGAGGACCCTTTGTAATTGGAATCGGTGGATCGTAAAGCACTTAGGAACGTTGTACTATAGCTACCTAGGTACTTGTTAATACTATCAATACTATCAAGTGTCGAGAGGAACGGCGAGTATATTTCGTTTCACTCGGCTTTAGTTTGGGTGGAAAGATTTTTTTTTAATTATCAAAGTCCAGAATATAATGACTGGGGTTGATATTTCTCAGAGACCCCCCCCCCCCCCCCCACACTAGCGTCTTTCGAACGTCATCATCGTACCAGCGTCCGCACAGCGTCGACTTAAGTGCCCTGCCTCACTAGGATGCCATGGCGACGTCGCCAGCTACGTGCCCAATCAGTTTGTACTGAATGGCAACGTTGCCAGACCGTCGCCAAGTGAGTTAGGCACCATACATTTCAATATTAACTGCTTGGATACGGTCGCTGGCGACGTCGCCATGGCATCCTAGTGAGGCAGGACACTAACTTCGACGCCGCGGCGACGCGACGCCAGCGCTGGGCGACAGCCGAACGCTGGGCTTATAGCGCTGGCGTCGCTGTAATCACAGATTGATTACAGATTCATGTAGTCATTAGCATCCTCAGAAAATATGTAAGTCGCCATACAGTGATTCTTGTTACGTCTCATCACTTGGTATCGTTTCATCTTGGGTTAGTGATGATTGGATGAAGTGGATGTTTGGATGTGAAATGGATTGGATGAATGTTGTCATAGTCCTCGATGTAAAATAACCCTGTTGGTCATAATTTGGCCAGGTGTATGTCTACATTAGGGTATACTTTTTTATGATATCCATTATTTACATCTTTGCGTCTATTTTGTAATTTGAGTATATTGCACCAAAATCTTCAACAAGCGGCTTAAAGAAATGATGTCACCATGATCTTGATTCTGACATTTATTCTGCATTCTGTCACACAAAACCTGTGGTAATTTTTCTTCATTATTTTCTTTTGGTGTATTTCCTTTTTTTTTTCTTCCAAGCATTTCCAGCGCTCAAAATTGCTTAGTTACAATATCACTCGCTAACTGTGCAGGAAAACGTCAGCGCTTTGGGAAACTGTAAGCCCTTATTGCGGTATTAAATAAATAAATAAATAAACCACCCCGTAAAGAAACCTGAGTTCTGAGCTATTTTTTACATACCTCAGCACTTGAAATCTAGTGCTATCATCGCTCATCTGACTCCAGCTCAAATTACGCAGATACTTCATAACTCCGCCCGCCATCCTTCACCGGAGCGCTGTCGTAAAATCTGAAAGATAACATGACTTCTTCGCCACTATGCGGGCAGTTATGATCGGGAACCGCTTCCTTTAATTACCAGCACGCGGCAACAAAAGGGCGGGCCACCCGCTCAATACCGTCCTGGGCAGCCTTTGTCGCTGCGGCTTTATCTTAATTGCTTTAAGAAACTCAATATCGTTTCGCGACAAGACGCCTTTTTATTCCCGCACTTTGCTCCCTCCCCGATGGCAAACAATGACGGAAGTTTGAATTAGTTTTCGGTTAGATAACGCCGCGGTGGCTGGCTGGCGCGTTTTTTTATTCCTTCGCCGGCGCTCGCTTTTTGTTTGTAGTACCTTTACTGTTGGGTTTTATTGACTGTAATGCAGATGGGTTAGGTTTTAAAGCGCCGGGGACTTTTGCTGGGAATGCGAGCTGATAAGCTGGTTAAGTATACAGAAGGCATTTAATATGTTTTTTACATTAAGTACTTTCATCATCAACCCTTTATTTCCTCACCGAGGAGCACGGGCCTCATCCCTGAGGAAGGTATAGGCCATAGTCCACCGGGAACTATGTGAATTTGCGGCCCGAATCCGGAGCCTAGTCCAGATTAGTGGAGGCTTGCAAGACTAGTGGCTGGTCTTACTGTTAGAAGTTTTCAAGCCACCCTAAGGCCTCTGACTTGGCTTAACGACTGCCATCTATCGACGGCAGCGACGCACGGAACCGCTCTGAAAAATGCCACTAGCGTTAGTCATAGACGGTCACCCATCCATGAACTCAACGCGCCCTATGTTGCTTAACATTCGTGATCGTATAAGATCACTCAGGCAGCCGGGCTACGAGCGATTAGGTGCTTTACTAAATTAAAATATAGATAGATAGATAACACTTTATAAATGATTATATTATATCTTCGTGAGGCCCGACCTTGAAAAGAAGAATTGATTTTGTGATCACTTGAAGACATTGGGCCTCACGAGGATAAAATGAAAAAAATCCTTTTTTTTTTCGAACTTATTACTGCTTCATATCCATATAAGGCCGATGCATAACTTGAACAAATTACTTAGAGTTCTCATAGACGTATTTCGCGTCTCATTTGCAGGCGAAGTGGATCATAATAAATACTTCCGAATTTAGTTTGCTTAAATTATGAAATACATAATTTACAATGCTATATGTTTCATCTACTTTGAACATTGCACCATTCTTTGCGAGTTAATCATAGACGCTCAAATATTGTAATTATGTATTCTAAAATAATCATTCTTTTCTCTTTGTGTTTGACATCCATACTTCCATACATATTTTGGTTACGCTATATATATAGGCAAGAATCTGTTAGTAGTTCTTCGTTACATATTTTTATTCAATAATATAATTTGTAAGTTGATGATTCCCTAATCTGAATAAATAAATAAATGTCTATCGCAAACTTATCCCGACTGCACAGAGTTTATATCACAAACTTACAAAAGCAATATTTATATTTTTAAAACGAATAAAGTCCTTGTAAATATGAACTTACAGGCTTACACGATTTTCCGGTGATCACCCTCCTCACTCTGCTCATTGAATATCGTGAGGGAAATGCCTTGAAATTTTATTTCCTATTTCACATTTTTCACTCAACAAAAGCTTATTTTATGCTAGTGAAAAAACCATGTTCGCAACCAAGCAAGTCATAAAAATCAATTTACGAGTTCTTCTATATACAGGTGAAAAACTCGGTACCTATTTAGCTAGACTTTAAAATATTCAAGAATCTCTACATGAAATAGACTCACGCCCGCATCCCGGAAGGGTAGGCTGAGACAAGCTTTGCCACTTGCCACGATCTTGACTACAGATATCTCAATATACGGACAACTTGTCTAGTCTAGTATAGGGTAGTTTCCAGGGTCAAAATAATTAAATTCTATTTAGTCCGTATTTTAGATAGAGAGAAATATTGGACACGTATTTTTTCCTTTTTCGATTAAACAAAAAATAACAAAGATATAGCCCATTAAAGTTACGTGTGACGTCACTCCGTGCTAAAAAATGCAGCACGGCGTGACGTCACACGTAACGTTAATGGGCTATATCTTTGTCATTTTTGGTCTAATTTACAAATAAAAAAATACGTGTCCCTTATTTTTGAATTATCTAAAAGATGGACTAATTACATTTTTTAGGCCAACTAGCCCATTCAGGTGCAGGTAGCCCACTGCACACAAGCACCATTAAATAAAAACAAGAAAGTTGAACACATTTTTCCATTCGCTCTAAGTGGTTACACGTGCAAAGCAGTTACGTGTGTGTGTATACGGACGAGGCGCGCTTTATGCAGTAAGCACGCAAACAACTCCTATGTATGCACGGTGGGCCTACAGCGGTCATCCGCTACACGGTGGCATGTTTTCTCTCTAGTATTTAATCCTCTGATCCTCGCCAGCAACGGGTAGTTCTTTAATTGTCACCTATTTTGTAGGAATACGTCCATCCCTTTCCGACCCCTCGCGACTGGTCCCTCAAACCACATAGGTACGCTTAATATATTTATTTCGACAATGTTTCTTCCTCCATCCTCTCCATATGTCCGAATCAACGCAAAACGCCTTTCGCAATTCGAGTCATTACATCCTCATTCACGCCACAATGTTTTCTAATCAAACTATTGTATATCCTGTCATTCCAAGTGAACTAAACTTAACATAATTATTTTACAAATTAAAAAGTAGGTGGACTAGTGCGCAAAGATTCGTAATTATTGAATAGAATAGAAAACTTTATTTCAAAGACAAAACACACAATGATAAAATAACAACGATTTTACAATTGCAATGCAACATTTCGACCAAACAATTCGTGAATTAACTAACTAATTTTTAATCACTAATAACTAGAAAAGTGGGTGGGTGTGACGATGTCTGTCATGGCCTTGAAAAAGGAGTCTGGACTCAGCATGACATGTGTTACGGGTAAAACCCTAACGCTGGTCTTCCGCCAGACCCTCAGTGAATTATTGTATTAACCTTCATAAGGTCTTCGGGTCAAGTTTGACCCATTTTGGCATAAAAATGTAATTTTCTCAGATAATAATCGTTCAAAGAGTTTGATATTCTATGACTTTTAATTATTCGCTTCGATTTACTTATTATTGGAATAAGTTTATCAAAAATGATTAAAATATTCCACATATGATTTTTTTTACTGTAACGGTCTTCGGGTCAGAATTGACCTCAACTAATAACAAACGCACAATGCATCTGTTATCGTTCGAAGTTCTTATGTTTCGCATAACTTTTTGAAGGAGATGTTATTTTATTCTACCAACACAAATCTTAGTGTTATATTTTACATCAATTCAGCAACACGTACCTCAGTTTATAAGAAAATACAGGCAGTCAAATAGAAGCGGTGTTATTAGTTGAAATGTGTAATAGTAATGAATCTTGTTCTGAACCTGAACCATCAGATAGCTTGGATAGTGACAGTGAATCAGTGCTTGTGTTTACAATGAAGTCAAAGAATGGGCAAATACACTATTTCAGAAACCCTGTCATACTGTCTTGTGGCAGAGCTTCCAGAGAAAACAAAATAAACTTGACACCAGGATCGACACGCTATTCTTGCTCAAGGATCACGTCGGAAGAAAAATCCATTTTTGAACAAACAGTTGGAAATCGGCGTAGCAAATCGGCGACACTATTAGGAAAACTTGGTTATGTAGTTGGTGACACCGTACACAAAAAACATAAAAAACAGGAAAGCATTACCGACGGCACTTTTCAATAGAAATCACAAAAATGTAAAGAGTCAAAAAACAATGTAAAGAGTCCATCAACTTCGACTCAACAAGACAAAAACAATGCTCATTCAGCTAAAAAGGCACCCAAAAGAAGTTGTTGCCCACTATGTGCTAAAACTGACAATAAAACACCTTTGATCTGTGTAGATTGTAAGAAATTCATATGTAAAAACATTCTAATACAGTTGTTTTTTTATATACCGCTCACTCTCTTTTTATACAAATGTCTAACAACATTGTATTATTCTTTTTATATTAGATGTATAACATTAACATTTATGTAAAAATGAATAGTAATTCTGTAGAAATAAATATAAATGTCAAGTAAATCCATTACATAATATTTATCTTTATTTTTTGTACATTTTTTAGTCTATTTCTACTACTGGGTCAAATCTGACCCGAAGGACGGCAGCGTTTGTAAAATTAAAGACCTTATGAAGGTTAATCGGCTATTGTGATGTTCATCGAACTGTCATAATTAACAATGTTTCGACGTTTTATAAGACGAGACGCGGCGTGTCGGTAGTAACAGCATTGCTTCATATGCTGGATGTGTTTTCGGTGCGCTGTCGAAATATTTATGAACACGTCTGGGCCGTATTGAACCACCTAACATGCTGAGCGCGCATTGGCGTTCGCCCTCGCTCACGTTAGCAGTCATCCGTTTAAGTGTTAACTTAAATAGAAAAGGTACTATCTACCACGTATAAATAAGAAGAGCCACTACATTTATCTCTTTATTTTAATTCCTTAGTGCACTATTAACAAATATACAAGGGCGAGCTAGATAAAATAAGCGTTTGGAAAAAAATGAAACATGATAAATGTTTCGGCCGAGAACAAGTCAACGGTCAGTCGGCGCGGCGGAACAGCACGATGGTCGGGCGATTATTTTCAGGACTATGCCAAGTGGTGCCTACGGTGTCTACCCCTTCGAGATTCACATGAGTTCAAGTAGTTTAATGCAATGAACACGCGATCCTGCGCCAAGTATTCAGCTATGTCAACGCAAATTCTTTCATAAAACGACTAACGTATTACACCTCCAACCGCAGTTAAACGCGCGGAGGTAAGATCAGGAGTAGCTCGCGTCTTTATAAAGTATTTTATGGGGCCGGTGGTCGGCAAACATCATTAATTAGCCGTAACCGGCGTCCAGGCAACTGCGGGTGTGCTGGGACATAAATCAACCGCTAACGGCAACTCTTTTAACTTTTTGTTTGATTGTTATTTAATGGCGAACTTCGGTGTTTTAGCGATTAGCGTGCGATGATAAGGTTGTGTATGTATTTTTAATAAGGAGTTTAATTGAATGGCGGGGTTCAGGAGGAAAGTAAAGTCAAAGGGAGTGCCGTTATAAAGACCGAAATTAAATAAATCAACCAAGTGCGAGTAGGACGCACTCACAAGAGGTTCCGTACCGTTATCTTATTTTTGCGATACCGATAGGAGAGTACATTCAAAGGGAGTGCCGTTATAAAGACTGTCAGTCAAGTGCGAGTAGGACTCACGCACAAGGGGTTCCGTACCGTTATCTATACATTTCGAATTCATCCAATCTGGACTTGACCACCGTGGGGAGTATGGTGTATACCTTCCTCGGGGAAGAGACTCGTGCCCCTCGTTGGCGACGTAATGGGTTGATGATGATGATCTTTCAATATTTAAAGCGTCTACCTGTTACCTGGTCGGTCTGAAAGAGGACATAGGCAAACAACATTTAACCGGTCAGCATAAAAAACCGGATCCGAAATTAAATAAAGATTCGTCGCACATATATCGGCAATAACATAGCATTTACACACAGGCACATACATTGTTTCTAGACCCACACTAGAATACCCTGTGGTAAACATCCAAGACCTGGGTTTCTTTTTTTTTGTCCCCAGCCGGGATTTGAACCTCGCAATATTTTATTGTAATTCGTCTCATCGGTTGCAGTTTAAAACTCAACTACGTTAAGGAATCCCCTTGCGCCCCGCTCCCTAAAAGGGTCTCAATCAATTTATCAAAGGGCTGATAAAATCACAAAAAAAAATCGATTGTTCCTCCAATCGATCTGTCCATCATCCGGATTCAAAGTGCCTGTAAATAATGACAATGGATTACTCTCCAGCCCCTTTTTGCTAAGGACTTTGTACACTCGGCGACTTCAGGCTTTTTTTTTTTTGTTAACGGGGTGAAATGCTTTGTGCACCATAACCGCCACCCTTGGGGGAGGGCGACGGCCGTGTGTCGGACTCTCCTCTCCTAGTACTAGGAGAGGCATACCTCCTAAAAAACCCCGGGGGCCGTCCTGTCGCTCGTGCAATGAGGCGCCGCCGGATCTCGCAAGTGGTAGACCACAGTGCGAATGCTACAGCGACGCCCCGGCGACGTCGACCCGACTCGCTAAGGAGCCGGGCCCACCCTCACTGGAGAAGGGGCATGGGCCCCCCACCCCCTTCTCCCGTCACGATGTCGGACGGCAGGTCCCCCAACCTGCCGTCTGTGACCCTCACTCAACCGGCGGCGCAAGGTCCGCGTAGCGTCCCCCGCGCCACCGGCTCTCCCGGCGGAGAGGCGCGAGCTCCCCAAGTCTCCAGCTACCGAAGACCCGTTTTCTGGCCCTGTGCCAGGTCTTTGGCCCCGTCTGGTCCTCCCCTCCCTAGACCTCCCTTGGCCAAGGACCATGGGGTCCTCAATCCCTGATCCCCGGCCCCCCTCCCAATGTCCCTCCCGGCCCGGCTTGCAGAAATCGCGCCCCTCCCCTCCCCGTCCGGCCCTCCTCTATGCCCTCTGCTGAACAGAGGGAAATAGAGAAACGCCCCCACCGTGTGTTTTTTATAGAGGTTGTCTCCTCGCGGCCCGAAGGCCCCCGGCCCCGCTCAATGTGGGGTTACGGGTGCGGGGCCCATGGTGGACCCCGCGGGACATCCAGCAGCGCAAGCCACTGGACGTCCCCGTCCCTCTGGTTTTAATCTGCGCCGGCCGAAGCCGGTACCCCCCCCATATCTGGAGGGCGTTCCCCTATCCGCCACCCGGGGGACGCGTCCGATGGAAGACCAGAAACTCCACACGGAGCGACTTCAGCCTGGATTAATATAGGTACCCCTCTTTGTTCCTTATGTCCTTGCCTGGTTAGGTTAGGTAGATAGAGTTCGATGTTTACCTTGCATTGCATGGTTACCAAAGCATAGGGTATCCTAGTTTGGGACCAGGTCAAGTGATTGTGCTGTGTGAAAGTTTTGTTTATTTAATTGCCCATTATTTTTTGCCCATTAAGAAGTTTCGATCAATAAATAAAAAATCTATTAAATAAGTATAGTCAAGAAAATTTAACTTATTTGTCCTACTTGTTCTACTGAATAATTTAAGGAAATATTATTATTACCGAGAATAGTATAAAAATAATACGAGATACAGTTTTCAGTCTCAGTTATTAAAGTTTTCACCCAGTACGTACATTTGATGGGTGGGAAATAAACATTTTAATTTTTTCTTAAATTATTATGTGAATTTAATTTACCGGTAAGTATGGTAACACAGGTATGTATGCGCCTGCATGTAAGTGTTTATGTTATGTTGAGGTAAAAAGACCTACTACTTCTATTGAATTATACTCGTGCTTACAGTGACATCATAACACAGGTTAAAGGTAGCTTGACAAAATTTTTTTTACTGAATACTATGTTCAGATATACATATAGCTTACAAGATAGTTTGTTTGACGCAAAAGTTACCTCGTGTGAAGTCACCCTTAGAGGCAAGCCAGATTAGGGAATGGGAACGCCTCTTGGCCGGTTTCCGTGAAAACACAATGCTTGGATTTCCATTAACATTTTCCGATGAGTGGATCCCGTATTCCGTTGTTTTTCGGGTTTGTTTTGTACGAACTCTTTGTTTCAGTGGAGTTTTAGTCAGAAAAATTGATACGCCTCCACTCTTGGCGTATTTTAGATCAGCTGGGCTCTGAAGACCACTTGGAAATTTTTCAGTTTTGTTCCGGTCATGTGATCTGATAAGCTGAAGAATGCTTTACGACTGTGACGTCATATAGTCAGTGAAACTAGTTTTTAACTAAACCTTAAAACCTCAATTGTTAAAATATATCCAACTGGTTGCCCTCGACGCAGTATTTTTTTAAAGAATAACTTGTGCCATGTCACTAAAATACAATTCTGCTTTCCTATTATTCCGACTGTAAATCAGACGCACACGTTAGAGCTTTTAGGGATTTAATAATTTGATTCACTGACGCAAATGCTATAACACGGTAACATTTGCTTTTACTGTCAGCAGTAAAAAAAAATAAAGAGTAAATATATTTTTAAGTTTCAAACTAAGAGCGATCGCTGCTAAGAGATAAATCGAATAGGTTTTTGAGAGCGGTTTTTGAGAAGAAACATTAAGTTATTTACATGTTATATGAGAAAAAATATGTACATAATTTATTTTCAAAAATAATAAAAAAAAACTTACATATTTCAAGTTCATAACTATGTGCGTCATCAAATATATCAATAAATGCAACAAAAACAGCAAATTTCCATAGTTAACATTGCTTTTTTTTTGTCAGATTTTTAAATAAAATGTTAAATTTTCGCCGTTACGTAAATTTGTGAAGTGAACTGCTAATTTTCCTTTCCGTGTATAAACAAAATAAAAATGTTTACTGTCAACGCGGATCTAATTATTTTTGAAAGGATAAAGAGTTTCAGTTGGATTATGCAAATCAGGGCTGAGGCTCGCCAAATCCGGTTTCAACCGGTTGTTTACATTTTGTCCGTCCGTCAAATAAAGTAACAACATGTTACGAAAGGTTTTAACGCCTCCGTTTTTAACACGCAGTCCTTCATAAACAAGCGCGACAACTAAGTATTACTTGAGAATAATGGAAATTCTAAGTAGAATTAATAAAAAATTCTTCGTATTTAACCCATTATGTCCCCACCGAGGGCCACTAGCAGATGGCAGTCGTTAAGCTAAGTCAGAGGCCTTAAGGCGGCTTGAAAACTTCTGACAGTAAGACCAGCCACTAGTCTTACAAGCCTCCACCAATCCGGACTTGGCCCCCGTGGTGGAGTATGGCCTATACCTTCCTCAAGGAAGAGACCCGTGCCCCTCGGTGGGGACATAATGAGTTGATGATGATGATGATGATGATGATGAAGGCCACTAGCGTTAGTCAAAGACGGTCACCCATCCATGCACTCAAAACACCCGATGTTACAGTTTGTTGTTGTTGCTGTGATCGTTTAAGATCACTCAGGCAGCCGGGGCTTTTTGTTCACTGTAAAAACAAAATGCACTCTACGAACGTAGAAGTCGTTAATTGCATAGCGCATATTGTAAACTTAAAACTGTATGCCGTAGATTTATTTGTTACCCGCATAGCAAAACAAAATCCCTAATATTGTTTGTTTGTTTTATTGACACTTTATCTGTTGTCTATTTGAATGAAGTTGCGGGAACGTCGAATTAATGAACTAATTAATTACTTCATTAGGGCATTAGTTTTCACTTATTATTTCACTTATCTCTGGCCACGCGCATTGACCATTAAGATCAAAGTAAACGGAGTATTCACCAGATGGTATGGAAGGGTTAATACTTTTTTGTAAATATATAATAGAAAAGAAATATTTACTACATATTTCCTTACATCTAATTCTATGTGTTTCTAAAAGCAGTTGGCTTACTATATTCCCTTTATTTTTTTAGATATCATAACTAAATATTTTGACCTTGAGAATAGCAATGATTTTCAATTGTTATCTTCAAGGTCAGAACGCGGTAGTTACTCGCGTTTGTGTCCTCTACTGGGCAAAGGCATCCTCCATAATCTTTCATTTCTGTACCCATCTTGAGCCTCTTCCATCCTTGCAAAAAGGTTGAGACCTCTAATAAAAAATAACAAAAAGATCTCTAAATAGATTAAGAAATACCTGTGTAATTTCTTTTTTTATGTACAATAAAGTGTTATCTATCTCTATCTATCTATTTAAGTAAAACGTCGGCTCACACGGAACTGACCGAAACAACGCGTAGCTCGTAGCTAACATGATGCCTTATGCTACGCCGCTACGAGCGCGGGAAGGCCTACACAATTTACTACGAGAATTGCGTAGGCTGGCTAGATTTCGTAGTAAAGAATTAATCATAGATACGCTCCATATTTAGTAAGTTATATTGTTATACAGGGCGTCCGAAGACTATGAGACATGAAGGGAAAGTACTTTAAATATCGTAGATTGGATATTTAGTCGAAAGACGACGATGGGCCGGTTGCTAAGTTGAGGATTTTCACGAAGTAACTACTTAACTGTAGTGCTGTCTCGTCAAATATCATAGAAAAGAGCGCGACACAACGTTACTGAAATATTTACGCAATGAAAATTCTCAATTCGGAAACCGGCCTTTACACTATTTTTAAAAGTTAGTAATACTCCATTCAAATATTCACAAAAAATACTTTATTGACTTTAGCAGTCTCATGTATATTTTTAATTTGATTTAAATTATTAATTTCACGTTGTTTTTTCCTTTTGAAATACTATGTTACACTATGTTGCTTAATATTCGTGATCGCTTAGATCATTCAGGCAGCCGGGGCTACGAGCGATTCTTCCGTAGTCATGTCTTGAAACTCAATATAGTAGATTTTCATTTAAAATGTGTTTAACGGAAATAGTTTTAAAGTTTTTCTTTAGCAACAGAAAATTAGTTTGTCAGTTATTTTTCTGTTTGTTTAATATTAATTTATTACGCATAAAAAAATTACATTAAAACCCCAATCAAAATTCACATAAAGCTTCGTCAAAAATACTATGTAAATAATATTTCCGCGGTAAACAACAAACAACAAACATCAGGCAAACTAGCCTTGTTTTTCTGTTTTCACATACATATTTCCATGAGTATCAAGTTAAAATATACGGATAAACGACCATGAAATGAAATGAAATGAAATGAAATGAAATGAGAAATTTATTTCAACGTAAACAATTTACATTCTGCTTGTTGAATGTCAATGTACATAAAATTATAATGTTAGCCGCTGCCTTAGGGCCGAATGTAGTGGAGAAAAAGGCAGCAAAAAAAAACTCCACTCTGACCATCTTTTCTCAAAACATCTTAAATCTAATACAAAGTTTGGTAGGTACTCAGACTTCTGAGGGTAGGTGCGATGTCAAAATTCAAGACGCATGAGTGCAATCAATACTTGCAATGTCAAACATTATTTGATTTTCTTAAATAAGTATGAAAACGCCAATGCTGCGGCCAGACACACGGACGGCACCCGTTCACGAGCATAACGCAGGGGTCAGCCATCGCCAGTCTCAACCATATTTGAGGGAAATAGGCGACCCGGCCACCGCGCCACCATTTGCATGGCCTTTGGCAAACTTGTGTGATAAAGTTCTTGTCAATTATCTATAATAATAGCATAGTTTTGGTATGCAATCACAGCGTCTGTACATTTCTGTAAAATTAAACAAACAAATATTCATGATTATCTACGGATCACCAGCGACCATCTCGTTGTGGAATTGGTTTACTGCCAAGGATTCACATCATTCATAAAGTCGTCTAATCTATAGTAGGCCTTTTTATATAGCGCATTTTTAATAAAACATTTAAATTTATTTGCTGGTAGGGATAGTATATTTTCTGGAATTTTGTTATAAAAACGTACACTATATCCTACAAATGATGTATTTACCTTGGCTAGTCTGAATTTAGATAAGGCAAGTTTGTTTCGGTTTCTGGTGTTAACATTATGGCCATCCCTGTTTAATTTAAATGTTGTTATGTTTTTTCGCACATACATTATATTATCGAATATATATTGGCAAGCGAGCGTAAGAATTCCTATTTCCTTAAAAAACTCACGTAGGGACTGCCTGGTTGGTAAATTATAAACAGCTCTAACAGCTCTTTTTTGAAGAATAAAGACTGTCTCTATATCTGCCGCACGGCCCCATAAAAGCAAACCATATGACATAATACTGTGGAAATAACTGAAATAGACTAACCTCGCAGTTGCTACGTCTGTTAGTTGCCTAATTTTTCTGACTGCAAATGCAGCTAAACTCAACCTACTCGCTAGCTTTTCTATGTGCTGACCCCATTGCAGTTTTGAGTCTATTGTAAGGCCTAAAAACACCGTTGTCTCAACTAAGTCAAGTCTGTCACCAGCGATTGTTAGGCTTGTGTTCACTTTTTTTACATTGGGCAATGAAAATTTTATACATTTAGTTTTTTTGGCATTTAACATAAGATTGTTAACTATAAACCAGTTCAAAACTTTAGACAGAGCATTGTTTACATCGTCTAAATTAGATTGAACTCTTTTAATTTTAAATATTAGAGAAGTATTGTCCGCAAACAGTACTATTTGTGACAATTTCTCTACTAGGTAAGGCAAGTCATTTACATACACTAAGAAAAGGAACGGCCCTAAGATGGAACTCTGAGGAACTCCTACTTTAACATCGGATCCAGAAGACATTACACCTATTTATATCAACTTTCTGCACTTTGTTAGCTAAATACGATGTAAGAAGTCCTAAAGATTTGTTCCTGAGACCATATCTAATTAACTTACAAAGGAGCGTTTTGTGGTCAACGCAATCAAAGGCTTTGGATAGGTTGCAGAAAACCCCGATGGCATCCTGCGCCTCCTCCCACGCATTAAATATGTGATTCATTAACGCGACACCTGCGTCTGTTGTTGAACGACCCTTAGTGAAACCGAGTTGTTTTTTATGGAACAGTTTGTTCAAGCTAAAGTGTGTCAGCAATTGGTGTAAAATTATTTTTTCAAAGACTTTACTTAGTACTGGCAGGATTGCTACCGGTCTAAAATTGTTTCGATCCTCCTTATCACTAGACTTAAATAGAGGAACAATTTTACTAAGCTTTAAGAGATCAGGAAAAGTCCCCTGATCAATACATTTATTAAAAATTATAGCAAGGTGTGGTGCTATGATATCATTACCGTGGATATCAGTTTAACCGATAGTCCCCAGAGATCTTCTGTTTTCTTTATATTTATCTGTTTGAATGTTTTGATAATAGTTCGAGGGCTAACGTAGGAGAATTGAAAGTCTGTTGCACAGGGTGTAATATTTTCTAACATCAAGGCTTCTGCTAACTCTGGGGAAGAATTTAAGCCCGCCGTTATGTTCAGGGGGATGTTGGTAAAGAAATTTTCGAATATTTTTGCTATTTCTTCACTTGTATTTACCACTTTCCCATCTACCCTTAGTGAAAAACTGTTATCCCTAGGTTTTGTCTTGCCGGTCTCCTTATTAATTATTTGCCAAGTAGTTTTTATTTTATTTGCTGACGCCTCTATTTTTTTGCTTATATTAAGAGATTTAGCTATGGAACAGGTTTTTCTAAAGGTTTTAGAATAATTCTTAACAAACTCTGTAAAGCTCTGATCCGGATTTGATTGTTTTTGTTCATATAATTCATACAATCTTTTTCTACTTCTATGTATGCCAGGAGTGGCCCATTCTGAAAAACCACTTTTAAGTCCTTTAATTTTTTTATTTTGAAAATCTGTTCGAATTCGTATGATATTGTGGTAAACAATTCTTTATATAATGTATTGGGATAATTACTATCAAATTGCAGTAAGCCTATTCGGGTTCCTAATTTTCTCTTAAATAATTCAATTTTTTTCTCAGTTATGGGCCTACAGATTATTTAATTGCATTTTTTAGCTACTGTTGTAGGTAAAACAACAAATAAACCACTATGGTCTGACTGTAAATTATTTATAATCCTTTTTCCTATATGCCCACAATTACAAAAAACATTATCTATGCATGTAGCACTAGTTGCTGTTGTTCTAGTCGGTGCAGTAAACAGGTTTTGCAAGTTAAATGACCTAAATAAGCTTCTAATTTTAGTGCGAAGAGGGCTCTCAACTAAAAGATCAATATTAAAGTCGCCACATATCACTATGGACTTATTACTCACGAAAAGACGTTTTAATGCATCTTCTATGACTAACTCAAAGTCAATGTAATTGGTTTGAGGTGGCCTATAAACGCACATAACAATATACCTATCCAATTCCACACACGAGATCTCAACTAATCACTCAACAGAAAGGCTTACAATGTCTTTGCGTTCCTTGCTTTTTAAAGTATTTTTTACAATTATCATAGAACCCCCCCTTAAGGCCTTATTTCTATTAAAAGTACTAACAGGTAAGTAGTCTTTTAAATTAAAAGCCATTTCTGATTGTTTTAGCCAATGCTCCGTTAAGCATAATATATCTACATTTAAATCCTTTAATAAAAGCTCTATCATATTTTCTTTGCCGGAAAAGCCCTGAATGTTTTGTACTACTAAATTAAGACCTACTTTAGGCTTTCCGTTGTCGGTTGTGGAAGTTTAAAGCCAATGATTCATTGGCTTGTGAGCCCGCTGATGTTTTGATACTACTGCTAGTATCACGGTTGTCATTCTCACTTGACTGTGTTATAATTCCTATAACGGAGTCAAAAATGTTGTAAGCTAATAATCTAGCTACCTTACGCCGACTGTTTTTAGAGAGGTACACAGTATCTCTCGTCATAAAATAATTTTAAACAAACTTGTTAATGTCGAAAAATAATACGTCACTATGACGACATGTCAAATGATGTATATGCATGTTCAGACTATGGATGTCCCTATTATCCTTTGCAGATAAGCATTGAGAGTATGGGAATGCGCAGAAAAACAATCTTCCCGTCTCTGGCTGGACATCCGTAGCCTGACTATACAAGTCAAATACATTATTTATGTCAGTTTTTTTAACGCCATGACTATTTTCTAGTAATAATATGTAGGTAGTATCCCTTTCAAGCGGTTTTTTAAATAACTCCTGTACAATGTAATTAAAACTCGCATGGGGATGACACTCATTCACGACATTCTGTGTAAGTCTGTCATTTAACAAGGAACCTATATAGGCCTACACCTATCTTGTCTGAATAGACAATTGTTTTTCTTTGTACTATGGAGCTTGGCTCTGAGTGGCATGGACTGGTCACGCTGGTGCTCACGTTGATGGTCACTTCTGGCATGCTCGCAGGTGGGCAGGATACAGGTGGAGTGGTTCCCTCAGTCGGACTGAGCGGATGGGTCGTATGTGATGAAGACACCGGTGGTTGATGATCATGTGGTGTTTTGCATGAACTACACATTGATGGTATTTTGTTAGTCAGCGACTCAAACCTGTCCATATTATAAGTTCCTATTGCCGTTAATTCTGCTGCATACTCATTCATGTCTTCCTGTGCCTCGGTGAACTGTCTTTCTAAGTCATGCAGCGACTGTTCCATGCTGTGTGTATATGAGAATGAAGGTCCTTTATTTTTGCCTCATAGTCACTGGAGCGTACTTCATAATCCATTGCGCTACTCAATAAGTCTTTTTGTAAGCTAACTTTTTTTATACTCATGTATTTAACAATGCGTGTATTCTTTTTCAGAGCTTTGTTGATGCGTTTGATGTGCCTCTTCGCTTGAATATAGCGCTTTATTTTGTTACTTCCTTGTATGGTTATTGTGGACTGACGATATGTCACTGGTGCGGGAATATCACTTGAGGAATTGTCACTTATCAATTCATACTTTCTTTGCCGGACAAAGATAAGATGTTTTCACTTTCTTTGTCGATATTTTGCTGTTGCAACACTTGCAGTTCTTTATGCGCGTCCGAAAGCTGGTGTTCTAGTAGCTTAATGCGTTGAAGAGCTACTTCGTGGGTGTCCTGACATTGGTCGTATCTGTGAATTATTTGTTGCAGTTCATCTCGCTGCCCTCGTAAGTCTTCGCAGACAATGTCCAATTCTGCAAGGTCATTTTTAAGCTGTGTGTTTTTTATTACAACTCGTTCAACCTCCAATTCACTCTCTTCTCGCTCCTCTAGCAGCTGCTGGCATTGCTGCTTGGATGATTGCAGCTCCAATAGCGCTGGTTTCAAGCGCTGCTCACTATCGCGCGCGGTGTTCTTACGCGTCATCATTGTGGTCCGATGTACTGAAATGTAACCGGGGGAAAAACGTCAGTATTTCCAAAGAGACACAATACAAATGCCTTGGCTACAGTTTCGAAATGTTAGACTCCTGGTATTATTTCAATAATAGGTACGTAGTACTTGAAATTTGATAAAAATCGTTAATTCAGTATTTTATGTTTTCAATGAGGGTCGAATGGAATACTTAAGTGCCAAATTTTCAAATTTATATTAGGTATTACTATGTTCTTGTAGTTATATTACTTGACATTTAGTATCATGGGAATGAACACACTTAAATTATGTAATTACTGTCCAGTAGGAACGATATACTCCCCTTTTGTATCCAATGTTTACAACCGGTAACGGTTGTTTGTCGTCGCTCAGCTGTTGCGTCGATCAAGTTATTTACTTCGGTAAACACTTGAATAACACTTGCATGTATTGTGCGTCACATAATTAATATTTATCACTAATAGAACTCAAGTTTTACACGGTTTTACTAATTTATTTAATTAAAATTACATCAGCTGTTTTTATTGACAACTGATCGCTTGGGTTGCCAGACGGAAAAAAAAACATGAGCTCCACAAGATCCTTTGTCGGCTCCGAAATCCTAATAAAACATAATAATCGTCGGAAAATACCGAAAGTGAATTAATGAAAACATCCTAACAAAGTAAAGTGACATTGCAGCTTTAAGAGGAAATATGACGACGATCCTAACAAAACATTATACGTTAAGCGGGACCCCTGCCGCCATCCAGCCAACGTAGGTACTTGGAACATCTTCGCCACGCGAACTTAGTCCTTACAGCATGAAAATAAGACGAAATGTAATTGAAATAAGGTGGCACGAATGATTGGCCGGTGCCTACTTGGCTATTATCCGAGGGATCGGCGAAAGTTGACAAAGACCTCATTATAAATTCGTGAAAGCGATCGGATGCTAAAGATATAGCAGACTTTACCTTTTGGCATTTGCCTACGAAATGACAGAAGGTTCACTCGGGGGAGTAGACTAACTCAACAATCAACGGAAAAAATGTTATTCTACTTACATAGACATACATAAGCTCACGCCTGTATCCCAGAGGGGTAGGCAGGGACCAAGGACTGAAGCCTGCCACGATCCTGACAAATCACTTTCGCTTCATCGACATTCATTAGTCGTTGCATGCACGCGTCGGTTATTCTAGTTGTGAAAATTAATTTCTACATATTTTATGGTCTCAGCCTATAAATCTAGGGTTCAGGCAAAATTTTGATTATAACTATAATGTGTTTAAGTAAAATATACATTTTTTTATCTAGACGTAAAAAGATAACATATTTTATTATTAACTTTACGGTTACACATACTTTTCGTCGGAAGAGTCCGACCTGGCTGAAGGCTTGTCTATCAGCATGCTGCTGAGTCAGCTCCCATTTGTAACAGCAGTGACACGCCGTGACCTTTATTTTCCTTCTGTGTTCTTCTGATTTTCGTTTTGTACTATTTTTTGTTTTATTTTTGGATTTGTTTTGTTGTGGTGTATGTACTATTTTTTTAAATATTTTTTTCTTCTTTAGGTTTTGCTCTGATTAGTAGAGTTTAATCATGGTGAGCAGAAACGGTGCCCGCGTCGTCGGTTGCTCGTCTCTGAATCAGAGACTCAGAGACGAGGAATGAATAATGTTTAGTGTTTACGAAAGTTTTAGTTCAAAAACATATTTCATGTCACTGGGCAGTACCTGCTCTTTACCAGCCCTAAACGATTACAATCGTCTGTTAAATTCCTTGCTGCTTTTCTGCGCGGTAATTCGGTTTCCGATAGGATTTGGTTATGGATATTTTGGCTTATAATCCAACTTTGTCAAATTACAGAAAAAAAATACGAATGAACTAAAAAATAAAACTACTTCCCTATTAATAACTTCTTACCAGTCTACGGTAGACTCGAACGAAATGCAGATTAAATTGAAGAGCGTGAAAAAATTGTCGATCCGAGTCGACGACTTATAGGCGGAAAATTCGGATCATCGAGTATTTTCAATATAAAAATGAATTATAAATTTTTGGTCCGGATCAACTTACGTTTATTTTTTATTTTTATTTGACGAGTCCGACCAGGTATCGCTCCAGCTTAATCATCGTGAGCAGAGACGGAGCTCGCGTCGTCGGTTGCTCGTCTCATAAACTAAACGTAAGTTGATCCGGACCAAAAATTTACAATGTTTAGTGCTTACGAAAGTTTTAGTTAAAAAAAAGAGAACTCATTTATTGCCAAGGCCATTATATGCGTTGCTAAGTTAACATATCAATGTCCTCAAAGTCATATAATTTTTGTATTCTGTTATCTATTATGATGACTATCGTCTAAGTTCTTTGATTTTTAGACTGAGATGTGATAGTTATTTGGCTAAATAAGATTTAAAAGAAATATCTACTGATGAAATATCGACACATAGGAATGAATGACCCGAGCAAAGCTGGGTTTTCGTCTCGTATCATAATTTCTCCATTCACAAGCATTTTCATTTTAAATCCAAGACGATTCTTTCATACCGTTATGTTGAATACCCATTTTAGACCCACGCGTTCCGCCGGCCGAGATTGCAAGCTCATTTGTGTGTTTTGTTATCAGCAGAATGTGTTGTGGGACGCAAAATTAACTCCTATAGACCACAGAGATAAGGTTCATTTTTTATACGGCGCGTGCCGGATAATTCGGCCTACATGAGTTGACAGTGCTTTATTTCTTCCCCGCTGTAAAATACTTGCGTGACAGTTCAAATTTAGTGAGTTTAGTGAGATTAAGATAGAATTTCCTCGATTTGAAACTTTCATAAGCACTTCACTTAACCTTGTACTACACCGTAAATAATTGAGCTTTATCACGTTTAAATAAAGTCCAACTAATAAAAAAGTATGGAAGCTTTGCCCGCTAGAGGTTTAACAAAACATCGGAACGAAACGTGGTCAGACTCTACGCACAAAATACCAAGCAAATGAATACGGAATTAAATAAATAATTAAGATGGACTTTCTACTTACGGTGTGAAAACAAGTGAGTGTGTTTCTTAGCCGGACTTTCTTCTTAGATACGATGGAGTATTGCTTTTTAATATTTTCGTCCCTATTGTTCAATAGCATTTTTCTTTTTTTATTTACTTAAAACATAAACATAAACATTTACATACAGGAACATACATTTCTTCTGGCCCCACACTAGGATACCCTGTGTCGTGGAAACCAGAGAACAGCGACGTCACAAACATGTAAACATCCAAGACCTGGGTTTCTTTTTTTTTTGTCCCCAGCCGGGATTCGAACCCGGGACCTCTCGTTCTCTCTCTTAATTACTTCACAACTTTACATTCACGTTCTTAATTCTTAATACGAAGATAATGTCTCTACCGAGGGGCACGGGTCTCGTCCATGAAGAAGTTATAGGTCATCCATCACGGGGGCCAAGTCCGGATTGGGGGACGCTTGTAAGACTAGTGGCTAGTCTTAATGTCTTTACACTAACACTTTACCTACGTTTTAACACTTAATTGCTTAAATGTGACTGTCGTCAAATTGCAACGGCAATTTCTAGACGTTTTTTTGCATTGTCATTTGAATAGAAGAATAGAAAAACTTTATTTCAAAGACAAACAACATTTGCTCTTGTTATTTCATCCTCATCTAATTCAAGCGGAACCATAGGTACAGTCTACTTACCTCTATAAAAGTATATTGCAAAGTTGACACCCACTCAAATAATTACCAAAATGTCCGTTTTTATTTACGTTTCGTCTTCGCTTAGGGAATTCGACACAAATTTTACTTCGGTTACTCAACTTCTCTTCGCACACGCTTATAAAGTTTGATTCTACTTACGATGAATGCATGTATCTCTAATCCATTTATCTATACTTTGCATTTTGTTTGGACTTTAAACGACACTGAATTAAAAACCTTTAGCGGTAGAAAATTTGATACCGTTTGCAAATTTAGTAGGTTAGTACCTACTAAATTTGCAAACGGTATCAAATTTAGCTAGTGCTAGCACTACATTTGTAAACTGTTTCGAGTTTCCTACCACTAAATGTTTTTGATTTAGTGTCGTTCAAAGTCTTAAAAAAACGCCAAGTATAGATAAATTGGAATGGATTATATGTACGGCATGAACGTCTACCTACATTGTAGCAATGAGTTAGCAAAGAAGACCGTTGCACTTTCGTATTTTGTGATTTTGAACATAGAACGGTTTCCCGATAAACCGCGCAAGAAGGGAACGCTGGCTTTGCCAAGGCAAATGGACAAGCCACTGACCCGAACGAAATTAAGTTTCATGTCACTCTGAATTCGTTCGGCGAGCGGAGACGAAATCCAATATGGCGTCCGCCATCTTCCATTTCGTACAGTAATCGGTATTCCGATTACTGGTAGATCGTCAGGGCCTTTCTCCACTGCTCCCGTCCGGCAAACGTTAATTACCGATCCGATTTAGAAACTCACAAGAATACTAATAAGCTTCTCCACTACTCCGGCATCCGGTTTTTAACGGTCCGATAATTTGCTAGATCGGAACGGTATTTTACCGGTCCGAAATGATCGACGTACAATAACAATACACGTTTTTGCACCGCGCATACAACCCAAAAATGTTCCCATACTATTTTATTAGATTAATAGAATGTGTGGAAAACGTCCCCTGCCTCGAATAGAAAAACCGAGGAATTTCAATAAAGCACTGCGTCACGTCCATTTGCCGATTATAGTCGGATGAAGTGGAAAACCATAATCCGGCATCCGATATTTTTCTCGTGACTGATTCCGGTTCCGAGGCCGGACCGGAGCAGTGGAGAAAGGACCTCACTTTGGCTTCATCGACATATTAGTCGTTGTATGCACGCACGCTGGTTTCAGATAGTGGTAAGTGGCAGTCCGTGGTGTCTGCCTACTCATCTAGGATTTTAGGACACAGGTGTGAGTTTATGTATGTATGTATGTTTTGTAGTGTGTAGAATGTAGAGGTGGTAACGGATTGGCAATTCCAAGCACAGAGGTTTGCGATTACCTCAGACACTCAGATTTCCTCAAGAGGTTTTCTTTCGTGGCATTTCTACCATGCGATGGTAGTGCTGCAGGAGAACAACGGCCTTAGTTATATGGGCGGATAGATCGAATTCATGATATTTCCTAAAGAACTATTTTGTATAATAAAATAGTACTTGGATGACCGAGCTTAGCTCGTTTTATTTGTAAATTGGGTTTTCGAGCTCCTACTAATAGTTTTTCTCGCAAAAGAAGGAACTTTGAAAAAAAAAGAAAAATAATAATCAGTTTCCGGACCACCGGATTTCCTACTCAATTTCCGATCAATTAATCGCCCCCGAAACCACCTGCATACTAAATTTCGGGAAAATCGTTGGAGCGGTTTCCGAGATTCCGATTATACATATATGTATATACATACAAGAATTACTCGTTTAAAGAGATTAGATAGATACGACTGTACTTACAGTGCCAACTAAATTATCCTTGATTACGGTTTATTTAATTAAAATACCCATTTTTAACTGTCCCCACTTCAGCCTACCCGTGACCACGGTAATTACAATGTTGCTGAAAAGTCAGGAAAAAAGATAATTAATATCTATTAAAAAAAAGCGATCAGACCCTTTGTCTTTGAAAAATACGATCAAAAAACCCCGAATAAGTCATAAGATTATGGTTCAAATGTTATTTTTGTAAGACTAAATAAAATTTATAAATTCTAAACTACGTAGACGCGACACATGGCGTATTGTAATATCAAACAGCAGTTTTGTACATATTTCCAAGACAGGCTGCCACATGACCGTAAAATGTATGGCATCAGTAAGCGAAATACGTTGGAACATTTCGCGTCAGTCGATACAACATTTGAGACAGGAATTTTAAATTTTCACGGTCCGTACGCGCGCTCTGCCTCGAACCTTGAAAAACACTAGCCCAACAGAACTTTACCCGGGACAAGCAAAAACAAACTTTACAGCAGAGAAAATACGGGAGCCAACGTCTTTTTAGCTACTTACCTAGTTGGACGGCAACTTTGTGAATTTGAAAATAGCAAGTCAAGAAACCAAAGTTAAAAGTTGCCAAGTTTGTTCGAGGAGTTAGAAAATTATCTGTATAGAGAGGGACTTTGAAGAGAAGTTGCGTTTTATTTAACTTTACTCCCTTGGCGGTATGTACACGAACTCTGTTAGCAAATAAACTAGGTTTGGATTTGAACAGCGTCACCATTTACTACGATGTTTTGAAGGGAAGCGCTCAGTTTTGACTTAAAAAAATATTTTAATTAGGAGATCACTTTTAGTGACAAGACTGCCGTCTGTACTCTTAGATTAAAAATACTTGTGTAATTTGATTTTTAATGTACAATAAAGAGTTCTCTATCTATCTTCTTTTGTCAGAATAAATCTGTACAAATAGTTTGCTTCTTAATAATAAAAATAACTTCCACACAACACAATTACTTGACCTGATCCCAAACTAGGATACACTGTGCTATGGTAACCAGGCAGGGACATTACAAACATGAAAAAACACCCAGACTGAGCCCATTTGTATAGATGTACGGCGGCCCCCAATGGGAATTGAACCCACGATATCTGTCTCGGTAGGTAAACGCCTTAGCGGCTAGACCAACGGTATTGTCTATTAGGCTTAGTTTTAATAGTAGCGATGAAAAACTAACAAAATTAAAGCTATACAGAAATTAACCATACATTTTTGTAAGGCTTATGAATTTCTCATACATTTTTCGAATTATAATATAAAATTTAAATTGAATCGAATCACAGAAGCGGTAGCACATTGGTAAAATTTTGCTGCATGGACATGTAATCGTGAGTTCGAAACCTGGCAGGAACCAATTACTTTGGTGAATATATAGATTACTCTAGATTGCATGTTAGTATTTTTAACAAAGATACTTAATATATACATACATACATACATACATAAGCTCACGCCTGTATCCCAGAGGGGTAGGCAGAGACCAGGGACTTAATATATAGTTCTTGTTATTACAGTATACTATTGGTGAAGAAACACATTGAGAAGAAACCCCAGTATGCTGAGGTGTTCACAAACTAAGTGCTTATATACTTGATAAGGACACTGTTTGGTGCATTGTCCGTACCAAAACTAAGAAAACTAAGAAAAAATATTCGATCAAACGAAAAACCGCATCGATAGCTCGTATATTCTTAAAGTATATTATTTGCGAAGCTATGAAAAATCATTAATTTTATTAAAAGTTACTTAACAGTCTCAAACGAAAAAGGAAAATTTTCGCAGTCGTGTCGAAGTCCAAACGGCTGAGTTGTTAAACCTAGTTCAGTAAACTAATTTTTTTCTATCTAAGTGTAGTTCCTTAAGTTTCAAAAGTGTTCGTAATGTTTCAAGCAACTATATTCATGAATTCATCCATCGAGTTCATGAGCAAAATTGTAATGGGCTATTCTTACCATGACCATCCGAGAAAGATAACCATACGAGTTTGACATTTTATACGCTTAGTGGGAGCTTCAGGCTGTCATTGGTCGTTAGTTGGATACTGAGCATTTTAATTCTTGCTCGCGGCTCAAAAAGGCGCAAATATTTAAAATAAAAAATATATACAAAAGAAAAAAATACGAAAAATCACATGAAAGAAAACCATTAGCCTCGCGAGAGCATCAACCCGCCAGAACTGCAGAACTTTTGCACTAACCGAGTAGTATCATTCATCTCGTGCCTTGTTAGACCGATGAACGGTGTTTATTTACAAGGACGTGCTAATCCGCACGTGGAATAAAAAAATATAGCAAAATGTTTACACCGCGGGCGTCTCTGCGACGTAGGTTATCTTTCTAATGTTAAAGAAGGGTTGTATTTTTTAAATACTTTATTAGGACAATGCAAACGTACGTTGGCCAACTAAGGCCCTTTACATACTACAACTTTTAGTATCGATGCAGTCGGGCGTTTTTGAAACGCGCGACAGCATCGCCACACCAGCAGTAGCGCAAGTGTGTAAAGGTGGACCACTTGCGACTGCCTCGATGCTGCATCGCGACTGCATCGCGACTCCATCGATGCTAGATATCACAGTGTGCAAAGGCTCTAAATTGTTATTTTCCTTCTTAACGCATAATATGCGATATTATCGAACGACTGGCTCATAGATGTTGAACGTCAAAATAATTTCAGTGCCACGAGGCTTTTATTTGTGATCGATTCCAGTCTTGAACAGAACGTGGAGATTAAACAAGATCTGTAATTATTTTATAGATCTTGTTTATCCTCCTCGTTCTGTTCAAGACTCGAATCGATACTTAATTACTGCTAATTCATTATTCACCAAGACGTACGGAACGTTCCGAAATATCACGGTTTGAAATTCACCCTGTTGATAATTATAAGGTGAATGTAAAATATCTTTTTTATTATTATTAGAAGGAAACCTTGTATAACACACAGTGGGAAGTATGTTTATCCCAAAAGTGATCCTATAAATAATGCCTTAATAAAACGTAGCATAATTTAATAAAAGGCTTGAACGCTTGCAGTTTCATTAAGCGTCCCCTGCGCCGGCGGCTGCTTAATCTCTTTTTTCATCTAGCCTTTATTTATTAATTAAACCAGACTTAAGTCGGAGCTAGGAAGCAAGGATTTGAGGCGGTATCGCTGAGCGCACTCGGGTAGTTTCAAGAGATAAGTAAATGATATAAGGACGAGATAGGCGAAGGGGCGGTTGTTATCCTTGACAAGGAAGGGAGCCTACGCCTCTTATTTGTAATCTTAGCGCATAAAGGACGTGTGACTTCCGCGAATTCGGTCTTTTTGAAACACGACGCCTGTTTTAGATCCCTTTACTCTAAGCATAAATTGCATGTTGAAAATTACAGACTAGTTTTGTAAAAAAAATGGTTGTATTATATGATATTTTTTTCAGTAAACGATAAATGCACAAATATAAAAAATGTCAGTTGATTATTCAGGCATGATTCCTAAGTAAACAAATATGAAAAGGGAATGTGACGCGGGTTTTAGGATGCACTTGGATTTAGCGTTCGTACTCGTAAGCGAGTGTTCAATCACAAACAAACAATCCCTTGGATGTTGGCCGCTGTACATAGATTATGTTAATATACGATATACAAGTCTACATGTACACAATATCAAACGTTCAACGCGTTAATGGTATGAATCTGTTATTGTACTACACACATTAAGTCACGCTAGTATCCCAGAGGCGAGGACAGAGACTACAGACTGCTGCCAACTGCCACGATCCTAACCGATGATTTCAGTTTCCTCTACATTCATTAGTTCTGGCATGAATGCGTGCTTTTTTTTTAAGCAAACGGCCCTACAATAGGATAGAGTCTTGGAAACCAGAAACAGCGACATCACAAACATACAAAAATGTTTTTATCTTGCCCTTTGACGACCTGTGTGGCGTAGTGGTTAGCGCATCTATTTACCATGCGAGAGGGACTGGGTTCAATTCCCGGCTGGGGAGAAAAAAAAACTCCAGGTCTTGGATGTTTACATGTTTGTGACGTGGCTGTTTCTGGGTCCCACGACACAGGGTATACTAGTGTGGGGCCATAAGCAATGTATGTGCCTGTATGTAAATGTTTATGTTTATTATCACATGGAATGTCCACCTCGGGCCGTCCCGTACCGGCCTTTCCACCTTTAGTTTCGTCAATCTTTCTTTCTTCATTCTCTTGTACTGTAATCTATGAAGAGCAAGGCCCTGTTCTATGTAAAGTCTGTTCGCTATCATAATGTCACTTTGATATTTACCGCCTCGGCACATGGCGGCTTTTGACAAAATAAATTCAAAGAAGCCGACGCGGCGCAAACACGCCAGTGAATTTGGCTCGCAGCTTGTCTCATTCTACTATTATGTAGATCACGCAATTAAAGAAGTAAATCAATCATTATTTTAGAATGGATTTATAACGAGACGATCCTGCATCACTTAGGTAGGTTTTAAATACCGGTGGAGATGAATATTCTGAGGACACTTAGAGTGATGAAGAGTAGTGTTTTATTTTGTGCTTCATTAGGTATATTGTGTACCATGTTTTTTTTCTATTTAAAGTGTTTTGGCCGTCTAAGTTGTATTATTGAAATAAATGTTTTTTTACTAAAACTAAGATTGCCTTCGTGTGTACCGACGCTATCTAAGCGAACGGACTTTACTGGCCTACAAACATCACTTGATAGATGGACTGCAACTGAATTCCGGCGAGCCCATACGTTTCTCAGCTCAGTGTCTTCCCTAGTTTATTGCAGATAAACCGGCGTCCACAGATGTCCGTCTGTAATTGTCTGCGCTAAGTAACTCCGGTCGCCCAGTGACAACCAGTTGCCTGTTACGAGGATTAGTATTTGCGTTCTTAAACGCGGTGAGTTAATCGTATGACCAGGGCCTAGAGACAATAACTACACGTTTAATAAATGTATGTTAGAATGACAAAAAATATGAATAAATGCAATTGCTCTTACTTGCCTCTATTTCGTAGTCGACTTATCAATTACAGGTCAATTTCATTCCTATGGTATATCGCGCTGATTGTAAGAGCGCCTTACTGGAACTTAATGAAAAAAAAATTGTTTTTAGTGGCGCAACCTTTCTTCTCTTTCATGCGTATACATAGAGACAAGGATAGATGAGACGTATGTGACTCTCTTAACGCTTTACAGCAACGATGGAATATAAAGTGGCTAGATCACAAACACACAATCTGCTGACTATGTTTGCCGGGTCGGGCTTGACCTAATGGCACGAGTAGCCAAAGTTAGATGCAAATACTGCTCGCGATGTCTCCCGAGCAAACGTTTATGGCGCCAGCAGTATGTTATTATAGCTAAACTAAGTCGATGTGAGGACTAGGAGGAGAAGGGGGTAATTAGTACCAGAATAAGTATGGTAAATGGCACACTAAGAAGTATTTTTAATTTACAGTGTTAACTAAATAGCTCCTTGAAATTTGTAACGCACACATCTATCTATATTTTTATTGTTATGTTTAAATACAAAAATTCCGAATCGGTACAGCCGTTCTTAATTTTTGACGAGAGTACCGAAAAAAGTTTTTTCCCTTTTTACTCAACTTTGCCTCAGCATTTCGCCTTTTTAATTTAGATAACTGAGACTTTTTACGGTGCAATATTTATGTAAGTGCATCACTAGTTTATTTCGACGATAACTAAATTTAAAATAACAATGATGAACTAAATATTAAAACTAAACTAAATATATAAAAAAAATTACATTAATTGTAATAATTAACTTACTATAAATAAAAATAAATATAAAACTATACAAGTACCTAAATATCTTTAATTAAAAATATATATTATTTATAAATAAAATATCTGCCCCAGGTCATTGTCCCCGGCAATGAGCCCAGAATGCTGGCGACGTTGCCTCTTTGGATAGCCAGGCTTATCCTTTGGCCGAGGTACGCGCCAGCTCTCTGGTCTCCGGTTGCGTCGACTAGGCGCGCCGCTAGGTCCTTGAACAGGAGGCGCGCCTCTGGGCCCCATGTGCCCATCGTTTCGACCCCAAACGGCGCAAATATTATATGTAATTGTTGCCAATAGACGTGCATAAAATAAATATTGCTACTACTAAATGTAATCCTCTTAACGCTGCAACAGAGGTGCAGTGTGAAGTAGCTATATCACAAGCGCCCGCAATCTGCTGACTGAGTTTGCCGAGTCGGGCGTGACCACACGGCACGTGTAGCCAAAGTTAGACGCAAAGTCTGCACGCGATGTCTCCCGAGTAGCGCTTCGGTGGAAGCAGCTTTACCTTTTACGTCTTTTCAATGGAAAGTATTAAACTCCGCACCAATGTGACCCCTATTTTGAGGACAGAATGTACTAAAATTGGATCAACAAAATACTAACCTACACAAAAAATTGTGACAACAATTGATATCAAATATTGGCTTTTTAATATAACATGACGATCCTTATTCGGAGGCTTACCTAATTTTCTACATAGTTCAGGTCAAAATATTGATAAGAATCCACCAACTATTAAACTTATAAAAATCATTCAACATTCACAAACATCGAAAGACACCCGCACACAGTTTTTGCACAGAGTGTGCTTAACACATTTCTTAAGCCGCGTCAGAGGTAACTAATTGGGAAACTTACTGTAGAAACTTAAACGGAAGTAGTAAGCTAGCTAAAAAAAAATAACAAAAATATTTGCTCTGGCTGGAAGTAAACCCATTGCCAAAGAAAAAAATATAAGTGTGTCTATACTTATTTTTTCTTCTCTGGAAATGAGTTCTTCTCTTTACTTATTAAAAAAAACTGCTGAGCAAAAGACACAGCCTTTCATCGCTCAAACATCGCAATAAAAATAACAATAAATAACCCGAGCAAAACATCAAGAGAAAAGCAAAGTAAACATTACCCGCGCCACAAAGAATAAAATATCCTCCAAAGCCTACAGGCCGCCTGTTAACATAAATTTTCAAGAAAACATATTTTCTAATACCCTCTCCCGGAGTAAAGGCGAATAAAGTCGTTTGTGGGAAACAAAAACACACCATTATTTCCGCTAACGGCACATGATACATTACCTGAACAACCTTTTTACCCAACTGTTGCCAAATCACGGGGGTTCCTGTTTTTGGGATTCAAGTAAGCACCTTGGTGAATTAGTAACGGACGACTAGGAAGACTTAAAAATAAATGTTTAATATAAATTTGTTATATTTTTTTCATAGACTAGAATAAATAAAAAAAAAGCACCATAAAAGGAAAATTAAACGATTTTTTTTTAAAAGAAATAAATATTGGCAGAACGAGTCACAAACGAAAATTCTGTGAAAAAGTACCTTTTGACTTATTTCTACTGTACAAAAATATCAAAGCTAATATACTCTTGGGAGCACACCATTACGGGTTAAAATATAATGATACTAAACTGTGAATATTAATTTCCTTTCAGCGGTCGGTATTTTTTTTCTTAAAATTTTTTTACTGCGCGTTGGCATAAAATAATAATATGTTAAGCATTAAAGACCGACGTATGCTACTGGGACCACGTAAAAGCCTCGAAAGCAATTAACATAACATAACATAACATAACATAACATAACATAACATAACATAACATAACATAACATAACATAACATAACATAACATAACATAACATAACATAACATAACATAACATAACATAACATAACATAACATAACATAACATAACATAAAATAACATAACATAACATAACATAACATAACATAACATAAAATAACATAACATAACATAACATAACATAACATAACATAACATAACATAACATAACATAACATAACATAACATAACATAACATAACATAACATAACATAACATAACATAACATAACATAACATAACATAACATAACATAACATAACATAACATAACATAACATAACATAACATAACATAACATAACATAACATAACATAACATAACATAACATAACATAACATAACATAACATAACATAACATAACATAACATAACATAACATAACATAACATAACATAACATAACATAACATAACATAACATAACATAACATAACATAACATAACATAACATAACATAACATAACATAACATAACATAACATAACATAACATAACATAACATAACATAACATAACATAACATAACATAACATAACATAACATAACATAACATAACATAACATAACATAACATAACATAACATAACATAACATAACATAACATAACATAACATAACATAACATAACATAACATAACATAACATAACATAACATAACATAACATAACATAACATAACATAACATAACATAACATAACATAACATAACATAACATAACATAACATAACATAACATAACATAACATAACATAACATAACATAACATAACATAACATAACATAACATAACATAACATAACGTAACATAACATAACATAACATAACATAAACATTTACATACAGGCACATACATTGCTTCTGGCCCCACACTAGGATACCCTGTGTCATGGGAACCAGAAACAGCGACGTCACTAACATTTAAACATCCAAGACCTGGGATTCTTTTTTTCTTTTTTCCCCCAGCCGGGAATCGAACCCGGGACCTCTCGCATGGTAAATTAAAAATAAAATTAAAATTATTGCTTCTGTTTTTCAACAGACGAATATTTCTTGCTGATTTTTATATACACGTTAAAAATGTGAACTCACAACCTAATTATTTAATCAAGTGCGCATTCGATTGATTGGTATTTTGACATTGTTTTTATTTTCCTTTTTTCATAAATATTATTTTTATTATTTTAATTTTTATTATAAATTTTAATTTGACATTATGAGGGACAGTGAGTAACCCAAGATTCCTGAGTCTTTACAGGACTCCCAAGGCGGAATTCTCACAATAGCGCGTATGGCTCGTTTTTGGCATACAAACGACCTACTTAAATTATATTCATAACTGTTTCCCCAAAGCTTTATGCTATAGCGATCAAGCGCGTTATGACATTCAGGTTATGACATTGAAAAAGACAACTAAAAAACATTGATATCAGTGAGCCGATCGGTCCACCAAAACCTATAGGCTAAAACATAGTTACAATAGGCTATTTGAGGGATTTCTGAAAACCATTTCATATTTTTTGTTAGTGCTCATGGCGTCTTCAGAAAGTGATAAGATAAGATAAGATAAGAATATTCTTTATTGTACCAGGAGATCACATACAAAACATAAAAAAGATACAGTACAATTGGCGGCCTTATTGCTTAAAGCAACTTCTTCCAGGCAACCGACGATGGAAAGTTGCTGAAATGAGTTGCTGGTCGTTTTAAATTCTTTTGTGTCCTTCTCCTAAAAAAGACAAACGAAAATTTACTTTTGAAATAAGCCGCCAAAACGCTATCTTGGGCAATATGGCGTCGCACAGGGATTATTTTGTCACTGGTCAGTAAACAAACCAGTGAACGTAAGACATGAATGACAAACGCCATTTTTACTGAGCTGTGACGTCATCATAAAATCGGCCAATCTAGGCCGTTTTCGATACAATGGCTGCAATTATATACTTATCAAATTTTATTCTGTTTTTTTTATATAAATAATTTAAAGCGGTTTTAAGACTCATAATTTATACGAATAAGTGTTAATAATAAACTGTTTTTTTCACACTGTCAAATAGCGTACTTGTGAACTGTGAGCCATCTTCACAGATCCATTTTTCAGCTAATGTAGCTAAATTGTTTTGGGAAAAGGAAGGAACCTTCTTCTATAATGATAGATTATAATTAAAATTAACGGGGATAACGGGCGTGAGTTTATTTTCTTTTTTTTCTTTTGGACGCCTAGCATCACCTTCTTCGGTTGAATATTTATTAATATAATATATACGAATAAATATAATATTGCAGTCAGAAGCGGAGAGAATATCGTTGTTGCTAAGCCAGCCTACAGGTCAGTTAAGTAAAGCTGGCACGTTGAACATATTTACACGTTGCGCTTGTGTAGTGTCTGTGAATAAGCGCGCGGGGTGACGTCGTACTGCATGCGCATCATGAAAAGTCTGCCCGTCTCTCTTGGGCGCGGTCTAGCTTATGAGTGTGAAGGGGACAGTTATAGTTTTACTTTTGCTACTGTTTATAAATACAGTGTGATCTTTTTGGTATTCAACCGTATGTCCTTTTTCTTCTCCACTACTCCGGCATCCGGTTTTTAACGGTCCGATAATTTGCTAGATCGGAACGGTATTTTACCGGTCCGAAATGATCGACGTACAATAACAATACACGTTTTTGCACCGCGCATACAACCCAAAAATGTTCCCATACTATTTTATTAGATTAATAGAATGTGTGGAAAACGTCCCCTGCCTCGAATAGAAAAACCGAGGAATTTCAATAAAGCACTGCGTCACGTCCATTTGCCGATTATAGTCGGATGAAGTGGAAAACCATAATCCGGCATCCGATATTTTTCTCGTGACTGATTCCGGTTCCGAGGCCGGACCGGAGCAGTGGAGAAAGGACCTCACTTTGGCTTCATCGACATATTAGTCGTTGTATGCACGCACGCTGGTTTCAGATAGTGGTAAGTGGCAGTCCGTGGTGTCTGCCTACTCATCTAGGATTTTAGGACACAGGTGTGAGTTTATGTATGTATGTATGTTTTGTAGTGTGTAGAATGTAGAGGTGGTAACGGATTGGCAATTCCAAGCACAGAGGTTTGCGATTACCTCAGACACTCAGATTTCCTCAAGAGGTTTTCTTTCGTGGCATTTCTACCATGCGATGGTAGTGCTGCAGGAGAACAACGGCCTTAGTTATATGGGCGGATAGATCGAATTCATGATATTTCCTAAAGAACTATTTTGTATAATAAAATAGTACTTGGATGACCGAGCTTAGCTCGTTTTATTTGTAAATTGGGTTTTCGAGCTCCTACTAATAGTTTTTCTCGCAAAAGAAGGAACTTTGAAAAAAAAAGAAAAATAATAATCAGTTTCCGGACCACCGGATTTCCTACTCAATTTCCGATCAATTAATCGCCCCCGAAACCACCTGCATACTAAATTTCGGGAAAATCGTTGGAGCGGTTTCCGAGATTCCGATTATACATATATGTATATACATACAAGAATTACTCGTTTAAAGAGATTAGATAGATACGACTGTACTTACAGTGCCAACTAAATTATCCTTGATTACGGTTTATTTAATTAAAATACCCATTTTTAACTGTCCCCACTTCAGCCTACCCGTGACCACGGTAATTACAATGTTGCTGAAAAGTCAGGAAAAAAGATAATTAATATCTATTAAAAAAAAGCGATCAGACCCTTTGTCTTTGAAAAATACGATCAAAAAACCCCGAATAAGTCATAAGATTATGGTTCAAATGTTATTTTTGTAAGACTAAATAAAATTTATAAATTCTAAACTACGTAGACGCGACACATGGCGTATTGTAATATCAAACAGCAGTTTTGTACATATTTCCAAGACAGGCTGCCACATGACCGTAAAATGTATGGCATCAGTAAGCGAAATACGTTGGAACATTTCGCGTCAGTCGATACAACATTTGAGACAGGAATTTTAAATTTTCACGGTCCGTACGCGCGCTCTGCCTCGAACCTTGAAAAACACTAGCCCAACAGAACTTTACCCGGGACAAGCAAAAACAAACTTTACAGCAGAGAAAATACGGGAGCCAACGTCTTTTTAGCTACTTACCTAGTTGGACGGCAACTTTGTGAATTTGAAAATAGCAAGTCAAGAAACCAAAGTTAAAAGTTGCCAAGTTTGTTCGAGGAGTTAGAAAATTATCTGTATAGAGAGGGACTTTGAAGAGAAGTTGCGTTTTATTTAACTTTACTCCCTTGGCGGTATGTACACGAACTCTGTTAGCAAATAAACTAGGTTTGGATTTGAACAGCGTCACCATTTACTACGATGTTTTGAAGGGAAGCGCTCAGTTTTGACTTAAAAAAATATTTTAATTAGGAGATCACTTTTAGTGACAAGACTGCCGTCTGTACTCTTAGATTAAAAATACTTGTGTAATTTGATTTTTAATGTACAATAAAGAGTTCTCTATCTATCTTCTTTTGTCAGAATAAATCTGTACAAATAGTTTGCTTCTTAATAATAAAAATAACTTCCACACAACACAATTACTTGACCTGATCCCAAACTAGGATACACTGTGCTATGGTAACCAGGCAGGGACATTACAAACATGAAAAAACACCCAGACTGAGCCCATTTGTATAGATGTACGGCGGCCCCCAATGGGAATTGAACCCACGATATCTGTCTCGGTAGGTAAACGCCTTAGCGGCTAGACCAACGGTATTGTCTATTAGGCTTAGTTTTAATAGTAGCGATGAAAAACTAACAAAATTAAAGCTATACAGAAATTAACCATACATTTTTGTAAGGCTTATGAATTTCTCATACATTTTTCGAATTATAATATAAAATTTAAATTGAATCGAATCACAGAAGCGGTAGCACATTGGTAAAATTTTGCTGCATGGACATGTAATCGTGAGTTCGAAACCTGGCAGGAACCAATTACTTTGGTGAATATATAGATTACTCTAGATTGCATGTTAGTATTTTTAACAAAGATACTTAATATATACATACATACATACATACATAAGCTCACGCCTGTATCCCAGAGGGGTAGGCAGAGACCAGGGACTTAATATATAGTTCTTGTTATTACAGTATACTATTGGTGAAGAAACACATTGAGAAGAAACCCCAGTATGCTGAGGTGTTCACAAACTAAGTGCTTATATACTTGATAAGGACACTGTTTGGTGCATTGTCCGTACCAAAACTAAGAAAACTAAGAAAAAATACTCGATCAAACGAAAAACCGCATCGATAGCTCGTATATTCTTAAAGTATATTATTTGCGAAGCTATGAAAAATCATTAATTTTATTAAAAGTTACTTAACAGTCTCAAACGAAAAAGGAAAATTTTCGCAGTCGTGTCGAAGTCCAAACGGCTGAGTTGTTAAACCTAGTTCAGTAAACTAATTTTTTTCTATCTAAGTGTAGTTCCTTAAGTTTCAAAAGTGTTCGTAATGTTTCAAGCAACTATATTCATGAATTCATCCATCGAGTTCATGAGCAAAATTGTAATGGGCTATTCTTACCATGACCATCCGAGAAAGATAACCATACGAGTTTGACATTTTATACGCTTAGTGGGAGCTTCAGGCTGTCATTGGTCGTTAGTTGGATACTGAGCATTTTAATTCTTGCTCGCGGCTCAAAAAGGCGCAAATATTTAAAATAAAAAATATATACAAAAGAAAAAAATACGAAAAATCACATGAAAGAAAACCATTAGCCTCGCGAGAGCATCAACCCGCCAGAACTGCAGAACTTTTGCACTAACCGAGTAGTATCATTCATCTCGTGCCTTGTTAGACCGATGAACGGTGTTTATTTACAAGGACGTGCTAATCCGCACGTGGAATAAAAAAATATAGCAAAATGTTTACACCGCGGGCGTCTCTGCGACGTAGGTTATCTTTCTAATGTTAAAGAAGGGTTGTATTTTTTAAATACTTTATTAGGACAATGCAAACGTACGTTGGCCAACTAAGGCCCTTTACATACTACAACTTTTAGTATCGATGCAGTCGGGCGTTTTTGAAACGCGCGACAGCATCGCCACACCAGCAGTAGCGCAAGTGTGTAAAGGTGGACCACTTGCGACTGCCTCGATGCTGCATCGCGACTGCATCGCGACTCCATCGATGCTAGATATCACAGTGTGCAAAGGCTCTAAATTGTTATTTTCCTTCTTAACGCATAATATGCGATATTATCGAACGACTGGCTCATAGATGTTGAACGTCAAAATAATTTCAGTGCCACGAGGCTTTTATTTGTGATCGATTCCAGTCTTGAACAGAACGTGGAGATTAAACAAGATCTGTAATTATTTTATAGATCTTGTTTATCCTCCTCGTTCTGTTCAAGACTCGAATCGATACTTAATTACTGCTAATTCATTATTCACCAAGACGTACGGAACGTTCCGAAATATCACGGTTTGAAATTCACCCTGTTGATAATTATAAGGTGAATGTAAAATATCTTTTTTATTATTATTAGAAGGAAACCTTGTATAACACACAGTGGGAAGTATGTTTATCCCAAAAGTGATCCTATAAATAATGCCTTAATAAAACGTAGCATAATTTAATAAAAGGCTTGAACGCTTGCAGTTTCATTAAGCGTCCCCTGCGCCGGCGGCTGCTTAATCTCTTTTTTCATCTAGCCTTTATTTATTAATTAAACCAGACTTAAGTCGGAGCTAGGAAGCAAGGATTTGAGGCGGTATCGCTGAGCGCACTCGGGTAGTTTCAAGAGATAAGTAAATGATATAAGGACGAGATAGGCGAAGGGGCGGTTGTTATCCTTGACAAGGAAGGGAGCCTACGCCTCTTATTTGTAATCTTAGCGCATAAAGGACGTGTGACTTCCGCGAATTCGGTCTTTTTGAAACACGACGCCTGTTTTAGATCCCTTTACTCTAAGCATAAATTGCATGTTGAAAATTACAGACTAGTTTTGTAAAAAAAATGGTTGTATTATATGATATTTTTTTCAGTAAACGATAAATGCACAAATATAAAAAATGTCAGTTGATTATTCAGGCATGATTCCTAAGTAAACAAATATGAAAAGGGAATGTGACGCGGGTTTTAGGATGCACTTGGATTTAGCGTTCGTACTCGTAAGCGAGTGTTCAATCACAAACAAACAATCCCTTGGATGTTGGCCGCTGTACATAGATTATGTTAATATACGATATACAAGTCTACATGTACACAATATCAAACGTTCAACGCGTTAATGGTATGAATCTGTTATTGTACTACACACATTAAGTCACGCTAGTATCCCAGAGGCGAGGACAGAGACTACAGACTGCTGCCAACTGCCACGATCCTAACCGATGATTTCAGTTTCCTCTACATTCATTAGTTCTGGCATGAATGCGTGCTTTTTTTTTAAGCAAACGGCCCTACAATAGGATAGAGTCTTGGAAACCAGAAACAGCGACATCACAAACATACAAAAATGTTTTTATCTTGCCCTTTGACGACCTGTGTGGCGTAGTGGTTAGCGCATCTATTTACCATGCGAGAGGGACTGGGTTCAATTCCCGGCTGGGGAGAAAAAAAAACTCCAGGTCTTGGATGTTTACATGTTTGTGACGTGGCTGTTTCTGGGTCCCACGACACAGGGTATACTAGTGTGGGGCCATAAGCAATGTATGTGCCTGTATGTAAATGTTTATGTTTATTATCACATGGAATGTCCACCTCGGGCCGTCCCGTACCGGCCTTTCCACCTTTAGTTTCGTCAATCTTTCTTTCTTCATTCTCTTGTACTGTAATCTATGAAGAGCAAGGCCCTGTTCTATGTAAAGTCTGTTCGCTATCATAATGTCACTTTGATATTTACCGCCTCGGCACATGGCGGCTTTTGACAAAATAAATTCAAAGAAGCCGACGCGGCGCAAACACGCCAGTGAATTTGGCTCGCAGCTTGTCTCATTCTACTATTATGTAGATCACGCAATTAAAGAAGTAAATCAATCATTATTTTAGAATGGATTTATAACGAGACGATCCTGCATCACTTAGGTAGGTTTTAAATACCGGTGGAGATGAATATTCTGAGGACACTTAGAGTGATGAAGAGTAGTGTTTTATTTTGTGCTTCATTAGGTATATTGTGTACCATGTTTTTTTTCTATTTAAAGTGTTTTGGCCGTCTAAGTTGTATTATTGAAATAAATGTTTTTTTACTAAAACTAAGATTGCCTTCGTGTGTACCGACGCTATCTAAGCGAACGGACTTTACTGGCCTACAAACATCACTTGATAGATGGACTGCAACTGAATTCCGGCGAGCCCATACGTTTCTCAGCTCAGTGTCTTCCCTAGTTTATTGCAGATAAACCGGCGTCCACAGATGTCCGTCTGTAATTGTCTGCGCTAAGTAACTCCGGTCGCCCAGTGACAACCAGTTGCCTGTTACGAGGATTAGTATTTGCGTTCTTAAACGCGGTGAGTTAATCGTATGACCAGGGCCTAGAGACAATAACTACACGTTTAATAAATGTATGTTAGAATGACAAAAAATATGAATAAATGCAATTGCTCTTACTTGCCTCTATTTCGTAGTCGACTTATCAATTACAGGTCAATTTCATTCCTATGGTATATCGCGCTGATTGTAAGAGCGCCTTACTGGAACTTAATGAAAAAAAAATTGTTTTTAGTGGCGCAACCTTTCTTCTCTTTCATGCGTATACATAGAGACAAGGATAGATGAGACGTATGTGACTCTCTTAACGCTTTACAGCAACGATGGAATATAAAGTGGCTAGATCACAAACACACAATCTGCTGACTATGTTTGCCGGGTCGGGCTTGACCTAATGGCACGAGTAGCCAAAGTTAGATGCAAATACTGCTCGCGATGTCTCCCGAGCAAACGTTTATGGCGCCAGCAGTATGTTATTATAGCTAAACTAAGTCGATGTGAGGACTAGGAGGAGAAGGGGGTAATTAGTACCAGAATAAGTATGGTAAATGGCACACTAAGAAGTATTTTTAATTTACAGTGTTAACTAAATAGCTCCTTGAAATTTGTAACGCACACATCTATCTATATTTTTATTGTTATGTTTAAATACAAAAATTCCGAATCGGTACAGCCGTTCTTAATTTTTGACGAGAGTACCGAAAAAAGTTTTTTCCCTTTTTACTCAACTTTGCCTCAGCATTTCGCCTTTTTAATTTAGATAACTGAGACTTTTTACGGTGCAATATTTATGTAAGTGCATCACTAGTTTATTTCGACGATAACTAAATTTAAAATAACAATGATGAACTAAATATTAAAACTAAACTAAATATATAAAAAAAATTACATTAATTGTAATAATTAACTTACTATAAATAAAAATAAATATAAAACTATACAAGTACCTAAATATCTTTAATTAAAAATATATATTATTTATAAATAAAATATCTGCCCCAGGTCATTGTCCCCGGCAATGAGCCCAGAATGCTGGCGACGTTGCCTCTTTGGATAGCCAGGCTTATCCTTTGGCCGAGGTACGCGCCAGCTCTCTGGTCTCCGGTTGCGTCGACTAGGCGCGCCGCTAGGTCCTTGAACAGGAGGCGCGCCTCTGGGCCCCATGTGCCCATCGTTTCGACCCCAAACGGCGCAAATATTATATGTAATTGTTGCCAATAGACGTGCATAAAATAAATATTGCTACTACTAAATGTAATCCTCTTAACGCTGCAACAGAGGTGCAGTGTGAAGTAGCTATATCACAAGCGCCCGCAATCTGCTGACTGAGTTTGCCGAGTCGGGCGTGACCACACGGCACGTGTAGCCAAAGTTAGACGCAAAGTCTGCACGCGATGTCTCCCGAGTAGCGCTTCGGTGGAAGCAGCTTTACCTTTTACGTCTTTTCAATGGAAAGTATTAAACTCCGCACCAATGTGACCCCTATTTTGAGGACAGAATGTACTAAAATTGGATCAACAAAATACTAACCTACACAAAAAATTGTGACAACAATTGATATCAAATATTGGCTTTTTAATATAACATGACGATCCTTATTCGGAGGCTTACCTAATTTTCTACATAGTTCAGGTCAAAATATTGATAAGAATCCACCAACTATTAAACTTATAAAAATCATTCAACATTCACAAACATCGAAAGACACCCGCACACAGTTTTTGCACAGAGTGTGCTTAACACATTTCTTAAGCCGCGTCAGAGGTAACTAATTGGGAAACTTACTGTAGAAACTTAAACGGAAGTAGTAAGCTAGCTAAAAAAAAATAACAAAAATATTTGCTCTGGCTGGAAGTAAACCCATTGCCAAAGAAAAAAATATAAGTGTGTCTATACTTATTTTTTCTTCTCTGGAAATGAGTTCTTCTCTTTACTTATTAAAAAAAACTGCTGAGCAAAAGACACAGCCTTTCATCGCTCAAACATCGCAATAAAAATAACAATAAATAACCCGAGCAAAACATCAAGAGAAAAGCAAAGTAAACATTACCCGCGCCACAAAGAATAAAATATCCTCCAAAGCCTACAGGCCGCCTGTTAACATAAATTTTCAAGAAAACATATTTTCTAATACCCTCTCCCGGAGTAAAGGCGAATAAAGTCGTTTGTGGGAAACAAAAACACACCATTATTTCCGCTAACGGCACATGATACATTACCTGAACAACCTTTTTACCCAACTGTTGCCAAATCACGGGGGTTCCTGTTTTTGGGATTCAAGTAAGCACCTTGGTGAATTAGTAACGGACGACTAGGAAGACTTAAAAATAAATGTTTAATATAAATTTGTTATATTTTTTTCATAGACTAGAATAAATAAAAAAAAAGCACCATAAAAGGAAAATTAAACGATTTTTTTTTAAAAGAAATAAATATTGGCAGAACGAGTCACAAACGAAAATTCTGTGAAAAAGTACCTTTTGACTTATTTCTACTGTACAAAAATATCAAAGCTAATATACTCTTGGGAGCACACCATTACGGGTTAAAATATAATGATACTAAACTGTGAATATTAATTTCCTTTCAGCGGTCGGTATTTTTTTTCTTAAAATTTTTTTACTGCGCGTTGGCATAAAATAATAATATGTTAAGCATTAAAGACCGACGTATGCTACTGGGACCACGTAAAAGCCTCGAAAGCAATTAACATAACATAACATAACATAACATAACATAACATAACATAACATAACATAACATAACATAACATAACATAACATAACATAACATAACATAACATAACATAACATAACATAACATAACATAACATAACATAACATAACATAACATAAAATAACATAACATAACATAACATAACATAACATAACATAAAATAACATAACATAACATAACATAACATAACATAACATAACATAACATAACATAACATAACATAACATAACATAACATAACATAACATAACATAACATAACATAACATAACATAACATAACATAACATAACATAACATAACATAACATAACATAACATAACATAACATAACATAACATAACATAACATAACATAACATAACATAACATAACATAACATAACATAACATAACATAACATAACATAACATAACATAACATAACATAACATAACATAACATAACATAACATAACATAACATAACATAACATAACATAACATAACATAACATAACATAACATAACATAACATAACATAACATAACATAACATAACATAACATAACATAACATAACATAACATAACATAACATAACATAACATAACATAACATAACATAACATAACATAACATAACATAACATAACATAACATAACATAACATAACATAACATAACATAACGTAACATAACATAACATAACATAACATAAACATTTACATACAGGCACATACATTGCTTCTGGCCCCACACTAGGATACCCTGTGTCATGGGAACCAGAAACAGCGACGTCACTAACATTTAAACATCCAAGACCTGGGATTCTTTTTTTCTTTTTTCCCCCAGCCGGGAATCGAACCCGGGACCTCTCGCATGGTAAATTAAAAATAAAATTAAAATTATTGCTTCTGTTTTTCAACAGACGAATATTTCTTGCTGATTTTTATATACACGTTAAAAATGTGAACTCACAACCTAATTATTTAATCAAGTGCGCATTCGATTGATTGGTATTTTGACATTGTTTTTATTTTCCTTTTTTCATAAATATTATTTTTATTATTTTAATTTTTATTATAAATTTTAATTTGACATTATGAGGGACAGTGAGTAACCCAAGATTCCTGAGTCTTTACAGGACTCCCAAGGCGGAATTCTCACAATAGCGCGTATGGCTCGTTTTTGGCATACAAACGACCTACTTAAATTATATTCATAACTGTTTCCCCAAAGCTTTATGCTATAGCGATCAAGCGCGTTATGACATTCAGGTTATGACATTGAAAAAGACAACTAAAAAACATTGATATCAGTGAGCCGATCGGTCCACCAAAACCTATAGGCTAAAACATAGTTACAATAGGCTATTTGAGGGATTTCTGAAAACCATTTCATATTTTTTGTTAGTGCTCATGGCGTCTTCAGAAAGTGATAAGATAAGATAAGATAAGAATATTCTTTATTGTACCAGGAGATCACATACAAAACATAAAAAAGATACAGTACAATTGGCGGCCTTATTGCTTAAAGCAACTTCTTCCAGGCAACCGACGATGGAAAGTTGCTGAAATGAGTTGCTGGTCGTTTTAAATTCTTTTGTGTCCTTCTCCTAAAAAAGACAAACGAAAATTTACTTTTGAAATAAGCCGCCAAAACGCTATCTTGGGCAATATGGCGTCGCACAGGGATTATTTTGTCACTGGTCAGTAAACAAACCAGTGAACGTAAGACATGAATGACAAACGCCATTTTTACTGAGCTGTGACGTCATCATAAAATCGGCCAATCTAGGCCGTTTTCGATACAATGGCTGCAATTATATACTTATCAAATTTTATTCTGTTTTTTTTATATAAATAATTTAAAGCGGTTTTAAGACTCATAATTTATACGAATAAGTGTTAATAATAAACTGTTTTTTTCACACTGTCAAATAGCGTACTTGTGAACTGTGAGCCATCTTCACAGATCCATTTTTCAGCTAATGTAGCTAAATTGTTTTGGGAAAAGGAAGGAACCTTCTTCTATAATGATAGATTACGCGGTATTTTACTGGTAATTTACCAGTCTGATAGTCACATTATCTATGCATACAATGACAACAAAGGATCACTACCTCATTTTACGGATTTCGGGCCGATAAAAATTACCATTTTAAATGTAATAAATATTAATAAATTAAATATTTATAAATGTTTGATTGGTCGTTCCTGGATTACCACAACACAGACTCTAATCTAGCGTGGAATCCGCTCTAATTGTTTACTATGCTTCAAGATTGTTTTGCGCAATGTGAAAACAATATTTTTTTATCTCTTGTAAGGTTTTTAATTCTATTTTGCTTACTTTAAAAAATACATTTTGAAATGTTTTGTAATGTACTTAGCTCAAAAATATGGTAACATTTTTATGTATATTTACGTAAATGTAACTATGAATAGCTCTGCAAATGTCAAGGTGCACGACATTGTCGTACTCATTTACTGGACAGAGCTTGTGTCCCTGGATAAATAAATAAGTATGTTTTTTAATTTATTTAACTACTTTAACTACTTTTAATTGTGCCCGGATAACGGCGACAGGCTTGCCTCTTGTCACGTTTGGGACCTAATAAAAATAAAATAAATCGGCAAAATCGGGCCCAGTTCTAGTGATTGGTGCCTCTGCCTACCCCCTCGGGGATAACGGGCGTGAGTTTATTTTCTTTTTTTTCTTTTGGACGCCTAGCATCACCTTCTTCGGTTGAATATTTATTAATATAATATATACGAATAAATATAATATTGCAGTCAGAAGCGGAGAGAATATCGTTGTTGCTAAGCCAGCCTACAGGTCAGTTAAGTAAAGCTGGCACGTTGAACATATTTACACGTTGCGCTTGTGTAGTGTCTGTGAATAAGCGCGCGGGGTGACGTCGTACTGCATGCGCATCATGAAAAGTCTGCCCGTCTCTCTTGGGCGCGGTCTAGCTTATGAGTGTGAAGGGGACAGTTATAGTTTTACTTTTGCTACTGTTTATAAATACAGTGTGATCTTTTTGGTATTCAACCGTATGTCCTTTTTGATTTTTCTGACAGCTAAGAAAAGTAGTTCCAAATGAGCCGTTTTCAGAAGGAACTCCGAAAGGACAAACATTTAGCTGTTGACGTCATAGTAACTTTTATTTAGCTCGCTGAGACCTATTTTATGATGTATCACACATGGCTGTTGGGCTGAGGTCCAAAATTGCATTCCTTTGACAGCCGTTAGATTTTTTTTTTAGTTCTTCTGAAAACGGCTCATAGAAACCGAATGATGTTGCTCAGTTGATCACAGATTCCTTCCAGTCGATGAAATCACAGAACAGTAATAAAGTTTTTATCTGTGGCAAGCAATAAGAAAAAAATGTAGGGTAATTCATCCAGTAACTGACCACTGAGCGTCCGTGACCCTTTGTTACATAATTAAATTATAATTCAATTGTTCAGGATTTCTGGGATAATTATTTTCTGTTTTGACACACAACACAATTGTTTGATCAGGTGTTTCGCCGTTTTTCTAAATTTAACCCTTAAAACGTGGTTGCAAAATATTTAAATAAAGTAGACGCGGACGGAGTCGCGGGCGAAAGCTAGTCCACATATAAAAAAGTCCATTGGCATTGGCATTGTTGTAAAAAGTTACTTCTGTTTTATATTTTTTTCTGAGAAAATAGGTAATTTTGAGAGCCTGTGTCTAAAATTTCGTTTTCTATTATACTTCTTTTTTCTTTAATTCTTTTGCGAAGCTCTCTTAAATAAAATTATTAACGCCAGTACATAGATATCTCAGTATTCCGTGAAAAACAAATATAATTTATCTTTTACTTTTGCACAATTTAGGAGTCTTTTATATTAGTTTTGTTTTTTATCCTGTCGAGTTTTTGGTGGGCCGATTGGCTCAGAACAACAATGGTTTTATTATTTTCAATGCCATAAAGCCACTTTATATATTTTAGGACTCTTAACTGAGCTAAAACTTTTTTTTAAATCAATGTATATTAGGCTTTAAAAGGTACAAACCATTACTATTATCGATTAGACAGGTGGACGTACAAACAGACAGGCGATTTATATAACACGTTTTTATTAAACCCAATAAAATTAAACTAAGAATTGACGATTAGCCATATTCCGCGGGGCTCCGGTACTTTAACGACGGACTTATAAAAATTGAACTCGTTAGGCCTGACCGGGCGGTCAGTATTCACACACTTACGTCCGCGTAGTAAGTGTGTGAACACACCTTAACTCGTGTTGTAGCATTTAAACAGTGCGATCAATCAAACGGCTGGCACGCTCATGAATAATAGCAATCCTGTTGAGAAAAGTTTCACAAAAGATTTATTTTCTTTCCGCGAGTAGGCGATCGGAAAATAACGGCGAAGATTGATTGATTTCCAACAGGCATGAAAAATATGAATTCTATACCTACATTAATATTGTACTTTTTTGTTTCGCTTTGCGTGCCAACAGCGTATACCATTTAGTAACGATATCTACCTCTGCTGCTGCTATTTTCTGATTTACTTATAAATGGATAACTAAAGTGGTTTTCTCTATCAAAGAACCATTTTTAATATCGTGTTCTTACTTCTGAAATCACTCTATAGTGCGCTAGGAAGAAATTGAATTTGCTAAGGGCCTGTTTTTGAGTTGAGAATTTCCACTAAGTAAATACTTAAGTAACCTTCTGTCACGTTCTTTTCTGAAGATGGACAGACGATCTCATCCAAGTGGCAGGGAGACACTGGACGCAAACCGCTTCCAACCGGTCTTTTTGGAAATCCATGGAGGAGGCCTATGTCCTGCAGTGGACTTCTTGTGGCTGAATGATGATGATGACGCTCTTTTCTGAGAATTTTTACGAGATAGTACTACAGTTAATTATTTACTTAGCGAAAATTCTCAATTTAGAAATCGGCCCCAAGTATCGGCACAATAAACAAATATTCTATTCTATTCTAATTACTTGTCCCGGTGCTAGGAAACTAGTATACAATGCACCTACTAAGGTAACTAGGTGAGAAGATCACAAATACGGAAATACACCCAAAATGAGGCTGCTACACCAAAAAGGCGGTAGTAATAACGTATCCTCAGAAATCTTAGAGGAAAGTGTGACGTGGGTGGTTTCTGCCCTTTACTGAGGAAACAGCCGTCAACAGAACTGAAATCTTAATGTCTGAAAAATGTGGTCAGAGCCACCAAAAATCTGAAAATTGTCTGGAAGCTTTGAGCTATCAGGGCCTTATATTAGGGAGATGAAATAAACAGTTAGTATTGAGCACAATCTTTATTAGGTACCTATTTCTTTACAAGTAGCAAGAGTATAATTGTGAAACCTTAATGTCTAAACCCAGACAATTACTTAAATTCTGAAAAGCTCAGAGCAGAGCGGGGTCGCTACAGAAGGTGGTTTGTTTCACAGACCTTGCTTGGAAGAAACCTCCATATGAAGTCAATCTGGCCGCAGGTGGGGATGCACGGTACGAACCAGAACGCAGAGTCGGCAGCCTCGCCTCCATGCGCCGTCACCGGAGCGGGACCGAAGGGACTTCACACTAAGACACTGGCAAGCCGTCCCGATCCAAATCCTTCTCCCAGCACATGAGAGAAACCAAGCGCATGTAGCACAGCCTAACATAAATTTCTTAACCCAAAAGAGCAACTGTTTCTCGACAGCGAAAAGAAAACACAGCCCTAACTGAAATCACTTAAGGTTGAAAACACTAAAAGTTAAAGCAAACCACTAAAAAGTAAATATATCTAAATATCTCTTTAATTATCACGTGAAAACCCTATCCAGCTGAAAGGAAGAAAATTGCTTCTATTAGAAGATTGTAAATGGCGTATGCATGTGGAAAGCAATTATTAAAATCAGGATAAATCTTACCGGAGACCTTCAGCAACTAAGGATTGTCTTAACACTGGTAATCCCTCCTTCACCCTTTTGCAGGAATCTGATGTTTCCTAAAAATAACCACGAGTATGAGAGATGACCTAACCGGAATTGTACAAGATTCTACACACAGCTTTCAATATAAGTATTTACTTACAGAATTCCTGCTGCTACGAAATCTGACTTAAATGGGCTGCTTCGACGCCATCTGAACCAAGTCTGCTCACCATGGAGGACCAGACCTCCGTCAATCACCAGATCTTTCCAGCTAATCTTTCTCGTCCTTTTGGAGCTCTATCCTATACCAGCAGCCAGTTCACGTCACGATTGTCAATCTTATGCTTGGGTGCCCATATAAAAGAAATGATTATCTGATGATGATTGATGATCCTAAAACAATATTCCAAAATTTCCATATTGTATGAATAACATTTAATTTTACCTGTATTTTTCATTACTAGCTGTATAAAGTCTTTGTTTATTATGTTATTATATTTCTATCTTTTAATTAAATAAATGATATTTATCAACACCTGAAGTTACTTTTTTTTTTCTGAAATGGGGTAACTAGATTTCCTATGGCATCCCAACAAACAACGACCAATCACAGGCGGCCTCTCATCAAAACAAACCTAAAGAAGAAATGTCAGCCTACAAAATTCTATGGTGATACCAGAGTAAATCGAAACCTGAGCCGTTCAAGTCATTGGAGAAAACACACAACGTGACAAATGATGAAATAACTCGATTTCCTCTCATTTTCAACCGTCAATTTTGTCGCCCCATCGCTGTAGGTATTCATGTATTTTTGCCCAATATCGTACTAAGTACAACAACGATATTGCTTATGAAACACAACCATTATTAAATCTCCAACGTAGTGTTTACATAATTACAATATGCCAGCAACAGAGTAGGCTTTTACCGGCTTTCGTTGAACTTGCGGCGGATTCAATAGCAATCTTATTATGTTCGCCATTGGGCACAGATTCACTCGCTGCTCCCGATATTGTATTGAAACAAACGCAATGCCTTGGGTATACAGGTTTGGACCCACTAGGATTAGCTAGATGTTTAGGATTCCACCAAAACATAATATGTGAAAATGTGGCAAAGTTGCAAATGAGAAAGAAAGTTTGTTAAGTTCTTTGTTTCTGTAACTTGGCAAGTATTATCAAGTATAGATTTAACTGAACTATTTAGAGTTAGTAACTACGACATAAAATAAAAATTGCAAAGTTAAAATCGCAACGAATCCAATAAGTTTCAAAGCAAAACAAATGTTTTAAAGAATTTATCAAATATGTGTTAAAGAACGTAGGTTATAGTTTAAACGTAGGTTAAAGAGTACCTGGTTGACCGAGCTTTGCTCGGTACGAGGGCTGCTACTTATCTATGCGGAATAGAAAAAATAAACAAATGTATATGGCTAAATATGCTTTTATTGTTTTTCAAAGTATTCTCCACTATGATCGATGCACTTTTGCATTCGATGAAACCAATTTGTAAAACACTTTTTCCACTCTGATTGAGGTATCTCCAAAACGTGCTGTTTGAACGCATCTACGGCATCTTCACGGGTCGAAAATCGTTGACCACGTAATTTATTCTTTACATTTGGGAATAAATAGAAATCATTGGGAGCCAAATCAGGGCTGTACGGTAGATGACCCATCAATTCTATTTTTTGACCATACAAAAATGTAGTTGTTTCCTGAGATGTATGACAGCTGGCATTGTCATGGTGAAGTATGATTCTGCGTCGCTGGTTGTTTTGGCGTATTTCTTTAAATACTTCCGGCAAACAAATGGTCTTGTACCACTCCGAATTAACCGTTCTGCGATTCTCCAGTGGTATTGTAGCCACATGGCCATTAATACCAAAAAAGCAGGCCACCATTTGCTTTACAGTGCTTTTTGCACGAGCCACTTTCGTAGGGTTCGGCTCATTTTGAAACACCCAAACTGTTGATTGTTGTTTAGTTTCGGGATCGTACGCGTAGATCCAGGATTCGTCACCTGTGTAGATATTATAAACAGATTTTGAGTCGCCTCCGTTGACAAATGTTCATGTAATATCCTATGAATGCTCGTCATACATATGCCCAGAATAGCCTCTATCTCGCGATACGTAACATGGCGGTCTTGCATTATTAGTTTTCGCACAGTCTCAATATTTTGTGGCACAACCACCGATTTCGGGCTACCTTCTTTAACTTCGTCCGTGAGCTTACTGCGCCCGCGATTAATCTCACTAAACCAGTGATACACAGTCGTTTTTTATGGAGCTTCACCACCAAAAGTAGAAGTTAATTGATCTACGCACTGTTGTTGCGTTAAACCACATCGAAAATCGTAATAAATCATAGCACGAATATTTTCACGAGTGAGTTCCATTTTTTCAGTGATATGACATTTTAAACCCAACAAAAACAAAACACTAACGTATATAAGACAAAAATATTAGCGGCCAGTATTTAAAAAAAGAACGAATTTGACCATGGAGGTCAGACATTACGTTTAAATTAATATTGGAATCCCAGATTCCGCATACATAAGTAGCAGTCTATGTATGTAGGTTTTCACAAAAAAAAAGAAAAAAAGAACTTGAAAAAAAAAACGAAATAATTATCAAGTCTCGAACCAGGGTCTTCTGTTTACGGTATCGTCCTATTTCCCACTTGAGCTACGACAACCTTACAGATGGTTGTGAAAATTTCCTTCTTGTAGAAACACGGTTAAAACGACGCTTTATAAAAATGAAACCTAGTTGGATCAATTAATCGCCCCCAAAACCCCCTGTATACAAAATTTTACAAAATTTCATGAAAATCGTTGGAGCCGTTTCCAAGATTCTGCTTATACATAAATATATACCTGGATGACCGAGCTTTGCTCGGTATTTTTTTGTTAAATCGTGTTTTTTGGAAATTACACTTGGACTAAGGGGCAAGCCCCTGCAAGCTTACATGCGCCAACCTTCAGCCGCTCCGAGTTTCAATCTCTGTGGCAGTCGGCCTAGGGCCTTGCTACACTTTTGATTGAGATTTGATGCATGGGAACATGTATGGTCTTGGCCTTCAGCCTTAGCCTGAAAGGAGCTCGGCTTTCAGCCTCAACCTGAACGGAGCCTCAGCGAGGTTCCTCTTGCCCGCTTCGCGGAGCTTGAGGCCTCGCAAATTTGTCCTATCCGGCTTTCCATTGTTAATTTTACGCCGGAACACGGAACGTCTTGGCTTTCAGCCTTGGCCTGAACTGAGTTCTATCTCCGGCCTCGCCATGGCGGGGTCCACAGTGCCCACTTTGCGGAGCTCGGCCTTTGGCCCCATAAGTTTGTGCCATCTGGATTTTGCATTGTTTCTTTTACGCTGGAACTTGCAACATCTTAGCCTTCGACCTGGTACTGGATGGAGCTCAGCCTTTGGCCTCGCCTCAGTGGAGTTCCTAATCTCGTTTTTCCTTGTCAAAGTTTCTCGTGCACGCTTCGCGAGGCTCGGCCGTCGGCCTCGCAAGTTTGTCCCATCTGGATTTTGCATTGTTTATTTTACGCTGGAGCTCACAACGTCTTAGCCTTTGATCTGGTACTGGATGGAGCTCGGCCTTTGGCCTCGCCTCGGTGGGGTTCTTTGTCCTCGTTTTGCCTTGTCAAACTTTCTCATTCTCGCTTTGCAAGGCTCGGCCTTCGGCCTCACAAGTTTGTCCCATCTGGATTTTGCATTGTTACTTTTACGCTGGAGCTCGCAACGTCTTAGCCTTCTACCTGGTACTGGATGGAGCTCGGCCTCGGTGGAGTTCCTCGTCCTCGTTTTGCCTTGTCAAAGTTTCTTATGGCTTCTACACACTATGCCATCGGCACGGGCGGCGGCTATGACGCCGGCTATGGCGGGTGATTAAACCGCCGGCAATGCCACACGAGCTGAGCCGCCGGCTGGCTGGCGGGGTGTGCCGGCGGGTTGCGCGGTGAGCCGGCGGCAAATTATGCTTCCGGGACCGCCCGATTTCTCACTAGAGGCAATACAACCTTGTATAGTATAAGGGGGTTTCAGGGCTCCTTCAATAATTTATTTTATTCGTTATTCCAAAACGGTTTATTTCAAGCTACGTTAGATTCGAATAGGTAAGATAAGCAAGTAGTGTATCTGTAAAAAACGTAGATTCTCAGCGACATAGGTAGGGCTATTTTTAGTTCATATTTTCGTTAATAGATGGCGATACATGTTGCGGTAATGTAAATATCCAATAGATGGCGCTAAGTGTCAAGAAGTAGATAGTACAGTGCCACCATCTTATCTGTTCAGTTGATAGCGGCGCTAGTGGAGAACTTAGTAGTAACATTTAAGAAATTTCCCTAGAAAAATGAGAATATTTAACCGTTCTTTCAATTTTAATGAAAATATATCTATAAATCTTATTAGGTGAATAAATAAATTAAAAATGGGGAACAGGATTTACAATTAATTAGTTAGTTACAATTTTGCCCACCTGAACATATAACTTGGGGGCGCTGTAGTTGCGCTGACAACCTTGTAAATTTCCGCGAAAACCAACCTTCGTATTCTAACAAGGAGAATTCCAATGATCAGTTTTTATTGCGTAAAAGCACTGATAAAACAACGTCTTCTAAGAATTCTAGTTAGATCGATTAATTGCCCCTGAAACCCCCTGTGTACTAAATTGTGAAAATCATGAAAATCGTTGGAGCTGTTTCCGAGATAAATTCGAGCTTTGCACACCCTAGCAATGACACAGCTTCAGGAAAATGATTGTTTTGCTTCGAAAAAGGCCATAATAATTTGAACGTATAATTACCACACGATTAAAACGTATGATTTCTATTCTAACATTGTCAATCCAAAAGCGCCTTAAAAATAACAAATAAAATAAATATTGTTCTAAATAACAGAGTTTAATCTCTAATGAGCATTGCCCCGATTTTTTTAGTATTCTTTTAGAAAATATATTTGGATACTAATTAGGTGCGTTGATAATAGGGCTGCTAATAATAGTTTTTCACGTAAAAGAAAAAAATTGAAAAAAAAAAGAGAAACTATCGTTGTATTTCCCACCTGGGCTACTGCAACCTTACAGATTAATGCGAAATTTACGTTCTTATAGGGTAGCAGTTATTTCTTTGCCTTAAAATACGGTTAAAACGACGTTTTATAAAAATGAAACCTAGTTGGATTAATTAATTGCCCTCGAAACCCCCTGCATACAAAATTACATGAAAATCGTTTGAGCCGTTTCCGAGATTCTGATTATATATAAATATAGATACAAGAATTGCTCGTTTAAAGATATTAGATAAAAGTATTCATTATTGTTCACCGGATAAAAAACTAAATGTTTACGAAGGTGCAAATAAATGTATTGAAATAATGTTCTATGTTAGGTTAAGCAACGGCGTGTTGAGTGGATGGATGACTAACGCTAGTTTAGCGACTCGTTTAGTGACTAAGCTATTCTTCTGATCGGGTCTGTGCTTCACAGGGCACGTTAAGCAGTAGGTGCCGGGTGCCGTCGATAGATGGCAGTCGTTAAGCTAAGTCAGAGGCCTTAGGGCGGCTTGAAAACTCCTGACAGTAAGACCAGCCACTAGTTTTACAAGCCTCCACCAAGCCGGACTTGGCCCCCGTGGTGGTGTAGCCTATACCTTGTAACGAGGTTGTGATACCTCGTCTACAAACCTGTTTATTAGTTTTATATTTTGGTTATTTACTTTTAAATCTTTCGATTCCGTTTTCAATTTCCAAATTAAAATTATTTATCTTTTGTTCGTAGTTCACCTTATTTGTCATGGCATCGCCTGGGTCATTTCAGTCTCAAGTCTTTTTTTGAAACTCACCCTCTAAAGGGGTAAACGGCGGTGTTAAAGTTTGTATGGAGGTATAAAAAAATGTTGTCAGATTTTCTTGAAACTTGAAATAAATACTCTTCAACATAATTGATTGAACACGTGTTTCACGGTTTTTCTAAATTTAACCATTAACGGGAGTGAACGGGGTTGCAACATTTTGAACTAAAGTCCACGCGGACGGAGTCGCGGGCGAAAGCTAGTTAAACTATAATCCCCTAACAGGATCGAGGCTCAGGACAAGTGATTGTGCTGTGTGGCAGTTATCAGCACTGCAGGCCCAACGTGTCCAAAGCCGACGAAGACACTCCAGCGTCGAATGCTGGAGAGTGTTAGCATTGCGAAATACGCGTGTCTATTTACCACCTACTCGGATGCTCGCTTTCTTTCAAAGCAGATGGAAATAGCATTCTAGTCTTATTTGAAACACGATTTTTGTCCACTAGAAGAATAAGTTGGCTTACTTTGGGTCTAGATTCAGTGTGAACAACACTTGTTGACTTGTAATTATAAAATGTTTCGGGTTCCTTCACAGGGTATCCAGGTAGCGTGAGGCCAGAAGCAATGTATGTGCCTATGTGTAAAATGTTTATGTTTATGTATGTATATTTTTTTATTTGGCAATAAATGTTATTCACTCTTAACTGCATGAACGCGCTACTTTCATTTCATTAGATCTTTAAGTCTATCTTCAAGAACATACGTTTAAAACCTATAAGTGGCGTTCATCCTAGTTTCCATATGGATTGATGTTGCAAACGTCAGAATTCCGAAAATATTTGCTATAGAACGTGCGACTACACTAGTTGCATGTTGACATAACTCATGAATGGCTGCAATAGCCGTGCTTTGAGTGAGTCTCGCTTAGCATCGAGCTCAGCCTCTTTATTACGCGTATGAAACCCTAGCGATTCCAATTGTCTAACTGTAAAATTAATACTGTTGGGCATAGGCTTCTTTTCTTTCACGCCTACACATCCGGTCCAGTGCTAGTTTCGTCCAATGTTTCCCAGCCGCTTTCACAGTGTCGTCCGCTCATCGGGGTGGTGGTCTGCCCACCGACCGTCGACCCGTTCTTGGCTGCGTTAGTCCACCGGCCGTCTTCCCGCCTTACCAAGTATCCCATCTCCACTTCAGCTTTGTAATTCGTGTGCGTACATCTCAAATTTTTATTTTTTGTCGAATATCGAGGTTTTGCACCTCGCGAACCTCGGGAATGGCTATAGAACGGGCCATGATGCCTAACATGGCCCGTTCCATAGCCTTTCGCGCGATTTTCATTTACTCCATATTGGCTTTCTTGAGGCTGAATAATTTATTTGGTAGGAATTGAGGCTAGTTTCTTACATATTCATATTATTATCTTACCTTAGAATCTGTCTCCACACTGCCTTAACAATTCAGTAATATTTGTCTTCAAATGTTAATTTATATCTCAGATCTTGGATAATCCACATTTTGTCCAATTTTATTACCTAGCACTTACTCTAAGTCTACCTGTTCTGCTTATAGATAAAGCAACTACTCGCTCCAAATCCGTCTCCCGCGGGACGCCAAATGCTGGCGGCTTGCTGTCTGTCTTTATTTGTATCCAAGACTGTCCTATAAATACATTTTGGTTACAAAGTTTATTTTGAAATAGAAAACTTCGTTGCATTCCTACAGAAGCTACTTTAAGATTATCTTCTTATTTTTGCCATTCAAATGTGTTTTATGAAATAGGGTTTTCAACGTGTTATTAATGCTGCATATGCCCCAATGTAGGGCACAGGCGATTTTTAGAAAAATAGAGTATACTCGTAAGTTTAAATACATGCCCGCAAGTGACCATGTCAAGTGCTTGCGATATCAGGTTTTGTGATGATCGTATGGTCATTGGTCGAATATTCGATTTCTACGAAAATGTTTTTTTTACACTTTCAATCTCAGCTCGTCTGGCACTTTTTAACCATCTGAGAAGCATATTTCTATCTTATTATATCCTCGTGAGGCCCAATGTCTTCAAGTGATCACAAAATCAATTGTTCTTTTCAAGGTCGGGCCTTACGAGGATATTGGTGACTTATGGTAACTTGTAGACAAGCTCTCCTGTAAATTATAAAAATGACAAAACCGAACAATTGCTTCTGACGTCAAGATTTATCTCAAGGTGTTACTCTTTGTACATTTCTTCTTTGTGCAATTCTAACTCCTAGAGCCGCTTAAAGATTAGCAAATACAATCTTCCGACGGGCCGACTATAACAAACACAGCTTAAGCCACAACTGATGCCTGAGGCTGTATAAAGCCTCCGAAACAAGCTATCGCACCGGTCAGCTTCAACTTGAATATTAAGGTGGAGGTGAGACGAATTGAGCTGAAGAATTTATTAAACGTAATATTAAATAATATTAGAGCGTAAGTATGTGTGCTCAATAAATACAAAACGACTGGCGCTTGCACAAAGTGATTTTTTGATTTGATTTTTAATGTTCTTTAATAACATGAAATTACATTGATAATACCCAGTGTACATTAATTCTAGGCTAAATAAACTTAAGGTAGATGCGTTTACAATTCGGTTTCAATTCAATTCGGTTATATAGATCTATTAAAACTTACAATAGGTAGGTAGTTAATAATTTTTAAAAGATAAATATTTTTTTATTTACCTGAAGATGTAACATACCGTGTAGACATTCGCTTTGATTAGCATTAGCATTATGTTTTTCGACATTGTATTTACACAACACACTACAACCGCTTGCATGAAATGGCCTTGTCCAACAGTGGATATCGACGGGCTTAAGATGATGATGATGATGATGATACATAAGCTCACACCTATATCTCAGAGGGGAGGGCAGAGGACAAGGGACTGCCACTTGCCATGATCCTGACAAATAACTTTCGCTTCATCGACATTCATTAGTCGTTACATGCACGCACGCCGGTTTCTGGTACTTAATATTTCAATGTTATTATGATAATGTGATATAAGATAGTTTTTTCGTTGAACTGTCAATTGTTTCCTTATAAGGGTGCAGATGCATAAAAACTTTATTCCACGAGATAACTCAAATATTGATGAACGCTTCATATGTATTATGAAGTTACGTGAGGGTGTGACGTCATAGTAATCACAATTTTATACCACATGACTTGTTAAACAAATCACATAAACATCACAAAACCCGTTAATTTATTTATATTAATCTGTAATAAAGACCTAGGTCGTATCTGCCGGCGTCTGAACCACTTAGCTATCTCGGTCTTGTGACTGACAGTCGGAATGCTGCGCGGGCATATAACGGCTATATTTTGAGTTGCATCAAGTAGTCATGTGGCTTTTTGGCGTCCCAGTTGGCTCTCTGTTTGCTTAGGAACGAACTACAATTTCAGATGGGTATATTGGAGACTTAAATGTTGAATGAGCGGTGGTGGCGTAGTGGGTTTCTCTGTCATGAGGGTCTGGGTTCGAATCCTGCATGCACCAATGGCTTTTAGTAATGTAGATTTGTTTGTTTGTACAGCAACACTATTCGCTGATAATATGTGCCCGGATAACGGCGACAGGCTTGCCTCTTGTCACGTTGGGACCTAATAAACTCGGCAAAACGTGGGCCCAGTTCTAGTGATTGGTGCCTCTGCCTACCCCCTCGGAGATAATGGGCGTGAGTTTATTTGTTTTTTTTTCTTAATGTTGAAATAATTTAGTTTCAAATTATCACTGACTTTATTTAAGTAGGCACTGTTTGTGTCCTATTTATTAAAGATCCGTCTTTCACTGCCTCCTTAATATTTCTGCTCGCTGGTATCGAGATTTTCAATTTGAATGTCTGTGGAATAAAATACAAAACCAATACTTCTTAATAACTACGCTCAGTTAGGATGATATTTTCTTTTCAACATTTTTTATTGTTGTAAAAGATTTTTTTCACAAATGAGACACTCTAAACTCGTCCTTATTATGTTTAACTTGCGCAGTCAGAAATAACCTACTATTAACGGAAATGAAAATTTCGCTGAATAAATACTTGTGAATCTATTTTTAATTTAATAATTGCAAAAACATACGTCTTCATAAATTATTAATTTACATTTATTAATAAAAACGCATGCACAATATCCACCAAACGTTTCGTCGACAGCAGCAGCTGTCTTAGGGCTTTATGCAGAGGAAGACATGTTACGCGAGAAGAAAAAGCTTCACTCTGACGATCTTTGTCACAAATCATCTTAAATCTAATAAATAAGTTGTTACATACCTACCTAACAAGATCAAAATCTTTCCATCCTTCCATCTTCTGATATATATAGATGAGTTGCTGTTCGTTAGTCTCGCCAAAACTCGAGAACGGCTGGATCAATTTGGCAAATTTTTGGTTTTTTATATTTGTGGAATTCTAGGGAAGGCTTAAAAGGTGAGGAAATATGGAAAAATTTAGGCATTACGAAGTTTGCCGGGATAGCTAGAAGAATATAAAAAATTGTTCGCAACGCCTTACGTAAGTGGTCATCTCTTTCTCTTTATTGTAAGACTTTTTACTAGATGCGAAGTATACAAGCGAATAGTTTAGTCAGTTTCAGGGTTCCGTACCTTAAAAAGAAAAAACCCATATAGGATCACTTTTTTGTTCGTCCGCACGCGGTGGTCCGTCTGTCTGTCAAAACCATTTATTTCGGGAACACGTTGAGCCATCGAGCCATCCTAGACAACAAAGTCCGGAAAAAACCACGAGAACGAAACCCTCTTTTTTACATAAAAGACACTTTTCTGGTCGCTCTTAGTACGGTTTCCATAATATCCTCTTCACTGTACAAAACATAGTCATGTGCAAGTGGGATTCGCACAGTCAGAGTACCGTTAAAAGTGTGTTTCATGTTTTTTCAAAAGTGTGTTGTTGTTTTTTTTTCATTTAGTGTCACACTAAAAGAACCGTAGTCAGCGTTAGGTCCGACAAAGCATCTTTGATTTGTCGCGTTTCAGAGCCAAAAATAAAGTCACACAACTGTCCATTCTGGAGGTTCTTTATGCCGATGACGTCTATCTTATGGCTGACACTATGGAACATCTGCAGCAATATCTGGACAATCTAGTCGAGTCTTGTCGCAACTTTGGTTTAGTGATAAGTGCCTCTAAAACCCAGGTCCTTAAGCAACCGGCTAGAGGTAGACCTGCGTGCGATGTTGCACTCACACTCAACGGCAAGAAGCTAGAAGAGGTTCAATCCTTCCGGTACCTCGGCAGCTTACTAAGTGGTAACAACCGTCTAGAATCCGAAATCTCTACACGAATAGCTAGAGCTGCAGCGGCCTTTGGCAGGCTCCAACTGAGAGTTTGGAAGGAACACGATCTGAAACTTCAGACCAAACTGCTCGTTTACAAAGCAATTATCCTTCCACTTTTGCTTTATGCGTCGGAGACATGGTGCCTTTACAGAAGTGACATTCGGCGCCTTGACACCTTCCACATGAGATGCCTTCGGGCTATCTTACGTGTGAGCTGGGAGGATTTGCATCTCACATCCGTGCGCATGCTCGGGTCTAAATTTATAATTGCGAAGGTGTCGCCGTCAACGGAATCGTTGTGGAGGACATCATCATCAAAAGAACCGTAATATACTCACACAGAGCTTGACATTTGTAAGTCGTACCGTTACTAAGATGAGCAAAAATTTTAATTGACTTGTTTTTTTGGGTTTCATGAAACCTAATAGGTAGGCATAAGAAATATTCCTAGAATATTTTTATGTAAAACTGCCTAAAGGAAATAATACGAATATATTGTAAACTTTTAGTCCGGATCCACTTACGGGTGTTGTTGTTGTGTCGTTGTAAGTTAACAATGTGTTGTGCTTACGAAAGTTTTAATACGAATATATTTTTTTGTTTTGTACCTTTTATGAATTGTCGAGCCATCCACCATAATTTTCTATGAAAAGTTATACCAGTTCATAAGATACGTTACCATAAAAGACAAACACTGAAGACATTCTTACCGTAAGCCTCAAAAATTTATTCGTTCTGTGCAACTACTACTTTTAATATTAAATTCTCACCAGCGCCGTTCAATTCCTGGTTATTTAAATAATTTTTTTTTGTCTTATCTTACCCTTTGTTCCCTTTTCATACGGAACCCTGAAAAATAGGACCACGTGCGCAATATCGACTTGTCCCACACGTACCTAGTGATTTAAGGCCTCACCCATTCCGCTGGTCACGCCCACCCAACTTAAATAAAAGGGTGCTATTCACTTAGCTTGGTAGCGCAGCGGTAGAACGCCAGCCTCGGATTCGGCAGTTCGTGAGTTCGAATTACGACATAGTTTTGTTTTTTAACTTCTTCTTCACATAATCTGCTATTGGTAAAACCACAGAATATATAATAGTACAGGTACAGAAGATTCACTCCGCAAAATCAATTAAAGAAAAAGGGACTCTAGCTGCGATACAATTAGGTGCAATTCAGATCGCACGGCGCTAAAAAAGCTACGTTATATTATTCACCTACATGTTGCCTCTCTTTCTACCGCGTAACTCTTACCTCTTCTGGCGCCTGAATTCCTACCGGTTTGCCACTCCGGAGTGGTCGCCGCATGTACTTACGCGTTCGATACCGACACGCGTAGTGAAACAGGCCTGGTAAAACTAGCAATTATGACGTTCTTAAAGTAAACATTTTATTTGTACTGTGCATAAAAATATTTGAATTTAATTAAATATCTCGCTAACGGTGAAGGAAAATATTGTGAAGAAACTTGAGTGTCGGAAGTATATAAAATAAAATAAAAATACCATATTTCTCACAAGATACCGTGTTAGTACAGTAATGCAATGTTGAGGTGAGAATCTATCCAGGTGGCCTGTAATAAAAGTCAAAAAGCCTTTATTTTCTAAGCACTAAGCACTTAGTCGGGTGCATTCTTTAGCTATAAATTGTGCCTTGTGGAAAGAAGTATGGGCAATTATTGGGAGATCTCGAGTGTTTAATATCAGACTTTATGGTACATTGATGCTAGATAAGTTAATGTGGCAGTATATTTTTATCGCTGCAGCGGCTGGCAGTCTGCTGAAAGCTGAAGCAAAGTAGATGTCTTGTGAGTTTGAGCTAGAATTTAAAAATGAAAGAAAAGTTTACCGGAATAACATAATATAACACTCATTTGCTCTGTTTTAAATTCAGTTTGTTTACTGTTAACGCCTAGCATCTGTGTGCGTGCGTAAATACGCACCCACACACACGCTGTCCAGCGTGTGACGGAGCCGCGGGTCGCCGCAACTTTTTGCAAGATACCTTTCATCATCATCAACCCATTATGTCCCCACCGAGGGGCACGGGTCTCTTCCCTGAGGAAGGTATAGGCCATACTCCACCACGGGGGCCAAGTCCGGATTGGTGGAGGCTTGTAAGACTAGTGGCTGGTCTTACTGTCAGAAGTTTTCAAGCCGCCCCTAAAGGCCTCTGACTTGGCTTAACGACTGCCATCTATCGACGGCAGCCGGCACCAACTGCTTAACATACCTTGCGAAGCACGGAATCGCTCGGAAAAAATGCCACTAGCGTTAGTCATAGACGGTGACCCATCCATGGACTGAACGCGCCGAATGTTGCTTAACCTTAGTGATCGTTCAAGATCACTCAGGCAGCCCAGGCTACGAGCGATTCCTTTATTATTTTAAAAAAGAAGATACCTTTATTATTTAAAAAAAAAAAACAGATTTGGTTACCGCGCAAATGAGTGTGCTTCGCGCTGCTATATTATTTTTCGAAACTCTGTTTTTTGGATATTATACCATTGTTGAAAACGTCTAGCCTTCATAATTCCACTCCATCTGGGCAACAGTATCCTGATTAGCCATAGTTTTTGGGCCTTCATCACCGGATCATCGAATCATCGCCACGCGGCTACAGGCAGAACAAAGGAGTTGACTGTTCAAAGGCTGTCATTAGAGTGGATTTGCCTAGACGAAGACATAATCCGAAGCAGTTCACGCTACGAAGCATACCACGGTCACCACAAGCATCAAATCTTCGCAATCGTCATCGGTGAAGATCACAATACCTACCTACGTCGTCGTACGCATTATCGACACAAGGTCACACACAAGTCAAGTTGGAATTCATCGCAGAAGCTATTCACAGGATCCCGTCAGCGCCATAAACATTAGCTGTTGGACAAGAACCTGAGAGGCTACATTACTGTGAGTTCGTTCCAATCACTCGTCCATTTCCCTCCACAATTTTGCATAGGTACCTAGTCTACAATCCTAAATTTACAAATCATTCTTGCCTACAAATATTCAGAAATTAATTTTATTTTGCACAACATCGATCAAATGAAGAGCCCATCAAACTTCTATTCACATACCGTTACATAACTAGGTCAATGAACGATAAGGGTCCTTTGTGAAGTTTGCATTCCCGTAATAAAAAATCCTTGTTTGCGTTGTTACGCAATCGCTTCACAGATAGAAAATAACAACTTTATAAATTGCAACTGTATGTGCCCGTCACAGTATTTGTGTTTTCAGTTGTAAACAAAAGAATTTATTTGAGGTAACATTGTTTTCATGAGAGCTGTGTTTACTTAACATTACAAGTTTCTAATTACTTCCATAACATTACATTTCAGTACGGTTCCGTTGTGCTGACCGGCCCGCGCAGCGGCTAGTTGCGCAGGGCGCTCTGTGCAACTTACCCTCAACTTAGTTCAACTCAGCCAATCCATTTAAGTATCACCAATTTTAGTATTTTTAGACTCACTGTATTAATTTAAACTTTGTTTCCGCAGTACAATTTAAATAGTTCACACATAAAACAAGTTTCATAATGGATTACAAAGAATTAGTAAAGAAAAGAGGTAACTTGAAAGCGAAAGTAACATTATTTAAATCGTTTTTAGAGCCGCTTCAAAAGGTTGAAACTATAACCAATCTTCAAAGTAACGAAATCAATTTTCGTCTTTCATAAATAGAGGATCTTTATTCTGATTACGACAACATACAAAGTGACATAGAAACTCTCTCCGAAATTCCAGATTTGCAGTATAAGGAGCGACAGAATTTCGAGAGCGAGTACTTCGGTGCACTTGCCGCTGCCCGAGAGGTGTTGACCAGGTTCGAGTCTACTAACGACCGCGCCAGTATCAACGGCGGAGCTGATGGATCAGTAGCGGGCTCCACTGTCTGCTGCGCTAACAAAGGTCGACCTGCAATTAAATTACCTACCATTCATTTACCTACCTTTTCGGGACAGTATCAAGACTGGTTAGAGTTTCATGACACGTATACATCACTCATACACTCTGATAGTTCTATACCGAAAATAAATAAATTCCATTACCTCCGCGCTGCTTTGAAGGACTCCGCTACATTCGTAATTCAGTCGCTAGACTTTTCAGCTGAAAATTACGACATTGCATGGTCTCTTCTTTATGATAGATATCTAAATAATCACATTCATTCCATCTTCGATATTGAAGTATTAACAAAAGAATCCTCCAAAGCTTTGCGTCACATAATTGACACAATAAATAAAAACCTCAGGGCACTTAAAACACTTAAATTACCCACTGAACATTGGGACATTTTGATTATATACATAATTTGCAAAAAATTGGATTACAACACAAGTCGCGAATGGGAAACACACCGTAATGCATTAAAAGAATTACCCACTTTGAGTGAATTCATTGATTTTCTCAAAAACCGGTCCACTTTACTAGAAACCGTAGATGAAACACAAATAAAACGCAGACATAGTGATGTGACCTCTAATAGACAAAAAACATTCATCGCTAATACATTGACTTCACCCACAAACACATACTCATGCCCCTTATGCAAGAACAAGCATGCTATTTATCAGTGCTATAGATTCAAATCACTTCCTGTCAAAGCTCGCATACAGAAGGCTACTGAATTGAAACTGTGCCTCAACTGTCTGCGTAAGGGTCATAGTGAACAAAAATGCAGGTTAGGTCCGTGCAGATTGTGCTCTGGACAGCACAATACATTACTGCACATTAACCAACAATCAATTGTGTCACATACAATTGACTCACCATCGACATCAATGTCAACAAACAGTGTTGTGCTACCAGCCACACATCATCCAGTTCAATCCAATGAAGTTCAACAATCATCGAACAATATTGTTCTTTCTTCTCTCAGCAACAGCTGTGTCTTACTTTCCACAGCGTTGATCCAAGTCACGGATTGTGAAGGTAACAAACATACAGTAAGGGCGTTATTGGACAACGGAAGCACATCCAGCTTCCTTACTCAAACCCTATCCGATAAACTGAACCTACGAAAGGCTTCAACATCATTGGTAGTTGAAGGAATCAACGGCCAAGCATCAATCATAATACAAAACTGTGATGTCACTATATCATCCCTAACCAACACATTCACGACAGAAACCAATTGTCTTATCGTTCCTCAGATAACTCAATTTATCCCGAGCAAGGTCATTCATTGCTCAGACTTAAACATTCCGAACTGCATAACATTAGCAGATCTGTCATTCCATACACCATCACAAATTGATATGTTGCTAGGTGCTGATATCTTCTGGACCGTCCTTTGTCCAAATAAAATTGCATTAGGCAAACACAAACCGACTTTATGCGAAACAAAGCTGGGTTGGTTAATATGAGGAGCATATCAATCAAACAAAAACACAAAAAACAATCATAAAAATACAGTCCATTGCAATCACGCATCTGTAATTCACACACATAACGATGTCGAATTACATAATCAAGTTGAAAGGCTCATCGATCTTGAAGCTATCAAGTCACATACACCATTTTCTAAGGAGGAACAAGAGTGTGAACAAATCTTTTCTGATACTACGGAACGGGAAGTAGATGGTCGATTTTTGGTAACTATTCCATTAAAACAAAGTCCAGAAAATCTCGGTAGTTCGTATCAGGGAGCGTTGTCTAGATTCTTGTCCCTCGAAGCTCGTTTCAAACGTGATCCAAAATTCAAACAACAATATTCCGTGTTCATAAGGGAATACATAACATTAGGTCACATGACACTAAATATAAATCCTGAAAAGGACACACACCAATACATACTTCCGCATCACGGAGTTTTGCGTGAAACAAGCTTAACTACGAAGCTAAGGGTTGTTTTTGATGCATCGGCAGTCACTACATCTGGGTTGTCATTTAATGACATACAAAAGGTCGGTCCTACAGTTCAGGACGACCTAGTGAGCATATTAATCCGATTTCGACAGCATAAACTGGTGGTCACTGCCGACGTAGAAAAAATGTACCGCATGATAAACATAAACAAAACACAACGCATCTATCAACAAATATTGTGGCGGTTCAGTCCTGTGGAAGAACTAAAGCAATATTATCTTAACACCGTTACGTACGGTACGGCATCTGCGCCTTACCTTGCTACAAGGTGTCTTCAGCAACTGGGTAAAGATTGTCCTGATAGGTCTGTCTCTGACGTAATAGTTCACGATTTTTATGTGGACGACCTAATCACTGGACACGATTCTGAAGAAAACCTTGTAGCCATCTGTAAGGGTGTCAAAACACAGTTAGAGAGTGGTCAATTCCACTTAAGAAAGTGGCACTCCAACAACAAACAAATAATACAAACCATAATTGATGAAAGTAACTCAGAGGATTTCCTTGACCTCAGTAAAAACGAATATTCAAAAACATTAGGTCTTCTTTGGTCTTGCAAAGAAGACTACTTAAGTTATTCGATAAATCTCACACAAAGCGATCATATAAGCAAGCGAATTGTCTTATCAATATTTTCACAAATTTTTGACCCACTGGGCCTCATTAGTCCCTGTACATTACCAGCAAAACTGTTGATACAAAAATTGTGGTCATTAAAATTATCATGGGATGAAACAATACCGACCGAGCTCAAAACAATTTGGCACAATTTTCTAAACACATTAACGGATATTAACAATATTCGAATTCCACGACACGTTATTATCGACGCTTATGTCACCATAGAAATGCATGCTTTTAGTGACGCATCCGCACACGCCTATGCTGCTTGCGTTTATCTAAAATCCATATTTGAAAATAATCAGGTCATAGTTCGATTAATTACAGCAAAATGTCGAGTCGCGCCACTTAAGAATTTAACAATTCCGCGCTTAGAACTGTGTGGTGCATTGTTGGCAGCTAATCTAGCTCGTAAGGTAAAAGCCAGCTTAAGGTTAACCATACATAAGACTACATTCTGGTCAGACTCAACCATTGTGCTGGGATGGATCAAATCTTCAAAATTAACCAAACTTAAGTCTTTTGTGTCAAACAGAATTAACTCAATCACTGAAATCACAGATAAGGAGCATTGGCGGTATGTACCTACAAGCCTTAACCCTGCAGATATCGGTTCGAGAGGCATGGAGATAAGCAAATTCCAAAATTCCTCCCTTTGGTGGACTGGTCCCGATTATTTACTCAATCCAGACAGCCACTGGCCCTCGCAGCCTAATTACAAAACTACTGACTTATCAGAAGTCAAGGTACAGTGCCATCTATCATCAGATATAAAAACAAATGAATATGTCCTTCGATTCTCTGATTTCAGTAAACTGCAACGTATAACAGCATACATTTTTAGATTTATACATAATTGTCAAAAATTACAGGATATTTACAAATACACGAACTAATTTTGTCACACAATGCACTGTGTAAATTAGCGCAACAAGAGTCATTCCCACTTGAATATTCACTATTGAAAAACAAAAAATCACTCCCGCCTAAAAACAAACATCTCAGTTTTAATCCATTTATTCATAAAGATGGTTTAATCCGCGTAGGGGGCAGGATATCAAATTCACATTACGATTACGACACAAAACACCCCATAATGCTTCATGCAAAACATCACATTTCAAAATTAATTTTTAGGCAATATCTCAAAATTTTATTACATCCGGGTCCACAATTATTATTAGCTATTTCTCGTTATAAATACTGGGTGCTACAGACAAACAGTTAACAGTTGCGTCACTTGCTGTCGCTTTTCTGGTAAAACGCTACAGCCGATTATGGGCAATCTGCCAAAGCAGCGCCTTCACGCAGACTATCCATTTTCGAATACTGCTGTAGACTACGCTGGACCCATAATGATACTGAACCGAAAAGGTAGAGGCTCAAGATTAATAAAGGCATACCTTTGTATATTTCTTTGCTTGACAGTGAGAGCAATCCACATCGAGCTCGTTACTGATCTGAGCAAAGATACATTTCTCTCTGCACTACATAGATTCATTAGTCGTAGAGGTAAACCTGTAAACATCTTCTCTGACAACGGTACGTCTTTTGTAGGAGCTTGTAACGAGTTAAAAAGATTCTTAAAAATAAATTCATCATACATCGGTTCCCATGCCTCAGAATTACAAATTAATTTTAAATTTTCACCGGCTTAAATACGCACCCACACACACGCTGTCCAGCGTGTGACGGAGCCGCGGGTCGCCGCAACTTTTTGCAAGATACCTTTATTATTAAAAAAAAAATCAGATTTGGTTACCGCGCAAATGAGTGTGCTTCGCGCTGCTATATTATTTTTCGAAACTCTGTTTTTTGGATATCATACCATTGTTGAAAACGTCTAGCCTTCATAATTCCACTCCATCTGGGCAACAGTATCCTGATTAGCCATTTACAATAAGGACTCGCTTGTAGCCCCTTGCGCCTAAGTGATCTTAAACAATCACGAAGTTCAAGCAACATAAGGCGCGTTCAGTACATGGATGGGTGACCGTTCTATGACTAAACCTAGTGGGATTTTTCCGAGCGGTTACGTGCTTCGCAAGATACGTTAAGCAGCTGGTGCCGACTGCCGTCGGTAGATCGCAGTCGTTAAGCCAAGTTAGAGGCCTTAGGACGGCTTGAAAACTTCTGACAGTAAAACCAGCCACTAGTCTCCTCCAATCCGGACTTGACCCCGTGGTGGAGTATGGCCTACCTTTCTCAGGGATGAGACTCGTACTCCTCGGTCGGGGCATAATGAATTGATGATGACAATTAGGACAGCGTTCTTCTGATGTTTGGTCACAGAACCATCAATATGGAATGTTTCGTAAAAATCAGTAGTACTCACACCTTAATTATATGTAATAACAATTTTATGATTTCTATAAAATACATAATAAACGTGGCTGAAGCCATTTTTACAAACCATAGTTCGGCACTCCCAGACGGATATCTAACCCACGTTCACTGTCTTAGTATTCGAACGTTTTTCTGGTGAAGAAATTCACAATAACAATAACTACCGATGTCATGACCTTTTCGTTATGGAGAGGAGGTAGAAAGATAGTTTGACGAAAGAAGATATCGAGTGAATGTGGGTGGAAGCGCCGGTAGGGGACGACGCCCTAGGCGGAAAGACAATATTTTTCCTAAGTTAGTTAACCTGCAGAATTCATAGAGGGCCAATCGGCTCACCATGGAAATGATTTTCAATTGTCCTTTCCAAGGTCATACATAATACAACTGATTCAATCAAACTAAAGCCCACCACCCAACTGTCATTCAAGTCTCCATAATTATGAATCAACTTTTGTATGAACAATTGAACAACTTTAGTGTTTAAGTAATACCAAAAATATGAATAACACATACATACACACATGCTTACGCCTGTATTCCAGAGGGGTATGCAGAGACCAGGAACTGCCACCTGCCACGATTCTGAGCGGGAAATAGGCGACCCAGATATCATCAATTAGAGGTCCTTCATATTGCCCGTTTATTGTATTATTCGTTACTTAGAATAGGAAAACTAAAATCCAGGTCAAATTTCACGGTAATTTGGAAGCTAATGATCCTTAGGGATCGGTAAGATTTGAGAAAATTTCTAATTTATGAGGCCGGCTCATAATTTCCTCGAGGCATTCCAGATAATTTAATCAACAGATTCCGAATAAATTCGAAGGCAAGTTGAAATTGTTTTACCTGGGTCTAAGGAAATAAATACCGGGAATATTTTATTAATTAATCGAAAAGAATATTGTAATTTATAACTACGTAAATGTAATATTATTAAACAGCCGGAACAGTCCCAGAATAAAATCTGATTTGAGCAAGAAGATGCCAAAAGATGTTAGCACCACATCTACCACCAGGTACAACGTGTCATTTAAAAAGCACAAGTCATCATAAGCTATAAAAATAAGCAGTTGGTGCATGGTGCCGGCTGCCGTCGATAGGTCGCGACTGTTAAGCCAAGTCAAAGGCCTTATGGCGGCTTGAAGACTTCTGACAGTATGACCAGCCACTAGTCTTACAAGCCTCCACCAATCCGGTCTTGGCGTCCGTGGTGGAGTATGGCCTATACTTTCCTCAGGGAAGAGATCTGTGCCTCTCGGTGGGAACATAATTGTTTGATGATGATGATGTGATAAGAATACGATATGATAAGAATACTCTTTATTGTACCAGGAAAAACAAAAGATGTTTTTTTTTCAAGCGATATTATAGTTTTCGTAATAGTAAAAGCTTCAACATAATGTTGAAAAGCACAACGCCTCATTTACGGATGTGTTAGAAAATCGGGCACTCTATATTTTACAAGTTACATTGTTTTGTTACCTTCTTACCATGTTTTTTTAGCTGTTTTCGGTCCCAAGACAACTATTAACCCACTAGGATTGCGCCTAGGATTTCACGTATAAATATTTATTCAGGAGTGAATAGAATAGCCTACTCCGAAATACAAAATAAAATTAATGAATATCAAAGAAAGCTTCTGTCAAGCCCTTCAAGCAATAAAAAAACACAGCCTAGTGCGAGTCAGACTCCCGCACCGAGGGTTCCGTACCGCTTCACTTTTTTTCGTAATTATGTAATTACTAACGATTGGCTTTTTTATCATTTTTTATTACAATTATAATGAGGGCCACAACCATAATCACCGAGTTCTATACCGTATTAACATTTGCAGTCAGTTAGCTTTTAGAATATACCTCAACTGAGTAATCAAAACCTGATTATATTGCAATAAGGTAAGGTTTATTTTATATTGTTATTTATAACTTTACATAACTTTTCAAAATAGTGAAGAAAAGTTATTACAATCGTGTGCTTTCGGCGAAAACCGAAGCCTACTCTAGAGCCCGAGGTATATTCTAAGAGGTAACTGTACGATAGAACATAAACAAAAAACTGCAAAAAAACATAAAACAGTCGTTTCTTGTACGGAAATGCAGTTTTGCATAACTGTTAATTTTTTTTTTCATTTTAAATTTGCTGTAAGAAAAGTTTGTGAAAATTTTAACTACCTATTAGCCTATAATAGTGAGACGTGCGGACAAATAAGTAATAAAAATAGGTAGACAGCGGAGGCAGAGTAATAGGGTACCGTTTGGCACTCTTCAGGTACGGTACCCTAAAAATCACATCCATCATTTGGATGTCATTACAGTTACAGTCAAAACTCTTATGCGGAACTAGTTTTGATTGTTAAATTTAGTAAAAACTAGTTTTGACTGCAGAGATTGGTTAAAATAAGTTTTGACTGAAAATTATTAGTGAATAGTACTTATGACTGATGTTTTTCTGAAGCTTTGGACAAAAGTACTTTTGACTGATTTTAGCAGTCAAAACTAGTTTTGACCGTTTAAGAGTTTTGACTGTAATATATACATCACTACAACGCAACCACTTGTGTCTCAAACAGTTTAATAAGCGGTGTGTAGTTTTTGACTACATTCAACTTGCAAACCTTCACATTTAGCAAGTGGTATACAGTCAAAACATTTCCTTATTTGTTTCTTATTTCTTAAACGCAATTTCCATATTCTCACGAGCGCAAGTCTTAAATATTCGTGAGAGCGAGCGTATTGTTACCTTTTAAAGGTGGAAATATATTTTGGAAACCAAATAAAAATACCGGAGCGCACAGTCGATATGTTGCCTTTAATATGGGCAGTAGGAACTATTAGGATGTGTCTTTAGGAAAAAAGCAGCCTCTGGTAGAAACTTACAGGCAGAAAATAGTAGAATCACTACAGTACAGGCCGCCGTCTGTACTCTTAGCCTAGGCGCACACTAGCGACATGCGACAGGCGACAGCTCGGCGACTAGACGCGACGACAGGCTACGGCCGTCAATTTTGATATATTTTTTTCGAATCTCCGCACACTTGGCGTCAGAGTCGCGAAGTCGCGACGACAAGACGCCAGAAGCAAATGACAACGTCGCGTCTGACACGGCGACAAGTCATCCTGTTTGCGATGGCTCTAATGCCTCCTCCAGACTTCTCGCAAAGTTCCTCGACAAAGTACTTGGGAAAGTTGACCGAAGTAGGTACGTAGCTACACACTCGAGGTTGGACGAAGAAAGACGAAGTGCCTCTCCACACCTACCGTATTCGCCTTATCATCATCATCATCATCATCATTACCCATTATGTCCCCACCGAGGGGCACGGGTCTCTTCACTGAGGAAGGTATAGGCCATACTCCACCACGGGGGCCAAGTCCGGATTGGTGGAGGCTTGTAAAACTAAGCTGGTCTTATTGTCAGAAGTTTCCAAGCGTCCTATTAAGGCCTCTGACTTGGCCTTACGACTGCCATGTATCGACGGCAGCCGGCACCAACTGCTTAACGTGTCTTGCGAAGCACGGACCCGCTCGGAACAATGCCACTAGCGTTAGTCATAGACGGTCACCCATCCATGGACTGAACGCGCCCAATGTGGCTTAACCTTCGTGATCGTTTTTCAAGATCACTCAGGCAGCCGGGGCTACGAGCGATTCATCTAACCTCAGTCGTATTCGCCTAACCTTGGTCAACTTTGCGAGCAGTCTGGAGGCTATATTAGATTAGGAAATACTTGCGTACAGTCTGTTACCTATTAGAATATACCTTAGGCTCTAGAGTAGGCTTCGGTTTTCGCCGAAAGCACACGAGTGTAATACAACTTCCTGCTCTGTATAAAACTTTTCTTCACTTCCTGAAAAGTTAGGTAAAGTTATAAATAACAATACAAAATAAACCTTACCTTATTGCAATATAATCGGTTTTTGATTCATCCGTTCAGGTATATTCTAAAAGCTAACAGACCGTTATATCCTTTTCTATTTTAAGTACGATAAAGGTGTTCTCTATCTATCTATCGAATCATGACATTATCATAAAAAAGTAATCTAGATCGAAAATAGAAATAACACTTCCATATTTGTAATCCACGTTTAATTTTTCCGTACATTACGTTATTACTACAAGAATCAAAATATAGCAAGAAGTACAAAATAAATTCGCTATTCTACATCTCTAAAGGCACAACCTTATAGAGCGGGTTATAAATTGAAGGCTCGAAATAGTCCGAGCGCTTAGACGCTATAAGGGGAAATCTAAAAATCAACAGCGTTTTTTTAAAGATTGCTTGCTTGAAAGTATTTAGTAACTAGGTGTTTCAATTAGATGAAAGCATTTTGCTCATACTAAAGTTTTTGTTCCACAAAGAAGGGCGCTTTTTGGTTGAAAACGTGTGTTATACTTTACTATGTATAATATAATTTTAATATCATCACTTGCATGTATAGAGTAACCACCGGAAGCACTTTATTTATGATCATTTATTTATTATCATAATCATCTCTATCATTAGTATAGTCACAAGGAAGTGTTAAGAAAAATAGTTTCCAGGGTGACAAAAAATTGTACTATTTTCTTTTAGATAAAGAGTTTACATTTAAATTCAATTTATTTTTTAGTCTCGAAAACTGAAGTCAAGGTAATAGCGTAGGAACGTTTCGTAAACAATACAATAGTAAACTATGTTAACAATTCAATTTTCTGGGTGAATAAAAAAGTATTGAGTTCATCTTAAAATTTAGATGGGAAATTCTCGCAACATAAAAAAATTAGTTTGTGCTTCTTTAAATTGATATTATAAAATGATATTATGTGGCAAGTTTTGACAGGTGGCGGTACAAGACCCAATACGGCGTTTGTATATTTGGAATTCTATCTTCCGACATTGTGAGAGCCCCGTACGGTCGACAGCATGTCAACCTTTATTATTATTATTTTATTGCACAAAAAATAGTGTACAAAAGGTGGACTTTTTTCTAATGGCGTTTTCTACCTATCAACCCGCAGGAGGTACAGGAGAGGCAAAAATTGAGGTAGGCGTGCAAAAAAGAAAGATATAATACTTACAGTATCTTTATGCTACGCTTTTGTTGCCTAGCAGGCCGTGAAATTACTGAGTTGAGTGTACCAGTGTAAAGTTTTATGCTGTGTGGTCGACTGTACCCGGTGCAACTTTCAGTTGGCAATTTAATGAAACGTAGTGAGTGACCGATTTTGACAACGTGTGTATTTATTTAAATGTTTTATTAACATAACATAACATTTACATACAGGCACATACATTGCTTCTGGCCCCACAGTAAAGCCTCCTCTACACGTCGTCAGATGCATCTGCAGACGTCATCTCCAGATGCGTCCGCCGACGTGTAGAGGGGGTGATTTGTGCATCTGTGGTAGGTATTTAACGTCTGCAGACGCGTCCGCGGACGAATCCGATTGTTGTCGGTTTTTGTGGCACACATCAAAGGGTTTCGGCGCGAACGTCCGGCATCTGTCCACACGTCTGCCGACGCATCAGTTTGATCGTAGTTGCGAATGAGAGTGCACGCGTGCTTCTTGTGGTTTAATTCCCCCCGAAATGACTAACAATATGAGCGCCGAGAAAATTTTAGGTTTATTGAGCTGTATCAAGCTGAAAACTATCTATGGAATCCAAAAAATAAATATCACAAAAATAAAAATAATTATGTAGGTACCTATAGCTAACATCCACCACCTTCTTCTTCTCCATTTCTTCTTAATAACTCTGCTGCGATGTAGGTACAGTCAACAGCACGTCAACCTTCATATTTTAGTTGCAAAGTCGCCCATAATGCAACGGAGTAGAGTGCATGGGTGTATATGATGATGTGCTGTCGACTATACAATCAAGTAGTAGTTATAAGTAAATAGCTGCGGCAGCTACGGTCTCAATATCCATTTTTTTAAACGGGGCGAAGGCGTGTTTCGTCTTCCGGGAATGAACATAGACTGATCGACCTACAGACGTGTGGACAGCTCGTGCAAATTCATCTGCGGATGCATCTGCCAGCGTCCGCGGACGCATCTGTTGACGTGTAGAGGAGCCATAAGACACACCACATTATTACTTTGTGATAACTATCCAGGTACCTAAAGGTCTTTATGCCGAATTGGTAATGGCTAGAATATTGCCAAAATTTGTCTGACACATTCGTTTACAGAGAAAGGGGACGGCCTAGGACAACCTGGAAATGATCGAAAGCCCAGGTCAAGTCGATCGGCACTAGCTAGCCTGAATAGGAAATTGCTGCGAACGACCGTCTGATCAGAATTGAAAATCTCTGGACGAGGCCTTATGCTCTCCTAGGAGTTAAAGGATCGAAGAAGAAGAAGAAGGTTGAGGTTCCTATACAAGGTGATATTCTGAAAGACATTGATTAAACTCAAGATTTTACAATATGTTTTCTTTGATAGCGTTTTTCTCGCGTAATAATAATATCATATATGAAATATGTGGTAATAATAATATCATGGTTAACCCACATGTTTTTATTAAATTTCGGTTTTCCCTGGTCCAACAACGTTGCAGTTTTTCTATCTAGGTCAATGATTTACCGGTGGTACGGCATTCGTGCTTTCGCGTTTTTACGATAGGCTTGACTTTAATAAAATTTAAGTAACGATATTTCGATAAATTCAAATATCAATTTTCAGCTTGATACAGCTCAATAAACCTTAAATTTTCTCGGCGCTCATATTGTTAGTCATTTCGGGGGGAATTAAACCACAAGAAGCACGCGTGCACTCTCATTCGCAACTACGATCAAACTGATGCGTCGGCAGACGTGTGGACAGATGCCGGACGTTCGCGCCGAAACCCTTTGATGTGTGCCACAAAAACCGACAACAATCGGATTCGTCCGCGGACGCGTCTGCAGACGTTAAATACCTACCACAGATGCACAAATCACCCCCTCTACACGTCGGCGGACGCATCTGGAGATGACGTCTGCAGATGCATCTGCCGACGTGTAGAGGAGGCTTTACTGTGGGGCCAGAAGCAATGTATGTGCCTGTATGTAAATTTTATGTTATGTTAATAAAACATTTAAATAAATACACACGTTGTCAAAATCGGTCACTCACTACGTTTCATTAAATTGCCAACTGAAAGTTGCACCGGGTACAGTCGACCACACAGCATAAAACTTTACACTGGTACACTCAACTCAGTAATTTCACGGCCTGCTAGGCAACAAAAGCGTAGCATAAAGATACTGTAAGTATTATATCTTTCTTTTTTGCACGCCTACCTCAATTTTTGCCTCTCCTGTACCTCCTGCGGGTTGATAGGTAGAAAACGCCATTAGAAAAAAGTCCACCTTTTGTACACTATTTTTTGTGCAATAAAATAATAATAATAAAGGTTGACATGCTGTCGACCGTACGGGGCTCTCACAATGTCGGAAGGTAGAATTCCAAATATACAAACGCCGTATTGGGTCTTGTACCGCCACCTGTCAAAACTTGCCACATAGTTTGACCTCAGTACTGGCAATTTGTGTGAAAAGTTCACTGTGTTCCATCAAGCCCCACTCAGGGAACCCAAAAAGCCATAGAGCAAAAATATTTAGACATCTCTAAGTCTGCCTTGATGGTCCAGACTGTCTTGTTGTTCTAGACGAGACAGACAGTCTTAGTATCACATCCGACTCCTATGCTAGTGATCGTGGGTTTTTTTTTTTTTTTTTTTTTTTTTTTTTTTTTTTTTTTTTTTTTTTTTTTTTTTTTTTTTTTTTTTTTTTTTGCAAGGATCTGCCACCATTTATTACGTGGCAACCTTTAGTCTTTATTAGTTGAAGTAACTTTGATGAGCATTGTATGATTATTTGTCTTATTATAATGGGTTATACATGTTTGTCTGTCTTTTCTCTTTCTTTCCTTCTCTTTCTTTTTCCTTTGTCTTATTTTCTGTTTCCTTATTATTATTTTTTTTTTTTTTTTTTTTTTTGTTATTATAGATATATATGTATGTGTTTTTTTTTTTTTTTTTTTCCAACCCATTTACAGAGATTATTTATTACAATTAATTTAATATCCTTAACATAATGCTCTATAGGTATAATACAATGTCATATAATTAAAATAACTTTACTTTACAGTACTCGTACAATATACAATGTCATTCGCTTAAATTTAGGTGTATTCCCCGGCGCCTTATCTCTGTCTACTCAATCGAGTAGTCACAAGCAAGGCGCCGGGGCTTTACAAAATTAAAATGTCAATATAGTTAAAACTTATTAAAATTAAATTCATATAGAGTAAAATAAAGATTCAATTAAAATTAGAATTAAATTGCATAAAATAAAATTAAAATTAAAATAAAATAGAATTGCCTTAATGTTAACATATTGTCAAAATTGGGTGTGTTCCCCGGCGCCTTATCTCTGTCTACTCCATCGAGTAGTCACAAGCAAGGCGCCGGGGTCCTATAATGGGTGGCAACTTAATCTAACCCTCTCGCTCGGCCAAGATACATTTGTGCAATTTGTATGGAACGGTATTTGGGTCGCCCGGGTTAAACCCGGCTCCCGTTCGCCTTTGAGGCCGCGCGCGTCACGCCCAGGGCGAAGGCAAGGAAGGCGTCTCGACTCTTGGAGTTGGCCATAAAGGCGGCGAATGCCTCGCACCTCACCGCCTCTCCCAGGAGTATCTCGCAATCGGCCCTTGCAGCTCCAAAACGGGGGCACTCCTCCAGCAGGTGCTCCAGCGTTTCGGGAGTCTCGTCATCACAGATGCAGGACGGACTCCCCGCGAGCTTGAACCTGTGGAGGTACGCTCGAAAGCCGCCGTGCCCCGTCAGGAGCTGCGCCTTGGCATTGCACATGGTGAATTTGCCAAGGACTTTGTGGGCCGATGCCACGTCCGGGAAGAACAGTGAGGTGACGCGGCCTGTGGCAGACTCGCTGTATCTGGTCTGCCACTTTGCCACCGTCTCCCGTCTCACCTGCAGTTTTGCGTGTGAGACGGGATACAGGTCGTAGGCTGCCGCGTCTTTGCGGGACAACGCCGCCCTCTTGGCCAACTCATCCGCTCGTTCGTTGCCGGGGATCCCGACGTGGGCCTTGATCCAGTAAAACCGGATCAGGCCCCCGTTTTGCTCTATGTTCGCCAGCTGGCCGTGGATCTTCACGGCCAGCGGGTGTGTGGGCGAGGTGCTCCTGAGCAACTCCAGAGCAGATCTGGAGTCGCTCAGGATACTCGCCCTGATGGGAACGGGTCCCCCGGCAACGAGGTCGAGAGCCTTGGAAATCGCCACCATCTCCGCTTGGAAGACGGAGGCGAATCCCTCGAGCCTGAACCCCCTGGTGCGGACTTCAGCGCCGTCTCTCCACAGAGTGACCGCTCCCCCCACCTTACCCTCGATCTTACTGCCGTCCGTGTAGGCCCGGGGCCAGTCGTCGGGCACCTTGCTGAGCTCCTCCACGCTGGCCACCTCCTCGAATTCGACCGGAGTCCTGCGAGCGGGGTGTGCCAGCGTGAACGGGCTGCAGCGGCTCTCGACGTCCCGGCCCGGGAGCGAGGCGAGGGGCCTCCCCCTTTTCAACTCGTAGAGTTGAAGGGCCTCCTCGGCCCTTAAGTCGAGGGGAAGGATCCTCGCCAGTAGGACGGCTGCTGTGAGGGAGGTGGTGCGATGGGCCTTCGCAATGCGGATCGCAAAGGCCCTGGTCACTCTGTCGAGTACGGCCCTGACGCCCGCGCGCTGCGCGACAGGTGCCCAGACGTTGGCCGCATAGAGGATGGTCGGCTCTATGACGGTAGTGTAGAGCAGCCGGACGATATCGGCATTTAAGCCCCAAGTCGCCCTGGCCGCTCTAGACACCATCTGGAACCTAGCCATGGCTTTGCCGCAGACCCTGTTGAGGTGGCTATGAAAATTGAGGTTCTTGTCGATCGTTAGACCCAGTACGGTGATCTCGTCCGAGAACGCGATGTCCTCCCCTCCAAGACTCAGTTTGGGTGGGATTACATCGCGCTTCCTGGTGACCACCATAGCTTGGGTCTTCCGAGCGGCGAACCTCATCTTAGCCGCCTCTCCCCACTCTGACACGGCTTCCAGCGCGGTGTTCAGGATCCTTCCAAGCTCACCCGCAGTCTGCGCCGCGGCGATAATTAAAATATCGTCCGCGAACGCCTGCAGGTGAGCTTCGAAGTCCCCACCTCGCCGGAGCAAAGGGTCGAGTAACAGGTTCCACAGCAGGGGACCGCACGTCGAGCCTTGGATGCAACCTTTAGAAGTAGGTCTGTCTACTTGTGCTCCAGCGTACCTGACTGTGACCTTTCTTTCGCTCAGGTAGCTGCACAGAAGTCGGTAGACAGACTGGTCGCATCCTGTGGCCAGGATCTGGTGTTTTATTCCCGGCCACCACGCATTGTCGAATGCCCCCTCGATATCGAGGGAGACTACTCCGACAATGCGTTTTTGCCCGACGTGATCTCTGATGAGCTGTACAGCGTCATACAAGGCATCCTCCGTGCTGCGTTGCGGCATGAAGCCATATTGGCGCGGGCTCAGTCCTCCGCCCACCCCGAGCTGCCAGAGCAGCCTCCCGGCCATCATCTTCTCCAGGATCTTCCCCAGGGCGGACAGGAGCCCAATTGGCCTGTGATCGTGGGTTAGATTTGTCTTGTGTGTCCAGGATAAGTAAAAAATCAGAAATATATTTGAACGTAAAAATGCCAATTTACAATGTCATGGGTCAAGTTCTAGAGAACGATAATACGACGAAAAAGAAGTTCACTCTGACCATCGTTTCTCAAATAACTTTAAATCGTACATAACAAAAGATCGTGTTTGAGTGGAAGTTATGGTAATTCTTCAAGAACAGGCAACAAAGAAAGCAAGAAATGCATTTCATATGCGTCGCTATTATTTATTTAAAATCTGTTCTTGTAGGAGCCTAAAACAAAAGTATAAGCTCAACAGGACGTTGACTTTTTCAATACAACACACCACAACTTTTCAATTACAACGGTTTAATGGATCAAATATAAATGCGCAGACACGACTAGCGCAGCACCTTATTGGTATAAGCAAAGGCAATCATTTTTTGCCCTCGTCGACCGAAGTCTTTAACCCGCTGTCTTGGCGGCTATCAAATTTGGTAGCGGGTAGCAAAGTTAAACCTTATGTTCGTTAAACGACGTTGTAAAGTCCCTTATGTCAAGGCAACTTATCATTTGTAGAGTTGAGACAAAGGGTTGAGAGCTAATTCTCCATGTCCCATACGTTTCGATAAGTCATTAGGAGCCAAAATATATTGTGTTAAACTCTAAATATGAAGCAATGTATAATTATCACGTTGGTCCAATAGATCTCTGATATGCTAAAAAGAGATCGTAGGTAGGTGACTCCCGCTGGGACTGACATACTTTGTTTGCAGAAATAACCTTACTCTGGTTGTCTCTTTATATTTACGATGTCCTTGTTTGTTTACCATATCAAGAAAATCTAATTTTTTTACTACGACTAATGGTTGTGGGTATGTCATTATAATAACTATAATTAATAATTATAATTAGAATCGCCCGTAGCCCGGCTACTTGAGTGATCTTAAGCGAAGGTTCAGCAACATAGGGCGCGTTCAGTGCATGGATTGGTGACCGTCTATGACTTAGGTTAGTGGTATTTTCGGAGCGGTTCCGTGCTTTGCAAGGCACGTTAAGCAGTTGGTACCGGCTACGTTAAGCCGGCTTGTCTTTAAGCCAAGGAGGCCTTAGGACGGCTTCAGACAGTAAGACCAGGCACTAGTCTTACAAGCCTCCACCAATACTTGCCCTCCGTGGTGGAGTATGGCCTTTACCTTCCTCAGGCAAGAGACCCGTGCCCTTCGGTTGGGACATAATGGGTTGAGGGTGATGCTATTATAAAAAATAATAAGCATAAAAGTCTTTAGTATTGCAGAAAACGCTGGGCATAAGTGGGTCAAGATAACTTGGCACAGTGGCGTTGGCGCTTCTATAGACTCGTAGCTCTAAGTGCAAGTCGCTAGGGCCATTAATTACCTGCTGTTGGAAAACGTGAGCCGGCGCCGAAGGAGTTGGAATTAGATAGAGGAATTGTTTCTTTGACCCGCTGCGTCTGGGACCAACTCCTAATAGACGGTTGAAGATTTTGTTTCGCCTTTGTTTATATAGCCTTATAGTATGTTTTCGAAGAAATAAAATATGGATCGGGCGATAGAGTTGTGTAAAAGACAATGAAAATTGAAACGATTGTTAATTCAATTTGTTTCTTTGAAATTGTTGGGCGGCTTGTACCACCGCCTTAAATATTAACTTTAATTAAATATTACTTGACGCCTCTGGAGATTTGAGGGCTGGTGGCTATTTTGGCGAAAGGCTAAGGTCCGATTTCACCATACTCTGTTCGTCAGTTAACATCCATGTTAAGTCATTTAACGGACTGTCAAGGCTAGTGAATGTCCTACCACGCCAAAACGGCTGTTAAATGTTCTTAATCAGTTGTTAAATTTAACAGCTGCTCTATAGGTGAGTTAAAAAGGTTAACAGACGATTAGTGCACCCAGCCTCCGACAAAACACATCTGTTCAACACCTTTGTCGAGATGGACCGAGCGTATAGTTTTATTTTTGAAAATGGTGAACTTTTGAGAAATCTAGACGATTTAGAAAATATAGTGTGACACCCCAAAGTTTTCAAAGAACGGTGTCATTATTTCGAAATTTAAACTAAATAAATAAACTGAAATTTCTTTCTCGTTTGTGGAAAAATTTGGACCGCGTGTTTTCTTCGACATAATTAATAAAATTAATAGCACGACTTACGGCAACTATGTATCACAAGAATAATAATAAATTAACAACAATAAGCAAGCAAGAACCAACTAACACGCGAAAAACATCCTCAAATATGAAAAATTTGACGTATGAACCAGCAAAATGAAATATTGCCCGACTTTCACTAAATTCAACACTAACAACGGTATTTTAAATCGGTCGAATGTGCAGCGTGAGTGAATGGCTGGAGAGTCGTTCACTTAACGTTCCGTTTACTAACGGCCTGTTACTTTTTTGCCATAGGATAGAAATAAATAACAGGGATGTTAACACCCTTGTTAACTTTAATCATTCGTTAGCTAATGCCTCTGTTAGGGTGTGACAAACAGAGTTTGGTGAAATTGGACCTAAGCCTCGCAATAAAGCGAGGCAATGCCACTAGCCTTTTCGAAAGTCTACCGGCCGTCAGCGATCTGGCTCCATTATTTTAATTAAAGTAGAAAATACGTATACGTTTAGTTTAGTTTTTTGTTTTTGTTTTGTAAAAATTACTGTTTTGCAATTAGATATAATGCTATTGTAATCTTAATTTATGATAGTATTTTAACATGATTCAGAATTTGTACCTTTAATGAAAAAGTTTTTGCAAACACCTGGCTTGGCGCCGGCTTGAAAAATTCAATTTATTAAAAATTAATACATTTAAGCTACTTCATAAATAAGCGATATCGATCAGTTGGATTGGTGTTAAGTAAAGAAATGTCAATGTTTAACAATGTTTGAAACCAACCAAAATTGCCTTTTAAGCAAGATAAAACGAGATAAACCGCAAAATTATGACCAAGCGCATAATAAGCGGTAGATTAAATGATTGGTAATTAAAATTTCAACTGATTTAACTGTACATTATCTAATACATAATTAAAACGGCAAACGTTAAATATCCTTTAGGACTTTGTAACATAGGATAGGATCTCTTCGTGACAACCTTTTAGTAGTAGTTTAGTTAGTATAGGAAGACAAAAATGTATTTAAAAGGTCTGTAATTAAATATACATCAAACCCGCAGACCGCATTTTATCAAAAGTTTACTTATTTCATTGCAGTAATTAAATTTTTTAAATTGTGTGAGTGACACAGCAGGTTCCGTGTTTCATGTAAGAATAATCGTGTAATAATAGTAGGCTATTTGACAGTTTGAAAAAAAAACAGTATTATGTATAAAAATTGCTCTAAGGCATTTTAACTAAAAAAACAATTACGATAAAATTTAATAATTTGTATCTGTCGCCATTGTATCGAAAACGGCCTGGATTGGCCGGTTCTATGATGACGTCGCATGTCAGTAAAAATGGCGTCTGTCATTCATTCTTTCTAACGTTCATTGGTAGGTTTACCGGGAAGTGACGTCATAAATCCTGTGCGACGCCATATTGCATAAGATAGCGTTTTGGAGGCGCATTTGAAAAGTAAATTTTCGTTTGCCTTTTTTGGAAGATATACACGAAAGGATTTTAAAAGACCACTTTCTGAGGACTCCATGAACACCAACGAACAATATGAGATGGGTTTCAGAAATAGAAGTATACACACACATCCATATTCGACTCTGTATGTTTGGCCTTTTGTGAAAACACGACCAGAGCACCTCCTCGCGCTTGTCACTCCCCAAAACATTATTTGTAAAAATCATTAATTACTAGCTGTCCCGGTAAACTACATACCGCCAAAGTGTTCGTAACTTTTGCATGTTTTGTCATCATTTGAATGGTTCCCTGGAATTTCACAAATACAAAAAATCAAAAATCAGCCAAATCGGTCCAGCCGTTCTCGAGTTTTAGTGAGACTAACGAACAGCAATCCATTTTTACATACAGGATGGAATTTTGTAATGCCACCTGAAGGGGAAGTACCTACTCTTAATACTGTAGATAGAAAACTTTACTCAAAGAAAACATTCCTTTATTTTTGAAAAGAAAGAAAACTGCATTCAAAGATTTTTAAAAATTCGCATGCCTCACCCGGTAATCGAACCTACTAAAATCTGTGAAAGTTGCACCCTGTACTTTTATTACATAGATCGTTAGGGTCAATTATAAGGATGAAATCTCTCTAACAAACTTCATAAACTAAATGAAAGGAAAACAATGAAATCTTAAATTATTAATTCAATGGGTCAAGTTAAAGCACTTTTACTCAAAGATCCGTTTCTTTATGTTTACTTATGTTATTAATTAATAATTATCATTGACGTCATTTATCCATTAAAATGACGAATTACTATTTAGATAAGACGATTGCAATTTGAACGTGTTTGTAATGTAGACTCCTTTCTTAGATGCGATATAACTTAGATATGAAAATCAAATTTACATGAAATCTTATGAGAATGTAAACGAGTTGAGAGTTGAAGTTCAGAATACGATTTATAACATTCACCACAACACGTTATTAAAGGTTACGAAAGAAATGAATTCGTTAGAAGAATAAATTTGTGTATCCAAGAAAATGGAGCCCATTTCGAGCATTAATTAGTTAGTTTACCAGTAAATAATGAAAACAATTTAAGATTTCATTGTTTTCCTTTTATTTAATTTATGAAGTTTTTTAGAGAGATTTCATCCTTATAATTGACCCTAACGATCGATGCAATAAAAGTACAGGGTGCAACTTTCACAGATTTTAGTAGGTTCGATTACCGGGTGAGGCAAGCAAATTTAAAAAAATCTTTGAATGCAGTTTTCTTTCTTTTCAAAAATAAAGGAATGTTTTCTTTGAGTAAAATTTTCTATCTACAGTATTAAGAGTACTTCCCCTTCAGGTGGCATTACAAAATTCCACCCTGTATAGGTAAGATATTTCTGCCTAACCCTTAGGGAACAATACTTTTATTATCAGCATATACAGAAGTCTTGAAAGTAGCCTCATTAGTTTTTAGAGTGTGTGTCTTTAGAAAGTGTATCAAAAGTTTCCAAAAATTCTTCAAGTCAGCTTCGAAACCGAATCGCAAATGAACCTTAAAACTTACATATGTACATACATAAGCTCACGCCTGTATCCCAGATGGGTAGGCAGAGACCAGGCCCTGCCACGGTCCTGACAAATCACTTTCACTTCATCGACATTCATTAGACGTTGCATATTCGGGTACTTTTTATCTTGCCCTTTGCTAAAACATCCCCTACTAGGTCGAACTATATCCGCCTGGGGTGTCCCTTACTGGCCCTTCCACTCACATTCGCCAAAAACCTTGAAACAGTCGGCCAATAAAGCCTCATGATTATTGCAACCTCATGTAAGATAATGGGAGAGTAATAACCGGAAACAGGGTCACCGCAATAACACACGCTCCTGCGATCAATTTAACAGGCAACGCCGAGTTAATTATAGCGCGAAAAGGGCCAGAGAATTAAATTATATACATACACGGCCACTGTAGGCTTTTGTATCCGCAGCGTATAGAATACTTATCTAGCAGCGGAAAAAATTGTAACTTGAAATAAAAAGTTTGTAATATGAAATGGCCCCCATTATGGCCTTTACCCTCCTCAGGGAAGAGACCCATCCCCTCGGTGGGGACAATAATAGGTTGATGACGATGATGAATGTAAATTAATGATAAAGGTTTTTGTTTTTGCCAATACAACAAGGTTTGTCAGAGAGCAATGGAGCGCAGTATTTTGAGTACTCGTATCAGAGTGCGTATACTGAGTTTTTTCATTCACTCTCGATAGTGAGAGCGTTTGCGTTTTGCATAGGAGTGACAAAGAGACAACTAGATGGCGCGCTTTGTCACTCCTATGCAAATCGCAAACGCTCTCGCTATCGAAAGTGAAAGACAAAACTCAGTATACGCACTCTGGAGGGTAAACTGTGTCCGAAATACCATACTACGCACCAAAACCCAAATAATCGATATGGGCGTCCAGACGGCGAAATTAAAGTGGAGCTGGGCTGGTCATGTCAGTCGGATGAGCTCGGATAGATGGGCGAGACTCGCCACCGAGTGGGCTCTACAAGACGAACATCGAAGTCGAGGCCGGCCTAGAAGACATTGGAGAATGTCGACCAACACCTGCCGGAGTGGTCTGAGGTGGCGCAAGGCCGAAAACTCTAGACAGAACTGGGGGAGGCCTTTGCCCAGCAGTAGGGCACAATAATGGAGGGTACATGTTCAGTCCATGGATGGGTCACCGTCTATGACTAACGCTAGTGGCATTTTTCCGAGCGGTTCCGTGCTTCGCAAGGCACGTTAAGCAGTTGGTGCCGGCTGCCGTCGATAGATGGCAGTCGTTAAGCCAAGTCAGAGGCCTTAGGGCGGCTTGAAAACTTCTGACAGTAAGACCAGCCACTAGTCTTACAAGCCTCCACCAATCCGGACTTGGCCCCCGTGGTGGAGTATGGCCTATACCTTCCTCAGGGAAGAGACCCGGGCCCCTCGGTGGGGACATGGTGGGTTGATGATGATATACATACATAGGCACACACCTGTATCTCCTCTAGGATACGCCTGTCTTTACGTCTTGTACGTCTTTATCATCAACATCACCAGCCCACCGCTGCCCACTGCTGGGTGTAGGACTTTTCCCCCAAATGCCGTTTCACACGATCTCTCGCCATTCGTATCCACGGACCTTCCATCGACTCAACGACATCGTCAGACCATCGGACGGCAGGTCTGCCCACTGACCGTCGTCCTGTTCTCGGCCACCACTCTGTGATTGCCTGGGTTCACCTGCCGTCTTCCCGCCTATAGGTACCTACATATGAAGGGCACTACTAGGGCAGGACTACTCTCAGGGAGAGAGAGAGTACATGGTAACTGCGGATTTGCGATTTCAAGCGCCTCAGACACAGATAATACCACAGACAGTCAGCTTTTTGTGGTATTTTCATTCAACGTGAGTGGTATTGTAGTAGCATACACAAATGGACGTAACTTAGTAAACCAAGTCGTTGGTCCAGACCGGTATGCGAAACTACAACCTCTCGAATATGAGGGTATTGAGTCCTTTAGATATTAAGTTATGTAAGTCCAGAATGCCACCATTATCTACCATACTAATACCAACATTAAGTGCTGAAAAAGAATTCAGTCCCGTAAAAAAACGAGATAAGCAAGCGAGGCGAATTGTGACGTCGTCATTATCATCATCATCATCATCATCATCAACCCATTCGGTCCCCACCGAGGGGCACGGGTCTCTTCCCTGAGGAAGGTATAGGCCATACTCCACCTCGTCATAAGGTGCTTCAAACGCCTAAATGAATCTATTAAGAACTTTGTATTTTAGATCCTTACGTTGTTAAAATTCTAAGAAGGTACATTCTTTTTAGTACCTATTTAATTTCTTAGTGCTCCGTATCTCAAAAGGAAAAAAAACTCTTGATAGGATCACTTTTTTGCCGTCCGGCCGTCTGTCTGTCAAAACCCTTTATCTCGGGAACGCGTGGACCTATCAAGTTGAAATTATTATGCTCAGGCTTACTTACAGTCTTTTGAAGTTGTGGCAAAACCAAACTTCTTAGTAAACGTCAAGAAAAGATAAGGTCGTTTAGGCCGCAAAAAAAATATATTTCGACACTCAAACAAATTAAAATGTCTAGGGTACTTTCTGTTGGCTGAAATTAGGCAAGAGATACTGTTTTATACTACACGTGCAGGGAAAGGTCTGAAAACTATACCTTATAATCGATTTGTAAAAGAATACTTTGAAGTTCAGGAGAAGCTCGGAAAATACTGCGAGACTCCATTTCTAACTTTCGTACCAATTTATAGATTGTATAAAATAGATTAATATCAACAAATATGTACGAATTTGTGTGCAAGTCCACTCGCATTTGTCCGGTTTTTTCTGAAGAATTCTATTTATTTCTCTTAAACCCTTAATCCCTGAGGACCCGCCGGCGGGTCCAATGTGGGCCACAGTTCTTTTCGTCAGACCCCGTAGACCCGCCGGCGAGTCAGTCTTGCAACGGCACTTCGAATCAAATTTTGAAGATGATCCATGCCACAGTTGTATCAGCAGGCTTTATTCTTTGAAAACTGTCATACATTTCAAATATTACTCTGGGAATTTAGCTGTGAAAGTAAAATGTTATAGGACTGAGGGGTTAATAAAAACGTTGAAATTCATTCAATGGAAACTGAATGAATAATGTTGGCAACAATAATATTTCTAGTTAAAAGCACACGACACGTCTACATATAATACGTGCTTTAGAATCATCTTTGCAGAGGACATCTCAGATTTATCTGTGTCTTTATGTAGCATATAAGGTATAACACGATCTTACCGCGAAGGCTGTAAGTCAAATAATAACATCCCTATTCTCAAACTTGCACCTACAATATAACATCCCTTGTAATGCGTTTAACCCTTTGGCTCTTATTCACGGAGAACGGATATGAAGGGTTGCTCTGGAGGCGAAATTTTGGCGATTCGATTTTCAAGAAAGACTGTAGGAATACCGTAGAGATGAAGAATCCATCCACGTTTAGCTTTTTCGAAAGATATTATAGACTTAAAGTCAAAAGAGTCAAGCCAAGTCAGAGGCCTTAGGGCGGCTTGAAAATTTCTGACAGTAAGACCAGCCACTAGTCTTACAAACTTCCTCCAATCTGGACTTGGCCCGCATGGTGGAGTATGGCCTATACCTTCCTCAGGGAAGAGACCCGTGCCCCTTGGTGGGGACTTAATGGGTTGATAATGACAGAGTCAATATTAACGGCAAATATATCTCGCATCTGTGCTTTGTCAAGGACATAGATAAAATGGCAGTATCAATGCATGAACTCAGATTTTCTGTGAAACCGGTTTTCTGTATTAATACTACGGATAAATACTACTTATAATATAACTTACTCGCAGAATCAATAGGGAAAGTCAGTTTCTTTTGGCCCTTTACGAATCTGATTATCTCGATCGCGCAAGAATAGGTTGCCCGGCTCATCACGCCACGGTCGGTGCCGGCGTCAAATTAGATTCCCTGAGTTATACAAAGCCTTATTGGCTAAGACTACCTACCCACTTGATTAATTCCCGACGTTAGTCGGTCACATTATACCTCATACAGTGTGACGGATAATGTGTGGGCGATTTATCAACGGCGGTGCTTTCGGCTAATATCTGATTTGATATTGTGAGGGAAAGGCCGATTTGTAACGAAAGAAAAGGGCACGATTTACACCTATTTTTTGAAGACGAATTTATTGCTTTATTGGCCAAATTGAAGAGCACACACACCATGTGTGTTGTATGTACACCAGGCAGTAAAGGAACTGTTCTCTGAACGGAGCACTTGGAGAGTGGTGCACTGACATGACACAGGCCAACACTGGACGTACTTTTAACACTTTGGCTCAACTGTTAGCCGTCAGGCGCACCAAGGGACAATTGACTTCAGAACGACGGTTAATGAATTTAAGGTTTAATTTCCCTTTCGAATTGGTAGCCGCCGAGCCCGCGGTCAGATGCTGGATGCGGCAAGCTTAAGACAGGGCGCTATGGCGCTCATTAGGGGAGGGCTATGTCCAGCAGTGGACTAATATAGCCTGATGATGATGATGATGATGAGCCAGCGGGTTAAAAACACGATTCATTTGGGCAGGTCCAGATTCAGATGGCAGGTAGACCAGAGCAGTAACGGAGTGGCGGCCAAGAAGTGGGCGGTGGGGACATAATGGGTTGATGATGAGAGATCTTAACCCTGGTTAGGACCTTGAAAAAAAGAAAAATTACAAGTCCATCGGCCCACCAAAAATTGTATAGGTTAAATAAACTACTCAGAGGAGTGCTTAAGAGAAATCGTGTATTGTATGCAATAAGTTCGTAAGAGTCTAATAATTACTAAAAATTAAATTGTACTCTTTGCCTTGTAAGACAATACTATAATCTCTCAAATGAAAGTAAAATTACTACCTCAATTCAATATGAGGATTTAATTGAAATTTTGTTTATGCCACGAGTCAAACAGCCTAACAATTAAATTCCAATTAAGTTTAATAATAATTACTGTACTGGATCACTGTCATTTGAATATTTGGAAGTAAAGTCTCAATTTGCATCGCATAATGACTATTGTGTGACGCTCTACACCAGCTATTTATTATATTATCCTGCTTATATGATAGACGGAACACACTCGAAAACCCGCTTTGACGGAGTTCTGCTTTAGACCCAGAATATTTGGAATATTTAAACATTATTTTCAAACTTTTATATATAGGCACATACATTGCTTCTGGCCCCACACTAGGATACCTTGTCATAGAAATACAGGGTGACATTTTCACCGGTACAATAAATCAACATACGTAATACTAAGTCCAAAATACAAATACCAACATTTTTTGTTACTACCCCGTTGGTACAAAAAAACAAAAATACCAGTGTCTGAACTTATCGGCAAATCTTAGAGAAATATGGACTCATTACGCATGAGCACAACTAAACGCACGAACTGGCAACTGCGCGCGGCTTGCGGGTAGGAAAAGAAGCGGCGGCGGCGGCGCAGCCAGTAGGTATGACGTAGCAAAAAAAAACTTACTTGATTTCAATTCTTCCTTCATACTTGCACGGGATTAGGACCGTCACCGGCGTGGAATGCTTGCACTGGTTGGTAGTGGTATGAATTTCCACACCACGTACTGGCTAACGCCGAAGTGCGCCGTGCGTGCCGCGTCGTTGGTGCTCCTTCTGGGGTCTTCCTCGAAGAACGCGAATATCTGTTCCTCGATCTCCACGGCCAAGGGAGGTCTCTCTCCTCGGCCTTGAGCGTGCGCTGGTGCAGTGAACTGTCCGTAGTCTAGTAAATGCTGCGTCACTCTCATGAATGTCCTGGTGTTGAGTATTTGAGGTTAAATAAAACTGGCATTTATCAGGTAGCAAACTTTCTTCAGCGTATACCCGCCGAGCTGCACTGTATTTTCCCTACTGAGAAAGTAACTACGAACCATTTTTTAATACTCGTGGTTTGTAAACATCGTGTTGCGCGAGTAATTTTCGACTGCAGTCGACCGCACTCACCTAGGTCAATGCGCGCGGACTGACCGGCCAAATCGTGCGCCGGCCAGCCCGCCGCCCGCTCACTCACCCCACCCCGCCGCCCTCTGCCTCGCACCGCGATGACGCCTTGTAATTGGTGCCCATGAGTTACAAATTGGATGTAGGATAAATTAATGAAAATGAAAAAAAAAATGGTAATTTTATTCGATAAATGTAATCTATTATCGATACCAATGATAGGGTAAAATTTATTGTACCGGTGAAAATGTCACCCAGTATAATAGAAACGTCCAAGCCCTTTTTTTTTGTCCCAGCCGAGGTTCGAATCCAGGACTTCTCGATGGCAGATCAACCGCTGCTCCAAAGAGGTCGTCAAATATGTCCAATTCAACTTAACGTTTCTTTCTCAATTCCATAATATACCTTTTATTAATTTTCAGTCCATTAGTTCATCAGATTATTGCGTATCTTGTCATTCAACGTAATACGACACTGGGTATGGCACACCATAGGTAATTCTTTCTACTGTGTTACATAAAAAAACTGAAGAACTGAACAGAAGCTGCGTTTCTTGACTCTTTTACTCAATATTGCTCGCTTAATAGTGTTGGGACCAACAATGAGAGGGTTGATAGTTTAGTAGAACAATAGACTCGGAAGCGGTAGACCAGCTCTACATTACTCTACATATTCTTAGTGTGGGCATATACCTATGACTTTAATTTCTAAGTTTATTTGTGAAGTTATAGTAGCTACACCACTTTCCAAAGTTGAAAGATTATATCCTGAGGAAACCTTGGTGTCTAAGTTATTAAATACTTCACCACTTGAAATTGCCAACCCGGGTGAGATCGCGTGGTGATCAAAGCCCATGCTCTCTCGCTGAGAGAAGGCCTGTGCCCTACTATAGGGCACATTACTGGGTGTTGATTTGTACAGCTTATTCCGACTCAGGGGTGGTTATTTACATGATACTGAACCAAAAAAAATTTTTTTTTTAGTGAAAATCACCTAAAATCGCCGGTTTTGCAGCGCGTGGCGCGCAGGCGCACTCTCCCGCCCCGCCCCGCAAAACCCCCGCCGCCGGAGTCGTCAAGTGCAAACGATAGAAGCTAAGCCATATAACTTTATGATTTTTGGGTGATTTTTACTAAAAAAAATATTTTTTTAATATTCTTTTTTGCTTCAGTATCATGTAAATAACCACCCCTGAGTCGGACTAAACTGTACAAATCAACACCTTGTATTATGTGTTGATGATGATGAATCGTTATTTGTCACTCATGTCATCATCGTTTTCGGATACACTTATCAACGTCTAACTTACATAAATATTAGACCCTGCCTGGAAGAAGAAAATTAATAAGAAATAATACATTTATAAAAAAATATACACATTTTATTTTTATAATGATTTGATTCATAATGTCTTGATTCTTCTGTGCAATAAAGGATATTCTTATCTTAACTCTTATAGAACTTTATATAAGAATACAAATAAAAAAAAAACTATTATTCTATTCATTTTTTTCACCCCACTGATTGCATTCTTTACATTATTTTTTTTTAATATCAATGTACAATGTTAGCTTGATTCTTATGAACATTCTGATTTTATCAGCGAACGGTAGGTATTATTACTACAGAGTCACTAAAATGAAGGGTTGAATTCTATAAGTGATAAATAGGACATAGTCCGCTTAATTACGCATATCGAATCAAGACCCCTCTATGCCGCTGTCAGTGACAATCATTCATCTGTGGAAGTTTCTCATTTGCGACGCGGTCGGACGCCGCGCTGGTAAAGTACAGTATGCAAAATGTATCAATCTATACATCCTACACTAATATAATAAATGTGAAAGTTTGAACGGATGTATATTCTTTGGATGCTAATGAGGGCTTTTCAATGACAGCTGTCAGTTGAGTTCATTAAAAAAAAAACTAGATGGCGCTGCAAGAAAACCAAAATGTCATCATGTTTTTAGGTCTGTGGTTTTAATCGTTATTAATCTGTGATAGTCTAAACATCTCTTTGTAGTCTGTGATCTAAACTAGACTTTGTTTCGAAACTGTTGAAACTTGAAAGTTATCAAAGTATTTTTACTTTGTTTATTACATACGTACGTGAATTGTGTCTTTGCTCGTGACTAGCCCGTGCATAGTGCATTATTGTAAAAAAATAGGACAGGAACCACAGATAAGGTCCAGTGATGTCATGCCATCTATCGGTAATTTGCGGTACTGTTTTTTTTAAGGACGCTCTGAAACGCCCTCATTTATACAGCAGTTAGCTATTGCCCGCAACTTCGTCTGCGCTCGAGTACCAGGATACAAGTATCCTATGTCTCAATTCCAATCTTCATCTATCTGTACGCAAGTCAATCCGTTTAGGACTGGTTTCTGAATTGAAAATTTAACTAAGTAAACATTTCAGTAACGTTCTGTCTCGCTCTACTGAGACTTTTCGAGAAAGTCCTGAGAAATTTGACGAGACAACATTACAGTTAAGTAGTGCTAGTCAGTTAGCTGATGCCCGCGACTTCGTCTGCGCTTGATTACCGGGATATTAAGTAACCTATAACATAACATTTACATACAGGCACATACATTGCTTCTGGCCCCACCTAGGTCTCAATTTTGATCTTTATCTTTTTTTTTTAATTTTTTTTTAACAATAATAATAAAATAATAATTAAAGCAAAAAAAAAAACTCTATCCAAATAAATCGCTCCGAGCCACATCCGAACCAAAAGTCCCCATAATACTGGCCACGTTACCGCGCTGCACAGCAAGGGAAATCCTTTGGCTCAGATATGCCCCAGAGCGAACGTCCATGCCGCGGTCCCTCAATCGGCGTCCTAGCTCCCGAATAAAAGCGCTGCCCTGCGCTCCCCATACACCAGAAGTTTCTATAGCCAGCGGCACTTTATCTATTTGTACGTTAAGTCAATTCGTTTAGGACTGGTTCCGGAATTGAGAATTCACTCAGTAAATAGGTAGGTACTTAAGTAACGTTCTGAGAAGTTTGACGAGACAGCACTACAGTAGTTGCTTAGCGTAATTCAGAAACTGGCCCATAGTAACCATTAGCCATGATGTCGTGATTAACCAATAAACATTCAGACATCTTCACAAACTTTCACATTTATAATATTGGTAGGAGTCAGCCAATTTGAGCTTTCAGTTTCCTATGCTCTCTGAAATTAAAAAAAGTCTATTTCTTATAACTAAAACGTTAACCGAGACTGTAGTGCTGTCTGTCAAAAGAGCGTGACAGGACCTTACTTAAGTATTTACTTAGTAACATTCTAAATTCAGAAACCTGCTCTGTGACGTTATTTCTGAGCGTCAACAATAGAGGTCAGAAATTTTAAACAGATCTGGACAACATTTTCCACAGAAATAAAGATAGATCGCAAATTAATTTTTAGCGATTTTTACACCTTCCAAATTTGACTAACAGAATACTGTGACACTCTATCAGTGGTTTTAAGGGGACTATTTTGGAATTCGCCTTTGTTTCGCGCTGATCGGCGCTTAGAGTGTGGATTAAGGTGTGTTCGAATGTGCGTGTGCTGATTGATGACTTTTGATAATCGGTCGTCTGTGAATCGAGCGCGTAAAGTGAAAATTGGGGGAAACAGATTGGATCGCTTTTGATTTGATCGCTTCTGAGTTGAAACGTTGCATGATTGTCAGTATCAGAAAATCAGGCTATGTGGATTTATGTCTGCATTGTTTTTCCCTCTATTGACTTTGTTGCTCTTTGTGTTGAAGTCAGTGTTCATTTGTCACGTTCACCTCCTACAAACATTACTCTGAAGACCATCACTGATTGATGACAATAAAATAATTTGGTATTATTTCAACTATTATTCTTCTTCTTTTTCATCGATGAAAAATCGTGGGACGTGACTACGGGCACAGTTTAAATAAGATACAGTTACCAATCTTCCTACTAACGTCCGAAACTTGCCTATACAATATCAGAAATCGATTACAGCGCGAATCCATATAAGTGCAGTAGGCACAAAATACTTCGTGCGGATACTTTGGAACTACTGAATTTTGTGGGATAAGCGCTGTAATCGATTTCATCGCATTACGGAATGTAGGGTTCGAAACGCGAGATCTCGGTGAGCTTTGGGTCGCACGCAGTCAGAGTGCGTATACTGAGTTTTGTCTTTCACTTTCGATAGCGAGAGCGTTTGCGATTTGCATAGGAGTGACAAAGCGCGCCATCTAGTTGTCTCTTTGTCACTCCTATGCAAAACGCAAACGCTCTCACTATCGAGACCCTTCCCACGGTGTGTCGTGCGAGCTGGTCCGCGTCCGTTCGCAATATTGCTGACCGTGGGAAGCCCGCTTTAGACATCAAATTAAACAAGCATTTAATATAGATAACTAGCTAGAACTCTCGAAATACCTGGTAAATGAGACGACAATATTTAAATGTAGCAGTAGGTATCGAATTTGAAATACAAGCGCTTCAACCCTGTCGCCTGGGTAGCTTTCGCCAGCAACGCTCTCCGATTGGACCGGTTATGGGCCAGATGTATGTATGACTGCTTGCAAGTTCCCTCCCGTAGATTAGCTCCCATACTGTCCGACGCGGATCAAATAGCCTGGTATTATCACCGGTTGCACGAATGGGAAACAAATCCGATGTCCACTACTAATGCTTAATTTCCTTACAGGTTTTAGTACAATTTCTTGAATTAAGATGTTGTATTACAAATATATGGGAATAATACGCTTCAGATTTTTTTCACAGTTTTTTTTTTACCTATTTTCAGTAAGAACATGTTATTTTCAACTTGTTTAAGCTGACTCCATAGTTAATAATTCCCTAATAGTTTCTACTCATAAAACAAAACCTCTGTAAAAAAAGTAATTGAGTATTTTTATGAACTGGTAGAACATTCTATTGCACATGGCCCGACACGCTCTTAGTCGGTTTTTATTTACAATATTTGTAAATCAATGTGCTTTTTTATATCTCCACGTACAGTCGACAGTACGTCAATCTTCTCATTTTAGTTGCAAAGTCGCCCGTAACGCAAAGGAGTAGAGTGCATGGGTGTGCTGTCGACTGTACGTCTTGCTTCATGGCACATGGCTTCCATCAGACAGATAGTACCTATAGGGATTTATCAGTAAGAAGTAATATAATTACAAATTATCGCAGTGCCTAACGCGGACTGGCAATTTCTAGTACTGAGGTATGTGAACACTTTGAATATTAAGGTCATAATGTTCTTACCGTTAGCAAGGTACTGCTGCTACAACTTTTCCTTTATTTCTGTAATATTTACGGTCAAGCATGTAGTTCAGAACTGTTGATCAAGTATCGTTATTGGAAATTCATTTTTAAAGCGTGTTTATTCAAACCAAATAAAATAAAATTAAAATATTTTATTTCAACATAGAGAATTTACTTTCTGTTTGCTGAATATCAATATATAATGTTAACCGCTGCCTTCGGGCCGTATTGGTAGTGGAAAAAAGACGGCTGGAAAAAAACTCCACTTTGACCATGTTTTCTAAAATAATCTTAAAGTATCTAAAATATCTAATACATCAGAGCCTAAGAATATGACAAGATTCCAATAATGCCATAAGTCAAAACATTATTTAATTTTCTTACAAAAGCAAACACATTTTAATTATTGTACCGCTTGCTTGTAATGTTGTGATATTTTTTTTATTCATGTTGCGGCCATTTATACTTCTACAACATTTTTAAACTATTTCAAGAGAGATTTCAGTTGTAACATTTAATAATTTGTCTTAAATCTATAGCCTGACCAATTCTAAGTCTCATCTTGCGGTACACGCGACTGAATCAAAGAAACAAAAGAAAGTAATGTATCGAGCCAGAGGCAGATTCCAGGAAGAAGAAGTCCTGGGAGAACGAAGTTATTATGGCTAGAAAACTTACGACTGTGGTTTGAACAGACTACAGATTTCTTGTTTATATTGGCAGCAGGTGGGCCGATGAAATTGTGAAAGAGCTTGGAAAACATTGGAAGATACTACCAAAGAAGGCCGGGATGGCGTAAAAGAGAAGAAAACTATCTTCAACAGTTGACTCTGAGGGCTGATAAGATAGATTTTGACGGCGACATTGGCGGCATCGAAAAAAAAAAAGATAAACAAAGATTTTCGGGCAGTTTCCTTACAATTTCATTGGGGCATTTGTCTCGACTAAATCAAAACGGCTAACAAACTGCAGTAATCAGTGCCCCAGCAGACGGGCCACGTCGACAATGCCTCTTGCACGTAATTAAATGTCCTGAATGCGGAATGAAGGCATGGAAATGCTACGAAGAGATTCGGGGGCTACTCTGTGGCGTGAAAATTGGTGGCTTCTTTGTGGGAAGTACCTACTACATAAATTTCTGTTAAAAGTCCCAATGTTAGGTGTAGATAGTAAAGATATAGCAAGTTCCGAAGTGAAATAAAACCATAACGTTTATACTAGACTTCAACACCTTTTGTTTTGTTAACGGGGTGAAATGAGAGAGAGAGAGAGAGAGAGAGAGAGACATTTATTTGCAGCCACAAAGATACAATACACATAACACAATGTAACACGATATTATAATAATAAAGACAAATAATAAAAGACAGAACAAAGAAAAATATAATAAGACAAAGAATACGATTTAAAACAAACATTTACAATTTAGAAGGGCATTGTATGCTTTGTGCACCATAACCGCCACCCTTGGGGGAGGGCGACGGCCATGTGTCGAACTCTCCTCTCCTAATAAAAGGAGAGGCATACCTCCTAAAACACCCCGGGGACCGTCCTGTCGCTCGGGCAATGGGGCGCCGCCGGATCTCGCAAGTGGTAGACCACAGTGCGAATGCTACAGCGGCGCCCCAGTGACGTCGACCCGACTTGCAAAGGAGCCGGGCCCACCCTCACTGGAGAAGGGGCATGGGCCCTCCACCCCCTTCTCCCGTCACGATGTCGGACGGCAGGTCCCCCAACCTGCCGTCTATGACCCTCACTCAACCGGCGGAGAGGCGCGAGCTCCACAAGCCTCTAACTACCGAGGACCCGTTGTGGCCCTCTGCCCGGATCCTCGGGCCATCTAAATTCCCTCCCATAAAAACACCCCTCGGCCAGAGACCGTATGGGGTGCCCAGACCCTGGTTCCTGGCTTACCTCCCTCAAAATTCCTCCCTCCCAAGCCCGGCTTGCGGAGCCCGCGGCCCTCCCCGCCCTCCAGCCCTCTTCCATGCCCTCTGCTGGACAGAGGGATATGGAGAGGGCCCCCACCGTGTGTTTTTTTATAGAGGTTGTCTCCTCGCGGCCCGAAGGCCCCCGGCCCCGCTCAATGTGGGGTTACGGGTGCGGGGCCCATGGTGGACCCCGCGGGACATCCAGCAGCGCAAGCCACTGGACGTCCCCCTCCCTCTGGTTTTGGTCCGCGTCGGCCGAAGCCGGTACCCCCCATATCTGGAGGGCGTTCCCCTATCCGCCACCCGGGGGACGCGTCCGATGGAAGACCAGAAACTCCGCACGGAGACACTTCAACACCTGCGTGTTAGCCTGTAAAGGATTATTTGATTGCGATTTTACGATTGTAACCAGGAAAAACTATATTCTTATATCGCTATCCATCTTCGCGAACATCTTTTCACAAAAATATCTATCGACGAAGATAACCAACTGCTAGTTTGGTTGCTATATCTTCTTTCTTGGTAGTCCTATAAGCCAGTAGTCCAGAAAGAATGAGTTGAGAAAGTCAACATCGTCAAAATAAATTATCATTCATAATAATTATTCCGAAGGAGTGACTGACCTCACCCAATTTAAATTTCTCGCAACAACTGAGTCGAAAGTTGACATTAGGGAAGTCGGATTTTATATTCATACTGAGGTCATGTTTTAGAAGCCTTTGAGGCCCTAAGTCTAACATATTTTTAAGCCAGTAAGGAGGAGGTTGTCTGTGTGACTACATTTTTTTTATTAAATTAAAATGTTTGTTTTTTTATTTTGCACTAGAGGTTATTTATTAACTTTATTTCGGATGTATTTACTTGACTTTTTTTCCGAAGAGTCCGACCAGGTTTCGCTCTGATTCGCCGAGCTTAATCATGGTGAGCAGAGACGGAGCTCGCGTCGTCGGTTGCTCGTTTCTGCCTCTGGAAGTCAGGTAAGTGTATCTGGAATAAAGTTGATAATATTTTTATTGCGTTGTTGGTCACAGTCTTTTTAAGTAACCCCGATAGCTTATAAATGCTTAACTATATCCAAATACCTAGTAAGATTTTTATTTATTTATCGTCACTGATTGTTATTTGGTGCACTTTTGCGATTTGTAATCAACTACAATAAGCAAATAGTTTGTACTTCTACTGCTTCTCTGTAGTTCGTGATTGGTGCAGAGTCACTTCCATTGGCCTCCATCTTCCTAAATCTCTAAATTAATCTTTCCTTCATCGCCTTACGTCTACAACATCAAGTGTAACACTTTGGCGTAACATTTTGTAATGCGTGTGTAATGGAATCATTTACAGGTAGTGCAACTCGTAATATTATATAGGATACTAGCTGACCCCGCGAACGTTGTTTCGCCATATATATTTTTTTTCACTTCGGGCTATGAAACATAGATGAAACAAACACAACCTATTCTGAGACCTACTGAATAATGTAAAGTTTCATGGAAATCAGTGAAGCCATTTTGGAGGAGTATACGCTTAACATTGAAAAAAACCCAGGTCTTGGATGTTTACATGTTTGTGACGTCGCTGTTTCTGGTTCTCACGACACAGGGTATCCAAGTGTGGGGCTAGAAGCAATGTATGTGCCTATATGTAAAATGTTATGAGAATTTTATATATTAGATATTGTACTATTTACTTATTTATATAAAGTTCGCTTGTTTAGAGTAGTTCCCGTGCTAGCGAAATAAAGGCATGGATAAGGCTGCGAAACACAAGTTAGACGACGCTCCGTCCTGTTGTAAGGTTTCACTTGAGCAAAGTTGGCGTCTGATGAGAAAACGAATATTTTACTGCAGGGTGACTTCGAATTCGCACCGTGTTTTGAGGACATTCTAACCATGTTTTAGAAACATTTCCAAATAACAATTTCTTACTATCAAAAGTTACTTCACTTAAGTATAATCAAATGATATTAGAACGAAAAGTAATAAAAAAAAACACAAAAAACCATGTTATAAGCATCTTAAGGTCGCCGCTAGCCAATTCAATTGTTATTATTATTATTGTTATTAGTTATTAGTTGTTATTAGTTTGTTATTAGTTTAAGGTTTAACTTGTAATGTGTTTGTGCTGTTGGTGTGCCTTAATAAATAAAATAAAATTATTATTATTTGATACACTAGCAGCTTAGATCTGATGCGTGTATGTCTTATCACTGCACTCATCAGTTCACTGTTTTAAGGTTTCCATACACAAAACGTCCATCCGTCTGTCCGTCCGTCCGTCCGTCCGTCCGTCTGCTATAATACTAATTACATCTTTCAATTACATGGCCTCTTCTTTACCTTTTCCTTTAGTTTTACTTTTTTAGTTTTTCTTTTTAATTTCAGAATTATGTCTATTATTTTATTGTATTATTCTATTTGTATATGGGTCCCTTTACCTGAAATAAATGACTATTATTATTATTATTATTTACTACAATAAAAAATGTTTTACTTCAAATTTAAAGGTAACTACCAATGAAAAATAATAATAAAAAAATGCCACACTTTTATTGCGATAAGGCCTCAGCGGCGATCCGAACGCTCAGCGTTGGGTGGGCATATAATTAAATTTACATGTACGTGTAAAGGGTTGGGCTTGGCTCCCGGTCCTGTATTAATTACTGTAAGTTATTAGTTTTCCGTATGTTTACGTCCACCGTGTTTGTGTATTGAGGGTTGAGGCCGCTGCTATGTCTGGCATGCTCGCAACTTTATTTAGCGATTGTGAAAATTTAACAACTAATCATCATAAACCCATTATGTCCCCACCAAGGGACACGGGTCTCTTCTCTGAGGAAGGTATTGGCCATACTCCACCACGGGTGCCACGTCCGGTTTGGTGGAGGCTTTTAAGGCTGGTCTCACTGTCAGAAGTTTTCAAGCCACCCTAAGACCTCCGACTTGGCTTAACGACTGCCATCTATCGACGGCAGCTGATACCAAGTACTTAACGTTTCTTGCGAAGCTCGGAACCGGCCGAGAAAATGCCACTAGCGTTAGACATAGACAGTGATCCATCCATGGACTGAACGCGCCATATGTTGCTTAACCTTAGTGATCGCTTAAGATCACTCAGGCAGCCCAGGCTGCGATAATATTTTTGGCGATACATTATAATTGTATGTACTTTATTTTTATACAGACACAGTTCAAAGTTAAAGGTATCCCTTACAACTTACATTCTTCATGAAAACAAATTTTGTGGCCTGGTACTTAAAGGATGTCAGATTTTGCCCAAAATCAGCTGTTGATGCCAAATTATTGAAAAATGTATATATTTATTTGTGCTAAAAGAGCGTAAGTTTAACGACAATATTTTCAAAGATGAGATGTAAAAAAGCCAATGTAGGGTGTATGGTTTTGTAAAGCGCTCCCATTCTTCTCGGGCTCATTACTGCAAATGAGGATTATTGACATTGGCCCCATTAGTACCAAGTCACAAAATTATAAAGAACAGCGTTTTTCTCAGTAGTCCCTAATATTGACGACCTCTATGGCGTAGCGGTTAGCGCATCTGCTTACCATGCGGGAGGTCCCGGGTTTGATCCCCGGCTGGGGAGAACAAAAAATAAAACTCCTGGTCTTGGATGTTTACATGTTTGTGACGTCGCTGTTTCTGGTTCCCACGACACAGGGTATCCTGGTGTGGGGCCAGAAACAATGTATGTGCCTGTATGTAAATATTTATGTTTATGTTATATGGTGATCAGGAATTTATACAGGAACACCTGAAAACGAAGTGGCGCCAGTGAATTTAGGTAAAACATCGAAGTCGAAGTTGCCTGCACGCGAATAACCAAGTTAAAGTGAAGATGGGTAGCGGCATAGCGGCCTCTGTGCGGAATACGTCGGTCAAGGAAAGGTGGCGTCAAAGATCGGTTGCCAGACCAGCGACCCGATGGGTCGATGACATTATCAAAGCTGCCAGAGTGTAATGGATGAAATTGGCAGCGGGCCGAGAGGGTGGGGCGGGGGGAGGAGAGACCTAGCAACGGGTCAACATTAGAGTTTGATAACAATAAGATAATTTCAAATAAGTTTTATCATAAACTAGGAAGCGAGAGACTTAGGCTCTATTCCCAGTGCGGGTATGTAGTACAGTCACGAGTAATTAAATGTATACACTGACACATTTTCTAAAACTTTTAACATAAAACAATAAGTGCAGTACAAAACAAAACGTGTACGTCGTACAAAATGTGAGAGTGTATACAAATTATTGCTCGTGACTGTACCTATGACTTTGTTTTCTAAGTTACTAGCTGACCCAGCAAACGTTGTTTTACCAGATACGGGTATGAAAATAGATAACAACCTATTCTCAGACCTACCAAATATACATATAAAATTTCATCAAAATCGGTCAAGCCGTTTCGAAGGTCACTAACACGGTGAGTGGTGACACGAGAATTTTATTTATTAGACGAATAAGATTAGAAGAAGATGTACCTACATTTGTAAATAATTTACAAATGTAAATTATTTAAAGCAGCAATTCCACCCGCCAACTGTGAAGTATAACATCGTGAGGCAATCTGAGTGTCTGAGCTATTCATATACCTCAGCGCTTGAAAACGCCAATCCGCTGTGGGCACGCGTGGGGATTAAGCTTATGCTCTCTCTTTGAGAGAAGGCCTATGCGCCACAGTAGGACATATGTAGGTTGGTGATGATGACGATATTAGCAAATCCATGGAAATCATGAACTAGTTTATTTTCAAAGCTACGAACATTTAGGAATTTGTCGTTATATAACACATGCTTTCCTATACGAAAAACATCTTAAGGAAATCCGTGGCTTGTTTGGTTCCGCACGGGTTGAGCTGTGTTTCCTGTGGACTAGGACTTTTAAGCTCTCAGGATCGTGTAGGTGCTAGGCAAGTCTCATTCTAAACATTGCCCCAATGCTCTCCAGCGTCTGAGTAATGCCTTGAACATAAGGTGGCGCATGAGGTGGCGCTGAACATAAAACATATTTAAGTATACATTTACATAAAGGTACGTTGCTTCTGGCCCCACACTAGGATACCCTGTGTCGTGGGAATCAGAAACAGCGACATCACAAACATGTAAAGATCCAAGATCTGGGGTTTTTATTCTATGTAAAGTAAAGCCAATTTAATAGGCCACATTTGACATGTATCAGTCTTAGCTCCATAGTGAGGTGACCTGCAAAAAAACATCGATTAAATCGAATGAATCGATACGGACTTCAAACATTTGTGAATCGAATGCAGCTATTGTGAAAAAGTACGTATAGGTACTGTAATTTTAATTGAGTTCCATTGAAAATCAAATCAAATAAACAATTATTAATCAAAGCCCTGTCCCATTATTGTCTAACCTAAATTTTTAAAACAAAAAAGACACGTGTATAATTTAACCAAGAAAAAATGCATTTATTCACTAGAACTAATATTAATTACAACGAATGTTGCCATCGTCATCACTGCTGTCTGCTCTCAGAGATAAGTATAATTAATTCTTCTTCGATAATGTTGTATATTCTCACATCTCGCTCAAAATTATCGAAAATTATATTTTCTTTGTCTTCTCGACGACGTTGCCAAGAACATCCTATGAGTTTTTTTTTTCTTAAAAGTGTAATAATATAATGAAACGGGCCTCGGCTTTAAAAAGAAAAATAGGTCAATTTTTTTTTTACAAAGATTTGGCCTCGGCCTTAACATGTAAAAGATATTTATAAAACACAACAAGATTTGGCTTTGGCCTTCTACAAAGAATTACCTGTATTGACAAGTTGTCTTCGGATACAGAAAAAGGAAAAACGTTAGACCTGGCTGCACGGACGAAAGTCCTTAGCCTATTCTGCTATTAGCAGAAAAACAAGATTAAAAAAAAAATATAATAATGAAACGGATTTTGTTTCTATTCAATTATTTTTGTATTTTTTAGATTATTAAAAGAATAATATAATAATGTTTTTCACTTCTCATGCTATAAAAGTTCGTCTTTGTGTGATGCGTACTAGTTGTACAATCTACTAATAAAATTATCACAATGTGGAATCATGTATGGCTATACATTCCTTTACAGGTAATCATTGCATTCAATTCAACTTTTTGACTGATGAATCCTTTGATTTTTACGGTAACATCCCTAGTTTTTAAAAACAAAAAGGGTTGACCGACATAACCTTGTGATGAAGTTCAGTTTTTTAGGACAAACATTGTTTATTAAGTTTAGAATGGTTTATTAGTCAAAGTAAATTGTAATAATGCCTTCTTTTGACATTATTACAATAAATACGTATTATTAACTGAAAAAAAAAATAAGGCACAGTTGCGCATTTGTGCAGTTCTAACTTTGAAAAAATAAATAATATTGTGTGCCCTGCGTTACAAGGTTACGTTCATGAATTTTGATGAAGTGTCAATTGTGACCTATTAAATTGGCTTCACTTTTAATCATCTTATTAAGTAAAGAAAGAAAGATAAACGTTTATTGCAACAACAGACAGTAACCATTACTCAAAACTTAAAACAAAACAAAATATGAACAGTAAAAAACAACAAATACACTTTACAAACTTTGTCGCGGTGTGCTTCTGCTGCTGCAAATGCAGCTGACTCATCATATTGCTGCGCTGATTTTCAGTCAATGTCAATAGCCCTAAATGCTCCAGAGCGCAGTGTGACCTGTTGCAAACTAATAAATAAAACAAAACGTAACAAAATGAATAGATCGACAATAAATTAACATAAACACCTACATATGTAGTTGTTTGTGTAATATAACACACACATACATAAATACATAAATGAATCACTCGTAGCCTGGGCGAATCGCTCGTAGCCCGAGTTGCCTGAGTGATCTTAAATGATCCCAAAGATTATGCAACATACGGCGCGTTCAGTCCATGGGTAGGTCACCGTCTACGACTAACGCTAGTGGCATTTTTCCGAGCGGTTCCGTGCTTCTTAAGGCACGTTAAGCAGTTAATGCCGGCTGCCGTCGATAGATGGCAGTCGTTAAGCCAAGTCAGAGGCCTTAGGGCTGCTTGTAAACTTCTGACACTAAGACCAGCCACTAGTCTTACAAGCCTCCACCAATCCGGACTTGGCCCCCGTGGTGGAGTATGGCCTATACCTTTCTCAGGGAAGAGACCCATGCCCCTCGGTGGGAACATGATGGGTTGATGATAATGACACATAAATAAATACATTATACCAAGTCATATATACACACATACATGTACAAAATGACATATGAAATACGTAGAAAACGTAGATCTAAAAACCAAAGTTTGTTTTTCAATAATACCTTAGGCTCCGTTTCGCCATTCTTGCGATATTTTTGCTGTCGGTGGGACCATCCCCAATAGCCAAAGGGCGAAATCAATTTTTGTTTTACAAATATTGTTTTAGGACTCTACATCACTTTGAAGGTTACTGTTATTATAGTAAAGACTGGTTTCTTATGAATGGAATTACATACATAGGTAACCTTACGCCTGCGTTTCGGAGGGGAAGGCAGGGACCAGGACTTCAATTCTGTTAATGCATTGTAGTACAATGACAACTCCATGAACGTTGAGATTTGATTTCATTGCCACTTTAAGTCTGCGTGTAAGATAAGATAAGAGAAAAGAATATTCTGTATTGCACACACGAAACAAATAAAATTTATAATAAAAAAATAAAAAAAAAACATACAATAGGCGGTCTTATTGCTAACAGCAATTTCTTCCAGACAACCTTGTGACGGAAAGATTGCCGAAGGAAACAGAGAAACGGGTTGTACACAGATATCAAACCTTCTAGGCGTCAATGGTATGAAAAAACACGTCACGTGGCCCGACCATGTATCTGTCATCGTAGTGCTATGCACCAGGAGAATCGAGTCCCAGGGTTTGGCACTTGCTACGATCCTGGCAAACATCATTTGCTTCATCAAACTTTATTAGTCGTTGCAATCACGGCGGTTTTGGATTCTTTCATCATCATTCAGCCACAAGAAGTCCACTGCTGGACATAGGCCTCCTTCATGGATTTCCAAAAAGACCGATTGGAAGCGGCTTGCATCCAGCGTCTCCCTGCCACTTGGATGAGATCGTCTGTCCATCTTGTGGCTGGTCGTCCTACGCTGCGCTTGCCGATGTGTGGTCATTCCAGAACTTTTCGGCCCCATCGGCCATCAGTTCTGCGTGCTATGTGCCCCGCCCACTGCCACTTCAACTTATTCATCCGGTGGGCTTTATCGACGACTTAATTATTTGGATACGACTTTGGATTCTTTATGAATGTGTATTTATTGTAAAGAAAACATTATGAATTTATGTATCACTATGATATTTTGTACTACTTTCTTTGTACTACTTGTTCAAATCAATCTGATTTCAATTTTATTTATTTATTTTTATTTACTTATTAGATCATCATCATCATCATCAACCCATTATGTCCCCACCGAGGGGCACAGGTATCTTCCCTGAGGAAGGTATAGGCCATACTCTACCACAGGAGCCAAGTCCAAGCCAACTCAGAGGCCTTAGGGCGGCTTGAAAACTTCTGACAGTAAGACCAGCCACTAGTCTTATAATAAAGCTCCACCTTAGCAAAATATTAATAATGTGATTTTAGCCAGTGATATGTTTTTGAAACTTTTGCTACACTTTCTTATCACTGCCACGTAACAAGCCCAGGAAGCTCAGCGGAAGGAGAAATAAGGAGACTTCGTTGGGCGTTAGGACTTCTTTTATTGTTAAGAAGTAGAGGCACTTGATGACAAAAGATACATTTTTAAAACTAAACTTAACACAACGCTAATAGAGAGCTACGATTGTGCCTCGTTGAAGATAAGGTTTTGGAGTACAGAACCGTCAGGATTATCTAATCTATCTGAATAACATTCACTGAATACTGAATTTAACTTGCACTGGTTCACTAATTCACTTTAAATAATCAATAAAAATATGTAGTAAAACTGAAGGCACTGGGCGTGCTGTCTCTTCTTAGACTTGAGATCAAAAAGACCCAGGCGATGCCATGACAAATAAAGTGAACTACAAACAAAAAGACAAATAATTTGAATTTGAAAATTGAACACGGAATCGAAAGATTTAAAAGTAAAAAGCCAAAATATAAAACTAATAAACAGGTTTGAAGTCGAGGTATCACAACCTCGTTACATCACTACTTCATCCATCCATCTGTCTGTCTGTCTGCCCTTGGTACCATTGGTACTAGGTAGGAAAAAAAATCATAATAAATATTAATCACTCCGAAAAAACGGGTTATTCACCAAATGGACACACATAACTGGACACACCTGTGTCGAGTTGGTTAAACTCAAATTAGTATCATTTATTCTTTCGTCATCTGGACACACAAAGATTTTTACAAAGACAAAGAAACGTATTTAAATCGTTTTAATGTTTTCGTCAACTGGACACACATTCAAATTTTACGCGAATTTATGACGAAGTACAGTCATGCGCAGAATGTTTTCTGTCACAATCATCATCCTCCATCAAACGTTCCTCCGCTGGAAACGGGTAATTTTACAATACTTTTACAATAATTTTACAGTACAAAAGTACTAGGGTAGCAGAAGTATGTAAGAGATTGCGGCTAAAATAAAATCTCATGAAAAACATGCGGCTTAGTTCATGGTGTTGCTTAATACTGCGCAGTATTAAACAGGGTGGTTTACTACTACTAGCTACTAACGTACTTACCGCCCCTACTCCGTGCATTTTTTTCTTGTTTGTAACATAATGTCTATTTTATAGTGGAGGTATCGTTGGATCAGCTTGTGGTTAGGTAGAATATTTATCGAACTAACATATAGTGTTCTAGATGCGAGATAATAAGTTTAAAGCGCAAATTTTTGTCTGATTATGGTGTCCCTTGCTCCTCTTCTCCCAGCTAAATGGTTGACTGTTCAAGTTCATAAAAATTCAGATCAGTATCACATTTATAGGACTTAAAAAGAAAACTCCCACGGCTAAGTAAGCTTTATAAATTAACGAGTGGCGACCGACTTTTAAAAGGAAAACTTCGTACGAAATCCATTGAAAATTACTTTGATTAAGTTGTTAGTTCTGTGAAGAGGTGTCAGAAGTAATTAAAATAATTAAATTTACAAGGAAACCTCTATGGGTATTGTGCCCACTAGGACTGGCGTGGATTTGTACACAGGGTGTCCTAGTTTGGGACCAGGCGAAGTGATAGTTTTGTGTGGGAGTAATAACTTTTCTTAAATAGTAATTATTAAATTTTAACTATTATTATTTAAGAAAAGAATGCTTAAATTGCAAAAAATATATGGTCATTCCAAAATTTTACCACCAAAGGTTAATGTCGTAAAACAAACACTTATTCTTGGCCAGATAGTGGGATCTAATCTAGACACGAAAGGTTCAGAAAAAGGGCTCCGGCACGTTATGAATTTTGTCTACGACGGGGCTGGCTCACTCGCATACCTTTTTTTACCATTGAAGTCGATTTTATTATATTTTACTGTATATTCTATGTTATGTCATATTTTGATAGAGGCTTTCTTATTTGCTTCTTTTTTTTTGACGATTTTTATATTGTTGAATGTATTGTGTGTATCGTTGTACGATTTCATGCATAACATTTGTTTTGTTTTTGTCATTTACTAAGTTTGCTAAGTTTTTATCTAACAGGAGTTAAAAAGATGTATTAGGCTAAGAGCAGGTTTCTGTATTGAGAATTTCACGTCAGTAATTACTTAAGTAACGTTCTGTCACGCTCTTTTCCGAGAAATTTGACGAGACAGCACTAGAGTTAAGTAGTTACTTAGCGAAATTCTCAATTCTGAAATCGGCCGTTAGTCATTTGCTCTTTTTAAGTAATTTTCGTTAATTCTTTTTTTCCTCCTTACTCAAATAAAATAAAATACAATTCAATAATAAAGAAAAAAAAATTATAGTTATTTACTTCAAAGGTGTTGTTTTCCGATGAATATATTTTGTGGGTAGCCGATTGACGGCAATTAGAATAATCATTAGTTTCTAGACAGACCTAGATAGTGCCAAACATAACATCCCTATTTAGAACTGGAGTTATATTTGGGTTGCGATAAGTTAATGTGCACATGTCTCTACATATGTATATGCACGAATACACCAAAATGCTTGTTGTATTTTCCGTGCCGCATCTGTTCCCCTCTCTCATAATCTTTGCGAATGACAAATCTTATCCGGAGGGCCAGAGATATGTATTACTACGTGACCAGCTAAAGGGCCGCTCAGAAATAATAAACGGAATGGAAATATGAAAGGGTCGGAATATTTTTCGCTGCTGTTCTGTTGAGATTTTTCGTTGGGTCGAATTTGATACGACTAATGACGCCAATGGGCATCGTCGTAAATATCAATAATAGTTCCGAATGATAATTAACGTTAAAAGTAAAAGGTCAGAGAAGATAATGTAACAATTACTAATGAATAAGATACGATAACAATATTGTTTCTTTCACACAAAAATAAGTGCCAAATAAAAGTACACAAGTACTACACGCATTTTTTTGAGTTTTTGTGGTTAAGCGTGTGGTTTTTAATAGCCAATTAATAATATTCACAGATTTTTTTTATTTTGTAATAAGGCAAATACCTTCTTAGTTGGTGTCACACATCAATAAAAGTACTTTTAATCAGTTGCAGTATAACTTAAAAAAAAACAATTAAAATGGTTGTTATAGTGAGCCGATCGCCCCACGAAAAATTCTACAGGTTCATCATCAACGCATTTTGTCCCCACCGAAGCGCAAGGGTCTCTTCCCTGAGGCAGGTATACCATACTCCACCACGGGGGCCAAGTCCAGATTGGGGGAGACTTGTAAGAGTAGTGGCTGATGTTATTGTCACAAGTTTTCAAGCCGCCCTAAGGCCTCCTGACTTGGCTTAACGACTGCCATCTATCGACGGTAACCGGCACCAACTGCTTAACGTACCTTGCGAAGGTATAGGTTGATATGATTTAATTAAAAATATAGATAACTTTTCTTTCTTCATAGATATTGATAGTCTTCTTATGTTCGTTTATTTAAAGACATTTTGTATCGAGCTATGGTATCAAAAGAAAGTTTCAGTTGTCATTGAAAAATATCAATAGATATTTTTCCGTTCATGACGTAACTTCCAGTTTCTTAGATTCTGTTTTTCAAATCGACACATTCAACGAAAGCTTTCGAAATAACATTGACAAAATTTGTATAACATAACATAACATAACATTACATAACATTTACATACAGGCACATACGTTTCTTCTGGCCCCACACTAGGATACCCTATGTCGTGGGACCCAGAAAAAGAAATAAACAAAAATAAACAGAAATATTTTTTTCAGGGAAATGCCAATTTTACTGTCTTTTATCCATTATTTTTTCAAGCTTTAAATAATTGTGATTCCAACAGTAAACAATATTCTATGTATTTATACATGTTATATAGAGACTCTGACACCAGTTCGCCCGTTCTTCCAGCTACTTTGAGCTACTTTGAATCGGTGAACTGATCGGGTGTCAGTGCTCGTTTCAACTCCGTAGGTCGTAACTGGCTGGTCGCACTCATTCAGATCCTTGTCTTTAGGCTCTAGGAATAGCCAAGGATAAAATCTGGCGCAATTTTCCGAACCCAACCCACCCACTTGAATTTCGATACTTAATCGCGGCCTCTGTTTCAAAGTTGCCTCTGCGCAGTTAGATAGTTTACCTCTCCCCTAAGGGCTAGTTTCACAACTGAGAATTTTTCTAAGTAAATGCTTAAGTAACGTTCTATCACGCTATTTTCTAAGAAATTTGACGAGACAGCACTGCATGTACACAGCAAAATTCTTGATTCAGAAACTGGCCAATAAATATTATATATTTTATTTTGAGAGTAATCTCAACTAATTAAGAGATTTGAAATGAAATTGAATACTTTAAATTTAATTTAATTTTGCTTTACCTTTGAGCTGGATTTTCATTACGTACCGATATTCCGCAGAATATTATCCTTTACTTGTACTCAACGTTCATTTCAATGCAGTTAAAATACTACTTACAAAGTACTTTTCATTTCAAGAGTCACAGGGAAGTATTTCCATGAAATAAATTCATATGTCATGTGCATGAACAATAAAATTTTGTTTGCGTTCCTCTTGCCGACTTTTCCTTTGATCCGTGAAGCACAGCGGTGATTTGGTGAAATATTCTTTTTAAAAAACAAAATATCAATAAAATATGAATAAAAAATATTACTGTTATTATATATTTATATATAATCAGAATCTCGGAAACGGCTGCAACGATTTTCACGAAATTTTGTAGGCAGATGCTTTCGGGGGCGTTTAATTGATCTAACTAGGTTACATTTTTAGAAAACGTTGTTTTATCCGTGTTTTAAGGCAGTTGAAATTTGCTATAATAACATACAAAGGTAAAGGAGAATGATCAATTTACTATAGGAGTTCGTCTATTTTTGCTTCTTCTTGCACATTGATGAAACCAACGGTAAACTATAAGAAATTAGCTCTGGATTATGCAGGAAAAATATTATGAAAATATTAGATGGGAGTTCCGAGAAATCTTAATTTTGAGCCCATGTTTTGAGGTTATTTCAACTTTGGTGGTTTGGTTTTATTTTGGATTGGCATTGACACCTTTTAGTTTTAATTATAAGCATAGGTCATTATCAGTTCGTTCCTCCCTTATTCTGAGGTTCGTTCCTACGGAAGAAGTTTGTGCTATAAGCCACAGATTATTTATGCTTTTAGCCAAATATGCAGGCGTTTACATACTGCAACTTTTCGCAAATCGCGACTATATCGCTGCAAAAAGTCGGATTGTTTAAGGAGCCTAATGGGGGACAAAGAGATAATTTCAGATAGAGAGATATTTTCTTGCACATTGATGAAACCAACGGTAAACTATAAGAAATTAGCTCTGGATTATGCAGGAAAAATATTATGAAAATATTAGATGGGAGTTCCGAGAAATCTTAATTTTGAGCCCATGTTTTGAGGTTATGACAATATTGGTGGTTTGGTTTTATTTTGGATTGGCATTGACACCTTTTAGTTTTAATTATAAGCATAGGTCATTATCAGTTCGTTCCTCCCTTATTCTGAGGTTCGTTCCTACGGAAGAAGTTTGTGCTATAAGCCACAGATTATTTATGCTTTTAGCCAAATATGCAGGCGTTTACATACTGCGACTTTTTGCATATAGCGTTTGTGTGTAACGATGGACGATTTGCTAGTGCATGGATTGCGAGTGTATCCATGCACTAGCAAATCGTCTAAATCGCGACTATATCGCTGCAAAAAGTCGGATTGTTTAAGGAGCCTAATGGGGGACAAAGAGATAATTTCTGATAAGCATAACAAAGACTATCCTAAGCCCACAATGGCGGTTTATTTTAGTTATTTATTCCACATATTGTTCATACATCATCATCATCATCATCATCATTTCAGCCATTGGACGTCCACTGCTGGACATTAGAATCTCCCAACGATTTCCAAAAAGGCCGGTTGGATTGTTCATACACATGGTCATTTTAACAAGAAACTACATTAATTAAACAATATCAAATCCACTAGGATCAATTTGTAAAGTAAAGTAAAAAGTAAAAGTAAAAATCGTTTATTTGCCAGAACATGGGTACATTAAGTTCTTAAAATATTGTTAAGATCCTTCATGCTCTACCGGTTGGTGTGCAAATATATTAATTAAATTTAATTCAAAAATACAATTCATAATTTGTCAACATAATATAATTAATTGATGTACAATAATTAGAATGAAACAATAAAAATTAAATGTCAGAAATTATGGATCTACCGATTGCTGTGCTAATATATTAACTATTTAATGTCAACATAATATAATTAATTGATGCAATAATTAGAATAAAATTATAAAATTAAATGTCAGAAATCAAAAATGTCAGAATTATAATTTAAAACTTATCATTAAAGTAGTCGTCAACCTTGTAATACATTTTCCCGATTAAAAACTGTGATAATTTCCTCTTTAACATAGGTAGTCTTAAATTTTTAAATTCGTTAGGCAGATGGTTATATATTTTAATAGCCATACAGAAAGAATTGTTTTTGTATGACGTGAGCCTTTGGTAGGGTACAAAAAGTTTGTCTTTATTTCTAGTTGCTCGGATTATCATATCACCGGACTTACCAAAGAGATCTGGGTGTTTTTTTATGAATAAGCACATTTCGAAAATATACAGGCATGGTAGAGGCAATACTTGACATTTCGTGAAAAGTGGTTTGCAGCTATCTAGAAATCCGGCTCCACAAACTGACCTCATGCATTTTTTTTGGACCCGAAATGCTCTCTCTACGTCAACTGAGTTTCCCCATAGTACTAAACAATATCGCAATACAGATGCAACAAAGCCATGATATGCGAGAAGGGCCGCCTTTTCTGAAGCAATTTCTCTTATACGTCTTAGAGCGTAAACGAATCGATCTAGTTTAGTACAGATTGAATCGATGTGCTCCTTCCAGTTGCAATTTTTATCTATTGTTAAACCTAAAAATACAGTTGAGTCAACTTCATCTATTCTAACTCCATTGTAATTTATTGAAAATGTATTAATGTTCTTATTATAGGTTTGGAATTGCATATAATTTGTTTTACTAAGATTTATGTTAAGATTATTGTAATTTAGCCATTTAATAATAGTATTTAAAGTTGATTTTATTTCATTATCATAGTCATCTTGATTTTTACATTTCAAAATTATAGTGGTATCGTCAGCAAAAAGTATGGAATCGTGATCGATAGCATCAGGTAGATCATTAATGTACAGGAGAAAAAGTAAGGGTCCCAAGACACTACCCTGTGGTACTCCATATTCATTGTTACGATATCTTGACCTGTAAGTTATCTTGTTATGATTTTTTATGGTTGATACTTCGACACATTGTTGTCTATCAGACAAATAACTTTCGAGCCAATCAAGGGCCTTGCCGCGTATACCATATTTATAAAGCTTATCTAAAAGATTCTTGTGCGAGACGAAGTCAAAGGCTTTGCTCATGTCTAAGAAAATAGATATTGGATATATTTTATTATTTAAACACTCAGTTATATTTTTTACAAAATTAAAACAAGCTAGAGTAGTCGAACTATTTTTCCGGAAGCCAAATTGTTGTTTTTTTAATATCTTGCAAATTGAAATAAAACTATAAATTTTAGTGTGCATAATTTTTTCAAATAGTTTTGAGAAAATTGGTATGAGCGTTATGGGCCTATAATTGCTCATATCTTCAGGTGACCCCTTTTTAAATACTGGCTTCACTACTGAAAATTTTAAGCGAGAAGGAAATACGCCTTCAATGAGAGAAAGGTTTATGATGTAAGTAAGGGGCTCTGCAATGTATGAAGCAATACTCTTAATAATGTGTGTGTTTATTATGTCATATCCAGATGAATTTGTATTTCTTAACTTCTTTATGAGCTTCACTACATCATTGTCGTTAATAGGCGTTAAGAATATAGTGTTTGGATTAAGAGCTATATTTTTACTAAAATTGTTATCTACACCTGCTGTATTGTCTTTATTTGTCAAATCTATAAAAAAGTCATTGAATAGTTCCATTATTTTTTTGGGGTCTGTATATTGTTTCCCTTTAGATGTAATTGTATGAATGTCTTTACACAAGTGTCTTTCTCCTTTAATAATGTCCCAAGCTGCCTTACATTTATTCTTAGCCTTTAATATGTAATTAGTATTTTCGATTTTTTGAGCTTTGAGCATACATTTTTTTAATATTTTACTATAAGACTTATAATGGATTAAACTATCTATTTTATTAATGGAGCGTTGTCGATAATTTAGATATAAACGTCTTTTGTATGTGCAGCACCGTTTGATACTCTTTGTTAGCCATTTGTTTCGTATAGGCTTATTACTAATTTTCACCCTTTTAATAGGAAAACATAAATTGAAAAACAAAATTATTAAGTCGTGGAACTCATTAAAGGCTTTTTCAGTTGACTAATACATTCTTGAAACTTTCGTAAGTTGTCTTTGTGATAGTCGCGTCTTTCTTCAAACCAGTAGAGCGGCTTTACATGGAAATGAGTATTTAGATTAACAGTAAATGTAATACTTTGACCTGTTTCATGGTCTGAAAGCCCTAATGTAATTACTTTTGATGATACATTGTCAGACATATTGCTAGCAATAATATCTATGCAGGACTTCTGTCTAGTTGGCTTAGAGATATGAATAGTAAAATTATAATTATCAAGTATGGATGTCAGGTCCTTCGAGCTCTTACTCATCTTTAACAAGTCAATGTTCCAGTCACCACAAAGTACAATTTTCTTTTTATGCTTATGCTTAAGATTATCCAATAGATAAGTCAGTTTATCCAGAAAGACATAAGTTGAAGATGCAGGAATTCTGTAGATACAGGCGACCAGGATATTATATTGCAGTATTTCAACCATGCAGTACTCGAATTCACATGGTACTGGATCAAATACATGTAATTGCTTATAGTCTAGCCCTTTTTTTAAAAGAATACAGGTACCACCTCTACGTTCATTTGGCCGGCAATAGGATGATGCTAGATTATAATGTTTTAGTTGGAGATTCGCTTCGGAGCCTTTTTTTATAAATGTTTCTGTCAGACAGATTATGTCCAAGTTAACTAATTCAGAATTAAGTTCGCAAATTGTAGCCTCAAATATGTCGCGTTTATTGAGTATGCCTGCTATATTTTGATGGAAAACACTTAAAGATTGTTCATTGCTGTGATGCACGAAATAAATTATTACTATCGAATGTGCTTCCATCGCGTTCATCCCTTTGAGGAAATTCGTGTTCTTTGAACCAGTTTTGGATCATAGCTATTGTTTCATTTACATCATTAAATATCTGCTTTAGTCCCTGGGATTTAAGAGAGCCACTGTACGTATGGAACATATTGTAATCATAGGATAGATTTTGATTGGAATCAACTAGGTATGCATGTTCATTAGTGATGATATCCAAGTATATTAGATTATTAAAAGTTTCGACTCTTGAATTAAATAAGTCAGTATTTTTTTTGCCTTGCTTATAGGTAGGGAGGCATAACAAGATATTTGTATGGGTGATTTGTTGGAGTAGCTGTCTCAAATAAAACCAAACCGACAATATTTTTCCAAATTGGCAATATTTTACATAAGTTGCAAAAATAAAACCGTTATAAAATCGCTCGTTTGAATTCCCGTCGAAAACTCCCCGTTTGCAGTTGCAGTTTCGCAATGTAGTACGAGTACACAGTACACCTTTTGCGATTTTTGCAATAATTTAATCTAATCTGTGTTTGTAATCTGTATTGAGTGACTGCAGTGGGTTACTATTGCACGGACCGAGAATGTACGGCATGAGAATGTACAGCCCGGGAATTCGTGCCCAAATGACACCAATTATCGGGATGTGCATTCCTGCCTGTGAACGTACAGCCCTGGAATCGGTGACCATTCGGTGCCTCGTTCACATCACAGAGAATACAACCAACTACGTTGTTCACATCATAGGTTTTGCGCGTTTTACTGGAGTGTGTGAGGTATATCTTTTGGGATTCGTTTAGAAACGCTGATAACGCATGACCCGAGAACGTGCGGACGCGAATCCATGTACATGTACACGGATTCAATGGCTGTACATTACTAGGGCTTACGTTCTCAGGATGTGCATTCGCGGTACGTGCATTATCATCTCCCGCTGAAGTTATACAATCAATACAGATACTTTTTAATTATTACTTTTAAACCCCTGATTATTTTATTTTATCAAATAGAACTATGAAATCATTTTTCAAAAGAAACATTTTGAGGTATAAATGCTTAAGGCGCAACGCAAAAGCAACATAGACTGTTTTTGGTCATTCTCCTTTCGCGTCTACTTGCAAGGTCAGGATAGTTCTGACGGGAAAACGGGCGACCCGTTTCGGGCCGATTTCAAGAGACCCGGTTCGAGTCATGATGTTTTTTTTCCAAGTTATTTTTTTGTTGAAAAAGTATTATTTTAATTTTATATTACATATTTTATATTACATATTTTATATTACATATTTTATATTACAAAAAAAGTACCGAGCAAAGCTCGGTCACCCAGGTACTTGTCATAAAAGTGTACAAAGATAGTGCCTGGTCCCCAAACTAAAATACTCTGTATCATTGGTAACCAGACTTCCGCTCAGAATTGACAATATTTTACATAAGTTAATTTAAACATTCTTTACAAAATAAAAAATAAAAGTAACAGAATTTCTGACTATAAATATTATGTTAATTACAATACACTGCATAAAGTAACTTATATTAATATACTACATAAACTATGAATAACGTAATAATAATATAAATTAACTGCATTACGTGATTGTATTGGTTTAATTTATTATACGTTTCAATTATTACTTATTTTAGATGAATGTTATAAGTCGCTCGGTGCTATCATCAGACGGACTATTCAGACAAAACGTCAGCTAAGTATATCCGGAATAAGATTACTATTAAGTTTTTTGTTGTGACATTTAAGTGAAAGGTGTTCACCGCGATTCAAAACCAAATGCCTGTTCTTAGCTCAGACGATGGGCTGAGCCGTGTCAGCTAAAAAGTGTATCCATTAGGTGTATATTTATCCAAAGCTGGTCGCGTAGGTAAGTAAATCCTAAACCAGCTTTCCTTTACACACCTTATCTTGCTTGAGCACTCGTTATCGATCGGGTTATATTACATACTTGAACTTGGAGCGGCGTCGGGTTTATACCTGCCTATCATGTCATGCTCAGTCGGGTTGTAAGAACGTGTTTTAAACCGTTGATGTTTTTTTTTTCAAAAATGATTTGTAAGTTTTATATTTCTTCCCACAACACACATTGTCATTAAAGGCCCTATCTGACTTAAGGGCATAATACAACGCACTTGCCAAAACAGTTATTTCCAATCTAGTCATTTTTCGGTTTGCCATATCTGTTACATAATTTGAGAGTAGTCGTGTTTCGTCAAAAGGTGAAGTAGGAATGGATCTTTCTGAGATGAAAATTTTCACTGAGTAAATGCTTATGTAACGATCTGTCACGCTCTTTTCTGAATAATTTGATGAGACAGCACTAAAGTTAAGTGTTTACTTAGTGAGTTTACTCAATTCAGAAATCGGCCCACAATGAAAGAAATATAAAAACATGCTGTGCAGAGGTTAATACCATTACAGTTCGTAACGGTATTAACAGTATTATGTATGAACGTTACAAGTGGCAGCATATTTTCACACGTCCCTTAATATAATACGCTCTCGAGTCACGTAGGGTATACAATATACAACTTATTAGGCCGATATTAGTCTGCTTATTATGAGGCTCGGCTTGTAACAGATGTCACTTAGCTACGTGGGTTATTGGTCATAACCCGCCCATAGGCGCGTTGATACTGTGCCCTTCGGAATTAGCACAGTCTGCCTTTTTCTGTTTGGATAAGCCCGGAGAAGAAAAGAATACGCAGCTCCCATTCCTCAAAATTGCTCGAGGTATACGTATTAGAGTTACAGCAGACGTTGTTTAAAAATTGTGTGAAGTATTAGATGACGTGGTTTGTTAAATGTGTTAAGTACACTCTTAACACAGTCTGCGTCATTCTATAAAAATAAAGAGACAAAAAAATAATACAAAGCTCTGAATTCTCCAGATTGCTCAAGATATATTGGAGATACCCACAACGTGGTTTAAACATTGTGTTCAGATACTCTGCGCAAAAAGCTTACTATAAAAGCAAGGGTTATTTAAAAGACAAATTGCAGAATGTAGAATACATAATATTTACCAGCTATCCACCTACCCACGGCCTTTCCATCGACGTTTGTGTGGAAGAAATTTCTTTAAGCAATCATCATCATCAACTCATTATGTCCCCACTGAGGGGTACGGATCTCTTCCCTGAGGAAAGTGTAGGCCATGTTGCACCACGGGAGCCAAAAAAAGCGTAGCGTTAGTCATAGAACAGTCACTCATCCATGCACTGAATGCACCCTATGTTGCTTAATCTTCGTGATCCTGTAAGATCACTCAAGAGGTCGGGGCTGCGAGCGATAAAAAAACAGAGAAATAACTTGTGTTACAGTGTTTTAAAGTTGGTTTAAGATTTTGTTTAAAAATAATATTTCACAATTTGTGTGAATATCACTACGACTCGACTTCCCCAAATTGTTTCAAAGGATCAAATGCACGAAAAACCGCCAAATCGCTTCAAGTGTGTCCTTGAAATTTGAAGAAATCCCTCAATTTCTCCAGGATCTCATCATTAGATCTCTTGGTGACTAAAGTACCTCCTGAGAAACTAAAAAATACTTTCCAAATCGGTCCATACGTCTTACAGTAATCGAAAAACATACATAAAAAGTTAAAAAAAGGATCCTAATGAACTAAGAATCATCTTCTTTTTCGCAGTCGATTAAAAGGCGAATACCGTCTCCATATTTCTCCACATAGCATTTGCTTCTCAAAATTTATTAAGTAACATTGTATGTTGAAACACATACGCTTCATTAAAACTCTAGCTAAACTAAATTTTGCTAGTATGTTATGATTGAATATCCAACTCTCTGTTTGCAAGAGGCCCTACTATCACATGAGAGCGGGATTTGCTAATAAAGACCCCAATACTCAACGGCCCATGCTTGTCCACTGCTCATTGTGTACAGGGGCCAATGATATGCAGTGGCGGACAATAGGGTAGTTTCCAGGGTCAAAATAATTTAATTCTATTTAGTCCGTATTTTAGATTATAAAAAAATATTGGATAAGTATTTTTTCTTTTTTCGATTAAACAAAAAATAACAAAGATATAGCCCATTGAAGTTACGTGTGACGTCACTCAGTGCTACAAAATGCAGCACGGCGTGACGTCACACGTAACTTTAATGGGCTATATCTTTGTCATTTTTGGTCTAATTTACAAATAAAAAAATACGTGTCCCTTATTTTTGAATAATCTAAAAGACGAACTAATAACGTTTTTTAGGGCAACTAGCCTATTGTCTATCGTGGCGCGCAATCGGGAAGTTGTCGGTTTTTTGGGCACACTTCAAAGGAATCGTGGCGTAGCGTGGCCTGTCGTGTTTACACAGTGGCCCATTGTTTAGTTCGTCACTGACCGCTGACCGGGATAGTCATAGAGTATAGTAATGAATAGTGCACTTTTTTGTAAAAGTACAGTCGACAGCACATCAATCTTCACATTTTAGTTGCAAAGTCGCCCGTAATGCAACGGAGTAGAGTGCATGGGTGTATAGCATGATGTGCTGTCGACTGTACTTGAATTTTAGATCTTCAATACTTGTAAGAACTAAATAAAAATATGGTCGCGGCTGCAATGAATTCCATGTCCATCGCAAGTGTTTTGCCAGACAGCAATGAGCCATGCGCCATTGTGTAAAAACAGCGTCATCACACACAATTGTGAACCCAAGACCTGGCGTTTTTTTTTGTCCCCAACCGGAGTTCGACCCGGGATCTCTCGCATGGTAGGCAGATGTTCAGACCAAATTTTAGGAGACCTCTGTGGTAACTGTACCACAAATTTTAGGACCTAATTTTAGGAGACCTCTGTGGTAACTGTACCACAGAGGTCTCCTAAAATTTGGTCTGTTTCATACATAACTGTGCATCAATTTTCACCGTTGACACAGAGTAGGGGCTGTACGGTTTGGCGGGAGTCACACCGGACGCTTGCAAAATTAAATTCAATTAAGTCTCCTTAATTAATACTGCAAACACCCTTTCATACGAAATGCTCGTATGCTGGCACCGGCATAACTCCTGTCGTCCCAACGTTGCGATGTATTTATGAATAAGTCTCTATCCAAGTCGGAATGTCTTTGTGTCCAAGTTTGAATTGGAGTTTGATTGAGTTTGTAGGTGAATGATACTTACGTTCTGGTGGGATGTAGCAAACAATTGAATTAAGGTAATACGTAAGCGGTAGGCGAGGTTTGAGTCTGAGCGGAAATTGTAACCGACCTCACAGTCTGCATTCTGCTAATGCGTTATAGAATGTGTCAGTTTTATTTCATTGCCGCTACAACTCAACAGGAGCACGGGTATAAATAAATGCAGGCTTCAATGCAAATAAAAAATTGTAAAAGAAAATATCAATCTTGAGAGATTTAAAAAGAAATAAAGAAGTTATTCGAATTGTCACAGAAACATTCTTACGCATTTGACTGCCTCATTGGTAGCTGTTACGGCGCTTAGCTACCAAGACTGAGGGCGAAGGTTTGACCAATCAATGGGGGTGACCGTACATATTGTACAAATGGCCTCAGTCTGATTGCCATGTTTGTGATGTCCTTGCCCGGTTTCCACAACACTGGGTACGGGACTTCGTCAAGTGATTGTGTGTGTAAAAGTTATCCATGTACAGTAGAACGCCGACTATGCAAATTAATTGGGACCGGGGTCGATTCGGATAATCGAAAATGTGGACATAGACTGGCTGGTAATAAAGAAAAACGAACTGTCATACATAGAATAAACTTTGCGTCTTGTGTCTTGTCTTTAGCTTTCAACCATAACAGTTAAAATATGTATATCTGGACTCCAGCGAGTTCCAACTTGTTACAACAAAACAAAAATTAATTGGTTTTAATTTTTTATATTACGCTTAGGACTGATTCGGATAGTTGGCGATTCGGTTAATCGGCATTCGGATAATCGGCGTTCTACTGTATTTATTCATTCACGCCGCGTTCACCTTTTCTGGATAAGGCTTTAGCACGATGTAAGTCATTCAGTTAATTTACTCAAGTGTGACGTTGTAATAAACAATAACACATTACGTAACACGGCACAACAGACTCAATCGAGCTGAAGGCTGATCGATCATATCACGGTACACGCTGACGATGAATGTAATGCGAATGATGACACTTCGTAGGCTATTGAGTTCGGTTTTGCAACACAATGGGCTAGTTGCCCTAAAAATGTAATTGGTTCGTCTTTTAGATTATTCAAAAATAAGGGACACGTATTTTTTTATTTGTAAATTAGACCAAAAATGACAAAGATATAGCTGCATTTTTTAGCACGGAGTGACGTCACACGTAACTTTAATGGGCTATATCTTTGTTATTTTTTGTTTAATCTAAAAAAGAAAAAATACTTATAATAATAATAATCGCTCGTAGCCTGGGCTGCCTGAGTGATCTTGAACGATCACTAAGGTTAAGCAACATACGGCGCGTTCAGTCTATGGATGGGTCACCGTCTATGACTAACGCCAGTGGCATTTTTTCCGAGCGATTCCGTGCTTCGCAAGGTACGTTAAGCAGTTGGTGCCGGCTGCCGTCGATAGATGGCAGTCGTTAAGCCAAGTCAGAGGCCTTTAGGGGCGGCTTGAAAACTTCTGACAGTAAGACCAGCCACTAGTCTTACAAGCCTCCACCAATCCGGACTTGGCCCCCGTGGTGGAGTATGGCCTATACCTTCCTCATGGAAGAGACCCGTGCCCCTCGGTGGGGACATAATGGGTTGATGATGATGATGATGATGAATAATAATAATATAATAAACTCACGCCCGTTATCCCCGAAGGGGTAGGCAGAGGCACCAGTCTCTAGAACTGGACCCACGTTTTGCCGAGTTTATTAGGTCCCAAACGTGACAAGTGGCAAGCCTGTCGCCGTTATCCGGGCACAATTTGTCAGCGAATGGTGTTGCTGTACAAACAAATGTACGTAACTAAAAGTCATTGGTACATGCGTGGTTTGAACCCAGACCCTCATGATCGAGAAGCAAGGGTCAACCCCACTACGCCACCACCGCAAATACTTATATTTTTTTATAATCTAAAATACGGACTAAATAGAATTTAATTATTTTGAGCCTGGAAACTATCCTATTGGCCACGCTTTATTTTAAACATGAACGGAAATCTCAAAACCATTTCGAGAATTATGCTTTCAGAAGGTTCAATTTCTATTTATCAGATTTGTATATAAGTTTATATTTTTTAAGATATTCAATAAAAAGCCTTGACCTTAAATGACTTTTCGTGACTTCACGAAAGTTGTCAGCCTAACATCAGCAAAGACAAGTATTAATTCTTTGCCTTACTATTAAAAAAAAACCTTACCAAATCAACTGACGTTAATGTCATTAATTTTTTTTTTGTATGTAAAACAAAGACGATGATTATGTTGTCACAAACACCAAAAGCTTAGAAAAATATTAAAAATAGATATATGATAAATAAAACTCAAAAGTACCGAAATTAGTTCCTTAAAATGGTCAATATTTTCCAAATAAATTATAAAAAAAACATAATTATCAACAAAAAGTCGGAAAATATATTTAAGCTATTGAAAAAGCTTGTTAACATAGACGAGTATGGAAACGGTGTAAGCCTTCAGTTCCTACTGATTTCGCTGCTGTTTAATTATTCTTTAATTTTAAATATTATAATTTATTTCGTTCTTTAAATTGTACAGACGACGTGGTTGCATAATATTAATAATAAATAACTATATCACACAATTTATAACTTACAAGAACTGCAGGGTTGCTAAATGTCACTCGAATGGAGGCGTGGTGGCCGGGACACATATTTCCCTTTAAAATGGTTGACACTGTTGATGGCTGACCCGCGCACGTTAATGTTCGTACTACTTTTGTAAGAAAATTACTTAATGTTTTGACTTTTAACGTTATGGAAATCATGGAATCTCAGCACATACTTAGGCTCTGCTGTGTTAAGCTTTAAATTATTTTAGAAAAGGTGGCCAGAGTGGAGTTTTTTTTCCGAAGCCTCTCTCTCCACGACAAATACGGCCCAAAGGTAGCGGGTAACATAGTACATTGACATTCGACGAACAAAATGTGAATTCTTTATGTTGAAATAAATTATGTCAATTTTATTTGATCTGTCCCTTGTTTTACGTGTTGTGTTACTTATTTAGTTTAACAACATTTTAAACGGCTTTTAATGAGAAAAAAAAACCTTTTATATAAATCGTTTTTGCACAAAAATTCAAACTTCAACACAACACAATGACATGACCTGGTCCCAAACTACGATACCCTGTGCTTTGGTAACTAGGCAAGGATATTACAAGCATGAACACACCCAGATTGAGGCAATTCGTACAAATTTACGGCGGTAGGTAAGGTTTAATGGATACTCGTAGACCAACGAGACAGGCAAATTATTCCTATGTAGAAAATACTCTGGCTGTGTCTACCGTGTAACGTATTAAGTCCACTGAAATGTTCACTGATATGTTAAGACTCGTCCAATTATATGTACTGGTAGACCTATACATGGCCAAGTGTGATGGTGACCCCAGGTTCAATTTAGCTAAAAGGTTCCAACTCACAACATAGTAATTTTTGAGTAAATTATGCCAAAATGATCACTATGAACTATACTTTAAGAATCAATGACTTTCATAGCGATCCGATGTGTACGTGCAAAGTTATGGCACATGGTAGTCCAACCCAAATGTATGTAGAGCGTACATCAGCTTAACCCTAAAAACTCAAATATCTTAAAAATCACTTTGCGTGGGTTGAAACCTTTTTACTAAACTACGACCGATTGCTTTATTGAATGACATTTCGAACTACTGAGCTTGAATTCGCTGCGAGTGAAGTTCTGTATTGTTTTTTAGACGTTTATAGGCTTACATAACCAAAACGGAATAAAAAAGGAACTTCGAGTGAAATATTTGTGTAGCCTACATCATTATCAACCCATTATGTCCCCACCGAGGAGCACGAGTCTCTTCCCTGAGGATGGCATAAGCAATACTCGACTCGGACTAGGCACCACGGGGGCCTAGCCCGGATTAGTGGAGGCTTGTAAGACTAGTGGCTGCTCTTACTGTCAGAAGTTTTCGAGCTGCCCTAAGGCCTCTGTCTCGGCTTAACGACTGCCGTCTATCGACGGCAGCCAGCACCAACTGCTTAACGTGCCTTGCGTAGCACGGAACCGCTCGGAAAAATGCCACTAGCGTTAGTCATAGAACGGTAACCCATCCATGCACTGAACGCGCCCTATGTTCGATCGTTTAAGATCACTCAGGCGGCCGTGGCTACGAGCGATTCCTACATATTTTCTATGTATTCTCTCATAGAGAGAGAGAATGCAGGCTAAATTACCTGATTTCCTCTCGATATACACTCCCAATCTGTAAGTTGTACGTAGGTAACTCAGAAAAAAAAAGTCATTGGGAAATGGTACAATTTGAACCCTCGACCTCTAGAATACTAGGTCAGCGTTCTGCCATCGTAAAAATTTCAAGGTATCTTTTTGTCTGTTGCTAGGTACACCAGGTTGTACTGGGTGTATTGTCTCCATCCATTTGCTCCCCGAAAACAAAGGAGAAAAATATTCTCTTGCCTTTTGTAGAGATCGGACTAATGGATTTTTTTCGGTATCATCCCATTTCAACCTATTTGATGTTTGGTCTTAGCAAATAACAATACTTATAGCTTTTACACAATACTATTACTTACCCTAGTCCAAAAACTGGGATACTCTGTAGTCACGTGGCAAGGACGAGACAAACATGAAAAAACATCTGCGTGGTGTAAGGTCATTTGTACAAATCAAGTGGTCATCAAGTGGTCATCGAGTGGTCATCAAACCCACGACATCATATATGTAAATACTAGCTGTTGCCCGCGACTACGTCCGCGTGGGCTTTATTTGAGTAAAGTGTTTGCAAATAAGATAGGGATATTTTTAGCGCATGCGAAAGAGCTTTCATACTAACTTCGCAACACCCTCTTACCCCCTTAAGGGATGATTTTCGAAAGACTACTTTACACGTCTTTCGAATAACTTCAAAAATGGCAAAGTTTCATACTAACTTTGCTCCACCCTTTTAGCCCCTTAAGAGATGATTTTCAAAAAACTATTTTACATGTGTTTCAAGACATTCAATGAAGAACCTTTATTGTGAATTTCATTCGAATAACTTCATAGACGGCAAAGTTTCATACTAACTTTGCACCCCCTTTTTACCCCCTTAAAGGATGATTTTCGAAAAACTATTTTACACTTGTTTCATGACTTTTAATGAAGGAACTTCATATTGAATTTCATTCGACTAACTTCAAAAACGGCAAAGTTTCATACAAACTTTGCACCCTCCTCGTACCCCTTTAAGGGATGATTTTTATTTTGCATGTGTTTCATCACTTTCAATGAAGAACCTTTATTTTGAATTTCATTCGAATAACTTCATAGACGGCAAAGTTTCATACTAATTTTGCACCCCCTTTTTACCCCCTTAAAGGATGATTTTCGAAAAACTATTTTACATTTGTTTCATGACTTTTAATGAAGGAACTTCAAATTGAATTTCATTCGACTAACTTCAAAAACGGCAAAGTTTCATACAAACTTTGCACCCTCCTCGTACCCCTTTAAGGGATGATTTTCAAAAAACTATTTTGCATGTGTTTCATCACTTTCAATGAAGAATCTTTATTCTGAATTTCATTCGAATAACTTCAAAAACGGCAAAGTTGGTCTCAAACTTTGCCGTTTTTGAAGTTATTCGAATGAAATTGCACCCCCCCTTTTTACCCCCCTAAGGGATGATTTTCGAAAAACTATTTTACATGTTTTTCATAACTTTTAATGAAGGAACTTCGTATTGAATCTCATTCGAGTAACTTCAAAAACGACAAAGTGTCATATTAAGTTTGCTCCCCTCTTTTTACCCCCTCAAGGGATGATTTTTAAAAATCTATTTTACACGTATTTCATATTTTTAAATGAAAAACCTTCGTACCAAATTTCATTCTAGTAACTTCAAAAACGGCAAAGTTTCATACTAACTTTGAACCCCCATTTTACCCCCTCAGGGGATGAATTTTTTTAAATCCTTTCTTAGTGCTACCCTACGTTACATAAGGAACCTCTGTGCAAAATTTCAAGTTTCTAACCCTTATAGTTTAGGCCCTGCGTTGATATGTCAGTCAGTCAGTCAGTCAGTCAGCTTCTCGTTTTATATTATATAGATTGCATACAAAGTAGTGTACTATTTTTTGAAAGCATTTAAATGTAGCTTAGCTTTGAACTTAAGCTCAAGATCCTTAAGCTCCTTGATTGTACTACTTAAAGACTCTTACAAATTAGTCGTTGTTTTAAAAACATTTGTGAAGTTATTGTTGCAAAAGTACTCGCTAACGGTGAAGGAAAAATCGCGAGGGCAGCTAAGTATGTATAGTTTTCATATACCTCAATGCTTAAAATTTGTAATTCAAATTGGTAATGCTAGTGTGAGGCCAGAAGCAATGTATGTGCCTGTATGTAAATGTAATGTTATGTTATTCACGGTGGGCACGTGAGGTATTTTAGCCAATACTCTCCAATTCCCAAAAAAAAGCCTGTGCGAAACAATGGGACGTTTGTAGACTGCATTACAAGTGTTCTTAATAATAAAACAAACAAGTATTTTGTTTCAGCGTATTGACACAATACCTTAAATACTTTTGAGGCTACTTTTGCTGTTTAAATTAGGATTTGTTACGGTTGCTACGATTTTTCACTCACATATAAATATCCTGACATAATTCGCACCTCCTCTAGAAAACTGTCATATCACAAAAAACATAGTTTTGAGAAAAACGCAAATTAAGTGATCTTATATTCTTTCCCATTGTAGTAAATATTATATTTACCACAATGTAATATTATAATATATTTACCACAATAGCAAAAAATATAAGACCGAAATCACTAAATTGCCTTTTTCTCAAAACTATGTTTTTTTGTGATATGACAAGGTGCGATATGTCACTCGCTTAGTTTTGTGACTTTGCTACAAATCCTTCAACACCTACTTTTTGTGACCACGATGAAAATGGCTGAACCCTTTTTATTTTTCTTTCACTTAATTTTCGTCAATGACCTCCTTCGTGTTTTTTTTCTGGAGATTTTGATAAAAATGCCCTAAGGGCTTCTTAAGACAAGAGGGGTGCAATTACGGGGAACCATAAGAAATTCCATTTTATTTTTGCCAAATCGTGGCTATTTAAATGTTTCTCTGTAGATAACCTAATACATAAAAATCTCGAGTCACATTGTTTGTGTTTGCTATAGAACCCCTTTGAAACGGTGTCAGCGATTTTTATGATTTTATTAGTGCTTTTTTATACCATGCTTCGAAAGGCACGCTAAGTAGTTGGTGCCGGCTGCCGTCGATAGATGGTAGTCGTTAAGCCAAGTCAGAGGCCCTAAGGCGGCTTGAAAACTTCTGGGCCACTAGTCTTACAAGCCTCCACCAATCTGGACTTGGCTCCAGTGATGGAGTATGGCCTATACCTTCCTCAGGGAAGAGACCGTACTCCTCGTAGGGACATAATAGGTTGATGATGATGATGATAAGAATTTTTTTTTGCCAGATCGTGGCTATTTAGTTGTTTCTCTGTAGATACTCGTAACTCTCGTATCACAGTGTTTGTTGATATAACTCCTCTGAAACGGTGTCAGCGATTTTCATGATTTTTTTGTGTATATGTCGCAGTAAAGTAGTTAAATCAGAGAGTCAATTGAATTTCTAGACAGTCAATCAAAGATCGATATTCAATCAAGTCGCTAGCATTTTGATTCAAATAAAGCAGCGTGGAAAACGTTTAACTATCTTACTGACCGAAAGCCAGCATGTTGATTAATGCTATAAAACAAGATGGTAAAACAAGTCACGACAACAGCTGATTACTTTTAGAGTCTTTCTTTTGGCAAAAGTTATGCAACGTTGGTTTGATGTGTGAGTGGTTTTTTTGTTTCAAATTGTGGTCTTTGGTGAAGTTGTACACTTACATGTTGTCGACTCCGCCACGATTATTTCATTTGTTATTGTTATTTCGGTGTCATCGTAAAGAACTGAGAGCTTCGGAATTCCGTGTTTAGAAGACTCGACACTCGAAGACTCGGTCACCCTACCAAAGTTGAAATACCTAGGTACGTGTAGGAAACTCGTTTCGTTCACCCACTTGTCTGACGGAACTTTAGCGACTTGATTGAATATCGATCTTTGATTGACTGTCTAGAGATTTAATTGTCTCTCTGATTTAACTACTTTACTGCGACATCTACATGGTAGGTCTGAAAATATTGACATAAAATACCTAGACCTAGCAAACCGGCAAGTCTAATTGAAAGTCTTAATATGGCAAAACAACATTTGCCTGGTCAACTAGGTATCACGTTACCGGGGGTTATATTATGCAATCACACACAATCCTTGCTAACGGAAACTAAATAAATAAAAGAAACCCTGTATAACGGAAATTCAGAAAAAGTATAATCAGTCCATCCGAATGTCTGACTGTCCTGGTGTACATACTATAAAGAATATTCTATCTATTGATCTAAAGATCCTTTATTTCTGCAGCACGTTGAGACATCGAGTTGGAATTAAAACCATAACAAGCAAAAAGATACTGCTGAAAATATACTGAAAAGGCTGTTCTGAAATCCTGAGGCTTTTTTTTATAGAATCTACTTTTTATAAACCTTTATAAAATTAGTCTCTATGCGACTAATATGTACATAAATTAACTTGTAGTTCTATATTCAAATATACTGATAGCTAGACTGACTAGTCTAGTATAGCTGACTAGCTATTACTACAGAAAGTGTAAAAAATAAAGTGTAATTACTTGGAGTTGAACTAACACAAGCAGGGTAACGTTCCTGAGCGTTATTTGAGCCTCCCTTGATTAATTGTACCGTTCAAAGTTTCACGTGAAAAGAAACAGCATTGATGGCCTTAAATACGAAAAGAAATTTGCGCATTCAAACATAATAGAGTAGGCATCTTAGAAAAAAATCTCTTTGAATGTATTTGAATAAGACTTAATTAATTGGGTACTAAATTAAAGGTACATTTTTTCCTCCATCGCTGAAATTCTCTTCTAATTATGCTAATTATCCATGGAGCGACCGAACGAATAAAGTTTCAGATTTATGATAGTACAAGTCTAACTTATTATCTGAATGAAACTCGTTATAGGCAGAGAATAAAGTTTTGCAACTTCATGCCATTTCTAGCACACATTTCAAACAAAATTCATTGATTTTCAATAATTTTAATGCACAATAATTTTAAAATAAAAAAAACTTTTTAATATTTGTAGTACATAGGCTAAGTTAACTACGGAATCCTTTCTGTCCGTCAAGTCCAAAGACGATTACTGCTAGAGAGCTGGAATTGGCATTATTATAGATTAATATGGCAGACAAACATACATATTAAAAACTAAAAACACAGTTCTTCCTGATAAAAATAGCTGCGTGCAGCGTCCTAATGTAAGGAGCGCTATCTGATCGCCACCGCTGCGTGCAGACGCTGCACCGATCGCCGCGGCCAAATAGAGGATGCCTTGATGTGAATACATTGCTACAAATTCGTACGCAACAACCAGGACCTAGATTCTACTAATGCATTGTAGTACAATGACAACTGCTTGAACCTGGCGATTTAGTTTCATTGCCGCTTCAAGTCGACGCGTGCACGTATTTCAATAATTCTAGGCGTCAATGGTATGAAAAACCAAGTCAGGTGACCCGACCGAGTATCTGTCATTGAACTTTAATGCACTAACAGAATCGGGGCCCTGATCGCCATCGCAGACACCACCGCGGACGCGAGCTGAACGCGTTGGTTTGGCCTTGCCTTTAGTGACATCACGACCACGGTAAAACGCGCTTTCGGCGTTTCGTTTTCAAAACCAGCCAAATTCGAGTCGGACTCGCGCACGAAGGGTTCCGTACAATCCATACAACATTTAAATAATGCAGTCATCTACCTTTTGTCATTATTGTAATCGAGCAAAATTGAAAATCGAGCGTCGATCGAGTTAATCGAGCTCAAATATTTATTTTATTCTCCTTTTAGTATTGTCTAGCTACGAGTAGGTATAACATTGGCGGTTCATGAGATACAGCCTGGTCATAGACAGATGGACTGTCGGACATTGGAGGGTTAGTAATAGGCACCCTTACCTTTTAGGTACGAAACCCAAAAAAATTAAGACTTTTTAAATTTTATTTCTAAAGCCAGCTTGACCTTTTATGTATGGTTTCGACAGTTGGTTCTTTGGTATCAAGAAAAACCACTACGCTATTTAGGACAAGTCAGCTTTGCTCCTGTATGATATTAGAATAGGTAGGATGATTTAAAATCCGTTGCCAAGGGAGTACAATTTTCCAATACCTACCAAGTTTCTGCCTTAACAAGGTAACATATACTCAGGATCGTTAATCACACGCCCGCACATCTTTCTGCTGTCCTAACTGGTATAATGGCCAACAAAATTAAATTATTAAACTTGAATATTGACTCTTTGAGGGAACTAGCATTCTGTTCAACACTATCGAAAGTTGTGTTGTGTAGCCTTGATTTGTTCGACAGCAGTGGATAGAGAAATGGACTCTGAAGCGAGAGGTCCTGGTTCGATTCCCAGTGCGGACATGTACCAATGACTAAATTTTCCAAGTTACATATTTGCACTTGCTAATTGTGAAGGAAAACATCGTAAGGAAACCCTAGTGCATAAGGTATTAAAATAATTTAGCTCTAGGCACTGTAGCGAACTATTTTTATTAAAAATGCTTATTAGGCAAAAATGCTTTTCTGTACTAATCTATATTTGTATCTTCTAATATAAAGTATATCTCTCTGGATGAAACGCACTGCGCAAAGTTGCCAGTTGAACAACACCTTTTCTCCCGCACTCCCACTGATAATACAGTGCATTTCTCAGAAAACCACGGTGCTGGCGCAATAAAACACCTTTTGAGAGATTAAATTTTTAATTGCGGCCAGCGATTCTCTATCTGGTCCAAATAGGTTAAATTTTCCAATTGAGATACTGCGTTGCGAGAAAAACTTTCCGCTTCGTTTTGCAGCATTGTTGGATTACTGTAAGTGGAGTTTGTGAAAGTTGGGAATTTGTTACTTCAACGTTTTAAATTTCCGTAGGTAACACTGGTTGCATCTGTGATGAAAGTGGCTCATTTCAGAAACTATCAAAGCATAGTAAAATGTATGTGGATTTCTGGACTAGTATTTTAAAAAAGAGTCTAAAATAAAAATCAGCTCGGTCCTTTTTTAGGGTTCCGTAGTCAACAAGGAATCCTTATTGTTTCGCCTTGTCCGTCTGTTTGTCTGTTTGTCCGTGGCCCATTATGTCCCCACGGAGGGGCACGGGTCTCTTCCCTGAGGAAGGTACAGGCCATACTCCACCACGGGGGCCAAGTCCGGATTGGTGGAGGCTTGTAAGACTAGTGGCTGGTCTTACTGTCAGAAGTTTTCAAGCCGCCCTAGGCCTCTGACTTGGCTTAACGACTGCCATCTATCGACGGCAGCCGGCACCAACTGCTTAACGTGCCTTGCGAAGCACGGAATCGCTCGGAAAAAATGCCACTAGCGTTAGTCATAGACGGTGACCCATCCATGGACTGAACGCGCCGTATGTTGCTTAACCTTAGTGATCGTTCAAGATCACTCAGGCAGCCCAGGCTACGAGCGATTCCGTCCGTGGCCTAGCTCAGAGAAAATTCGTAATAGAAAGCTGATATTCGGCATAGACAATTATAGAATTTTTCACGCCGAAAAGGTAAAATAAAATCACTATTTTAAAATGGTACTAACTTTAGATTTTTTTTAACATTTTAGTACCCACACTACACCTATTGTTCTAAATACCCATATCTACCAACTATGTTCTTCCTGCAATTCTCTCCATCCAACGGTTGTCTGGAAGAGATCGCTCTAAGCGATGAGACCGCCAATTGTATACCATTACTTAGACATAAGGAAATTACAATAACTCTGTATCCTGGTTGAGCAATAAAGTGTTATCTATCTATCTATTGTTTCAAATCGTTGAAATGGTTGTTTAAAATATTATAGGTTTATAAAGACAATTTTTTTATTTAGGATTCCTTTTACGAATTATTAAGATTTATAGCGCAATTTTTGAACGAGTAGAACGTCCCACCCCTTCTCCCCCTGGCTTAACAGTTGATTGTAAAAACGTGAAAAAAATCGAGGCATGAACTTAAAATATAAGTTTATACTGGTAGAAGTAAGAAGATCAAGTAAGATTTAAAAGTTAAGGGATGACTGGCGACCAAGTAATAAGGAAAACTTCGTGCAAAATCAATTGAAGATTACTTTAATGAAGTTGTTAGTTCTGTAAAGTAGTAGATCTGAAACCTTCTCTCTCTATGGAACTAAACACTGTGTGGTCCGAGACGCCAAAGAAATAAAGAAAACTTTTTTTATTTGTTCTTTTATTAAGTACCTAAATATGAAATTAATTTTACAATCTTACAAGTTTACTTCTAGACTGGTACGGGACCTATTTGATTTGATTTGACCAAAAAATATTCATCTTGGTCGAATAATTTGATGTGATTGTTTCGATTAACAAATTTTTCGTTACAGAATTTTTTTTTATTGTTTTTTAGTAATCATAGTGCTTTTTGATGGCAAACATTTCATGTAAAAAATTGACAGCGAAACCTTTAAATAAAAAAAAGTTTAAATTCATACTTACAACGATAGCCATCGTTATTTTTTTATATTTTCCTACACTAACAAAACCTACTACCAATATCAAGTAAAGAATGATGTATCTGGTCTATAGTACCATTTGGACTGTGACGTCATTGGCTTTTTCGGGAAGAGCACACACTTTATCATGACATTGACCATATTATTATTATTATTTGTATAGTAACGGTATTATTATTGTAATATTTTTTAAATTATCCTTTTGACTATCGTGTTTCTTACCTTGGTTACTTTAACGTTACTGAGATGCCCTGATCGGCTAGATCGAGGATTGAATTCCACGGCACGGCATAACTGTAGATATTTGCCAGCAAAGGAAGGCAATATCTATCTAATTATCTATCGATAATTCTGATTTTTTTCTTGTGTTTGTGATTTTCATCTTCATCAAGTGACCACAACGACTAGGTTTAGGATTGAATTCCACGGCATAGAATAAGTGCTGTCTACCCCACGCAATCAAACCATTTGTAATTTATTTTTTTCTTTTCTTTTTTTTATTGTACCATGAAACTTTGTAAATATTTTGTGTTTTTGTTTTTCCAGTGTATAATAAAGAATATTCTCATCTTATCTTTTTTACTATTAACTTAATACCGGATTCACTCACATGCTTTTTTGTCGAAAACCTGGTTGAAAACATGGTAAGCGCATCTGCTTACCATGCCATAGGTCCCGGTTTCGATTCCCGGCTGGGGAGAAAAAAAAAACTCCAGGTCTTGGATGTTTACATGTTTCTGACGTCGCTGTTTCTGGTTCCCACGACACAGCAGGGTATCCTAGTGTGGGGCCAGAAGCAATGTATGTGCATGTATGTAAATGTTTATGTTTATGTAGATCTCACGAAAATTTTATTTTTTCTTCAGTCTTCTTCTACATTGTTTTATCCTCTCGATTATTGTATTTTTTACCTTTAGGTCCTTAACGTTTCTCAGATGACCAGAACGGCTTGGCCAAGGATTGAATTCCGCGGCGATGCATAACTGAAGATGTCTGCCAGGCAATCAAGCCGTTTGTCTACGTAACAAACTTGTCCGCCGCTGTCACTCGCCAGGGACATTTTGGTTCTAGCAGCTTCAACTATTACCATGTAAAGCGAGGTCACCAGTCCTTGATGCATCGCGAGCGCACTGTTACTTAACTTATTCTGAACCGCCTCGGAACTTATTCCGAAATGCATTACTCGATTTCTCGCCTGCATTAATTTGAGCATTCACAGCGGGACGGGTAAATGGTTAAATGTATTTTGGTGTGCCGCGGTTGGCTTACACAGTTGTACTTATATTGTACTTAGGAAATGGGTTACCAGTGTTTTCGGTCACAGTGATACATCTGTCAGGATATCAACGTCTAGAGTTCTTGAAGTCGATTAATAAAATGTATATGAATTCGAAGACCTGTGGTTTTATTTTGACGATAAGTGATTAAAACAGAAACAAAATAAATTAAATGTAATTGACAATCACAACATTTTTAAAAATTTCCTAAGCACTAGAAAATATTAATTTTATTCTGGATATACACATTACTTGACTTTTTCAGAGACGAGTAACCGACGACGCGAGGTCCGTCTCTGCTCACCATGTTTAAGCTCTGCGAATCAGAGCGAAACCTGGTTGGACCCTTCCGACAAAAAGTCAAAAAAGTGTATCCAGAATAAAGTTAATTAAAAAAGTCGTCAGTTACTAATCTATCCAAAAGGTGAAGTAGTAATGGATGTCAAAATAAAATCTAGAAATGAGGTAATCTTAAATTTTGATTTAAATATTATAGAGAGTATTAACGAAAAATATGTAAAGGTTCACGCCGTTACGAACCTGATAGCTGAGAACAGAAAATAATGGCCGTCTTAGAGGTATATTATGTCCAGAAATAGACAAATACTAGCTGATTGATTGCATTGATATTTATTTTACCGCGTCAATACTCAGCTAGGCAAGTACATCCTTAATCTTTTACCGGGCAGAGCGAAACTTAATTACTTTGGAAGTCCCATACAACACACGGCCGGATCGGCGGCTGCCGAGATGAATAAAATATAGGCCTGAATTTTATACGGATATCCCGGAAACTTCCGTGCGATTTATAAATGATGCGACGGTCAGCTGTCAAACTAACGAGGAGTTTTTGACGTGGCTTGAAATAAATGCCGGTATACCTGAATCGCTCGTAGCCTGGGCTGCCTGAGTGATCTTAAACGATCACTAAGGTTGAGCAACATACGGCACGTTCTGTCCGTGGATGGGTTTCTGTCTGACTAACGCTAGTGGCATTTTTCCGAGCGGTTCCGTGCTTCGCAAGGCACGTTAAGCAGTTGGTGCCGGCTGCCGTCGATAGACAGCAGTCGTTAAGCCAAGTCAGAGGCCTTAGGGCGGCTTGAACAACTTCTGACAGTAAGACCAGACACTAGTCTTACAAGCCTCCACCAATCCGGACTTGGCCCCCGTGGTGGAGTATGGCCTATACTTTCCTCAGGGAAGAGACCCGTGCCCCTCGGTGGGGACATTATGGGTTGTTGATAATTATGTTAGACTATTACGTACGTTTTTTTTTGTAATAAATCAATTAATATTTTGCTTTTTCTATGTTAAAATTGGGACAATATGTAGTTTTAGTTAATTAATTTATAAGTTATATTTCAAATACAATGTCAATTGTTTCTGAATAAATAAATAAATGAATGAATGAATGAATGAATGAATGATGATAGCTGTGTGAGGCGCAACCTATTTAACCCTAGACACCTTACCTTCGTAGATTCGACGAATACGCGACAGAAAAATTGTTGTGTCCTTTTGGTGCTTGTCCGGATAACCATGGCGTCTCTTATCAACTCGGTATTTGTTTCGGTTTGTCGAGAGACAACGATTTCCGTCAGCTAAGTACTATTTTTTTCGTTGATTTTACGAAAATTCGTACAAAACGCAATTTGTGGTGAACCTAAAATTGATTTTTGTACTGAATAAGCGTAAAAAAGACAAGTTTTTTTTCTAATATCTACAGATTCAGTTTGCCCATAAAGAGTATAACGACATTATTAAATTTCTGTTCTAATAAAAAAAAATGAGAATGATCTGTGGAAACGCTTGCCATTTTAAACAGAAAGAAAAATAAGTAAGAGTATGTGATAAATAATAACAAACTATTTTATTACAAAATATAAGATGTGCCTGGAATATCAACGCAATAAAAGTACAGTCGACAGCACGTCAATCTTCACATTTTAGTTGGAAAGTCGCCCGAATATAACGGAGTAGAGTGCATGGGTGTATACCATGATGTGCTGTCGACTGTCCCCAAACCAAAAAAGTTTCATATACAAAATACAAAAATATTTATTGCCGTAAAAGAATTTTACATGAGCGATACACAGCGGGCCCCGCACTAGGTAAAACCTGTATCGCGGACGCCCAAAAACAGTTTTAACAAATATGAGGTTATACGAGCAAACATGACAAAATTTAGAGACAAACATGCAATTGTCGTTATGATGAAAAAGAATATAAATTAAAAGTTACGTGTAAAAATGACACAAAATAAAAACAGGAATATTACCTGTTATTATATAGAATTTAACACTTCATAAAATGGTCGTTGAATCGACTAATGGTTAGGTATTATGGGGAATGTGAGAAGGTTAGGTGTCTAGGGTTAAGTGGGTTACTCTTTGCAATGAAAGGCTTTCTGCACTCTTAATGAAATATTGATATTGATGAATCATAATGATTCATTTTTATGAGATTAATGGCCTGTTTCTGAATTGAGTTTTTTGCTAGGTAACTTACAGTAGTGCTGTCTCCGAAAATTTCGCAGAAAAGAGCGTGACAGAACGTTCTTAGGTAATTGTGTGTGTGTATGTGTAAACCCATTATGTCCCCACCGAGGGGCACGGGTCTCTTCCCTGAGGAAGGTGGAGGCAATACTCCACCACGGGGGCCAAACCCAGATTGGTGGAGGCTTGTAAGACTAGTGGTCTTACTGTCAGAAGTTTTCATTACTTAGGTAATTACTTAGTGAAATTCTCAATTCAGAAACCGGGCCTAAGTCAGCAACTATGAATGATACTATTTTAGCCACTCTATGTATAGTCGACAGCACATGATCACATACACCCATGCACTCTACTCCTTTACATTACGGGCGACTTTGCAACTAAAATGTGAAGGTTGACGTGCTATCGACTGTACATCGCAGTATTGTGGTTATTACCGACTTCCACAAAGGAGGATGCTACCAATTTGATGGGTATATTATTTTTTCTTTTGTTTTTTTGGCTATGTTATTTCATGACTTCGATAAATCTTAACCGATTTCGACAATTTTCTTCAATTCTCTCTTAGATTCGAGATACCGTCCTATTTGTTTTATTTTAATGTGGTGAAGATCTGATGTTGCCTTTCAGAGCATTTTTATATTTTTATTTTGTACGGGGTCAGCTAGACCCCGCAAACGTTGTTTTGCCAGATAGGGGTATGAACAATAGATAACAACCTATTCTGAGACCTACCGATCATACATATAAAATTTCATCAAAATCGGTTTCGGAGGAGTATGCGTACTAACACGGTAAGTGGTGATGGTGACACGAAAATTTTAAATAATAGGTTTGATCAGACATTGGGCGGAGAGTCCTACTATAAATCTACAGGCATGTGAACGATAACGGGTTCGCGACCGACTGTACACCCAAAGGTAAGTTGGAAATCGCAGTTAGTTAACTAACTATATGCCACGTTAAATGATAACGATGCCAGAAATCACATATACTGCAGTAGGCGTTCTTTGTCTGCTCCGAGGACCCCGAAATAAAACAAAAATAGGTATATCCCGCGCACACAGAGCAGAGCCGCTTTATTCAGGTAATCCTATAGAATAAATGCTTTGACGTTTCAACTGCGTGTCAAAATGTATTTCACGGCCGTTTTCACTGCATAAAAATATATTCGCCAGCTGAAATTTACACGATTTGAGAATTCGGCAACCCTGGGATTACGAGCTTGAAAATAAAAACAAAGTCAGATGAATGTTGACAAAGCTAACGAGGCATATCAGGATCGTGGCAAAGGCCATAGAGACGAATGAGTAGCCAACTATACGTATATTTACTAGCTAACCCGGCAAACGTTGTTTTGCTATATCAATTAGCCTACAAACTTCCCAGACCTACCAAATGAATCATCATCATCAACCCATTATGTCCCCACCGAGGGGCACGGGTCTCTTCCCTGAGGAAGGTATAGGCCCATACTCCACCACGGGGTCCAAGTCCGGATTGGTGGAGGCTTGTAAGACTACTGGCTGGTCTTACTGTCAGAAGTTTTCAAGCCGCCCGCCCTAAGGCCTCTGACTCGGCTTAACGACTGCCATCTATCGACGGCAGGCAGGCACCAACTGCTTAACGTGCCTTGCGAAGCAAGAATGCTCTTAATTACTTAGATAGATAAAATATTCTTTATTGTATGTACCACCACCTTTATTTGACTTAGACTGCTCATATGAGTAATACTCAAGTCATGACACAAAATAATAATTACGAAGGTCCGTCACAAAAGAATCGGACAAAACAATCAATGTCTGGCACACACCACAAACGTCGCTTACTCAACCTCTAGATAGCACCTTTGAAGCTTTAAAAAAGCCCTTACCGTATTGCGAATAGAATTCGGAATGGAACAGTCGCTCCAGTCGTACTGAAGGCAGGAAGACGTGCTAAGAAACGCTAAACTGAGACAAACAAGCTCATTACAGCGCGCGGTCGAGACCAAACGGGTACGGGGCTAGTGCGCACTGGGTCCTTGGATCGCCTTAAAAAAGTATGGACACCTTATAAACATAACCATTTACATACAGGCACATACATTGCTTCTGACCCCACCACAGTATGATACCCAGTGTCGTGGGGACCAGAAACAGCAAGATCATAAACATGTAAACTTATCATAGAACGTCCTAGTAGTGATTAACCACAGCCTACTAAAAATCCTCGCAATCAAAATATGTCGATTTATAAATTGAGTTAAGGGTCCTTTAATGGAAGCTCGCTTGGTCACTAACTCTATTATGCTCAATAAATCATTTTTTTAGTTTTGATCTATTTTTCATACGGTAAAACAACGTTTGCTCAACGGTAGTCTAATCTATTCTTCTATTATATATATAAAACGAGAAGCTGACTGACTGACTTAGAATCAACGCAGAGCCCAAACTACTGAACCTAGGGGGTTGAAATTTGGCATGGGAGTTCCTTAGGGAGCCTAGGGGAGCACTAAGAAAGGATTTTTTGAAACTCACCCTCTAAAGGGGTAAACGGCGGTGTTAAAGTTTGTATGGAGGTATAAAAAAATGTTGTCAGATTTTCTTGAAACTTGAAATAAATACTCTTCAACACAATTGATTGAACACGTGTTCCACGGTTTTTCTAAATTTAACCCTTAACGAGAGTGAACGGGGTTGCAACATTTTGAACTAAAGTCCACGCGGACGGAGTCGCGGGCGAAAGCTAGTAGGTATATACAATTCTCGTGTCACAGTTTTGGTGCGCCTACTCCTCCGAAACGGCTTGACCGATTTTAGTTAAATTTTATAACTATGTATATTCAATATATTAGACAACACGTTGTAATCTATATATTTTTCATATGGCAAAAAAAGTTTTTTGGATCGAATTTGTCCAATCGAAAGAATCAAAGCGATAAAGCTAGAACTCACACGCATACTCATCGGGGCTGCGACCGCCGCCAAATCATCCCTTCTACAAGTCTTTGCAATGAAAATACGACTTTTAGATTAGAAACAATAGTTTTAATGACGAAGTGTGCTGCTTATGCAAATAATTTTCAGAGAAAAAAAAGCACGACCTATACCCACGACGTCTTATTTCGTGAATCATCTTTTCAGATCCTGAATTTCACCTTACTTTCGTAAACCCAGTTTCTGTTCTTTTAATCTAAGGCTACTTGATTCCCTTCTAAAATCTTCACCACAGACTATTTTAACCGGGGTTTTTGGACTATTTTAACGATTTGAGTTTTTATAAGACAGTCAATGTTTTCAGTCGGATTGTTATTTTTTTTTTGGTTATTTTTTATAACAGTTTTTTTTCGAAAAAAGGTCAACCCTCCTGGTCAAACCTGTCCATCGTTAAGGCAGGCACACAATCGTGCCTCGCCGGCGAAAGATCGGCTTTGTGTCCCGTGTTGTCGAATGCAGCAATGTGTGCAGGTCCTTATATAATTGGCCATCTTATTAACTTTCTTTGACGGCAGCGCCATTGAGTTACAATGTTACTGCGATTTTCTATGAACTTGGCAGAATACAGACTGTAGCACATTTTATTTAGTTTGGTTCCTTATTATAAAGACATAAACCGCTAGGACAAGATAACTAGCAAAAACAAATATGTACTTAGAAGTTCATAGCACTATGCAATTGATTTGCCTAAGCATTAGTACCTATAATTTCTACATTACCCAATCACTTATCATGGGTTCTACTCATGCAGGATAATGGCAAATTATGACGTTTTTGCCCGTTTTCTAGCGCAAAAATGTCAGAATTTGACAGTTAGTATACTAGCAAGTCGCAATACTTGACATTTAAATCACGTGAATCATCATCATCATCATCAACCCATTATGTCCCCACCAACGGGTACGGGTCTCTTCCCTGAGGAAGATATAGGCCATACTCCACCACAGGGTCCAGTCCGGATTTGATGGAGGCTTGTAAGATTAGTGGCTGGTCTGGTCTTACTGTCAGAAGTCAAGCCGCCCTTAGGTCTCTGACTTGGCTTAACGACTGCCATCTATCGATCTATCCATCTGTGGCTTTTATATTGCATTACGTCTGTGTTTGCAGTGTAGGACCAGGTCGAATCATTGTGCTGTTAGGAAGTTATTTATTTACTTTCTATTAGTTTCATAGAGTTCTGGCCACTAGGGTTAGACAGGCTAGTCAGACGGTTTCAAGCCGCCCTAAGGCCTCTGACTTGACTTAACGACTGCCATCTACCGACGGCAGCCGGCACCAACTGTTTAACATGCCTTGCGAAGCACGGAACCGCTCGGAAAAATGCCACTAGCGTTAGTCATAGACAGCCACCCATCCATGCACTGAACCCGCCCTTTGTTGCTTAACCTTCGTGATCATTTAAGATCACTCAGGCAGCCGGAGCTGCGAGCGATTAGATATATATATATATTATAAAGACGCTGATCTTATTTTCCAAACAAAAGAATGTAGCGATGCTTCACAATTTACCCTTCTGATTTTTTTGTGGGCCGATCGACAAAAATTCTTGAGATTAAAGTTAATATAAAAGGGCCAAGTACACCTAGAACAAGGAAGTATCGCTACAATGTACAAGTTTTAACTTTAATGTGGCATAAATATTCTAATTTTCCTTTTGGATTTCCTGGAAAGTTTATAATTGAGTCTAATTAAAGTTAGCGGAAAATTTTAAGTAGCTTTGGTAAAATACGCATCATTAAGTGAAGTCACAATAACAGTGTTCTGTTACTCAAGTAATTAAATCTCAAGGACGGGCCAGTGGCACAGAGTTTCAAGGTCAAAAGGTTATTGAGTGGTCAAAGTTCGTGCTTACAATAACCGACCATGACCTCGACATGGGTTTGAGAACCCCTATGGAGTTGACCGTGGGCACGGCGTATGAAATCATAAGCCCTCAACATGATTTAGGGCACCTGTATTCCATAAGGGCTAACATTGTAATCGGTGAGGATTACGATGAAAATTATGCTCAACCCAGCGCATGACTCGCACAGTTGGGAAAAAGGGAAGCTGCGTTAGAAAGTAGAGTGAGGTAATTTTTTCCTTCGCTATCGAAAATTGGGTTCCAATATTGTACATTGAGCTTTATTACATTCCGCTTTATTTTATTTTTTTAATTTCAAGCTTGGTCGAAAAGAGGTCGTGACACAAATATTTTTATCTCAAACGAAAAAACCTCCATTATTTCGTCGAAAAATCATTGGCCTTTTGTCTATTATTGTTTTCTTCTCACACAAAGCAACATGATACAAAAAGGCAATCGAAGTCGACAAAGTTGATTAGCACAGTTGATTGTATGGGTTCTGTAGGTATTTATGTACGCGTAAATGCTTCAAGTCATTTCAGGTTTCAAAATCATTATAAGTACTTTATTGCCTACGAAACATTTAAGAGTACGTCACATACGAAATAAACATAAACATTTACACACAGGCACATACATTGCTTCTGGCTCCACACTAGGATACCCTGTGTCGTGGGAACCAGAAACAGCGACGTCACAAACATGTAAACATCCAAGACCTGGAGTTTTTTTTTCTCTCCAGCCGGGGATCGAATCCGGGACCTCTCGCATGGTAAGCAGATGCGCTAACCGCTACGCCACAGAGGTCATGTACAAAGGCGAGCTTACCTTTGTAAGATATTTCTTTCAGCAAACCTTACAGAGTTAAAAACCGGGTGTATATAATTATTACGGTTCTTGAAAAAAGAAAAATTAAATCTTTTCCAAAATTGTAAATGTTTTAAGTACCTATGTCTGAGTTTTTTATGGTACTATACAGAACATTTTTATCTCATCTTATTCTTTTCTTTGAGGACAATACTCATTGGCTAACTTACGGGTGTGAACAGTAGATTTACTTATTGTTAGTGTACGAAGAACGTGAAACGGGGGGTAACATGGTCAGTTACGTCGTACAAGTGAAGCTGCTAAGAAAGCGTGTCGCTCTTTGTCAAAAAGCTTTGGGATTAAGTGGCAAAGGAAAAGCGTCTTGGGAATAAAAAGAAGTAACTGTGATGTCCGCAGATCTCTCTCCAATCAAGCTTTGTTCGTGATCTGTAATACTACTGAAACTGAACTATATGTGTGTGGTTAAATGTATGTGTGTGCATTTAGATGTGGATTTTTTTTTTTCCTTTTCATGTTCTCTTACTTATTATTGTTACTATTATTATTTTGTTATCTATTTGAATTTGTGTGGTAGGCATTTTTAATATATTTTAATCAATACAAGACTTTTCTAAGACAAATCCTGAAACTTCAGAATGTTAATAATGAGACACTAAGGCCGACTTGCACCACCGGCTAAAATCCATTTAGCGTTAAATTAAATATAATTTTGACAGATAGTGTATAGCGAAACTGTCAAAATTCTTTTTAACTTAAAGTTAAATGGATTTCAGTCGGTGGTGCAAGTCGGCCTTAGCCTACAATAAAACATAAAGTACTCTCGAACCACCATTCATGCCTAGATTGTTTGATATGCATGCGCACGTAGACTTCTAGCGGCAATGAAACTAAATCGCCATGTTCATGCAGTTTTCATAGTAGGATTATTAGATTTGTCATAGTGATTTTATTTCGATAATAAGTCATAAAAATAGAAGGAAACAAAATTAGATATAATTGGCAAGTAGAAAGTTTTGACAACTTTCTACTTGCCAATTATATCTAATTTTGTTTCCTTCTATTTTCATGATATCGTCAAAAGGCGAAGTAGGAATAAATGTCAAATAAAATATTTAAATGGGTGACGTAATTTTAAAGTTTGATAAATTATAGACAAAACGAAAAGAAATATAAAAAAAAATGCTGTAATGTGGTTGACACCGTTACATTGCTTTCATTATGTCTATCAATTTTTAAAGTTGATTTCAAAATGATAAAGTAATATGAAGTTTCCACTAAGTGTAAACACACTTTTTATACCTAATCCACAGATAAAAACGCAGTGTCTTAATGTTAATAAATAAAAGCTTTTTTTTGTAGGTTAACATGGTAGAATAAGTTTAAAAAAAATTACAATTCAATCGTACATACAAATGTCTGCGTCAGTCTCTGGCATATGTACAAATGTCGGTAGGTGGCCTATTTATATAAATTAATTTCAATTTAAATAAAATCGTATGATTAATCAGAAGTATTATTTTTATTATTTAAAAAAAATTATAATAATAACTGTAAATAAAATAAAATGTCAAAATATCATAATTTTATTAATATAAAAATAGTATCTTCATACTTTTTTGCGTCAGTTAGCTAAATTCAATTCAATTCGCTATGTTACAACATTTTGATTGTAATTTAAAGCTATGTACCTAAGTACCGTCCTAAATATTTACAAATGCTGTGTATACCATTAATTGGCATAATCGCTAGCCCTAAGTCACATTTATTATAAGTTTTGTTATGTTTGCGTGCTTGCTGTTGGTGTACCTAATAAATAAATAAAATAAAATAAAATAAATAAAATAAAAATATGGCATTATTTAATTATCAATATTTCATTATCAATTAAAATATTTCTTAGAACTTACATGACTTTACTATACTGTCTCTCTGACAAAAGTGCATCAAGTTCAGCATAGACGGCCGTTCAGCCACTTTTGTTAAACAACTGCTTGTGGCTATCTAAACACTTCCCGAAAAAATATTTCTTTCTCTTTTCTTTGTTTGTCTTATTTCTCCTTATAAGCCAGCTTTTGCAAGAACACACCACGTTTTATGAGACGGCAAGCAGGCACGGGGCTGCGCAACAAGAAACTTATGGCAAAGACAAATTGCGAACTTGCATTGAGCAAGTAAACCGCTTTTACATTTGCATTGCCCACGTCTACTGTAGGAATGTTCTAAGTATTTGTTTGTTGGTGGTAGGACTTTGTTTTCTAAGTAAATATCGCGCCTTTAATTGAAACAAGGATCCTAAACTAGATTGACCAAATTAAAGCATTGCATGCCAGATAATGGCGCATCACGCATGCCCCTAGCTTTTATAAATTATATCAAATGTACCATGTTTGCTGCAATTAAATAAATGAAATGAAATGAAATAATATAGGATTATTATTATTAAAAAGCGGTGGTGGCGTAGTGGGGTTGACCCTTGCTTCTCGATCATGAGGGTCTGGGTTCGCACCACGCATGTACCAATGACTTTTAGTTACACGTACATTTGTTTGTACAGCAACACCATTCGCTGATAAATTGTGCCCGGATAACGGCGACAGGCTTGCCACTTGTCACGTTTGGGACCTAATAAACTCGGCAAAACGTGGGTCCAGTTCTAGAGACTGGTGCCTCTGCCTACCCCTTCGGGGATAACGGGCGTGAGTTTTTTTTTAATTTTTTTATTATTATTATTATTGAGTGGCAATATAAAAATTTCCAAATTTGAAATTGAAAATAAAAAGTTGGATGAAACGAAAGAGCAAGATAAAAAGTATTGTATGGAATCAGGCGTTACTTTACGGAAATCTTACTTTGCAAAATTCCCCCTAAACCGCACCTAACCGCAATAATTAACCGCATGGTGCTTGTGGGATTTTGGCGGAATTCAGCAAAGTAATTTTCACATTTTAAGATAAAAAGTAGCCGAAATAGGCGTGCTTGCATTAACGACTAATGAAAGCCGATGGAGCGAAAGTGATTTGTCTGGATCGTGGCATGTGGCAATGCCAGGGCCTCAATTCTGATAGTACATTATAATACGATGACAGATACACGGTCGGATCACTTCACTAGTATTTTCATACCATTAACGCCTAGGTGGTTTGATATGCGTGTGCGCATAGACTTAAAGCGGCAATGAAACTAAATCTCCATGTTCATGCAGTTGTAATTGTCCTACAATGCGTTAACAGAATTGAGGGCCTAGTCTCTGTCTACCCTTCTGGCACACGTTACTTAAGTATTTATAAATAATAATAATAAATAATAAACTCACGCCCGTTATCCGTTATCCGTTATAGGGTAGGCAGAGGCACCAGTCTCTAGAACTGGACCCACGTTTTGCCGAGTTTATTAGGTTCCAAACGTGACAAGTGGCAAGCCTGTCGCCGTTATCCGGGCACAATTTATCAGCGAATGGTGTTGCTGTACAAACAAATGTACGTAACTAAAAGTCATTGGTACATGCGTGGTTCGAACCCAGACCCTCATGATCGAGAAGCAAGGGTCAACCCCACTACGGCACCACCGCTTATATAAATAAGTATTTACTTATTGAAATTCTCAATTCAGAAACCAGCCCTTAGTTTTCTAAGAGGTAATCCACTTTCAGCACCCGCCTAAGAAGCACCTGCACGGATAGCACCTGGCCTAGTCCAGATTGGGCACCTATTGATATTTTTGGCAGAATAAATACATTTGAATCCACTAACAGCACCTGCCAAAAATATCAATAGGTGCTGAATCTGGACTAGGGCAGGTGCTATTTAGGCGGGTGCTCAAACTGGACTAGCTCGTCACTAAGAATTAGGATGATCTAACTGGGTGGATTTTATATCACCCAGGCTAGGTGGGCTTGTTTAAGACTAAGAGCATTGTTCCGATCCCAAACGCATAAATATAACTAGCGACCCGCCCCGGCTTCTCATGGGTGGCAAAAACGTTTCGGTGGAAATACTGGAAATAGTTATATTAGTTCCGTGGAAAATTCTTGGTGTAGTATTTTTTTACACCTTGGGTTACATTATTCGAGGTTTTGTACGGAACGTTAAACTTTTTGAAAATCCAATATAGCCAATGTTACTCACGAAAAATGTAGCTTTCTAATGGTGAAAGAATTTTTAAAATCGGCCCTTAGTTTCTGAGCCTATTCATTACAAACATACATACACACAAAAATATAAAAATGCAAATCTTTTCTCTGTAAAATATTACCCCCTTATTCATAAAAAGTTTTAAGCATTGGATAAGTAAACAACTGTTTAAATGTCATGTTGTCCTTTATATTTCAATGACATCTGTCAAGGACAGCATGACATTTAATCAGTTGTTTACTTAACCAATGCTTAAATTTTTTTATGAATAAGGGGGTTAGTGTATAATTTGTGTGCAAAAATCCATCCAAACTATACAGGCTCTTCCAAAAAGTACAAACGATAAAAAGGCCGCAGGCGAAGTACTGGTGGCTATTAAAACAACCCTCATGAATCATCATCATCATCATCATCAACCCATTATGTCCCCACCGAGGGGCACAGGTCTCTTCCCTGAGGAAGGTATAGGCCATACTTCACCACGGGGGCCAAGTCCGGATTGGTGGAGGCTTGCAAGACTAGTGGCTGGTCTTACTGTCAGAAGTTTTCAAGCCACCCTATGGTCTCTGACTTGGCTTAACGACTGCCATCTTTCGACGGCGGCCGGCACCAACTGCTTAACGTGCCTTGCGAAGCACGGAACCGCTCGGAAAAATGCCACTAGCGTTAGTCATAGACGGTGACCCATCCATGGACAGAACGCGCCGTATGTTGCTTAGCCGTAGTGATCGTTTAAGATCACTCAGGCAGCCCAGGCTACGAGCGATTCAACTATAATGCACTAACAGAATCAGGGCCCAGGTGTGCAAGAATCGTGGCAAGTGGCAATTCCTGGTGTCTGCTACCCCTGTCGGAATCAGGTGTGACTTTAACCCTCGGTTTCTCGTACATTAACAAGCTGTTAATCTACTGTCGACAGCTGTCAGTTCGCCACAGTGCATACGAAAAAAACATTTGACAGCGGTGAACAATAGATTAACAGACTGTTAGCGTACGAGAAACCGGGGGTAAGTAACGTAACACCACGAGCGCATCGCACAAAAACCTCGCAAAGAAGGAACTTTCCAAACCAACTACATTCAGTTACTCACACGCCCGCGCGTCTAAAATCATTAAGCGTGAACATAAATTCCGGGAACACCCTTTCGGGGCGAAGCGAGAATATACAGGCAGGTGCATTCGGGGAATCACGCGGTTGAACGTAATAGCTGAGACGGTATTGTGCGGGACACGCGCAGAGAACATCGAGGTTTCTTCCTTAATGATCTATTTTCTTGGCCCAACTTTTTATCTAGTACTCTGACCCGGCAAACATTTTTTGGTCATATTAATTGACTACGCCCTACCAGTTATGCCTAAAAGAAATTGACAAAAATCAGGGTATATGTTTCGGAGGAATTCCATAACACTTATATTTGTTATGGAATTCCTATGAATTTTTTACCTATTAGATTAAGCTCTTTTTAGTCAAAAATTGATTTTTGGACTAATTTTTTGTTTAATTAAACTTGGAGCAGTGATGTTAGCAATATCCAAATATAGTATAGAAACATAATAGGCACTGTCCTATAAAAATAAAAATCCACACGGTCAGGACTGAATAATTCGGTTGGAGCTGCTTTAATTAATTTTAAAGCAAAAGTAAGGACCAATGTCTATAAACCGAAAGGGGGTCATAAACGGAAAAAAACGACATTAACTGAGATCCTATGACCTGTCGGTTTCTCTTGATACAAAGACTCGATGTAAGATCTCTTTAAATAAACAATACTTAAAAGATTCATAATTTAATTTTGTGCAAACCTAAAAGATAAATTACCGAGGTATTAAATCTTGGCGTTTCTTTATTAAACAACGTCAAACATACTTTCATTGAGATGTGACACGAGTGTTAGAAGGTCGTATTAGTCTCAAACTTATTCACAAAAATACAAAACATCCTTTGAATATTATTAATTAATAATTGTGGCACCATATTCTGAGATCCTTAAATCAATTATCATTTGTGACAATTGTCAATATTTAGAGCAATGCCCATTGGGTATATAATAAACGTACGGTCTGTGAACTTGTTACGTGATGTGTGATACACGATAGAAGCGAAAAATTTTTTTCTTTAAATTATGGCTGAGGCCAAGTATAAGCGATTCAAAGTCGCCGATTGAGCCGAGTGTATCCGATTTCATCAACATTCAGGGTTTTAGGTGTAGTATAGGTAACCAACCAAAAAATATATAAAAAAAATTGCACAATTACACTGAAGTAAGCCTAGCAGAAAATACTTGCAATTGTGAGGTTTTAGGTAATGTAAGTATTTTATCACTTTATTAGTGATCAGACACTTTATTCGAGAAGAATAACCCGGTCATGGTGACTTGATGTAAGACCTTTTCTCTATGTGTCGACATTTCTCTTGTAGGAATTCAGAATTGCGCCCCGCAGGGATGAGAGTTGCGGATTGCCATTTCTTGTTGACCTCTCGCGGTTCTCTTTGTCAGTGCACATCTCTACCGATGTGAGGGGTCTCTGTATAATTGACAGCAGAAACAGTGGTTGGACGTGAACAAAGTGTTTAGAACACAATACTTTACTGCTTAAAACATTGCTTCAAATGGCTCACCATTATTTATTTCGCAAAATAATGAGCGAAACAATAAAATTGTTCAAAGTTTTAAACGCCTCATTTCTAAACCTTGAACATAGCAGTTTAAAACCATTGTCTTTAGCAAAGTGAGATCAAAGGGGTGATTTTTACAATACAATCTTCAGGGGTCAACAAACCTAAATTATATATTACTTTTTATTGAGTTAGTATCAAAAAACATGCACCAAAGAAATTATGGCATTTTCTGAGAATTACTACCTCACAGGCACTTTTTTACTCACCGTCATCACTTTACTTATAACATCTTTGAAAGGAAATCAATTTGAGAATTCCATTGGTAAAAGCCACACAAAGTAGCACATCCAAATTAAATCGAAGACAATCCGGGCCCGACAAATGAAATCCTCCCGACCACATCAATGCCAAACCAAACGCCCGGGGATTCCATACATAAATCCGCAAACATGTCCTTTGCTTCTAAAAACTCTGTCGTGTCATAGGGCCTCCAGAGAGGAACGGATGGCCAGCAATAACGAGGTGTAGTGAAGCGGGAAATTGTACCAGCCATCTAACTCGATGCGGGCGTCGGGATTAAGTCGACCGCCTTATGTCTGTACGTGTGCGCAGACCCTAATTCCCACTTAACTTCAGTTAGAAGGATTTTTCACGTTTTTTGGGAGGTTGGATTTACTGAACTATAATAAATGTAGTTTAGTAAATCCAACCTCGCAATGACGGTGTAGTGTAAATATGCTATTGTGTGGCGATTTCAGTGTCGGTTTTCTGTGACGTTGAGAGACGAACGGCGTTTTGGATCAACAGGTGACGAAGTTTCTTTGTTTAGAGCAACTTATTTTTTTTTTAGGTTTTGTTATCGGTTGCGGTATGACCTTGGAAAGAACAACTTAAAAGCCATTTTTAATTCAGTGTACTCTTTAATTGGTGTATTAAAGAAGCCTTAATACTTTTGATTTCTTCAATTTATGATGCTGAAATTCCTGTATGGTACTGATAACAAGATATAGGTAGCTTTTTCAACTTTACTATTTCAGTCATGTTACGTATGTCTAATTATTTAATGAGCTCTAAACTATACTATACTAGAACTCTTTAAATAAGCAAAACTAAAGAGACTCTTGATTTGTGCAAACGCAAAAGGTGCAATTATTAAAATAATACGAGTATCTTAGCGTTTTTCAGTACGAAATATCAGAGGTATGCATTGACGTATGACTCGAACTATTCTATTCTATTCATTTGAAATGAAGTATCGTAAAATTCCGTGCATCGCGATCGATCGCGGCCTACGACTGTCGTCGGTCGCTCGCGACAATAGTCGGAGTATGAAAATGTATGGCACCGCTTCAGAGGCCCGCGACAGACGCGCGCGGCCGACGAATGTCGTGAGCCTCAAAGTTAGTCAGTGTTGTTAATTAAGTGTGTTAACACAAAATTGAATTGTTTTTTATTTAGTCGGCAAATCTTTCGAAACTTTTTTCATCACAATACAAATGCAATTGATTAGGAGGCTTCTAATGGCTGGCTTCTTGTGGCTGCAATACAGTGGCCTGTAACATTTCGTGTAATACCAGCCATACTATGTAATATTGCAGTAATATCCCGGCCATGTAGCTGAACATTTTTGGTATGACCACATATGGCCGCTGTTGTTTTTCTAGATTGCCGAACGATCGCTGAGTGATCGATATTTATGCAATAGTTTTTTTTTGTTTTCAATAGTATTGCAGTAAAACATGCCCCGTTTAGAAGCCTCTTTAGGTATTATAGGCCATAAATTTATTGCAGACATATTGCAACACATGGCCGAGCCATAAATAGCTCGGGCGTCAGTTGCAATAAAACATTTTTGTGATGGGTGTTAAATGATTTGCTGAAAGTGCAGCCACCGATTATTGTATCAAAACATGGCCCGTTTATAGGCACCTAGATAGTTAGATAATTAAATAATTAATTATTTCAGATGTATTCTCCAAACGTAGGTACATTTGTTTGTTTGTACAGCAACACCATTCGCAGATAAATTGTGCCCGGATAACGGCGACAGGCTTGCCACTTGTCACGTTTGGGACCTAACAAACTCGGCAAAACCTGGGGGATAGCGGGCGTGAGTTTATTTATTTATTTTATTTTTTATTTTTATTCTCCCAACACGTCTGAATTAATCGGAGACCATTGAAAGCCCGGTGTGGGCTTGACGTCAATCCCACACCGGGCTTTTGGGCCACAGAACGCAAATATTTAAGTCTATTTGAGAAGTACTCTTACTTTTGAGCCACAGAACTCTAAAAGAGCGAACTATTACAAAGCACTAATTGCCTATTTCAGTTTCTGAAAATCTGCCTCGGGCGGTCCGCGAAACTGCAATTGTGAATTCGCTTCAAGTAACTTCGCAGATTGGATCATTTTTAATTAGCACTGAGGTTCTACGATCTGTAAGCTTTCACAGAGTGTGGATAGTTTCTTTGAGCGTTATTAGTTCATTAATGTTTAAATGACAGTCCGTTCTCCGAGAGGAGCTGCGATTTTGCGTTTGCGTCATCTCTTGATAGCGCAAACGCAAAATTTTGTGACAAAATAACTAGAGTAGTATGTATCGGTTTGCCATCGATACTATATTCTTCTAAGGCCCTGTTTCACAATGTTCAAATAAAGTTCCATATAAGCTATCCGCAACCAGAGCTACCGTTTGTTCTAAATTTAAATAAATTTTCCTATATTGCGTGTGTTCGTTTATGGCTTCAAATTTAGAACAAACGGCAGCCCTGGTTGCGGATAGCTTATCCAGTACTTTATCTGCAGATTGTGAAACAGACCATTAGCGTATCAAAGAGTTTTTGGAATAAACTGCGTATTTGTATGTATATTAATTTATATACATTGCCCACACTTTTCCCCACCCGCCCACTTATTTTAGGCTTACTGCTATTTTTTTTTCATGCACTCCATGGACATCATGGAGTCCGTGCTCTTATGACTTTAAAATATAATGTCTCCGTTTACTCTTTATTATATCTATATCAAACGGGAAGATTCTTCGCCTTACATTTTTCTTATATAATAGCTATTATTTCGTTAGTATTACAGTTTTTTTTGTTTTGCACAAAACACATTATTTTATTTAATATTATTATGTTCAATATCTGTTTATGTTTGTTAAATTAAGGTTTATAAGCACTACCGCTTTAAAAATATCCACAAATTGCTATGCGAACTCCTCCTCGCCTGGTTATTCTCGCCTTTGTACATGCTATATCTTTAAATGTATTTTTCGTTAAATGGTTTGTAATAAATAAAGTATGATCAATTATAACTGTTACTCGTACGACGAATAAAATATTTAAATTCGACATATTAGAGACCCAGAAACCAGTTAATAATGTACGCGTACTTTTCTCAAGTAACTAACATGAAATATGTCATGCGAATAACGTAGCGCTTTCCTTTAAGCTAGAGTTGTTGTTCAAAACTCGCACTTAAACCATTTGCAGCAAGGTTAACTTCAGGCGGAGAGGCTTACCATATGAGCCCGCTTCAACCAAAATATCCGTAGCTACAAATACCTAATAAACAGCGAAGTTCATTTTAACAACGTAAACATAATTTGCCGAACATAACATTTATGGCAAAGTTGCGGTTTCATCGTTCGCAAATTAAAATTTTCATCGACGTCTCCTTCAGCTTCGCCAGAATGTTCTCTCGGTATTTTTAGAGTTCCGTATCTCCAAAGGAAAACCTAGGATCACATTGTTGCCCGTCCATCCGTCAATCCATGCATTCATCCGTCCGTCCGTCCGTCCATCCGTCTGTCAGTCCCGTCGTCCGACCGTCCGTCTTTCTGCAAATAACCTTTATATCGGGAATGCGTGAACTTAAATTGGAACCATATACTCAAATCTACTGTCCTTCACAGGTATGAAAAAAATCAAGTTTTCAAGCTAACGTGAAAAATGATACGGCCGTTCATGCTGCAAAAAAAGGGAATCAACATTCATAGTGTAGTCATCATCAACCCATTATGTCCCCACCGAGGGAAACGGGGGCCAAATCCGGCTTGGTGGAGGCTTGTAAGACTAGTGGCTGGTCTTACTGTCAGAAGTTTTCAAGCCACCCTAAGGCCTCTGACTTGGCTTAACGACTGCCATCTATCGACGGCAGCCAGCACCAACTGCTTAACGTGCCTTGCAAAGCACGGAACCGCTCGGAAAAATCCCACTAGCGTTAGTCATAGATGGAGACCCATCCATGGACTGAACGCGCCGCATGTTGCTTAACCTTAGTGATCGTTTAAGATCACTCAGGCAGCCCAGGCTACGAGCGATTCATAGCTTAGTAGTTTAATAAAACAATCAAACGTATACGGCGGGTAATTGGAATTAATCCCAAAAAAATTAATCGTAAAATAAATATTTGTACTCGAGAAAATCATCAAATTATCTTTTTATTCGAATAATTCAGTGATTTTTTTCATTGTATCTCCTGCATATGAAGCAACTGTTCGATGCACTACCACTGGATAACTTTACTGTCAAAGAAAACATGACTGAAACCGCTGTTCGTCTAGCTCCAAACGTAACTTCTACCTAAAATGTAAAAAAACCGGACAAAAACGTGTCTGGCTCGTCCACCGAGGGTTCCGTATTCACATTTTTTTCCGAACTTCAAGGGCAATTTTTTTAATGATTTAATTGAAAATGTACATATTTTTTCCTGTAGATGGAGTACATCACGATGTTACTTGTCAAATTTCATAGTTAAAACATAATAATTGTGATTAGCACACATCCGTTATTACAAATTTGGAACAGCATGTTTTATCATTCAACTGAAGGAGTGTCATAGATGTGCGAAAAAAAAAAAAGTTGTGTCAATGCGTGTGCAAGTATAGATTTGCGGAGGCAATATTGTAAGGTCGATGAGTTTCAGTTATTATCATTGTAGAACTTGAATTAGTCTTAAACAACTTCTAGATCTCTACAGTAACACGGGTAAATATTGTGAAGGGAGAAAGTAAGCCTCACAAACGAAAAATAATATCAGGCACACAAATAGCAAAGTAACTTTCTATAAAATTGTATGCTTACAATGAAGTGCTTACTCATTAAAGCATCAGTACAATCTATTTTGTAGGAGGAAATGCTTGTTAGCTTACAAAAACCAGGAGGAGAAAACAAGGAGCGACTTAGCGAGAGATTGCGAATTCCTTCCGTTGACTTTTATTTTATTTTTCATTCCCGCCGTCTTTGCGCTGATATTTTTAGCTAGGTCCCATATTTCTATCCCTATTTTTGTTAGAACAATTATTTATTTATTAAATAAAATATTCCATCTCGGTTTGCACTTATTCATGCCAGACTTAATGCCTTAACCACAGTGATGGAAGAATGAATTGGTAGATGTGAAAATTTCCAGAAACAAAATTACGAGGAGGCGAGGCAAGTAATTTTTATAAAATCTTTGAATGCAGAATCACTAATTTTAAAAAATTACATTGAGTCTTTTTTCAGCAAAATACCCTATCTACGATATTTAAGGTACTTTCCCTTCATGTCCCATAACTTTGGGACGCCCTGTATATACAAACTGTAAGACCACTAGGAAAAACATGAGATTCACAATAAATGAAGAAAATGAAATAACATTATAATAGTAGAGAACATAAATTTAAAACGTCTTTTTCGGGATTAGGTACGAAAAAAGGTAGAAGTAATACCTACTTCTTAAAATAAATTTCCGGGTAATACTTTGAATGAATATTCTTATCTTGGACTCCCAATATCCGTGGTAATAAGTCCCATTCCATCGTTGTCGCTTTTGTTGGCTGCATTTATATGATTTGAGTGTACTTGCAGTTTGTTCTGAAAAATAAACTATCCAAATTCTTCCCGTTCAAAAAAAAAAAACACAAAAAAAACCATTGGCATTTTTTAATAATAGCTCCTTCAAAACCTAAATAAGAACATTAGTCAATTCAACTTTTGAATTAGTTCATTCTCTTAAACGGACTTTTGCTAAAAGAAAGCAAAAGCTGTGAATAATTTCAACATTATTATTTTACTTTTCTTTTAAACATACTGGCACATACATATTTCTTATTGTACATAAGAAAGACATATTTACAAACAAAATAAGCGTGATATAAGGAAGCACATAGGTGACCATATTTCAATATAAATTTCTTCCAGCCAACCAGATTAGTAGCAAAAAGATAATTTAAATAGGTAGAGGAGAAACGTGCGCATATTAAAGAAATAAAAAAAATGTATAAGAGGGTACTCATAAAAAATGTAATCAAATAAAAATTTAACAAACTACCTACAAATATGGAATAAACTACATACAATAATCATCATCATCATTCAGCCACAAGAAGTCCACTGCTGGACATAGGCCTCCTCCATGGATTTCCAAAAAGACCGGTCGGAAGCGGCTTGCATCCAGCGTCTTCCCGCCACTTGGATGAGATCCTCTGTCCATCTTGTGGCTGGTCGTCCTACGCTGCGCTTGCCGATATGTAGTCTCCATTCGAGAACTTTTCGGCCATCGGGCCCATCGGACATCAGTTCTGCGTGCTATGTGCCCCGCCCACTGCCACTTCAACTTACTAATCCGCCGGGCTATGTCGACGACTTTCGTTCGTCTACGGACCTCATCATTTCTGACTTGGTCTCGGAGAGGAATTCCGAGCATAGCCCTCTCCATAGCTCGTTGCGTGACCTTGAGCTTTCTTATGAGGCCCATAGTAAGAGACCACGTTTCAGTGCCATAAGTCATCACTGGTAACACACACTGGTTGTACAGTTTTGTTTTGAGGGATTGAGGTATATCGGAGGAAAAGACTTTTCTGAGTTTCCCGAACGCTGCCCAGCCGAGTTGGATTCGACGATTGACCTCTTTCACGAAGTTGGATCGGCCTAATTGGACTGTATGTCCTAAGTAGACGTATTCGTCTACAACTTCGAGAGCCGAGTTCCCCACTGTTATTGGGGTGGGCACAACACGGGCGTTCGACATGACCTTCGTTTTGTCCATGTTCATTTTAAGAACCACCCGTTGGCAGACTCGACTGAGGTCTTCGAGCATTATGCCGAGGTCCTCCAGTGTCTCTGCCATGACTACAATATCGTCGGCAAATCGAAGGTGACTGATGTACTCGCCATTGATATTGATGCCGCGTTCCTGCTATTCCAGAAGCTTGAAAGCATCTTCCAGTCCGTTCGTGAACGGTTTCGGAGATATGACATCTCCCTGTCTCACGCCTCTTTTCAGTGGAATTGCCTCCGAATTCTGCTCCTGTACTCGGCCGACATGGTGGCGTTATGGTATAAGCACTTCAGCACCTCGATGTACCGATAGTCAATATGGCAACGCTGGAGAGACTCGAGCACCACCCATGTCTCGATCGAATCGAAGGCTTTCTCATAGTCCACAAACGCTAAGCATAATGGCAAATTATACTCCTCAGTCTTCTGTATAATTTGCTGCAGCGTGTGGATGTGGTCTACGGTACTATAGCTCTTTCGGAAACCGGCTTGTTTGGGAGGCTGGAAGTCATCAAACCTGCGTTCGAAACGATTCGTCAGGACCCTCGAGAAAAGCTTATAAACAGGGCTCAGAAGCGAGATGGGTCGGTAGTTCTTCAATAGAGTGTTATCCGCTTTCTTGAAGAACAGCGTCACCACGCTTCTGTTCCATGCTTCTGGCGTTGTTCCTTCGAGCACGACGGAATTGAAGAGCCTCTGAAGGACTTTAAGTACCGGTGTTCCACCCGCTTTCAGAAGCTCTGATGTAATTCCGTCCTCTCCTGGTGCCTTGTTATTCTTCAGCTGTTTCAGGGCCATCCTAATCTCGTACAGGCTGATGTCCGGGATATCTTCGTATAATGTCGGTTCAGTTTGGCTCTTGGGTCTTTGTGCAAACTGCTAACAGGTTTTGCGACTGAGGTGTATAGTTGTCCGTAGAAGCCCTCAATCTCCCTCAGTACCTCTGACTTGGTCGACGCTATACTACCGTCCTCTCTTTTCAGCTTCGTCAGCTGGCTTTGCCCAATAGACATGTCTCTTGCGAACACTTTAGAGCCTTTGTTCCGCTCTATAGTCTCTTTAATACGTTCGGTATTAAAGGAACGAATATCGTGCTGCATAGACTTTGATATGCGTCTATTGAGCTGCCTATATGACTCAGCATCTCTGGAGGACTGCAGTTGCAACGAGCGACGTTTAGCCATGAGGTCGAAAGTATAGTTTGAGAGCTTTCGTGGTCTGCTCGCTCGGTTGGGTTTATAGAACCTCGAACCCACTGTACGAACAGTTTCTACAAACCTGTTATTGATCTCGTCCACCGATGCGGCGCTTTCCAGGCATTCGAAGCAATTTGACAATTCGAGTTGAAAGTTCTCGGGGTTTTGGATATGGGCACGAGTAGGTCGGAGCGTGGACTTCATGAGACGGGACCTCTCAAGTTTGACATTGATATTCAATGTGCCTCTTACCATTCGGTGATCGCTTCCGGTTTTCACCATGTTGATCACAGAGACATCATTGAATATTTGTCTCTTGGAGGTCAGGATGAAGTCTATCTCGTTTCTCGTGGAACCATCGGGACTCAACCAGGTCCACTTCCTGTGAGGTGGCTTCTGATAGAAAGAGTTCATCATAAAGAGTCCCTCTTTCTCCAGGAAGTCGGCCAACCTCTGTCCCCTAGGGTGTTGCCCATGACCAAATTGCCCCACTCTCATCTCGCCTTCGCTTCTTTTGTCCAGCTTCGCATTGAAGTCCCCCATGACCACATTAAAATAGGTCTCCGAGGTATGTATGGCCCTACTAATGTCCTCATACATCGCCTCTACCTCCTCATCGGGGTGTGACGAGGTCGGCGCGTATACCTGAATGACTTTCAGCGAATACCTCTTAGATATTCTGAGTATTAGGTATACCACCCTGCTCGACACACTATCGATGGCCAAAATGTTGTTCACGAGGGACTTGTGGACGAGAAACCCGACATCACCCTGGGACTGTCGCTCGCCCTCCCGGTAGTAGAGCAGGTTACCGGATTTCAGGGTTATCGTGTCCTCGCCCTCTCGACGGACTTCAGATTACCCTAGGATATTCCTACCCATTTCCTCTTCCAGCTCAATAAGCTTTTCCTCCGTCCTCATTGTGCGAATGTTGTGTGTTACCAGGGCCAGTCGTTTTCGCTGTTCGGGGTGGTAGCCGGATCTCTTCCGGAGATTCTTAGTACCCCTTGCTCCGCCGTCACCGTGGCCGCTACCGTAGCCAGGAATAGCGGAGCTGCCGGGGACTGGGGGCCTGGTTTTTTTATGTACTGGCATGAGGGTATTTACCATACTCGCCACGCTTGGCATGCGGGTTGGTGAGCGCAGTAAGAAGCATTTCCGCAGAAGGCGCTGCTGCCCACCTCCTGGTAATGTGTCCCTTTGCCGGTTTTTACGGCACCCACGGGCTGAGATGGGGGGGACTATTCTAAAGCCGGCACCCCACGGCACCGGCATACAATAATAGAAACTGATAAATATTATCTATAAATATCTAGTGATACTATTTAATAGATATTTTAGAATAGGATAGAAATGTGAGACACATATGTAACAGAGTAGTGCCAACTACACTCAAGTGCCATTATTATGTGCAACATTCATTATTTTCAGACTTTCTCACCCTCGACTACTTTGGATATTCTTGACTAGTTTTTTTTTTATTTTCTCTTAGAATTTATCTTACAATCATCATCAACCCATTATGTCCCCACTGCGCGGCTCTCTTCCCTAAGAAAGGTATAGGCCATACTCTATCACGGGGGCCAAGTCCGGATCTTCAGCATATGTTTTCCTTAAAATTCTTTTTTTTTTGTTAAAACAAGTAGTGTTAGGTCGGATGGTTAGGCGCAAATTGTAAACGTATAAATAAGGTCTGATTGGCACTTGATTCTTCAGATACGAATTTCTAAAAAGTTTACCTAATTCAGTGCCTCAACGTAATACATGGAGCTTACTATAACCAAAAATTTAATTATCTTCAGGTACATACTACACTGCCTATTCAACGTTCTAATGCTGATAATCATGTTTGGGAAGCAATTTCATGAATTGGTTTTACCCGAGGCTGTTTAACTCAATTAAGGGGATAGTCAGTTGTAATTGAATTACGCGAAATATTATTATATTTACAAACCCATTTGCTCTTAAGAAAGCTAAGTGCTCGTATTTTTCTCTCATCCAACTTTCCGGATCCTGTGTGTACAGTACAGTAGCAAACTTAAGTGTTATATTTGTAACGTGTTATTTGTAATCAGCCTATAAGGTCCCACTATAGAGCACAGGCTTTTTCTCAAAGAGGGAGGGATTATGGGTTTAATCCCGGCTTTGAATCCCGGCTGGGGACAAAAATAAACCAGGTCTTGGATGTTTACATGTTTGTGACGTCGCTGTTTCTGGTTCCCACGACACAGGGTATCCTAGTGTGGGGCCAGAAGCAATGTATGTGCCTGTATGTAAATGTTATGTTATATTATAAGGTCCCACTATAGGGCACAGGCCTTTTCTCAGAAAGAGTGAGACTATGAGCTTAATCACTACGCGTCCTCGCCGCGGATTGTATCATCAACGCATTATGTCCCCACCTCGGGGCACGAGTCTCTTTCTTGAGGAAGGTATAGGCCATACTTCACCATGGTGGCCTAGCCCGGTTTGGTGGGGGCTTGTAAGACTAGTGACTTGTCTTACTGCTAGAAGTTTTCAAGCCGCCCTAAGGCTTGATAACTTGGCTTAACGACTGCCATCTATCGATGGCAGCTGGCACCAACTGCTTAACGTGCCTTATGAAGCACGGAACCGCTCGGAAAAATGGCACTAGCGTTAGTCATAGACGGTCACCCATGATAAAATTTGATAATTATGTATCTGCAGCCATTGCATCGAAAAAAGCCTGGATTGGCCGATTCTATGATGACAGGAAAGCTCAGTAAAATGGCATCTGTCATTCATGTCGTTTTTATGTTCATTGGTTTGTTACTGACCAGTGATGTCCTGTGCGACGCCAAAATGCCCAAGATAGCGTTACAGCGGCTTATTTCAATAGTCAATTTTCGTGACCTTTTTTTAAAAGACATACACGAAAGAATTTAAAATGACCACTTTCTGTGAACTCCATGAACACCGACAAAAAATATGAAATGGTTTTCAGAAAGCTGTCAAATACTCGTAGCCCATTTATTATGAAAAAAAAAACACAACGATACGAAGCAGATTTTGCTAAGAACTCGTACATAGCTTTATTTTTATTCCATTATTTACGGTGTGGCATCTGGTTTCACTTGCGCGAGCGACAGTACCGAGTAGCTGCGAAACTTCTCAGCTAGAAGTGAAGTTTAATACACATTTCTTGGTCAATAAAGTGTAAACTATTATAGCTTGTAGCAACCATAATCTTATTTTAAAATAGGATAGTGCAACTTTCATTTTAACTTCACGTAAAGTTACTTTTGCGGCTGCGCCACTTTAACTTTAGTTTATCTTTAACTACAGTTAAAGGCTGCTGGGACGGGGACAAAAAATATAAGAGTTTTTTCCAAGGATGGCATCAGAGTTGAAATTACTTTTTTCTCTTAAGCAAAGATCGGATATCGGTCGCTTTATTTTTCAATACTTTGCAGACTTGTTAGTAACTTTGTCATTTATCTCTCATTTTAATAGCTTCTGGTCTAAGCTAATTATGATTTTGAGAGCAATCAAGCCGAATTTCACCTCGAAAATAATTTTAACTTCCATCGCTTTTTGTTTTTTTAACTGACTAATAAATGACTTGGAGCGTCCTCCCATTAATATTAGAGTGTTAGGGAAGTTTTCATATGTGAGTGGTTGACCAAAAAGGGATCTGGAGGGATTGAAAACTGTTATTTTTTTATTTGAATTTTTTAATCTGTGGTATTTTAGCTATATTTTGGTCTAACCAGAATATTTTTAGGTGCCGTAGTTATTTATTTATGATTTTTTTTTGAGCCGAGGCAGTATTGGAACCTGCTTAAACACGAAACTTCAAACGCGATTTTCTCGAAATGAATTATTTTCCCTTGAGGTCCCTTTTTGGTCAACCACTCACATATTATTACTAGCTGACCCGGCAAACGTTGGTAGCCTCCATCGTTCTTAGCCTTCATCGTCATCAATTAGCCTTCAGCCTAGTCTCAGACCTACCAAATACATAAAAATTGGTGAAGCCGTTACGGGGGAGTTCGATAAAAAATTTAATTTCGACTTTAAAAACGAGGAGGTTCTCAGTTCATCAGGATATTTTTTATGCATGTAGTTCCCCGATTACTCAAAGATACGTGCACCGATATTTTTTGGGCGGCGTAGTGACCCTTGCTTCTCGATCATGACGGTCTGGGTTCGAACCACGAATGTACCATGACTCTTAGTTACGAACATTCGTTTGATTGTACTGCAACACCATTCGCTGCTAAATTGTGACCGGATAACGGCAATAGGCTTGCCACGTGTCACGTTTGAGACCTAATAAACTCGGCAAAACGTGGGCTCAGTTCCAGTGATTGGTGCCTCTGCCTACCCCCTCGGAGATAACGGGCGTGAGTTTTTTTATTTTACTTCACTGATGGTCCCATAGTCATCAAGTCTGATCTGAAATGAAATCTTGGAGAAAGCGAAGGAACTCTTCAAATTTTAAACACTTGAAGCCGTCATATTTTCTACCACGTATACATTTTGTTTTGTACTGCACATGTGTACGACCACTTGTCCTACATTATCTAACCATTGGTTACATATTTTAGGACAAATTATCGTACAATTTTTTCTAGATTGTTTTAAGTTATTATTCTTAGAACTGTGACAGTCTATTATATTATTGCTCGTGACTACCTATATTTAAAAGACAAAAGAAGACATTTTTTTAAATTGACACAGAAACACAATGCAGACAAGTGCGTAACAAACAAAATACACGAAAGTCAAAAAAACAACAAAATAAAAAAGAAGAAGAAAGATTTTTATTATAACAACAGAAACGCCACAAAAACAAAACGAATCCAAAAATTAAACCAAAAAATTAGTACAAAACAAAAAAATCAGAAGAAAACAGGAGGAAAATAAAGGTCACGGCGTGTCACTGCTGCGATAAATGGCAGCTGACTCAGCATTATGCTGAAGGACAAGCCTTCAGCGCTGATTTTCAGTCAGTGCGAAGATATACCACGCGAGCGTCACAGACCGCGGTGTGTTACAGCAATGAAAGAATTTAAGGAACATAATAGGTACTTATGTACAGAAAAATAAGGTACATAATACTTATGTACAGAATAGATTAAATACTTAAAATAGTTTAATACGAAGAAACAGACAAGACTATTAAGTATAAATAAATTAATACATACAACAAAAATATATATGGTTAAATGTAATTAAGAAGGAACCAAAATACATAGAAATATACAGAGAAATATCATAGATACAGCACTTCACAGTCCCGCTATGCGATTACAGATTCATGTCTGTAGTTGCGGCGAAGGGTTGGAAGGGACGGGAGGGGTGGTTTCTGAAGCTCCAGCAGATATGCCCTGAGCTTACGCCCAAAGGCACACCTACTAGTCGCTTCACGGAGAGAAGGAGGAATGTTGTTCCAACACTTGGACGCCGCATACCTGAAACTACCACGGAAAGCCATAGTCCGGTGTGCCGGTGTCAGGATCCTCTTTGTGTACATTGCGTTGTCTGGTAGCCCACTTAAGCTTACTAAACAGATAAGATGGGGTTTTTCTACGTATTACACCAAAGAGTAGTTTATAGTATAACAAAATAGTAAAATAGTATAGTAAAATAGTATAGTATATCGCACCTCCTCTAGAAAACTGTCATATCACAAAAAACATAGTTTTGAGAAAAAGGCAATTAAGTGATTTAGGTCCTAGATTTTTTGCCACTATGGTAAATATATTTTAATAATACATTATGGTAAATATAATATTTACCACAATGGCAAAAAATATAAGACCGAAATCACTTAATTTGCGTTTTTCTCAAAACTATGTTTTTTGTGATATGACAGTTTTCTAGAGGAGGTACGATATAGTAAAACAAAACGAAATGTACCTATATGTACGCATGTACTCAAATTTATGGTTACCTCACGTGAGAGGAGTACACGCGTGTATCTAAAGGTTAATTTGCTGTCGCTATGCTATAGGCCAGTTCTCTAGCTATGTTGGTAAGGATGTAAGTGATTACTTTGCACCCCAACTGATCCATCGGGGTGGTCATTGCCAAAGTAAAGCTCTATGCAGACAGGAGCAATTACGGTTAGGAATAATCTAGCTGACATAATATTCCACTACGTAACACGGGTGATAGATGATGGTTCCATTGGGAAACAAGATGTACGAGCATTGCACGTGGGAGCCATTCTCATTTGTTTACCTAGTATATTTTAAGTAGTATTTGTTTAGATATTATAATGCTTTGGTGATAATAACACCTTAGTTACAATGTTACATGATGTAGCAAAGAAAAAATCATGCTCTAATCGTTTGCTTTCGTAAGCAAACTTCCCAAGGCACGTTAAGCAGTTGGTACTAACAGTCGTTAAGCTAAGCCGGTGGTGGAGGCTTGTAAGACTAGTGGCTGGTCTTACTGTCAGAAGTTTCCAAGCCGCCCTAAGTCCTCTGACTTGGCTTAACGACTGCCATCTATCGACGACAACCAGCACCAACTGCTTAACGTGCCTTGCGAAGCGTACGTTTAGGTACGTACGAGTATGTTAGCCATTCAATATTAGTGAGCGAAATGAAGATGATGATCGATCCGTTTGGTCTACTATTAACAGATTCTACTTTGGGCTGAGTCAATGCTGTAGCCAAGTTGTGCCAATGAAATTGACAGCGTAAACTGTTTGTCCATAATTCCATCCAGTGCATAAAAATAAAAACGTCTTGTGCCATAACTTAATACTACTTAATTTCTATCCATAGATATTGTGAAATTGTGTCAAGGAAAATCATATCAAACAAGCTACTTCAATCCTTTTGTATCTATGTAAACACTTTGTGTTAAGTCGAATATATTACTATGGAAGGCAAAACGAAGGCAGATACAATGTAGTGTAATCGTGAAAGTGCAGAAAATTAGGTTAACCCGTAGATACGCTATTTTTGAAGGGCCAAACAGCTTACCATAATAGTTTTTATAGTTCTTTTTCAAGTTCATAACGCAAATGATCAATGTAGCGATGACAACAAGAATTATTTATGACTTGTAACAATAAGATTTAAATGGTAAATTATTTTGTCTAAGGATACAATAGCGTTTATAATAGGTCATCATCATAAACAATAGTGTTTATAATAGGTCATCATCAACCCATTATGTCCCCACCAAGAGGCACGGATCCCTTCCCTGAGGAAGGTATAGGCCATACTCCACCACGGGGGCCAAGTCCGGATTGGTGGAGACTTGTAGGACTAGTGGCTGGTCTTACTGTCAAAAGTTGTCAAGCCGCCCTAAGGCCATCTATTGACGGCAGCCGGCACCAGCTGCTTAAAGTGGAACGTTACGTTTATTATAGGTATATTATGTATATTTTATGTTTTTTAATATGTGTTTCAGGAGGAGGCCTATGTCCAGCAGTGGACTTCTTATGGCTGAATGATGATGATGATGAATACGAGTATGTGTTTCATGTTTATATAATAACGACCTTTTTCCAATAAATATCTTCCGGCACTACTTCATCCATCATCCCATCAACAAAGGTTAGCTGGAACAAAATACTTTTTAGTATTAAGCTCGCCTATGTACATGACTTTATTGTGCAATAAATAAAATTTCATTTCATCATTCATAAGACAATGAGTTATAAAAAGTAATTAAAGTTCGAAATATACGTCTATCTATTCACTCCTTAACAGTGCTACTTACAGTGGCCCAACTATGAGGTTAAATTCCACATTTTCATTTCATCATTCATAAGACAATGAGTTTTAAAAAGTAATTAAAGTTCGAAGTATACGTCTATCTATTCACTCCTTAACAGTGCTACTTACAGTGGCCCAACTATGAAGTTAAGTGCGGAAATCTCAGGTATATCTAACTAACTTTACTACTCCTTACCAGTATCTAGTGCAAGCCGCCTTTAAACTGTAAATTTACCTATGCTCAAATGATAGCCCGTTTTATCAGCCATGCGGACGGAGGCTTATGGAGGCCGTACAAAAACGCATCTTATAAGCTTAACTCGGCTTCAGGCACAGATTTACTGCGATTAGCCGCCGGGCCTGCTGTAAACGCTGAAAAATAATACCGTCGTAACAATGGATTACTTGCCTGCCGAATTGTGTACGGCCGTGGGGTTTGTCAGCCGATAGCCACTATAGCACTTTGTTACTTTTATTATTCTTCGTCATCATCATCAACCAATTATGTCTCCACCCAGAGGCACGGGTCTCTTCCCCGAGGAATGTACAGATTATACGGCCTATTATTCTTTAATATTATCAATAAATTAGTTATATCCTTGTGTGGCCCGACCTTGAAATTAACAGCAATGGTTTTTATACTTCTCTTAGTACAGTGGGATTTAGGAGGATATTAAATCTTCATAAATGAGATCTCACCCTGCCTAAAATAGCAAAAGTCTGTAACGGTATTAACCATTTCACACATTTTATTCGCATTTAACATAAAACATAAACGTATGCATACAGGCACATACGTTGCTTCTGACCCTATACTAGGATACCCTGTGGCGTAAACACGTAAACATTCTTGGATATATTTTGTTGGGGATTGTTTTTTGCTCAGACATTTTTTTTCATTCGTTCAATATTTTTTTATCAAAATTTAAAATGATGGCGTCCATTTTTAGATTTTATTTGACATTCATTCCTACTTCACTTTTTGACGAGATCATGAATTGACAGCTTTCCACTTGCTAAATATAATTTATTATTTTTCCTTCTATTCTTATAAACTTTCATAAAGAAAATAAAATAAACAATTAAATAAACTCACGCCCGTTATCCCAGAGGAGGTAGGCAGACGCACCAATCACTAGAACTGGGCCCTCGTTTTGCCGAGAAACTTTTATATTCAACCATAAATAAAGCACAATTGAAGAAAGAAGAACAAAACACATTTATTACAGCAACAGCTACACAAAACATTACACAAACTCTCTATAAACACACTGAGACACTACAAAATACAGTGATTAAAAAAGTACAAACAATGGTCACGGTGTGTCCCTGCTGCTGCAATAGCCAGCTGACTCAGCATACTGCCGAGGGTATTACTCCTTAGCACTGATTTTCAGTCAGCGCTTATCCCATGAGCCCATTATCATCATTATTTAAATACAACAAATAAAAACAGTTGGAATGCTGTATAGGATTCGATTAAATTATACGCCGCATTGGCGTCCAGCTTGGGGCGCTTTAGCGGACTTTGACTTTTGCTGTGTATAACACATTAAATGCCTTAATGGGCACTAATTTGTGCAATCAAAAACAATATATTATTTTAAAAAAAAACAAGTACAGTGGGCGTAGTGCGATCTTATGTATAAGACAAGCAAAAGTTTTTATTGTGTGTATTGAAATTAAATAAAAGTAACCTAAAGTAGCACACGCTTTTAGTTTAATTTAACGTATTTGAAGGGGCTGATGATAAATTAAAACCGAGATTTACTATTTTTAGACATTATTAAAGTCTGTTCGCTATCATAGTGTCACTTTGTTATTTATCGCCTCGGCACGTGGCGGCTTTTCACAAAAGAAATTAAACGAAGCCGACGCGGTGCAAACACGCCAGTGAATTTGGCTCGTCTCATTCTACTATTATGTAGATCACGCAATTAAAGAAGTAAATCAATCAGTATTTTAGAATGGATTTATAACGAGAAGATCCGGCATCAGTTAGGTAGGTACGTATTCTAAATAACGGTGGAGATGAATATTCTGAGGACACTTCGAGTGATGAAGAGTAGTGTTTTATTTTGTGCTTCATTAGGTATATTGCGTACCATGTTTTTTTTCTATTTAAAGTATTTTTGCCGTCTAAGTTTTACTATTGAAATAAATGTTTATTTACTAAAACCAAGATTGCCTTCGTGTATACCGACACTGTCTAAGCGAACGGACTTTATAAAATCATATAAACCGCTGGCGTTGCCGCAATCAAAGAATCTTGAAGTAATATTATTATGTCGCAAACATAATGCGATATTGGGCATCATATTATTATCAAACCGGCTATGGATATTGAATTAACAGGCTCTGACTATCAACCTCACGGGTTGATGATTTACTAAAGCCGTTGGAAATCAATGGACAAGATTGGCAGGTGTCCAAGAGAGCATTGGCATGGCAAGGTATGGCCTAGCAGTGGGTTCTATTCTCTTTTTATTTTATTTTTTCTTTGCGTGCAATAAATTTAGTTATATTGACTTACAGTAGTAGGCTCAATGTATCTCAACTATGTATGTACGCAGTTTATTTTAACGTTTTATTTTATTTTACTTTCTCCTAAGGTACAGATTTTTTGCCTAGGTTAGGAGTCAGGGATTTAGCACCAAACGGTTGTTGTCATTTTTACGTTAAATTTTGATTTGTTTTAAATAAATAAAAATATATTTGAATTTTTTTCTTTGTATTGTAATAATTATTCTTTATATCAACTGGCTGGTACAGCGATCCAGTTAGATTTTAAATTGATTGAAATAAAAATTTATCAATATTCTAAATCTACGGCTTATGCCCTACAGCGGGACGATTAAAGACATTATTTATATTGTATTTATTAGTGCACTATACTGATACTTTAGTATTTCTTTAATAAAGTGCTTAATTAAAAATCCAACGGACAGAATTTTCACAAGTATAGGCCATTGTGAAAGTCAAAATTGTTAGTTTTACAATTTATAAATTTTGTGGAAAAGAAGCAAACAAAGAAACCACTTTTTTTCCAAATTTGACAAGATTTCTCCTCTAGTCAAAATGTGTGATGAGAAGCAGCATAAATTTACTGGAAATTGAAAGATTTATGTTAATTACACCCTGTATAAAAATCGGAGAACCACTTTCCACCGTACGCTCCATATACTCAGTACTAGGTTAAATTTCCTCAGAAGTAAAAATCAATAGTATTCTTTAATGACTCACAATGTTCATACACACAGGTATAGATTATATTCGCGATTATACTTAGTCTCAAATTGTGGTCTTAATTTACTAAATGTGAGTGGTTGACCAAAAAGGGACCTGGAGGGATTGGAAACCGTTATTTTTTTTATTTTATTTTTTTAATGTGTGGTATTTTAGCTTTGTTTTTAGTCTAACCAGAATATTTTTAGGTGCCGTAGTAACTTTTTTATGATCTTTTTTGTGAGCCGAGCCGAGTCGAAACCTGTCTATACACGAAACTTCAAACGCGATTTTCTCGAAATCAATTATTTTCCCTTGAGGTCCCTTTTTGGTCAACCACTCACAAATAAATTTAGTAGGTAAGGCGGCAACTTAAGATCAACAAAGTTGTAATCCATCTAAATTAAGTTTACTTATTTTACTTTTTTGCTCAGCATTGGTTCAAATTTCACAGGAAATTTGACTTAATCAGGTTGTGTTATGACCTTGAAAAGATCAACTATAAACCGTTGATATAGTGAATTATTATTATTATTTAAATTCTTTATTGCACCAATTTTTATACAAGGGCGTGCTTAATGCAGGTGAATCGATCGGCTCGCTGAAAATTCTGCGGGTTAATTCGGCATCTGACTCCAAACGTAGCTCGTGTTGTGTCAGGTTGTATGTATAATCCATTTATCTATACTTGGCATTTTTTTCAGACTTTAAACGACACGAAATCAAAAACCTTTAGCGGTAGAAAACACAAAACAGTTTACAAATTTAGTGCTAGCTAGTACTAAATTTGCAAACGGTATCAAATTTTCCACCGCTACAGGTTTTTCATTCAGTGTCGTTTGAAATCCAAAAAAAATGCCAAGTACAGAAAAATGGATTTTAAGCCCGCTACGATAAACACATCGACGAGTGAAATGCTATTTGGTTTAAGCGACATTTTTTTAATTTTTTGAAAAATCTATCTCAAGACACGCAGACAAATCTGCAGATTCCAAATATATAAATATCTCAATTTAGCCAAAAAATATCGTTTAAAACAAATAGCCTTTCACCCTTTGACATGTGATATTGTATAGAATCAGGCGTTACTTTGCGGAAATCCATAATAGCATAAAATTGAGAAAATTACTTTGCTAAATTCAACACATGTGACTTAAATGTACGCTACCTCCCCTTACTACGAGAATTGACTACTCGCTAGTTTACTCGACTCGTGACCACGGTAACTACAACATTCCCGAAACTTTAGAAACTAAGGCTTACCTAAAAGCGGTGGTAGCGCAGCGGTAGAACGCCGGCCTCACATTCAGGGGGCTTTAAGTTCGAATCCTGGCACGTGCCGCGAATGCCACTAATTTCGTAATGTAAATTCGGCGATATTCTACCTATGTCACTTGAGCCTATATCACTTGAGCATGGTGATTTTTCCCATTTTTAGATGTAGATTGAAATTAACACCTATGCTCCATACGGCGAAGTTAAAATTTTTCAACAACAGCCAATAACATTTCAATGAGCTTAGCCCTAGTTTCTGCACCACATTTTTTTTTACTTCGACTTTTGGCGATTGGTGGCGATTTCTAGCACTGATGACCGTTTAATCACTACAGACAGTCAGATTTTTTCGTGATGTGTTTCTTTACGGTGATCGCTACATAAAAAAAAATTACTTGAAATCAAAGTCGAAAGGTGTTTGTGTTGTAGTTACAATGCAAAATACACCTCGCGATATTTTTTTTAAATTGTGCCAACTAAACGATTTTGAAAGTATCTAACACTATTTGAATTGATCCTTTAATATAATGACATTAAAAATATTAATCGGGTAAATATGAAAAGAATAATACATGCAAACATTTATTTAACTTTTAGGTTACTTTCTGAATAGCCAAAGGAAACTCTGATTTTACAGAATACTATATTTATACTATAGTAATAAGGCCGCCAATTGTACTTAAATTTATAAAAATCTGTAAATGTTATTTATGAGTACAATAAAGAATATTCTATCTATCTATCTATCTATCTATACATACATGTATCATGTAACTTTTACAATACATTGTATAGTACAGACTGACACTCGTCATGTAGAGGATTGAGAATACTACTCTGCCGCGCGCAACACAGTCTTAACTAGCGTGGATGCTTGTGCAACTTATCTTTCTCAACCCATCATCAACCCATTATGTCCCCACTGAGGGGCACGGGTATAGGGATAGGCATTATTCCACCACGGGGGCCTAGTCCGGATTGGTGGAGGCTTGTAAGACTAGTGGCTGGTCTTACTGTCAGATGTTTTCAAGCCGCCCTTTCATCTATCGACGGCAGCCAACCCAACTGCTTAACGTGCCTTGCGAAGCACGGAACCGCTCAGAAAAATGCCAATAGCGTTAGTCATAGAGAGTGACCCACCCATGGACTGAACGCACCGTATGTTGCTTAACTTTAGTGATCGTTTAAAATCCCTCAGGCAGCCCAGGCTACGAGCAATTCTAGTTATCTTTCTGCTGTTACTAAAATTGTTAATTTTACCTAAATCCAATTGATTGTAATTTAACAGCTTTGTACAAATGCATATGACGATAAAGATAAAGGTTTTGTTTTATTTATGACTAGCTTTCGCCCGCGATTCCGTCCGCGTGGACTTTAGTTCAAAATTTTGCAATCCCGTTCACTCCCTTAAGGGTTAAATTTAGAAAAAATGGCGAAACACGTATTCAATCAATTGTGTTGAAGAGTATCTATTTTAAGTTTCAAGAAAATTAGACTACATTTTTTATACCTCCCATAAAAATTTTGGCAACCCTTATCGACCCTTTTCGCCCCTTTCCGGGTTGAATTTCAACAAATTCCGTCTTATTCCTTGCCTACATTATATATCTGTGCAAAATTTCAGCTTTCTAGGTCCAACGGCTTGGGCTGGGCGTTGATGAGTGAATGAATCAGTCAGTCAGGACTTTGAATTTTATTTATATAGATGACATGCCACGATCCGTACAGATTATTTTATTATGTTTACGTCAAGAGGGAGAGCATCTGACACGCAGTATGCCTTACTTCGTACCACGGAATGTTTGAGCGATGCGCGCAAATTAAGTTTGGCAGCAAGCGCCCGCGCTCAATAGAGTTACGCTTCTCGACTAACTTCGGCCATGTTCGTGCAGATCATTATATGGGCCTGTATACATGAGTACAGGGCAGAATACTACGTCGTAGGCAGGGAAAGTGCCTTCAAATTAAAGATAGAATATTTTAATGAAAAGAAACGTCACTGAATTTGTACTACATTGAAACAAGCTTGTTTGTCCAAGGGTTTATTGACATTTTAGCCTAGGCGCACACGAGCAACACGCGACAGGCGACATCTCGGCGACTAGACGCAACGACAGGCTACGGTCGTCAATTTTCATATATTTTGTTCGAATATCCGCACACTTGGCGTCAGAGTCGCGGAGTCACGACGACAAGATGCCAGAAGCAAATAACAACGTCGCGTCTGACGCGGCGACAAGTCGTCCTTTTTGCGATGGCTCTTACTGTGGTTACTTACTGGAGGTCGTGGGCTTAGTTCCCACTGAGGGGAATTGTAAATTTTTACAGATGGCCTTTCATCGTCAACCCATTATGTCCTCACCGAGGGGCACGGGTCTCTTCCCTGAGGAAGGTATAGGTTATGACCTATGACCAATCCGGACTTGGCCCCCGTGGTGCAGTATGCTGCACCACGGGGGCGAAGTCCGGATTGGTGGTGGCTTGTAAGACTATATAGTGGCTGGTCTTACTGTCAGAAGTTTTCAAGTCACCCTAAGGACTCTGGCCTTGACCTAACGATTTTATCCATCTATGGATTTTATATTGGAATTTTCTGTGTTTGCAGTGTAGGACCAGGTCGAATGATTGTGCTGTCAGGAAGTTATTTATTTATTTTCTATTAGTTTCATAGAGTTCTATTTAAAACCGCATGGTAGAGTTATTTAGTAGGTATATCTGTATGTGTTTTATGTAAGTTTTAGATGCCATGTAACATAAATAAAGTGTATTTTATTAACTATTCAACCTTTTTTATAAACTATACTGCTTTTACTATGAAATTGTTTGTGTATGTTTGTGACGTCGCAGTTTCTGGTTCCCACGACACAGGGTATCCTGGTGTGGGGACAGAAGCAATGTGTGTGCCTGTGTGTAAATGTTATGTTATGTGATAATTTGTTATTAAAATTAACGTATCCCACTTATTCCAGCTAATTTTACTTTTGTCAGGTTATCGCGTGTTTGTAATTTCGTACAATCTTTCAAGTTTGTTTTATTCATGAATGTTATGGAACACAAATGCAACAATATTGCTTTATAAGACATATCGATACAGGGACCACTTTGACAATTAACTACTAATATCAAACATAGCAGCGGAAATAAAACAACGCAGCGGAAATAAATTACTACGGAATTACCAAAATTACTATCCGCTATATTATGATGAAATAATTTTAAGTGTACAAATTATTCGTGTAATACATCATCATCATCATCATCGGCCTACGGTTGTCCACTGCTGGACATAGGTCTCTCCCATTACACGCCACTGAGCACGGTCCTCGGCTACTCTCATCCAGATTTTGCCAGCCGCCCTGCGAAGATCATCGCTCCACCGAGTCTGAGGACGTCCTACACTACGTTTACCGATCCGCGGTCTCCACTCAAGAACTCTTCTACTCCATCAGTTATCAGTTCTTCGGGTGATATGGCCGGCCCACTGCCGGCATGCTAATAATACATGCTTCAGCGTGTAATACTTACTTGGTACAAAAGCGGATTTGGTGAATTGATAATAGCGAAAATGTAATTTATTAAAATAAACCCACTCACTAAGCATGAATGCGAGGCTACAGAAAATTAATCAACGTTGGCTGAATTAATTGCTACGAATCGCTGCACCGTAGTCACGTAGCACGCCCGCGTAGCGCGGTGCTATGAAATCGATTGAGTATTTAAGCCATTTTTTAGAGTTCCTCTAATAAAAAATGTAACCCTTATACCATTGAGTTGTACGTTTAAATCTGAGAAAAAGGCGGCTTTGATAGATATCAAAACCGCTTTTTTCTCAGGTTTACAAACTGGTTATCAAGTCTGGAATTCGATTCTATAATACAAGCATTTTTAGGGTAATGCATCGCAACACAAAACACTAATTTATCGTGCAACGATTGAAGGCGCCCATTGTTGTTTAACTTTCGTGATCGTTTAAGATCACTCAGGCAGCCGGAGCTACGAGCGATTCTTGCTGTTCTTCACTCGATAATAACCTATACAATGTTTGTATATTTCAGGTGTCCATCTGTTGCCGTTATTAATATCGAGTGAAGAACTGTAAGAATCGCTCGTTGCCCCGGCTGCTAGAGTGATCTTAAACGATCACGAAGGTTAAGCACAATGAGCGCGTTCATTCCATGGATGGGTGACTGCCTATAACTAACTCTAGTGGGATTTTTCCGAGCGGTTCCGTGCTTTGTAAGGCACGTTAAGCAGTTGGTGCTGGCTGCCGTCAATAGATTGCAGTCGTTAAACCAAGTCAGAGGCCTTAATAGGACGGCATGAACAAACTTCTGACAGTAAGAGCAGCCACTAGTCTTACAAGCCTCCACCAATCCGCACTTGGCCTCCGTGGTGGAGTATGACCTATACCTTCCTCAGGGAAGAGACCCGTGCCTCTCGGTGGGGACAAAATGGGTTGATGATGAGGTCAGAAATGACGCCAGGGGGAAAAACGTATGTTGTTTTGCATCTCGTTTTTGAGAAACCGGCCAAATGTGCGTCAGACTCGCGCATGAAGAGTTCCGTAGAATTATCGAATTATCTATTCAACGTTTGAATGTTTCAAGTGTCTATCTGTTGTCGTTATTATTCTACGGAACTCTTCGCGCGTGAGTGCGACGCACATTTGACTGGTTTCTCAAAAACGGGATGCAAAAGAGGATATAATTTTTCCCCCTGCCGGCGTTTCTGACCTCATCACCCTTAATCCGTCATCCGTGGAAGCGTTACAGCCAATCAACTTACCCGGCATCGGCAAACAAACTACCTTCCGACCGCCCACTCAGCTGTTCTAGTTGTTGCTTAAAGACAACAGCTTAGACCCAGCGGCTCAAGCTTTTTCCTTGTTATTTTCACGGGAGAACAACCGGGCAGATACCATTAATGCCTGCTAACGACCGGACGCACTTCGGATTGGGGTTTAAAAGGGTTGAGTGGTTTTGTACAATCGCCCTGATAAAAAGGGATGAATGTTAAAGCTTTTAGAGATTTGAAGACTCTCAAACAAGGCGATTAATTTAAGCCCCGACCGATGGACCGATAATTCTCCAGGGCCTTTCCACTCTCGTTAGAACAAAGACATTGCGAAATATTTATGTATCGGAATTCGGAGCGAATTGCTCTCTTGTTGGGCATTTTATTTATTATTCCGGCCCGGCGCGGTTTTGGCGGTCTTTTAATAATTTCAGATTTGTCATTGGCGGTATAATGGCTCGTCTGATTGGTTGGTAATAAACGGAAGTCGAGTCAGGTGCAGGTGAAATATGTTACTTATTTTTGGTTCCATATTGTAATTTAGTTATAATAAATAATACTATCTCGAGTATTGACTCGAATTTTCCATTGAGAAAAATGTATATTAAACACAATAAACAACTTTCAGTATGACAACCATAATATTGAGGCTAAATAAAAAAAATCGGAATCAGACCAAATAAAAAAAACTGTGTTTATTAACAGAAATATTAATCCCTTAATTTAACATTTTAAACATTTACATACAGACCCACGCTGGGATACCCTGTGTAGCCGCAACCAGAAACAGCGTCATCGCAAACATGTAAACATCCAAGACCTGGGGTTTTATTGTTCCCAAACCCGGGACCTCTCCCATAGTAGGCAGATGAGCTAAGCGCTTCGCCACAGAAGTCGTCAACTAATAACAATAACCATTTCCATACCATTACTGTTCCTGATCCCAAACAAGGATACTTTGTACTGGGGTAACCAGACCAGACATGACAAACATTGGAATTCACCCAGGCTGAGGCTAATAATTGTACTATACAGCGGCCCCCAGTGGGACATAAACCCACTACCTCAGGAATGGTAATCAGACCTGATACCGCCAGACCATCGAGGCAGGCAAACACAATAGGTAATTTGTTTGCAAAAGTTTGATAAACATTTTAATTAATACCCACAAATAGTATCGTATTTATTTTCTTGATAAAATTAATCGAAATCTCCGAAAGTATCACAAGATAACAGTTGTTATTATTATTCTTTCAAGCTATTAAGTAGGTCAATCACGGGTCAGTTAGTCAAGAATCTTGTTATATTCAAATGTTTAAGGTCACGGTCCAAATACACTGCCACCGTTAATGACTTGGGCTAATTATTAATTAAGAGATCGCTTTTGGCGATGAGACCGCTAATTGCATACGACAAAAATTAGACAAGAAGGTAAGATCTTAATGTATTATTTCTGGTGTGTACAATAAAGAGTTCTAATCTATTCAAATCTAATTACAGAAATATGCGTAACTTTTGAAAATAAACAAAAAGTCATAGGTGCATGCCCATCATGGGAATCAAACCTGGCTCTGTCGCTTTCGAGTACATTGTTTTAAAAATACATAACATAACATAAAATTAACATAACATTTACATACAGATACATACAAATACAAAATGTCTTTATGTTGAACAGATGCATTTGACAGGGGTAAAAACCTGTATTAAAAGAGGGCCGCTTTTCAAGGATTTTAACGAATGTAGATCTATGTATACCTGTGTAAACCAAATTACGTAAATGTATTTTTTTCCTGCGGTTGACCGGTAGATTTGACTTTTTTTATAAGTCAAATCCCGGCTGAGGACAAAACAAAACCTCTGGTCTTTGATGTTTACATGTTTGTGACGTCGCTGTTTCTGGTTCCCACGACACAGGGTATCTAGTGTGGGGCCAGAAGCAATATATGTGCCTGTATGTAAATGTTTATGTTTATTTTAAAAAGTGAAAATAAGAATCGTAAACTTTTGCTACAGGATGTTTGTTTTACGTGCATAAGTAAAATCACTAGGTCATTATTAACTTACAGTCTGTTAGCTTTTAGAATATACCTCGGCTACTATCGGATATAATCGATTATATTACAATAAGGTAAGGTTTATTTTCTGTTGTTATTTATGACTTACATAACTTTTCAAAATAGTGAATTAAAGTTTTATACAGAGCAGGAAGTAGTATTACACTCATGTGCTTTCGGTGAAAACCGAAGCCTACTCTAGAGTCCGAGGTATATGCTAAATAGCTAACAGACTGTAAGTTTGGTTTCACTTACTTAAGATGTCGGAAGAAACTGGCTAGGTTTCCCTCCGATTTTTTGTCAGTTTTTTTTGTGTACCTATTTCTTTTCACACAATTTTCCGTTACAACTTTTGCTCTCCGGCAGCAGCACTGTAGCTCATTCTTGGCCTACGTTAATGTTAAGTTTGTTACAAGTTTGTGTTGAAATTATAAGTTATTGTGTGTGTTTCCAACTAATAATTGGTAAGGCATGTTGTTTAAATGCCGAAGTCATCGTAAATAACTCAATTAACAGTTTGGGATATTAGTCGGGATTATGATATAGTACGTGAGAGAGATAATTACTTTGCAAGAGAGCTGATTGTTATTACATAGGTTTACTTAATCCTCTTGATTAACGTTACGGTTCTAATTATCTTGAATCAAAATAGAATTTTGGTTGAAAATTATTTATTTTAGCCTTATAACTTGACGACCTAGGTGTTGCAGCAGTTAAGGCATCTGCTTACCATGCGAGGTCCCCTGTAAGACTCCCGGCAGGGCACAAAACAAAAACCTCAGGTCTTGGATGTTGACACGTCTGTGAAGTTGGCGTTTCTGGTGCCCACGACCCAGGGTATCTTCGTGTGGGGCCAGAAGCAATGTATGTGCTTGTATGTAAATATTGAAAAGCGATGGTCTAGCGGTTAACACGCCATCGAAACTGGTCGTGAGGATGATTCCCACTGAAGGCCGCTGTACTTGACCAGGAATGGGCCTCGATCTGCTTGTAGTCTATGTTTGTAATGTCCTTCCAATGTCCTAATGGTAACGAGTACCATAATAATAACTTTCAGGCAACACAATCACTTGGACTGGTCCCAATGTAGGATACTCTGTGCTATGGAGAACAGGCAAGGACATTACAAACACGTAAGTACACCGAAATTGAGGTCATCTATACAAATTTACGGCGACCGCTATTGAGAATCGAACCCACCACCTCTGTCTTGGTAGTTAAGCGCCTAGGACAATGAGGCAGGTCATCTAAATTTGGGACCAGTGGGCTCATTACGTAATTTTCGCAACGGATATTCATACGTCTTAAAAAGTCACGTCAACACAAGAACCGAAGTCGTACGGAGTACTGTCTCGCTCTAACAAAGGGTCTTAAAAGAAGATAGTGCTATACAGTAGTGGTATACATGACTTTTTAAGACGCATGAATATCCGTTGCGAAAATTACATAATGAGTCCACAGGGCCTCGATTCTGTTAGTGCATTACAGTACGATGACAGATACACGGTCGGGTCACGTGACATGTTTTTTCATACCATTGACGCCTAGAAGGTTTGATATCCGTGCGCGCGTAGACTTGAAGCGGCAATGAAACTAAATCGCGGTGTTCATACAGTTGTCATTGTACTACTATGCATTAACAGAATCTAGGTCCTGGACAGGTGATTGTGCCTTGTAGAATTTATTTTTTAACGCATCTTATCACGTTTGTTGATTTATATTCACCCATTCAGAAATTAGAAATTTATTCCAACGTAAAGGATTTACATTCTGCTTGGTGAATGTCAATGTACTTATAATGCTAATGTAAGCTGCCTACTGCAGGACATAGGCCTCCATCAAATAATAAGAATTTTATTTAGGGTAGTTTCCAGGGTCAAAATAATTAAATTCTATTTAGTCCGTATTTTAGAGTATAAAAAAATATTGGACACGTATTTTTTCTTTTTTTGATTAAACAAAGAATAAAAAAGATATAGCCCATTAAAGTTACGTGTGACGTCACTCTGTGCTAAAAAATGCAGCACGGCGTGACGTCACACGTAACTTTAATGGGGTATATCTTTGTAATTTTTTGTCTAATTTACAAATAAACATACGTGTCCCTTATTTTTGAATAATCTAAAAGACGGACTAATTACATTTTTTAGGGCAACTAGCCCATTATCCTCAAACAACGCAACAAAGGTTTAAACTTCAAGAAATTGTCGTCAAATTGACGAATAGTTAGGTATTATAGGGTAAGTGAGAAAATAAGGTTGTGTCAAGAATTGGAATCTATTCATATAATATGTACAACATGCTTATAAAACACTGGCCGAAAAGAAAATTTAGTTGCATGCGAAAAAACCTACTTATCTAAAGTTCCGTGTAAAGCCTACTCTATCACATTGACGCTAGACCAGCGAATTCCTGCACAATAAGATGCCCACAAAAGCGGCACAAAGCTGGAGCTGCAAAAAGATCCCGAATGCAACCACTACCGGGCCGTCCATCAAATCAAAACTAAAAACAGGTAAGTTATGAATATTTCGCTGTTTTGCCCGCGGTGTGTGGCGTGCTAGCTTTCGCGGGTGTCAATCATCATCGCGCCTGCGCGTCCGCGACGGTAGCGCCAACTTGAGTACCGTCCTCAGTAATTGGCCGCCTGCCGACCGGTCGGAACCTGTCTTAGCCGGATCGTGCCGGATCGAAGCCAAGATTTCGGCCGCGAGTTTCACCTGTCACGAGGCGATACCGCGAACATTTTATTGGACACCCTGTTAATACTTTGTGGCTAGGTGGTTTTGTTTATAAGTTGTATAAAGTTGTTTGGTATTTCTTTGCTGCCGCTGCGAGTGGATTGGACTGTGGATGTGGATTTTTAAGCATTTAAATTTTTGTCATAGTTTTTTAACATTGACATGTGTGTGAGTGATGTGTGTTTACTTTATGGATGTTGGCAAAGTAAGTACCTATGCTTTTATAATGTAGTTAACTCATTATTAATATTGTTTTAAGGAAACTACTACATACTGAAGGAAATAAAAAGGAAATATCTGCGATTTGAATCATCAGGGAATGATAAAAAATTATAAATCAATATAAAACTTTCCTGAACCGAAATTGCACACTATTCAAATAATAAAACATTCCAGTAAATAACCTGGGTGACTAGCGATCCGTCCTTTATACATAAATTCTCAAAGGATTTAAAACTAGTATCAGGCGTCCCTACCTGAGAGAGAAACTTTATTTCAGCAGAGTGTACCATTTATATATAAAATTTAGTGCTAAACTTTTGTGGCCACGCTCGCTAACCAATTGTTAAAGGTAAAATATACGTGTTTGTTAATAGTACATTTATAGGGGTTCTATTTTTTTTTTTTATTATTATTATCGTGGTATTATTTTATTTAAAAAAAATTAAAAGTGTTTGTAGAAAACCAGAAATAATTGATGATATTGTATGTTTCATACAGTCCACAGTATATACTGTAAAAAATATCATCAATACAAATCAGTAACCTATTAGAGATTATTTTTATGATAACGTACTAGAGATATGGTAATTATTTGACCTTTGCTAAGATATTTGCGTTTACTTTTAGCCTTCAAGTAAGTATGTTACGCGAAAGCAAAGCTGTTCAGTAGTGCCTGTTTGTTCGTAGATATTAAAATCCTACGCTTATCTTACCTTTCCTATAGAATTGAAGAATAAAAATAAATTGAAAATAAAGTTGAAATCAAAACTTTTTGATTTTTTCGTTCACTACGAGAAAGCGTAGCTTGCTACGCATAAGCATAACTTGCTACGTGGCGTAGTATGTTCGTAGCGGCTACGCAGATTGTGTCGATATTTTCTTTCGTAACACAGTTGTTTCGCTAGCAATTGGTTTTATTATGTAAAACAGCGATCACTCTATACGTTTACTATTAGGTGGTTTATAATTCCCCCTTATACATGCCAAATGTCAACTAATTTCAGTTTAATTTAACCACTGGGGTCTGGGGTTTTCAGGGTAAAGCCTTATTAAAGAGGTAGGGCATCGTCTTGAGTAACCGTGGCTTGGACTTTACCGCTCTGGGGCATATTTGATGCGAAAAGATCTCCTTAACAGTGCAGCGTGGTAATGCTGTCAGCGTTATGGGAACCTTTGGGTCGGATATGTCACGGGGCGGTTTGAATGACTGGTTTTATTTTCTTTGTATTGTGTGTGTGACATTCTTTTAATTTATTAATGCTTTTTATTTTTGGAGATAATTCTTGTTAACATTTTATGATATAATTGTGAATACTTTGAGTTTTAATAAACCAATGTAACAAAAAAAAATATTAAAATTTAGTCTAAATTCAGGTAAATAATTATAGTACGGTGTTACGGTGGAGCTTTTTAGCCCATCTATACACATCAATAATATATGAATATAGCTCTAAGTTATATAAAGTTACCTGGAAATTGAGCTTTGCCTCTTGCCACGATCCTGAAAACGTGTTTCAGTTCATCAACAAACATTTTTACCGCTGCTCCGACTCGCCAAGGTTTGCTGAAAGTAATGTCTTACAGAGATAAGTCACTTTTGTACATTTTGTTTTTTTATGTCATCATAATCATAATCATTAACCCATTTTGTCCCCAATGAGGGGCACGGGTCTCTTCTTTGAGGAAGGTATGTCATGTTTTGTTTAATGTTTCGTGAGCAATAAGGTATTATACTATATAAGTTATTATTATTATTATTTAAGAAACCCAGGTCTTGGAGGTTTACATGTTTGTGACGTCGCTGTTTCTGGTTCCCTCGACACAGGGTATCCTTGTGTGGGGCCAAAAGCAATGTATGTGCCTGTATGTAAATGTTATGTTATGCTGTAAGAAATCTTATACACAGATAAGCTAATCTTTTTACACATACTTTTTTTTATTGTTGCTTTTTATGTATTTTATTTTCGTGTACAAAAAAATTCATGGTTAAAATAAAATATGTTTTTCCCAGGCGTTTAATAGGGTACACGGACAGCGCGATTCAAAATATACTTATGGTGAAACATCGTTTGCGGGGTCAGCTAGTATGTTTTAATAATAAGTTTGAATAAGTAAAGGTACCTATGTAGTTGTGTAGTCATTAGGTATAAATATGTATCAATATTAAAATTTGCATCGTTTCCATCGTAAGGTAGTCTGAAGGAAATTGCTTTTAGTAATTATGCCACCAATTGTACTATGAACATTTGTATATATTTTGTGTTTTTTGTTTTTCAGGTGTGTAATAAAAATATTTTTACTATATCATATCTTTTGTTATTTGTTACCTAGCTTATTTAAAAAAAATAAGTAAACGTATTTTTTTCTTATTAAAACATTCAAAATGCTTAGTAGCCGTTAGGTACCAAATGAAAACGCGCGTTTTTGTTTTCATTTGTTACTAGGCTTAACCGCACTGCCCTCTTAGACGTCGACTTACAAGCAATAGAATTAGCACTTAGCTAAAATTATTCACACAAAGTTGAATTCAAATGCAATTTAACAGGCAGCGCGACTCGGGTTAATTTTAAGTTCCAATGTTGACTATTCTCCTGCCCGCCCTACGCCCGCGGCTGGGATCGGAACATTGCCACAAGCGAGAAGACAGTCTCAAAAACTCGAACACGAAAACAAATCTTGGAGTTGTGCGTGTGTGTTTTTGTTATAATTTTCGATTATTATCTATTAGTGGCACATGCATTGAGACTAGTCTCAGAGCTAGTCTCAAGTACAAGCATGGAAAGAACACTTGAATTAACATAACATTTTTTTAACATAACATTTTTTTAACATAACATTTACATAAAGGCACATACGTTGCTTCTGGCCCCACACTAGGATACCCTGTGTCGTGGGACCCAGAAACAGCGACGTCACAAACATGTAAACATCCAAGACCTGGGTTTCTTCTTTTTTTTGTCCCCAGCCGGGTTTCGAACCCGGGACCTCTCGCATGGTAGGCAGATGCGCTAACCACTGCGCCACAGAGGTCGTCAAGAATTTGTGTGTGTGTGTGTGTGTGTGTGTGTGATTGTGTATGTGCGAATGTGCGTGTGTGTTTTTGCAGTAGTAAAGATAAGAATATTCTTTATTGCGCACCGGAAAAACACAAAATATTTACAAAGGTTTACATATAGTATTATTAGCGACCTTTTGCTGAAATCAATTATTATTGGTTATAAATTGGCTATCAATGGGTGACAATTGGATATCTTTGCTTCGTTTCGATTAAAATCCCCAAATCAACGCAGTTATTTCAAAACACTAGAGGTAAAATGCAAAGCCATTGAATAAACCAATATTTGACCAATAAGCTCCCGTAAAGCAATATGTTCAACACAAACTAATCAAATTTTGTTGCGGCACTTCAACAATGTTATGTGGGAATTTCGTTTGTCGTTCACAATTATCATCCTTTGAGTAGAGGCGCAACTTAATTCATTACCCAGTGAAATCAATCAGATTATTATAATAACCACGGTGGAGGAATACGCCAATGTTTATATATTTTAGCTGTATTTTTCTACTGTATCCATTCACCGCTAGTAAGTCGTATTATTACTAGTTATTAGCTAATGACTATTCAATCCAATCAGTTGGTCTCTCAATACAGAGAATTGTGGGCGATGTTATGGGAATGCGAATGAATGGGCTGGCAAGTGATAAAGGTACGAGTATGTACACGATTAAACTTGCAATGAAACTAAATGGCTACGTTCATGGAGTTATCATTATACTACAATGCATAAGCAGAATCGAGATCCTGGATTGTACCCCAGGAAGACTTAACTTATTTAAAGTTTCACCTCACAGTTACTATTTTGTAAAATCCCTTAGAGTACATGCAATACAAAATTGTAGTGCAGGGCTCACTGTTATGTATGTCTGAATAGCTTTATTTTTTTTGTAGCCTATATATGTCCCACTGCATATAACATAATATAACATTTACATACAGGCACATACATAGCTTCTGGCCCCACACTAGGATACCCTGTGTCGTGGGAACCTGAAACAGCGACGTCAAAAACATGTAAACATCCAATACATGGGTTTCTTTTTTTTGGTCCCAGCCGGGATTCAAACCCGGGACCTCTCACATGGTAGTCAGATGCGCTAACCACTGTGCCACAGAGGTAGTCAATGATATTTTATTAAATGATTTTTTTCAGAGAGAGAACATACGGACTGAATAACCGTGCGAGAAAACCTGAGCTTGAAATTGCCAGGAATACATTATGAAATTAAAAAAAATATTAGTTTATACACCTTTAGAAGTGTTACTAAGCTGAAAACCTCCACAAAGGAAGTTCTTATCTCAGTTGTTATTTAATTACAGCCCTCAAAAGTTGAAGTCCTACTTAAAAAAACTATAAAGAAAGAAAAATAAAGCAAACCTCACGTCCTTGAACAAATTTATGTCACCACAGTTTGGAAAAAGACTTACTTGACTTTGAAACCTATGCCTTTGGGTGGCACAATAATGGTTTTCAAAGCTTGGTATAAAGTCTATGTATTAGTCTAACTTACTCTTAAACAAAAACTCTTTTACTAACTCTTCACGCAAACCCATTCTGTCCATTGCTAATCTCAAATGTTACCCAGCCGCTTTCACAATACGCTACTTGCCTCGTACCAAGTTTGACGCGATAAATGGATATTTCCTATAGTATCTAACGTAAGAAACCGAAATATATTGACTTTGCTAAGTAAATATGCAGGATGGCTGCAAAATATGCAAATAAAAAACATATTTTCCGCTTTGGTTGTAAACAAACATCTGTCAGTCGTGCGTGCGTAGGTTCTATTGTGACTCATACTTCTTTCGTGGCACGAACTCTACCTATGTTGAATGTCAAACTTTGTTTACAAACGTAGAGGACTTCAGACCATAGACAAAAATGGCGGACCGCGTTTTTGGCTGTTTAGCAAAGCAACGTTTTAAAATAATGTTTTTGTTGCTTTTAGGTCCTCAAAAAATATACTAAAATATTTTTTGGTCTAATGGAAGAGATATTTAGCATTTAAGACATACTTGAAAAAAGAGTCAAGTAGCGGATTCATTCATTAATTTATTTATTCAGAAATTATTTACATTATTTTTGAAATATAAGTTATAAGTTACTAACTTATAAAACTAAAACTACATATTAAAATTTTAACTTAGAAAAAGCATACTATTAATTGATTTATTACAATGTCGTAGACCCACTGAGCTGGTTGCCCACAGACCGTTAGCCTAGGTTTAGATTCTGCTAATGCATTGTAGTACAATGTCAGTTGCATGACTGCGTAAATTTCAATTCATTGCCGCTTCAAATGAAAGCGCGCACGCGTATTCGTTATTCTAGGCGTCAATGAAAAAAAAACAAAACAAGTCACGTGACCCAACTATGTAACTGTAATTGAAATATAATGCACTAGCAGAATCGAGGCCCAGTTCTTGGCCACAGTTCACTGGCTCTTTAGTTCACCGTTATATTTTCGCGTTAATTAATACCCGCCTATATTATGCACTTTAGCTTCATGATTGATCTTTGGTGTTAGGTGTAAGGCTAAAGAGTAATTAGAAAGTGAAAATGCACTACATTTATTGCCGAAACACAAATTATACATGAATTTTATTAACACTTGATGACATCATCATCAAGCCATTATGTCCCCACTGAGGGGCACGGGTCTCTTCCCTGAGGAAGGTATAGGACATACTCCACCACGGGGGCCAAGTCCGGATTGGTAGAGGCTTGTAAGACTAGTGGCTGGTCTTACTATTAGAAGTTTTCAACGCCTCTGACTTGGCTTAACAACTGCCATCTATCAACGGCAGCTGGCACCAAATGCTTAACGTGCCATGCGATGCACGAAACCGCTTGGAACAGTGCCACTAGCGCTAGTCCATAGACGGTCACCCATCCATGCACTGAACGCGTCCTATGTTACTTAACCTTCGTGATCGTTTAAGATCACTCAGGCAGCCGGGGCTACGAGCGATTTGATATAACGTGAAGTGCTTACGATAGTTTTAGTTCAGCATTACATAGACAAACATCGCGTTGGCCCAATCCTAAGGTCAAACCGATTCAAGTCCAACGTCCAGCGACCACGCCCTACGTTTTGTTCAGGTCAAAGTGTGCGTGTAGGTACATGTTTAAGTCGCTGCTGGTCACGCCATGCCTGTCCGTTATTATAACCTTAGATGTTTAGAAAACACTTGGAAAGAAAGTCGTAAAATTTTAAATTTTAACGTTGAGGAGGTGTAGATGCTCGTTTATAATTAAATGTAGTTGTGGTCAAGTCATTGTGTTGTGTGGAAGTCATTAAACATACAGGCACATACATTGCTTCTGGCCCCACACTAGGATTCCCTGAGTCGTGGGAACCGGGAACAGTCACGTCACAAACATGTAAACATTCTAGACCTGGGGTTTTGTGGTCCCCAGCCGGAATTCAAACCCAGGACCTCTCGTATGGTAGGCAGATGAGCTATCACTGCGCCATATATTTTTTTAAGTACTAGAGACAGTGTATGAATCAACGACCAATAAATGTCGATGAAGCGAAAGTGAACGTCATGATCGTAGCAAGTGGCAGTCCCTGGTCTCTGCCTACCCCTCTGGGATACAGGCGTGAGGCGTGTATGTTGTTGTTTTCAATCTGAAACTATTGTACACACTACAGATTAATAACTTAATCCCTAATTTGTTAAAAGTTAATCCGGGATTAAGGTAATAACTGTTGTTGCTACGTTGGATAGCAAATTGATGAACCAATAATCGCTAAGCCTTTATTTTACAAATCATAACGATGTAAAATACGGCCCCGATTAATTTACTTGTTTTTTTTATCGGACAAATTCAACCTGGACTTGGATTCTGCTAACGCGTTGTAGTCTGCATGAACATGGCGATAAAGTTTCATTGCCACTTCAAGTCTACGCGCGCACACCTATTAAACCTTCTAGGCGTTAATGGTATGAAAAAACAGGTCACGTGGCTCGACCATCTATCTGTCATCGTACTATAATGCACTAACATAATCGAGGCCCAGGGCCTCTATTCTGCTGGTGCATTACAGTTCAATGACAGATACTAGGCCGGGTCACGTGAAATGTTTTTTTTCCATTGACGTCTAGAAGGTTTGGTACGTCTGCGCGTAGATTAAAAGCGGCAATGAAATGAAATCGCCGCGTTCATACAGTTGTCATTGTAATACAATGCATTAGCAGAATCTAGGACAAGGTTTCGCCCCAATTCAGTGCTTACGGAGTTTTAGTTGAAAAATATATTATAATAAGATTAAAGTCTTAGTATTGGTAAAAAACTATAACGAATATCGTTACTTCTTTTCACTTCAAACATTTTTACACAAACATTGTCGCCGCGTCTAGTGGCCGCCTCAGACGCGACGATGTCATTTGCTTCAGGGTGCGTATACTGAGTTTTTTCATTCACTCTCGATAGTGAGAGCGTTTGCGATTTGCATAGGAGTGACAGAGAGACAACTAGATGGCGCGCTTTGTCACTCCTATGCAAAACACAAACGCTCTCGCTATCGAAAGTGAATTACAAAACTCAGAGTGCGTATACTGAGTTTTGTCATTCACTTTCGATAGCGAGAGCGTTTGCAATTTGTATAGGAGTGACAAAGCGCGCCACCTAGTTGTCTCTTTGTCACTCCTATGCAAATCGCAAACGCTCTCGCTATCGAAAGTGAATGACAAAACTCAGTATACGCACTCAGTATACGCACTCTGGCGTCTTTACTTCGCGACTCCGCGACTCTAAGGGACTAGTCATAGAAAGCCACGGACGCGGACGCTGGATATAATCCGTTGCATAGAACTTCATACAATTTTAAAGAGCGTCCGATACGCAGCGGTTCGTACGCGCGCCTCGGGCGCTTTCTATGACTAGTCCCTAACGCCAAGTGTGCGGAGATTCGAACAAAATATATAAAAACTGACGGCCGTAGCGTATCGTCGCGTCTAGTCGTCGAACTGTCGCTGTCGCGTGTCACCTAGTGTGCGCATAGGCTTACTAGTAGTGCCGGCGACGATGTTCGCATAAAAAACTTTACTGATAGGCTGCGAAATTGTCGTGAAAGGAATTTTGAAATAGATTTTTCGGACATTTAAATGCCTCGTTGATTTTAGAAAAGTCGAATTAAACTTAGGAGGGTTATTCTTTTCATAAATACAAACAACGTTTATGGTAAGAACAATACCGATATAATATCGAAGAAAACAAACACCAGCTTATTCGTGTATTCGCTGGAAAGAATATCGTACAGATTTTACATCCTTTTGTTAATTTAGAACATCGATTTTTTTTTCAATATTGTGCTGACAGGTGTTGTCAAAAAAGTATTGCAAAATTTATATCTGTTATTGCAATTTTGTTTTTGGTTTCGCGCGCGCGCACCTTCAACTTTGGCAACCGATTGACCAGATAAAAGTTGCTTTGCCACGATCTATTCTCAGACCTACCAAACATACAAAAATAATATAAAAGCAATGGAGCCGTTTTGGAGGAGTCAGAACAGTGGAGGAGGAGTCAGGACGGACCAACGGACTCAGTAATAGGATCCGTTTTATTACCCTTTGAGTAAGGAACCCTAATTAATTAGAAGTACAATCCTAATTAAGTACCCCAAACGTACGTCGTGCCATTGACTTGGAAATAAACCATGATTCTTACTTCAATTCCCGTTAAAAGCACATAATTAGAGAGTGGCAGGCCTTTCACCATTTATGTCAGGGCTTTTCGCGGCGGTATAAAATTAAAAGAGTAAATACAAAGGGGAAATGGCCAGGCCATCACTTACCATAGATAACGATCTAGTTTTATAGTATAATGAACAATGAAGTTGGTTAGTTTCTGCTTCTTTTCTAGTTCCGTTTTAGCATTTAGGGCTTTTGTATTCTGTTGTGAAAAGGGATATTCTGGATATTCATAGTGATAGATTACGTGATTAGAAGTTGGAAATGTTGCGGCCTATCTTACTATAATCGTCAAGTTCTGTGTTTATAATATACTTTGATATCATTTCAACTCAACTTAGTCACTTAGTTTTAAGATAAAGTGTTTAAATAAGTTTAAAAAGCGTTTGAAAAAGTTTAATTTAAAAAAGATTGTTATTTATGTTATTTCAGAAATGATTTACTTTAAGTCAAGAAAGTTGTTGCACACCTGTAATTGCATGTTAGACTAGAACGTATCTACACAATGTTATTTTAAATGATGTATCTAACATCAGATGTTAAATCTTATCAAAAAATTCTGTTGGTTGTGTCTAATAAATAAATAAATATATGAACAGTCGGGATTCGAACCCGGGACCTCTTGCACGGTAGTCAGATACGCTGACCGCTGCGCCGCAGAGGTCGTCATACTTTTCTCAACTAAATCCCACGCGGGCGAAGTCGCGGGCAACAGCTAGTTACTTGTATAAGTACAGCTAGGAACGTTGTGCCTTACTAAAGAAAAACCTTTTCTCCAAAAATCATAACAGCGTACAGCCTGTTTCACGCATTCAACAGTAAACTAGGTTAGCTCAGCGTCAACACTTATCATACGACATTTCTTCACCACAAAATGCCCACAATTTCCACGGAGCGCCCTGGCACAGTAAAATGTGTCACGACAAGCCAACATAAATACGTAAAAAACGTCGGCAAACATGCAAGCTTGACCTCTATTAGGTCTCCACGGCCGACCGCTCAATTTTTCATTTGAAAATTATAAGCTTTAACACGATATTTTTTCATGTGAAGTAGGACTTACACACAACGGAGCAATATCAAATAATATCAAATAATATCAAATAATGTTTATTTATGTAAGGAATAATACACAATGTCAGATAAAAATGGTACTTAGATATTAAAAAGTAAAATTTTGTGTAAACAACAAGAGTAATGGTGACCCCACACTAGGCATAGCCTGTATCGTGGGCGTCAGGACATGATTAGCCATTATTTATTTACAATTACAATAGGGCAATCTAAGCAGGCAGTCTATTACTATTAATTACATTAATCTCATTTAATAATTATAATAGGTAATTATTGAATTTATACAATTTCATGCAGAAATATTTAGAAAGTGGAAATAAAAATACAAATTAATTATTAGTAAAATTCATGCAAAATCAACTTGTTTGGCTGACCCATTCAAGCCATTAAAATTTTCCCTAGAATGAAAATTTTGAAATAAATTAAATAAATAAATTGCTACTCATAATACGTGACAAAATGTGTACAGAATGATATAGAGGACTGCTGAGGTTATTTTTCTATTGTCAACAGGGCCTCAGAAGTTGCGTAGTTCAAAGTTTTTAGATAGTTGGTGACTACCACCTTACATTCTCTCAGTGTAGAATTTTGTACATCACAGTATTTTAGTATTCTGTTATAAAGGAAAGGTGAAGAGAAATTAGGAAAGCGTTGTGCAAAAGAAGTTCTTGTTTTAGGAATTGGAATTCTAAAAACTCTTTTTTTGGCAAGTTGGGTGTATTCAGGAGAGTTTAGGATCCTCTTGTGTACACCCAAAACAGCTCCAAGGATATATAGTTGTCGGACTCGGAGAACGGAACAGTCTTGGTATAAACTATCAGTTGAATATAGGCGAGGTTTACTACACATTACCTTCAGAACGGAGCGCTGCGCCCTCTCAACCCTGATCATGAGCGTTTTAGCAGAAGCTCCCCAAACCGAGATACAATAGGTGATTAATGATTGGCAGAGAGTGAGATAGATGTTATGGAGTAATTTCTTATCAGCACTTTGTCTCAAGCACTTCATTATGCCAACCACCCTTCGAACTCTGGCAGACACTGCTTCAACATGTGGCCCAAAAGTTAGACGTTCATCTGGAAAGCCCCTACGTCTATAATTTTACAACGGTACGTTAAGTATTTCTTGTATATCGTACGGGATAATATATGACTTTTTAATGGTGTTCTGTATTGTATTTACGAAATAGGAGCAACTTATCAAAGACCTGCTGTGACTGCGTCGTTGGTCAAGCCGTTAAGGCGCTTAGCTACCACGAAAGAGGACGTGGGTTCGATTCCCACTGGAGGCCGCCGTACGTTAGTGTAAATAGTTGTTTGGCAGTCTGGGTGTTTTTCGATGTTTGTGATATCTATGCCTGGTTACTATATTACAGGGTATCCTAGTTTGGGACCAGGTCTAGTGATTATGTTGTGTGGAAGTGATCGTACCATTTTTCTAGTAGTTTTGCTTTGTGGTCTAGAATATAAATTTAGTTTAGGTTAGGTTACGCGAATTATATTGTGCTAAAATAAGGAAGACTCTGCAACAAATATGTACAGTACATGTACGACGAAAGTTATGTCATACATACATACATTAGCTCACGCCTGTATCCCAGAGGGGTAGGCAGAGACCAGGGACTGCCACCTGCCACGATCCTGACAAACCACTTTCGCTTCATCGACATTCATTAGTCGTTGCATGCACGCACGCCGGTTTCGGGTACTTTTTATCTTGCCTTTTGCTAATACATCTCCTATTTGGTCGAAGTATGTTCACCTGGGGCGTCCCTTACCGGCCCTTCCACTCACATTCGCTCGATATATTTGCTTCGTCAGTCTTTCTTCCTTCATCCTCTCCACAAAAGAAAAAAGTTATGTCAATATTCTTTTAATGATAGAGACAACGACAAACAACCGGAAATCAATTTCGACCAACGTGTTCACCGTAAAGATAACAAAACATTAAAATTTACACATGGTATTTTACTTTTCCACAGACACGTAGCATCAAAACTAAATTAATAAGTTCACTATAATTTTCTCCGTAAACGGTGACATTTTCCCTCAAAACTAATCGATCCCAGGAGTAGATAAGCTATGTTACTCCAGTATTTATTCATAACAAAAACCCTTTCCCCATTAATAAAACATTTTGTAAGTATACGTGTAATTTCAGCTAATAGGGTCTTCAACAGAACGTCGAAAACAAATTATTTTCAACGCGGGAACCCTCCGGACGAGCTTCCGCCTCATATTAAACAGTTATCGCACGATCTTAACTGCTTTGTACTCGAAACTATAGCTCTCACAGAAAATGATATAGTCGCCGCCTTTCCGCAAACGAAAACGAGCCGTAATCATAGCACGACAGAGAACATTTTTCACACAAAGCAATTCGCGTAACTGCCACACAGAAGGGGCCTATTATTTCTACACATTAATTTGATAAGAAAAATGCGATCTGTGCCAAAGCGATTTTCGACTTTGTAAACTAGTGTTTAAATAGTAGATTCCGCTACCGAGGGTGTTTCGTGATAGCTGCTGGGTTTTTCGTCGGGGAAGCATTGAAAATACGTCCGATTATACGTAGTCATCTATTTCGTAATTAAAGCATAGTTCAAGTGACAAGGTTCGCGACCAAACTGGAAAACGGACTGTGGTGCTTTTCGAACTAAAACTTTCGTAAGCACTACTCATTCTACAACCCTATCTGGATACACTTACTTGAGTCCATAGAATAATAATATCTTGTCTCTTTTGCGTAGCTACTTAGTTTTCTTATTTGGCATTCAAATGTTGGGTGTCCCACTGTATGGCACCCAATACATGCATGTAAAGGTTTCAATACCTCATCCTCTGTTATTAGCGCTAGCCCAGACTGACTTCATTAGTTTTTTTTTCGTAGCCTTCATTATTGTGCCTCACTGCTGGGAAAAGGCCTCCCTCAGTTCAGTTCAGAGTTTTCGGTCCTGGGCCACCTCAGACCACTCCGGCAGATGTCGGTCGAGATCGTCTCACCACCGTTTTCTAGGCCGGCCTCGACTTCGATGTCCGTCTTGTGCCACTCACTCGGTGGCGAGTCTTGCCCACTTTATTCATTTATTTGGAGGTAAGTATCAATTGGTTAAAATTGTATAATAATATTATTGGTTGGTTGACCTACAATAATGTTACCTAGTATTTCACAGAATTCATATTCGATACAAACAACACACTTTTTGAGCGATAATTTTGTACCGATTCTAAGTATCTAGAATTTAATAATTTATATTTTTCTTAGATTAATTTAGGTTTTTTTGCCTTTAGTTACCTACTAAAATTTTGATACTTTTGTGATTGTACTGCAATGCTAACTAATAATAGTAATAATAATAACTTTCACTCAACAGAATCACGTGACCTGGTTCCAAAGTCATAGTCAGTGTTACAGTTTAGCTTTGATTAAATTTAGAATAAAATTGCCAGTATCTGAATTGAGAATTTCGCGCTAACAACTTATACAATAGGGTAGTTTCCAGGATCAAAATAATTAAATTCTATTTAGTCCGTATTTTAGATTATAAAAAAATATTGGACACGTATTTTTTCTTTATTCGATTAAACAAAAAATAACAAAGATATAGACCATTAAAGTTACGTGTGACGTCACTCCGTGATAAAAAATGCAGGACGGCGTAACGTGACACGTAACTTTAATGGGCTACTTCTTTGTCATTTTTGGTCTAGTTAACAAATAAAAAAATACGTGTCCCTTATTTTTGAATAATCTAAAAGACAGAGTAATTAAATTTTTTAGGGCAACTAGCCCATTGCACTACCATGAAACTTTCTAAATATTTGGTGTTTTTTGTTTTTCCAGTGTGCAATAAAGAATATTCTTATCTTATCTTACTCACTTATAGTACTCGTCAAATTTCAGAAAAGTGCGTGACAAAACGACATTTAAATATTTACATAATGAAATCCTCTTTTCAGAAACTGCCCCTAAGTTAATCGTGTCCCATCTCCACAGCACACTCTTTCTATTCACTCGTGACATCCTATTACTTTGTGGCATTCCGTGCACAGGGTCCCTGTAAATACCCTTTATTGTATCAAAGAGTAGGAGGGTGTAACTTTTGCGTGGGAACTTTCACCAGGCCCGTGTGGACTAACCACGTCATGTCAAGCGAAAAGGGACCTCATATTGCTCGAATTACGAGTCAAGGTGGGTGTAAAATATTTCCCGCGTTCGGCTGTAGAATGTGGGCTCGGTTTGTTTCGACTCTTTGGTCGGGTTTTTTTTTACGGCTCTTGTGACGAGTGTTTGCGTATTTTAATTACGTTATACGTCGCTCTCTTTGTGCGTGAGGTGAAGCGTGTATAATGGAATGTGATGTTTTTCTGTTTGTTTATCGCACGGGGGAGTTACGGATTCGATGTCTTACTTTAGATATCAGATAGAGATGGATAGATTACACTTTGGACGACCTCTGTGGCGCATCTGCTTATCATGCGAGAGGTCCCGCGTTCAATCCCCGGCGGGGAGAAAAAAAAGCTCCAGGTCTTGGATGTTTACATGTTTGTGACGTCGCTGTTTCTGGTTCCCACGACACAGGGTATCCTAGTGTGGGGCCGGAGGCAGTGTGTGTGCTTGTGTGTAAATGTTTATGTTATTATGGTGGATGGATAGGTGTACAACTGTACACACTAAAATTCCAAGCATTGAATATAGGTAGTGACGCATTTTGCCCTGTCGATTCGGATATGATAAAGTGGCGCAGCTAGGTGCGGGCTGGGTGTGACACGTTTCTTTGTCACATAAAGTCATTGGCGTCATCAATCTGATTTATATCCACTTATGAAAAGATTTACGTAACCTTTTTGGGTTGGGCCTGAGATTTATTAGGCGGATAGTGCAGTATATTTTACTAACGCTGGGACACGTTACCTTGTGGAAAGTGTGGCTAATTAGAAATCGTTGGTGGTTTTGGCTCTTGGGTTGTAGGGTTGTTCGGTAGGACGCTGGCTTCAGATTCGAAGGTCGTGGGTTTGAATCCAGGTAATAGAAAAATATCTTCTTCAATATACAGGTGGGGTAAAATACTGTGAATGTAAGGACTTCGTGGTTTTTACTAATAAAAACAGTATAGGTTAAAAACAGTAAATATTGAACACTATCAACATTGTTTATATACCCACACAAAAAGCAGATTAGAAACAAAGACAAATAGAGTATTATCCTAGTTTCATATTCGAATGTTTTTCAAATTTCATCTTTTCATGACATAACCTTACAATTACTCATCATCATCATCATCATTCAGTCACAAGAAGTCCACTGCTGGACATAGGCCTCCTCCATGGATTTCCAAAAAGACCGGTTGGAAGCGGCATGCATCCAGCGTCTCAATTAGAAACGTCTCAAGCGTCAGCGTTACATACAATTAGTGAGAAGTTTTAATACCTTCATTTAAAGAGTAATTATTTGTCTATCAAACACAACTCATTTAATTTTACTAAAATTATTAGTTTCCGTGATTTAAAGGTTTCTCTAATTGACCCAGATTTATCAGTCTCGAGCGTATTTGTTTTTACCAGGTTATCCACTGCAGCACATTAGACAAAATGGGGAACTGGCAAAAAACACTAAGCTAGTTCCAGACAATTACCCGCGACCTAATTTTTTAGTTTAGCCTATATTTTTTTTATTTCGTTCTTCTGCGCCTGTGCAGTTGCAAAGTGCAGGTGCAACGAAAAAGGTAGCAAGCGAATAAAAAAAAATTGTGGCGCAAAATAAATGCAGGCATAATATGTTCACAATGTAAGTGACCGATAATGCTTTTTGGATCTAAAGGTTATAAGTTTTGAGATTACCAAAAATATATCGAAAAGTGAAACGGAAAATTGAGATTAATTTAAAATGTCATCAATTGTATTGTCAACAAGAGACAAAATAATATAGCAATAAAAAGAAAATAAGTAGTTTTTAAGAAGTTTTTTATTAGGTCAGAGTAGGCACGACAGGGTTGACGCTCTTGTGTTTAAAATTCGATACCGCCACATTTAAATATTGTCGTCTCATTTACCAGGTATTTCGTGAGTTTTAGGTACGTAGTTATTTATAATATTTGCTTATTTAGTATGAAGTCTAATAAGTTGATATGAAATAATATCTCTAGTTTCTACTGACAACCGAAAGACGAAGTTTGTAATACATTTTCTAGCTAGCTGATCCGATATGTCGCCCGTCTGCACTCACGCGCGCTGCACACCTGACTGCGTGTGACCCGAAGCTCACCGAGATTGCGCGTTTCGAAGTTATGTATATTGTATAGGCGCATTTTGGGGAGATTGGTAACTGATCTTATACTGTGGTTGCATTGTTGCCGAATTAACGAGGATCTAAGGTACATAATTAAATTTTACCCAGTAAATAATCGCGTTTAGACCCGTTTCATAAGTAGCTACAGACCATATATTATATCAGAAATATATTCTTTTACAATTACTTACTTTATGAATCGCTCGTAGCCCCGGCTGCCTGAGTGATCATAAACGATCACGAAGATTAAGCAACATAGGGCGCATTCAGTGCATGGATAGGTGACCGTTCTATGACTAACGCTAGTGGCATTTTTTCGAGAGGTGCCGTGCTTCACAAGGCACGTTAAGCAGTTTGTACTGGCCGCCGTCGATACATGGCAGTCGTTAAGCCAAGTCAAAGGCCTTAGGGTGGCTTAAAACATCTGACAATAAGACCAGACCAGTAAGAGACCCGTGCCTCTTGGTGGGATATAATGGGTGGATGATGAATGTTACATTGTATGAGCGAGACAGCATGTCAGAGGCTCAGCCTTAACAAACGATGTCAAAAACGATGACCCGTGTGTAGGTACATAAAATGGTGTATCACAATGACATGTAAATGTTCGACAAGTTTATCAATAACAATTTCGATTGTAAATCAGCCGTAAAATTCACCGTCCCAGTCCGCCTGGCAGAGCAATTACGTTACACGGCTGGCGGGCTTAAAATAATAATGAAGGTATATCATTAGGGTTTTTCTGTGTCGCATTGTAATAAATTTCGGCCATTAGGTATCCTTTGTCACAATTTCGTGACACGAAGCTTAATAATTGATAAGCGACCTCGATGATTATTATTTGTGTCATTATCCTCGCTACTGTATGGCTGCTGAAAGATTAGTGTTTAATATGGGCGTTGTATTATTATTGTTTAGGATATATACTTTGAATATACCCGACGACGACCTCTGTGGCGCAGCGGTTAGCACATCTGCCTGCTATACGAGAGGTCACGGGTTCTTATCCCGGCTGGGAAAACAAAACCCCCATATGTTGGATGTCTACATGTTTGTGATATCGCTGTTTCTGGTTCCCAAGACATAGGGTATCCTAGTGTGGGGCCAGAAGCAACGTATATAAATGTTTATGTTTAATTGAAATGTAACCAATAACATAGTAGGATGTTTTTTTATACTTGCAAAAGTGCATAGCAGAATACAAACAATACTTAACTTGGTCCCAAACAAAGATACCCTGTGCTATGTAACCCAGGCGAGGACATTAAAAACATGGAAAAAACACCCAGACTGTCCATTTGTATAAATATACGTGGAAGCACACCCATCATCATCATCAACCCATTATGTCCCCGCCAAGGGGCACGAGTCTCTTCCCTGAGGAAGGTATAGGCCATACTCCACTACGGGGGCCAAGTCCAGATTGGTGGAGGTTTGTAAGACTAGTGGCTGGTCTTCCTATCAAAAGTTTTCAAGCCGCCCTAAGGCCTCTGACTTGGCTTAACGACTGCCGTTTATTGACGGCAGCCGGCACCAACTGCTGAACGTGCCTTGCGAAGCACGGAACCGCTCGGAAAAATGCCACTAGCGTTAGTCATAGACGGTGACCCATCCATGGACTGAACGCGCCGTATGTTGCTTAACCTTAGTGATCGTTTAAGATCACTCGGGCAGCCCAGGCTACGGGCGGTTCACCGAGCAACACATCCATACTGGGACCATTTGTCTTGGACACATTGGCCACAGGAATCCTCTGTGGAAAGCCCTTGGTGGGAATCTAACCTATTACCTCTGTCTTGGTAAATGCCTAAACGGTTACATTAACGAGGCAGTCGAGTCGGTTGGCTCTATAATTTTGCCGCATACCTACCTCATTGATCTAGCGGTGTCACCTCTGACTACAGTCCGCTTTTTAATTCAATGCAAAAAAAACGACGCGGTGTTACCATTATAAAATATATAACTTGTGTGACCAAAATCCTTATCACATCAAAGACATTAAAGATTAATTCCTCATGAGAGCAAAGTAAAAAAAAAAAACACCAACGTAGCACAAACAATTTTTACTTGGAAGTAAAATGGGGTAATTTGGTTTTTGCGTACTAGCAACATTCAGACATTGGATTGTATTGTATTGAGATGTCAACGTGACTGTTTTCTTTTTTGCATTGAACTAAAAATCAGACTTTACCAAACCGGCAAATGTGGGTTCCATTCCCATAGAGGAAGGCTGCTGCGTGGATAATTGTGTATTAGGGTGGGTCGAATTTTTTTTTTAAGTAATCGTGTTCTAATAACAAAAAAAAGTGACGTGGGGTGTCGTTATAAGCCCTGTAAAATATTATTGAATTATTTTAAGTGGAAGAGCCCGCGCAACGCCATTCAAGTTTTGAAAAATAAAGTTCAAGTTCCCACTCTTACACCTTAAGTTACGCGTTTAACATTGGATATATTTGAATGTTTTGATTAGTATTAATTGAAATACACGTTACTTTTGTTACGAAAACTGTGTTGTTCATTAAAAGAAGATTTTTTTGAGGTAAGCACATTCAGAGAATTCATGTATAAATGTGACTAGTTTCGGGTGAAATCTTATGAAATTGTAAATTGTTTAATTTTAGTTTTAGAACTTGGAAGTGAAATTTTTCTATCGTGTCACATAACAGACAGTATTATAAGTGCTCTATAGTTGGAACTATAGAAGATATAAGAGAAAACATACCAGGATGTCATGAAATGTTACAAGTGGTATAGACTACAGGTGAAAATTAAAAATAGCAGTAAAAAAGAGCCCGCGTTTCCCGAAATTGTAACACGAAATTGTAAGAAAGTTGAAGGAGTATGATAAAAGGCATCAATCCCTGTAGTCTTGCATACAAGAGTCATTCAGCTCCTGGAAGCTTATCATTCCAAATGCAAATACATTATCAAACTAGCTGTCCCGGCAAACTTCGTACCTCCAAAGTTTTCGTAATTTTTCCATATTTTCTCACCATTTTAACCTTCCCTGGAATTCTATAAATATAAAAAACTAAGAATCAGCCAAATCGGTCCAGCCGTTCTCGAGTTTTGGAGAGACTAACGAAGAGCAATCCTTTTTTATATATATAGATCACTGAAAAGGTTGTCAACTGAGAAAAAAACTAAGTTCTTGCAGCAAAGCGAAATTTCGTTCGATATTTGTTCATGCAAATGTAGGTTAATAAGTCAGTGAATTGTTCCAAACAAGTTAAAGTTCCTTATGAAGAACACGACTATTTGATTGATCAATGGGGTGAGAGAAAAAGAAAATCAGTGGCATTGATCGGAAAGGAACAAAAAGTTTACAAAAAAAGTTTGTTCGAAAGCAAGCTTCAACAAAAATCTGTCTGAAGAGCGATAACAACCCATCCAAAATGGCAGAATGTGATTATGTTACAAGTGTTTCATTTCTGGAAAAGCTACAAAAAAATATAGAACAAAAAAAATATAAATAAATATCAGGAACCTACATCTACACCTAAACCTGGTGTTGTAACAAATTTGGAGTATGGAGTATCCAGGAGAGCTGATGCTGCGATAACATTCATCAGCTATCGTTATAGATAATTATAATCAATCTTTTCTAAGAAATCAAACGTATGACGAACTTATTCAGATAATAGAGTAAAAAGGTGGCGAAAGGATGTTGTTTTTTAGGTTGCCTTGCCATACATGATAGTGACAGATGCTACAATGTCAACATGTGATAAAAAAAACAAGAGACGACATGATTTGTGCAAAATTTGCTTCAAGAAAAGTTATGCTGAAATTTGATAATAAGCGGGATTTTTTGTATAAAAATAGATAATTTTTTTGGTAACCTTCATGTGTATTTGCTTAAGTATTTTTGTTTTAAACGTTAAAGTAGGTATGTCTTCCACAAAATATTTATTATGTTTCAATAATATTTTAAGTCATTTCTAATAAAGAACAATGTCACTTGTTTGTCGTCCTTGGGTATCCTAGTTTGGGAGTAGAACTATTGATTGTGTTGCGTGGAAATTATATAATTACGTTCAACTAGAACAGACCCAAAAGGCAGTAGAAAATAGATGGCTATTTTATTTATTTTAGTGGTGCTAGTTTTGCCATGAAATCCGATAGAGATCACGAACATAACTTTCCTTTCTACCGCGACTATCAGCTACAGTTACAAGCGGTGATTACATTGCATTCTCAGTGATAAACACACCTAGCCAATAAATTTTTTGTACAGTTTTACACGTTAGTTAGTAGCGTTTTGACTATAAATACTAGATACATTTTTACTAAATTACATTTTGTGGTATTCAATTCTGTTAATTTGTATGACGCTCGGTAACTGTGACAGAATACATCGTGAGGAAACCTGAGAGTCAGAGCCAATCCGCGGTGGGCATATGATTAAACCCCATACTCTCTGAGAAAAACCTATGCCCTAAAGTGGGACGTATATGGGCAGAACAGTTAAATACTGAGAAACGATTTGCAACAAAACTCGCCGTACACCGATGAATACGATAACATTGATTCGTTTTTAATTGCCCAAATTAGAAAGCTACTCATGTCGAGGCGCAAACGATCAAACTATTTACTGCTCGGCTATTGTTTAAACATAGTTTGGACGGTGATTTCCTGAATGTTCCGTGGAAATTAGTTCGTTGGTAATTTGGAAACTTACTTCGAGTAGGCCGAGGAGGTGAAAGCCACTGTGTTTGGGATGCCAGACTACGCCGTAAATTATAAAGTGTTTTGCAATCAATTGAAATTATTTGTGTTTCTAATTCGTTAGCGCTAAGTGTGACTTGCGCTGTAATTTGTTATCATCAGCATTGATTGATTGATCAAAAATTCTTTATTGCACAAGAAACATATCTATCTGTACAAATGGGAGCTTAATAGTACAAAGTATTTTTTTCCACCTAACCATGGGTGATGTCTAAAGAGTAAGGGGTAGTGCTAGAGAAGTCTCAAGAAAAATAAACAAGATAAATTAGGTACCTACTTACTGAAATTACTACAGTCTGTAAAATATAGCTTGAGCTCCGCGACAGCTGTCACACTGACAGGGCTAGGTTACGGTATTGCTTAGACATCGAATAGTATGCAGTAAGTACGGAGTTTTTACAGTACAAATATTCTGTGAAAAAATTCAAAACTTCATGGACGCAATTTAGATGACAGCTGTCGCGGAGCTCAAGCTATATTTTACAGACTATAGTAATCTAATATCAATGTAATATCAATGTAATACGTCGTAAACATCTAGTACATAACAACACGCTTTAATATGATACTTCATAAATTACGTGCCATTATTATATACATACAATAAATAAATAAATAAATTCATATACATCATTATGTCGGATTGCTCTGTAATCCAAAGTTATGTTCATCATCATCATCAGTCCACAGCTCCAACTGCTGGGTATAGGCCTTTTCCCCCAAATACCATTTCACACGGTCTCTTGCCATTCGCATTCACGGACCTTCCGCCGACTCAACGACATTATGTCATATGATATGACTAACTTAACTTAGCCAACTTAAAATGTTCATTACAGTACAACTAGCTGTGCCCCGCGGTGTTACCCGCGGTTCATCGATTTTCCCGTAGGAATAAGATATTTCCCCGCGGTAAAACGTAGCCTATGTTTTAATCCAGGGTATCGGCTAACTCCATACCAAATTTTATTAAAATCCGTCCAGCCGTTTCAGCGCTAAAGATTGACAAACATATAAACACACACACAAACTTTCACGTTTATAATATTAGTGTGATGAAAGATACACGGTAGGGTCACGTGACGTGTTTTTTCATACCACTGACGCGTGGAATTAGTGATACACGTGCTCACGTAAACTTGAAGCGGCAATGAAACTAAATCGCCATGTTCATGCAGTTGTCATTGTACTACAATGCATTAGCAGAATCTAGGCCATGGTCAAATGATTGTGTCGAATGAAAGTTTTGTCAAATCAAATCAAAGTATTTATTGCACCATAATCTAAACAAGGTCTTAAGTAAAGTAAAGTAAGTAAAGTAAAAAATGTTTATTCAGTTAAACGTACAGAGTTATAAATTTGTGAGGCTTATAGAGCTTAGAATAAAGACATAATGGCACAAAATATTATAACATTGTAAAGTTACAGTGTCCCCACACTAGGCATAGCCTGTATCGTGGGAAGTAACACTGAGTAAGCACTTTTACTCAGAAACGGTGTACAGTCAAGAGCAATAATATATATACACGGTCATATTTTCGAGAAAACGTAACTTAAAATAATCTAGAAAGAAGTGTACGACAATTTGTCCTAAATTATGTAACCAATGTTACATAATGAAAACCATAAATAGAATGATTATGATTTATAAATTCTTATTAGTAAAGAAGAGGGTTTAATAGATATATGTATAACAGTGTTAGTGCTAAGTTTAGATTAAGTTAGGTATAGGCATGTACCTATGAGCTAGATATTAGCTCTACGTGTAGATGTACTTCTAGGATATATTTAAATATGTATATCTACAATATGTATGCTTTTTGTATAAAAAACATAAGCAGTACTGTATTGCAGTGCCCTAACAGGGCTCATGTTGAGGACTATACAATTTACTTAATAAGACCTTTGTACCACATGAAGCAATAAATGATTGAACTTGAACTTGAACTTGAACTTAGATAATTTAGGATACATTGTCGTTCACACGTGCAGTACAAAACAAAATGAGTACGTCATACAAAATGTGACAGTGTATATATACACAATATATAAATATTATTGCTCGTGACTGTACTGTCACTAAGTACAAACACTACGAGGAAGAATAACAAGATGGAAAATACACACGACAAAGGGTGCAATGCTATGAACAACAGTTGTAAAAATAATGCCGGTTGCGTGTTCAGTTCAAAGGTCTAGCTTTACTTTAGCAGCGGGCGTGGCGACTAATATTTGCTTCCTTGCACACAGTGTGCCCAAACAAACTTGGCACTTGATTGCAGATCAATCACATTGGCAAAGTATGATGGATGTGATTGCCTCCGGGCCAAGTTATAGTGGTCTATGTTTCTTGGGCGTAAGATTCAGAAAAGTCATCATCAATCCATTATGTCCCCACCGAGCGGCACGGGTCTCTTCCCTGAGGAAGGTAAAGTAGGCCATACTCAGAAATGTAATGTAGCATAATTGAACACATATACAATCATCATTCAGCCACAAGAAGTTCACTGCTGGACATAGGCCTCCTCCATGGATTTCCAAAAAGACCGGTCGGAAGCGGCTTGCATCCAGCGTCTTCCCGCCACTTGGATGAGATCGTCTGTCCATCTTGTGGCTGGTCGTCCTACGCTGCGGTTGCCGATATGTGGTCTCCATTCGAGAACTTTTCGGCCCCATCGGCCATCAGTTCTGCGTGCTATGTGCCCCGCCCACTGCCACTTCAACTTACTAATCCGCCGGGCTATGTCGACGACTTTCGTTCGTCTACGGACCTCATCATTTCTGACTCGGTCCCGTAGAGAAATTCCGAGCATAGCCCTCTCCGTAGCTCGTTGCGTGACCTTGAGCTTTCTTATGAGGCCCATGGTTAGAGACCACGTTTCAGTGCCATAAGTCATCACTGGTAACACACACTGGTTGTACAGTTTTGTTTTGAAGGATTGAGGTATATCGGAGGAAAAGACTTCTCTGAGTTTCCCGAACGCTGCCCAGCCGAGTTGGATTCGACGATTGACCTCTTTCACGAAGTTGGACCAGCCTAATTGGACTGTATGTCCTAAGTAGACGTATTCGTCTACAACTTCGAGAGTCGAGTTCCCCACTGTTATGGGGGTGGGCAGAACATGGGCGTTCGACATGACCTTTGTTTTGTCCATGTTCATTTTAAGGCCCACCCGTTGGGAGACTCGACTGAGGTCTTCGAGCATTATGCCGAGGTCCTCCAGCGTCTCTGCCATGACTACAATATCGTCGGCAAATCGAAGGTGACTGATGTACTCGCCATTGATATTGATGCCGCGTTCCTGCCATTCCAGAAGCTTGAAGGCATCTTCCAGTCCGTTCGTGAACAGTTTCGGAGATATGACATCTCCCTGTCTCACGCCTCTTTTCAGTGGAATTGCCTCCGAATTCTGCTCCTGTACTCGGACCGACATGGTGTCGTTGTGGTACAAGCACTTCAGCACCTCGATGTACCGATAGTCAATATGGAAACGCTGGAGAGACTCGAGCACCGCCCATGTCTCGATCGAATCGAAGGCTTTCTCATAGTCCACAAACGCTAAGCATAATGGCAAATTATACACCTCAGTCTTCTGTATAATTTGCCGCAGCGTGTGGATGTGGTCTATGGTACTATAGCCCTTTCGGAAACCGGCTTGTTCGGAAGGCTGGAAGTCATCAAACCTGCGTTCGAGACCTTTCGTCAGGACCCTCGAGAAAAGCTTATAAACATGGCTCAGAAGCGAGATGGGTCGGTAGTTCTTCAATAGAGTGTTATCCCCTTTCTTGAAGAACAGCGTCACCACGCTTCTGTTCCATGCTTCTGGCGTTGTTCCTTCGAGCACGACGGAATTGAAGAGCCTCTGAAGGACTTTAAGTACCGGTGTTCCACCCGCTTTCAGAAGCTCTGAAGTAATTCCGTCCTCTCCTGGTGCCTTGTTATTCTTAAGCTGATTCAGGGCCATCCTAATCTCGTACAGGCTGATGTCCGGGATATCTTCGGTATAATGTCGGGTCAGTTTGGCTCTTGGGTCTTTGTGCAAACTGCTAACAGGTTTTGCGACTGAGGTGTATAGCTGTCCGTAGAAGCCCTCAATCTCCCTCAGTACCTCTGACTTGGTCGATGCTATACTGCCGTCCTCTCTTTTCAGCTTCGTCAGCTGGCTTTGCCCAATAGACATGTCTCTTGCGAACACTTTAGAGCCTTTTTTCCGCTCTATAGTTGTATAGGTATACAAACTATATAGGTATACACCTCTATATAGGTATACAAACAAACAAATAATTATATGGTTATTAATTTTGACAGTGGCGACTTATACTATAAAATTCGAAATAAAATTCGGCGGAATTCTCAGGTCGAAGTAGAACTGTGATGGCTTGGTTTCGATATTGATTTTAAGAAACATAAATAGAAAATCCCACGGCTTCTGATGTTAATCTGTATGTAACAAGATTTTTTTGAGTGAAGAAAAGCATTCTTCTATATTAACCTGTAGAATTTTTGGTGGGCCGATGGGTTTCAATTGTCCTTTTTAAGGTCAAATAAATCTCTCAAATTATAAAATTGTATTAAAAACATAAAAATATTTTATTTTAATTTTTGTAAATAAAAATTGATCGTTTTAAGATTAGGAAATAGATAGATAGAATATTCTTTATTGTATGTATGTATATAAAGTAAATATTCTATTTGTACTATGAATAAATTATTTGACTTTTTAACTTTGTACGGAATTACACATGAGAATTGACAATAACATAGTAGAAATAGTTTAAGTAGCCTATTTTGTAGACGCGTATTTAGACCCGTTTTCGCCGCTATTCCTACTCCCGAAGGTTTGCCGGAAAAAATCTCTTACAAACATAAGCTCGTCTTTGTACATATTGTTTCGTAATCTATACTAATCTATACTTCTATACTAATCTATACTAATCTATATCTATCTTTACTTCTATCTATATCTATACTAATATTATAAAGAAGAAAGATTTGTATTTTTCTGTGTATGTCTGTAATGAATAGGCTCAGAAACTACTGGGCCGATTATAAAAATTATTTCACCATTAGAAAGCTACATTCTTTGTAAGTAATAGAATTTTTTGAATTTTCAAAAAGTTTAGGGTTCTGAACGAAATCTCGAATAATGTAATTCAAGGTGTAAAAAATTACTACCCCGGGAATTTTCCACGGAACTAAATAGCTATTTCCACGGAAACGTTTTTGCTACCCGTGCGAAGCCGGGGCGGGTCGCTAGTACTCTATACAATGGTTCGAGCGCAACAAAGTATTATTAACCCTTAGCTGTAGTGGTGAAAAAATATCACGTTTCTATAGTGGTGGGTCCATTGGACCCAGCAATTTTCAAATGTATGTGAAAGAAAACTTTAAAGTTGATTAAGGGTTTTTTCTTTAATTATATCTATTATTGTTTATAATTAACACAATGTTTCCGACTAACAACAATAGGAACATCTTTTTCTTAGGTAATTGGCACTTAGAAGAACCAGTCCCTTTTTCCTTAATCACAAAACAGAGTCACAAAAAATATTAATTAAAAATAGGAAAAAACAATAAAAAAATTCAAAACCTCAATTTATAAAACGTTATCATAATGTTCTTTCTGAAAATAGTAAAATAGTAACGAAATAATCTCATATAAAAAAAAGTCAGTATTTCGTAGCTATAGTGGTGGGTCCAATGGACCCAGGTGAAAGCCATTACTTGCCTTTCCAGCAGCAAGCGCAGCATATCCGTTCTACACAATGCGCCTCGGCTTACTAACGGAAGGTAATGAGACGCGGAGGGACCTTCCTCACTCCAATCGTTTTCTACGCCTAGTTGAAAATGTTGCCTGGGTCCAATGGACCCACAACTATCGTTAAGGGTTAATATTAAATCAACGAACTACGGATTTTATTTATCCGAAATATTTTTTATTTTTTATTTAGGTTTTCGCTTTTTGATACTGAAGAGCAGTTTTCAGGCTTTGCTTTATATGTCAAGACTTTATGGAAGTGTTTTCGTTACTCTTTAGTTTATGTTCTAAAGTAACCGGTTAGCACAAGATACTGGAAACAAGACGTGTGTGCCGAGGAGATACGCTTCAACCGTTCAGAGTAACTACACATTAATTTCCCTTGTTTGACAACGACATAATTATAGCTAAACAGTTTACGCAAGATGAGAGCATTTAATAATTGAACAATATTTCATTTCGAAGTGCTAGAACTAAACTTAGTCTCTCGTGTACATAAATAAGGGAATACGTCAGCCTTGTGCTACTTTATACAAAATTTTAATTAAATACTAATACATGTATGTAGATACATAAGCTTACGCCTGTATCCCTAAGGGGTAGGCAGAGGACAGGGACTGCCCCCTGCCACGATCCTGACAAATCACTTTCGTTTCATCGATATTCATAATTCGTTGTATGTACGCACGTCGATTCCGGGGCCTTTTTGTCGCGCAATTAATTGATTACTAATAATAATTAATTAATTGCTCTTACAGCGCCACCATGTTATCTGTTCAGGTGGGCAAAATTGTAACTAACAAATTTTATTGACAATCCTGTTCCCAATTTTTTGTTTTATATATTCACTTAGTAAGATTTACAGATATATTTTCATTAAAATTGAAAGAAGGGTTAAAATTTTTGTAGGTAAATTTATTAAAGGTTACTACTAAATTCTCCACTAGCGCCGCTATCAACTGAACAGATAAGATGGTGGCACTGTAGCAATAAGGCCGCAAATATTGTACTGTCATGTTGACGACCTCTGTGGCGTAACGGCTATCGCATCTGCTTACCATGCGACAGGTCCGGGGTTCGATCCCCGGCTTAAGAGAAAAAAAATCTCCAGGTCTTGGATGTTTACAAGTTTGTCACGTCGCTGTTTCTGGTTCCCACGACCCAGGATATTTTAGTGTGGGGCCAGAAGCAATGTATGAAAAAAAAATATATATGTGGTAAATATTTTATGCCTGTGATTCTTCCTCGTGAACAATAAAGACTATTCCCATCTTATCTTACTAGGTTACGAAAAATAGGTTTTTTGATAAGGTACAGAAGGCATCTTACGATGGCTGCAGAATTCTCAAGAGCTTTTTTCATTGCTTGAGTTCAACTGAACAAAGGTTGTTGATTAACCGGGCTGAAAAAAGCCACAGGGGAAAAAAACTTCTCTTAGAGATCAAATTTCCAAAACAAGTCTGTACAATCTCTCAATCATGTTATTAGTTTTTGTATGACCCATGGCCGTGAACCTAAGGCAAAAAACCTAGGACTAGCATTGATGCAAAACAATTGTTAGAAGTTTTTGGCAAAAATTATATAATGTAGTCCCAGATTCGTGATCGTAGGTTCTTTCTCATCATCATCAACCCATTATGTCCCCACCGAGGGGCACGGGTCTCTTCCCTGAGGTAGGTATATGCCATACTCCACCACGGGGGCTAAGTCCGGATTGGTGGAGGCTTGTAAGACTAGTGGCTGGTCTAACTGTCAGAAGTTTTTCAAGCCGCCCTAAGGCCTCTACGCCCTAAGGACTGCCATCTATAGACATAATATCATATATCTGGATCGTCTTAAATATAAATTACAGTGTAGGGTTTCATAGTTGTCAAAACACGGTGACTTAGAAGGAAGGGTTTTGACAAACAATTTTGAGTACTGAACATGTACCTTTTAATAGAGTTAATTAATGGAGTTTGTGTGAAGTTTTTCTTTTATAAGCTGACCGACTATTACCTACGCGTTATCTTGGAAAGCTTCTGATTAAAGATATTACTTCTTTCAACTTCGTTAAATGTACTTCTGATTACTTTAACATTTTTACAATAACCATTTAGCTGAGAGCTGCATACCAAGAGAATATTTGCATTTATTTTTTTGTTTTTCATTAACGTTATTGAATTGGTAACACCAGTTTCACCATTTATTTCGATATGTCAACTGTTGATAAGACGTTATAGTTTGGTAAAGAAGTGCTCGCTCACTTGGATGACTTTTAGTATGTTTATCTCTTAACTAGTCCAAACAAGTTTCCTACGTCAACATTTCTGCCCCCCACTTTTCTGTCCATAAATTATTCCTTTATAACACTATTATTGAAATAGTGACACCAGTTTCACCATTGATTTCGATATGTTAACTGTTGATGAATAATATAATAATCCTTTTTTAAGTACAATAAAGTGTTCTGAAAGTGAAAACTAAATGAAGGACTACAGCGAATGAAAAAACCTTTTAAAGAATAAAGAATGTTCAGTCTATCTATCTTCTAATAACACAACAAATAAACTACTTCTAAAAAGTCTTCGGGTAGGCTTGGCTGATTAAGGTTAAATGATCAAAAACTCATCAAGGCCTCCTGCTCAGCCGATTTTTTAATAATAAATGTTTTCTTTCGTTAGCATGCTTTTATATAAAACAAAAGAAAACGTGGATATATACGAGATAGAATATTCTTTATTGCATGTACACCAGGAATTACTTGAGACTAATACTAACGTAATTTGAACAGTAATAATTATAACAGTATAATTTGGCGGCCTTATTACAAAATGTATTACTTAGATATGTAAGCCTTCTAATGTACTTTTTTTAACTGGGCGTTATTCGATGTTTGTAATAACCTTGCCTGGTTACCATAGCTCATACAGGGTATCCCAGTTTGGGACCAGGTCGGGTGATCGTGTTGTGTGAAAGTTATTATTATTTGTTTACAATAAAGAGTTCTTGTCTAATCTTTTTTACTAAACAAAATTATCTTTTACCTCTTAATCCAAACAGTTTATGTTATACTTGTCCAGTCTTTCTTTGACACCGGCTACCTACTTCCAATAATTTTCTCACATAGTTTTACCTCTATCATTTCTCTTCTTCCAAATAAAAATGATAAATCGCAGAGCAAAATAATCAAAATCACAAGATCACTTATATACCACTCTCAAGGCTTCGCAGAATATTACGTTAGTAAAGTGATACCATTAATATATCGCGTCTCATTTACACAGAGCAAAATAGAAAATTAAATTCGCCTCCGGAGCCCTGAGATTAAGAATTCCTATGACTCCGATTACGAAGTTGCCTACTTGAACGTAATAAATAATTCAGGGCGGCTGTAATAACGTGCTTCGAATGGGACTGTGGATTGAAACCATGTCAAATGTGTGTTGGGTAACTTTTTGTGATTGAATAGCGCAAAACCGTTTCATTGGTAGTAGGTATCGGTAAGTACAGTCTGTTAGCTTTTAGACTATACCTCGGGCTCTAGAGTAGGCTTCGGTTTTTGCCGAAAGCACGCGAGTGTAATACTACTTCCTGCTCTGTATAAAACTTTTCTTCGCTATTTTGAAAAGTGTAAGACTCGAAAGGCCTTACCTTTCCGTCTTTCAGTATTTCATGCCAATATCGCTAATATTAACTCAAGGAATTTTGTCTTTCACGTTTATGGTCCTAAAGTTAAAACGAACCTATAGAATGCGAAGGTCAAGGCATAAATACTTTTCAGAAACAAATAACACGGTTGTTAGATTTCGTCCCTTAGCTTACAACACCGCTTAAGTCATTTTTACCAGCTTTACAGGTGTGACCAATGGTCAGACGCGCAATGAGCAGCTCCATCTAATGGCATTCAAATGTGAAAACCGCCAATTTTCGACTTGAGCGGTGTTGTAAGCTAAGGGACGATTTGTCATCTTTAATAGTAGAGTAATAGAGACTAGTTTAGCTACAGATTATGCAATTCACCGCCGATAGATTGTAAATGTGGCCTGCATGTGTTAGAGGCTCTCTCAGCAGGCAAAGCTTAATATTTTTTGTACTTCTTAGAACAAGTGGGTGTCGTAAAGTTAGAGATTTATGTGTTTAGTTTAAAGAAACAAAGCAATATTGTAGGAACATCAATTTAGCAGGAGAAGGGATCGAGGACTTGAGCTCGGACCTCGCTCGAGAAAGGACGGCTACGCAATCGAAAGAGTTTCAGACCGCGCGCGCTAGATCGACCTATCAAAGTTTAGACTTTGTGAACTGCAGTGTACTAGAGTCACGTCGTCGGTGTGTGTTTGTGTTTCGTTAGACGAATTAATACGTCAGGACATAGGACGTGCGATTAATTTTAAAACTAGTCCGTGCCGAAAGAGGTTTCATCAACAAGTGGTTTTCCATTAGAAAGTGAGATTTAGGGGCGTGGTTTATCAGTCAACGCAAGGACATCGGTGAAGTTATCAATTTTACTTATTACTATCTTATTCCTATTTAATTATCTTGATATATTTCTATGTATTTTATTGCAATCATACCTCACACCAGCTAACAAATTTCAGAAGGTTTCTCAGTACTAGTCCTGCGTCGTAATGATTTGTGAATCGGATATTAGGCCAGATGGCGAAGGAGTAGCGGAGCAACGATGCACGTGTCTCATTATTATTTTCTAAGTATCTAGACTCAGAAGACCTACGGAGGAGCGTCGGAGGCGGTTTTCTGTTTTATTTCTCAACAGGATTGACGGACGATTGGAGAGCATCAACGTGCGGCGGGTCATCCTTCTTCTTATTTCGTTCACAGGTTTCTATTTATCTCATTTCATGAATCAAGAATCAAGAATCAAGAATTTATTTCAACGTAAAGAATTTACATTCTGCTTGTTGAATGTCAATGTACATACAGTTATGTATAACGTTAGCCGCTGCCTTAGGGCCGTCTGTAGTGGAAAAAAAGGCAGCGAAAAAAAAAACTCCACTCTGACCATCTTTTCTCAAATCACCTTAAAGCTAATACAAATAAAACATACAAAATAATATCTTGGATGTGTTGAACACTAGACACATTTATCCTCTGATTTAATTTAATATTAAACTACTGTTTAATGCCATATGTCCTTGTCTTCTAAATAATCGTTGATTTTATAATAAGCTTTTTTGCAAAGAGTGTGCTTAACACAATTCTTAAATCGCGTTGGGGGTAACTCTAATATATCTTGGGGTATCTTGTTGTAGAACCTTATACAGTGCCCCATAAAGGAAGTATTAACTTTTGCAAGTCTAAATCGTGGAAATGACAATTTATGTTTATTCCTAGTATTAACGTTATGATGGCTACCAAGAGTTTCGAAGTCCTTAATATTTTTCCGAACGTACATAATATTTTCATAAATGTATTGGCTTGCAACTGTTAAGATGTTAGTTTCTTTGAAAAAATCTCTTAGCGAGTCCCTACTACCTAGCTTGTAAATAAATCGGATCGCTCTCTTCTGCAAGATGAAGATAGTCTCAATGTCTGCTGCCCGGCCCCACAGTATTATACCATAGGACATAATACTATGGAAGTAACTAAAATAAACAAGCCTAGTTGCAACGTCAGTAAGTTCTCGGATTCTTTTCACGGCATATGCTGCGGAGCTTAGTCTATGTGCCAATTTTATAATATGTGGACCCCATTGTAGTTTGGCATCGATTGTGATGCCCAAAAATACAGTATCTTCAACAAATTCTAGGTTCTTCAACAAATTCTCATGATAGGGTCGGTCGAATTGGGTATTTGACAGGATGTCAAATGAGTTACTTTTAAAACGGAACTTTGTATGAAAATACTTGCTTGTGACGTCACATTTCAGAGCACTCTTTTTATGTTTCATCTATTTAAAAATGTTAATAACTAGCAAATGATTAAAATAAACACATTTTCTGAATCATTTTTTAGTTTTTGTTTAAATCGAGCATCTCAAATAATTTATTGTTGATAGTGTCAAATACCGTATTCCAATGTATGGACGAGTGACGTAAGCCTAGCTGTAGGAGCCACGGAGGCTTAGAGGGTTAGGTTTTCCGAGTTTATGGCCCTGGCAGAAGGGTAGAGGGCGATCATCTGGAAGCTTGCCTGGGTAATGACTATGAGGTGGTAGGACCATCTGGAAGCTTGCCAAGGTAATGACTATGAGGTGGTTAGTTCTCCTGGCATGGCAATGTATTTGTAAAACTGTACCTTATGGATTAGAGGCGTACGTCTTATCAAGTGGAGGTCTTTGATGGAAAGGTAAAATGCGACCATCTGGAAGCTTGCCTGGGTAATGACTATGAGGTGGCTGGGCCATCTGGAAGCTAGCCAAGGTAGTGACTATGAGGTGGTTAGTTCTAGTTTTGCTGGGAAGTCTGAGAACTAAGCTTGACAAAACGGAAACCTGTATATTAAATTGGGGACTGGGTACGAGTAGGTAAATAAATGTTTGATTAGGAGAGTAGGATATCGTTCTTTGTTGAATGGTAATAGGGGTGAGGATCTCACAAAGGATTATCTCTGGAAAACAAATGAAAGGCGACACCTGGAAGCTTGCCCAGGGGGTAATAACTATGCGGTGCTCAGTTCTCTTCCATTTGTAAGCTTGGGAAGTTCGTTTTTGAGTTTGAGTGCCAAAACCAAGCGCTGTAGAATATTTTTTTGTTAAAATTTGTGGATGAATGGAGAAGACGGTTTGAATGTGATAGGGTGAAACGTTGTTTGCGTCCGATGGCTTTGCAGGAGCGAGTTTTTCCATAAACTCGTCGGGATGGGTGAAGGTCTGGAAGGGAGCCCATCATCATGCGTAGTCACTTTTCTTCTAGATTCTCTTAAATAACCTAGAATCCCTCCATGTGAACGAGATCTACAGTACCCCTACTTACCGACCTTATACCTAATAATTTATTATGCCTTATGATGTGTAATCTATGTACCAAATATAACTTTATTATAATTATGTAGGCTAAGCGTATAACATTGACTAGAAGTTGTAGGGCTACGAAATGCGTGGCAGTATTTGTTCCCGATAGTGACTGAACGAGCAACGGTGGCACAGAGGTTCCGGTCAGCGTTTAAAGCTAAGTTGCATGCGTTTAATTCCATGTGTCTTCGTTTGACTTTTCCTATTTCCTGTTTTGATAATGTATAACACAACGTATGGGTCTTCCCTTTAAATAACTAGACGATCACGACTATTTTCTCTGGCCAATTAATTTTTAGTATATTTTCAACCCTTCAGGTTATATTTCTTAATTTTCCATTTTCCCGACATGGGGATGCGGCGTCTCCGCATGTTATTTTATTTGGGGCCACCTCGGTCTTCACAAAAGCTATGTAAAGTTATAAATAACAATACAAAATAAACCTTACCTTATTGCAATATAATCGGTTCCATCCTATAGTAGCCGAGGTGTATTCTAAAAGCTAACAGACTGTATTTATAACAATGTTCATTTGCACCGACTACCGGTCTCACTTTTCCTTCAGCAACTCTCCATCGTCAGTTGTCTGCGAGAAATTGCTTTAAGCAATAAGGCCGCCAATTTGACAGTCACTTTGTTAATGTTTTGTCTGTATTTCTTCTGGTACAATAAAGAATTAAAGATGAGTATAAAGGCACGTACGTCGTACATTGCTTCTTGCCCCACACTAGGATACCCGGTATCGTGTCGCTCGTGGAAGCGAGCGATACGACACCGATACGTTTAATATTAAATTTAATGAGAGGATAAATGTGTCTAGTGCTCAACACATCCAAGACATTATTTTGTAAGTTTGAAAGTTTGTAATTTAGGCTAAAACTGTTTTGAAAAGAATAAATGTGGAGTTTCTTTGTTAGTTTCTTCTCCATGTAACCTATTAATTGTGAAACTAACAACTTTGACGTTCATAAAGTAAATGTTCTGTTTTTATTATGAATAAAATATTTGACTTTGACTTTGATAAAACACTGAATACCGAATCGTTCTAATACGCTACTTGACTCGTATCAAATTTGACGCGATAAATGGATATTTCCTGTAGTATCTAACGTAAGAAACCGAAATATATTGAATTTGCTAAGTAAATATGCAGGATGGCTGCAAAATTTACATCTTTCAGTCGTGCGTGCGTAGGTTCTATTGTGATTTCGATTGGATTTAGTGTTTTTTCAAAAACTCTTCTTGTGCAGTTAGTGTCTTATCATTTTATTGATAAGCGTACCAATTTTCCAAAACCAAACCAAATCAAACCAAGTATTATTACAGCTAAAAACAGTTTCTGTGTACATTGATATTACAGGACTTACATTAAAGTGATATTTACATAAATACACCCAAGTTTCAGTCAATAAAAATTCGGGGTCTCTCTTGGCAAGTTTGAGCCAAGTTTTTCGTATGTTTATTTCACAGGGCACACGAATTCGCGACTTCCCGGCGGTCTTTATTGACGTATTTTTGCAATCTCGAATCATGCAATAATGATAACTGATATATTTTGCATGTAAACTCGATGAAATCATGGTTGCGTTGTTGTTATTTCACTATGCTCACAGATCACTAACATATTTCACCAAACAAGTCCCAAGGTAAAATCCTTAAGGCCATAACAATAAAAGCCAAAATTCATTAACTCATACTTCTTTCGTGGCACGAACTCTACCTATGTTGAATGTCAAACTTTGTTTACTAACGTTTAGGACTTCAAACTATAGACAAAAATGGCGGACCGCGTTGATGGCTGTTTAGCAAAGCAACGTTTTAAAATAATGTTTTTGTTGCTCTTAGGTCCTCAAAAAATATACTAAAATATTTTTTGGCCTAATCTAAGAGATATTTAGCATTTAAGACATACTTGAAAAAAGAGTCAAGTAGCGGATTCAGGGCGGAAGTGCCCAAGTCGACCAAATCAGTATGCATATTATTATGGTCGAATGATTCCCGAGTCGTCCCGAGTTACGCCGAAACGTCACGAGTCAATGTAGTCACTACTACTACTGATAGTCATCCAGGACTGAGAGGGGCTCATTCGTGATCGAGATGCGGAAACCCAAAGCGTCGCCAATAGAAATCCCTTTTCGAAAGACTAATGAACTCTGAAGATATTTTTACGCCTTGAAGAGGTTAGAAATATAAAGAACGCGGTAATCGCGTTTGAATTTCGTTCGCTCTCATAACCTTTTGAAACGAATGAGATGCCACTTCACAAAATCAACGTGGTGTGACTTCATCCCGCCGCGCCACCTTCTTCACTGGAGTGGGTGGCGCCTTCAGATGTGATATAATCTCGCAATTTTCATTTAATTTATTTGTCATTAAGGTGTCGTAGTAACACGCAGAAAATACTCCGCCGAGAGGCGTGGCTATGTTCCCGGTGCTAATGATTTCATTTTCTATGTTACATTTACATAATTTTCTATAATTCTAGGATACCTCATCTGCGAAAATTTCAACTGACTAGCTATCTCGGTTCATAAGATACCGCGTGGTCACAGACAGACAGAAATACTGACGGACAGTGGGCTAAGACCCCACTAGGTTCCTTACAATTTGGGTATGGGACCCGAAACACAGCCCTTCGCATATAAAACATACATCTATGGCTAGTAATGAAGTAGACCCTGCTCGATTTGAAACATTACATCTATATATATAAAACGAGAAGCTGACTGACTGACTTAGAATCAACGCAGAGCCCAAACTACTGAACCTAGGGGGTTGAAATTTGGCATGGGAGTTCCTTAGGAAGCCTAGGGGAGCACTAAGAAAGAATTTTTTGAAACTCACCCTCTAAAGGGGTAAACGGCGGTGTTAAAGTTTGTATGGAGGTATAAAAAAATGTTGTCAGATTTTCTTGAAACTTGAAATAAATACTCTTCAACACAATTGATTGAACACGTGTTTCACGGGAGTGAACGGGGTTGCAACATTTTGAACTAAAGTCCACGCGGACGGAGTCGCGGGCGAAAGCTAGTACTATAATATAAATAATATATAATATAGTTATATTAATAGGCTATTTGACAGTGTGAAAAAAACAGCATTATTTACATTTTCGTATACTCTATTTTAACCATTATGTCCCCATCATCAACCCATTATGTCCCCATCGAGGGGCACGGGTCTCTTCCCTGAGGAAGGTATAGGCCATACTCCACCAGGGGAGCCAAGTCCAGATTGGTGGAGGCTTGTAAGACTAGTGGCTGGTCTTACTGTCAGAAGTTTTCAAGCCGCCCTAAGGCCTCTGACTTGGCTTAACGACTGCCATCTATCGACGGCAGCCGGTACCAACTGCTTAACGTGCCTTGCAAAGCACGGAACCGCTCGGAAAAATGCCACTAGCGTTAGTCATAGAACGGTGACCCATCTATGGACTGAACGCGCCGTATGTTGCTTAACCTTAGTGATTGTTGAAGATCACTCAGGCAGCCCAGGCTACGAGCGATTCGTTTCATAAACTCCTTTATTCCACAAAAAAAACATATAATTTTATTGATACAAAGCGAAATTAAAATGAGTTACATGTCAACCCAATTACTGAAGGGTTTAAATAACGCTCAGCGATTTAATTACCATCACACGGAACAACATCCTCCATCTTGCCAGTCACTTAGACAATACTGAAGCGTAAACCTTAGAGCCTCAAAGCCACTGCCACGCGTCAACCCTTCCAATTCACACACAGGCAAGACGGACCGACCGCTGAGATTCCCCAACTCGATCGGCGACGTGCGTGTGACGTTTAGTAATGACGCAGCCAAGTCTCCGCTCTCGATCTCTAGAGGGCACTCTACGTCTCTACACGCCGTTTTGACTTTCGACCCCCGCGCGGCGCTCCTCGATGGGGGAATTTAATCTGGGACGAGTGTAATCGGATCATGTTTTTGTCCCGGTGCGGTCGCGGCGCTGACGGGTTAAGGCCTGCTTAGAGGGGTGCAGTGACTTTCTGACTCAATCTGATTCTGGCTTAGGAATCGTGAAATTGGTGTCGACAATTGCATTTTAGTTGGATTTGGAGATTTGTCCGTAAGAGTAGTTATGTAAGTAAATGTTAATGTCCTTCATGTCACTTTGATGTAATGTCATCATTGACTAGTCACAAGTATCACAGATTTGTCAAGTATTACGTCCAGGCAGATTTGTATTCTGTTATCCATTGTGATCTCTATATAGCCTGATTTTTAATTCCGTAGAAATCTGACAGTTATCATTTTTTTACATGTCCGAGATTAGAAACCGGCCGGGCACATTTTTCAACTTCAGAACGAGTGTGAACATCTGAGTCTGGACATTTAATTTATTAGTGAATGTATCCATTTTATAAAGTCTGGAGCTCCAAATTAAAAGAGAATTTAAGGCAAGCTATTGTGTCCCTTTTCATCGCACAAAGTGTAAAAAAGTACAAGTAAAGAAAAAATGTTTTTATTAAAATATCTAATCATCATTATTATCAATATTATCTAATATCTCTATCTTCATCATCATCATCTTCGCTGGCATGAATTTATTAAGAGAGCTAACATACTTTAATTTTCTAAAAAGGTTTACTAAACCTTAAATTAGTAGGCAGTGATGCCAGCTACAGAATAAAATAAAGTAATGAAAGTTAATTCGATATATTGTATTGTCCGTGATATTGAAATATTTTTTACTTTTTTATTCTACCTCACTTGATCAAGTAAATATTTAGATTAACATTTTTATAGATAAAACATAAAAAATACGTAGCATTTTATTTTTTATTGCCCTCACATGGGTCAAATTTGTCTCTTTTTCGGTGGAAAACTTTTTCAGTAGCAACACTTATGAAATGTTAGAATTCTACGGAATAAAAAATCAGACTTTAGTACAAGTTCTTTGGTTTTGAGACAGACAAGTGACAGTTATTTGGGTAAATAATACTTAAGAGAAATATCTACTGGTGAAATATCGATACTTAGGAATGATGACCCGAGCAAAGCTGGGTTTTCGTCTAGTAAAAAATAAATTCCTCTTAAACGCAGACGAAGTTAGAGGTGATTTTTAAAAGGAACTTCTCTCATAAACCGACTTCAACTCCATGAGAGTTTTAGAGTAACAAACTTTTTATAACTAAGACTCTAAATATATAACCCAAGCCGTCCGTTTTTCACTTTAGTTAACATGGGTCGGTCTTAAAAGCCCCATTCAATTTTGCTGCTAAAACTTTTCTTCGACATGATACTGCATTTGCTCTTCGTGAAGGAAAGCCCAATCTTTGTCTTGTATGGAAGTTATTATTGTTATTTACAATAATAACTTCCATACAAGACAATCACTTGACCTGAGTTGCAATTACGTAAGACTCCACTGTGTGGAGTCGTCCGATTTAGGGCTTTTGTTCCCGGTATGTCACACTACCTTATGTCACACTGTTACATTCAGGGACTTTTTTTCCTAGTAGGTATCTCATACTCCTACTGCTTACTGTCTTAAACATTCTCATCTAGACACGCGACAGCGAGTCCAGCCAAGTTCAAGAAAAAGGAACTGGCGACGCAGCAGCCGTGTGTAATATTACAGGAACCACTTTGAGCTACTTTTGACCCCTTCACAACTCTACAACTATTTAACCTTCTTTTTACTCTCACGAGTAGTTTAAGGCCGGTTTTAGAGTCGCCCTGACACTCTACGCTGACAGGCATTGGCCTGTAACGTATCGCAATATGTAACGTCCTAAGGAGCGTTTTAGAGAAACGCCGACCGTTTAAAGCTGACCAGCCATACATTTTGTCTATCAGCGCTGACAGTCGGCGCGTGGTCCGCGTGACTGTAAAACCAGCCTAATTGCTTAGTGCGGTAGAGTGGAAAGTTACCTAAGGGCAGATCCCACACCATAATACCTTGTGCTATGGTAACCAGGCAACGACATTACAAACATCGAAAAACACCCAGACTGATGCCATTTGCGCAAATGTACGACGGCCCCCAGTTGCAATCGAACCCATGACTACAATGAAATCTGAATTATTATCTGAATTACGACCTCTGTGGCGCAGTGGTTAGCGCATCTGCCTACCATGCGAGAGGTCCCGGGTTTGAATCTCGGCAGGGGACAAAAAAAAAGAAACCCAGGTCTTGGATGTTTACATGTTTGTGACGTCGCTGTTTCTGCGTCCCACGACTCAGGGTATCCTAGCGTGGGGCCAGAAGCAATGTACGTGCCTGTATGTAAATGTTATGGTATGTTATTTTATGTTATATAAGTGCATGAAAATTAATACTTAATACACTTGACTCGTCTAAACGGACCTTAATCGGATCATGCTCTTGTCCCTAGCGGTCACACAGTGTTTGACGGTTAGTTTTTACTTTGGGTTGTTTCATCTTGACCCTTTGGTCTGTGTTATTAGTTACTTATGTTACGCTGTACTGGAACAAGTTCACAACAAAGGGTTCGGGGCATTAATGTGGCTTGTGTTTATTAATTTTTTTTTGTAAATAGTTGATGAAATATAATGTGAGACATTGCTGATAAAATGTAAAGATATTTGAAAACCTACATTGTATTTTGTTGTGTGCTTAATTTTTGATTTCATCAATTTACTAATAACTTTAAAAAAAATTAAGTTGGTAAGTAGAAAATTTTATCTTTGTTTCAACTCAAAACAAAGCTATAAATCTTATCAATAAATATAACTTTATTTCAGACTAAATGTCCATAAAAGCAGGCAGTACAAAAAATTAAACAATGTTTTTAGAACTACTTGTGTAACAAAGTAGTGTCAGAGGGTTAGTACTAAGATTACTAGATACTTCTATCCAACACCTGTACCTATCAGTCAAAAAGAGCCTGTCAGACAGCTCTCTTATGATAGCTGATGATTAATCTAATGTATTGGTGCACTACACGGCCAGAGCACTCTGGTCTTTTTAGTTGTCTGGAAGAGATCACTTTTAGTGATAAGGCGGCCGTCTGTACTCTTAGATTAAGAAATAACTGTGTTTCCTTTATTATGTACAATAAAGTGTACTCTATCTGTCTATCTCTTTTTAAGTCTTAAATTGTATGATCCACTTGTCTATACTTGACATTTTTCTCAGACTTTAAAAGACAATAAATCAAAAACCTTTAGCGGTAGAGGGCTCGAAACAGTTTGCAAATTTAGTGCTAGCTAGTACTAAATTTGCAAACGGTATCGAGTTTTCTGACGCTAAAGGTTTTTGATTTATTGTCTTTTAAAGTCTGAGAAAAATGTCAAGTATGGATCAAATGGACAAATGGATCATAGTTTGCCTATCATTGCCTCTTCATTGTCTTGTATTTACTTTGTGCTAAAAGGTTTCTGTTACCAAAGAACCCCAAAAAGTGTGCGTGGTGTTTTAACTTTGAGCACGCTCAGCTCATCAATTTCTTTCCTTACTTTTTTATTATTCCCCGGTTGGGAGCGGCGCCAAATGTTCGAAGCGGAAATGCTAGGTTAGGTATTTTTCTTCAAAATAAAAAAGTCTTAGGAAGGCTTTATTAATGTTAATCTGGATTACCTGACTCGTTGATCAAGCGGAACCACGTATGATATATATTATTTTACATTGTTGTTTTTGGAATTGAGAAGTAGCTTTCTTTGTCGTGCATACTATGAACTATGCATGTGTTAAATTTCATACAGAGTAGCAACCAAAAATTAATTCTTTCTACATTTACCCTTAGAATAGTAGTAAGGTATGTAGGTGTTGTAATTGTATCGCATAAACTGCAACAATTACGAAAGTCGTAGAGCGAAAAATGTTCTCAAAAGTAAAGTCAATTTTGTAAATCCTCATCAGATGTGTGCAATTTCGAAAAGTGAAAATCTTATCACAGCGGTGCATTTCACAGTACATAAATATTTAGATAGGTACTTTGCTTACAAATTTTCCCCTTAAAATAACTAAGTAAGGTGCACGGTCATAAGGCCTGCGTACAGTACAAAACTACAGCCTTCACACAAAAAAAGGAGCTTTAAAAGCTACCGAAATTTGAAGTTTTGGTAAAATAAAAAAATAAAGTTTCTTCTACACTTTAATATATTAAAGTATAATGTCCAAAATAAACCATTTGATTTTAAGTAAAAAGAAATGTTTTTAACTGTTTATTTTAGAGAAAAAAAAAAAAATCTAGGTCTGGAAGCTAAATCTTCCATGTGTGATTATAATGCTTCCAGAGGTTGCTCTATACATGCAAGTGATTACATGAAAACTACATTTAATAAAAAAAATCTAAATCATCATGAATCAAACCCAGAAGTCTCTCGTAAACTCCACTTTCATTTAGGTCAAAGATGCCTCTGAAAATATTTTGTGCGTCAATCTCCCAGGTTACGCATTTTATGCGTCATTTGGTAGGTTGATACTATATATATTTTTATAACACAAGTTTATTTGACTCAGCGCCTACGGTTCTCGCAATCTCAACGTTCGGTCCATTCCTCATTCATTCTAGATAGGTTTTATTTATGGTGAGTCGATGTGAAGAAAAAAATCGGTCAAGTACGAGTACGACGGGCCAAACAAGGGTTCTGTATAAAGTAGTTAATTACATTATTACTATAAATAGTTCAGGAATCGCGTATCGCAGTTTATAAGGAGATTTTTTTGGAACTTCGAAGTTAAGTTTTGTTATAGTAAATAAAAAAAGTATAGATTTTAGGTTTTTTCAGTGTTTGTAGTATAAGACTATATTACATGAAAGTACCTACCCTATTAATTTTGATTTCCACGAATGGCCATATCTATTTCCATGTTAACTTAAAACTTTGACATTTCACGGACAGTAGATGGTTTTAATTTCATTTCCATACAATTAATGCGTTCCCAAAATAAATAATCTTGACCGACAGACAGACGGACTCACAACAAAGTGAACCTATAACCGTTCCGTTTTTCCTTTTGAGGTACGAAACCCTAAAAATGATAGATATTTAAGATATTCTTTATTGTTCACAGAAATTATTGAAATAAATTTTAATTTTATTACATGTCTTACATGATCTTGGCTCAAATTGCGTAATTTCTTTCGCGCATGTTTTTTCATATTAACTCAATGAAAAGTAACATTATTGTAGGTTTATTGGCCCCTGAACATTGCATTGTAACGTATATATGTAGGTTTTGGTGGCATGTTACTTTTTATTGAGTTAATATGAAAAAAAATGTGCCAAAGAAGTTATGCAGTTCTGTCACTCACTCAGAGTATTCTAGTTTGTGACCAGATAAAGCGAGCGTGTTGTAAAGTTATTAATGTTAATTTATAGTGCAATCAGCTGTAGAATGTGTAGGTATCTTCTAAATATATTTTAGAAGAAATCTTCATAATTCGATATTTCAGAAAAATAGTGATAAGTGAAGAAATATTTAAAGAAATTTTCTAATTTAAGTAATCACTTTTCATTATTCATTAGAATTTGGTCAGGCAAAAATGAAAGCTAACCAGATCTAAACTAATCAGAACTGATGTATGTTTAATGCTAGCTAAAATAGGCTAAACACATGTTATTAGGACTTACTTATTAACTACTTCAAGCTACAATAACTGCAACCTTTTTAGATTTTAACTCAAATAAAGCAGAATAGCGAAATCCTATCCAAAAAGAAAAAAAAAGCGTTTTTAAAATAAATAAACGCTGGAGTGTGGTTCGTGCTTCACTGGATGCACAATGCATTGCATAATTGATTGCTTGTGGTCTGAAAAAATAAGGTTCTAGGAATGAGCCGGTTCACTGTTTGAGGCATTATTTTTATTACGTCTGCTTCCCTCTGTGCGCTAATAAACAATTTCGCAAGTCCTGCAATATGAGATTTTATAGACCAACATTTTGTGTGGGGGAAATTTTACTTATTGCTTCAAATTTGAATAAAGCACGTCATCACAATAGAATTTTATGCCGCACCGCGGAGAGAGCGGGAAATTCAAGTCGCTTTATACAGCGTGATATTTCTGTGGTAGACATGTTTTGGTATATTTCCTTAAGTGAGTGAAATGTGTTGTGATAGATACACAACAGGTGGCAGGGAAGAAATTTTGAGTTATATTTTTCAAATATCTTTACTGTAGTAAAATAAAAAATAAAATGTATTAATTACATGTAACTAAAACTAAACTGTAAAGTCTTAACTGATTACAATACTAGTTAATATATATAATAATACCTAATAATTAATATAAACTATTTTCTACTTATATATTTACAAATCTTTTTTCAATTGAAATGAATAAGTAATAAAGGTGTAGTTGTAGTATGTAGTTTTACGAAATAACTCAGATATAGATAAATGCTATGTCATACGTTAAATTGCGAAAAATACCATATAACGTCGCATTTTCTACCCAATTTGTATGACGCGTTTTTGCATAATATAACTAGACTTACATTTTGACCGTTGTCATAATTAAAAGCATTAGATATAGAGAAAAATATATTTTAGTTTATATAGTTTAAAATGAGAATCAAATACTTTTGCAAGTTCTCCTGTTGTAGTTAGGTATCTAACCTATCAGTGAAACAAAATCCTAAAAAAAAATCACCCTGTAAATCCCTGCTCCGTCCCCTGTGGACTGAAACTTTTTCGTTTGTCTTTTTTATTATTATACTTCCGTAACTTATGGGGTACATTATCACTTCATCGCGGCTGTATCATGTTTTATGAGTGGCTTGCGGTACCTACCTACTATATTATTTTGTAAGGAAATATTGAGCGGTAATAAAGTGATGTACGACGTACGAGTTGCTTTACGTAATAATAATTACTTCCACACAACAGAATCACATGACCTGGTGTGCAATCATGTAAGACTCCACTGTATGGAGTTATCTGATTTAGCCCTTTTGTTCCCGGTATGTCGCACCACCTTATGTCATACTGTTATAATATTCTGGGACTTGTTTTCCCAAGAGGTATCCCATACTCCTACTCCGAACTGTCATAATTACGTTCTTATTTCGACTATTTCGAGTTGTCATTTAGACAACCCGATAGAGTGGAAAGTTACGTAATATAAGGGCTCGTCCCAAACTAGGATACCCTGTACTATGGTAACCAGGCAAGGACGTCACAAACATAATATAAATACCCCCAGATATGCATCAGACCTGGGCTTAACCCTCGCCTATGTTTTCTACGCAAATTTATAAATACCCGATGGCAGTACTCGCTAATTGTGAATGAAACAATCGTGAAGAAACCTGATTGACGTGAAGAAAACTGGTTGTTTCACACCTCAGGGGCCTCATTATGACAAATTCTGAGTCATTATACGATTACAAACCTTTCTTAGGATGATGATGATGATTTCCTTCTACCTTGTTATCAGCGACAAGAAATAGGATGGCTGGCTGGAAGAAATTTTAAATTTAGTCCGCCTTTGTACATCGACACTTACCTGTTATTTATATTTTTATGTATTTTATTGTATTTTAAACAAACGATTTGATTGAACACGTCAGAATTTGGTGCGCATAATTCAGGAGCAGATCTTCAAATAGAAAGAAAAAGAAAAGAAATTCTGCGTAATCTCAAGATATTTTATTTACAGCCTCAATGTGCCGAGGTTTTAGATTTTCATGCCAATCCGCTTAGGCTTTTGTTCATTGCTTAAGCGTGATACAGTGACATAGGAAAGTCTAAATAGGAACAAAATAAAGACCCAAATGTTATTAACTTGTAGAATTTTTGATGGGCCAATTGCCTCAACATAACAATGATTTTTAATAAATAAATAAATGTTTTATTTTACATAAACTTAGGTGTAATTATTCTACCAGTGGGCGAAAACCATACGAGGTTTATCTGCCGCTGTTTTCGCTCAGTTAGGTTACATCCAATTTTATTCCCAAATACATTGATTTTAGAATCTTTTTACATTGCTCAGGCTTGTTCTGTATTCTTTCTAAGGTTTCTGGGGATTAATCATTAAGTATCTGGGGTAGAATATACTCCCAGGTTCGTTTTCCGAAGTAATTAATACAATTTGTTAGTATATATTTTGGCAAGTAGGCTAAATTGCGAAGTTGATTTGGTGTTATAGTTAGCTTAAATATCTCTAAACTAGCTTTCGCCCGCGACTCCGTCCGCGTGGACTTTAGTTCAAAATGTTGCAACCCCGTTCACTTCCGTTAAGAGTTAAATTTAGAAAAACCGTGAAACACGTGTTCAATCAATTGTGTTGAAGAGTATTTATTTCAAGTTTCAAGAAAATCTGACAACATTTTTTTATACCTCCATACAAACTTTAACACCGCCGTTTACCCCTTTAGAGGGTGAGTTTAAAAAAATCCTTTCTTAGTGCTCCCCTAGGCTCCCTAAGGAACTCCCATGCCAAATTTCAACCCCCTAGGTTCAGTAGTTTGGGCTCTGCGTTGATTCTAAGTCAGTCAGTCAGTTTCTTCTTTTATATATTTAGATTATCAATCTCGTCACCCAATATCTGAATTAAAATTTTTAATTTCCAAATTTCTCGTAGATTAACAGTAAACACCAAATCGTTTCAGAACTAAAAAACCTCTCACAGCAATCTCTCTAACATTAATTCTCGAAGTCACGTCCTATGTTTGATTGCGACTAAAATTAATGTCAGCTCGTCGAGTTTTTCCTTACTATTTAAATTTGTGAATTTTAATGCTAAGATAATTTAGGTGCATGATGTCGAATGTAGGCTTTTAGTAACTTACTAACTCACTCTCCTGTAAAGTATAAAAATAACAAATCCGACCAAATGCTTCTAAGGTCGAGAATGGTTGTTTTCAAGGTCATAACGCAACCGATTAATAGGATAAAGAAGTAAAGAAACTTTTCCCCTACAATGGGACACCCTTGATTTGGAGGCTACGTAAAATAGTAGGATAATATTATACCTTCTAGCGGTTGTATAAGATGACACAATACATTACTACTAACAACACAACCAGGAAAATAGAGGTGTACATGGACGAAACAGCGACATTTTCTTTGTCACAATAACTTACTCTACGTGTCTCGGAGTGCCTGTCACCCGCACGGCATTCGGTACCAAAGTTCAATTTGCATCTTCGGTACCTACGGGATAGAATGAGGTCGCAGCACTTACGTTTCGCGAATGCCTCTAGTAGAGCTTGGGACAGAACAGCTCTGGTACTATGAAACATCTGCCTAAGCAAAGTTTCGTTCCAGACTTTTTTTTTTTTTTAAGTTCAAAAGTATAAAATACAAATACAGTTCTCAAACGTTATTTTCGTATGCACTGTGGCCAAGTCAGAGCTGTTATCAGTAGATTAACAGCTTGTTATCGTAATAAAAACTGGGGGTCGAACTAAATGGAATAAAAAAATCCTGATAGTTCGACATGTCGGTCAGCAAGGAATGAAAATATCTCATCGTCTGACGTTGTCGCACCACGTGGCCGCAGGGGAATGCTCACCATTATAATGGTTTTTATCGTTCTTTTCAAAGCGATAAGGATAAGCAACATAGGGCGCGTTCAGTGCATGGATGGGGGACCGTTCTGTGCCTAACTCTAGTGGCATTTTTCTGAGCAGTTCCGTGCTTCGCAAGGCACGCTAAGCAGTTGGGTAAGTCGTTAAGCCTTGGAGCAGCGGCTTGAACACTTCTGACAGTAAGACCAACTATTAGTTTTACAAGCCTCCACCAATACGAACTTGGCCTCCGTGGTTGAGTATGAACCATACATTCCTCAGCGAAGAGACCCGTGCCGCTCGGTTGGGACAAAATGGGTTGGTGATGACGATAGAGAGGTTTTAGAACTATTGTCCCTACAACTTGACAAGGGTTTACTACAGCTAGTAGGGATTCAGCTGTACCCCTCAAATTGTGTCTCAAGTGTGTTACACTCTTAACACTTCACGTATCTCGGCGAGTTTTCGGACATAAAAGATTCGCATTCCCCCACCTTCTTCTACCATTCTTTTATCATTTGATTTATTGCGGGGTGGGCCGGCGCGTCATCAATTTCACTTCTTTGTGTTTTGTGAGCGGCCGAAAATCGAAAATAAGGATACATTTCCTGTTCGAGCCTCCCCCGCGATGAAATGGAATAAACCTGTCAGCAGCGTCGGAGCTCGCGCTTCTTTGCTGTCTGGGAAATTAGTGATTCAATTACTGGCTGCGGGCTGAGGTACGCTCCGTATTTGGCAAACACCTCAATGTTAGTAAAAGCTATCTATATTAATAACCAGCTTTCGCCTGCGACTCAAGTTCAAGTTCAGTTGCGCTTAGTGGACTTTAGTTCAAAATTTTGCAACCCCGTTCACTCCCTTAAGGGTTAAATTTAGAAAAACGGCGAAACACGTGTTCAATCAATTGTGTTGAAGAGCATTTATTATAAGTTTCAAGAAAATTAGACAACATTCTTTATACCTCCCATACAAATTTTGGCAACCCTTTTCGCCCCCTTAGGGGTTGAATTTCAAAAAATCCGGTCTTATTCCTTGGCTACATTATTAGACCCTCTGTGCAAAATTTCAGCTTTCTAGGTCCAACGGCTTGGGCTGGGCGTTGATAAGTGAGTCAGTCAGGACTTTGAATTTTATTTATATAGATTTTGTATCAGTCTTCGGTAGACTCGAACAAAATGCACTGCACATTGAAGACGTGGAAAAATGGTCGATCCGAGTCGACAACTCATGGGCGGAAAATTCGGATTATCGAGTATTTTCAATGTAAAACTGTTCTGACTATATACTCTTAATAGCGTTGCTAAGTAAACATTTAAATGTCAATATCACCAATGTTACCACCACTCTAAGGTCTAATTTGTTGAAATGAAAAAGTAAATGGATATGAAAATACTAAATATTAAATGCTAAACAAAAATATGTGGTCGATACAATGTGGATTATCATCATGAGACTACATTTTAGGCGAGCGAAGCCGTATTTTCATCTAGTAACAACAAAAGAGTAAGCAAATTCATAGTTTAGATTGAAAGAGAAACATCAACGAGAAGCACCAACAGTCACACACAACATAAAAACGAAATACGAATGAGAAGAACACGTCAAAGATAACATACAAAATACATAAATAAATACAATTTATACAGTTCCTCCAGTTTCTTCGACATCGAGAGTTAAACAAAATACTTCCAAGACGCAATAAAACATTTTATAAACATTTACAGACAAGCACATACATCGGTTCTAGCCCCACACTAGGATACCATGTATCGTGGAAACCAGAAAGAGCGACATCACAAACATGTAAGCATCCAAGTCCTGGGGTTTTTTTTGTCACCAGCCGGGTTTCGAATCCGGGGCCTCTCGCAAGGTAAGCAGATGCGTTAACTGCTGCGCCACAGAGGTCATCTGTAGCTTAGCACTCTTGACTGCCTCGTTGGTCAAAGCGTTGAAGTTCTTATCTACCAATAAAGAGGACATATATATGTTCGAGTCCCACTGGGGCTGCCGTACACTTGTACAAATATAGTCTCAGTCTAGGTGTGTAATGTTAGACAAAGATTCTTGTGGGTGGTTGATTGAAACAGCGTCTATTTTGAGTAACGTTATGTATTGTACTGTCGAGGAGAGAGCATGTTACATACTTATATGACTATGAATATTTGGGTGAGGTGTCGCCACACTACAGGTGTTTTTCAATGTTTGTAATGTATTTAATGGTTACCATAGCACAGGCTGTCCTAGTTTGGCACCAGGTCAAGTGATTGTGTTCTGTGCAAGTTATTATTAGCGAATTACATATTTTAGTAAATTTTGAAATACGCCGTATTTCGTCAATTTGTGCGAATAAAAATAATCTAGTTTTAGACTTTAACCCTTAAACGGCCATGGATAGCATAAATTTTTCATTGGTTTTGGACTTTATCTCAAAGCGATAAGTTTCAATTTAAAGTGGGAACTATTATCCCTATGGCTTATTAAGGGTTAATTTATTGGTTGGTTTAATTTTATTATCTGTAATAGAGAATTTTTTTACGGTCTAGCGGTAGTTCAAAAACATACATACTTAAAGTCACGCTTGTATCCCTGAGGGGTTGGCAGAAACCAAGGACTACGACTTGCCACGATATTAACACATCACTTTCGCTTCATCGACATTCATTAGCCGTTGCATGCACGCACGCCGTTTGCAGATATTATTTACAGGGCAGTGAAAGAAATAAAATTTTTCTTTGTAACAAATTGTTTTCAAACTTATTTCAACAATCTTCAATGTCTTCACAAATCTAAAACAAGTCCGACTTACTTTGCGTCTTCATGAGTACTTCCATCCTTTGGTTGTTTCCTTCACCGACTTCGGTAATTTTCTTTGAGATAAAAATGTCTGTTTCAGAAGCTGTTATTTTAAAAACCCCGTTTCTTCCCTAATCAAGATGGAAATGAACAATAAAAGTTGCTCTGAATGTCGCTTTGTCACAGTAATTTGTCCGAATAATTTGAGGAAAAAATTGTTCGTATTAACCTTCTTATTCCTGACCCTGAAGATAACAGTAAAAATTAATAGTTTTAGTTTTAAGAACCTTATTTGTAAGATAGGATAAGAATATTCTTCATAGCACAAAAACAAGAGGTACTTCTATAAATAAAACTACTGTACTTTCATATTTGCGGAAATTTTGCATTCTCGGTAGTGTAATACGTACTTATTAACTTTATTTTGGATACAAATACTTGATTTTTTATCGGTGGAGTCCTTATGAAACGTAGTGCTTACGAAAGTCTTAGCTACAATATGAGTTCATAACAAGAGAAGTCGGGCAGTCACTAATGAATGTCGATGAAGCGAAAATGGTTTTTCAAGATCGTCGTAAGTGGCAGTGCGTGTGTGTGTATGTGTGTGTGTCACCCTGTCTGATCAAAATTGTTGCTTACTACTAAACTTGGTTTCCTCTAACATAATGCATTATTTTTGCGAGTTAACAAGTAAGTCTTGGATTAAGCAATGATTAGATTAAGTTTGAGCTTGGATTAAGGAATGCAAGTAAGTCAGGATTCCAGCCCTCACACAGTACCAGTTCAGCCCTCATCAAGATCACAGATGGTTTCCGTTCCGCCATGGATAATCGGCAAGTGACACTTATCGCTCTGTTGGATTTCAGCAGTGCATTCAATTGCGTTGACTACGATATTCTGCTTGCCATTCTTCGCTCCCTCAACATATCGGAGTCAGCAATCGGCTGGTTTCATTCATATCTTCATGGGCGCCAGCAGCGCATCCGTACGGATGACAAGTTCTCCGACTGGTGCGAGGTCACTGCTGGCATCCCTCAAGGTTGCGTACTCTCTCCTTTACTTTTCTCAGTGTTTATTAACACTCTTGCCTCAGTAATAGACTTCAGTTCCTATCACCTATACGCAGACGATCTTCAGATCTATTTGCCATCTAAACTTGACTTGCTTCCTGTTGCTATACAGAAAATGAACTGCCATCTAACAGCTGTCAACTCGTGGGCTGAGCACTACGGTTTACTTGTAAACCCTGCAAAGACTCGGGTGATGATTGTGGGTGGCAGGGCGTTGCTGGCCAGGATTGACGTGACATCTTTGTCCTCGATTACGTATAATGGCACTCAGTTACCATACTGTAGTGAGGTAAAGAACCTAGGCCTCCACCTGCAGGATAACCTATCTTGGGACAAACATGTCTCGGAGATAAGTAGGTAAATCTTCTCATCCATGCACTCGCTTAAACGTATGCAGAAGTTCCTGCCGTATTCCGCCAAAGTTACGTTAGTCAACGCTTTGTTGCTCCCAGTCATTGACTATGCAGATGTGTGCTACCCCGACCTCACTGAAAAGCTTCTCGACAAGTTGGATCGCCTTATTAATGTTTGTATACGTTATATCTTCGGTCTCCGCAAATTTGATCACATTTCCCAATATCGCTCCAAGTTAAACTGGCTAAACATCCGCCACCGCAGGAATGCCCATATCTTGACGCCCCTTTATGGCGTCCTTCACGACCGCTCCTCTCCCCGTTATCTACGCGAACGTTTCGCCCCACGTGGCGCGCATGGTCGCCTTCAGCGTCCATGCAAAGATCTACTTCTTGAAATCCCAGAGCATAATACGGCAGGCTATTCAGCTTCTTTTACCATGACAGCAGTGCGTCTGTGGAACGCGCTACCGCTATACATTCGTCAGGCACCATCAGTCAACGTTTTTAAGAGTAGAGTTCAGGCACACTATCTCCATCTTCAGAACAATAATTTGTAATCCTATCCGTACGCAGGTATATAAGTATATTATAATTATGTCTATTTCTACCTATATTTATGTATTTATGTACTATTTATCTTTGTAGTTATATATTTATATATCGTATTATATATTTATTTATTTATGTATCTTTACGATAATTCTATATCTTATTTAATAAAACATTAAAATATCACTCCACTGTTTGGCACTACCTTCTCCACGTCACCTGTTGGTTGGCTAGAATAAAATACTATTTAGTATTAAGCCCGCCGATTGTACAATTTCTTACTGGTACAATAAAGAATTTAATAATAATAATAATAAGTCTTTAAAGTACACTACGTAAATACTCATTGTACTGATAGCTGTAATATTTACCCTAAGCCGCACAAAACTTTAATTTTTACACAGGTCATATCCCACCACTTCAAGACTAGTAACCAAGGGTCAACAACCAGTCATATTTGTACTGATTGGTGGTCTGCGCGACTACTACGTTAACACTGGCCACTTAGGATTCCGTATTCAATTTGGCCGATAGCAGTTTGCTTTTACGATATTATCAAATACTGGCGTAGCCAGTACTCGGTTCTGTGTTGGACTAGGTTTCTAATGCGGTTTTACCTTTGATTTCATTCAACCATCAAAGAACAGGAATTTTGTTTTGAATTCAAACTTTAAGAGAAGCAGGAATTTACAACAAATTGACTTGTAAAAGTCGAAACTCCTCTGTACTAATACTAGTACATAGAAAGAATATTCTTTATTTTACTATTAATGCCGAAATAACTTTATCTGTCTGTCTGTTTTCAGACATTCTTTCCTTCGGTCACCACTATACAGGTTTTACGCCTAGTGTGGAGGCTACTGTAATGCTTGTATGTGTTTTTCTATTCTAAGTAAACAATTTATAATTCATGCATACGCCACTAACATTTTTATGAGTCATTTTGGTATAGATGTTATTATTAACATTATGATAATTATGTAGATAGCTTTCTGAGGAAAAAGGCTTTGTGACATGAAAAGGACATTGCAGGTGTACCTTAGAATAAAATAAGAAACAAAAATACAAAACTTAAAAAAATATATTTAAAGTAACACAAAAACTATAGCTTATACAAAAAAAAACCAAGGTGTCTGTTTAAAAATTAAGATAATTTTGGAGAAAAAAAAACAAGAAAATTTGTCTGTTCGAAGATAATGCTACTTAATTAACAGAGCTTACATATTTTATTCTTCTGAAACTATTGCATTGGCTTTGATATCAAACATATTTGTCATCTTAATAAGCCTTAATGCTAACCTAGCCTAACCTTTTTGCCACAAAGTGCGCTTTGCCCATTTTTCCAACCACACTTCTGGCAAGCTTATAGATAATAGACCAACGCTTAATAAAATAAACAACGTCGACACACCAACAGTGTGCTGCGTTAGTACCCACACGACGACACCACAGACATCCAGACTGAAGGCCATTGTAAAAATTTAATTTCGACCACCTCCTATGGGTACGTATATACCGTCACGAGCAATATGTATACCTACACTGTCACATTTTCTAAAAATCTTAACTTAAACCCATCTAGAAAGAAAAACACGAGAATTTGTCCTAAATTATACAATGTAACCAATGGTTAGATAATTTTGGACAAATTGTCTTATACATGTGCAGTACAAAACAAAATGTGTACGTCGTACAAAATGTGACAGTGTATATATATTATTGCTTGTGACTGTACCCACCGAAGGCAAACAAGCGTGTTACCACTCGACTAACGAGGCAGACAGTGCAAACCTTTGATCTCGGTCGATACTTGGAGTCGTATTGAACGTTGATGAAGCAAAAGAGGTTTGTTAGAATCGTGGCAAGTGGCAAATCCAGTACACGACGCGAGTCACACGTTTTAATGCCTAAAGTCGTTGTGGTTAATGCCTAAATTCCTTTCCAGTGAAACATAATATTTTATCATTTTACACACACACACACACACATTCAAACACACCCTCACACGCACACACTATGCGGTCATAAAATTTAACAGCACTCTGTTCCTACAAATGTGTTTTAAAATATCTAAGGCCATAGCCTGTTTTCTTCTTTTTATTCCACTTATTCCACTTTAAAAGTTGTAAAATCTGTTTGTAAAACTTAAATTATGTAAATCTATTTTTTGTTCCTGTCTAGAAGCTAAGTTAATATAATGTAAGCCCTTAAGTGGCCTATGTTTGGATATTTTCACACAACCTTATTTTGTAATTTGAACTTGTGCTGTGGGTTTTGTATTAAACTAAAAATAAAAAAATAAAATAAAAAAAAACAAACATTTACATACAGATACATTGTACATTGTACATTACGTACATTGCATCTAGCCCCACAGTAGGATACCCTGTGTCCTGTGTGTGTGTGTGTACCTGTGAATTGTATTGTATTGTAATTGTTCCGAATGGTGTCCTACTGTTGGGCCAGACGCGATGTATGTGCCTGTATGTAAATGTTTTATGTCAAATTCTGACATTTAATCGCGGCATCTCAGTTCCCATCTTCGGCACTGTTTCGTGATGTTTTACTAAATTTACGGTGAGTAACTTTCGCCCTTTTTTTTCAATTACCAAAATGAGGATGATATATTTCTTACAGTTATTGACTAATATCACAAAGACTTAAAAGTAAGTAAGTAAATAGAACCTATCTCGGCTGTTATTCAACAAGTTAAACGCCTCTGATTTTCAATTAGGGCCTGTTGAATCTAACCAAGTTTGTATTTATGTTAGGCTGTAATATATACAGATTTAATAAAAAAACTGTTTTTTTTAGTTGATAACAGTTTTAAGTGCATGTATTGAAAGAAGATACTGCATTGTTTAATTTTGAAAACTAATAATAACCATGAACTCTAACTAAACTAAATATTATCAAGGTGTGTTTTTTTTGTAGAATTAAAAGGATTTTTTTCTGGTTGTCTTAAAGGGTTGCCTTTGTTTGTGAGTTTCATATTGGAATGGCATTCCAAATTTGACAATGGTGAGGTTAAAATTGTTAGCAAAACTTTATGATTATTTTAAGTTTAAATCTAATAGTTTTTGACGATTCTCAAGATGGTGGACAGCATTGCGGGATCTGACTTATTAGATTGGTTCTCGTCTTTGTGTAAACTATGTCTGCGAGACACGGGTGAATTGAAATGTGTGCATGAATCACAATTTGTATTCCAGGTTCTAAGTTTGCATGCAGACGTTTCTGCGCTTTATGGACTATTTTCATGACTTTTCAGATATTAAGAGTTTATAAATCTGACTTACCCTGTGGATTGACAACCACATAACGACACCATAGATAGGAAAATCTAGCCCTATCCAAATTTGAGTCATGATCGATTCTATTTTGATTCAAAGTTGGTCAGCAGAGGTTGTGCCAGATGTGCCTGTTGCCTGTGGCTGAAACGTCCACCGCGCTGGTGACAGACAAACACATTTCCCTGTATACAACAGCAACCAACCTACTTAGAGCTGCGGTTAAATTCTAGAGTGCCGTAAAGAAAATAGCCGTTGAATATTCAAGGGGCTAAATACAAGCCGGATCGCATGGTTTGTTTTCATTAGCATGATTGGGCTGACCCGGGTCAGGCAGCCGGTTAAAACACTGCCACGGACGTTGCCTGTGCGCGATCGCAAGTGGCCTAATAATACCTAGGCCGAACCGGGAAGAGCTGGTTATGGGCGGTTATAACCGGAGATTCGGCGTTTTATTGATTTCAGCTTTTAGTGGAAAAATGTTGAGTGCTCGACCGATTTATTATTGAACTGTATGCGTCCGCGGCTTTGTTAGCGTGGATTTTGTTTGAGATTGTTATCCCTGGTAACCTGGGTGTATTTTAAACTAGTGTTATTATTTGTATCAATTCTTTATTGCAAAAAAAAATAGTGTACAAAAGTTTCCAGACATTTAACATAAACGTAAACATTGACATACAGGCACATACAGTGCTGCTGGCTCTACAATAGGATATCCTACTCGTATGTCATGGAAACCAGAAACATCCGCGATCTGGGTTTTTTCTAGTTTTTTTGGGTCAATCCACATAAAACCTGATCAAATTAGCTAAAACTTGAAGGATCTGCTGGCTGCTGAAGAGACTTATCCGGGGTCCTGCTGTTTGACCAAAAGTCATTTGACAAAATTACACTTGACAAACAATGTTTGACAAAAAATGCTTTCGCCAATTGATCATTTTACTACTAATCATTTTACAAATGACTCACTTATCCAAATGATCAACACTTAAATTTACATTTTACAAATAATTATTTTACTTAATGAACATTTAACAACTGAGTTATCAGACAAAACTACTATTGGTCTAAAAACGTTTGATAAAATGTATTATTTGACAAATGTTTCGTTTATTAATCAATCTTACGAACGGGGGGTCGGCGATGTAAAGAATACGTGACAACAGAAATATAGGTGCGACGACGCGCGTAGCGAAGCGGAGCGCGTCGGAGCGTTAGGTTCTCTATGTAAGATCGAAAACAGACTCGACTTTGATGCGTTCAACATTTTGTTAAATGACATTTGGACAAATGCTTCATTTGCGAAACATATTATTTGGTGAAATTAAAAAAGGTCAATTGACATTTTAATATTCAAAACATTTAACAAATGTAGTGTTTGCTAATGGATCATTTGCTAAGTGAGTTTTTGTAAGATGATACTTTTGTCAAATGTCTCGTTTGCCAAATGAACATTTGGTTAAACGTCGTTTGTCGAATGACCATTTGTCAATAATTTTTTGGTCAACCATTAGTAATCCATACCTACTATTAATTTCCATAATTACTCTCTTTCACAATTTTCATTTTTGAACTTAGCAACTTTGCAGCTCCATAGCAGAACGTCCCTAACATGTCCCTTCTATTAAAGATACATTAAACACAATACATAGTAGCTAGCATTATCTAATATATGAAATTCTCATGTCTCAATGTTAGCGCATACCCTCCGAAACGGCTTTATGTATACAATCGATAGGTCTGAGAATAGGTTGTTATTTATTTTTCTTAGCCCTATCTGGCAAAACAACTTTTGCGGGGTCAGCTAGTAAGACATAAAATTATATAGCGCTACATAAATCATGCAAACCATCAATTGAACAAAAGAATATCAAAAAAGGTTTGTGAGCACAATGAAAATTACTGTTGTACAGTCGAAAGCACGTCAATCTTCACATTTTAGTAGCAAAGTCGCCCGTAACGCAACGGAGTAGAGTGCATGGGTGTATACCATGATGTGCTGTCGACTGTACCTAAAAAAAATATATAATTGATGTGATTCTGGAATTGCTCTTATTTGTGGAACTTTATAAATAATGTCAAATCCGAAATTCCAAGCAAACCTCTGCCACAAGCTCCAAATGGATGGATTAATATTGTGCAAAATACGTGAAAAAAATATTCGGAGTTCAACGTTCACGTTAAACATAAGCTACTCCGACAAAATGGATAGAGTATCAACACACGCAATACGCATATAGTTTTCTTGTATCCAAAAATGTAAGAATTGACCTGCTTTTAACAGGACCCTGTAATCTAATCACAAAACCGACTCTACCCTAACTTGAACCCTCGCCACCTTGTTAACAGCCAATCAAGTTATTTATCACCATCCAATCCGATTTACGGTGCAACTCACCAAACTATCTTAAAACACTCTTATCCCTCAGACAATAGGGGCTGAAATAGATGTATTTTTAACAAAGCCATTTGCATCGCTTGCGAATCCATCTGTCGCTAAAAGGTGATTCCGACACGCCCAACTCGGGTTATTTCCGCTTCGGACAACCGACTGTTTTCTCTTCTTTTACTTTCAGTATTTTTCCTGTATAAAGTTCTTGTTTAGAATCTCGGCGTGTATTAATAACGTTGTTGAATGTCTACCAATAATTATTGACAAGGTCCCTCTAACAGAAAAAAAATTCCTTAAAATCTATTTCTGAGGAAAATATCACTCCACTGTTTGGCACTACCCCCACCTTCTCCACGTCACCTGTTGGTTGGCTAGAATAAAATACTATTTAGTATTAAGCCCGCCAATTGTACAATTTTTACTGGTATGTACAATAAAGAATTTAATAATAATAATAAGTATCAAAAATAGCACACCCAACCCGTGAAATAACCGGAACATCTTAAACCGGGCCTCTTGATCCCAAAACGATCCGTTTTTAGAGCGCAAGATATTATTGCTTTTTTTTGGTCCCCTTAACAACAGAATTTACTTTGTGTACAGAAAAGGGATTGTTATATAATTTGTTTTTAACAAAATACAGATCCCTTTATTATGCCTGTGTATTGGATCTCTTTTTTATATGTATATTATGCGCACTCAGTTTGGTGCGGATTGCGAAATATGAGAAAATAAAGATATACATACATGCCTTTATCTTGAAGGTAAGGAGTATCCTGGAGGTAAACTTTAACAATCTTACTAAAAAACACGTTTCTTTAAAACACTTCTGACATGCAGCATCGTCTTCCCCTTACACGAAACTATTGAAACTGAATTTAATTAAGTGTTTTGCAAGAATTGATTTTTTTTTAATTATATAACATGGTTATAAACGTACTTTATTGCACTGTTTCGTGCAAAGTGCACAAAGCGGGAGTGTCCCTTGCCCGCTCCAAATCGTGATCGCGTCGTGATTTAGCACCTAACCAACACGTTTGACAGTACAATCTATACGGGGATTTGAATGTTATTACCTCGCGCTACTCGATCTGTACCTGGGCTATAAATCTACTAAATGCATTGATATCCAATGGAGTGACGATAGCATTGGAGTTACAAGAGTGTTTGAATAGGAAAAAAATTCTAAAGTTCTATTTTCTATTCAAATATAAGCCTCATGTCACAGTGTTTGTTATTCAACTCCTTCAGCACTGTTTTACAGATTTTTATATCTTTTTGTGTCTACTTTGTACATCTGAGAATAGTAAGAATAACAAAACTAATAATAATATGGCAAAACAACGCTTTTTGGAACAAAATGTGTGGACTGATTTTATCATGAGTATCATTCAGTGTCTAGTGAAAACACCTTTTTACACTTTACTAAGTATGTGATTTCACCACCAATCCGGACTTGGCCCCTGTGGTAGAGTATGGCCTGTACCTTCCCCAGGGAAGAGACCCGTGCCCCTCGGTGGAGACATAATGGGTTGATGATGAAGTATGTGATTAAACCAATGATTAATACATACGTTATGGACCATTGAAATATCTTCCACACAACACAATCGCTTTTCCTGGTCCCAAACTATGTTGCCTGTGCTATAGTAACCAGGCAAGTATATGACAAATATGGCAATATACTCAAACAGAGATTCTTCTCTACAAAATTGTATAGCGGTCCCATTAGGAATCGCTCCCACGACCTCCGATTTGAAAACAATGGTATATTAATTTTGAAATGTTTCAGTTATTGAAACTCACAGAAATTTATTTTTCCATCGAAAAGCCAAATTCGATGTATAGCAAAATCTCCAAATACATTGGACGATGGGAGATCTACTCTTGATAAGAAACATGTTACTAGAAAAATACTTCGAAATGAGGAACAAAATTTTTCTAAACTAAATTTACATCAGTGACATCAAATAACTTCCAGATCTATAGAAATGGAAGAATGATGGCACTACACTGGAATATTAGGTATGTTTTATTCCACATTATTTGGTTTTTTGTTCTGTTTTATATTGTGTTTTATGTTTTGAATCCCGAATCCCAGCTGGGGACAAAAAAAAAGAAACCCAAGTCTTTTGTTATGTTATTCTATTTTGTAGGAAACCATTTTCAAATTAAACATTACGGTGAATTTAATAAACCCTATATAACGCTGATGTTAACACAAGAAACGCAAAGAACCTCTAGATTTATTAGGCAAAGACAAGTATATTTCAAGTATATTCTGTATCAGTATGAACACCAAATTTAGTGTCCCATACACACGCCCTAGGGCACAGGCTTTCTCTCAAGGAGAGAGAAAGTGTATGGTATCGTTTACTACGGCGAATGCATTACACTGGAGTAAAAAATCTGACACAGAAAATAACTAATAACCCGACAGCTCGGCATGAACCACTAAGATTAGATTAGAACTCTTAGTTGTACACAACAAATAATTAAATACATGAGCAGATGGTTACAACCAAATTTTTCACGTCTAAGTTATTTTTTTAACGTCCTGTTTTTAGATTCATGCCAATTTCATATAACCTATGACAATGGGCTAGTTGCCCTAAAAAATGTAACTAGTCCGTCTTTTAGATTTGTCAAAAATATTGACGTCACGCCGTGCTGCATTTTTTAGCACGGAGTGACGTCACACATAACTTTAATGGGCTATATCTTTGTTATTTTTCGTTTAATCGAAAAAAGAAAAAATACGTGTCCAATATTTTTTTATAAGCTAAAATACTGACTAAATAGAATTGCATTATTTTGAGCCTGGAAACTATCCTATTACTTAAACACGACAAAACGGTTGATATCTTATTTGTCGAAATGTATTAGTTGTGAAACTAACAACTTTGACGTTCGTAAAGTAAACATTTTGTTTTTACTGTGAATAAAAATTTGATTTACGTTCAAAGTTAAGGGATTGTAAGGGAACATAGAATCAGACGTAATGAGGGCTTTTCAGAGCGCCAATAAAAAAAATAGTGCCGCTAATTACCGCTAGATGGTGCTCACGCCATGACATCACTTTACCTTATCTGTGGTTCCTGTCTTATGTTTTTACAAAAATGCACAATGCATGTTCTAGTCATGAGCAAAGACACAATTCACGTACGTATATAATAAACAAAGTAAAAATACTTCGATAACTTTCAAGTTTAAACAGTTTCGAAACAAAAACAGACTACAAAGAGATGTTTAGACTATCACAGATTAATAACGATAAAAACCACAGACCTAAAAACATGATGACATTTTGGTCTTCTTGCAGCGCCATCTAGTTTTTTTTTATGAACTCAGTTGAGTTCATAAAAATGACAGCTGTCATTAAAAAGCCCTCATTACAAACGTTCATACGAGCCTTGAACCGAAACACACTAGCCTCCTTTTGATCTGCCGCATTTGGCTAAATACAACGTTACCCACCTTTCGGGCTCTACCGCAGTAGGGTGACAATGAGCAGACAACTCGAAGCGCCGGTTTCTGAATTGAGAATGTCCCCCCAATGACTACTTCACTGTAGTGCTGTCTCGTCAAATTTCTTAGAAAAGAGCGTGACTGAACGTTATCTAAGTATTTAGGTAATTAGTGAAATATGCTATATCATAGTGTGAAAAAAGAGTATTATTTATACGTGTTCGTATATTAGTCTTAAAACAGTTTTAAGGCATTTTAAACGTGTAAAAAAAACACAATAATATGTAAAAAAACACAAGATACAATTTAATAATTATGTATGTGCAGCCATTGTATCGAAACTGGCCTGGATTGGCTGATTCTATGATGACGTCACATGTCAGTAAAAATGGCGTCTGTCATTCATTCGTACTTACGTTCATTGGTTGGTTTACTGCCAAGAGACGTCATAATTCCTGTTCGTAGCCATATCGCCCAAGATAGCGTTTGGCGGCTTATTTCAAAATAAATTTTGCCTTTTTACACTTTACACGAAATAATTTAAAATGACCTCTTTCTGCGGACTCTATCCTCCTAAGTCAACGTGTCCTAAAAATAGCACACAAACCATAGTTATTTTCAAGGTCGGGCCTCAGGAGGCTATGAACACAAAATATGGAGCAAAAAATATGAGATGGTTTTCAGAAATCGGTCAAATAGCCTATTCTCAAACTTCTCTCGGAAACCGGCCTTAAGACAACGTTCTGTTAGGAAAATGTTATGTGGTTTTACACTTTAATAAAGCGTCTGTAAATTGCGACTCAGTTTACCCCACGGCGTGTTACATTTAATAAAGGCTGCCGGTGAAAAACCAGATATTTACCTTGCGTAGTACGTGTTATATACGTAGATGCCACACTGTCTTTGAACATGGAAGAGTAAAAGTAGATCGTTCTTATCATTACGAATATAGAGTTGCCAAGACGAAATATATTTTTCAAAAAAAGCAGCCGAATATAGGAATTCCTGTACCTCCGAAATTTTTAATAACAGTTATAGTTTACACACCATTATCCTGGTCCCAAACTAGCTTTCCCTCATGGTATTCTTCTATAAATAAAATTCAAAGTCCTGACTGACTCACTCATCAACGCCCAGCCCAAGCCGTTGGACCTAGGAAGCTGAAATTTTGCACAGAGGGTCTTTGTATAATATAGACAAGCAATAAGACCGATTTTTTTTTATTCAACCCCCAAGGAGGCGAAAAAAGTGGCCAAAACTTGTATGGGAGGTATAAAGAATGTTGTCTAATTTTCTTGAAACTTAAAATAAATACTCTTCAACACAATTGATTGAACACGTGTTTCGCCGTTTTTCTAAATTTAACCCTTAACGAGTGAACGGGGTTGTAACGTTTTGAACTTAAGTCCACGCGGATGGAGTCGCGGGCGTAAGCTAGTTCCATCATAAAAATGGAAAATTTTGGGTATTTTTCTGAGGCCATTTTATTCTGGTCCTAAACTAGGATTAGCAGTGGTTAATAATAGACAATGACATCACAAAAACAGACAATACACCCAAACTAAAGCGATTTCTTCTGATCCTAAACTGGATTTCCTGTGGTAATCACATAATGACATTACAAACATGGAAAATACACCCAAACTGAAGCCACTTATCCTGGCCTTAAACTACGATTCTGTGTGGTAACCAGACAATTACATCACAAACTTGGGACATACCCAAACTGATGCCATTTAACCTGTTACCAAACTAGGATTCCTTGTGGCAACGAGACAATGAAATCGTAAACATAGAAAATACACTCAATCTAAGGCCCTTTGCACAAATCGAGCTAGGCGGGCTTCATTTCACTGTTTTTTTGTAAATTGTATAAACAGGAAACGTCGCGTGTTTCACGGAAAATGTTCGCTAAAAAATGACACATGACGTAAAACACGGAAACAAAGAATTTCCTCAAGATATTGCTCCGGAGTCAGCCAAGATGATTTATGTGTTAACAGCACCTTTGCATCCCGACCCGACCATCGACGTAGGCACTGTCCCTTGGGGTCAAATCAAATTATAATTAGGTTAATTGAATCGACTGAATGCGACAGTGTCTGGCCGCTTGCTTGAGTTTCACGACTAAAACAATAGCGTTATACAGTCTGTTGATTTATTAAATAAGGCTTGCATCAAAATTCTCAGGCTCACAAGTGCTCACTTGTGAGCCTGAGGATTTTGATGTGTTAGAGGCAAAACGCGTCGCATTTTCTCACACAAAAAGTATTAAATTTTGGTGTCGGTGGTGGTGCGTTCGTGTCTTGCTTCTGCTAGAAAAAGTGAGAGGGAGGGCGGTGCATTAACTAACCGCATGGTGCTTGTGGGATAGTGACGGAATTTAGCAAAGTAATTTTAAAATTTTAATGTTATGGATTTCCGCAAAGTAGCGCCAGATTCCATACAAAATAACGCTTGACTTAGAATACCTACTTTCTACTTATTAACACGAACCACTTTCAAACTATGGGGTTAACCTTGAAATAGCGATAAAAAAAGCTGTTCCATACTAAAATTTGAACAAAATGTATTGAACAGCTGATTTTTATTATGAAAGATTTTAAATGGGTATGGTTGGTCCTATAGTAAAAGTGGTTCGTATTGATGAGTCGGGCATTACTCCGGTACCTACAAGGTAAATGTAAAGAGTTTTCATCGAAGGTGAGGCGTGGGGAAGTATAAACATACCTTGTTGGTGCTCACTTTGAGCAATCGTTGATCGATTTACACCGAGAACTTTTACCCTATGAATAAATACATAATATTTTTCTTTCTCCAGCTGATCGAAGCGTTGCCTTTCAGATGTGAATCGTCAATGCTCTTAGTCTCTTTTCAATTTGAAGAAAGTCGTTTGCTGAAACGAGGTGGTTTTAGTTATTATCTGGTTTTAGTTAATATTCTTTTTTGCACACAAGAAACAAGAGACAAATAAAATCAAAATTAAAAAAATAATATACACGATAGGCGGTCTTATTACTAACAGCAATTTCTTTCGGACAACCTTGTGAAAGGTTGCCGAAGGAAAAAGAGGGACGGGTAGTTGGTGCAAATACGAAAAATACATACTTATACTAGCCTAAAGTATAATAATGTATGTTTTTAACTGCGCTGTAGTGTAACTGATAGTTGCGAAAACAAAAACGAATATTTTTTCTGAAAATATTTAACTGGCCATGCCGTAAACAAAATCAGAATGCATTCATCATACTGGCCGAAAAAAGTAAAACGAATTTGCACGTAAAAGAACAAAAGGCGTTCCAAATATAAATTCAGCAACAGTTTCCAGCTAGGATTTGTTAGAAAATCAAAGCAATTTTCACTCGTCAGCGAGCAGCGCTGCGGCTGACATCCCCATTTGTCTCGAGGCTAAGCAACCGAACGCCGGAGCCCGCACGAAACCAGATCGTTCCGGCTCCCACCGGTTTCCGCACAGAGAAACATTGTTTTACGAGGTATTTTCAGGGTGATGCCAATAGGCTATTTGACCGATTTCTGAAAGCCATCTCATATACATTTACATTTACAAACAGGCATTGCTTCTGGCCCCACACTAGGATACCCTGTGTCGTGGGAACCAGAAACAGCGACGTCACAAACATGTAAACATCCAAAACCTGAGGTTTTTTTTTGTCCCCAGCCAGTATTTGAACCCAAGACCTCTCGCATGGTAGGCAGATGCACTAACCACTGCGCCACAGAGTCGTGAGTGAGTGTGAGTGAATGAGTGAGTGTGTGCGTGTGTGTGTGTGAGTGGGTGTGTGTCTTTTGGTATGATTTTAGTCGGTTTCGTGGCACCCGCTCCTCGTGGGTCTGCTTGGGTAGACCTTAAGGCTTAACAAGGTTTGTGTTTAGCTGACCTTTCAAACGGGTTTTGCTGTTACAGACGGTGTAGTAAAATCGACAACTATAATAGCTTTTTGCTGATGACGGGTTTTAGACAATTTTTTAAGTGCTTTAAAATAACTCTGCTATTAAAAAGCGAAATAATTGAGACGCCCTTTTTAAACACGTAGGGTAAGGTTTTTCGACAAAAGTGAAATTCTAGTGAATATTGTGTTTAAAATTTTGAAAACTATGACAATTTTTTTCTTTTTCTGTTTATATTAATAACTATTCTGAACTTGCTTCACTGACGCTTTACGTTCACTCCAACTCTCCAACGTTAGCTGGAAGAAATCTCCAGATTTAAGCTTGCTTGCGTACATGGATTTTCTTATATTATAACCGTCCCCGTTTAGTGTTTGCAATAAAGTTTAATATATTTTGCGTTGATAGGACAGAGAACCATGTGAACGTAATACTTACACAAACTTACGCTTCTAACCCGGAGCGGTAGAGAGGGACCAAGAACAAAAATAAAAACCGCTACTTCAACAGTAAGTTAGCGACTAAGTTCGGCTGCGCCTCGTGATACGCCGCGTTAAAACGTTCGACCAGAGGGAGGTGTTTTGATTTTTTTTCTAAGTTCTTTCGGAACCCAGGGGTATCGCGGTACTCTAGAGTTCTGTGGAACATACTTAGGGCCATTTCACATGTACCACAACCACACCACAACCACAACCACATATGTCAACCACACCACGTGGCCGGGCGTATATTTTGTATGGAAAATGTATAGGATTATTCACACAAACCACATTTTGCAGTCGTTATCGTTCGTGTATGTCATACCGGCCACATCGCGACCACATCGCAACCACATCACAACCACATCCCAACCACAACGCAACCTATGAATGCCGGAGTCGCACTGTGTCTGCACACGACGTTACCGCATCGCAACTACTGGTGACAACGCAACCACATCAACATTTTGTCGGTACCACAACGCAACTACTGGCGACAACGCAACCACATCGATATTTTGTCGGTACCACAACGCAACTACAAAAAGCTGCTCACTATTCACACGTAACCACTGCTTGACTGCATTTTGTCGTTGCGACGTGGTGTGGTTGTGGTACGTGTGAAAAGGCCCTTAAAGTATGTCTGATAAGTCGCTGCTTGCACACATGACTAAATCAGGATTCAAAACAGTTGTAGTAAGTAGATTTACAATTCGTATTACAAATTTACTCGTAGTCACATGATGGTTTTGAGTGCACGCTTCCAATACAAAATTGAAATGCTGTCGATTGTATGAAAGTAAAGCTTTCATTGATATCCGCTTAGCCCCGATCCAACTTTCCGCAAACCTGACGCGTGGAACAAAGCGAGTCTAGTGACACACAACTGTCTGGGCGCAACAAAGATACGTGAAACATTAGCGTTCGGGGTACCGTCAGCAAAGAAAACAATTGAGGAGGTAAATAATAAATCCTTAAAATTCAATTTCTTCAAACAATACCTATAGTAAATAACTTTTTATTATGTGTAGAATTCAAGACGACAAGATAGACGGACGATCTCATCCAAGTGGCGGGAAGACGCTGGATGCAAGCCGCTTCCGACCGATCTTTTTGGAAATCCATGGAGGAAGCCTATGTCCAGCAGTGGACTTCTTGTGGCTGAATGATGATGTGTAGAATTCTAAATGGCCTGATTGGACCTCCGTAACAATGTTTTTTAATTGTTACTTCGAGGTCAATAGCGAACAGGTAATAATAATTTTGTGGAAGTAACATTTATTTTGCTGGAAGACAGGTGACATATGCCGAAGAACCAATGAAGTCCACGAATCGGCAATGACAGCGTAGGAAGCGTCCTACGCTGTCATTGTGCAATATGAATCAGATAGTCAGCGGACTATCTGATTCACATTGCTAATAGCGGCTGGAAGAGGATAGAAAGGTAAGGACAGAATTAAGCGGCATAACCACGGGGAGGTATGTGGTATGTGTCCAAAAATGAAAAACCAAGAGATGATTGATTGAAGTCTTAGGATTCTTACTCGGAGCATAACACAAATAAAAACGATTTTTTAAGGTTATTTCTATGATTTTTCAACTGCAGTCAGATCTCTCAGTGAGTTAAAATGTCTTCTTAAAAGCACTTTAGAATCCGTGTTGTCTATCCTAGTTTGGGACAATAAAATTATAGTGTTGCTTGGAAGTTAAATATTGTATCCTTTATTCGCGGTAAAGTTTTTTTTATTGACAAAAGTTCTTATAATAAAATTAATAAAGCTTGTGTTGCTGACAGTACATGGGGAAACGAACGGTTCACGTCAACCGCAGGTGCGACTCGAGTGTACGCGTGTTCAATTGATGTAGTATAGAAGATGTGTTACTTTCGGCTTGTTTCCTTACATGTTTTTTTAATAAGGGCTGGACGAGGGGCGTTATAAATTAAAAAAGAAACACTGTTTTAGAAATTTTATTAATAAAACCTATTGTCACGATTAAGTCGGTGTACTGGTTGAATTACATCAATTGTTATTATTAACTGAAAATATTTTAAGGCCAGTTAATGTGGGCGGAGGATCAAGCGAATGTGGATGGAAGGGGCGGTGATGGACATTCCAGACACACATACTTGGACCAAATAAGGGATATTTTAGCGTCACGCAAATTGCCATACGATTTTCATTCCAACACCGTTTGACTGACGTGCTTTTAATTTTTATACTAAACTTGTAATTTTTCAAGCAAAGTTGTTACTTCTATTATTTGTTGATACATTTTTACCTTCTGTGTAAGTAATCAAACCCATTCTATAAAAACTCTATAGTCTTAAGACCAAGACGAAACATTTTGGAGGTTATCAGACTATTAGTCTTCAAGTTCTTCTTTCAAGCTTTTTCAAGCTTTCTCCACTTCTTAGATCCCCCGCATATGGCAATTGATATTTCTATTGTTCTTTACTTTATTCTTCGGATACAACTTTCACATTAATAAAATTAATTTTGTTTGAGGTATTTAAGCACGAAAAATATACATTAACATATCTTCATCATCATCATCATCATCAACCCATTATGTCCCCACCGAGGGGCATATCTTATCTACATATCTTAGAAATTAATAATGCATGCTGTGTTTCACTATAATTAGCCCTTCTCCAGGCAATGGTCTAATAGGTTCCCACTTTAAATTGAACCTTACCACTTTGAAATAACGTCCAAAGCCAATGAAAAATTCTTACTACCCATGCCTGGTTAGTTAAGGTGGCTTGATCAATTTACCATTGCCTTAAGTTTGTTGTATCTATTAGTACTAATACTAGTACTAGTCAACCGTTGTGGAACCAAAAAAATAAATAAATAATGAACGCGTAGAAATAGACACGCATCTTTCACCCAATATTAAGTCTCCGTGTAACCATCCCGGTGTAGTCTCGTGACATAATTGACATCGCCTTGGCGCGAGTCAACAGTAGGTACGTCTAGCTTAGGGAATTGTGCGTAATTAATTGTAGCAGCCGTAACGCACTACCCTATTTCTGATGGCATGCTTACGGCGCGGTTGGGCGTGTAGGTTTGAACATGAACAGACTCGGTAGCTAGTAACTAGATAGATGGAATATTGTATGTATACCAGGAATTACACATAAAATTTGACAACAACATAGTACAGTACAGTGCTGTGTGGTGTCGGCCTAGAGAATAGCACCAACCCAACTCTTCCCGCGGGTGTCGTAAAAGGCGACTAAGGGACACAAAACCGGGGGGTGGGCAGCAGCGCCTCCTGCAGTACAACTCTACCGCACTGCGATCCCCAACCCGCATGCCCAGCGTGGGGATTATGGGCATTACCCCATGATGGCACAACCCAGGAAACGGCCCCCAGTTCCCGGCCGCCTCGCTATTCCTGGCCATCGTGGCAGCGGCCATGGTAACGGCGGGGTAGGGGGTGCTAAGAATCACCGGGCTACCTCAGGCTGCCACAAACATCTGACCCTGGCAACGTTCAACGGACGCACTCTGAGGCTTGACCATCATCTAGCGCAGTTGGAAGTGGAGTTAGAGAACATTAAATGGCATGTTCTGGGGTTATGTGAAGTCCGTAGAGAGGGGGAGGACACCGTAACCCTAGACTCGGGCCATCTTCTCTACTTTCGCGAGGGTGATAAAACATCCCAGGGTGGCGTAGGTTTCCTCGTCAATAAGGCCCTCTCTAACAACGTTGAACAAATCTCTAGTGTGTCGACCAGGGTAGCGTATCTGATCCTTTGGCTGTCCAAGCGTTACAGCATGAAGGTCATTCAGGTTTACGCACCGACCTCGGCACACTCGGATGATGAAGTTGAGGATATGTACGAAGACATATCCAAAGCCTTACATAACACCACGAAGGCTCACTTCAACGTTGTTATAGGGGACTTTAACGGCAAGGTGGGAACCCAGAGTGGCAACGAGTCCCGAATAGGCCCGCATGGTTATGGAGTCAGGAATCACAGGGGGCAAATGCTTGTCAACTTCCTTGAGAAAGAGGAACTATTCTTGATGAACTCTTTCTTCAAGAAACAGCCTCAAAAGAAGTGGACATGGCGAAGCCCCGACACTGTGACCAAAAATGAGATCGACTTCATCATGACGGATAGCAAGCATATATTCAGAGATGTCTCAGTGATCAACAGGTTTTAATACCGGATCTGATCACCGACTTCTCCGAGGCTCTCTGAATATCATCTTGAAGCTTGAGAGAAACCGTCTGATGAAGTCCACGCTCCGACCAAACCCAATCCAAATCATGGCGGGCACCGAGAAGTTCCAGCAGCTTCTCGGGAATAGATTTGTTGCCTTGGAGCCCACCGATGACGCTGACGAGACCCTACACAATCTGGTCGTAACTCTTAGGGACGAGGGCATCAAGTTCTGCAAAACGCAGCGGACAGGCAAGAAATCCAAACTCTCGGATGAAACTCTCCGGTTGCTGACAAAAAGACGGGAAACCACCCAAGCGACTTCGTCAGAGAGGTCAAACCTGAACAAGCAAATTGCGAAGATGGTACGGCACGACCTTCGGAGCTCCAACACAAAACCGAGGGTCCAAAGTATTCACTCAGCAGCTTGGCAGGAGCCACCTGACGAAGCTTACAACGCACGACGGGAGGACCGTATTGTCGAAGCCGGAGATCTCCGCCGAGATAGAGGATTTCTATGGCCGATTATACGCTGCACATGCCCCTGATTCCCAACGAGACGACCAAGATTCCAGAGCCACCCTGACGCGCCACTACACCGACGAACTGCCTGACATCAGTCAAGACGAGATCATGCTAGCTCTGAGGCAGCTTAAAAATGGAAAAGCCCCCGTTGAGGACGGAATAACATCAGAGCTCTTGAAAGTTGGAGGAGCCCCTGTTATACAGGAATTACAAAAGCTCTTCAACGCCGTCCTTCACAGTGGGAGAACTCCAAAGGCATGGAGCGGGAGTTTGGTGGTGCTCTTTTTTAAGAAGGGTGACAAGACTCTTCTTAAAAATTACAGACCCATCTCGCTCCTGAGCCATGTCTATAAGCTGTTTTCACGAGTGATCACGAATCGTCTCGCCAGAAGACTCGACGAGTTCCAGCCTCCGGAACAGGCCGGGTTTCGCGGAGGATATGGCACCATAGACCACATTCACACAGTGAGGCAGATTATACAGAAGACCGAGGAGTAGAATCAGCCCCTGTGTCTTGCTTTCGTGGACTATGAGAAGGCCTTTGACTCTGTCGAAACCTGGGCTGTTCTGGAATCCTTACAGCGATGCCAAGCAGACTATCGTTATATCGAGGTGTTGAGATGTCTGTACGAAGCCGCCACCATGAGTGTCCAAGTACAGGGCCAGCAGTCTAAACCTATCCAACTGTGCAGAGGAGTAAGACAGGGGGATGTTATATCCCCGAAACTGTTTACAAGCGCGTTGGCAGACATGTTTAAGACGCTGGACTGGAAAGAAAAGGGCATTAACATAAACGGCGACTACATCTCACACCTGCGATTCGCAGATGAAATAGTCTTAATGGCGGAGTCGCTAGAGGAGCTGAACCACATGCTGGCCAGCCTAGCATCAGCCTCGCGACGCATCGGTCTTGGTATGAATTTGGATAAAACTAAAGTCATGACCAATGGTCACATTGATCCAATACCGGTCGTCGTACATGGTCACCTACTCGAAATCGTTTCCGAATACACTTACCTCGGGCAGATTCTGCAGTTAGGTAAAAACAATTTCGAGAGGGAGGCCAAGAGGAGGATCCAGCTGGGCTGGGCAGCGTTTGGGAAACTACGCCGGGTCTTCTCGTCATCCATACCGCAATGCTTGAAAACGAAAGTTTTCAATCAGTGTGTCCTACCTGTTATGACCTACGGAGCCGAGACATGGACACTCACGAAAGGGTTGGTCCACCAGTTTAAAGTCGCTCAGCGAGCTATGGAGAGAGCTATGCTCGGAGTTTCTCTGAAGGATAGGATTCGTAACGAATACATCCGACAGAGAACCAAAGTTATCGACATAGCTCAGAGAATTAGCAAGCTGAAGTGGCAGTGGGCTGGCCATATTTCGCGAAGAACCGACAACCGCTGGGGTAAACGTATTCTTGAGTGGAGACCGCGACTCGGCAAACGTAGTGTAGGACGCCCTCTAACCAGGTGGGATGACGATCTGCGAAGGACTGCAGGCAGATGCTGGATGCGGCAAGCCGAAGACAGGGCGCTATGGCGCTCATTAGGGGAGGGCTATGTCCAGCAGTGGACTAATATAGCCTGATGATGATGATGATGATAGTACAGTACAATTGGTTACTACTGTTTTTTTGGTAAATAAAAAAACATTTCTGGACTAAGACTAGGCGCACACTAGCGACATGCGACAGGCGACAGCTCGGCGACTAGTCGCGACAAAAGGCTACGGCCGTCAATTTTCATTATTTTGTTCGAATCTCCGCACATTTGGCGTCAGAGTCGCGGAGTCGCGACGACAAGACGCCAGAAGCAAATGACAACGTTGCGTCTGACGCGGCGACTAGTCGCCCTGTTTGCGATGGCTGAATCTTTCGCAAGCACTAGAGATACTAAACATTATTCCGGATACACTTTTTTTACTTTTTATCGGAAGAGTCCGACTAGGTTTTACTCTGATTCGCGGAAGCTTAATCACGGTGAGCAGAGACGGAGCTCGCGTCCGTTGCCCGTCTCCGTCGGAGACGAGCAATCGAGGACGACTCGATTGTCGAAAAGACTCCTCCGACAAAAGGTCAAGTAAGTGTATCCGGGATAATCATCATCATCATCACCCCCCACCATTTCCCACTGCTGGGTATAGGCCTTTTCTCCCAAATGAATACCAGTCCAGTAAATTATAGTCACTATTTAATAACCTAACTTGTGTGCGTTAATCGTTTATTCAGACACGTCTAAAATAATGAGTTTTTCTTTTTGTACATTCACTGCCTTCTTTAATGTGTTTTTTTTCTCAAAAGGTTGTTCAAAAGAGACCACTTTTGATAAGTCCGCCGTCTGGTACTTTGCGGGTAAGAAATATTTGCGTAATTTCCTTTGAAAGGTACAATAGAGTATGCTCTACCTTTATGTGAGGGACACTCGTGTATCTACCAAGGTTTGTCTATGGAAACAGCAGACATCTCTATTGAAATAAAATACTTAAAGACATACTCACATTTATATTTAAACTTGTCACGTTCTCAATTAGTTATATTAGTACTAAATAGCATTTATACAGTGTATAAATGCTATTTAGTACTAATCGTACAAGACAACCATATTTTTACTTGATTAATTTACTTTAGAAAAATTCATTACGTCCCTCCCAGCGAAAAAAAATCGACCAGCCAAGATGGTGCCTCCCTTCCTTTTTCATTGTGACTGTTAATAAAAAGACGGTTTTGAGATAAATGATAATATTTAAAATATAAATGTAATAAAAAGGAAAAAGTATTTACAAATGTACCTCCTAGCTAATGCAGCTGTAATCGCGACATTGACTATAATATTATTATGTAAGGCATTGTAAGGGTATATTTTTGACATTGTTTTTCTTTGTTTAGACCCTGACCACTCAGAAGAGACGTGGGACGTGGGCATGGGACAGACAAGACATAACATAACATAACACATAACATTTACATACAGGCACATATATTGCTTCTGGCCCCACACTAGGATACCCTGTGTCGTGGGAACCAGAAACAGCGACGTCACAAACATGTAAACATCCGAGACCTGGGTTTCTTTTTTTTTGTCCCCAGCTGGGACTCGAACCCGGGACCTCTCGCATGGTAGTCAGATGCGCTAACCGCTGCAATAACGATGTTTTTCTATTATTATTTTCAAGGGCAAAACTTAACAGGTTGTAGTAAGTCCACGCCCCGCTGTGTAACGTGAACAGGCTGAGAAGCTGATAGCTATTTTTACTCTTCATTAGCCTCAGACAATTCGAGTTTGCCTAGTTTACTTTAGTCCAGTATTCCACCTACGCTGGGCTATTTTCGTATTTTGTAGCAATGTAGCTGGTATTTTCCAAGCAGTGTAACAGAGCTCCAGTAATCAAAGGCGATAGGAAAGAGGCGTGCCTTCATGAACTTGGTGCCGTCTGATATTACAGGGTTTAAATTGACGAAATTAAAATTTTCATATTTGTGAATTTGAGGAACGTAGTCCGAAGGTCGATTTTTTTAGTTACTGTTCGTTTTCTACACTGAACATGCCCTGAAAAGTACATGAGCCAAATATAAACTAGTAGGTACTTACGTACAGACAGGCACATACGATATTTCTTCCCCACACTAGGATACCTTATCGTGGGAACCTGAAACAGCGATATCACATATATTATAAACATACATATAACATATAAACATTAAAGACCTGGGGTTTTTTTGGTATTAACCGCTTGGGATTGCAAATTCGCGGTGGGCACTTGTGGTGATAAAAGTCCATACTCTCTGTGTAAGTGAATGCCTGTGCTGAATAGTGGTAAATAGAATACTTATCCGAAAATAAATATATTCATACTAATATGGATACTAGCTGTCCCGCCAAACTTCGGACAGCCAATTTTTTCTTAATTTTTCCATATTTTTTCACCGTTTGCCGAAGGTTTCACCGCAACCTTCCATGGAGTTTCACAAACATAAAAAACCAAAAAGTAGCAAAATCGGTTCAGCCGTTCTCGAGTTTTAGTGAGACTAACGAACAATAATTTATTTTTATATATTAACTAGCTGTCCCGGAAAACTTCTTATCGCCATTTTCTCACCATTTGAACCTTCCCTGGAATTCTAGAAATATAAAAAACCAAAAATCAGCCAAATCGGTCCAGCAGTTCTCTAGTTTTAGCGAGACTAACGAACAGCTATCCTTTTTTATGTATAAGATTATATTACATTATATAATATATAAGATAATATAATATAAGAAGATTATACCTATATACTTAAGTGCTAAATCATAATTCTTCCTCTTGGCTCTGCCGTAGTTAGGTAAAAAACGTCGATAAACGGTCACAATTCAGTAGGTAGCAATGCGGAATGCGGAATACGGTATTCGGAATTCCGGACACATCCCTACGGCTGATGGCATGTTTATGTTGGAGGCGATAGGCGTGTTGCGTGCATAAGCTATAGGGCTAGTACGCTTGGAATACCAATATATTTACCTCCTATAAACCTAGCGGTGGTGGCGTAGTGGGGTTGACCCTTGCTTCTCGATCATGAGGGTCTGGGTTCGAACCACGCATGTACCAATGACTTTTAGTTACGTACATTTGTTTGTACAGCAACACCATTCGCTGATAAATTGTGCCCGGATAACGGCGACAGGCTTGCCACTTGTCACGTTTGGGACCTAATAAACTCGGCAAAACGTGGGTCCAGTTCTAGAGACTGGTGCCTCTGCCTACCCCTTCGGGGATAACGGGCGTGAGTTTATTATTATTATTATTATTAAACCTAGCTCTAGTAAAGTCATCGACTCGTTGGGTCGATCTGGTATGACTGCCGATCGTTTACTTAACTATTATAACCCAAGTCACAAATAAAGAGCATATTTTCAACTAGTTTGTTATTAAAGAAACCGACGTGCTTGCATGCAACGACTAATGATTGACGACCTCTGTGGCGTAGTAGTTAGCGCATCTGCTTACCATGCGAGAGGTCCCGGGTTCGATGCCCTGCTGGGGAGAAAAAAAACTACAGGTCTTGGATGTTAACATGTTTATGACGTCGCTGTTTCTGGTTCCCACGACACAGGGTATCCTAGTGTGGGGCCAGAAGCAATGTATGTGCCTGTATGTAAATGTTATGTTATGTCAATGAATGTTGGTAAAACGAAAGTGGTTTGCCAGGATAGTGGCAGGTGGCAGTCTAAATACATTTGAATCCACTAACAGCACCTGCCAAAAATATCAATAGGTGCTGAATGTGGACTAGGCCAGGTGCTGTTCATGCAGGTACTATTAGAGCCATCGCAATCACGGCGACTTGTTGCCGCGTCCTGTCGCCGCGTCAGACAGGACATTGTCATTTGCTTTTGGCGTCTTGTCGTCGCGACTACGCGACTCTGACGCCAAGTGTGCGGAGATTCGATCAAAATATATGAAATTGACTGCCGTTGCCTGTCGTCGCGTCTAGTCGCCGAACTGTCGCTGTCGCGTGTCGCTAGTGTGCGCAGAGGCTTAGAGCCATCGCAAACAGGGCGACTTGTCGCCACGTCTAGTCACCGCGTCAGACGCGACGTTTTCATTTGCTTCTGGCGTCTTGTCGTCGCGACTCCACGACCGTGACGCCAAGTGTGCGGAGATTCGAACAAAATATATGAAAATTGATGGCCGTAGCCTGTCGTCGCGTCTAGCCGCCGCACTGTCGCTGTCGCGTGTCGCCTAGTGTTGGGGGAAGTGGAAGTAAACAAGAAAAAGAAAAGACAATTTAATACAGATAATGACCTCTGTGGCGCAGTGGTTTAGCGCATCTGCCTACCATGCGAGAGGTCCCGGGTTCGATCCCCGGCTGGGAAAAAAAAACTCCAGGTCTTGGATGTTTACATGTTTGTGACGTCACTGTTTCTGGTTCCCACGACACAGGGTATGCTAGTGTGGGGCCAGAAGCAATGTACATATATGCCTGTATGTAAATGTTATTATTATAAAAATTACTTCCATTGTGTTGTGTACACAATCACTTGACTTGGCACCAAACTAGGATACCCTGTGCTATGGTAACAATGCCCGGAGTTCACAAACATATAAATACGTAAATAATAATGTATGACCGCCCCGTAGGGGGAAACAAACCCACGACCTCTGCTTTGGCAGTCTTATCTTAACGGCTAGACCAACGAGGATTACCGGCATGCAATATACATTAAGCAATTTATAATGGCTTTAAGCAATAAGGCCGCCAATTGTACTGTATTTTTTAATGTTTTGTATATGTTTTCCTGGTACAATAAAGAATATTCTTATCTTATCTTATCTTAACTTACATTGCGTATTTTAAATACTTTTGTAAGTCAAATTTATTTTATCTAGTTAGCTAGACGAAGAAAATCGCAGAACAGAGCAATTGTACTATTTTATTATTTTTTGTCTAATCAATTTCCCGTAAGATAGGTTGTTCGAGGTAGTGTAAAGACCGATTTATGTACATTTTAAATTTCAAAGACAGGCATACTTCCTGTTCATAGCTCTACTTCAAACTCTAATTGGCCATGCTATTTATTTTTGAATATGTTTTTGACCAATTTAAAAAACTAATTTCGGTATTTTTGAGTTTTATTTACTATATATTTTTAATATTTTTCCTTAATTCTGGTGTTTGTGACGTCATCAAAACATAATAAAAGCGTAATGTTTTGATCGTTAATTAATCTGCACAAAAATGTATGCGTTGAGAGAATTACTATCGAATCGTAGAACAAAAATTGTAGTCATTATTCTATTTTTATTTACGTTTACAATCAACTGAAACACTTTCATAGATGGAATTTGTAGTGTGTAATAGAGCCACACAATCAGTTAACGGCTTGATGCGTGACTGTCAAAGGGTGGGCTTTTAGCTGGCTTGATCTAGCCATTATTATCATTTACCTTCCAAAGCTCTTGTCCTGAATATCTCCTGATTATCATTGATGACCTCTGTGGCGCAGCGGTTAGCTAGCTAGCGGTAGGACGCGGTACCACGTGAGACGTCCCGGGTTCAAATCCCGGCTGGGGACCAAAAAAAGCCTAGGTCTTGGATGCTTACAATGTTCGTGATGTCGCTGTTTCTGTTTCCACACAGGGTCTCTTACTGTGCGGCCAGAAGCAATGTCTGTGCCTGTACGTAAAATGTTATGTTTAATTTGCTTAGCAAAACTTAAAAATATGTTCACACATTCTTATTCAATAAAAACTACACTCTAATGAGTATTTGTTTTAAACAACTTTTTTTAAGGTTCCGCAATCCGCATTCAATAAGGAACCCTTTACTGTTTCACTATGTCCATCTGTTTGTCCGGATTGCGCAAACGCCCGGATGAACGGTTGATTGTAGAGTCGTGAAAAGTTAGAGTAGGTAGTAGCAGATATAATAAAAAGGAAAACTATCACACCTAAGTAGGATTTACAAGTTAAGGAGTAATAGGAAACCTACTTTTAAAAGGAAAACTACGTACAAAATAATTTGAAAATTTCTTTGATGAAGTTGATAATTCTGTAAAAAAATTGTAGAAAAAACCTCTTTATACGGAACTCTAGACTGCTAGTGTTGCCCGACACACACTTGGCGGGTTTTCTATTATTTTTATCATATAGACATTTGTGTTTAGATAGTTTTCATAACATAACATAATATTTAGATACAGGCACATAACATTACATTGCTTCTGGCCCCACACTACCACGCAACATTGGTAGTTACAACCTCCAGTCAATCACGTACACAAAATATGAAAATGTTCATTTCACTTAACACGTGGCTTTAAGCATCATATTCTGCCAAATAGCGTAAACTGTAAAACAATGCAGAATTAAAAATATTTGTAAATGACAAACCATAACGTGTGTTATGTATGGAGCAGCCCTGTTTCATTCAGTATAGTGAATCACAGTGTTATTGTGCAACCCAGTATTGCAGTTTACATAAAACTAAAGTGCCGCTCAGTGTCGTGGCCTTTTCTCATTCAAACATCGAACAGAAGGGACACCCCCTAGTTTAATTAGCACCTAAGACTATTGTAGAACTTAAATAAAGCTTTTATTAAAATAAATAGTTTTCTAAAACGTCCTTCATATTCTTATCGCAACGCTGGTTACATTCTACACCAAAGCACAGGACAGGATCAATAAATGCCATTTAATTTATTTTGGCCAGTATTTAGTCAGTTGTGAAATAATAAAAAAAAAACAATGATTAAAAAAAACAAAGACGCAGACGAAAACCGACAAAGCCAAAAAAAGTAGGCACGCGCGTGGGCCGAAATTAATATCATTTAATTTAATTCCGCAACCGCCGATGATTGTACAGGTGTCTTTTTGTTTAATAAACGTAACGAGAAAAGGTCAGCCGCCCTTTTGGAGGCACAAAAGACAAGGGACCTTTTTTCTTTGTACCTTTTTTCTTCCCTCGGAGATATAAAGCGAAAGTGGATTAAATGCATAGATAGCCGTCACCCATAAAGAGATTTAACTGAGAGATAATTCTGAGAGAAAGAATTCCGGGCGTCTCTGTGTCTGTTATCGAGGGACAAGAAAAGGTTTTGCTCGGCAGCCTCCTGTATTCAGGTGCCTATTAAGATAAACTACTCAGTGCAAAGAGTGAGGATAGATGAAATTTTTGCCCGGCAGTATGCTCAGTCGATTGCCTTAAAGAACGTAACGTCGCTCTCGTTAGAAAAGATATCTGTTTTTATATTTAGGACCCATTTATAACCCAGATCCCTGGATGAAAGTGGCGTGTTATATTCAGTTGTGAACAAACGGAATATGATTGATTGGTTAGGATTGGATTAGGTGTTTTCTAAGGCTGAATAGACAGGCATGAAGACCGGCGAATAGGCATATAGGACAAATAGGGTCTGATTTTTTGATTGATCTGCGATTAGACCCTTTAGACTGAAAGAGGATGTCGTTAGAAGAATTGAGAAAGGAATGTCGGTTTGGAGAGTATGAAGTTACAATATTTGACGAAAGAAATAATATATATCGGGCTAATGTGGGTGAGACGAATCGCTCTTAAACAGTCACGAAAGTTACGCAACATAGGACGCGTTCAGTGCATGGATTGTTCTGCGACTACCGCTAGTGGCATTTTTTCGAGCGGTTCTTTCCTGAGGAAGGTTTTCAAGCCGCCCTAAGGCCTCTGACTTGGCTTAACGACTGCCATCTATCGACGGCAGCCGTCACCAACTGCTTGACGTGCATTGCGAAGCATGGAACCGCTCGGATAATTACCATTAGCGTTAGTCATAGACGGTCACCCATCCATGCACTGAACGCGCCCGATGTTGCTTAACCTTTGTGATCGTTTGTGAACGAAGCCCATACAGAAGATTAGAGTGAAGCTGCAAACTCTTTACATCGCAACGTGTTTTTTTCCGTGAGGTGTGGCGCGAGAGGAGTCGGGTTAAAAGACGTGTTTTCATCACAATGCGTTTTTATTGGGCGCATTTAGCAGAACACATCGATGAGTAATCGATCACAAAGTTTCTGCTTAAGGGACTAGTCTTAGAAAGCGCCCGAGGCGCGCGTACGATACGCGATACGATACGATACGCGTACGATATCGGACGTCTTTAAAATTGTATGAAGTTCTATGCAACGGATTATATCAAGCGTCCGCGTCCGTGGTGCGCGCCCCAGGGGGCGCTTTCTATGACTAGTCCCTAACGCACACAAAAATCTGATGACTGACAGCGATTTATAGCAATCGGACGCCATTTTTTCCATCGGATTTGAATTCCCATGAGAAGCAGCGATTCGTTCACAGAAAAAAGTTGCTGTCAAATCCATGGTCAAAATGTAATTAGTGTTTGACGCTGTCAATTTTCGCGGTTACTTGAATTTTACTTCTACTTTCATAATAGTTTGTTTAATCGAAATCAATCTATCGAAAATTGTAATCGGACGCGTAATCAATGACTTAGCGATTACTCATCGATGTGTTAAGCTAAATGCGGCCATTGATTAAAGAATAAATAAAAAGGGATAAAAGGACTAAAGAATAAATAAAAAAAATAAAAATACAATGAATCGTAAAAAAATGCTTGAAGCACGTCGTGCCCTCAACCCTCGTCCATGCTGTGTGGCCAAGGCTTTGGACGAATTCCTACTATTACGGCAGTTGACCGCTTCTGCCTTCAACGATTATTTTTATGCAAATGAAAGACATTAAGTTGATTACCTAACAATAATCTAGATAAGATCGTAATGTTTTGGGTAATCTTCCTTTTATTAGGAATATCTACTGCCATTATACTTTTGTTATTCCACATTATGGACTTAATAGCTAAGTACGTATACGTCTGACTACGAAGTACAAGCTATAATCAAATCACCACGAGCACAGCGTACGTTACCAATAAAGAAAATATCATACAGCCAAAATGACATATTTAGGGTCCCGTTGTCGACAAAAACCCCTTATAGTGTCGCTATATTTGTCCGTCGGTCTGTCCGCCTGTCTGCGGCCTAGCTTAGAGATGACTAGTACTAGAAAGCTAAAATTTGCATAGACATACGTAATTATTAATCATACCGACAAAATGGTAGAGTTAATAATAAATACATACTTACCCAGTAGTGTTAAGTATCGTTGGATTGGTCAACAAATGTTGTGGGTGTAGAAAGACCATTTTTTTATTTAGGGTTCCGTTTGCGAAGTATTAAGCTTTGAAGCGCAAATCTTTTTCCAAGCCTACTCGTTCACCTTCCCACTTCTGTCTACACGGTTGATTGTAGAAACGTGAAAAATTAAAGGTACCTAGTCACACATATTATTATTAACTTAAAAGAAAACTGTTACAGCTAAGAAGGCTTTACAAGTTAACGAGTAATGGCGGACCAACTTATAAAAGGATAATTTTATACCAAATCCATTGACAATTACTTTAGGAACATAACATAAACATTTACACACAGACTCATAAATGACTCAAAAATGACGACCTCTGTGGCGCAGTGGTTAGCGCATCTGCCTACCATGCGAGAGGTCCCGGGTTCGAATCCCGGCTGGGGACAAAAAAAAGAAACCCAGGTCTTGGATGTTTACATGTTTGTGACGTCGCTGTTTCTGGGTCCCACAACACAGGGTATCCTAGTGTGGGGCCAGAAGCAATGTATGTGCCTGTTTGTAAATATAATATTATATTATATTATACTCATACATTGCTTCTAGGCCCATACTAGGATAGGTACTCAGTACTTGCTTTAATTTAGTAACAAAGTTTAATTATGAAGTAAATAAAGTTATATTATGTTATTTAACTAGTTGTGCAATGAAATGTAATAACAACAACAATTAAGTTGTTTGTAACACACAAAATCCACTTCTACGGAACCTCACACTGTACATAGCCCGACACACACTTGACCGGCGTTTTTTTCTTTTAATTGAAAAACCGGGTATTGTGGGAAAGTCTGTAACTTAGGAGTTATTCCACAGATAGCAACAAAAGTACTTTTAATATGGTAACTTGGAAATTGCGATAAAAACTATATTTGCAGAGTGCTGCAGAAAAACTTGGCAGAACTATTAAATTAATAATATAATAAGCTGCTGGATGATTCTAAATTTTAATTGTTACATTTGGTAGCCCGGTTGCCGTCACAAGTTTTGTATTTCTCTTGTTTTAGAGGTTTATCTTTAAGCGGCAACCAGGTGCTAACTAATGCAGTCAACGGGAAAAAATATATTTTCTCCTTTAACGTTTTAGCAATAAGTGTGTACTTTAAATGTTACAAATTCAAATACCTAGTTATTTCATAAAACAATTTTCGGTTAACATCTTCCCTTATTGTAGAAATGAGCCGAAAGAAATAACCAAAATATGACATTGTCCTGATAAGTGGTAAGCTTATGTTGCTGATCCAGGCAGAGCCTGTGTTTAGAATAGAATAGAATAGAATAGAAAAACTTTTATTCATTTTATTCATTTGTTTCAACGTACATCACCGCACTCCACGGCTAGGAATAAAAAGCGGTCAAGTGCGAGTCAGAATCCTTCATGAATTTTCGGTCGAAGTTTGCATGTTAATGTACATGTATTTTTTTAGTTTTATCATTCTCTTATTTTGGAACCTCCATATCATTTTTGAAGACCCACATTGATACCCCACATGTATGGGTTTGATGAAATAACAATTTTGGGTTTCAGTTCAAAGTATGGGAAACCCTCAAAATTTAATGTTTTTTTTTCTATTTTTGTATGAAAATCTTAATGCGGTTAGGTATAGTTTCGGAAAAATAGGGGCTGTGATATACGGACGGACAAACAGGCAGAAAGACATATCGAATCCATAAGAGTTACGTTTTTTGCGATTTGGCCACGGAGCCCTAAAAACGCATTAATCTGTTGTGTCATGATTACCTTGAAAAGAATAGATAAAAAACTAATGTTTCGATGAGCCCGAGGGCCCAAGTTTCTAGGTTCTAGACCTATTATAAAGATTAATGGTAATATGTAACGAAGATAAAATAAGATACCTAGTTCCTTAGTTATTAGTCGTCTTTTGACTAAAACATAGTATATCATAGCATCTTTGAATTAAGCAGACGTGTTACATATCTTTCCCTGAAAACAATTTAAAAAAGTGTGTCGGAAGTGGTTGTTGCGAGTTGCTGACGTGCGATAACGATACTGCATTATACGCTTCACAAAATGTGCTAATCACCTATAACCAGTGAACGTGTTATAAACAATAAAGTGCAAAATAATTTTCGGATGCCCGCTGACATAACTTTACCTACCCGTTCGGCTAATGAATACAAAACAGTGCAAAATTGATAATGTACGTTGATTTAGACTTCTAGAGTAACAGCCGTCGTGGCGTGGTTCGGAGAACTGTCCGCCTTTCTCGCAGTTGGTGTGGCGGTCGTTGGTTCGAGTCCACGTTAAAAATACAATTAAAACAATTTATTTTTTTGTTTTTCTTGCGCACATTTTATACCACTGTTTTTGACAGAACCTCATAATGAACTGTACGATATGCAAAAAAGCCGTGAGCACGAAACTACTCCTGAAGTGCGCCTCATGTAGCAAGACGCACCATTACCAATGCTTAAATGTGTCCACAGCTCATTACGCAAACCTTACCACTGAACTAAAGAGAACATGGCTCTGTCAGTGTTGTTCTAGTGCTACCCGGCCCCGGCGCAGGACTGCACTACAGGAAATTGAACCGAGTACCACCGATACAGCTAACAGCCAATACGGACCTTTATCCGACAGTAATAATATAACTGCCGACCCTTCTCCTGGACAATCTAGCTCTTCGTTTGACGAGATCTCTTACAAAAAATTCAGCGAACTTCTCGAGTCTAAAATCAGAGAAATTAAGATCTCTCTGGCATCCACAATCCAGAAGGAATTGAGCAACATCATAGAGAAGCTAAAACTTGAATTTACTGCCACCACAGACTTTCTGGCAGCTGAGCAAGCTGATATCAAACAGGACCTTGAGTCCGCAAAGCAGCAAATCAAAACCTTAAGCAATGAAAACCTTGCCTTAGTCACCAAGAACAACGAGCTTTCTGACCGGCTAGAACAAGTAGAACAAAAGGCAAGAGAGTGCAATATCGAAATCGACTGCGTGCCGGAACGCCGGACGGAGAATGTAGTTTCTATAGTAAAAAAACTAGCTGAAGTTGTCTCATGTCACCTGTCTGAAGAAAATATTCTTTCGTGCTACAGGGTTTCCAAACTGAATGCTACTTCTACTCGTCCTAAGGCTATAGTCGTAAAATTACCAAGCACCAGATACCGTGACCAGCTACTTGCGGCTGTTAAAAGCTTCAATAAAAAATCAGCTGAAAGGTTGAACAGCTCTCACTTGGGCATAGACGGAGCTAAACAACCCGTATTTGTTTCGGAGCACTTGTCGCCCTCTAATAAACATCTTCACGCGGCCACACGAAAAGCTGCAAAGGAGAAAAACTATAAATACTGCTGGATCCGTAACGGCCGCATTTCCATTCGTAAAGATGACGGCTCTCCAGGCATCTTAATTAAAAACATATCTACTTTGAACTCTCTGTAATTTCTAATTGAGTGTCACCCAATATTTATATTATTTAACTAGTAGCTATCATAAAAACTAATATGCTTAAAATGTATTATCAGAATTTGCGTGGCATGCGAACCAAGACTGATGCCATTAAGAGTAATATTGTCGCAACTGACTTTGACGTGTTCATTTTTACCGAAACCTGGCTTAACGATTCTATATATGATTACGAGTTTCTGGATGATAGGTACGTGGTATTCAGACGCGACAGATTTATTAATTGTCTTAATACAAAAATCAACGGAGGCGGTGTGCTGATTGCTGTTCGTAAGGAGTTGTCAGGTGCTCGGAAGCCTAAATGGGAGTGCAATTGTGAATTACTGTGGCTCTCTCTTCCAATAAAGGACAAAAGATTTGGAGCTAAAGTTCTCAACATATGTGTTTCATATATTCCTCCCCCGTTGAATCCGAACTATGTCGACCAATTTTGCAGAAATATTGAAACAGTGCTAACTAACCAATCCAGCGATAATGCTTTAAATCTTCTTGTAGGAGACTTTAACCTCTCCAGTATTATTTGGACCTTAGATAAAGATAACATCTCTTACAACTCCAGTGCCCCCTTTTGTAATTTGGAAGGTGCGTTGCTGGATTGTTTTACCTTCAATAACGTTCGGCAATGCAACGGCGTTCTGAACGATAATGGGAAAACATTAGATCTTATTCTGTGCAATGAACCAGAAACGATTAGCGTTACCAGAAGCTGTCGCCCTATATCAATTATTGACAAGCACCATCCGCCACTCGAAATAATTCTCCATCTTACACCAACTAAGCTATTAACACAAAAGCCTACCAAATCTCTTAATTTCTTTAAGGCATCTTACGAAATCATTAACTCTAAATTACTGTCGATAGATTGGCACTCATTTTTAGGGGACGAATCGTGTCACGATATAAATGTTGCCGTTGATAAGTTCTATTCCACATTAGATTCAATAATAACAGCTCACTGCCCAGTTCGAATTCATAAGCCTTCTAAATATCCCAAATGGTATAGCAAACCGCTCATTAAAGCCCTAAAAGAAAAGGCAAAATACCACAAAAAATTCAAAACATATAAGAACCCTCTAGATAAGTTAACTTTCGATATGCTACGGGAACGATGCTCCAGTATGATCAGACTTTGTTACACTAAATATAAAAAAAACACTGAAGAAAATATAAAGAGAAACCCAAAATTTTTCTGGAGCTTCGTTAAGAATACTAGAAAGAACAGTCATCGCATACCTCAACACATGTCCTACGGCCTTCTGGATGCACACGACGGCCAATCAATTTGTAACCTCTTTGCCAAATATTTTAACTCAGTTTATGTACCATCTAATCCATATTCAAAAAGTAATCACATTTATAAACCCTACAAAAACGTTAATAACATTCTAAGTTCCATAAAAGTTACCGAGGAAGAGATTATTAAAGCGATCATGAAAGTAGACGGAAACAAAGGCGCAGGGCCTGATGCTTTGCCACCATTCTTTTTGAAGAGTTGTTGTAAGGGCATCTGCAAGCCGTTGCAGATAATATTTAATTTATCCCTCCGTCTGGGTCAGTACCCCGACAAATGGAAGGTGGCTCATGTCGTCCCTATTCCTAAAACTAGCAGCCTAACACATGTCGAAATGTACCGACCTATATCTCTTCTAAGTGCAATAAGCAAGCTCCTTGAATCTATTCTAGTACATAAAGTCTATTGGCACGTGAAATCTTTTTTGATAGCAGAACAACATGGATTTTTACCTAAAAAATCGACCGCGACTAACCTTACCCTGTTCGCCCAAAATATAATGAATGATTTAGATAAAGGACTCGAAGTGCATACCATTTATACGGACTTTAGCAAGGCTTTTGACGTCGTCGATCATATTATTTTATTAGAAAAGCTTTCATCACTGGGAATTCATGGATCTCTTTTGCGTTGGTTTGAGAGCTACCTGTCAAATCGCTCCCAAATAGTTGTGGCGAGCGGATATAAGTCCAATAAATTACACGTACCGTCGGGAATAGCACAGGGATCTCACATGGGCCCACTTCTCTTTGTAATATTCATCAATGATGCGTTGCAGAATATTACTCACTCTGAAGCACTTTTCTATGCAGATGACCTAAAAATTTATAAAACGATTCATAGCCCAGCGGACTGTCTCCTACTTCAAAGTGATGTCGATCGCATACATCAATGGTGTACATCAAACAAAATGTCCCTAAATGTGTCAAAGTGTTTTTACCTGAATTTCAGTCGAAAACGGATCCCTACTATCGGTAATTACACAATTAACGGTCTAACACTCAGGGAGGTAGAGTCAATACGTGATCTTGGAGTGGAGATGGAAAGATCGGCAAAATTTTCTAGTCATATTGATAAAACAGTTAAAAAAGCTAACAGAGCTCTAGGATTCGTTGTCCGAAAAACAAGAGTATTCAAAAAATCCAGTACTTTATTAATCTTGTACAATGCTTATGTGCGCAGTATCCTGGAATACTGCAGCACAGCATGGAATCCAGTATATAAAAGTCACGGTAACAGAATTGAAAGAGTTCAGAAGCGTTTTTTGTATCATCTATCTTTTGCTGATCAGCTGAGTCGATCTCATCCATCCTACTCCGACCGTCTAGAACACTACAATATGGAAGCACTCCACACAAGGCGTGATCGTTCAGACCTAATTTTTCTATATAAACTAATTAACGGTATTATTGACTGTCCTGAACTTTTGAGTCAGGTGCACCTGAAAATTCCCCGTCCAATTAGCAGAATGCACAACCGGTTGCCGTTTTCTTTACCACAATGCCGCACTAATATTGGTTCGCATGCCCCTCTCTTTCGCATGATGGGACTTTACAACAAACATAAAGACCAACTAGATGTTTTCTTTTCCTCGGTCAACTCAATTAAATACACTTCTTTCGACACTAGTTAGATAAGGAATTTGTTTATTGTTTTATCTATTGTTTTTTAGACTTTGTTTGTACCTGTGTTAGATTCCGTACTACATACTACCCTAACAATACATAATAATGCGTGCTGTGATCACCTGCTCGTAGATAGTACACTACAATCATGTTTTTGTAACACATAAATTCTCAACTGACGTGTCACAGTGTAACTTTCTGTTTGGTGATTCTAAAATAAATAAAAAAAAAAAAAAAAAAAAAAAAAATAACAACTTCAATATATTTTAACAGCAACACAGTATAAAAATAACGTTGCAGAATAGCATCCTGAAACAATGAAAAACACACACCACTAGTTTTAAGGCTATATTTTCCCTTTTATCTGCAAAAAAGCAAGTATTTTCTTCTTCCTTATGTACAGTCGACAGCATGTCTACCTTCAGATTTTAGTTGAAAAGTCGCCCGTAGTGCAACGGAGTAAAGTGCATGGGTGTAAACAATGATGTGCGGCTGTACATAGAATGTGGATGGGAAACAAAAGACTGTCGCCGCATTTCACTAAAAAAAAATAACAAAAAACTCTATGGCCGCCTAGCATAGAACGAAAATCCTTTTATTCATCGATTCATTCCGGGTCTTCGTTATTTTTGCAGCTCTATGCATTAAATTTCGTATTCTCTCTGGCGAAGGAATTTCGCAGCAGCAATTATTTGTCTTTTTGTGCAGTTCGAACTTTTCCGAAAGCGTCGCCAGTCCGCTTTTTACCCGGCGGCGAAAGCAAAAGCGAAATGTCATTCACACCTATTTAAATGGAAGTATGTATGTTTTTTACGAGGGCTAATGACAAGATCAATTAAAAATAGGTTTCAATGTTTTTTAATGCTAATATGTAGGTATACTACTTGGATATACAAAAAAAAATGGTTAATTATTTCTTCTGGTTAGTGTGTATCTTCTCTATCCATCTGTATGTTGTCAGAAAAATACACTAATATCCTTATTATTAAATACAAAAAAAAAATCGTTACTTATGTGTGAGTACCGCAAATTCTTACAAGCTGCAAACCAAATATGCTAATAAAAACATATGGGTGTAGTCAATAATAGGTATATTGGCAGATTACCATGCCAGTTATTATAGAGACGTAGTTTGTAGCTTAGTTATACTCTGCGGGCCTTCTATTGTTCTGAAGGCAGATCAATTAATTTAATAATGTATTAAGGATGTTTCAAGATTTCTGCAATACTTTTTAATATTTTTTCAATAATTTTTCGGTAAAGCCCAAGCTCCCGGTTTTGTCACAATCATACGAAAATAGATAGCCTCCATGTTCAGTAGAGCTTGCGACAGTCTTAATAGTGTCCTGATAACACTAAGTAAAGTGACATATAGCCCTCTTTGGTAGCATCATATAAATCATTCGGAAATAATAAAAATTAACCACACTTATAAAGTCCAAGTCATTAATTATCAGTGGATGTGGATGTTATCTGAGGAAAAAAAAACTTTATTTGTTTTCTGGCGTGTACAATAAAGAGTTTTAATCTAATTTAATGTGATATTATTAATAAATAATAGTGTGTTAATTAGACCTTTTCACCTCAGTGGGTCCCGATAATTTGACCTATGACTGATAAGAGACTCGAATCCCTAAGCCCTACCCTAGACTTTTTAGCAGTCGGTTTTTTTGGAAACAATGTTTTTTTCCGGGCTTCATCGGGTGCTGGATGTATAAAATGCGAACGGTTCTCAGCTGCGCTAGCTTTCATTTTTACACTCGCGGCAGTTTTTTTCTTTTTATATGACTTGCAAATGTAATGGCGTTATTGGACGTCTTAGTTGCGGTTGAAAGTGATCGCTTTGGCTTGCTTTTAAGATGGGAGGTGATTATTTTCTGCTTTTTTAGCTATACATAATATACTCTTAGTCTCGTATAACTCCGTTTTGGAGTATCTGAAATAAAATACATTTATAATTATTACGTATTTGTCTGGTAGCTGAGAATAGGATGTAAAAGTATCACATAGCATATCACAGAAGTATCACACAGACTAATCTAAAGTCGTAGACTAATTTAGACGACTAAACCACGTTTGCCTTAGTAAGTATTACCTACGGGCATAGCGAAAATAAGATAGGAAACTAAATATAGACAAATTGTTTCAAATGACGCTTCTTTTTGAAAGACTGACGTCGGAGAGTATAATGCTACAAATTTAATATTAATTAATAATATTTGCAGTTATATTTTTTATTTTTTTTAATAACTTATTCAGCCTTCTACCGTTCGTGTCACACGTTAAAGAAAGTACCCTTAATGCATGTTAATGAACAACATCTCGGTATTCCATAGAATCGCTCATAGCCTGGGCTGCCTGAGTGATCTTAAACTATCACTAAGGTTAAGCAACATACGGCGCGTTCAGTCCATGGATGGGTCACCATCTATGACTAACGCTAGTGGCATTTTTCCGAGGTTCCGTGCTTCGCAACTCACGTTAAGCAGTTGGTGCCGGCTGCCGTCGATAGATGTCAGTCGTTAAGCCAAGTCAGAGGCCCAAGGGCGGCTTGAAAACTTCTGACAGTAAGACCAGCCACTAGTCTTACAAGCCTCCACCAATCCGGACTTGGCCCCCGTGGTGGAGTATGGCCTATACCTTCCTCAGGGAAGAGACCCGTGCCCCTTGGTGGGGACATAATGGGTTGATGATGAATGAATGAATTAATTCCATAAAAACACAAATATCTTTTACCGTTGCACAAATCAAGTATTTTTAGTAAAGAATTTGTGTATTTGAGCAGTGGTAGCTAAAAACTAAAAACTGACCGCTCTTAAGATCTCAGTTGATGACGTTTGTCCAATGTCCGTGCATGACGTACTTCCGGTAACGTAAAGTCAGATTATTATTATTTTTTTGCTTTAAAATTTTTTGAGCTAAAACTTTCGTAAACTGAGATAATAATATGATCCAGACACGCGGTCCACAAGACCAGGTTTCGCACGCGAGCTCCGTCTCTGCTCACCATGATTAAGCTCTGCGAATGGGAGCGAAACCTGGTCGGACTCGTCCGATAAAAATACAAGTAAGTTAATCCGGACAAAAAATGCTTTAAAAATTAGTTGATCTCTCCACGCATTTCATGCATAGTACGATTTTACTTATGAATATGTGTAACTTTGGCATTGTCTTAGTGATTGTGTTGCAAAAAGTTAAAGTAACAAAGTGCGATAGTGGCCATCGCACTATGCTACCTCTGAATCCCAAGCAGCAATACCAATTTAATTTAACTATCTAGCTACAGAATTGAGTACTTAAACAGACGCTACAGTATCTGATGCTGAGATGAGACCGTTAACACCTAACGACTACCGATCCCATTTTGAGACAACTTTCTTACGCCATTAGCTGTTTTCTGAAGTCATTGAATATTTTCGCATCTCCACAAGGGACCAAGCGTTCGAAGACACTGCTACCGTGGTAAGAACTCAAGCATATTATCAAACGTTATTTTTTTCTGATATGCAATAGCATGATTATCCTATCTTATTTTATTTCTCTCTTTTTCAATTTCTCTCTCTTTAATCTGAATTTAGACAGTGTTACACAGAAGCCCGAAAAAAGTAAATATCAAGAAAAAACGCTTTTTCCTATATAATAATCTTTGTTCTGCGTATTTTGTTTTATAATGATATTTTTCCGCACTGTAACATAAAACATGTCAAGAAAAATATGTTTTGTTGGGAACTTGGGAATTGTCTGTAGGAATGTTTTTGCGTAACAGGGTCTAATGGTTTTAGAGTTTTTAAATCATTGCTAAGTCGATCAACCTCCAGATTAACAACAACGAAGATTCAGCTGCAAAATGTACACTGAATTGCCATATTAGACAATAAATTGTAGTTCTACGAAACCAAATTTCAAGTAAGAGAATCTTGTCTCGAGTTAGTAACAATAAGCATCCAACACACAAGCAAACCGTAAGAATTTGTATTTGAATTGTAAGACCTAACCTGCGGTTACTGAACCTCCTTTGAGTTCGTAATCATGTTTCAAAACTGTCAACTATTAACCTATCAAGCCTCTAAACTAGGATCAAAGTTTGCGAAGGCAGCTCTCTACTCTCACCCTAAGTGTTCACGAGGGGCCACAGTTGGGTTGAGAAGCTTTTTCTTGAATTTTTAAAATGAACGGAGTGGGAGGTGTTTGTAATACCTTGGCTTTTAGCAGATAATGAGCCCGGTAGAACGGACGACGGGCCGTATTAAATTACGGGGGTATACCACCTAACCTAATATAATGAAATGCTCCAAAGCCCCCGACCGCACCATAGGCACAAAATGTATAGATCCGACGCTGTCCGGCTATTCGTCGGTCAAATTCATTATTGGAACATAACAAAATATACCGTTTTGAGTAATTGAGTAACGTTTAAAAATCAGAAAACATTTTAAATTAACTTCTTTACTGCTCTTAGTCATTTTACAAAACGTTTAACTTGTGAAACATGACAAATCAAAATAATTTGTTTCAACGTAAAGAATTTACATACCGTTTACTAATGTCAAGGTACTATGTTAGCCGCTGCCTGCCGTTCAATGCCTGAATGATGGTGCCTATGTTTAGTTTAAAGTATTGAGCCCCAGAAATGGTTTCCGACTCAGCATGTGTTGTGCTTCTAAGGGCGACATTGTCGCAGAAGTGAACAGCAGGATGGCTGCTACAGCCGCAGCGCTTGGGAAGCTGAACGCTAAAGTGTTCTGCTCATGTGACCTGAAACTGCGGACTAAAATAGCTGTCTACACGGCAATTGTACTACCAAATATTCTTTACTCTGCCGAAACCTGGACCGTGTCCCGCCAGCACATAAGCATGCTGGACCGTTTCCATCTAAAATGTCTCAGGAAAATTCTAAACATCCGATGGTCTGATCGCGTACGCAACACAGAAGTGCTGCGAAGAGCCAATGTGGGAGGAATTGAGTCCTACCTCAGACGTCGGCAGCTGCGATGGTGTGGTCACGTGTCACGAATGGCAGAAGAGCGAGTAGCAAAGTGCATCTTTTACTCAGAACTTGAGGAGGGCAAGCGTAAGCATGGCGGTCAACACCTTAGGTACAAAGATATGCTGAAGCGCCATATGAAGAGATGCAGTATAGAGCCCTTGCTATGGGAGCAACAGGTGACAAATCGCCAGTAATGGAGGGCTCTTATCAACACCAAAGTCTTTGAGTTTGAAACTCTTAGGAACTGGACGCGAAGAGAGATGCCTGCAGAGCCCGTCCACCTGCTGCGATCAATTATAATTACGTTAACGGTGTGCTCACATGTCTGCAATGTGGCAGAGCCTTTATAAAAAAGGTTGGCTATGCGAGCCATATGCGAGCGCACCGACGCCAACAAAACAGGAGCTGAAATAGTCGCCGTGACCGAAATCGGTCGGGACCATCATCATTGTGTCTCAGTATTAGTTATCGAACTCCTTCGAAACAGTTTCATCGATTTTTATGATGTTTTGTGTACCTATATTTGGTTTGGTGGGCTAATTAATATAGCAGAACCACGGTTGCCGGGTCAGATATTTTTACAAAAGAAATTTGGTAAGAAGCATTCCGTTTTTGTTTTTTTTTGAAAATGTTCAGTAAACACAAATTGTGAACAATTAAATAAATTCGATGTTGCTGGCTTGAATCATCTTATTGACATATTATTTAATTTGGTACAAACTTGGACATTTTGGTGATAAATAATGAGTAAATTGCTAATACTTGTTCAAAACAGGGCTATTACCAACAAAGAGTTCCACGCAAACTCATAATAGGCTGTTATTAGGATGTTTGCGAAAATAAGTTAATAAGTGTGCTTGCTTAGACAAGTGTTCTTTCATAACAAGTAATAGAGAGTTTTGGGAATTCTTGAATAAATGATTCGTAAGTGCTTCTGGTAAATTGATAAGGCGGGCCGGAATGGCTGAAGAACTAAATAACTTCCACGAAAGTAAATAAATGTGGGAGTTCTATTTTTCCTAGGCGGCTGCGGTTGTACAGACACGATACGGTTCCTTTAAACCCACCTTAAATACTCTGTGGTATGGGGAAAGACAGCTACCTACAGACTGCTTAAACTCCATTTAAGAAGAATTTCAGAGGTATAGGATTTTTTCACTCGTATCGCTCACGAATCGCTCGTAGCCTGGGCTGCCTGAGTGATCTTAAACGATCACTAAGGTTAAGCAACATACGGCGCGTTCAGTGCATGGATGGTTGACCGTCTATGACTAACGCTAGTGGCATTTTTCAGAGCGATTCCGTGCTTCGCAAAGTACGTTAAGCAGTTGGTGCCTGCTGCCGTCGTTAGATGGCAGTCGTTAAGCCAAGTCAAAGGCCTTAGGGCGGCTTGAAAACTTCTGATAGTAAGACCAGCTACTAGTCTTACAAGCCTCCACCAATCCGGAATTGGCCACCGTGGTGGAGTATACCTTCCTCAAGGAAGAGACCTGTGCCTCTATAATTCTTCCTGTTTTCAAGAGCGGGGCTTCCAGATTCCGAGGACGTTTCTTTGAGACAATGCCGGTATGCGGTAACGTACACAATTTTTACCGCTTTTATCCGACAGCTTAACAAGAAACACAATTGTAAACTTTTAATCCGGATCTACTTACGGGTCTAGATACGGACTAAAAGTTTATAATGTGTTGTGCTTACGAAAGTTTTAGTTCAGAAAACACAATGTTCACCAAAAAGTCAAGTTCAAGTCAAGTGACACAATTTACATAGTGCGAAACCATAGACGCATCGACGATATTATCGATTAATCGGTTTATTTTGACCACATGGAATATTTTCTTAAGGATAGAATAAAACGGTACAATAATTTATAAAGTAAAACAGTAAAAAGCTACAAAAATAAAATCTGAATGGAAGTAATAGTTAAGTAACCAATAATAGGTAGTCGTTACACTTTAGACGGGACATTTATATATTGGAGTATATCATCATCGTCATCAGGCCATATTCATATTCATATTCATTTATTCAGTTTATATAACAACATCGTCAAAAAGTCTTAAAAATACAAGATCTAAGCAGATGCTTAGCTTAAATAACATAAAAATAATAAGTCCCATAATAAATTTAAATCAATAATAATATAAAAAAAAATGTAATAATACATCATCGATAATAAAATATAAATGTCAATTCGTTTGTTCGTCTAAATATTCAACAACAGAGTAGTAAGCTATTCCAGTCAAATATTTTTTTAGCTTATTCGAGAATATATAATTGTTCGGTGACTGCCTTATGTCCACGGGAATTTTGTTATAGATTCGCGGACCCATGACTTCTAGTGATTTGCCAGTCTTAGACAGACGATGTGTGACAGTCATCAGGTCATACTGTCTTTGGGTTCTACACCTACTAGTGGTCGTCACTGCGGAAAAATGGGTTAAATAACAACGAACATATTTGGCAACTTCAAATAAGTACAGAGAAGGAACTGTGAGCACACCTAATTCAATAAACAGTTGTTTGGCCGGTTCATCAGGAGGTTGTTTCATAATTCTTCGAACCCACCTTTTTTGAATGACGAAGGGTCGGTCTCGGTCTGCAGCTAACCCCCAAAGGTCTATCCCATACATTAGTATTGACTGGAAATAGCCGTAGTAAGCTATTAGCGAATTTTCCCTAGATAAGGTTGCATAGTAGAATAGATTGCAAGTCTGGCAATACTATAGTAGGCTCTGTTCAGCTTACAACACACTTCTTCTATGTGCTCTCGCCATTGTAAGCCAAATTTGTGAATCCGACAAATTTAGCAGCCTCATCATATTGAACGTTTTCACTATTTACAGTTATTTTGGGCTAGGTTTTTGCCGTATGGCGTAGTGAAAATGCCAACAATTTGGTTTTTTCAATATTTACCTGCATACCATTAACCGTGAACCATCCAATCAGCTGTTGAATTGTGCTAACTAAGTTAGCTGCCAAGTCATCTACATTGTACGCTGCTACTATGGCACATATGTCGTCTGCATACATTATAATGTTAGCAGACTCCGTTACCCTCGATAGATCATTCATCATCACCAGGAAGAGGCTATTACCGACGTTGGAACCCTGGGGTACCGAGCGGTCACCGATGTGACCTGGTGACGATTGGTGATTCCCTACTGTTGTTATCTGGACGCGATCAGATAGGAAAGATGACATGAGGTCGAGTGCCGTGCCACGTACCCCGTAGTGTTCAAGCTTGACCTTTATTAAGTGATGGTCTACTAAGTCAAATGCGCGTGAGAGATCGAAGAAAACAGCAGCAACTCGCTTTTTGCTCTCCAGTTGGTTCAGGACTATGGACTACCACGTTGGTAAGCACATTGCTGATCGCAAAAAACCATATTGCTGAAGAGGAAAGCATTCTATCTATTGCACATGCCCGGACTGGACTGCTGGACATAGCATCTAGCTGCTAGATCTGCGTAAAACTGCAGGCAGATGCTAGATTGTAGCATCTGCCTGCAGTTTTACGCAGATTGTTATCCCACCCTGTCGAAGGGCGTCCTACACTACGTTTGCCGATTAAATGTTTTCTTGGAACTGCAACTTTGGTAGCGACAACACATAGTTAGAGCGGGTACACACACTCTTAACTTAATCAGGGCTGTTTCACTGCGCGTGTCGGTGACCACTCCGGAGTGGTAAATAGGTAGGAATTCAGGCGCCAGAAGAGGTAAGAGTTACGCGGTAGAAAGAGAGGCAACATGTAGATGAATACAACGTAGCTTTTTTTGCGCCGTGCGATCTGAATTGCACCTAATTGTATCGCTGCTAGAGTCCCTTTTTCTTTAATAGATTTTGCGGAGTGAATTATCTGTACCTGTAGGTACTATTACGTATTCTGTGACTTAATTCCTGGAAGAAACCAGAAGCCTGGACGAAGTGTTCCGACAAAAAGTCAACTTGTATCCGGAATAAAGTTAACAATATCCAATATGTCTATGTATTGTCTTTATTTTACGCGGGGGGGGGGAATCTTCAAAACGATACCCGACTTCCTGGGGGAAAGTCGGGTTATGTGGGGTTTTTACCCACTAAACCCCCCGGGTGGTATTCATCCGTGCTCTGTGGGGAGCACCGGGTACTGACTAGAACACTTCCAGTGCTCCCCTGCACCGTGCGTGCACCCTGCTCTGGGCTGGCTGGGCACTCCAGTTCGCCGCCTTCCCGGAGTCGCTTGATGGACGGATCGAGCCCCCACTCTCACCGGCCACGACTCCGAGGTCCCCTTTTAGTCACCTTGTACGACAGGCAGGGGCTACAGTAGTCCATTTCGTCACCCGGAACTACAGGGTTTGATGTGTATCTATTGCCTACAACCAGAAAGAATATAAATTGAAGATTTGTTTACCTAAATATCGTTAAAACTGTCATTTTGACTACAATCTTGTTACAATCGATCACTTGATTACAATTATCGTTGTGATTTACGCTAGTTGTGACTTCAAAGTGAAAAATCTACCAAATCTCGACTTTGCAAAGAAATTGGAACGCAAACTCCAATTCGGCAAGATGGATGGTGTCCATTCGGGCGTTTTGCAGAAAATATGAAGATTTATAACATGGCACAGGACCGGGACGCTCCTCGTTTGGTCCAAAGGGGAGTAATGTTGATTCAACGTTACCTCAAAGCATGTAAGATACATTCATTTACACATAAGCTCATGCCTGTATCCCAGAGGGGTAGGCAGAGACCAGGGTTTGCCATCTGCCTCGATCCTGACAAAAATCACTTTCACTTCATCGACATTCATTAGTCGTTTATTCATTCATGCACGCACGTCGGTTTCGGGTACTTTTTATTTATTTTGTTCTCTACCAAAAAATTCCCTGGGGCGGACATACTTTACCGTAACATTTGGATAGAAAGTAACTTCGATGCAACAATGTGAAAAATTTCAAAGTAGTGAGTCATATCATCAACCCATTATGTCCCCACCGAGGGGCACGGGTCCTTTCTTGAAAATGGTATAGGCCATATTCCACCACGGGGGCCAAGTCCAGATCGGTGGAGGCTTCTAAGACTAGTGGCTGGTCTTGCTGTCAGAAGTTTTAAAGCAGCCCTAAGACCTCTGACTTGGCTTAACGACTGCCATATATCGTCGGCAGCCGGCACCAACTGCTTAACGTACCTTACGAAGCACGGAACCGCTCGGAAAAATGCCACTAGCATTAGTTATAGACGGTCATCCATCCATGCACTGAACGTACCCTTTGTTGCTTAACCTTCGTGATCGTTTAAGATCACTTAGGCAACCGGGGCTACGAGCGATTGTGAGTCATATGATGAAAGTAAAAAAATAATATCACTGCTCAATAGGCTTTACAAGCTAACGAGTAATAGGCAACCAACTAATAAAATAAAAACTTCGTGAGAAGTCCATTGAAAATTAATAATAATAGGTAAATAGAAATAGCATATACATTAAAGGCGAGATTCCGGGACTCCAACAATCCGGACTTGGCCCCCGTGGTGGAGTATGGCCTATACCTTCCACAGGGTAGAGACCCGGACCCCTCGGTGGGGACATAATGGGTTGATGATGATGAAAGGCAAGATTATCTTCGTGTGAGATTAAAATTGTATTGATGAAGTCGTTAGTTCTGTGAATCAGAGAAAACCCCTCTTTTCAGGGAGCCCTAAACTATGCGTGGCTCGACACGCACTTGGCCCCTTTTAATAAAAACACGGTAAAGCTATAAAAGCATAACAAGCATATTAATTCCGTTGCACAGCCATCAACAGCACGCAACAATATTCACTTTGTTTTGTTTCAATACAACGGTGCATGCGATGGTTCAATTTAATATTTTGACATTCCCAGTAACGTGACGATCGGGGAAATATCAAGTAAATACAGAGGTATCAGAATTAATTTTTGACATCATCATCATCAACCCATTATGTCTACACCGAGGGCCACGGGTCTCTTCCCTGAGGAAGGTATAGGCCATACTCCATCACGGGGGCCAAGTTCGGATTAGTGGAGGCTTGTAAGACTAGTGGCTGGTCTTACTGTCAGAAGTTTTCAAGCCGCTCTATTAAGGCCTCTGATTTGGCTTAACGACTGCCATCTATCAATGGCAGCCGGCACCAACTGCTTAGCGTGCCTTGCTAAGCACGAAACCACTCGGAAAAATGCCACTAGCGTTAGTCATAGAACGGTCACCCATTCATGCACTGAACGCGCCCTATATTGCTTAACCTTCGTGATCGTGTAAGATCACTCAAGCGGCCGGGGCTGCGAGCGATTCATTTATTCAGGTCGACTTATTTGTTTCTAGATATCGGTCAAGCGATTATATTATTTGAACAAGCAAAAGCTTGACAACTGAAATCAAGTTGTCGAAAAAAGTAATTTTTTCAAATTAATATTAAGATTACGATCTATTAATAGATTGCTGGACATTCTTGATGATAATTCAACCATTTTTCTAGTAGTAGAAGTAGTAGATAAGTTTTCCAAGAGGAATAAAAACAATTCTTTGTTTTTTAATTAAATCGCTCCCACGGCGTGTGAGCCTCGAACGGAACGACTAATTCATTAGTTTGATTCGATGAAGGGAAAGTGATATTCTGTCCGAATCGTGGCAAGTGGCAGTCTTTGGTCTCTGCCTACGCCACTGGGATATTATTATTATTAATTTATTGCACAAAACAAAAATAGTATACAAAAGGTGGACTTAATGCTAGTGGCATTTTCTACCAGTCAACCCGCAGGAGGTACAAGAGAAGCCAAAAATTGAGGTAGGCGTGCAAAAAACAAAGATTGAATACTTAAAAGTACCTAAATGTATTATAAGGTGGGGAAATCATACATCATCATCATCATCATCATCAACCCTGTTGTGTCCCCGCCGAGGGGCACGGGGCTCTCCCATGAGGAAGGTATAGGCTGTAGTTATAGTTTAAAGCTGCCCACCGGATATTAAAGTGACGTGAAAATAAAAAGTGAAGAACATCCTGCGCTTTTGTTAGCAGTTTTATAATAATTATAAACAAGTGGTTGACAAGATTCTATGATGTTCTAAAAACAAAGTCTTATCCAAAACAAAGCCATATTTAGGAACTAGTTATGGGATAACATACCATAAGAATATTCTTTATTGTACCTGGAAAAACACTTAAAAACATTTACAAAGGTACAGGACAATTAGAGTTGCTGAAGGAAAAGTAAGACGGGTGCAAATAAGAAGTGGTACAAATACCTGTACTTAATAAAAATAATTATACAAACTTAAACCTTTACATACTTAATATAGAAATCGGCTGTCAGGAAGATAGGTACATAGATAACTCTTTATTTCACATAGGTGATAGGCTTTTTGACAGGTTTCTAAAAACCATCTCATATTTTTTGTTGGTGTTCATTGAGTCCTGAGAAAGTGGTAATTTTAAATTCGTGTATTTCTTTAACAAAAAGCAAATGCAAATTTACTTTTAAAATAGATCTCAGGCAATATGTCATCGCACAGGAATTATGACGTCACTGCTCACTGGTCAACAAAACCAATGAAAGTAAGAAGAGCATGAATGACAGACGCCATATTTACTGATTCTCTCCAATCCTCTGATTGACAAATAATTTTTTTTTTAGTCGAAATGCCTTAAAGCCGCTTTAAGAATCATAATTTATACGAATACGTATCTAACATATTGTTCTTTTCACACTGTCAAATAGCCTATTGGAAGACTTAGAAGACCACTTAAAACGAGTACAAACATACAACATATACAAACACAGACGACTAAAATCACAAACCTACCGCGTCGCGGCTTAACAGGCTTTTCTAAGCCAATGAATACATAATTCAATAGATTGTAGAGGTCGGCTGCGAGCACAATTACTTTTCATCACTCTCGAAAAGTTTTATAAAGTGATTTTTCATGGTACCTCATATAGGCGTACGTCATCTCTTATATATAAAATTCTCATGTCACAGTGCTATGTTACGAAGTATGCGAAATACTCCGGAAGGGATTGACCGATTTTGATGAAATTTTATATGTATATCCGGTAGATTTGAGAATATTTTTCATAGCCACATTTTTTTAAATTATAATCCCTATAAATAATTTATATTATGTCGAAAAAACGTTTGCTGGATCATCTAGTGATATTATAGATAGGACGTGGGACCAAGAAGCGTAGAAGAAGCGCAAAAGGCGGGAGGACTGTACCTATAAAGCTCGCGTGCTTGCCCTGTCTTAATGCATGCTTAATGGAACAATGACCCATTAGTAGGTAGATAGGTAGATAGATATGTAGAGAACACTTTATTGTAAATAAAAAAGGAAATAACACAGGTATTTCTTAATCTAAGAGTACAGACGGCGGCGGCCTGGTAGGTTATTTTTGTTACGCACTTGCTATGATAGTAGATCTAACATATAAAATTCTCGTGTAACCGTGTTAGTGCGCATACTCATCCGAAACGGCGTGACCGATTTTGATGAAATCTTATATATACAATAATCGGTAGAACTGAGAAAAGGTTGTTATCTATTTTTCATACCCCTATTTGGCAAAACAACGTTTGCGCAGTCAGCTAGTAAATATGTATATATAATGATTTTATTTACACACCAAAATAATGGACTTATCCTCGTTCTTGACGCATAAATTTAAAACTGATTTATTACTACGCGGTAGAAAGAGAGGCAAAATGTATGTGAATATAACGTAGCTTTTTTAGCGCAGTGCGATCTGAATTGCACCTAATTGTATCGCTGCTGGAGTCCCTTTTTCTTTAATTGATTTTGCGGACTGAATCATCTGTACCTGTACTATTATGTATTCTGTGTCTTGTGGGCGATGTCCCATCGTTTCAGTACAATTTGTATGAAAATTTGTGCATTATCAATAATGCACAAATAGTAGTCACCGTCTGTGGCGCAGCGTTTAGCGCCTATCATGCGAGAGGGCCCAGGTTTGAATCCCAGCTGGGGACAACAAAGAAAAACCCAGGTCTTGAATGTATACATGTCTGTGGTGTCGCTGTTTCTGGTTCCTACGACACAGGGTATCCTAGTCATCATCATCATCATCAACTCATCATGTCCCCACTGAGGGGCACGGGTCTCTTCCCTGAGGAAGGTATAGGCCATACTCCACCACAGGGGGCAAAGTCCGGATTGGTGGAGGCTTGTAAGAATAGTGGCTGTCTTACTGTTAGAAGTTTTCAAGCCGCCCTAAGGCCTCTGACTTGGCTTGACGACTGCCATCTATCGACGGCAGCCGGCACCAACTGCTTAACGTGCCTTGCGAAGCGCGGAACCGCTCGGAAAAATGCCACTAGCGTTAGTCATAGACGGTGACCCATCCATGGACTGAACGCGCCGTATGTTGCTTAACCTTAGTGATCGTTTAAGATCACTCAGGCAGCCCAGGCTACGAGCGATTCTAGCGTGGGGCCAGAAGTAATGTATGTGCCTGTATGTAAATATTTATGTTTGTTGTAGTTCAATTACAGTTCATGATTGGGTCTCGATACATTAGTAACGTGCCTAGAGTTATTGATACGAGGGCTGCTACTTATGTATGCGGAATAGAAAAAATAAACAAATGTATATGGCTAAATATGCTTTTATTGTTTTTCAAAGTATTCTCCACTATGATCGATGCACTTTTGAATTCAATGAAACCAATTTGTAAAACACTTTTTCCACTCTGATTGAGGTATCTCCAAAACGTGCTGTTTGAACGCATCTACGGCATCTTCACGGGTCGAAAATCGTTGACCACGTAATTTATTCTTTACATTTGGGAATAAATAGAAATCATTGGGAGCCAAATCAGGGCTGTACGGTGGATCAATTCTATTTTTTGACCATCCAAAAATGTAGTTGTTTCCTGAGATGTATGACATCTTGACATCTGGCATTGTCATGGTGAAGTATGATTCTGCGTCGCTGGTTGTTTTGGCATATTTTTTCAAATACTTCCGGCAAACAAATGGTCGTGTACCACTCCGAATTAACCATTCTGCGATTCTCCAGTGGTATTGTAGCCACATGGCCATTAATACCAAAAAAGCAGGCCACCATTTGCTTTACAGTGCTTTTTGCACGAGCCACTTTCGTAGGGTTCGGCTCATTTTGAAACACCCAAACTGTTGATTGTTGTTTAGTTTCGGGATTGTACGCGTAGATGCAGGATTCGTCACCTGTTTAGATATTATAAACAGATTTTGAGTCGCCTCCGTTGAATTTTTTTAAGGTTTTCTTGCACCATTCGACGCGAGCATCTTTTTGATCCTGAGTTAAGTTGTGCGGGATCTAACGCGAACAAATTTTTTTTACAGACAAATGTTACATATGCCCAGAATAGCCTCTATCTCGCGATACGTAACATGGCGGTCTTGCATTATTAGTTTTCGCACAGCTTCAATATTTTGTGGCACAACCACCGATTTCGGGCGACCTTCTTTAACTTCGTCCGTGAGCTTACTGCGCCCGCGATTAAACTCACTAAACCAGTGATACACAGTCGTTTTTGATGGAGCTTCACCACCAAAAGTCAAAATTAATTGATCTACGCACTGTTGTTGCGTTAAACCACGTCGCAAATCGTAATAAATCATAGCACGAATATTTTCACGAGTGAGTTCCATTTTTTCAGCGATATGACATTTTAAACCCAACAAATACAAAACACTAACGTATATAAGAGAAAAATATTAGCGGCCAGTATTTAAAAAAGAACGAATTTGACCATGGAGGTCAGACATTCTTCAGAAAAGAACAAAGAAAACCTTTCCATAGGAGTTCTGTCCAGTGATGAGTGAATTAATGATGAAGTGGTGGCCAAGTGGTTTCTTTACGCTGTAAGTCTCGTGTTCTCCAGTCATAGGTACTTCATAGCACGTTTTTGTAAGGATTGTTGAGACTCGTGAGGGTCCTGGTGTTCATTTTCTACCTCGTCTGAAGAGCCAGAAACCGCAAGCTCTGCTGGGGCTCGAAGCAAGCTCGGATGCAAGTTATTTATGTTGACGGCATCTTCATCACCCGAGTCTTCGTCAGTCTGATCGTAGTTGGGGGTGTCAAAGGGTAGTAAAAATATCCAGATCTTCCCCTTGGGTACTATTTTTATCATTTTCCTCAACAAATGTAGCAATATCATGAAGCGTCAATGATCGAAAACAACAAAACACAAGATTTAGAAAAAAAACAGAGGTATTTTTTTTGTCACATTTAGCTTCTCCTTAGACCTACTGTACCGTATACGGTACACGTAATTGAGATCTAAGTATTACTTACAAAAATAATGTATAATGTAAATTATTTCAATCACAACATCAATTTGAACCCTATTCTTCATTATAACATCGACAAATAATTATACCATAACAAATAATGTGAAACTTACCTGTTCGAAGACATGGTACAATATTTTTTTCAGTTTCTTCCAGGAAATCTTAGTGAATACTCAAAATCACTTACACAAAACGTCTTTCTAACACAACTAACGTATAACTAACATTACGCTGCGAATCTCACAACTGAACAAGACATTCATTGATTTGTGGGTAGGACAAAATAATTTTACAAAGTTGCTGTACCACATACGGTACGTTAGGTCTATATGGGTTAATGTTAAATTAAATAAAACCTTTGCCGCATATTTATAAAAAATCATGACAGTACGCTTGTACGCGTTCACTTGCGGCAATGAAATAAAATTGACGCGTTCATGCAGCTGTCATTGGACTACCATGCACTAGCAGAATCTAAGGATAAATCTGTGAGCTTAGGTATGTGTCAGTGTTGATTTTTCTGTTTGATTTGTGATTATCACAGCGATTTGTACGAGTACTATGTAACTTAGAACTTATAGCATTAAAAAGTGAAAATTACTTTGCTAAATTCAAGTATTCAAATAAGTACAAGTATTAGTGTCGGTGGTGCGTTCGTGTCTTGAAAAAGTGAGAGGGAGGGCGGCGCATTAACTAACCGCATGGTGCTTGTGGGATTTTGGGGGAATTCAGCAAAGTAATTTTCACATTTTAATGCTATTATGGATTTCCGCAAAGTGATGCCTGATTCCATAGAATACTTGGAACTTAATTTGAATACCTCAAAGTACCCACTGAAAAGTATCAAGGACGGCAGAAAACGGGTACTTTGTTATTTTTCAAATGTTAATGTTTACTGTACAAGCTCGTGATGAATAGCTTCTCGTGACGCGACCCGATCATTAATTTTACAGGCATCCTTTATTATTTAACATTTAGTTCCGGAAAAAGAGGAATACGTAGTCTAATGAAATGAGTCACCATCACTAGTGCTGGTCCCAAACTGGGATACCTAGGGTTTTGTTAACCAGACAAGGACGTGGATATACGCCCAGAATGGGGTCATTTGTATAAATGTACGGCAGGCCCCAGTGGAAATCGAACCAATGACTTCTGGCACACTAGTGATACAGCTAGAACAACGGGACAGTTAGGTATAAGAAACCTGCGTTTGGTTAGCCATCATATCGATATGTTTGGTTTGGTTAAAGATGCAGCAAAGAGCCCTTCTCCGCCCTTGTGCAACGTAAATTTCCACTCTATCGGTTTAAGCATTTACCAAAATAGGTATGTATTTGACAGTTCGGAGAAGGCTAAATTAGACAACTCCACACAGTGGAGGTCTTAGGAGGATTGCAACCCAGGTCAGTTTTCTTGAGAATTGTCAGTTGGGTTCACCAAAATTAATTACATGGCACTATACCTACGTAACCAAGTCTGGGAATGGCAAGGAGCAAGGAGTGAGCGTCATTGACAGATTTTACGTGATGACCAGAAACTAAAGAACCTCGCTGCGTACTATCCGTTATGCAGACAGATTTCTTAAGTGTCTGGTCGGCTGGCCTTCCTTCATTCAGATAGGGTTTGGGTGATTCTTAGAACTGCATAATTTCTTTGGCGCAATGTTTTTCATATAAACTCAATAAAAAGTAACATTATATTGTAGATGCCACCAAAACCAACAAATGTGTTAAATACAATCTTCAGGGCCAATAAACCTACAATATTTTGTTACTTTTTATTGAGTTAGCATGAAAAAAAAATGCTCAAAATAAATTTGCAATCTGCGCCATTTTCTGAGAAAACAGAATTATTTTTTCTTTATTCGAAACCAGGTTTCCTAATAAGAAAAATAATTCTGGTTTAGAACTTTTGGTTTCCAAAGTGGCCGAAGGGGAATCACCCGTTTGCGACAGCGCCGTCTATCGATCAAAAAAGTTCCTATTTTAAAGTCGCTCTGAAAATGGATCATTGCAAAATGGCGGAATTCGGATTTTGAAATAAACGCACCGAACTTATAATAAAACCTTAATGATAATTATTTGTTCAAGTCCATAATTGAAATTTCCGATTCTTTAAAGGGTATAAAATTGTGTGTCAATGAGTCCAGTTAATTTAAAGTACAGTAATTTGGCCGCCGATTCGTGCACAAAATGGTTTAATTATTTGCACCTGCTACAGATTGATGCTCAACTGAAGTGCTTTGAATTCATTTTACTCGCTGTACTGTTTCACAGATTGTTTGAAATAACAAGACAGTCATTCTATGACAGCTTCGCAAGATTCTTTCCAATGCAATTATAACCTAAAGTTGAGACTAGAACATCTGGTAGGATTTTTTTTTGCGGTAAGATTATTTTCCTGCCAGATTTTTTGGCTGTCATAGAAAGTCTAGAAAATGGTTCTTTACGGGACTATAATGAATTATATTTTCAACTTTTGGAATGATTGAAAATGTAAATAATTAGGAACCTATCATACGCCCTTATTTTTACGACTGTTCAATTTCAGTTTAGGTCTGTTAACTTTTAGAATATACCTCGGGCTCTAGAGTAGGCATTGGTTTTCGCCGAAAGCACACGAGTGTAATACTACTTCCTGCTCTGTATAAAACTACTATTTTGAAAAGTTATATAAAGTTATAAATAACAATACAAAATAAACCTTACAATTGCAATATAATCGATTCTATCCTATAGTGGCCGAGTTATATTCTAAAAGCTAACAGACTGTAGATCAATGCAATATGTTGATGATTTTTTTAATCAAGGTATTCTTAGGTCTCATTTTTAAATACCTATTATCTATTACGCCTGTATCCCAGCGGGTTGCTCCTGGCTGGTCTCTTGGTCAGCGCTCGCCTGGGGAGCGAGGAGGCATGGACGGCGGTCACCTCCTTCTGTGAGGACGTGATGTCACAGAAGGAGGAGGCGGAGCGCGCGCGGGAGAACAATCCTCTCGCGCCACCGCTCCGCCAACGAAGGAGGGGTAGGAGAGGGCGGATACACAATCGCCCCCTCTCGCCCCATGGTGATGAGCAGCGGGCGACAGGCGCGGGGGCGCCCTCGCCCACATTGCACTGCTCGTCGCCGCGCCGTACGGGGACGACCGAGCACTCCCGGTCGTTCCCGGGCCCCTCCCCGTGAGGAGAGGGGCGTGAGGGGCCCACCGTGTTAAGGCGGGCAATTGCCGGCGGGGGACTGGAAGAAATGCCAGATTCCCAGACCCCCGCCACCAAGGCGAAGAGGGAGTGCCGCTGGGTTGTTTAGTGAGTATACCGGGAAACACTTTCCCGGGAGTCTCACATACTCCTTCCGTCCCCCGGCGGAAGGAGATGCGTAACGCATTTTTCCCTGCGTTAAAAAAAAAAAAAAAAGGGTCACAGACGGCAGGTTGGGGGACCTGCCGTCCGAAATCGTGACTTGAGAAGGGGGTGGGGGGCCCATGCCCTTTCTCCAGTGAGGGTGGGCCCGACTCCTTGCGAGTTGGGTCGACGTCGCCGGGGCGCCGCTGTCGCATTCGCGTTGTGGTTCACCACTTGCGAGATCCGGCGGCGCCCCATTGCACGAACGACAAGACGGCCCCCAGGGTGTTTTAGGAGGTATGCCTCTCCTATTATTAAGAGAGGAGGGTCCAACACACGGCCGTCGCCCTCCCCCAAGGGTGGCGGTTATGGTGCACAAAGCATTTCACCCCGTAAACAAAAAAAAAGGTATGGTACGTAAAACCTGATAGGTTTACGTCTATGGATAATGTATTCTATAATTTCTAATGATGTACCTTTTCTAATTATCCCGGAAACTCAATATACATGATTAGCTGTTGCCCGCGACTTCGTCCGCGTGGGCTTTAGTTGAGTAAAGTGTTTGCGTTTGAAAATAAGATTGGATACTTTTAGCGCATGCGAAATAATTAAAAAAACCATACTACTCTCTCTGAGAGAAGACCTATTCCCTGCAGTGGGACGTATACTCGTATAGGCTGTTTACTATGGGTTGTATTTTAAAGAAGTGAGATATATTTATAAACACATGAACTGAGAAATAATAAGAAGAAATGAGAAAACTTAAAAGTGTAAGAACGACTAATATGAAAAAAAAAAGAAAGTAAGCAAGTATTTAAGGTGGTAGATATTTAAACACATGGAAGAACAAAGAAATTCAATTCGAAAATCGCAGCGAATTTTTTAATACTTTACACATGTTTCATGACTTTCAATAAATTTCACTAATTTTCAATGACTACGTAATACTGAATTTCATTCGAATAACTTCAATAACAGCATAATTCATACTAACTTTGCACCCCCCTTTTACTCCCTGAAGGGATGATTTTTGAAAAACTATTTTAAATGTATTTCATGACTTTTAATGACAAATCTTCATATTGGATTTCATTCGAATAACTTTAAAAACGGCAAAGTTTCATACTTAATTTGCACTCCCCTTTTTCCCCCTTAAGGGATGATTTTCGACAAACTATTTTACACATGTTTCATGATTTTAAATGAAGGACCTTCTTACTAAATATCATTTGAATAACTTCAAAACCGGCAACTTTTCATACTAAATACCCCCCCCCCTTTTTCCCTTAAGGGATGATTTTCGAAAAACTATTTTACAAATGTTTCATGACTTTTAATGAAGGACCTTCATATAGGATCTCATTCTAATAACTTCAAAAACGGCAAAGTTTAATACTAAATTTGCACCCCCCTTTTTCCCCTTAAGGGATGATTTTTATTTTACACATGTTTCATGATTTTAAATGAAGGACCTTCGTACTAAATATCATTTGAATAACTTCAAAAACGGCAACGTCTCATACTAAATTTGCACCCCCTTTTTTCCCCTCAAGGGATGATTTTCGAAAAACTATTTTACAAATGTTTCATGACTTTTAATGAAGGACCTTCATATTGAATCCCATTCGAATAACTTCAAAAACGGCAAAGTTTAATACTAAATTTGCACCTCCCTTTTTTCCCCTTAAGGGATGATTTTCGAAAAACTATTTTACACATGTTTCATGATTTTAAATGAAGGACCTTCGTACTAAATATCATTTGAATAACTTCAAAAACGGCAACGTCTCATACTAAATTTGCACCCCCCTTTTTTCCCCTTAAGGGATGATTTTCGAAAAAGTATTTTACAAATGTTTCGTGACTTTTAATGAAGGACCTTCATTTAGAATCTCATTTGAATAACTTCAAAAACGGCAAAGTTTCATACTAAATTTGCACCCCCTTTTTTCCCCTTAAAGGATGATTTTCAAAAAACTATTTCACAAATGTTTCATGACTTTTAATGAAGTACCCTCATATTGAATCCCATTCGAATAACTTAAAAACAGCAACGTTTCATACTAAATTTGCACCCCCCTTTTTTCCTCTTAAGGGATGATTTTCGAAAAACTATTTAACAAATGTTTCATGACAATTAATGAAGGACCTTCATATTGAATCCCATTCAAATAACTTAAAAACGGCATAGTTTCATACTAAATTTGCACCCCTTTTTTACCTCCTTAGAGGATGAATTTCGAAAAATCCTTTCTTAGTGCTCCCCTACATTACAAAAGGAACCCCTGCTCAAAGTTTCAAGTTTCTAACTCTTATAGTTTAGGCCCTGCGTTGATATGTCAGTCAGTCAGTCAGTCAGTCAGTCACCTTCTCGTTTTATATTCCGTACCAGGCGTGAATAAGTTGACAAGTCGACATGTATGAAAATTATGATTCCACCGGAATTGGCATCTGGATGGCCTAATTTATACGGGGAGTAAATGAGTAAGTCGATACACTGCAGATGTGAATAATTAATTAACTACCTTTTCGATGAGTAAAATATGACATCTAGATATATCTAAAAACAATATTTGAAATAAATTTAACAAATCAACATACCATGTTATGACCAGCACCTATTCTAATATAGAAACTTAACACCTTGAGATATTTAATTGTTCACTTTCGACTACTTGCATTATCAACTTCATACAACGAGATGTCAAGTTATTACCGCTTCAAAGGTGCACGGTATTATGTGACAAGTAGATTTTCAACCGTTATGTATTCAATGAGACAAAGCGATACGTCAGAAAAATATGTCATTAGTTTTTTGTATTAGTTATTGCTAATTTGTACGACTGAGTGATCTGTCGCCTCACTTCCGCATCATTCCGGTGTCCTTGACCGAGTTATTTGGTTTGTTTGTGTGGTTTGTTGCACGTCCGCAGTGCATGTATTGAAATGTTTTGCATTTATTGACTATCGGACGATAATGGCAGCAAAAAGACGCCGGTTTTTAGAAGAATTACGACAAAACACAGTTAATTGCTCCGGTGTACGATTGAGAGAAAAAAAACTGATAATAATAATCCTCACCTCACCTAACAGTATGGGCAACACATACTTGAGATTGCTATCGTAAGATTAGTTCAGTCTGGGATACCTTTTTTATTTCATTGGCGCACTTATATCTCGTCCGGTAAGAGCTGCCATGCAACTGTACTAATACTACTGATGCCATCGGGGTTTTCTGTGACCTATCCAAAGCTTTTGATTGCGTAGACCACAAAACCCTCCTTTGTAAGATGATCAAATACGGTCTCAGTAATTAATCTTTAGGACTTCTTAGATCGTATTTAGCTAATAGAGTGCAGAAAGTTGATATTAATGGAGTCAAGTCATCCGGAACCGATGTTAAATAGGAGTTCCTCAGAGTTCCATTTTAGGGCCGTTCTTTTTCTTAGTGTATGTTAATGATCTGCCGTACCTAGTTGAGAAATTGTCACAGATAGTATTGTTTGCTGATGACACTTCTCTAATTTTTAAAATTAAGAGAGGTCAATCTAATTTAGACGATGTAAACAATGCTCTTTCTAAAATTCTGAACTGGTTTACCGTAAGCAATCTTATGTTTACTGCCAAAAAAACAAAATGTATTAAGTTTTCATTGCCCAATGTCAAAAAAGTGGACACAAGTTTAACAATAGCTGGTGACAGACTAGACTTAGTTGAGACAACGGTGTTTTTAGGCATTACAATAGACTCAAAACTACAATGGGATCAACACATATAAAAAAGTTTGCGGGTATGTTGAGTTCAGCTGCATTTGCAGTTAGAAAAATTAGACAACTAACAGATGTAGAAACTGCGAGGCTACTTTATTTCCACAGCATTATGTCATATGGTCTGCTACTATGGGGGCGGGCGGGAAATATAGAAACAATGTTTATTCTCCAAAAAGGGCTATTAGAGGTATTTACAATTTACCTGCCAGACACTCACTACATGAGTTTTTAAGGAAAATAGGAATTCTTACGCTAGCTTGCCAATATTATATTCGATAACATAATGTATGTATTTAAAAACATGATTACATTTAAGCTAAACAGGGATATCCATAACGTTAACACCAAAAACTGAAACAAAATTGCCTCATCTAGATTCAGATTAGCCAAGGTAAATACATCATTTGTAGGATATAGTGTACGTTTTTATAACAAGATTCCAAGTACCCTGCCAGGAAATAAATTTAAATTTATTATTAAAACTGCGCTGTGTAAAAAGGCATACTACAGAATAGATGACTTTATAGATGATAAAAACCCTTGGCAGTAAACCAATTCCACAACGAGCTAGTTATTTTATTCTGTAGTGTAGATCATCATTAATATTAAATTAATTGGTGATTATTAATAAAATTATATTATCTTGTTCAAAAGTTTAACGTTCTTTCATGTTGCTTAAATCACACTAATATTATAAACGTGAAAGTTTGTGTGTGTGTTTATATGTTTGTCAGTCTTTAGCGCTGAAACGGCTGGACGGATTTTAATAAAATTTGGTATGGAGTTAGCCGATACCCTGGATTAAAACATAGGCTACGTTTTACCGCGGGGAAATTTCTTATTCCTACGGGAAAATCGATGAACCGCGGGTAGCACCGCGGGGCACAGCTAGTATTTAATATTTTTAAAGCAATAATTAGTTCATATTCCGAAGATTTTTAATTAAAATTTAGATGGATTCAAGGTGAATAAGTTGACAAGTCATCGGTTCACAACTTGATAAGTCGTTTATTTTGTTCATTAATAAAGATTTTTCAAATTTAATTACATTAGTTAAAAAATACATTTAAAACTATAGGATTCACATTAAAACATTATTCATTAAGTTAAAATTGGATTTACCAACAAGTTTAAAAACTTTAAATGGCCGCCCTGAAAAGTGTGCATTTTCGACTTATCAACTTATTCACGCCTGGTACGGATAGATTATCATTGTTTAACCGTAGCTATGTACGTAATTTAGAGTAGTGTACCCACAAGAGACTCACCGAACTGCATACGCCTTGACTAATACCGAGTATCATCATCTAATGGCTTTGTGATAGATCCCGTTGAAAGCGGATAATGCTATTCAGTCATTCAAACATATTATAGGTTAGGATAGACTGAGTAGTTGATATTAAGATAAAATCAATATGCGTTATGGTTGTGATGTGGTGCTTTGTGTTATAATTAGGAAAAATAATATTTATGACCAGTTTTTAAATTGAGAATTTTACTAAGTAAATATAGGTCTGTTATCTAAAGCTGGCACGTTCACAGTACTCACACTTATGCAATTTCACTATACAGGATGTTTAAAAATATATGATTTTGATTCAAAATGCGACTCTAGTTTAAGTGTAGATTAGAGTTACGTTTTAGTAAGATAGGTGCGTTGTAGATAAATAAATACAAATATATGGGTTACTTGTTATAATATATTATTAGCAAATTCGAGCGAAAAGTATTAAAAACAAGGTGGAATCAATGGTCACAAAATAGTTTTAAATTTCAATAAATTTTCACATGAACAAAAATAATTTCACCTAAGAAAATCTTTACCAAAACAGAAAATAATTATCCCAGAAATCCTCAACAATAGGCTAGTTTCCTAAAAAAATGTAATTAGTCCGTCATTTAGATTATAAAAAAATATTGGATACGTATTTTTTCTTTTTTCGATTAAACAAAAAATAACAAAGATATAGCCCACTGAAGTTACGTGTGACGTCACTCAGTGATGCATTTTGTAGCCATTGTATAATCGAAAAAAGAAAAAATACGTATCCAATATTTTTTTATAATCTAAAATACGGACTAAATAGAATTAATTTATTTTGACCCTGGAAACTACCCTATTTAATTATAATTTAATTATGTAACAAAGGGTAACGGACGCTTAGTGGTCAGTTACTAGATGAATGAGCGTTTTTCCTTATGTCAAATTTAGTTCTAAAAGAATCCCTAGGTGGCGCTGCCGTACCGTAACAATAAACGTCAAAGCAAAAAATAATACAATGGTTCTGTGGAATTTGTGATGGTTGATTAAGGAAAAACAAAAATGCTGTGGTCGTTTGGTGATAAGTGCGATTTTGGATATTTTGGAGACTTGGCTGTGGATTGTGGGTTTGAATTTTTATTTTTATTACGAGAAACCTCGTCCGAATAGCAACTCTGGTTCCTTCTCTTGTTGAGTGATCTGTGGACTGACTTTGACATTGATTGCAATGAATCACAAATTCGTATGAAGAATTGAATGGCGCCATCTAGTGTATCTCAAGGAACTAAGAAAAAAAAAAGAAAGGAGAAACGCTCATTACTCTACCTTTTTTTCTAATAGCTTGCCACAGATAAAAACTTTATTACTGTTCTGTAATTTCATCAACTGGAAGGAATCTGTGATCAACTGAGCAACATCATTCACTTTCTATTGTGGTTACGCGAATATTCTGTTCTTCTATTCTTCTTCTTTTTCTTCAACGTTTTTTCCATGATTTTAGCACCAGTAGCAGTTGTTCGAAGTCCAATCACAATCAAATGCAAGAGCCAAAAGAAAAGAGGAAAGACCACAGAATAAACTGGCAATTCCCATTAGAAAAACAAAAACCCTCTCTTAAAAATGCCATCTACTGACTAATGAGCCGTTTTCAGAAGAAAAAAAAAACGAATGGCTATCAAAGGAATGCAGTTTTGGACCTCCAGCCCAATAGCCATGTGTGATGTATACATGTTATTTTTTTAAAATTGAAAATGTTAGTTTTTTTTTCAATACAATATAACTCCGAAAGGACAAACATTTGGCTATTGACGTCATAGAGTGCGACAAGTGAGTCCTGGCACAAGCCTTTGGCGGGAAATTTAATAATATTTTAGTTGATAACCCTGCATCTATATGCCATAAACCATCTTGATACTTTTGCTTAACTTGATTATTTGTTTAATTAGTTTGGAGCCTCCAATGAATTTTGTCCAAACATAAATAAATATAAGCAAAACGAAAACATTAACTACATCAAAACCAACATTTCCACTCCACCAAAAACAGGGATAATAAAGATGCACCACATAAACTTATAAACATTTATTAATGCTGAACCATAATCAAAATCTGATTCACATCTTTTTTCTCCAACATCTTTGAGTTCTTTGACTAAGTCTTCGATCTGACGTTTAAAATTTTCGTCATCCGACAGACCTTACAACAAGAAATAATTCATGTTTGTTTTAAAACATTATTACTCGTATGTATATACTAAAGCATATGTAAAATTATGTTGAATAGAAACAAAAGGTTTTTTCTTGTTTAAATCTAGAACGAGTATCAAACTGTTTGGGCTGTACTACTTGCAGCTGAAATACCTAAGTTTGACAGTCAGAGTGTGGCCATATGAAGAATCCGAAATAAATCGCGTCCCAGGACTCGCTTGTCAAACTCTAGTAACTTTTATTCAGCTCGCTGAGACTTATTCGATGATGTATCACACATGGCTATTGGACTGAGGTCCAAAATTGCATTCCTTTGACAGCCATTCGTTTATTTTTTTAGTTCTTCTGAAAGCGGCTCATTTGAAACTACTTTTCTTAGCTGTCTGAAAAATCCCTCATTGAAACGCACATACGGTTGAATACCAAAAAGATCACGCTGTATATATAAACAGTAGTAAAAGTAAAACTATAACTGTCCCCTTCACACTCATAAGCTAGACCGCGCGCAAGAGAGACGGGCAGACTTTTCATGATGCGCATGCAGTACACGTCACGCCGCGCGCTATTCACAGACACTACACAAGCGCAACGTGTAAATGTGTTGAACGTGCCAGCTTTGCTTAACTGACCTATACTTAAGTAATGTTCTGTTACGCTCTTTTCTGAGAAATTTGACGAAGCAGTAGTGTTAAGTAGTGCTGTCTAAAAAGTTCTGAAAAAAAATCTGTTACTTACGAAATTCTCAATTCAGAAACTGGCTTTAAGTGACTTTATAAATTGCACTGAAAAGGATATAAAAATCTCATAATTTAAAAGTAAAACCGTCAAAATATTTTCATCGGTGGTCCGTTTTACAAGTTTCTCAAAATATGTAAAATCATGTCACTCTAAAATTACAATATATTTATTAGATTTAGTAATTTCACTAATTGCTAATAGTTTTCTTTAAACGGTAAAGATATTTTAAACTTATACTTTCGTAAGCAATAAACGCACAACCTTCGCAAATTTTCGCAGCTTTCTTGGTCAGACTTTGCTGACAAAATCTTAGTAAATAATCTGAAATTAAGATAATGATGATTCCGCAGTTTTTAATGTGGTACGTCAATCCTGTCACTATGATACCCTCGGAAAGCTCACCATACATAGGTTTCCTTTGATCATCAATTGTCTTCACATCCGTTTCGTTATGAACGCATTTTATCAGCATGTAACGGCTAACCCAAGGCTAACCTGAATGCTATGTTAGGTCTGTGCATTGGAATGCAATCACAGATCAATGCTATTCCAAAGGTTTGGTTAGACACAGGTGTTTACTTGACGTGCTGCGTCTGCAATATACGACAATTCGCGAGGTATTCAAAGTCGACAGTGCGAAAATTGCTTATAGATAGATCTTAAGTGGAAAATTAAGATGGCGGCACTTGTATTTACCTCCCAAACGTATGAGTGGGTGCACTATATCTATATTGATGTGCTAGTACAGACAGCTAAAAAGTGTATGGTTACATCATCAAACTTTTATATAAAATGTAATATATTTACATATATATTTTAATACTTTTATACGTAACTTTTTTATCATGTGGGAATGAAGGAAAAAATTATAGGCTTTATTTGCATGTGAAATACTACTTAGGCTTATGAAAATAGGTAACTCGCTAAGTTGGTTTCTGTGTATCCAACTCAGACATAGTTACGAACTTGAAGAGAATATTGTTATGAATAAATTCTAGAGCTAAAGTAATATTTCAATAAAAAGAAAATATTTTGCTGTTAAAAACTGCTGCCAACATCTGACCGAAACAAATCATTGAGTCAAACACTAAACTTACCTATGAATAATATATACACACTATACTTAATACTTCTTTTAACTTTTTCCGTAATGTATTTTTTTGATAAAGTTGGTAATAATTAAATCATCGGTTAGATTTTGTTTAGAAAACTCTGTCATCAGAGAGTATAGATACAAAAATATTTTTGTTGCTGAAAACGTAGTATCAACAGGAAGCAGGTGCGCGATGCGTCGAACAATCGCCTGTGTGTAAGCGTAGCTTCATAGAAGGCATCGACGGCCCTTTGTGTAGACGGTCTGTTAGTTTGGGGCTGATTGCAACGCGTGGTTGGAGGCAATTAGTTCAGCCGTGTAGGAGTTGATATTAACTCAAGACAATTAAGAAGGGTCACTGATAATATGTTAGCAGTAAAGAATATTTAATAAATAATGTTAATAATTAATAATGTGGAAATCTGTTATTGGCCATGTTATTATTCCATGTGTTAAGTATTTTGTTCTGATATCGCTGTTGATTTCCCTAACATTAAATAAATAAAAAATAAATAATGTTAAATAAGAATTTATAGGGGTTCAGGTTTGCTCCATCGGATAGACGGAGATTTAATAATAAGTTCCAAGATATTGTAACATACTGGTTGATATAATTGTCAAAGTTGACCTTAGGAACGCCTTTAATGCTGTTGAGCGGGATGTAATTTTAAGTAAGGTTCGGGCTCATATCCCATCTCTCTACCCTTTCCTCCACCAGTGCTATGCGAGACCTAGTGACTTATTTTACGGTGACAAACTGGTGGAGTCACAAGTTGGTGCGCAACAGGGTGATCCTTTGGGGCCCTTACTGTTTAGCCTGGCAATTCAGGATGTGGTAACCTCATTGAGATCTCCTTTAAACACGTGGTACTTGGACGATGGTACTCTGGGGGGTAGTCCGGAGGTGGTCATGGATGACATTGAGACACTGGTTCGGAGCTTCGGGACATTGGGGCTTCACTTGAACACGCAAAAGTGTGAATTGTTTCCTTGCTCAGGGCAACTTCCTCAAGCTGTGCAAGCGCGAGTAGATGCTTTAATGCCGGCCGTAAGGATCTTAGATAAGGCGGGGTTTACAATTTTGGGTGCTCCAGTTTTTCCGGAGGGGGTGCCGGGGGTACTGAGGACAAAGTTAAAAATTCTGGTAGGGACCAAGCCACATCTTAAACAACTTTCTGCGCATGTGGCTTTAGTCATTTTGCGAAGCTGCCTGTCCATCCCGAGGCTAACGTACACTCTGCGAACTGCTCCCATCTGGTTATACAAAGAGGAGTCACTGATGTACGATAACATGCTCAAGGAGTTGTTGGAGTGTGTTATGAACATCGAAATGTCTGCTTTCCAGTGGTCCCAGGCTGCGCTGCCGATTAGACATGGCGGGTTGGGCATTCGTCGTCTGCAGGACACTGAACTGCCGGCTTTTTTGGCTTCCTCGCGGGGCGTGTTGGACCTGGTCACTCGCATTTTACGAGTTAATGGTGACGGGTTCCGCATTCCTTTTGCGGAGGAGGCTTTGGGGCTGTGGCGGGCTTTTTGTCCAAGTAGTGATTTGCCGGAGCAGCCTGATCGGCAGCGAGCTTGGGACGAAGAGATGTGTCGAGTAGCACTGAATAAACTTGTGGAGCAGTGCTCTGGTGTTGAACTTGCGCGTTTGCGGGCAGTTTCCCAGCCTGACTCCGGGCTATGGCTCCATGCTTTGCCTTCACCCTTTCTGGGAACTCTTTTAGACGACAATTCCTTGCGGGTGGCGGTGGCGCTACGTTTGGGTTGTGACATCTGTCAACCGCATCGCTGTGTTTGTGGTGCGGAGGTGGATTCGCGGGGCCGACATGGGCTTTATTGCGTTCGGAGCGCGGGCAGATTATCACGGCATCATTCCATTAACGATATCGTTCGGAGGGCTCTCATTTCGGCGGATATCCCTGCGGTTCTTGAACCGCCGGGGTTGATGCGTAGTGATGGAAAGCGTCCGGACGGTCTCACTTTGATACCGTGGGAGAGGGGTCGGTGTCTGCTTTGGGATGCCACCTGCGTATGCACTTTCGCACCTTCACACGTGGGTTCTACGGCTGCCGTACCTGGGTCAGCTGCTGAAGCTGCAGCTAGACTCAAGTGTGCAAAATATAGCCAGCTGATGAGCAGCTATCTGTTTGTGCCACTCGCCGTAGAAACCACTGGAGTTTGGGGTACCCAGGGGAAAGCTTTTGTTAAGGAGATAGGGCATCGTCTCAGGAACCGTGGCTTTGACTACCGCTCAGGGGCATTTTTGATGCAAAGGATATCCCTCGCTGTGCAGCGCGGTAACGCTGCCAGTGTTATGGGTACCTTTGGGTCGGACATGTCTCGGGGCGGTTTATTTAATTGACTGTACTTGTGTGTGTGTGTGTGTTTTTTTTTTATTCTTATGTTTTTTATATTTTTAATTTAATGAAGTAATGATGTAATTTATTTATATAGTGTGAAGTATATTATACATCTGATAGGTTAATTAACTCTGTAATGTAAATCGAATTATCATAATAAAGCACATACTGGGTGATCACTTTGTCTACATAGTTATCACTAATGCTTCAGAACTTTATTATCATCGCTGTCATACTATTTGCATTTAATTTTGTGAACATCCCGCCTAAGTGGTTGATCACTAATCTTATTAGCTTACCATGAACAATACAGACAATTCAGGCGGCGCGCTACGTTGAAAAACTACGAACAATACATTTCAAGCATCTTAATTTCGCTTCCCAAAAACATTTTTCACGCCCATTCTTCGGAATAAAACCCCCGAAATCCTATCGTATTAATAAACGCCAACAAACTTAATCTGAGAGCCTTTACTTTTGTTTTGTTTCAGTTCGGAGCAGAACTTGGTGAAGGCCGAGCGGGGAGTGAAAATGTAATCGTAAAGATAAAAGAGTGAAGTGTTTTGTTTTTATTATTTGTGACTGTCAAGCATGGAGAGCTTCCATCGTGGGAGTCCAGCCAGGGTCTTGTCTCTGTGGACCCTGCTCATCGGGAGCTTCAATATTGCAGGTAAGATTACTATGGAGTTTCTGAATTGACAATTTTACTAAGTCAAACATCCCACTGCACGGCACAGGCCTTCTATTATAGTAGGGGAGCCCAAGAGGGGATTTCGGGATTGAATAAAGTGCGGCAGATTATTATACAAGGGGATGTCTTGCACCCGGATAAGTAGTTCCAACAAATATGAGCCCCTTATATTGGCCGCCCGTCGAGGATAAAGGATCAGTTAAGTGAAAAAAATGTTTCATTTGAAATTCTCGAGTGCGTCAGATTAAGGTAGGGTGACTTATTTGCAGGACATGGATGCTATCAATATATGACGCACTCGAGTATGTCCATGCAAAAACGGCCTCAACTTTTGGCTAAAAAGTAAGACCCGAAAGACGTCGCTGGCCATATTTTAGATAGATAGATAGATAGAGAACGCTTTATGTAATCTCTTTAAACGAGCAATTCTTGTATATATATTTATATATAATTAAAATCTCGGAAACGGCACCAACGATTTTCACGAAATTTTGTAGGCGGGGGCGTTTAATTGATCTAACTAGGTTACATTTTTAGAAAACGTTGTTTTATCCGTGTTTTAAGGCAATTGAAATTTGCTATAACATACAGAGGTAATATTCGCGTCTATCTGCAAGGTTGGGATAGTCCTGACGGGAAAACGGGCGACCCGTTTCGGGCCGATTTCAAGAGACCCGGTTCGAGTCATGTTGTTTTTTTTCCAAGTTCTTTTTTGTTGGAAAAGGATTATTTTAATTTTATATTACATATTTTATACTACAAAAAAAGTACCGAGCAAAGCTCGGTCATCCAGGTACTTGTACATAAAAAGGAGATTACACAGGTATTTCTTAATCTAAGTGTACAGACGGTGGCCTTATCACTAAAAGTGATCTCTTCCAGACAACCTTTTAGTTGGTACATTTTTACATAAGCGCCCGTTGTGTAAAAATATAGGCTAAGAAAGGACAAATAATAAATGTTATTCTGATATTGTGAGCATGCAACAGTTTTTTTTACATTTCCAAAAATCTATAGCCGCTTCCCCCACCGATGAAAAGGTAGTTATACTAATATTATATTGTTATTGTCAAATCTCATATGTAATTCCGGGTTTTTGAATAAATTTATTTCCACAAATATTTTATTTTAATTATTATATTTCTGCCTATCCCCTCGGGGATAACGGGCGTGAGTTTGTTTTTAATTTATTTTATTTATGTCTTTGTCTGTTGCTTTACTTATTTATTATGTTACTTGTTTGTTTATTTTGTACCTGTGATGTGTCTTGTTGGTATAATAAAAGTTTTTTTCTTTCTTTTTATATTTATAATAAAGAATATTCTATGTAATGATCTATTTTTATATTTTCTTTTTATCATCTAAGCTTCGCAACCCAATAGGTCTGTATGACGCTCGAGTAAATCCCGATTTAGCATCGTGAACTCCCTTACTATTACATGGCCACCGTGGTTAACGATTTTAAACACTGATGTGTATTGGACATATTTATTTATGTGAAGTTTTTTTAACCCCCCCGGTCCGTTTACATTTATGTATAGTAATTATTACGTATTATTATGTACGTATAACGATTCTTCATAGAGCGACACCGCTTATTCTGCCATAGGTACCTGTTGGCCGTCATATAGGTATTGTTGGATGGTTTTTGTTAAAGCCCGAAAGCATTATACATATAAGAGACCCTCTATAAGAGAACTTCATGTACCAGATCCGTTTTAGGTCGGACATCACAGTGACGAGACGGGAAGTAGACCAGTTTAAGAGGCCCCAAGCCAGCTTAGCATAACCTTAATGAAAAGTGCACCATTTTCAAGTTACTCTAAAAGTTAAAATGGGATATCTCAATTGAACTAAATAGGATACCCTACCAAAATCTGTTTCTGGTTGTAAAACAAATCCAGAAATTTCTCCAAATAAAACCTCCTCACCTTACCATTCTGTCTACAACCAAATAACTACCTTGTCTCTATCATCGAAAAAAAGTAACAAGGGAAAAATGCGACCAAATTTCAAATACGATGTTTCCCTATCTCACACTTTCAGTGACTACGACTTAACTTTGCCGGGTAGCTGCAATCCCTACGTGACAAGACGCTACGTCAATCAGGATACCGAAGTTGGTGGCATAAAATAGAAAGTTACAGAAAACCAAAGGCGTCTTCTGAAAATCATCACACTATACACAATATTTTGTTATCGGTTCACGGAATATTTTGGTTGCAATATTGCAAGGATAGCTAAAATAAATATGATAAATTTTTTTTAGCACTGGCACAGTCTGCGGGATTTGTACATTGTCACTACGCTGATCCCCTCTTTACACACTTCCATCCTGACTTCGTCACAGTAAGAAGTTTGTACAACTCATGACTACTGGAGATTTGTCGGGTTTGTCTTCACCTTTTTAAATTAGTCGCAAAAGGAATATCGTTATCTTGCAGTAAATTTGAGTTTTTAGAGTACCTTCTTTATTGTATCTGATTTCGTGTTGACCGGCAGTCCGATGATGACCAACTCTAGGTTCTGTTCAGAGGGTAGCTAATATAAAAACTAGGATACTGGATAATGTATCTAGATCTACGAGGTATCACTAAATCATTCACTCTCCTGGTCTAGCTCTCTGGTCTGGTGAAAATATGAGCTAATGATGTACATTTTTCATGGATAGCGGATTCCGCGGGCACGTCTATAGTGATTTTTTTTATTAATACACTTTTTTTATAAACATTTACATACAATGCTTTTGGTCCCAGACTAGGAGACCCTGTGTCGTGAAAACCAAAAACAGTGACACTTTTGGATGTTTACATATTAATGTAAACCTGGAGGCTTTCAAAAAAATAAATAAAACTAGTTTTCTTTTGAGAAATATTACATCCCATCCCATATTTACAAAAATGAACAAACGCTATACACAGAAAATACATACGGACACCATGAGACACTTAAACATACACTAAAATTAAAAAAATACAGTTCAGGCATTTCAAAAACACCACGTACCTAAATACAAAAAAAGTTTTTTTTGGTAACAACTTACCAAGGTGTTCTTCTGTCTCATTTCATTTTGCGTTACGGAGTGACACCCGGTGGAATCCCCTAAAACAATAAATCTTTTGCCATGATTTGGGAGGCTCATACTTTTTCTCGTTACCGCTGCGGAGATGTTGATCGAGATTGATTAATGCTATTTTGGAATTAAATTTTCGCCGGAAATCAAAAGAAAAATAGACCAGTTGAAATTGTTGTTTGGGGCTATTGAAGACGCGTAGGTTAAGAAAATGAGATCCCTTTTTTCAGAATAAACCCTTATTTGTCTGCTCTGCCTGACCAGGGGCCTGTTTCAATCCTTCTATAACTTCACAAGTCTATCTTCTTCTTCTTCGCTCCTTTAACTCCTAGGGGAGCATAGGGCCTTAACCACAGATTTCCACTTCTGACGATCATTCGCGGCAGCTTCCAATTCAGGCCAGCTAGTGCCGATCGACTTGACCTCTTGGGCTATAGATCTTTTCCAGGTTGTCCTCGGCCGTCCCCTCTTTCGGGCTTTCAGAAGTTTATGTAACTTAAAAAAATATAATAAAGGTCTACAACAGCTTCCGAGTCTATTGTTCTACCCACTAGATTTTTCCGAAGGTTCACTTATCACGGCCAGGTTTTCGAAACTTTAACGAGTCTTTGCAAATTTATATTTAATCTTTCATTAACTTCTAACCGTAAACCCTGGGTCTCACAGACCCGGGCCTTACCTCACGCACATAACTCAAGAGGCTCAGTCAGTAGCTTCAGCTTTGGTTGCACTAGGATCGATGACGGTAAAGGTTTCGTCGATTATCACTCAGTTTGTAAGTAATATGCTTTGAAAATCTATTCGGAGTCCATGAGACTAGAGTTTCAGAAATAAGAGATTCAGAAGATTCAGAAGTTGTTGTGTTTTTACATTGTATGTTTCTTCAAGAGATTAAAAAGACGTTTAAAAATAATATAAAATACATTCTTAAAAATAGAGTTTATTTCACATGTACAAATTTTAAAAGTCATTGGAGTAATCTAGAGTTCATTAAGGATAAAACTATTTGAAGTTCGTTGATTAAGTATAAATACCACACACCTGTATTATCGTCTCCTAGAACCTATGAATACTGTTAAACAGCAATTTATACAACAGGGTCTGTGAAGCCCGCTGTCCACGGGGGTGTGTCATAGATACACGTACATAGATACTTAAAGGTTAAGCAAGACAGGTTTTTTAAATTAAGATAAGGAAAATTGTTTAAAGGTCACTTTGTGCATAGGAATAGGGTACTCTTTATTTACGACTGAAGTGCATTGTCTGCACAACAGAGCACACTGACATTTCCCTGTTAAAGGTCATTTCTACATGTATAAACATAAATGGACATAAACATTTTTTATACAGGCACATACATTGCTTCGGGCCCCACGTTACGATATCCCGTGTCGTGGGAACCAGAAACAGCAACATCACAAACATGTAAACGTCCAAGACCTGGGGTTTTTCTTTGTGAAATGAAATGAGAAATGAAATGAAATGAGAAATGAGAAATGAAATGAGAATGAGAGTTAACTTTTTGTATTTTCTTTGGACCCATTAGTACAATTGATATTATTATAATTATAATTCTTGATTGCACAGTATTATTCAAAATAAAAATACAAAGGTAAAACTTAATGCTAAAAGCATTATCTTCCAGTTAACCCTTGGTTATGTGGATATTTTAAAATAGAAATAAGTATAATACTATTTCCACTACAGCATCGTAAAGAATCCTGGAGAGGAGGAAAAAACTAGGAATTTAATTAAACGCAAATGTAGGTCTTGGCAAACGATCAACACTGCATACTGTTCACGGTTTTGCCGTTTGAAGTTTCAAAACGTACAGTCAGCAACAAAAAAAAACCAGATAAGAACGAGTCGGGTTCCCTTGCCGAGGGTTCCGTACTCGAAATTTATTTTTTTAATTATTTAAGTACAAATTCATGGCCGCTTCCGACCGGTCTTTTTGGAAATCCATCGAGGAGGCCTATGTCCAGCAGTGAACTTCTTGTGGCTGAATGATGATGATGATGATGATTATTTGTGGTTTCCTGTAATTGAGAAAGGAATGTTGCGTTGGTTTGGACATGTGGAGAGGATGAAGGAAGAAAGACTGACGAAGCAAATATATCAGGCGAATGTGAGAGGAAGGGCCGGTAAGGGATACCCCAGGTAGATATACTTCGACCAAACAGGGGATGCATTAGCAAAGGGTAGGATAAAAAGTTATCGAAACCGATGTGCATGCTTACAACGACCAATGAATATCGAATCGAAAGTGATTTGTGGCAGTCCCTGGTATCTGCCTTCCCCTCTGGGATACAGGCGTGAGCTTATATATGTATGTTGTGGTGATATTATCACGATTTACTTGCCAAATTTCACTGTTCTAGGTCAACGGGAAGTACCTAATAAATTTTGATTATCTTGAGTGTCAAAATGTACGTTTTTTGCGGCATAAACGGCCGTATCTTTTTTACGTTAATTCGGATTTTTTATTTTTTCACAATTTTAAAGGGACAATAGCCTTGACCATAAATAAATAAATCTATATATATAAAAGGAGAAGCTGACTGACTGACTGACTGACTGACTGACATATCAACGCAGGGCCTAAAGTTAGAAACTTGAATTTTTGCACAGGAGTTCCTTTTGTAACGTAGGGGAGCACTAAGAAAAGATGTTTGAAAATTTATCCCCTAAGGGGGTAAAATAGTGGTTCAAAGTAAGTATAAAACTTTGCCGTTTTTGAAGTTATTCGAATGAAATTTGGTACAAAGGTTCTTCATTTAAAATTATAAAATACATGTAAAATAGTTTTTAAAAATCATCCCGTAAGAGGGAAGGGGGGTGCAAACTATCTCCTAAAAAAATATCTCTTAAGGGCATAAAAGGGGGGTGCTATGTTCGTATGAAACTTTGCCATTTTTGAAATTATTCGAATGCAATTCAGCATGAAGGTTCTTCATTGAAAGTCATAAAAGACGTGTAAAGTAGTTTTTCGAAACTCATCCCTTAAGGGAGTAAGAGGGGGTTGCGAAGTTAGTATGAAAGCTCTTTCGCATGCGATAAAAGTATCCCTATCTTATTTGCAAACACCTTACTCAACTAAAGCCCACGCGGACGTAGTCGCGGGCAACAGCTAGTAATAAATAAATTTATTGACCAAGTTCATCACAGTTCTGCAAGTACTTACAAAGTTACAATTTATTTACATAACTAGTTAAGTCCCTGACTCCTAAACTAGAGGATCATGTATCTTAGGGGATCCTGTATCTTAGGAGTCAGACCATAAATTATGGTTTTAATTTCAACTCAATACCTCTACGCGTTCCCCGGATCAATCTCGGATGAAAGAATTAACATAAACATTTACATACAGGCACATACATTACTTCTGACCCCACACAAGGATACCCTGTGTCGTGGGAATCAGAAACAGCGACATTACAAACATGGGGACATCATGAATAAAGATCTGTCCGTAGCACAGTGGGGGAATATGAAGTTCTAGCTGTATTTAATTATTTTTGTTAGACAATTAACTGAAAACTCAGAAGCTTATTTAAAACCAGTGCACAAAGACCTAATGACATACGTAGGGCGATAAGTCGAAAATATTTTGGTGAATTTGAATAAAAATGTTGCTTAACTTACCTTAAAGACTTTATCAACCCAATGAACAAAACAAAACGCACTATAATTCCTAATATTCGCTAAGAAACGATCGTAAGTTGGGACAATTTTACCGTTCGACGAAAAGTAAATAAACGAAGATGACAAACTCCCCACTTTGAGATTTTTTCTTTGATGACAAGTGTAACCAGTAAATAAATTAAGTATGCCTCGATTGGTGGTAGGTATTAAGGTAATAAAAAATATATTTTGTGATAGGATTGGGATTAGTTCCATTTAGGGATTTTATACAGCTAGATTTTGATATTTTCCGTCTGTGCGTAGGTCACAAATAAGGATGCACTGAGCTATGCCAACCAGGTAAGGACATCAAAAACATGTAAGTACACTTAGACTAAGGCCATGACCATGATCGAACCCACGACCTCTGTTTAGGTCAGTGATGGGCAAAGTACGGCCCGCGGGCCACCTCCGGCCCGCGAAAGTATTTAATCCGGCCTGCCGAGGGTCCATCGACATCGATAGTATAATATAGCCGGCTATAACTACCATTCAACCATGAAATTGCGGAAAAATTCAACCAGAAGCCGATTGACTGATGAACACTTTTTCCCACTGCTGAAGGTTGCTTCGTCACAGCTGGAAGCTGCTTTCGAAAATATTATGGAAAATCATAAACATTGCATAATTATGTCTCACACGCGTACCATGCCAGGCCCTTCGAATAAATGTTGAATTAATTATTATTTAAGGTAAAAGGTAAGTAGGTAGTAATATTGATGTAATGTTTTCATAATATTGCGATTAAAACCTTTAACACAAAATGCATATTTTCTATAATTCTGACCCTCCTCTAGAATTTCTTAAACTTTGTGGCAATGGAAGGGCCATTAAAAAGTTTGCCCACCACTGTTTGAGGTAGATAATTTTGATAACAGTTTGTCCAACAATGCAGTCAGTGATGAGTACAAACAAAGACAGAAATTCAGTGCTTCTACGGTACCTATCTCATTACACCTTGCGAAGTGAAACCTTACATTATTTTCTTAACAAAACTACGATTCATGGTTTAGTGAAGGCAAGTTCTTGTTGAAGCAATGAAACTTGGTAGGCTAAACTTGAGTGAATATACTTGAGCACTGCATAAATGGTGCTTCCTTCAAGTTCTTGTACACTGCCTTCGTCGTAGATTCCTTACACTATTACAAATGAAAACCTCGCAAATATAAAGTAAAGTAAGTATATCTGTGTTATTTCCTTTTTTATGAACAATAAAGTGTAACGTAAGGCAACTGTTAGAATCATATTTACAACATAGGTCTCAATACACAGAAATAAAAAGGATCAACCCAAAGTTAAAAAAAGAGGAGACCTTTATAGCACGTGAGCGAGAAGTCTCTACCGGTGTGCCACAAGCAGCGTTCTTGGCCCATTATTATTTATTTTGTACATAAATGACTTGCCTAAATGTACCGAAAATCCTATGTCACTTTTGCTGATGACAGTACTGTACAGTATAAACCAGAACACAATTATGAAGATGACATAAATAAAGCTCTACATTCCGTTATAGAGTGGCTCAATAATAATAATTTACTGGTAAACCTGACAAAAACAAATTTTATGCAATTTACTCAAAAAAAGCCCACAATATCAGACCTAAATATACATCACAACAATGAACGCATTGCAGAAGTGTTCTCTACGAAGTTTCTAGGGTTAACAGTAGACCAAAATCTTAATTGGAAAGAACATGTCAAAGTACTTTGCAAAAAGTTTAGCTCGTCTGCCTACTTACTATACAGGTTGTGTCCTGTCACTGACACTGAGGCTGTGATTACTGCATATTATGGCCTTGTTGCTTCAGTGCTGCGATACGGCTTAATATTTTGGGGAAACTCTACGGACAGAGAGACGGCATTCAAAGCACAAAAAAGATGCATACGAGCCATATTTAGATTAAAGGCTAATAATAGTTGTAAGCCATATTTAAAAAAATACAAAATCTTGTCTCTACCCGCGTTGTACATCTTAGAAGTAGCTCTGTTCGTCAAATCAAATCCAGCCATCTTTAAACAGATCTCAGTCGTAAGTAGCAGTTTACAACGCGACACAAGTAGAGTATGCATCCGAAGGGCAAACACTGCTCTACTGCAAAAAAGTATATTTTGTATGGGACCTACAATTTATAATAAGCTATCGAGAGACGTGAGAGAACTTGACATAAATTTGTTTAAATCTAAATCGAAAAAAATGTAACGGAATTCTTGACCGAAAGATAACTTGAAACGTCGCAGACGTAAATCTGACATTATTACTGATATTTTTTATTTTATTTTTAATTTTCCCTGACATTTTAAACTTGCTGTAATTGTGTATAATACTTATGACATTTAAATATTTTCTTTGAAAGCATGATCATCTAATTTAGCTATTAATTTGTACGTCTAGAATGGCAAAGCATGCAGGACAATTATGCAAATATGTACCATCATCTTCAAAACTCATGTTTGACAAATAAATATCTTTATCTTTATCTTCATCTTTATCTTGATATCTATGTAGGAATTAAGAGCAAAATTTAATAATTTTAACCTCGTATACAATACGCAGATAAATTCAAGCCTGTATTTGTAGAGGTAGACAGACACTAGGAAAATTTTTTTTCCAGGCTTGTGACAAGTTTGTCAATGAACTATCTGTATTCGTGACTACGTTTGTGTGGGGTTCTGATAAAATAACCCAAATCCTTCTCTCAGAGAGAATACAGGCTTTATTACCACGCGCGTCCATCTTGGATTGGCAATTTCAAGCGCGAGCACAAATGTGAGCACAATTTATAGTACTTTTTGTAAGTTGTCTTAACACAGACACTTCAAGCAGGAATACAAGCTACTTAAATTTATTTCATTAATTAACATCAAGGATGCGGTAGCAAAGAATACAAACCTACGAGCGTTGAATATTTACAAGAACACAACCTCGCTTTAGACAGAGCGTGGGTTACTTTCATTAGCGTGATTGCTTGGAGCAATTTTTATTCGTAAAGCAAGTGTTGAATGTAAGTACGTGCTAACATTACTTAGCTCGGTCCTACAGTTTTCCGCTAAGTGTTATGGATGGAGGAGTGTTTGTTAACTGTTCCAATTCAATTTCCTTAACAGAACGGCTTCTTTAAATTACTTGGAGCTCTATTGCTTTGTCTTAGATGTGTTTACTATGTGATTGTTGGAACTTAAACGCGGCTCTAGCCTCTTTGTTATATTGTTACGTATCGTTGGCCGGTTTCACATTGGACGATAGCCGTAACGATACGGTAAAATCGGACTAGTTTTTTCTGTAAATTGTCTTCCGGATCCTCTTATACCTGGCCCTAGATTCTGGTAATGCATTGTAGTACAATGACAACTGTATGAACTTGGCGGTTTGGTTTCATTGCCGCTCCAAGTCTACGCGCACACACGTATGAAACAATCTAGGCGTCAATGGTATGAAAAACACGTCACGTGGCCCGACCGCGTATCTATCATGGTACTATGATGCACTAACAGAATCGAAGCCCTGGTTTTGCTCTGATTCGCAGAGCTTGATCTTGGTGGGCAGAGACGGAGCTCGCGTCGTCGGTTGCTCGTCTCTGACTGACGACGACGCGAGCTCCATCTCTGCTCACCATGATTAAGCTCTGCAAATCAGAACGAAACCTGGTTGTACTCTTCCGAGAAAATTTCAAGCAAGTGGATCGGAAAAAAAAATGTGTAGTGCCAAGGAGAATTTAATTCTCCTTGGTAGTGCTTACGAAAGTTTTACTAAAAAAATGTAATTAACAAATAAATGTAAAAAAAACTCCAAGTCTTAGATGTTTACATGTTTGTGACGTCGCTGTGTCTGGTTCCCATGACACAGGGTATCCTAGTGTGGGGCCAGAAGCAATGTATGTGCCTGTATGTAAATGTTTATGTTATGTTATGTATGTTATGTTAATTTCTACATTTACTGAGCAAGGAAGCACAAACGATAATTAAAGAAACGGTAACCAAATATTATCTAACATTTATAAGTGTAAATGGCATACAGTTATTCACGCCAACTCAGTACGTAGACTTCAAAGAGCCTCACACGCGACACAGTAAGAGGTTGTCAGTTTGAATAACTACATGCACCGACGACTGTGTGTTCTAAAGATAAAGATAAAAAGATAAAAAAGTATTTATTGCCTCATCAAATAAAATTTTAACAAATTATGGACTAAACTAGGTTTACAATAAGGCAAAAGGTAGTGGCTCAGCTGGTGCTACCCCGGACAGCCGCGGGTAGCGCTGGTTTTCAGCCACTGCCTTCTCCCTGTGATGTTGTGCGGGAGTAAGGTAAAGAGGGCTTAAAACAGTCGACTAATAGTAAAGTTGGTGATCAATTAAACATAAACAAAACAAAAATCAATTAAAATATGAGAGAGAAAAAAAAACGTCACGTACGCTTGTGAAGTAACTAACTTGTGAAGTAAGCTAACGGCAAATGAAATCCTAGTGTCTGAGGTATTAACTTACCTCATGCTGCGTACGCTTGCTCGTAGCCTGGGCTGCCTGAGTGATCTTAAACGATCACTAAGGTTACGGCGCGTTCAGTCCATGGATGGGTCTATGACTAACGCTAGTAGCTTTTTTCCCAGGGGTTCCGTGCTTCGCAAGGCACGTTAAGCAGTTGGTGCCAGCTGCCGTCGATAGATGGCAGTCGTTAAGCCAAGTCAGAGGCCTTAGGGCGGCTTGAAAACTTCTGACAGTAAGACCAGCCACTAGTCTTATAAGCCTCCACCAATTTGCACTTGGCCCCCGTGGTGGAGTATGGCTTAAACCTTCCTCAGGGAAGAGACCCGTGCCCCTCGGTGGGGATATAATGCGTTGATGATGATGCTGCGTACAATCCCCAACTATGAGGCTAAGTGCGGAAAACTGGCAAAGGAAATCCTAGTGTCTGAGGTATGAACATACCTGATGCTGCATACAATGGCCCGACTATGAGGCTAAGTGCGGAAATCGCAGGTGAAACTGGAACAAGAACATTAGGTCCATGAGTATTACACTGTAGGGACTGTAATTTACCTGCTATCATGCCGTCTCGTTCCGCCACGAATCGTGTTGTCGAATATTGTATGCAGTCGTTTCGAAACATTTGCTTTCATGCGTGCATTCCATTCGCAGAAGTTAGTAAAATTAGTGACACTTATTCGAAAATGTAGTAATTTACTAATTTCGTGTTCGAAAATGAAAGTTAGTAAATTCAAATAATTCGAAAAGGGATGTCATTCATAATCGCCCATCTTTAATCCTAGTGTCAGAGGTATGAATAACCTCATGGTGCGTACAATGATGACTATGAGGCTAAGTGAGGGGTGTAAAAGCAAAGGAGACTCTGTCCATGAAGTGTCAAACTGAGTTATAAGTAAGCGAAATTCGGTTTTTTTAGTCAACAGTGGTCATAGAAAAAAGATTGTTTATTTAAGGAATTAAAATAAAGTCTAAGATATTCAAAAGCTGGTTTAAAATGCTTATAACATTCGAATATACGCAGGTACAAACTAAACTACATTCAAAGGTTAAAATATTCAAAAAGTGGACAGAGTTGAGTTTGCTTTTATACCCCAGGGGTATAAAACCCCTCAAGTGCGGAAATCGCAGGTGAAACTGAAACTAGAAGAACATTAGGTCCCTGAGTATTACACTGTAAGGACTGTAATTTACCTACTATCATGCCGTGTAGCCAAGTATCCTCCTTCGGGGCTGGCCTACCTCTTGACGGCCGTAAAGTTACCTTATTTACCGCTAAACTAGCTCTTTATAGTGATGGCTCGCAGGGAAGGAAACATTGGACGGGATTTTTTTTTCGGAAGCTAATTCGAGAAGTCTCTTGGGATTTGTCAGAGCGTTGAGATTTTCGCTGATAAGAATGTAAGTTTTGTGTATTTTGTAAGAGTGTAGATCAAAAAATTGTTGGCACCCAGTTGGCATGTCGACGCAATAAATGTCTACAAGTGAGTCGTAGTCGAAACCGGACAAGTGCGATTGGATTCAACTCGAAGGGTTTCCAACCATTTATCTAAACAATATTTGAATATATGGTGAATGCTTGTCACCTGTTGCCGTTATTAATATCGAACAAGAACGACACAAAAAAAAAGATCGTTGTGTGGGAGCTCCACTACTTAAATATTTGTTTTATCCTGTAATAGCGGCAACAAAAATACATCATCTTTGAAAATGTCAACTATCTAGCTACCACGGTTCATGAGATACAGCCTGGTGACAGGCAAATGACAGACGGACGGACGGACAGACTTCATCGGAATCAAAAACATCAATAATTTTAATACTCATAATAAAACTTCGGGTTGTCCAGCAGACTTATCATAACATAACATAACTTAAAAAAAATAACATAACATTAACATACAGGCACATACATTGCTTCTGGCCCCACACTAGGATACCCTGTATTGTGGGAACCAGACACAGCAACGTCACAATCATGTAAACATCCAAGACCTGGGCTCCTTTTTTTTTGTCCCCAGCCGGGATTCGAACCCGGGAGTTATCGATCGTGATTTGTAAGTGTCTCCGGAACGAAACAAGAATTTTTTGAAGTCCACTAAGTTTTATATAGTTGATGCAACAACGATAAATCGATAATTCGTGTTTTTTTTCGACATTTTTCCATCAGCGCGAGAAAATTGCAGTAATGCGAGGGAAAATTACCAACGAAGAACACTTCAATAACTCCATGTTAGCCGTCTCGAAACTAGCGTCTACGCCCGCAAAGCCGGTTTTACGGCTACAGACTGTAGTTTGATAGAGTTTTCATAATAAACTTTTTATGGGGGCAAATCTTGAGCCTGTGGTGAGACAGATATTTTCTTTTCCTAAGTCGCGTCGGCGGGACTGTGACATGTGAAGGTAAATAGGATTTATGGCAATATAACTACTAACATACTAACGTATGAATGTAGGCACGGAAAAAGTGTTTTCAAGGGTTTTAGAGTGATGCTATTGTTGATGAAAGTAAAAAAATTACATTTATTTACACACATTCGCACACTCACACACACACATTTAAAATCCTTGCTAAAATGATTTCACTGGTTAGGTTAGACATAATGTTTTGTATAATTTGTATTGTTTCATCCACTATTATTACAACACCTTTCTAGTTGTGGAAGAACGGTGTCTACTGCTACAGGTATCTTTATACATACTAGTAGATACCGTCAATATATGTAGTCTTAGATGTAGTGGATGACGAAATAAAAAAATTAGTATTTTTGTATTTGTATTTACTGTATGCTCTTTATTCTTGAACTAAAACTTTCGTAAGCACGACGCGAGCTCCATCTCTGCTCACCATGATTAAGCTCTGCGAGTCGGAGCGAAACCTGGTCGGACTCGTCTCTATAAAAAGCCAAGTAAGTTGAAGCGGACCAAAAATTAACGCTGCTCTTTATTCCTTCACAAAATCTCATGTACCTACTGAAAAATTATATTAAACCCCCTCCACCTCCAGCGGTTGACCAGTAGAAATACTTGAATTATTAATTAAGTCCAATGATGACGTGGTAGACTTGATGATACAGCTATTAAAAAGATGTTAGATAAAAAGTATTCGAAATCGGAGTGCGTGATCTGATTTAATTTAAAAAAATAAGCCCTTGCGTAATGATTTTATGAAATTCATATACTTGATTTATTTGTTTCAAAATTGTATCTATCTATCTATCTAAGCTAATCTAATCTCTTTAAACGAGCAATTCTTGTATATATATATCTATATTAATCATTTCGTTCGGGTCTACGGTAGACTCGGACGGTATGCGCACCAAATGAAAGAGCGTAAAAAAATAGTTGATCTGAGTCGACAACATATGGGCGGAAAATTCGTATTATCGAGCAGCATCAATATAAAAGTTATTTAATTCAACAATGGCGTTGCTAAGTAAACATGTCAATGTCATCATTGTTGTGTTAGTGTCGCAAGTTTTCATTGTGAACTTTTATGGCCGGTTTACATTATTTTAGTGTTTAGGAGAGTGCTATAATACAATTAGAGAGGCAAGTGCATTAGTACATTACTAGACGTTCGAGTGAACGTTTATATTTCTTCCAGTAGAGTGTCACTTCGTCGACATCGCGAAATATGCGCTATCCTACTCAAAATACTATGAGTTTTAATGGAACACATAAGTGAGTTTGATAATTCGAGTTAATGAAAACAACACGCACCCGTCACGAGTCACTTGCGCACTCTCCTAAAGTTCTCACTAAATTTTTAGTTTATACACAGATAAGTAACGAGGATAGTAACGCGCTCAGGTGTTACTGGATAGAACAATAGAAACCAATTCTATTTTGATTCTAATTGAGAGGCAACTAGAACCGTACTATACCGTAAAACGTACTAAAGCAAGTGGCGCTTACACGTTTCTACAAAAGCACTCTCATTAAGAAAGAAAGAAAGAAAGAAAGAAAGAAAGAAAGAAAGAAAGAAAGAAAGAAAGAAAGAAAGAAAGAAAGAAAGAAAGAAAGTAAGTAAGAAAGAAAGAAAGAAAGAAAGAAAGAAAGAAAGAAAGAAAGAAAGAAAGAAAATTTATTTATTTGATACTCAAAACAAAACAAAAAAACACACACACCCAGAATGCGTACAATAATAAAAAAATAACACAGAAAGCATAAAAAGCGTAAAAAAAAATAAACTGTACAACATGAAAATAATAATTTACATTTACATATTTACATTTACATACAGGCACATACATTGCTTCTGGCCCCACACTAGGATACCCTGTGTCGTGGGAACCAGAAACAGCGACGTCACAAACATGTAAACATCCAAGACCTGGGATTTTTTTTTGTCCCCAGCCGGGATTCGAACCCGGGACCTCTCGCATGCTAGTCAGATGCGCTAACCACTACGCCACAGAGGTCGTTAAAGGTTGAGCCCCCAAAATGGGCCCGATTCAGCATAATGTTGCAACAGAGTGTAAAGTAAAGCACTCTCCTAAACACTAAGATAATCTAAACCGGCCCTTTGATCTAATTTGTTAACTCCATGGTGTGTGGAATACCGTGGCATCCAAAAAGGTTATTACAATCTGTGCCAACTGAGAAGGTGTAGTAAGTAATCTGTGCTGTTTTTCATTGGCGGGAGCTCAGAAGAAGGTCCTTCTTCTGAGGGCGGGAGGGAAGACAATAATTTGACATTGAGTTTTGGAAGGGTCTGAAAAATAATTGCAAAAGGAAATCAAAGTCATAAATTGATCTTTATTGTTTTGCTTAGTTAGGTACCAATAAACTTATTGAAATGAAAAAGCCACAAGATAAGAAAAATACCAAAAATTAAAATGATGAAGAAAAACATGTGGTCAATACAAAACTAAAAGCTGTAAAGCCAAAGAGAGGGAGCTGTTTTTAGTTGATTAGCCAAGTGGATTCTACGTCTCATACGTCATTAGATTCACTAGCTGTTAACTAAATTCAATGCTGTTAAGTTTATGAAGGAAGCTCATTTAGTAATTTGTGATGAGGTACCCATGACAAAGTTATGATAAGAACCCGATTTTCACCTTGCATTCCTTCGTGAGTAGCCAGAACATGTCCAAAAGAGCAAGATTGGCTATCCGTAATAGTGTGCTGGTTCCAATACTGATGTAAGCATGGTAGCGAGATTTGGGTATGGCAGAAGTCAGAAGAATCATGAAAGTAGGATTAGTGCAGTACAAATGAGATTCTTAAGAAATATGTGTGTGTTACTTTGAATGAAGGAATACGCAATAGTGTGATCAGAGACCGAGAATGTAGAGAAAGAGAATGTAGTAAGTGACTAGAATTGAAAAAAGGAATGTTGCGTTGGTTTGGACATGTGGAGAGGATGAACGAAGAAAGACTGACAAAGCAAATATATCGGGCGAATGTGAGTGGAAGGGCCGGTAAGGGACGCCCCAGTTGGACATACTTCGACCAAATAGGGGATGTATTAGCAAAGGGCAAGATGAAAAGTACCCGAAACTGATGTGGGTACATGCAACGACTAATGGATGTCGATGAAGCGAAAGTGATTTGTCAGGATAGTGGCAGGTGACAGTCCGTGGTCTCTGCCTACCCCTCTGGGATACAGGTGTGAGCTTATGTATCTGAATGTATTAAGATATTTATATCTACTGGTGGTTGATAAATACGGAGGCGTCAACATATAAAAAAACATAGTGGAATATTATTTTGCGTCTACATTTTACCCGAGCGAAGCCGGGTTTTCGTCTAGTTTATATATAATCAGAATCTCGGAAACGGCTCCAATGATTTTCACGAAATTTTGTAGGCAGATGCTTTCGGGGGCGTTTAAGTGATCTAACTAGGTTAAATTTTTAGAAAACGTTGTTTTATGCGTGTTTTAAGGCAATTGAAATTTGCGATAATAACATACAGAGGTAAAGTTCGCGTCCATCTGCAAGGTTGGGATAGTCCTGACGGGAAAACGGGCGATCCGTTTCGGGCCGATTTCAAGAGACCCGGTTCGAGTCATGATGTTTTTTTTCCAAGTTCTTTTTTTTGTTGGAAAAGGATTATTTTAATTTTATATTACATATTTTATATTACAAAAAAAGTACCGAGCAAAGCTCGGTCACCCAGATACGTTTAGTTTATTTTAAGTAAACTTGATTTGATTTATTTAAATAAAATTATAATTGATTTATTTAAGGTAAGATAAGGTAAGAATATTCTTTATTGCACACAAGAAACAAAAGACAAATAAATTGTTCAATTAAAAAACATACAATAGGCTAACAGCAATAATTTTGTAAAAGAATATTAATTTGATAATTGTTCGATATTGCCATTTTTATGTAGAATATTAAATTTCACCTGACCAATGTATACTGTGGAGTTCTTGTGGCTGAATGATGATGATGATGATGATGAATGTGTACTTATTATAAATTTTAATAGTAATTGTGCTCGCCACAACCACTCCCATGGTTTGAACTCAGTACAGGATTATTATTAGTAATTTAATTTAGATTTTCAAACTATAGTAATTAAAGAGAGCTCATCGATTTGCCGTTGGCCCTCGTCGCGTTTCTTATAAGTCCCGACTGAAAACCAGCGCTACAGGCCATTGCTTTGTAATAACTGAAGCATAATAATATTCTGAGTTCGTGTACCTTTTATATTGGCATAACATGGAATACACAGCTAATCGTAATCTTATACCTCCTTACAAGGAAAATCTCTTTATTATGATTTATTATATTGTTATTTTGAATACTATTGTTAGCATGCTATGCCTGTTTATTGTATATGTTTGTGTGCTGTGGTAACTTAATAATAATAGTCTCTCTATATATCTAAAATTTATGCTTGTATTCCGGAGGTGTTGGCTAGGTTGTGACTAGGTTCTGCAGCATGTCACGACACCTATTGAAGTATACCCCCCTAGGACATCCCTTACCGGGGTTTTACCCACACCACAGAATACATAATAGTACAGGTACAGAAGATTCACTCCGCAAAATCAATTAAGAAAAAGGGACTCCAGCAGCGATACAATTAGGTGCCATTCAGATCGTACGGCGCTAAAAAAGCTACGTTATATTCACCTACATGTTGCCTCTCTTTCTACCGCGTAACTCTTACCTCTTCTGGCGCCTGAATTCCTACCTATTTGCCATTGCGGAGTGGTCGCCGCATGTATTTACGCGTTCGATACCGACACTCGTAGTGAAACAGGCCTGCCCACACTTGCTTGTTATATTTATTTCGCCCTACAGTTGGGTGAAAAAAAACATACATTCCTTATCAGAACCGCCTCGGGATAAACAAGGCCTTATGCCACCTCCTTTATCATTGTCCGCGCACATCCGCGCGACAGGGAATAAATCTCAAGGAATTCTGGATAGCCGGGATGCCTGTAAGACAATCTGTGTTGCCTCCGAGCGCGGAAGGAGAGATTTCGCAAAATAACTGAATTTTGGTTGTGGGACATGAGAGAGAGAGCGAGAAATAATTTATTTATAATAATAATAATAACAATAATAAAAAACTCACGCCCGTTATCCCCGAAGGGGTAGGCAGAGGCACCAGTCTCCAGAACTGGACCCACGTTTTGCCGAGTTTATTAGGTCCCAAACGTGACAAGTGGCAAGCCTGTCGCCGTTATCCGGGCACAATTTATCAGCGAATGGTGTTGCTGTACAAATAAATGTACGTAACTAAAAGTCATTGGTACATGCGTGGTTCGAACCCAGACCCTCATGATCGAGAAGCAAGGGTCAACCCCACTACGCCACCACCGCTTCTATAATTTATTTAACGGCGCAATACTAAAAACATAACAAAACAGTAACAGACACACAAAGTTTACACTGCATTACAAACAAACAGGGAAAAAAGTAGCAAATAAGAAAATTAGAAACAAATAATGGGCGATAGAAATTTTTTAATCAAATAAAAGAGTCTTACAAATATAAACAAGACGACCTCTGTGGACCAGCGGTTAGCGCATTTTACTATCATGCGAGAGGTCCCGGGTTTGAATCCCGGCTGGGGACAAAAAAAATCTTATATTATTGTTATTAAACATGTAAAATTACCGTACCTATGTTTAATTTAAAGTATTGTTGTAGGAGCCAGCAAGGGATCTGCCTATATCGCTGATATTCTGTCGAGATCATGTTGACATTGGATCGGACGATGGTCTGGACGTAAGGAGGATGAAGGAAGAAAGTCTGACCAAACAAATATATTGAGCGAATGTTATTTACGAAAATGTTTCGTCAGCATTGCGCAAGAGCTTTTGTTTATAAATGACAATTAAGTCCGCAAAAATCGGTTTCATTTTACTAAAAGCAGATATGTAGATACCACTTTATTGAAGTGGCTTCTGCGATCGCGTAACAAAAGAACGGCAATTTTTAAGCGAATTACGCTCCATATTTAAATACCCGTCCGCCGATCAAAATTCCAATCTCGTCATTCCAATGTGAAATCATCAACATGGAAAAACGATTTGCGATTGGCTCACAGCATTAAAATCGCTCCAGTATTGTTTCGGCCACGATTTCCACATCAGTCAGTAAAACAACGACTACGAGGCGACTGCGTGATGTAACGAAATTGCTTTCGTGAATTGGGACATTTATATGGGAAATTTGAATGAACTCATCTAGAAATCGTTTTGTGAAGCGTTCTCGTGTGAAATTAAAGGAAAAGGGTCTACTCGCTCCGTGTGTCGCTTTCCTTCCGGGGAATGTGGACTTACGGCCGATATTTGAATTGAGAATTTTGCTAAGTAACTCCAGTGCTGTCTCGCCAAATTTCTCTGAGGAGAGCGTGACAGAACGTTCCTTAATTATTTACTTACGTGAAATTCTCAATTCAGAAATCGGCCCTAAGTGTAGAACTTGTTTTCAGGTTCCTCTGTATATTTTCTACATCGCACCCTTGCAATACAACGTGATCCTATTTCGAAGAAAATATAATTTTTTTTCATAAAACCGCCATAACGAGCTCTTTTTTTCAGTAACAACGCGATTTTATTTACTCCGAAAATGTTGAAATAATAATCGTTTAAAAAGTGCATGTTACACCTTTTTTCCGAAAATTTTCAGACGCTTTCCTGTAAAGTTTTCGAAATAACACGTTGTTCTTGCAAGTATGCGTCATAAAAACGGGTACTCATACAGCTCCCATGTGAGTGACAATCGTTATGGTTTTTTTCCTCACAATGGCATACTTTTAATCCATTTATCTATACTTGACTTTTTTTCCAAACTTTAAACGACACTAAATCAAAAACCTTTAGCGGTAGAAAACTCGAAACAGTTTCGAGTTTTCTTAAAATATATACAGCATACACACATTCATGCAATAAGCTCACGCCTGTATTCCACGTGTGAATGCCGCGATCCTGACAAATCACTTTCTCTTCATCTATAATCATTAGTCTTTGCATGCATGCACCCCGGTTTCGAGCACTTTTTATCTTGCCCTTTACTTATACAACCCCTATTTGCCAAAGTATGTCTGCGACATAGAACACTTTGTAATGTTTCACATTATTATTAAAATATCACCATGTCGTCTGGTATCATATTTTCAATTCAACTGTCAGAGCTTCAACTGATAACTAATTCTTAGGCAACAAAAGCTTAGGAAATTTAAACCGTTTACAGCAAGTTATTTGTATCTTATTTAAAGTTCTAGAAATTTAATCTTGGCTGAGTACAATGATTTACGTGCCTGGTAGTCTAGCGGTGCTATAATAAAGTGTAAACACAGAAATTTAGGTTGCTATTTCTGCAATGCTTTTATTCTCACACTGTACTTTAGAGCTTTTTCGTTTTTTCTCTGTTTGTAATATCATCTTAGGAATCTCACTTATCGATCGCATCCCAACCTCAAATTAGCCACAAATCGAGATGGGAAGGACATTCTAGTAATATGGGAAGACGGATGGCGGACGAAGCTTGTCACAGAGTGGTAGCCGAGAAATGGTCGTTCGCTTGGTAGGCTCCTGGACAATCATCATCGTCATCATCAACCCATTATGTCCCCACCGAGGGGCACGGGTCACTTCCCTGAGGAAGGTATTGGCCATACTCCACCACGGGGGCGAAGTCCGGATTGGTGGAGGCTTGTAAGACTAGTGGCTGGTCTTACTGTCAGAAGTTTTCGAACCGCTCTAAGGCCTCTGACTTAGCTTAACGACTACCATCTATCGACGGCAGCCGGCACCAACTGCTTAACGTGGCTTGCGAAGCACGGAACCGCTCGGAAAAATGCCACTAGCGTTAGTCATAGACGATGGACTATGGACGAGATTAATTAATCGGTAAAATTATATGACAAGATGAAGTCAAAGAGAGTTTTGTAAAAAAATGAGATGGAAGTTATTGCCGAATCACAGTCGAAATAATATTTTAATGAAACAATGTACTTAATTAATTATTGTATTGACCTAATTTAATGAAATAATGTCTTGATTATTTTTTTCGTTATAATAATTTTCATTTTGGTAATGCTATTGTTAAGTTCTACAAGAAATAATTATCAAACCGTAATCATTAATATTACTTTTATTCCAGACATTAGTTTATCCTAGAGGGCGTTGTATTCTTATCCTCTAACTGCTGACCTTGAAAACCACAAAGAGGTTAAGAATAGTTCAGGCACTCAGGGTTTGCTTACGATGTTTTTTTTCGAGTGGTTTTCAGTTATCGAGCGGTATTGCTAGTACAACTTCACGAACAAACCTGTATGGATGGACAAAACAAAAACAAAATCTCCCTACAGGAATCGCAGTAGAGCCCCCTTGCTGCCTAGAACGTTGCAGAGCCGAGCATAGAAGTGTGAGACGGAGCGGCATGTTTTGTTAATTTTGCATAAAATTAATCTTGTGCTTTTAACTCGGGAGCCTCATCTCAATGGCAGTCTCCCGCTTCCCATGCTTGCTCTGGAATTAAGCTGTAATGTTTTACAGGATTAACATAATACGTGACACTTAGGTATATTAATTCTTCTGTTGTCACTGTAAGGGAATCTGCTGAGCTTATCGTCTGTGCGCTTCGTTCTGTTGTAGCGGGTTTTGGATTTATGTTTTTAAAAATGATTTTACTTTATGCTAGAAAAAGAATGTACTTAATTTTAGAACAATTTGACCTGATGGTAAGGCTGGTCGCGTTGGAGTTTGGAAAGAGACAGACTGGACTAAGAACTAGGTCTGAGAGCTTAGAAAGGGATATGTACTGAGTCAGGGAATCTAAGAGTACTCGTACCACAAAGGCATAGATAAAAGGTGTATATCAGTCAATGCCTTGTGTACAGTACCGTCAAACTCCACTTCCAAATATAAACAACCAAAAGAACATTTTGATAGTTAGTATAGCACATGTCTAAGTTCAATTTTGTCTAACCGCTTAAGCCTTGACCTTGAAAATAAATCATAAAACATGAACATAAACGTCATATCGAATATCATTATTATTTTCAAGCTCAGGACTTAAGAGGCTAAGGATTTTTTTAATACTAGCTTTCGCCCGCGACTCCGTCCGCGTGGACTTTAGTTCAAAATGTTGCAACCCCGTTCACTCCCGTTAAGGGTTAAATTTAGAAAAACCGTGAAACACTGGTTCAGTCAATTGTGTTGAAGAGTATTTATTTCAAGTTTCAAGAAAATCTGACCACATTTTTTTATACCTCCATACAAACTTTAACACCGCCATTTACCCCTTTAGAGGGTGAGTTTCAAAAAATCCTTTCTTAGTGCTCCCCTAGGCTCCTTAAGGAACTCCCATGCCAAATTTCAACCCCCTAGGTTCAGTAGTTTGGGCTCTGCGTTGATTCTAAGTCAGTCAGTCAGATTCTCCTTTTATATATATAGATTAAATTACTTAAAACCTCAGTTTACTATGTGTTCATTTATTTTTGGCTTTCATCGTCTATCTATCTATCGTCTATCTATCGATCTAAAAAAAATCTTCCTTACAACACGTCAATAATTGACCTGGTCCCAAAATAGGATACCCTGTGCTATGGTAACCTGACAAGTGCATTACAAACATCGAAAACCACCAGACTGAAGCCATTTGCTTAAATGTATGGCAACCCCTAGTGGGAATCGATCCCACGACCTCTGTCTTTGTAATAAGCACCTTAACGTCTAGGCCAACGAGGCAGTCAATTTGTAATCGAGAACGACAACCACCGCTGACTATGGTGCTCGTAGTTTCCTCCAGAAAAATTTCGTTTTTTCTGAGACCAACGATGAAGTAACTGGAGCACGAGAAAAAATTTCACATACTTTTAGACTTTCAGCTTTTGCAAAACAACTGCGGGCAAACATAGTAATAACATTGCCTCCGCTCAAGTGGCGCAAAAATATGCAAAGCGAGCGCAAACGCGCCCCCGTTCACATGTAATGGATGGCGGATATGCACGAGGAAAAGTGCCTTATGTGTAAAATATTTGCCTTGTTCGAGCTGCGCTGCTGAATATAGAGCTGTCATCGTGTAAAACTGCGCTCGAAACGACACTTTGACAAAGAAAAGGATATTAGTTTGAAGACAATATTATATGACGATGTTAGAGCCAGAGTGATCTAGGGCACAACAGGGACCCAAGATTATCTCGTTACTTAAATTAGTCTTTCATGCCTTTACTTTGCAGACGGCACCAATACGGTATTTGACACTGTGACAAATAAATTATTTAAGATGCTCGATTAAAGCAAAAATTACAAAATGATTCGAAAAATGTATTTCTTTTAATCATTTACTAGTTATTACAATTTTTAAACAGATGAAACATAAAGGCCAGCCACTAGTCTTACAAGCCTCCACCGATCCGGACTAGGCCCCCGTGGTGGAGTATGGCCTATACCTTCCTCAGGGAAGAGACCCGTGCCCCTTGGTGGGAACATAATGGGTTGATGATGATGATGATGATGATGAAACATAAAAAGAGTGCTCGTCACAAGCAAGTATTTTCATACAAAATTCCGTTTTAAAAGTAACTCATTTGACTTCCTGTCAAATACTCAATTCTATAGTGAGATGTTGTGATCTTTAAACAGTAATGAAACTATTTAATTCAACATTTACATACAGGCACGTACATTGCTTCTGGCCCCACACTAGGATACCCTGTGTCGTGGGAACCAGAAACAGCGACGTCACAAACGTGTAAACATCCAAGACTAGGGGTTTTTTTGGCCCCAGCCGGGGTTAGCACCAGTGGTGGATTTACCAATAGGCTGAGTAGGCTGGAGCCTAGGACGGCAGATTTTAGGGGCGGCAAAATTGCCGCCCCCTAAAATCTAGATTTTTTTTGTCTTACAGAATTAAAAAATAAAATATACCTGAATGTTATTAGATTTCACAATTTAACTTAACCTGAAAAGTGGGAAATTAGAAGTTTACCAATCTGATAATACCTACATATTTTTTTAAATTACATAATATTTGCGTAGTTAGATTTAGGGGGCGGCAAATTTGCTCCAAAAAGTTTTTTTTTGACTTAAAGAAATTTAAAAAATAAAATTCCTGAATGTTATTAGATTTTGCCATTAACTTAACCTGAAATGTGGAAAATTTGACGTTTGCCAATCTACTAATAGATACTTCTTTATATTACATATTTGCGTAGGTAGTTTTAGGGGGCGGCAAATTTGTCCCAACATTTTTTTTGTCTAACAGAAATAGTTAATAAAAAAAAAAACTGAATGTTATTAGATTTCACCATGAACCATTTCAACCTGAAAAGTGGGTGACGTTTGCCAATCTTCAATACAATACTTTTTTATATTACATATTTGCGTAGGCAGTTATTTTGATGGCGGCGGTGCGGAAACAAATGGCATGGTCATTCGCTAAAAGTATTGGCCGGAATGAAAGCTGCGACATTTTATCCAAACTTGAATAAATTTGGGTAATTTTTTTGTTAACTTACGCATTCAAGCTTTTTGTGTATGTAACTATATGTAGTGTATGTAGTATGTATGTTACTAATTTTTCAAAAAAATTAAAACATGATCACCAATAAACACTTTATCGAAGGAGTCCAACCTGGTCCGACCTGGTCGGACTCCTCCGATAAAACAACACCCGTAAGTTGATCCGGATTAAGTGTAATGTGTTGTGCTTACGAAAGTTTTAGTTCAAAAATGATCACCAATAGTTTGACTTAGAGCGGTTTTATTAACTGAGATTGAAACAGTATTAATGATAATAGAGAGATTTATTTTGTAATTTTTACAATTTTTGTATTTGCACTAGCAATAATAAAATTCTCTTTACACATAAGCCCTAGTTGGTTGGAATAAAAGCATTCAGTTGTTTAGTTCCTGGAACTGTGATGGTGGACGCGAAACGGACTCGTAGAAAATCTCGCTCTTGTTGAATATTTTCTATCAAGCATTAGTAAAGAAGTCTCAGTGAATGATGACTTGGCCATTCATATAATGTTACAGGTGTAGTGATAGTAGAATGTAAACTTGCACGGGTTGCTAAACGTTTCAGGTTTCCGCAAGACCTTATCTACGACCGGTGGCATGGAAGTGTAACAGTGCGTCTTTCCTAAAATCTTGTGTGTTGTAAAATAGGTTCATAACCTATTTATAAAATGTTCGGGAGCCCCGTGTGTGATGTATTTCATGACATAAACCGCAATTCTATGCTCATCAAGGTGATGGTGCAGTATTTTTTTTAAATCGTAGAATGTGGTAGTATTATGCTTTAATTAATCATTTGAAACCATGATGATGCTACCATCTTTATAATAATAACCTATACCAATGAAATAATCGGGCAGCACGACAAAACTACTAAACTCTTGTACGATAAAGCTATAATTTCTTATTTTCTTTTCTTATATTTTCTTCATGCTTTTCTTAAAAAAACCCTCGGCAAAAATTATATTTCTCAAGTTACCAAACTTACTTACTGGAAACTCAACATTAAAGTAAATTTACAAACTAATTATCTTTTTTTGATGAGAATACCAATTATTATTATTTAGAAACTGTACAGTTATTTATGTAATCCCACGGTGTTAAATATCAGTATCTGGCTTACTATAAATTCGTATGCTGCTGGTACTTACGTATTTATTGATTTCATGGATAACAACTTAGAAGCTCAGGAAATTTACTAAACTGGTTTGCAATAAATATTATTGGTTTATAAAATTTAATAATAATGAATATAAGTAATCAGTTCTTAATTTTTCATAAGATATTAGATTATTTTAAAGACAATAAATAATTTTTTGTCTTTTAATTCTAAATAATTTTTTTTCACCTTCTTTTGTCGAAATGCAGAGGTCAGAAGGGGCGGCAAAATTTGAATAGCCTACTGGCGGCAAATGTGTTAATCCGCCACTGGTTAGCACCCGGGACCTCTCGCATGGTAGGAAGATACACTAACCGCTGCGCCACAGAGATTAGTGAGAGGTTGTAATCTCTCAATGGAGTTAGCACTGAAGAGCACTTAGATTAGTATGACATGGAAAAAGTGATTTTTCTGTGCCATTGTGCAACAACCACGTTAATAGCAAAAAAATCACTAAGATCACCTGACACGTGGAGACCATGACTCGGCAAACGTAGTGTAGGACGCCCTCTAACCAGGTGGGATGACGATCTGCGAAGGACTGCAGGCAGATGCTGGATGCGGCAAGCTGAAGACAGGGCGCTTTGGCGCTCATTAGGCTCCCCTAATGAGGGCTATGTACAGCAGTGGACTAATATGATGATGATGACCTGACACGTCGTCGTCGTCGACGTCACGTATCGTCGTCGTCGTTAGACGCTGGCGTCATCCCATGTTTCTTAAGGATGAAACACACCAACGTGGTGACGTTTGTGGTGGCGGTAACATGCAGTAGTATTTGTATGGACGTATGTATGGACTGATATCGCCACCCCCATCTAAGATTGCTGTGATTTTATGTGGAGTATATTTGAGGAGGTGAATATCAAAAGGTACTTTTGTCCACCATTTGGTTAAAAGTGTTTTTTTTCAAAAATCGCACCTCCATGATAATCTGAACGTCTAGTGTAGTCCAATTGGTTCAAAATGTGATCACGTCCTATACTTACGGAGGCCTAAACATGACCATTATATTCAAAAAGTGAACATGTCCGCGCGCGCATGGTAAGAAGTTTTGTTTATTGTTCAAGAAGTAATCATGTCCCTTATATTTTTTCATTGTTCTGAACAAAAAGTATACACGTCCCAAGAATCAACGAAATAAAAAAATTACTTTAATAAACTAGGCTGCATGGGCCTAAATCTTTACCTTTACGTTTTCCAATAAAAAAAACTTTATAGTCTGTGACAGTTTTCGCTGTTTTCGATAAACCTGTTGTTACTTCAAAAGAAGAATACCACAAAATTTATTCAGAACATGGTGAAGTTATGAAACTTGGTGATGGCAGATTCAAACTAATAGATGTTAAGGAACTGGACAAGATTTTTAAAAAATTGGTTGGTATCCAAAATATAAAGCGGATCCATTTCAAAAAGGCAAGAGCTAATGGAGTTAAGGTCAAAACATTTGAGAATTTCTTTTATGAAACTGAAGAAGAATGGAAGTATCTGCTGAAACGAGGCCAAAAATGTTTAAATAATTTAAAGGAACTACCCATAAACAAAAGGACACTAAATACAGAAAAAAGGAAAGATGTGATCAAACTTTTGGAAAAACAGTTCGGGCAAGATTGGATAGATCAAAATGATTTAAAGTGGTACAAAGATATTCTCCTAGAAGAAGGTGAAGATGTTGCAATGGAAGAGACTCTCGAAGAATGTGACTGTTTGGAGCCCGATGTAGGGTTACATATTTAATATTAGATTTTAAAGGGCTTACTTAGTTTGTAATAAAAATATGTAAATTAACATATTGTTTTATTATTATCGCCAAAACACTTTCATCAAAAAGTGACATGTCCAATTATCATTATTTCAAAAGGTGACATGTCCTCTATCTGTTGCTTCAAAAGGTGACGTGTCCATAGGTCCGTGTCAAAAGGTGACATGTCCATTTGTTTTTTTTTTATCTCTGTAGTTTTTCGACAAAAATTCCTAGATTTTTCTTATTAAGAGATAAAATCTATTTTCTACAACATATAATTTTTTCAAGCAAATATGTATTTAGACTTCAAAATTAGGAGGTTTTTTTTCATTTCTGTAAAAAAATTAACGGCGGACGTGTCTCCTTTTGATAATCACCTCCTCATTTATATCTATATACAGTACTGCAGAGAATTTATTTACTCATATTATATTATGTCATGTAATCCTAAGACCTGGTTCATTATATTTTGCTAGTACTGGACAAGTTTGTATTTTACATCGAGAATTGACAATTTTTGGATTTTATTTCCTTTACTTTTACTGTAAGATATTGTAACATGTTATCCAGATCCATTTACTTGATTTTTATCGGAAGATTATGACCACATTTCGCTCTGATTAGCAAAGCTTAATCGTGGTCACTGCTGACCTCTGCAGACGGGGCTCGCGTCGTCGGCTGCTTGTCTCTGACTGCGGGCGAGCGCGCGGCGCGCAGTGCTTACAAAAGTTTTTGTTCAAAAATTGTGAGACATTACTTCGAGAATTCCTTCTAAGTTCTTATAATGAGTTGGATCGTATTAAAAAGTTAGAAAATACAACGTAGAATATAAAAGTGCCTTCAAATGAGCCGATACTTTAATAGTTGAAAGTATATTATTTCAACTTGATACCTATCCGTTCCCCTAAAAGGTCTTACCAGATGGATGATGATGAAAAAATAGATAAATAGATAGATGAACAAAAAAGTAGTGCAAAATGGGTTTTGTTTTTCTCTCGGAGCATAACCCTAAAATATAATTCAATTGAAACAAAACCCAATTGAATTGAAAATTGCATGGTATTGCTAGCTTATCTTCTATAATATAAAAATGAATCGCTGTAGGTATGTGTTGCTAAGCGCAAATCTCGAGAGCAGCTGCCGTCGTCGATAGATGGCAGTCGTCAAGCCAAGCCAGAGGCCTTAGGGCAACTTGAAAACTTCTGACAGTAAGACCAGCCACTAGTCTTACAAGCCTCAACCAATCTGGGTCTCAGGGAAGAGACCCGTGCCCCTCAGTGGGGACATAATGGGTTGTTGATGATACGTTTGACATCTTATTACAGTTTCGAATTTTTTGTAATTATTTTGACTGACGAAACTTGCGGGTGTACTTTCGTATTGGATTAATACTATTTTTTGTTTTTATTGTGTTTTGTTTCCACTGATATAATGACAATTAGAGACAGTTATAAGTGCATTATCTAATCTCTTTAAACGAGCAATTCGTATATATGTATTTATATATAATCAGAATCTCGGAAACGGCTCCAACGATTTTCACGAAATTTTGTAGGCAGATGCTTTCGGGGGCGTTTAATTGATCTAACTAGGTTATATTTTTAGAAAACGTTGTTTTACCCGTGTTTTAAGGCAATTGAAATTTGCTAAAATAATATACAGAGGTACGCGTTTACCTGCAAGGTTGGGATAGTTCTGACGGGAAAACGGGCGACCCGTTTCGGCCCGATTTCAAGAGACCCGTTTCGAGTCATAATTTTTTTTTCCAAATTCTTTTTTTTGTTGAAAAAGGATTATTTTAATCTTACATTACATATTTTATATTACAAAAAAAGTACCAAGCAAAGCTCGGTCACCCAGGTACTTTATTGAAACAATACGGAAATTACTTCTACGCGGTATAGGAAAATTACGTAATTACGATATTGTTATTTGTTAGCTACTTAAAATTCGGTCTGCGGTAATGGTCCTCTACCGTTTACAGTCGACATCAGTTTTATATCCACGCCTCTTTTACATGTACATTTTTTTATGAATTGATTCACCATAGCAATGGTTTTTTAAGTAAGTAAGTTGAAGTGGCAGTGAACGGGGCACATAGCACTCAGAACTGATGGCCGATGGGGCCGAAAAGTTCTCGAATGGAAACCACATATCGGCAAGCGCAGCGTAGGACGACCAGCCACAAGATGGACAGACGATCTCATTTAAGTGGCGGGAAGACGCTGGATGCAAGCCGCTTCCGACCGGTCTTTTTGGAAATCCATGGAGGAGGCCTATGTCCAGCAGTGGACTTCTTGTGGCTGAATGATGATGATGACTGGTTTTTTAATTGTTAATTTCAAGGTCATAATGCAACTGATGAAAACTTAGGATTGCTACGGCCGATTCTGCAATGATTCTGGCCGGTTTCTGAGTTGAGAATTTTCACTAGATAAATAAGTAACATTCTGTCACGCTCTTTTATGAGAAATTTTACGAGACAGCACTACATTTAAGTATTTACTTAGTGAAAATTCTCATCTCAGAAACGAGCTTCTGGTCTTCTATCGACTGTACCATTTGTATAAATAAGTCAGTCATTGACAGACTTTTTTCATGTAAATAGTTCAAGCGACCAATTTCTAAGCAAATAGATTTATTTTGTTTTTGAAAAAAGTGCCACGCGAGGCTAAAGATTTAAAAGTCGGGAGTGGGTGGATTTTTTTTTTGTGTTGCGTGTATCTAAGTGGAGTAGTTCTTTTGCAAAAATTATGAAACAGTTTGAGTATTGACGTCTTTAAAGATTATAAAAGTTGGAAGTACAGGATAATTGATTTTAATTTTGATATGCCTAGTGCACTGTTGTAAGTTGTTATAAAATAATTTGGTAATAATAATAATAATAATAACTTCCACACGACACAATCACTTGACTTAGTCCCAAACTAGGATACTTACCCTGTGTTATGATAACCAGGCAAATACGAGTAGGTATATATTAGAATAGCACACAGTCTGAGGAGATTTGAACAAATGCACGTTAATATTGTTTAGTCAGATTGAATTAGGTTAGATTAGATTGCTTCATTGTAAAAACCAGAAAAAAACCGCTTAAAATGCTTGCAGAAAAGAAAAATAAAAAGAAACATGAGCGTAATTGATTTCGAATCTGCGGAGGTAGTTTAGCAAAACACCGACACAATTGAAATGGATTCTCTCTTGTAAATTACGTTTATTTTCATTATTATACATTGTAAATTACTGGAAGACTACTAGATAACTGGGCTGCCTGAGTGATCTTAAACGATCACTAATGTTAAGCAACATACGGCGCGTTCAGTCCATGGATGGGTCACCGTCTATGACTAACGCTAGTGGCATTTTTCCGAGCGATTCCGTGCTTCGCAAGGCACGTTAAGCAGTTGGTGCCGGCTGCCGTCGATAGATGGCAGTCGTTAAGCCAAGTCAGAGGCCTTAGTTCGGCTTGAAAACTTCTGACAGTAAGACCAGCCACTAGTCTTACAAGCCTCCACCAATCCGGACTTGGCCCCCGTGGTGGAGTACGGCCTATACCTTCCTCAGGGAAGAGACCCGTGCCCCTCGGTGGGGACATGATGGGTTGATGATGATGGTAGAAACACGAATATTTGAAGCTGCATAAAGTAAAATGACCATAGAAAATGACCTTTATTGAGTTTTATCCGAATTTATCCGGGCGGAGAAATATATAAAAGTATTCATTTTATGATGTGCTTTGTTGTTTGTTTTTAAGCATGTGTGAACGTAATCCATACCACATGTATTTTGTTTGATCTTTCTCTTTGTATCTAATGTAGAGCTATACTTATGTTGTGTTTTTCATCTTTCTTATTTCTCTTTTTCCTCAAAAATTATCTTTGTTTGATGTCCAGAAACATAAACCCAAGAGCATTTTCTATTAAAACCAAACCTTTTAAACAATATAACTGTCATAGCCAATAACCCTCGCCACTCTCCCGTGCCAAACTTGGTCAGCACGCATCTCTAATATAGTTTATGACCCGCCGAGGTCATAAATCCGGTGTCACTATCACCGAAACACGCCTCGGGCACCGGTTGAAGTGACTCTTTTTCATGCAAAATACGCGCACGCACGCTACGCCTTTACACGACGATTTATTTCGCGGACGGGACGAAGCGACACAATAAAAAAACGTGGCCGGCCGCGTTTTCAAGTTCGTATGCGGCGTTGTAGGGTGTCTCAGGGTATAATGTCCATTTAACACGCTTGTCTTGATGTTTCATGGCGAAATTAATAGGTGCTAAGATCCAAGCGGACATGGCACCTTTGGAAACTAAACAAAAGTGTATCCCCATTGTACCGTGCGATGCACGAGAAACAGCAATGATTTAGATTGATCAGAACGCTTTATTGTACATCAGAAAAACAAACAAATACATTAGGAAACTAACATATCGTCGATTATGCTTCAACACCGCGAACGTGTATTTAGACAAGTTTGCAGGAGACGAAAAAACCTCGTATTATTTTACAAAGCGCGTTACGACTCTCTATCCTATACTCTACAAGTTCATAAAATGTATAATGTTTAAAGCAAATCGCGCTGTTGAAATATAAGCGAGGATATCAAAGTTTTGTCGTATACAGTTGGCGGTCTTATCGCTAAAAGCGATTTCTTCCAGACAAAATTGAAATTGAAGCAAAAAAAAAAATGTAGAGAGAATGTAGGTAAGTGTGCAAGAAATATAATGATGGGATAAGTACATTTAACTAACTTACAGATTTTATTCGCAATGATTGTAACTTACAATAAAACATACCTACTACATTTATAACTCGAATGTAATGTATTGCTATATTCTACGCAAAAGCCATTGGAAAATTAAATACGTCCTCTATGGGGTATTATATAAGGTTCTACAATAAGATTCCCCAAGATATGATAGAGTTAAGTCCAACGCGGTTTGAGAAATGTGTTAAGCACGCTCTGTGCAAAAAACTTATAACACAATCAACGATTATTTAAGATACAAAGATGCCTGGCGTCAAACCGTTAATTAATATTAAATGAATTCAGTAAAAAATTGTGATTAGTGTTTAACACATCTTTGAAGTTTTAAAGTTTGTTAATTAGACTAAAACTGCTTTGAAAAGAATAAATGTGGAGTTTCCTTGCTAGCCTTTTCTCAACATAATCTAATAATTGTGAAACTAACAACGGTGAAGTAAATAGTTTGTTATTACTGTAATAAAATATTCTTATTTTGAATTGACGACAATAAACATGCTCCAACAAGTGCAAGTGTTGCACATTGACAACTGTTCTATTTTACTTTTGAAAACGGACACCCTGTATTTCTCATGACCTACGAGTATAAGAAGTAGGTAAGTGGTTGAATGTGAATTTATGGCTAGGACCATACGCTCGTTTCTTTTTCAGGCGATAAGGAACGCCCCGCTGATAGAATATTTATTGGGTCAGGGAATAACACAAATATTGGTGAGGACAATATTATGGTAAGGCTTTGAGTGCTTTGTAGGTACAAGAATTATAAAGGATTACAACAATGATTGATTTTGGTACGTAATTGTGGCTTGTTTAAATTTTGGCATTCATAATTTGGGACCCATCCGGATTTGGCCGCCGTGGTGGAGTATGGCCTATACCTTCCTCAAAGAAGTGACCGTGCCCATAATGGGTTGATGATGATGATGAATTTAGCACCCATCGTAATTCCCAAACCGTTATTTTTGTTACTGCTTACCAAATAGTTCTATCCCACTTATAAATTTGTGACACTCGTACCAGCAACTAATATTAGACGAAATTATTATTTTCAGAAGATTAAAAATCAAAATCATCTGCAAATTATTCTGGTGCCTGAACCAGACAACTAAGTAAGATTTTATAATCAATATTATATCTCTCTATAATTAAGAAAGTTGCGTTAATGTTGCGTTGAAAGGGTGAAGGAAGAAAGACTGACAAAACAAATATAATATCGTGCAAATGTGAGTGGAATGGCCGGTAAGGGAAGCCCCAGGCGAACATTGTTTGACCAAATTAATGAGGGATATTTATTAGCAAATGGCAAGATAAAAAGCACCCGAAACAGCTGCGCGTCCATGGAACGGCTATTGAATAAATAAATAAATTTCTGCCACACAACTCAATCACGGGACCCTTGATGAGTGTCGATGAAGCGAGACTGATTTATAAGGATCGTGGCAAGTGGCAGTTCCTGGTCTCTGGCGTCCCCTCTGGGATACAGGCGTGAGCTTATGTCTGCATGTATTTCTATTGTAACCGTATCAGCTATATGTATATCCCTGTTACTAGAGAGCAATAACGTAAAGAAAAATTTATCGTAACAACAATCATATATTATATTATGATACGTTAATTGAAACTTCAGACTTAGCAAAACATGGAAAATAAAATGGAAATACGTTTCTTTTTGCGATATTTGCTGCTGGAAATTGATACTGACTCAGAATAGCAATGGCAAACTACTTATAGTACTTTTGTACTACTTTTTTTATTATGGCTTATAATACTAATAAACTATTGAATAGTTATAGATCTTGTTAAGCAGAACTTGAACCAACTATTGTATTATAACATAAACTTAAACATTTACATACAGGCACATACATTGCTTCTGGCCCCTTATTAGGATACCTTGTGTCGTGGGAACCTGAAACAACGACATCACAAACTTGTAAACATCCAAGACCTGGGATTTTTTTTCCCAGCCGGGCTTCGAACCGGCACCGCTCGCATGGTAGGAGATGCGGTAACCACTGCGCCACAGATGTCGACATTAAGGTAGATTAGTCGTAACTATTGTAACATAATAACACGAATACAGAAATAAAGTCAGAATTGAGTCTTTTTCACTGTGATTCCCTCCATTACTACTTGTACTATTATGTACTAGCTGTTGCCCGCGACTACGTCCGCGTGGGCTTTAGTTGAGTAAAGTGTTTGCAAATAAGATAGGAATACTTTTAGCGCATGCAAAAGAGCTTTCATACTAACTAAGCACCCCCCTCTTCCCCCTTAAGGGATGATTTTCAAAAAACTATTTTTAAATGTGTTTCATGACTTTCAACGAATAATCTTTATTCTTAATTTCATTCGAATAACTTCAAAAACGGCAAAGTTTCATACTGACTTTGCACCCCCCTCTTACCTCTTTAAGGGATGATTTTCGAAAAACTATTTTACATGTGTTTCATAACCTTCAAAGAAGAATTTTTATTCTGAATTTCGTTCGAATAACTTCAAAAACGGCAAATTTTTATACTAACTTTGCACCGCCCTCTTACCCCCTTAAGGGATGATTTTCGAAAAACTATTTTTAAATGTGTGTCATGATTTTTAATGAAGAATCTTTATTTTGAATTTCATTCGAATAACTTCCAAAACGGCAAAGTTCCATACTAACTTTGAACCCCTCTCTTACCCTCTTAAGGGATGATTTTCGAAAAACTATTTTACATGTGTTTTATGACTTTCAATGAAGAATATTTATCCTAAATTTCATTCGAATAACTTCAACAACGGCAAAGTTTCATACTAACATTGAACCCCCTTAGGGGATGCCCCCCCCCTTAAAATCCTTTTTTAGTGCTGCCCTGCGTTATTAAAGGAACTCTTGTGCAAAATTTCAAGATTCTAACCTTTATAGTTTAGGCCCTGCGTTGATATGTCAGTCAGTCAGTCAGTCAGCTTCTCCTTTTTATATATATAGATTCTGTGCCATTACTAATCGACCCGAAGATAAACATAAACATTACATACAGGCACATTCATTGTTTCTGGCCCCGCACTAGGATACCCTGTGTCGTGGGCACCAAAAACAACGACGTCACAAACATGTATACATCCAAGACCTGGGATTTTTTTTTGTCCCCAGCCGGGAATAGCGAATAACATTGTACATTTCATTAACCAAACTGCAAATCTTGAAATAACAAACACACATAAGCTCACGCCTGTATCGTAGAGGGGTAGGCAGAGACCAGGGACTACCACCTACGATGATCCTGACAAATCACTTTTTCTTCATCGACATTCATTAGTCGTTGCATCCACGCACGCCGTTTTCGGATACTTTTTATCTTGTCTTTTGCTAATATATCCCCTATTTGGTTAAAGCGTGTCCTTGAAATAAATTCTAAATGAAAATTGAAACCTAGTAGCAGACTGAGTGTCTATGTAAATAGGTATAATAAGTCTATTGTTAGGAACTCGAAACTAAATTACGAGCATCAATTCTGTCACAGACAGACTAGAACCGTGTATCGATTTGAATATGTCTTAGAGACAAAGTAACAATGTGAGCCTACAGGTATTATTATGTGAGATATCTATGTTATTGTTAGGTTTCGACATAGTTTACGTAGAAATGTTATAGCCAACGTTGTTAAGTGTCCCGTGACATTGGTTGGCCTCGGTGAAATTAATTTGTAATCTGAACTGAGACATTAGATCCATCCAGAGGAAGACCGAAAAGCAGGGCCTCAATTCTACTAGTGCATTATAGTTCAATGACAGATACTCGGTAGTGTCACATGGCGTGTTTTTTGATACCATTGAATGAAACTAAATCGCCATGTGCAGTTGTCATTGTACTACAATTGATTAGTAGAAGCTGTTTCCAGGGTCCCGATACTTTTAGTGCATTACAGTTCAATTACAGCAACATGGACGGGCCACGTGACACGTTTTTAATACCATTGACGCCTAGAATTATTGTGTTGTGTGGAAGTTATTATTATTATTAATAAATATACTTAATAAAACTGGAATTAACTGGAATTAATGAGTATTACTTGGTATTTCCAATACCTTTTCATACCCTTGTCTGGAAAAACAACGTTTGCGGAGTCAGCTAGTGATTTATATAAAATAACACGAATACAGAAATAAAGTCAGAATTGAGTCTTTTTCACTGTAATTCCCTCCATTACTACTTGTACTATTATGTACTAGCTGTTGCCCGCGACTACGTCCGCGTGGGCTTTAGTTGAGTAAAGTTGTACAATTGATTAGTAGAAGCTGTTTCCAGGGTCCCGATACTTTTAGTGCATTACAGTTCAATTACAGCAACATGGACGGGCCACGTGACACGTTTTTAATACCATTGACGCCTAGAATTATTGTGTTGTGTGGAAGTTATTATTATTATTAATAAATATACTTAATAAAACTGGAATTAACTGGAATTAATGAGTATTACTTGGTATTTCCAATACCTTTTCATACCCTTATCTGGAAAAACAACGTTTGCGGAGTCAGCTAGTGATTTATATAAAATAAAGACCCTATGTTACAGCCTATTCAACTCCAAAATGTCGTTGCCACGAATTGTTTTAAGAATCACCCAAACGGCGCTAACAAAATACGACGTTTCTGTCAACTTTGCACTTTTCCATTCTAAAAAGTCAGTCGGCGCCTTTACGTGGCCATAAATTAGGGTTACGATGCAACGCGACGGTTTAACTGGGAACCGCTATTATTTTCACACTCTCTTTTGACGAGGTTATTTCGCCTTTATTATTATTACCAATGTGACGAACATTCATTGCCCAAAGCGCTGACGCTTACGCCTGCTATAATTAGGAAACCTACAACAAAATGTCTTGTAGGCAAAGTCATAAACATTTCCATTGTAAAGGCTCATGAAATGTAGGTAATTGAATAGGCTTCGCTACCCTTTAAGCGACAAATCGCATACAAACGTAGTTTGGTTTTAAGTTATAAAGAACATCGTGGAACGCCATAGATCTTTACCAATAGCTTACAGGACACAATTCAAGCTCTGTTCCTACGACTACAAATACTAAAAAGCTGACTAAATCTGGCGTTAATATACATATTACGTCGGCTAAAGTCGGAATCCTCTTACTTAACTCCGTTGAACCAAACTTTATAGGACGCGCAAAAAACTTCGCCATGGAAATATTATGTATGAAGTCTATGAAGGCTTGCTCTGATTTTCACTTTTATCGCCAACAGTTAAATATATAAACCCAACACAAAAAAAAATTACGTGCATTTAAATCGCCATCTTAAACAGTACTGAGCGGGAGAAAATACGTAACTGCGTTAAGTTAAATTGCAGTATGGAGTTCCGAGGAATTGTATTGTGCGTTTTACGTATAAACAGATTTTTTTAAATGTAAGAGTTTTACTTTAAGATGCGTCCAGAAATTTACTCTCAAAAGATGCTAAAAAAGTTTTGAAAAAAGAGGAGTTAAGACGACTGCGACTGTGAGCCGATAGCAAAAGGATGTGATTTATTTAAAAGTAACGCTCAACTTAGAGTACTTTCTACTTATCAATATCAACAACTTTTACTATGGGAGCAACTCTAAAAACTAAAAAGATCGGTAGTTCCATGTCCAACAGGTATCGAATAGTATTGCATCGCTGTTTTTTTTCTGCAATTTCAACGTGTTGACGTTGACGTTGACGCACCATAGTAAAAGTTGCTTGTGTTTATGAGTAGAAAAAACTCTGAAACGGCCGCAACTTTAAAAATCAACGGCTTACATATGCGTGAGTTTATTTGTGTTTTTTTTATGTGGTGGTATGTACGGAACCCTTGGTGCTCGAAGCGAACTAGCACTTATCCGGTTTTTAAGTTAAGTTTTCCTTTATGTCGTGTCGGATTCAGAATGATGGGTGGCTTTCGAACGAGGCCGCGGCACAATAAAGTGCTACCTATAAAAACTATAATTAACTACTGTTTCTATGCAAACAGCTATTTGTATGGCGTACGGCGGTAGGTATTTCTGGAATTGTACCGAGTTTAGCCTTGCCAGTGGATTTTAATTGAATCCTTCTTCCTTAAACAATTCCTTGGCCACCAGTTCCTTAGATCTAATTTGACAGAGAGAAATACACTTCAGAGCGAAAATAATGATCTCTGTGGAAATCGTACATTTTCAGGAAAGAAGAATGCTTAAAAAACAAAAACAAACATCCTTATAAAATAAAACCACACATTTTACAAAATAAAAATGAAAAAAAAACTTTCATATCGATATTAGTCCTGTAATAAAAAACCGGCCAAGTGCGAGTTGCACTCGCGCGCGAAGGGTTACTATTATCTATAAAAACGGCAAAAAAATCACGTTTGTTGTATGGGACCCCCGTTAAAATTTGTTTTATTTTAATTTAATTATTTGTTTTTAAAGTGAGTAACTAAATTTTCTGTGAATATTTCAAGCGTTTACCTGTTACCGTTATGAATATTGACAACGTATTTTTCAGATTTTTTTTGTGCAATAAAGTTTAACAACAACAATAACAACAACGTTAACAACGTTAAAAAAAAAAGTTTGTTGTATGTGAGCCCGCTTAAATGCTTATTGTTATTATAGCGGCAACAGGAATACATCATGTGTGAAAACGTCATTTGTCTAACTATCACGTTTCATTAGATACAGCCTGGTGACCGATGGACGGACGGACAGCGGAGTCTCAGTAATAGAGTCCGTTTTATCCTTTGGGTACGAAACGCTAAAAAGCATTTAATATTCCTGTTGGAAAAACTATTTCAACATACCAAATGGTTTTTTTTTGTGTTGTTTAATGTAGCAACACTTTAAGTTCTCAATATATTTTTTTGTGTCTGGCAACATTCTTGCCCATTTTGCATTCGTGCTGGTTGCTTGTACATTTTTTGATTTTATTATTTAATACAGTCCACGCTCTCAATACTAAACAGCATTTTATTTCCTACATGCTGCTTGGTCCTTCAGACCCTGAAAAGTGTTTTTTCCAAGTTTTTTTGGTGTTGTGTGTCGTCAACGCGGGCCACCTATTGTTCGTGTTGGCCGGTCGCCGCGCCGCGAAACTGCGAGAAGTGCCATAATTTCCTCGCAAAAAAGGCCGAAATCGGTCTTCCCGATCACACTGTGCATGTGAGCTGCAGTATTTAGTGTTCTATAACACGCATCCATAAGTTTTTGGTGAACATTCTAGAAAAAGCAAAGATTGCATGACTTGCACCAGAATCCTACCCTCCATTTTGAAAAGTCGAAATTCGGTGAAAACGAAACGTCATTTTCGACAGTTTTTCGGTTGGCTGCACTGCGAGATCTGCGAGTTGTCAAACTGACAGCCGGCGTTTGGTTCTGTGACGACTGACGGGTTTGTTTGTGGCAGTGTTTTTGTTTACATTCTGATCGTCAGCCTTTCTACGAGTCTTAGCCACCATGGCCACTACAAAGGTGGATGATAGTGCGCTCCGCAAGTTGAGGCTTACCCGTGGACAGCTCAAAGGCTCAGAGACTGTAACTCGCATCGAGAACTTTATTAATGACCCAATCAATGCTGCATCCGCAAGCATCGAGATACTGCAGGCGCGGATCGACAAGCTTAATATGACTTTTAAAGACTATGAAAAAGTGCAGTTAGACATTCTATCGATTGATGAGACTGATCCAGAAAATGTGGAGGTTTTAGAAGATAAATATTTCTCTGTTATTTCCAAACTTAACACAGCTTTGAAAAACTTGAGCGCAACTGAGGTGCAACAGTGTACCAATATATCTACGTCAAAATTACCAAACATTGATGTTCCAGTTTTCAATGGTAAAGATTTTACCAAGTACAGTCCCTTTATGGATCTGTTTATTGCTATCATTCACAAAAACAAGTCACTCTCAGATGTGCAAAAGTTATTTTATTTGAGAAAGTTTTGTGTTGATAATGCTCTTTCGGTAATAGTGAATTTACCACTTGTCAATGATTTATACAAGGAAGCACTTGAATTATTAAAGAAATGCTTTGACAATAAAGCTAGGTTGATTTCCAGCCACATAAATATAATTCTACAACTGCCAGCCATGCAGAAGGGTACTGCGACCTCTATACGGTCATTCATTTCACAAGTGCAGCAACAATTGTATGCGCTTAGAAATATGCAGCAGCCTGTTGAACAATGGGACATGCTCTTAATTACTATACTAACAAAGAAGTTAGATCAATACACAAACAGGGCCTATCAATTAGATAGAAACTCTGACACTCTTCCAACGATGGACGAGTTTCTTACCTTTTTAGAAAGACGCGCTATAGCTCTTGAATCTTCAAGTGAAAGTACTTCTGACTATATGAAGAGTGCTCCCACTAAGGTGAGCAATGTTGTCACCAAAAACATAAACAATTGTTCCTATTGTAAGGGGATAAATCATGCCATCTATGCATGCCCCAAATTTAAAATGTCTCCTATAGAAGACCGTGAAAATTTTGTACAAGTCAATAACTTGTGCCACATTTGTTTAAAATCACACACCGGCAAGTGTCGATTCACTTTCCTATGTAAAGTTTGTAAGTCAGGTCACAATACTCTCCTGCACAAAGATGGCGGCTCTGAGTCCCAACCTCCTGTCACATTACATTCAGTTGATTCTTCAGTCAACATTTTGCTACCTAATATAAAGGTAAAGCTCTTTGATGTCATGGGAACTGAGTTTTATGTCAGGGCGTTGCTTGACTCAAGCAGTCAAACTTCCTTTATAACCAATTCTCTTGCGGAAAAATTGGGATTAAAATTAAAATTACAACAAACCAATGTTATTTGGATTGGAAATAATTCCAATCAAATCAATAAATATGTTGATCTCACAATTCATTCTCCAGTGAATAATGTTACGATTGATGCAAAATGTCATGTTGTCAATGCCATTACATCCGACTTGCCGCAGTGTTTAGTGGATATTTCCAATTTAAACATTCCAAAAAATATTCAATTGTCAGATGACAATTTTAATGTTCCAATGGAAATTTCAATTCTTCTTGGTGCTGATATTTATTTCAACATTTTACTTCACCGACAAATAAAAATTCCAAATGGTCCACTGTTGCAAGAAACTCTATTTGGTTATACTATTGGCGGAAATTTTTCTAGTAGAGTCAAGGAAAATTGTAAAAAAAACGAGGTTGTAAACAACCTAGCTATCTGTGACAATAAGAAATTAGAGGATGTAATGGAGCAATTTTGGCTATCTGAAAGTATCCCGCAGGCTGCAACTGCTGTAAAGGCTAGCAGTGAATTGAAAAAGGCAGAAAAATGTTCATTCCAACTTGAAAATGACAAATTTTGTGTTGACATGCCATTAGTTTCAAATATGGATCAGTTGCACCTTGGCGATTCTTTTTCAGTGGCTTTACAACGCTTTTTGGCGCTGGAGAAAAAATTCAAAAATGATGCATTGTACTTAGAAAAATATAAAAATTTCATTGAGGAGTACATAGCCTTGGGGCATGCCAGGAGGGTTGACATTGGTCAGTATGACATCAACTGTGGCTATGTTTATTTTTTAGCACACCACGCCGTCTGGTCAGTGACCTGACCACTCAAGCCTTCTTGGCATGCCTGAAACGCTTTGTCGCTCGTAGGGGCTTACCTAATACAATTTTTTGTGATAATGCTAAAACATTCAAAGGGGCTGCAAATGAACTAAATGAGCTCTACAAATTGTTTATTTCTAAAAGTCATAAAGACGCAATTGAATGTTATTGCTTAAGTAATAGCATAAAATTTAAATTCATTCCCAGCTATTCGCCGGAATTTGGGGGCTTATGGGAGGCTGGGGTGAAATCTTTTAAATCTCATTTCAAAAGAATTGTGGGGAACATGAGTTTAACTTTTGAAGCCTTATGTACAGTAATTACTGAAATTGAAGCGGTCTTAAATTCCCGACCTTTGCTTCCCATGAGCTCTGATATTTCAGATTTTCAATATTTGACCCCTGGTCATTTCCTCATTGGGGCAGCTATGACAAGCTACCCAGAAATTGATTTTTCAAACAAATCTATTAATAGATTAAAATATTGGAATATTATAACTAAAATAAAACAATATTTATGGAAAACCTGGTCCGGGGATTACCTTACGCAATTGCAAAATCGGCCAAAGTGGCACAACATGTACCCTAATTTAAAAGTTGGAGATCTAGTAAAGATCTAGTAATTGTATACGTACAATTACTAGATCTCCAACTTTTAAATTAGGGTACATGTTGTACACGACAACACCCCTCCTTTAACTTGGCCCATGGCCAGGATTGTAAAGACAATACCCGGCCCAGACGGCATTGTAAGGGTGGCTGAAATAAAACTTCCAAATAACAAAATGTACTTAAGATCCTTTAGAAAATTGAGTCCCCTGCCAATTAATTAATTACTTATTATTGCTAGATGACTGTAAAATTTAAGTATTGCAGCTTTCTTTTAAATGTTAAATTGACTGACAAATATGTTAGATTTAATACTTTTACTGTGGCCCCGGCCCAACTATGTTGAAAAACTATTTCAACATACCAAATGGTATTTTTTTTGTTGTTTAATGTAGCAACACTTTAAGTTCTCAATATATTTTTTTGTGTCTGGCAACATTCTTGCCCATTTTGCATTCGTGCTGGTTGCTTGTACATTTTTTGATTTTATTATTTAATACAGTCCACGCTCTCAATACTAAACAGCATTTTATTTCCTACAATTCCTTATTTGGTACGTTTTGTATTATTAAGTTCCACCAACGATTTAGTCAGTACCTCTAATTTGTTAGCTTGAGAAAATAAAATCATGTATTCAGACAGAGAATAATTGCTTTATCTGTAATACCGCACTTAAAAAGGTTTACATCTATGCTTTCCCAACAAATCACGTCATAAATCTCATTAACGGTATGATATTTTCAAAGAATCTGTTATTCAGAATCTTGGGCAAAAACCATAGACAAGATAGCATTCCGCTGAAAACGGCTGTCCCTTCAGGGTTCCGTAAGACTGAAAGATTTTCTAGCAACCAATTATTTTCACCAAGTAACGGAAAATGAGGACTTGTTAAAAAGAGCAAAAAAGTCTACTGTTAAAATACAGTTGATAAAAACGTCACCCAAACTCGCAAAACAAATAAATTTAAATTGGGTTCCAGAGAAAATCAACTGAAACCATCCGTCCAACTAAAGCGAACCTCGCCTTTGCTCTTAGCCCAATTCGATCTCCCCAGCTGTGAAGCTCTGCAGAAGGTCTTAGAATATTGGTCACGATTGTTGGCAAGGCGAATCAAAATCGTCTACCTGTTTAATATTCCACCGGTGTAGAGTCCAAATATTTCCCCGATTTCCCGAGCGTCGGGTCATCTTACTGCCTTAACAGGTGATTTTTGTAGTTTATTTACTAAGGAAAACGTCTGCGGAATGTTTATTTCGTTGCTTTGTGGCCGTTGGCGGCGCTGCCAGAAAGCCTTTTGGCTCTGTGATCGATGTTAGCGCCGTATTCAATCATTGGATGACCTACATTTTGCTTTTACTGGGATTTTTAAATTTTTAGTGTAGTTAGCAAACTAACTGATAAATAAATAAAAGTAACTTTATTGGGCAACTGGCAGTCTCTGATCTTTGCCTGCCTCACTGAGGTGCGAATTTGTGTATGTGAGTTTTTTTAGGGCGAGCATGGAAAAGACGACAACGGTAGTAGCGCTTTTTAAATGCCGATAATCACGAATTTCCATTACTTTAATTATCAAATTCTGACATTTTGTAACAAAACTTTCGTAAGCACTAGTCATTAGAAACATTATTCCGGATACACTTACTTGACTTTTTGTTAGAGGAGTCAGACCAAGCTGGGTCCGACCACGTTTCGCACGCGAGCTCCGTCTCTGCTCACTATGATTAAGCTCTGCGAATCAGAGCGAAACCTGGTCAGACTCTTCTGACAAAAAGTCAGATAAGTGTATCGGAATAAGGTTTATAAATTCTGATATTTTAGCGCTCCAAAACGCGTGATCAGGAGTTGAAACGATGACTTATTAATAAGCAATTTGAGAGCCTAGTTTCTGTTTAACAATTACTTGTGTAAATTACCTTCCCGTGCCTAAATATACACAAATTGAATAAGATATGAAGCAGGATCTCAGTGAGCACGCCATAAATCAAATCGCACATATACGTCTCAACCTAATTTCGGAGCCGAAACGAACGTAGATGTAAATGTATTGTCATTTGAGAAGGTAGAGGCTGGGGATTTCTCTACCAAACTAAGGATTCGGGGTGCTATAATTTAAACCTGCTAAAGGCTTATATCATCATCAACCCATTATGGCCCCACCGAGGGGCACGGGTCTCTTCCCTGAGGAAGGTATATAATAGGTCGTACTCCACCACGGGGGCCAAGTCAGGATTAATGGAGGCTTGTAAGACCAGTAGATGGGCTTACTGTCAGACGTTTTCAAGCCACCCTAAGGCCTCTGACTTGACGACTGCCATCAATCGACGGCAGCCAGCACCAATTGCTTAACGTGCCTTGCAAAGCACAGAACCGTTAGAAAAATGCCAATAGCTTTAGTCATAGACGGTGACCCATCCATGCACTGATCACGCCCTATATTGCTTAACCTTCGTGATCGCTTAAGATCATTCAGACGGCCGGGGCTACGAGCGATTTGAAGGCTTATATTCTAACTAAGAAATCTCCATGATTGGTTCTTAACATTACCCCTGTATTTTGCTACATAGGTATTTTCTTTTTTGTGAGCGATAAAGTATGATAACATTAATCTGGTATAGGCAAGGCAGCTTGTCATATGTGAATCAGTAACTTTTTTGTACAAAAGTGCAGACAGGGTACAGGCTTACTTTTCCACTTGCTAGAATCCAGATAAACTCCTACACGTGCTTTGCAAAATTAAAAAATATTCTCTTATGATTAGATTCGATTAGATTAAAACTCCATATTGTACACACGACACACCAGATAAAGATAATACATTAGGAACCAAGGAACCAGGAATGGTGCATAGACATAAATATGTGTTCACATACCTCATCGCTTGAAATAGTCAATCTACGGTAAACACGCTTGATAATTAAGTCAATACTATCTCTCTGGGTTTGCTCTGGGAGAATGTCTGGGCCACAGTTTAAATAAGAAGTAGTTACCAATCTTCATAGTAACTTCCGAAACGCGCCTATACAAATATAGATAACCTCGAACCGCGAGATCTCGGTGAGCTTAGGGCACAGATCACCCCCAATAGATTCCGCATACAGGGCAAGCGACGCGCACCACGCATAGGCTGAATAGCCGAGCGCCTATACGAAACAAAGCTTGAATGTGCTCCTTTAGTACAGACCCGCGCGTAGTGTGCAATAATTAAAACCCTTAAAAATCTATTCCGAAGAAAACAGTCATTTTAATGCCGTTTTGTAGTGTAAGGTAGGGTGGGAAGTCTTCTAAGACTTCGAACTTCCCAAAAGATGGGATCACATTCCACCGGGAAGCAAAATCCTCACAAAATATTTTTATTTTGCCAGTACAGCAAAGGTCAAGATATAATGGTTCTTAATATTCAATAATTAATAGAACTTGCGCTTCGCGTTGATGTCTTTTGAAAATGTCTCTTTCTGACCTGCGGTAATGAGTAGTACTTGTCTTTTTTTATCCAAATCGTGCGATACTACTAGTGTTGTGTAGTCTTTAGCACTCAAGTTCTTATCGATATTTTAATACAAATGAAGTTAAGATTTTGCTTAGCAATTTTTCGTAGTTTTAAAGTGCTAGATTAATGCGATCAGTGAACGAAAAAACATAGAAACCTGATTGGCACTGAAAAAATAACCCACGGCGAATTATATTCGGCTAGTAACTATTTTCGGGACTCGTTCAATATGTCGACGGCCGCCACGGGGAGCAACGTCAACTTTGACATTGTATTACATACAAAATAAAATGTAAACATTTACCATGTAAATATTTTATCAACTCATAAAATAGGTAAGTTAATAAGATTAGTGACATATTATATAGGCAGCTATTAATATGTGCCTTTGTACGCTCATAATATCAGTTATTTTAAATGTGTTTTTGATTAAATTATGTAAATAAATTGCTCAAAAACATATTGCTTACTTTCTAACATATTATTTTATTTATGTAGCATAACTTACAGTTATATACTTATCGTTTATGTGACTTAGGTCTTACGTCGGAAATTATTCATTACAACTGACACCGTATGTATCTATAAGTTGATATCTCTATGATTTCGATGTCACATCACTAGATCGTTGGTGCTTTCTAGCGCTACCTTGAATTAACCGATCAAACGTTCGCTTGTTTGTTCCCCGCGCCCCTTTCCTTCCTCAGAGTTTGGTGAGTTTGGTCTAGTACAAATGTCGCATCATACGGAATCTATTGGGGGCTTAGGGTCACACGTAGTCTGGTGTTCACCGCGCGTGAGTGCAGGCAGGCGCGTTGGATCGACCAGCTAGACGAAAATGAGAATGTAGGAAAAGAGGAAAATAAAAAGAGATTAGATATACGCACTTATGTAGTTATTTTAAATCTTGACTACATTTTCACGACAAGAATAAAAAATGAACCTAGTTATTGAATTGTGGATAGAAACTAGAAATATTATTTCGTATCAACTTATTACACTTCACATTAAACTAGCACATCATATAAATTACCTACAACTTTCAACATGTCTGATTAATATCGAATTAGAAACACAAGCGCGTCAACCCTGTCGCACCTACTCCGATCGGGCGAGCGTATGTTGTTAAATCCAGCGGACGGTCAAAATGGTGTTCATGATACTGTGACTGTGTCATTCATACGTAAATAACAATTATATTTAACTAATACCCACCGGCTACGCGATAAAGCCAACTTCCGGGATTTTGGGATCAAACTAACGCAAACTAGAAAACTAACTCTCATAACTACTTGGCGCGCTATGCAACTATTCTGCATCAACTAAAGCCCTAAGGATAGCCTTATTGACCCTAAAGGAGAAAGCAAAATGTTGCCTCTAAAGCTTTATGAGATCCTTGTGATCCTTGTAGGGTTTTTAATTGTTTTACATAACCAACAACTTCATTATTTAGTTGCGTTAATGAAAGAAACAAATTAAAAACTATTGTTAAGGTGAGTTGATTAGCCCACGGAAAATTCTGCAGGTTAAAGTAATGTTTAATGAATTTTGTATTAGGTTTTCTTTTTTTTAGTTAGTCGCCTAGTACTTGTTAACTTGTAAAGCTTACTTAGTTGTGATAGCTTTCCTTTTAAGTTTATTAATATTTACATACAGGCACAACATTGCTTCTGACCCTACACTAGGATACCCTGTGTCGTAGAAACCAGAAACATCGAAATCATAAGCATGTAAACATTCAAGACTCGGGTTTTTTTTTGTCCCCAGCTGGGATTCGAACCCTGACCCTCTCGCTAACCAGCATATATCAGTGCCCCAAAACAAAGTTGTATAATTAATGTGTACTAACACCACCACGTGTGAGACCTGGTCGCTGATTATGGGCCTCATAAGAAGACTCAAGGTCTTATGGGGAGAGAGCTATGCTACGAGTTTCGCTGTGTGATCGAATCAGGAATGAGGAGCTCCGCAGAAGAACTTGTATGCTCAGTTCAAGTGATAGTATAGGCGGGGCACTTAGCTCGGAGAAATATACCTGGGGAACTGACGACCGTAACTACTTGGCCTGCTGCCTGAGTGATCTTAAACGATCACTAAGGTTAAGCAAAATACGGCGCGTTCAGTCCATGGATGGGTCACCGTCTATGACTAACGCTAGTGGCATTTTTCCGAGCGATTCCGTGCTTCGCAAGGCACGTTAAGCAGTTGGTGCCGGCTGCCGTCGATAGATGGCAGTCGTTAAGCCAAGTCAGAGGCCTTAGGGCGGCTTGAAAACTTCTGACAGTAAGACCAGCCACTAGTCTCACAAGCCTCCACCAATCCGGACTTGGCCCCCGTGGTGGAGTATGGCCTATACCTTCCTCAGGGAAGAGACCCGTGCCCCTCGGTGGGGACATGATGGGTTGATGATGAACTGACGACCGTTGGAGCTGTAAAGTTCTGACCTGACGACCGTGAACTGGATGACACAGCAGGCCCCTACTAGATGGTTTGCCGACCTGGGCCTCAATTCGGTTAGTGCATTATAGTACGATGACAGATACATGGTCGGGTTACGTGACCTGTTTTTTCATACCATTGACGCCTAGGCGTTTTGATATGTGTGCGCGCGTTGATCTGAAGCGGCGATGAAAGTGGACCGCCATGTTGGTGCAGTTGTCTTTGTACTACAATGCATTAACAGAATCCAGGTCCTGGTTATTGCAATTGGATTCAGGCGGGATAAGACCAGGAAACTTAGATAACCATGAAAAAGGTTTATGCCCTGCAATGGGCATCAAATGGCTGATGATGATGACGATGAAGTTATTTCTTTTCATTAGCCATTTGACGCTATTTACAGGTTATAGGCACGTTAAACAGTTGCTGGCCGCCGTCGATAGATGGCAGTCGTTAAGCCAAGTCAGAGGCCTTACGGTGGCTTGAAAACTTCTGGCAGTAAGACCAGCTAATAATATTACAAGCCTTCACCAATCCGGACTTACCCCGTGGTGGAGTATGGCCGACACCTTCCTCAGGGAAGAGACCCGTGCCCCTCGGTGGAGACATAATGGGTTGATGATGATGATGACGGGCTAAAGCCCCCTCATAGTTTTTACATTTTATCGGTCCTATGCCGCCCAGATCTAGCGACCCCTACCATCTTAATAAGGTCGTCGGACCATCTAGTAGGCGGCTACCCACGTTGTCTATTACAAATACAAATACAAAATCCTTTATTTGTGGAATGTAGGTGGATATATAATTTGGTAAAAACATTTATGTACTCTACATTCTGCTAAAAAAAGCATACAAATGTTTTCGTTACTTCGTTGTTCATAACAAACTACCTATTTGCAACTCGTCCCGTCGACCTTCTACTCTTGTTTATTTGAACTCCTGTGGCAAATGCCTCACGATGCGAACTCACTCATCTACCCACTTCTCTGCGAATACATAATTGCTAACAACTTCACCCAACTTGGCAGCAGTCACCTAATTTCGCGACCGAGTGGGCCTCTACTCTCGATTTTCATGAGCGACATTTTACATGATCTTATTACTTATTTCTTCAGAATGAGACAACTTACTACAAGGCCGATTTTTGAATTGAGAATTTCGGTAATTACTTAATTGAGTCGAGTGCTGTCTCGAAAAATTTCTTTAGAAAAGAACGTGACAGCCTGTCACTTGAGTATTTACTTAGTGTAAATTTAGAAATTGGTGCTATGGTGGTTAAAGTTTGACGACCTCTGTGACGCAGTGGTTAGCGCATCTGTCTAGCAGGCGAGAGGTCCCGGGTTCAAATTCCGGCTGGGAACAAAAAAAACCCTGCTCTTGAAAGTTTGCATGTTTGTGATGTCGCTTTTTCTGGTTCCCACGACACACAGGTATCCTCGTGTAAGGCCAGCGAAATATATGACTGTATATAAAAGTTTAATAAGTAATACAGTTTTTAATCTGATTAGACTAATACGTGATAGTGCAACGGTATAACGCCGCTCTCACATTCGGAAATTCATGGGTTCGCATTTGCAAATGATTTTGTTTTCTGAGTTATGTATGTGAAGCTGTAGCAGCAATTCCATTCGCTAACATCGTGAGGAAACCTGAGCTCTGTTCAACTATCTTAGCGCTTGACATTTCTAATCCGCAGTAGACACCCGTAACAATGAAACCCAAACTCTTTCACTTTGAGAGAAGGCTTGTCCTGCAAAGGGTCAAATATATAGGCTTCATTGTAAAGAAAAATTGGTAGATAGCACATACGGCTCCCTCGACGCAATAGGTTGAGTCATACTTAGTCGAATTCTTAAAGAAACCGTGGCTTAATTAAAAACAGAAGGAAACAAAAGGAAAATTATTTATTGTATCAGGAATAACACAGACAAAACGTTACTACAGAAATTACATTATCCAGAATTTAATACATCGAAATGTAAGAATCTTTAACTAAGAATCGCTGAAGGAGTGAGGTATTCAACACTACCGAGATCAAAATTGATTTGCGCCCTTGTTGGACACTCTGTTTTTCACTACCTACCATCTGAGAGGAATGAAAATGCGTACTTGTGTTCCTATTGCAACCACAATCTAACATCCCAAGTAGGCACCGGAGCCACCAATTGCCTAACGAGATAACGCAACTTGCTGAGAGCAACAAACATCGTCTAATTTTGAATGTGATATTTATGCTAATACAGTGCCCGAAATTCCCTCCCGCCTCAATGAACACCGAAAGTGCTCGTGCCTCGGAGTTTTCTTGAGGACATTTTGTCTTGGGGAAAAATCTATTCTGAATTTTGTCGCCCTTTCAACGGTTGTCACTTCAAAGCCAAATGGAGGGCGGGTTTCATTTATCACGGGCGACATTATTAGTTTTAATTATTCTTTTTTTCTGCATAACTTAACAATATTAGTAACTTGCTCGCCACGTTTGCGGTGTCAGTCGCGAGGAACCAAGTTTTGCCACAAGGGACCAGTGACAAGTTTTAAACCGACTTTGAAAAAGGAGGAGGTTTTAGTAATCTTGTACCTATTCGTTATAGTATTGTAGTTTTTCTTTGGGTGGCACCGACTTCAAAACTAACTATAATGGAAAATAATTCGGGATTTTTTTCCTTTGCTTTATATGAAAAGGAAGCTAAACTGGATAGCCCTACGTTCTCAGTTTTTACCGCAGATAAGATTTTCATTCATGATTATGGTTTTCTCATTCTAAAAGGGCGTATAAGCAAAACAGAACGGAGTAAGTCGCATATCCACGCCATCCAACGTTGAAGCATTTAAAAAAAAACTGTCACTTCTCTGTCAGTGATTTCTGCTTTGACGTGTTTCAGTATATATTTTTTATTATAAAGGCAACATCGTTGATTGGGCAACATACTAATTACTTTTGATAGATTCGAGTGAGTGATACTTTCTGACTTTGTATTAATCTGTGATGGCGTAATGATCTGTATCACTGAGCGAAATTAAATAAAGAAATTATTATCTCGAAAACTCCTAAAATAAACAAAAAATATATTCTTACTAAGTGACCGCTCATATCCATATCCTAGATGGAACTTTTTTGATTCATGACCCTAGAAATAATGTCCATTGTAGCTACATTACATTATCGTAATAATTAGAGTGACTTTGGAGAACTCTAAAAAATATGTTGATCATTATTTGTTATTTATAGGTACACGTTGAGTTATATTTGAAGTGGGTAGGTACCTACTTACCTTCTTGCGTGGTAAACACAGATCTTAGGTACCGACATATTGATGAGTAGAAAAATAAGTTGACTATTAAGTTGTAGAAGAAATACGCAATTGTTGTTTTACTTTTTAGAGCACATTAATTTGTTTTGGAATAAATTTTATTTTGAAGTCAGTTTTTTTGTTAAAATTGTTGCCCATTTCTGTATAATAATATCCATACGGCTTATGTGACCAATAAAGCAATTCATTAATAAAAAAGCTGGCCAAGTGCGTGTAAAGCCGCTGCGTGTTTACACAATCGGACTATAGACTCATAAATCTTTAATGTAAACGAAAACGTTTTTCAGTGTCACGAAACTTTCTTCCTTGATGATTACTTAGAAGCAACTTTCTTCTATTATTTATTTAACTGTTTCAATGAGGAAAAGTTAGTACGACTTGATACGGCTAAGCTGTATAAAGAAAAAAACAAAATTTGAGATTTTAATCTACCCGTCACCCACGACACAGGCTGCGCCTAGTGTGGGAGTCGCAATAGACCATAATTACTGTAATCATTTTCTTATAAATAAACATATCTTTATTTATTTTTTATTTTATGCCTAACAATAGGCATTTCTCATGAGCGATATAAAGCTCAAAGCTGAATAGCTGTGTACAGGCTTACCTATAGGGTCGATTTCTGAATTAAGAATTTCGCTAAGTAACTATTTAACTGTAGTGCTGTCTCATCAAATTTCTTTAGAAAAGAGCGTGACAGCATGTTACTTAAGTATTTATAAATAATAATAATAATAATAAACTCACGCCCGTTATCCCCCAAGGGGTAGGCAGAGGTATTTACTTCGTGTGAATTCTCAATTCAAAAATTGGCCCTTAGGCTTTTTGATTTAAACTTATGAAACTATAACTACAAACATGTCTAAACTTTATATTTGGTAGGTGCAACGATTTTTTTGGTAATAATACCAAAATTTTTTATATTTTGTTCCGATGTTGTTTTTCTGTTCGATACACTTATTTGACCTTTTGTCGGAAGAGTCCGACCAGTGTCGTTCTGATTTGCAGAGCTTAATCATGGTGAGCAGAGACGAAGCTCGCGTCGTCGGTAGCTCGTCTCTAGCCGCAGGCGAGCGCACGGTGCGCCCACAAAACACACAATAACATTATAAATTCGCTGGTCAGCTCACAGCAAATTGCAATGTAATACATAGTTAAAATTCAAATAATGATATCAGCGCACCAAATCGGAAGCCTTCTATTTACAAATACACTTTAGGCACACACTGCAGTCCCGGCTTGCGAGCTGATACCCAACTCCTAAAGTAAATATCGTATCGCTCTGAATCTTAGAACTTGCGAACTTGCTTGGCAGCGCGCGTGGCGTGCAGTTTGTTGGACGGTATGTTTCGCCGTGATGCTGCAGAAAACAAAATATTTTTGGATAAAAATCTGTTTCTTTCTTTATGTACTTATCGCGGGTAATTAATATTATTTATTGTTGGGGAGGAGATTTGTAGCTTCTATTTATTGGACCAAGTGTTAAGTACTGACGGCAGTTTACTCTGTTTGCTAGAAAAGAGTGACGAGAAACGTAAAAACGTGGGTTGATTGCTGTACAGAGGTTAAAATATGGCTTTTATTAGTATGAAAATGATAATGAAGAAAACTGGTGTTTATACATTCATGTTTATATATGCTACATTTTTTTACTTGTAGTTGTTTGTTATAGCGACAACATTTTTTCGTTAATGATAATAATAATAGCATTATTCGTTAATGTTTGCTTGTAAAGAAATAAAATTGAATGTTTATTTTTCTTGCTTAGTAACTGAGACGACGGCAACTAGTCCAATTTAATTATGAGCAAGTTTACAAAAGTCTGCCCAAATCTGCATTGCTAAAACAAACTTAAAATAAAATGCTCAAAGCATGCACGCACTCTCATATAGCTATATTTTTACTATGGTAGGGGAGCCCAAGAGGGGATTTCGGGAGTTACTAAAGCGCGGCAGATTAACATACAGGGAGATACCTTGTACCAGGTAAAGTACCTCCACCAAATATGAGCTAAATATATATGGTCGCCTGTCAAGGATAAAGGATCAGATTAGTAAAAAAAAATTGATCATCAGAGATTCTCGAGCGCGTCAGATTAAGGTAGGGTGAGTTAATTATATGCTAAAAAGTGTATATTCCACTAATCTGACAATTTTCGCGTGACGTAGAGAAGTAAGAGGGTTACAAACTTGTAAAAAAAAACGTAATCTCGAATTTCTCGAGCGTGGCTAATTTTTTTTTTATTTTGAAGAAAATAATTCAAGGATAATGAAAAATATAAAATCTGACGATTTCCTTAAGCCGAAGTAAGAAAAAATAATAGGTAAAGCTGAAATAGGGGAGGATGAGGATGGAATCGAGCCAGAGGACGAATATGATTCTACCGATGAAGAAGATGATGATTAAAAAAAACTACGCAAAAAAATGTATATTTCTATAATTATTTTCTTATAAATACAAGCATTATACTTAAATAACCTGTACTTTTTTATTTGCATGCTATTTCTTCAGCTTTTCAATTAATTAAGTTCAATGATTTGAAAAATATTTAAAAAAAATTTTTTAATTGTCAGATTTGGCGAATCCCTCAAGATAGAATAAGAAAGAGACAGCACGTCTAGGGCATTAAGAAAAAACATATATATCTTAATCTGACGCGCTCGAGTATTTCAAAATGGCGAATTTTTTTTGCACATTCTAATAATGGCCGCGAGTTTGCGTTACATCCAAATCGTCAGATTATTATATTAGGGGTTTTTTTTTAGGTGCAAATAACATCCTCTTAGAAAATTTGACGCGCTCGATGAATTTTTTTTATTTTTTTTATTTTCAACCCTTACGTACGACCACCTCCATCATTGAAACAATCAAATTAACATACGTACATTTTCAAAAATACACAGGATATAGATGCTATCAATATCTGACGCGCTCGAGTATGTCCATGCAACAGCTTTTTTTTACATATTTGAAAATCTATAGTTGCTCCCCCCACCGATGAAAAGGTATATATTATATGACATTTTTTTCTTCTTATCATCTAAACTTCACAATCAAATAGGTCTCTATGACGCTCGAGTAAATCCCGATGTAGCATCATGGGCTCCCCTACTACTACCCCGGGTGAAATGCACCGCATCCGCAGTTTGTATGCAAACCAGCGCCTGGTTTCTCGCTTGTTGAGCGCGTTATAACTTCCCTCGGACCGCATGTACTCGTACCGATGATTGAGAGGGAGAACGTCAGCAATGCACTCTTAGTACTCTTCCTAAGCTAATTTTATGCTTCTGATGCTGTTAAAAATAAACAGCAATGCAACGGACGGACTGACAGATAGACAGAATATTTGTATTGTACACAGAAATTATATTAACAGAATTTTAACAAATCCAATTACAAGTTCTGAACGTCCGACACACAGAACGGCTGAATATTATTAACTTTACTCCGGATACACTAGTAAAGTATTAGTTCAAAGACAAAATATTAGTTATTGAACACAGAAATGGCATAAACAGAATTTCAACAAATAAAATTACAACTTATCATTGCAGTTAATGCTCAGCATTCAACTTGTTAGTTATTCTTTGTTTCAGCCAACAAAAAAAAAGTCACTTTATTTATTTTTTGTTGGCTTTATGCTGAATTTTATAGTTTACACTCGCGCGAATACGACAGATCGATCGAGATATGATTTGTCAAAAACCTGTCTACTAATCGCTCGTAGCCTGGGCTGCCTGAGTGATCTTAAACGATCACTAAGGTTAAGCATCATACAGCGCGTTCAGTCCATGGATGGGTCACCATTCTATGACTAACGCTAGTGGCATTTTTCCAAGCGGTTCCGTGCTTCGCAAGGCACGTTAAGCAGTTGGTGCCGGCTGCCATCGATAGATGGCAGTCGTTAAGCCAAGTCAGAGGCCTTAGGGCGGCTTGAAAACTTCTGGCAGTAAGACCAGCCACTAGTCTTACAAGCCTCCACCAATCCGAACTTGGCCCCCGTGGTGGAGTATGGCCTATACCTTCCTCAGGGAAGAGACCTGTGCCCCTCGGTGGGGACATAATGGGTTGATGATGAAAAACCTGTCTACTGGTTAAGGAATTATGAGGGAAAATAGAATCGGACATATACATACATATTAACGGGCCAAACACGTTACTCTCTTTTTGAGCTTCACCGGAGTCGCGTAAAATTTACTTGAGCGGGCCATATACTGTCGAAATTATTCAGTTTATTTAGGGATTCCGATTTGGGGTTTAGGAACGCAAAAACGTAAAGACCTGCCAAGTATGTACGGCAGTTTAACATTCGCTATATTGTGCCGTACATAATGTAGCAAGTAGGTACATAGGTACGTAGGTACGCGAGCTCCATCTGCTCACCATGATTAAGCTCTGCGAATCGGAGCGAAACCTGGTCGGACTCGTGCGATAAAATCCAAGTAAGTTCATCATCGACCCATTATGTCCCCACCGAGGGGCACGGGCCTCTTTCCTGAGGAAGGTACAGGCCATACTCCACCACGGGGGTCTAGTCCGGATTGGTGGAGGCTTGTAAGACTAGTGACTGGTCTTAATGTCAGAAGTTTTTCAAGCCGCCCTAAGGCCTCTGACTTGGCTTAACGACTGCCATCTATCGATGGCAGCCGGCACCAACTGCTTAACGTGCCTTGCGAAGCACAGAACCGCTCGGAAAAATGCCACTAACTTTAGTCATAGACGGTCCCCCACCCATGCATTGAACACTACCTATGTTGCTTAACCTTCGTAATCGTTTGAGATCAATCAGACAGCTGAGGCTGCGACTGATTCGCAAGTAAGTTGATCCGGAACAAAAATTTAGCAAGAAATGTGATGTTAAATAAATTATTGAAGGAACTAAGAAGTCATTGTGCTCCATTTCTTTAAAGTAGATTGTTATTGCCATTTGTATTATTAACAGAAGAACAGAAACTTGTTGTTAGTAATTGAAGTACTCTTCCGGGATCCATTTACTAATAGTAACGATGTTTTACTCTCGTGATGCAACAGAATGAATAGCTATTGTGAGTGGACGATATTGATCTGTAGTTAATTTATAGGTATTTTGTAGTAAATAGGTAGGAATCGGATGATTAAGTTGAAGTGGCAGTGGGCGGGGCACATACCACACAGAACTGATGGCCGATGGGGCTGAAAAGTTCTGGAATGGAGACCACAGATCAGCAAGCGCAGCGCAGGACGACCAGCCACAAGATGGACACACGATCTCATCCAAGTGGCAGGGAGTCGCTGGATGCAAGCCGCTTAGAACCGGTCTATTTGGAAATCAATGAAGGAGGCCTATGTCCAGCAGTGGACTTCTTGTGGCCGAATGATGATGATGATGATGAGGTAGGAATCGAAGTATGAGTCAAGTGCAAGTTAGACTCGTGCACGAAGGATTACGTACCATTATAAAATTTGACGAAACTAACATTTTATTTAAATTTCATTATTTATTTCCAAATTGAACTCAAAATTCTGTGAATATTTTAAGCATCTACCAGTTGCCGTTACCAATATTGACTTAAAAGTCTTCAATCTAACCTCAGAACCCCAAAATCAGGGTATAGGTCACAGCTTATAAATTACCAGTTCTTTAAAGAAACAAAGACACACTGAGCGCATATTGAACTCTTTCACAACTTCTTCCGTGGTCAAAATTTTAGTGATCTGCGAGAGACGAGATGAGTAAATGGAAGATAATGTTAATGAATGTATGGAATGAGTGGTTGCTATAGGCAATCACTCATTTGTAAAAAAAATACTTAATAAAATAAATAAATACAACATTATTTTGTAACTTTGACACTATTCTCATCTTTCTGATTTCAATTCCTTCTAAGCTCCAACTTAATTCGCAGGTGGCTTTCAACTGTCATAATAAAAGCCATTACTACCGGTGGCTGTTACGTGGTACGCCATAGTAACTGCACTGCCAGACTTGAAACTTGCGGAGCGTGAATTTCTTTACAATATCTTGGGGCGTCGTTAGCTGGGTCGCAGTTCACTGTCCGTTCTTAGAATAAAATACAGATACGGCATTTTTTATTTTAAGGTGAACAAAACTGCATGTTCACATATCTCAACGGTTGTAAGTACATGTCATTTAGATGCCTAAATATATGTATTCACTTCACCGTATATTTACCGAATAATGTACATTTCACCAATCCGGACTTAGCCCCCGTGATGTAGTCTGCTCTTCACCTTCCTCAGGAAAGAGACCCGTGCCTCTCGGCGGGGACAATGATGGGTTGATGAAGATGATGATGAATGTACATTTTAGGTGTTCACTGAACAGTCACGAGCAATAAAATATATAATATACAGGGTGTTAATTTGCAAGCGTGCCATATTTAAAGAAAAAATAGTAATTAATGTTACCAGTTAATGCAGTCTACTAACAGTCTCCCATATTCAAGGAAGCCGTCGATAAAAATAATACTTATTTTTAGGGTTTGAATAGGAATAACCTAAGATGGAAGGTGCTGCGACATGCACGTAATGGGAAAAGACCGAGATCCCGCCCCGTTGCCAAGTTGGCACCGAGTGAAAGAAACAGCAATAACAACAAGAAACATATGATTTCAGATTTCCCTTCCTACTCTCACGGGCTTAGGACCGACAAAACAACCAATTTCTTTGCTAGGAGGTTAGTAGGTATTAAAATATTGCGCAAATTAGTTTATTTACAAGTTAGTATAAAAAAGTACGAAGTAGATAACTTACTCAAGTACTAACCGGCGTAGTTAAAAGTCTGAAATCACCATTATTTACACTAATTGAGACGTTATTTACAGGGTACTTACAATGATTAAGTTGTACGGAGCAATTGTTCGAAGTGGCCACCGTTCTGCGCTATGCAAAGTCTCGCACGACGACACAAATTACTTTTTAAATTTTGCAACACAAACACATTTTGCCTAACAGTTTGGAAGGCAGAAATAATCCTTTCACGCAAGGCGGCCCTCGATAAAATAAGGCCCCAACAGGTTCACGCCAATTATGCCGGCCCACACGTTAACACTAAACCTATGTTGGAATGAGTCTCGTTTGGTTTTATTGGGGTTGTATTCTCGGTGGGTCCACCAATGTTCATTGTGGACATTGAACACGCCGATTCGCGTAAACAAACTTTCATCAGACCATAAAATGTTAATGTTTTGGTTTTCAAGCAACCATCGGCAGAACGCAACACGTGGGGCTGCATCCGTGGGCACAAGATCTTGTACTCTTCGGAAGTGGAACGGGTGCAGTTCCTCCTGCTTTAGCACATTCCACACCGTTACGTGGCTGATGCCGAAGTGACGCCCTGCCTCCCGAGTGCTGGCACGGGGTTCGTTTTCAAAGTAGGCAAGAATTTGTTTTTGCAGCTCCACTCTGAGTCCTACTCCGCCTCGACCTTGGGCATGGTTGGGCACGTCGAACTGGCGGTAATCTCGGAGCCGTTGAGTAGCGGCTAGCATTACTTGGCGAGATGGTCTCGGCCGATTCGGGAACATTTCCGCGAGCATTTCGACAGCTTGCCGCAAACTATCGCCACTCACGGCGTACAGTCGCACCATTTCCACTAACTCAATATTTGTGTAGTTATCCGTCATTGTCTTTACGAAACGGCGCACGGCGGTGGCGGCACGCGCACATTAGGTACTAATGAAAGAGCGTGCGATATCGGCACGTGCGCACGTCACAAAGGATGTCCGGTCACTGAGTGGCTAGGCTAATTGGGGGTGGGGGTGCGCTCGCGCGGCGTGTTTGTTCTAAAGTCCGCGCCACCACTGAATGCCGATGAGTTAAGACATTTTCGTTCTTATTTCAATGAAGACAAAGTTGTCTCCGTCGGTTTGTGTGGATGCGCGTGGTTGCCAAACCGCCGTCCTTTTATTCTTCTGCGAGTACACGAAAGTTTAGGGATGTGCGAGATAATTCGATATTAGAGCTGGGCGTTCTCTTTATCGATAAAAAATGTGACGTCAGAGAACAAAAGAAAAAAAAATCGACTCTTCTTTTATGATTGATTTTTGTTTATAATCAGCAGTATAATCACGTCCTAAAATATGGCACGCTTGCAAATTAACAGCTTGTATAATATATAATATAAAATGTGACAGTGTATACATATTATGTATACACTGTCACATTTTCTAAAAATCTCAACTTCAAGAACTACAAGAAGTGTACGACAATTTGTTCTTAATTACGTAACCAATGATTAAATAATTTAGAACCAATTGTCAAAATGTGAACGTCGTACAAAGCGTTCAGGCTACGATTATGGCAGTGGTCGGAGTAGGTATATTGAATTAAGGTCACTGACATCAAACGTATATGTTAATATGGATACGCCTCCGAGTTTCCGGATTATTATGATAAAAATACCGAAACATCGAAATTATTACATGAAACTAGTTAAAAATGTATCAATACTCTCAACGCTATGCTGCTAGTGGCGTAGATGACCAGAATTTAATAGTAAAAAATGACTGGTGTGTAAAAACCTTGTTGTAGTAAAAGTGTTGGAGTAAAAGCCTAAGCATGTATAAAATGATATAATAATAATATTCATTTCAACACACGACATCCGGCAAACAGGGTCTTTTGTCCTCTTATCTCTATGCTCAACGCATCTGACCAATTAGAATCAAGTACATATCCAGGATGACTCATTGACTGTTTGTTCGAAAACAATGCGCTCGCACCGACATCCAGACCAAGTGGCTCACTCACTTATTTCGGTTAGTGGAGTGCGCTTAGATACAATTTAGATACAATTAGAGAATACAGCGAGAGTATTGAAAAAAGCGTAGCAAATAATCAGAAACTTTATTTCAAATTCGCTCCATTGACATCTACAGATGTTGAACGATCATTTTCCACTTACAAATGGATCTTAGATGTTAAAAGAAATAGCTTAAAATTAGAAAATATTGAAAAAATTATAGTTATTTATTTTAATTGTATAGAGACAGAAAATCAAAATGTAGAACTTGTAACCGATGAGGATTAAAAATAATTATTTTTAATAAAACTGTAATAATGATTATTTGTATTAACAATAAACAATTTTGTTTGCTTACATATGGTTTTTTATTTTATTACTCTATTTACCAAATTTTTGGAAACTCCGGTACATTCCGGAAGAAATGCATGTCCATGTTATGATATCATGACGCAAGTATCTAAAATCAATATACCTACTCCGACCACTGATTATGAGAAACGTTTTTTACGTCATCAGGATTTATTAGGCGCTGCATGAGCGAACGTCGGTGTTGGACATCTTGTCGTTCGCTAAAAGGCAAGATATAAAGTTAATCCTGAACCGTGGAGTTCAATTAATATCAGTTTCATATTATAGAGAGTGTTTTCAATAAAGTCATCTACATAATAATTGTCTTTTAACAAATAACAGTTGTAAAGATAATAATATTATCTTCTCTTGGGGTCAATGAAAATAGTTGACGTCACTTAACTTCACTGTCACTTATCATCAACGTATGTTTGATATAAGTTATATTATAATTTATGAACATGATCCGTTGTGAATAAGCGTAGCTAATGCAATAGTTTTATCGTACCATTTGTCTGAATTATGTTTCTTTAGAATATATTGTATAAAACGTGTCAAGGTTCGTTTCGCCATCTTAATTCAAGACAATATGAATCATCAAAAGTACAACATTGGTTGAAAAATTGAAAAAAAAAAGAAGTTTTATAATTGCTTAATTGTGTTTCGTCGATTTCATTAAGATCATACTCGACCTAAAAAATAAGAACGAAAATAATGTGGGCACCAAGTAGGATCTTCCATACTTTATATTTATTTATCGTACATAAATGATCAAGAAGAGAAACCTAAAGAATCCATGACAACTACGAGAGCTCCAATCTAATATACAACCTCACAGGAACTTAGTTGTTAAAGTCACTCTGGGGTAACCTGAGGCGTTTTTGTAAGCTAAAAGAAGGTAAGTGTACCTATATTTATATAGGTAAGTGTACCTATATAAAAGAGTGTTTTTCTTTAAACAAATACCTCGAATTATTTTTGTCGTGTAAATTAAAACCAGGGCAGGACACCTGGCGAGGCGGGAAGACGAAGGCTACAGGCTACTTTCTACCCTGGGAATTTTCCACGGAACTAATATAGCTATTTCCAGGGAAACATTTTTGCCACCTTGCGAAGAAGGGGCGGGTCGCTAGTCCGGAATAAAGTTAGTAATGATTTATTTAATAATTCCCTCCACCTTCTCGTAAATTCTAAGAAACTACCAATAACCAACTGTCACACATAATTATGGTAGCTTAGTGTCATTCCCATCGATAGACGCACATTCTAGACCTCTGTTTAATCCCGTAAAATCAATACTTAATTTTACGTACATCAGTGTATCCGTAGCTATTTCTGTTTTATCTATGTCACAGTACAGTGGTACAATCAATGGCAACTCTAATAACTCATAAAAAAAAAGAAATTTTCTCATAAAAAAAATGTCTTAGGTGTGTTATTTAACATTTTTCTTAGTGACACGTAAGAAGGATTTATATCTATTGTAGTGGTTCTGCCCTTGTATTTTTACACCTGTTTTTGTATCTAATTGGTTAACTACTGAAAATTGTTACGCCGAGAATTTAATGGAGCATCTAATACTCGTATAAATAGAAATACCTTTCACATGGTTTCTGTTACCATATTATCTCGTACAAATTTCAATATAAATCTCTCTATTTCATTTAGAAACAATCTTATTTACAAGACCTTGATTCGGTAAATAGAACAAAATTTGTCTTTTGCTCAGATTGAAAGAAAAAAAAAATAATTCATTTGCGTTTAGCTGAAAAAAAGTCTCAGTTATGTAGACTAGCGTGGCTTTAACTACAACCAAATTTTTATTGTTTTAATAAACACCAAATAAAAAAATATTTAATTCCCCCAATCAATCAAGTAGGTAGGTATTTGTCCACTGAAGAGTGACCTTGCTTTACAATTAAACCTATATTAATACGTAGTATAGAATCGATTTGTATACTTAAATTTTAAAATATTTTTTTGTAACCTTTACATAGTAAAATCCACTATTGGCTGTATTTACAATGTAAAAAAATATTAATGAAGTGTAACCGCTCTACGGTGGATATTAAGCGGTTTAACAGTAAAGCAAGGTCACCCTTCAGTGGATGAATACTTAAATATACCTACTTGATTGATTGAGAGAAGTAAAAGCCTTTCCCCTAAACCCAATAATAAATTGAACATTCCTTGTTCACATTGACCAAGACTTTGTAAGATTCAGATACGTACCTACGACAATTTTTTTATTTTCTATTTTTATTTTTCTATTTTTTTTATAGCTACGTGATTAGTCTGGCGGGGTGGTCCGTCTGATTTATCATGACAAAAGTCGTGGGTTTGATTCCTACTAGGAGCCACCGTACATTTGCGCCATACCGTCCACAGGGAAGATACCCGTGCCCCACGGTGGGGACATAATGGGTTGATGATGATGATGATACCCTCAGTTTGGCTGTTTTGTTTACCATGATGTTTATCAAGTACAAGTTGCCTAATTATCATAGCGAGTGCCAGTGTGAAAGTACATAACCTGTGGCCAAGTTTAATCAAATTTACCATTTATGCTCGGATCGCTGATGCGAAATGAGATGCGCAGGTAGCCGAACTTCAGAAGTCAAAAACTACTCACAACTAAAGGCCGCGAATGTACAGGAATTCGCCCACCCATCTGTTGGAAGGGTATAGAGGCTAGGGTGCTCATAAATATTGACAACTGCCGCGAATGCCAATAATCAACCGGGGGCTACCAATTTGAGGATTGTTTAATTTATTCAGGGGACCAGGAAATTAGCATTTGGAATATCTACAGGTAGAAATACAGGGTAGGAGACGAACTGATTTAAGGGAAGTTCAGTTTCCAGAGCTACAAATGCTGTACATCAGTCTGCTGTCGGAAATCAGAAATCTATTGCAACGTAATGAATTTACATTGTTTGTTGAATGTTAATATACATGCACTTATGTATAATGTTAGGCGCTGCCTTGGGGCCGAATGTAGTGGAGAAAAAGGCAGCGAAAAAAACTTCACTCTGACCATCTTTTCTCAAATCACCTTAAATCTAAAATCATTCTCTTCCAGCAAACCTTTGTTGTTGAAGAGACTCGCAACAGGTAGTGCAAGAAAAAGGTGAAATAGAATACATTTATTTAGATACATAGATAGATAGATAGAGAACACTTTAGTGTACATAAAAAAGGAAATTACACAGGTATTTCTTAATTTACTTGGTTTTCGGTCACTCTTTCTGTATCCTAGAGATCAGGGTCTGTCTCTTGTCACGATCCTGATAACTCACTTTTTCTTCATCGACATTTAAGCCACAACCACAACTTGGTACCTATTTTTGATGTGTCTCTTTTATGGCAAACGCATCGTCCTCACTTCAGAATGATTTTAGGACCCTTCTATAACCCCTCTATTTGGTTCTCACTGAGCGACGGACGCTACTGAGACATCTGGTTTAGTTCAAAGGTAGACACAGAGATGCAATATGGTTTGTGCAGCTTCGTGCGAGATATGTATTTGCAACTTCAAATAGAATTTACCCTCCCAGTTAACTTCTGGTTCAAACAACGCATCCTCGTAGGAGCAAATACCACATTCTCAACAGCTTGGGTTATATGTATACACACACACACACACACACACACACACATATATATATATATATATATATATATATCGATACTTGTAATTTCAATTGACGTAAAGCACAAAACCCAACTTTACAGGAGAGCCAAAATAAGTTTTTTTTTAGAATTTAATTCATTATTTTTAAATGTTTTTAAAGTTATATAAAAGTGATGTAGACAAAATATACCTAAAATCTTGAGATGCAGACGTTGAAATATTTAGTTTTTAGTTTAGTGTATTATTTTAAAGAATAGATGTGCTTTACGTCTAAGAAAATTCATTAAAATGTTCTTTACGCCAAATAAAATTATGAGGCTCAGATTTATTTTGGGCGTAAAGCACTACTGAAAATATTATACTCTCTACGCCCTAAAAATAAACGCTTAAGATTAAAGTAAGTGCAGGTATAAAGCTACATAAAAACTTATATTTTATCTTTTATCTTATATTTTGAGTTAAAGAACTAACTTTATTCATTTTTAAGGCGGTGAAGCATACATAGCTACAAGTAGTTTTAAATAACGTGTGTTGTCAAGGGACGTAAAGAATGAAAATGGATAATCAACAAATAAAAGAATTATGTTAGTAATAAATCGGCATTTTTTTATTTTAAAATATCTGAAACATTCAGATATTTTAATATTAAAAATGTCCATGGTCATGCGCCCTTCCAAATGCCCTAATTTTATGAATGATTCCTCATCATTTGGTGTGATTGGTGTGACGACTGTTATCTAGGACCTACTAAATCTTGTTAATTATTAAATAGCTTTTAGTACAACCTCCAAGTCTAGTGCTTTGGCCGCAGCGTTGATGTATTAATTGTACCTACTATGATGTCTTTTAAATATTTTATGTTCTCACATGTTGTCTAGCCTCTTCGGAGTACGTTTTTGCAATATTGGGTCTCTTTCTATCACATTGAGCCATGTTCATGTGATTTTTTTTGTGTATAATACATATTTTCTGCGAAGTAGTTACAAAGTAGAAGTTTTTACCAAGTACTTCTTTTAAATCGTCGCTGGAACTCGATTCATCATTACTAGTCCATATATCTGAACTTCCTGAGGAGAAGTCTTGCTCTCCTATATTCGGTTGGTAACAAAACCGATAAAAGCCATCTTTAGTTTCTCTTTTGACTGGATGTAAGTTTCAAATCGGAAATAATGGGTGTTAATCAATTCGAGACGTGCTTAGTAACTGGCTGGGTTTCCTGGGACTCAGGTAGGTTGCATGGAACATGCAACGAGGCTTCCACAGGATCAAGAGTGAGCGCTGGTGGCAGGGCACGCTGGTCGGATGGCGAGACGTGCTCAGTAGCTGGCTGGGACTCCTGGGACTCGTTGTGTAGAGAAATGCAACAAACCGTGTTCTTGTGCTTTATAAACTTTAAGAAAGCTTAGATTAAGATACTTATAGCTATAGACCTGGATAGGACATACGCATCATCACTAGCCTTTAATGGAGGCAAACAGCAACGGAAGTGTGGAAGAGTGGAAGGCGAAGAAACTCACGCAGTTGAAATACAAACAGGTGTCCGTCAAGGTTCCATCTTGTTCCTGTTGTTTTTCAACCTATACTCCGAGACAATCATCCAGGAAGCACCTGAAGATGCGAAAGCAGGAGTCGTCATGTGCATGTGGTCAAAAACGTGCGGTAAACGGATGATACTGTCCTGCTAGCATCCACCCAAGAAAGTCTTCAATTTATTATAGACAAGGTCTCTGAGTGTAGCAGAAGAGTTGGATTGAACATGAATGTCTTAAAAACGAAATTCATGGTGGTTTCTGGGGGCGGGCCCCGACAACAGGTGGATTTACGAATCGGAGCGAATATCGTAGAAAGAGTTGAGAAGTACAGAAAGTTCTGTGTTGTCGGGAACTCTTCATGAAACTCCGCAATAAGATTCTGCACTGCTACATAAATGGCCTGTCGTTCTTTACGAGTGCGAGTCATGGACCATAAAGGAAGACCTCAGAAGAAGACTCACGGCTTTCGAGATGTTGTGCTATTGGCGAATACTGCGGATCAGTTGGACTGAAAAAGTGACCAACGTCGAAGCCCTTAGACGGATGCACAAGGACGTGGTTCATGTTCATACCATCAAGCAGCGGAATAGAGCCTACTTAGGCCACATGGCCTAAGTAGGCTGCGAAGCAAGAAATATCGATTGTAGCAGACCATTTTGATGGGCAAGGTGAAAGGAAAGAGGAGGCCGGGCAGGAGAGATGTCATGGTTGTGTAACATCAAAGAATGGATCGATGTTAAAACCCCGGAGGAGCTGTTCATAATTGCACTGAATAGAGACCGTTTTAAAGAGCTGACTTCAAACCTCCAGTGATGGAGAGGCTCTTTAAGAAAAAGAATGGTAAAGGTTGACCTGCTGTCGACTTATACCTCTGTATATTTATGACCTATATATTATGACCTTTTTATTCAGGCACTTTGAAATATTAAATACTCGCTTAAAGAACATTCCGGATAGTTCTTACCTTAAAATTTCTTAACGCCTTTTGGCTAGTTATATTATAATAATATTTCCTACGCTTACGTATTTATCTGCATCAGCCATTTATATCGTGTACTGTTATAACACAAATAAATTGTTGTTTTTAACGAGAGTTCTCATTAATCGTGCAGTGTTTTGTTGTTTGAATTGCGTTTGGATTAATGTGCTTTAAATCAACTTCTTAAAAATCGTATAGATGCAATTCATAAAGTATTCTTTTGAATTATTTTGAGACAATGAAGAACGTTGAGGGGTCTGTAGCTGCATGCGCGGCACCGCACGCGTCAAAACTTTAGATGCTGTTTTACCAACATTCAAAGTTTGTCAAGGAATTTTAGAGCTGTTGTTCATTGCAATAGAGTTCAAATAAGATTAGTTTTGTTTTTGATGAATAGGTTAAAGAAACAAAATAAACGTTGGTACCTTGATGTAAGGAACAAAATGATGTTATTAGTCTCGGGTGTAAGGTTGTAAGGTATCGATTGTTTTGACATTATCACTTAAATAGGGCGTGTAAAACACAAATACCAACTTTAAAAGTTATTTATGCCCTCAAAATTTAAGCAAGAACTAGTAGGTATAGCAGATTAGGTGGTAAGTAAAGCACAAAATTTTGCAACATGTGCTTTACGCCCCATTATTTTAAAAGAGGTGATAAACAGACTTTGACTTAAAGCAAATTTAGCATTATTTATACTGAATGGTTGGGCAGTAAAAAACAACTCAATATTTTGATGTTCTTTACGTTTGTAATTTTTCAATTTGACAGCGAAAATGTTCTTTACATTACTTTTTCAATGTGTCACGTAGCGATAGGACCATTAAAATCGTTATTAATGGTCCTATCGCTACGTGGATTAGACAGAAAAAAAGAAAAAAAAAACTAAGTAAGATGGCATTCAAAGCTCATTTTGGCCAAAATGTGCTTTACGTCAATTGAAATTACAGGTTTCGATATACACACACACACACAAGTGTATCAAAAATACGTATCAATGTCATGTTTCGTAGCATAAAACTAGCATCTATTATTAAAAAAAATTCTTGATCTTCCTTTTATTTCTGCCGGTATTATATTTAGCAACAAATAATCCTTATGATGAAGCCCTTCGATAAGTAAGTATGATAAAGATACAGGGTATTTTTTTTTGGTAGCGGGTTCACTTCCCGGTTCAACATGGAAAGCAGTTTAAATTGTGGTTTTAATGAAAAATGTCTTATTTCAGTGAAATGTTCCATCTACAACATTTAAGGTACTTTCCCTACATGTGGCATAGCTGTGGGACAATACATATTTACATAAACAACATATTAAAAATTTACATACAGGCCATACATAGTCTTATGTACTAGCTACTTATGTACTAGCTGACCCGGTGAACGTTGTATTTTCGTGTAGTTTTTTTTTCACTTAGGGCTATGAAAAATAGATAACAACCTATTCTCAGACCTACCGAATGTATACATTAAATTTCATTAAAATCAGTCAAGCCGTTTCGGAGGAGTTTGCGCTAGAATGCTTAAATCGTACTCAAACCGTTTCTTTTGTCTCTGACGTACTCGGGTAAGACACACTCGTTTGCTAATACACGTTCTAACCAAAATCCAGGCTGAAAAGTCAGGTTAATTTGTGATTTAACGCTGTCTTGTTAGACTTGGTGGAAGTCTCGACAGAAATCAAGTTGCAAACTTCAGTCTAAATTTGGCAACTGTTTCAGTGTAGCAGTAGGTTTCGATGTGGATTTTTCCTAATGTTACTATAAAGAACTACTAAAATAGTACATACATTTATAGGTATTATTTTTACAGTAACTACTTTGTTAGAACTATCAATGTTACAATACTTGATAATCATCCAATATAATAGTCCTTAGAGATTTTACAAAGAATTTACTTCACTGACTATTTATACAGCGCTTCTAAAGTGTTTCTTGGAAGTCTTATTTTTATAAATAGCACCGTTCTGTGGTAATTTGGCCTCAAATATTATGTCATTGAACATACAATTATTACATACCAATATTGAAGATGGTCGCGAGCATCCGGCTCGAAGGACCATTATGTATGAGCAGAGGAGAGCGTGTGCAGCCCTCGATCTGTCGCACAGCAGATGTTGTTTGTTGGACGGTGGTGGAAGAAGAAGAAGTCGTAGTTTATATCTTCCTTATAGTTTATTTACGATACAAAATTACATTGTTTAGTATAATAAGTGTGTATTGGGCGAGTGGCTCGAGCCGACTGGCGGGCGTTAGCGGTGTGCTGGACAATGCCAAGTCAGCACATGCAGCGATGCACGGTGCTTAGCCCGTACAAAGGGTATACGGAATTTAAATCTATATAAGAATCAATTATTTGAGAATCGCTTGTAGCCCGGGCTGCCTGAGTGATCTTAAATAATCATGAGGGTTAAATGACATAGAGGCATTCAGTGCATGGATAAGTGATCGTTCTATGACTACCGCTAGTGGCATTTTTCACAGCGGTTCTGTGCTTCGCAAGGCACGTTAAGCAGTTGATGCCGGCTGCCGTCGATAGATGGCAGTCATTAAGACAAGTCAGACGTCTAGGGCGGCTTGAAAACTTCTAACAGTAAAACCAGCCACTAGTCTTACACCGTCTCCATCAATCCGGACTTGACCCTCGTGGTGGAGTATACCTTATACCTACCTTCCTCAAGGAAGAGACCCGTGCCCCTCGGTGGGGACATAATGGGTTGATGATGAACTTAAATCTGCAAGCAGCTGAAATAGTAAACCAATTCTGACCATCGAGCCGAATTAGGACCATTAAAACTAACATTCGTCAAGTCATATACAAAGCAATGTTTTCCTATGATCACTTTGTCACAAGACACCCTGTATATGCCTATAATTGAGAATGGTGTTTATTCGTCGGAATTCTCTCTCTCTCTTAAAGTCCGTCGGGTGTTGCCTTTGAATAATGGATTCGTAGCTTCGCGTCGGCAAACTGCCACTGACTTTGATCGTTCTGGTCTAAAGGTATGGGTTTGTAAGCTCTAGTTATCAGTAAATGACTGACATGGCTAATTATGTTTGGATTTTCTTCCGAATTCTATAAAATCCATGTATCTAGTTCTATTGGAGTACTTAATTATAACTTTGGTAACATTTTTGTAGTTATATAGTTTTCTCTGTGTGCTTTGAATTATATGATTAAATTTATTTTTCTTTCCTATTATTATTTAGTTTAAATTGCACTTTTATAGAATAGTTAAACCACTTTTCAGTTTCAAGTAAAGTTTAATTAAAAAAAACTAATTTTTTATCCCTTTGGTAGACCTTATAAATGTTTGTGTGTTATGCAAAATGTATTGAGATGTGGAGAAAAAGCAGCAGCTAACTCTGAAACTAGACCACCTAGCACAATAAGTACGACATTTACTTTCTAATTGTTTTCTATTGGAAACAAAAATCACTTGGGCGGTTTAAAAAACACAAACATCCACCTGTTTAGAGACGCTTACGTACTCTTGCATTAAGCAAGAAGATGCATTAAGATGTAATATAAGAAAAATTTTCAGATAGAAAATGGGGAATCTTCACCCTCGTGGCCGGCCCAACAGTGAAGTACCTTAAGTAGGCATGTCCCAAGTGAAACTTCCCGTCCAACAACTGAATATAAAGTACCAACAATCTCAACTGTCAAGACGAAGGCAATGGAAAGGTAAAGGTAACGGGCGGGTCGACCCGACGGGCTTTAGTTTGCCGGAGAAATTTAGAAACACGAGCCCTTTTTGTCTCCATTTACTAAATGGGGAAACATACGACTTTCACACCTACCTCTTTCACGTATTTCGGGTGGCGTTTAGGGTTCCGTGAGTCAATAGAAGGAGAAGAATATTTATCTAACACCACAAAAATCTACATACAGTCTGTTAAAATATACCTCGGGCTCTGGAGTAGGCTTCGGTTTTCGCCGAAAGCACCCGAGTGTAATACTACTTCCTGCTCTGTGTAAAACTTTTCTTCACTATTTTGAAAAGTTATGTGTCATAATAGTTCCGATATTTCTATTACACGAATATATCTGATTCTATCCGATAGTAGCCGAGGTATTCGGACCGTGCACGACAGTAGCGCCATCTTGCCAACGCAGTTTTAGGGGCATATGTCAAAAAACTAATAAGAAGACCTTGTTTATTTTGTATAAATTAAAGTAAATAAAATATATTAGGAAGACAATAAATGGTATTTTTAAAGGAATTTGTCAAAAACTGTTAACGGAAAAATGGATGTTATGATAAAAACTGGTTTTGAGAGTGTAAAACACACAATAAGTTTCACCCCCAAACTATGCTAAAAGGAAATAAATTGGTGTTAGCAGAACATTTATGGAATTTAAAAGAACTGAGAATTAATGGCAATAGTTATTTAATATGAGCCACCATCATTCGTCAAACATCGGTGACCTCAACACCCTATAAAACAAGTTTCGTAGTAAGTACGTAAGTACTCTCCTAGCCTAAAAACATGCCTAAACATTTATATAATGTACCTGTGTCAAACCTTTTTATTCATTTATTACAAATCGATAGTGCTCGGGTTGTCACTGGAGTAGTTATAACTACCTATGTATGTATAATAACTGGAGGGTTTATAACCAGAGCGGCAAGTGCAAACATGTTGCTGCTTTAATAGGTTACATAAACAAAAAAGCTAGTAATTAAAAAACGAGCAGCGAACAACAATGGGGAAAACATACTATTCATCAATTTGTTGCAATATTTTTTTAAATTTCATAACAACATTGCAAGTTTGTACTGACTGTCACAGACGTTAAAGAGATGTGCCCCGTGTGTTGCACATTTCTGCCGCGACGAGCGCTGTGATCATTTTATTTATCCCTTCCACCCACTTCGCACGTTCCGTATATTCTAAAAGCTAACACACTGTATTTTCAAAACAATAAGGGACGCAGGACAAAAGTTCTCGAATGGAGACCATATATCGGCAAGCGCAGCGTAGGACGAACAGCCAAAAGATGGTCAGAAGATCTCATCCAAATGGCAGGAAGACGCCGGATGCAAGCCGCTTCCAACCAGTCTTTTTGAAAATCTGTGGAGGAGACCTATGTCCAGCAGTAGACTTCTAGTGGCTGAATGATGATGATGATGAAGAAGGGACGCAGGGTATATCTATGCAGCGGTAAAATGACCTGGAGCTCGGTATACGCTGCGATACAACACTGATTTTCAGCGTTATCATCATCATCAGTCATCATAATGATTTTCCCGGTTTTGTGACTCCCTGCCACCTTAACCAGGTGTGCAATCACGTGAGACTTCACTATATGGAGTTGTCTAATGTAGCCCTTTTGTTCCCGGTATGTCACACCACCTTACGTCACACTGTTACATCCTGGGAATTTTTTTCCCAGTAGGTATCTCATACTCCTACTCCGAACTGTCATATATGTACATTCTTATTTTGACTCTTTCAGACCTGAATCAGATCTGAAATTATCTGCTAGGCGTATGAAATTAACTAAAGACAATTTTTTACTGCAAAGATAGGTATATAATTGATTGTTCAGAGTTTGTTTTTTTTACAAATAGCTACTTTGCTTTGATTTTTCTTTGTTTCTCTTGGCATGACTTTAATTTAACTTTGAAGATCATGAATGAACATATTTTTTTATTTCAAATAGGTACAGGGTTTCTTAAGTACTGATATTACATACATGTTTATACTCACGCCTGTATCCCAGAGGTGTGGGCAGAGACCAGGGACTGCCACAAGCCACGGTCCTGATACATCACTTTCGCTTCATCGACATTCATTAGTCGTTGCGGGTATTTTTAACTTGCCCTTTGCTAAAACATCCCCAATTTCTTCGAAGTATATCCACCTGGGGCGTCCCTTACCGTCCCCTTCACTCATATTCACTCGATGTATTTGCTTCTTCAGACTTATTACTACAGATATAAATGGGAATTATAGTACTGTTAGAGCTTATACCAGAAAAAAGTAGCCTGATTGGTTTTATAAAGTCTCCAGAGTTTTTGCATTTACATTGCAGAATGTTTCAAGCTCCACCGCTTACTGTATCTTGACAATATTTGTAACTTATTTTTCTTCTTCTTATGGTGCATCTCCTAGCACTAGCGAAGGTTAGGTTAGGTTAGGTTATAGGTCATAGCCCACTAACACGACTCTGCTACCAACCGGCAAAAATAATATCATTCAAATATGGGCTTTAATTAAATATTGCTCTTTAGATATATTTTACGTTGGCATCATAAATTAGCAGACAACTCGCTGTCAGCTGTCAGCTAATTCATGATGCCCATGTAAAATATATCTAAAGAGCAATATTTAAAGCCCATATTTTATTTATATTATTTTTGCCGGGTGGGAGCAGAGTCGTGTAAGTGGGCTACGACCTTTACAGTCACCTCCGCGTATTCTCTAACAAGTAACTCATTTGACATCCCGTCAAATACCCATTGTAGAAACCGGGGGTAAATCTTTGGTGTCTCAGTACATGCCGCAAGTAATCAAGTATGCAATATTTTTACATCGGATTGAATGTCAAATCTGGCGTTTCTTGTTGAAGTCGCAGGACCTCTTTTTAGATTCTTCAGATGTTATAGTATAGTACGTTACTGCAGCGGCCAGCAAAAGAGGCACTGATGGAAAAACGTGGAAATGGGAGCCGTGGCGAAGTCGAGGCACAGAACATACGTGAGTCCATCAATGCCTAGTTGTGGCCAAGGCTTGTACCTCTATATGATTTTTCTTAAATGATGCGCGGAAATCAAAACTATGAACTCATTCTAATAAATTCAATAAACCTTCAAAATCAGACGAACCACGAAACAACAACAATAATTTTTGCCGCGTTAAAGTGTTCTTTTTTTTCAATAGGTATATCTAGCTATCTATCGCAAGCCAGTTCGAAATTTAAATAAAACCTCTGATAAGCTACCTCCTTGGTTGTCATTGTTCGGAGTAAAATATCGTTCCATTTTTAAATAACACGACAGATATGAGTTAATTATGTAATTTATTTGGCCGCAAAGCACGACAGCTATGAATTTTCATAGAACTTTTTCCGGCCGCTGCTCGCGTGTAATTGGCCAGTACAGCAACTTCGATTTATCTCGCAGAAGGTAATCGAAATAATGCTCAAATTTCCAAGCATGTTTGAGAAAAATAAGTAACATTGTCCATAAATCCGACCCTAAGTGACGTGGGATGGAAGTGGTGATTGAATTAATGGGAACGTTGAAATTATCATAACAGAAACTGAAAGTTTTAGCTGATGTCGGTTTGTGAACCTTAGTCGTAACTACATAAACAAACCGTTAACTTTCGCGGAGTAATAATTGCGAAACAATCCAATGTCAGATAAAGTTTGACATTTTAGACCGATGGTCTTTTGCTTGCGAGGTTAGACCAACACTGTTTGGGTATCAGATTCGTTTCCTAAAACACAGCTTTTATTGTTTTATGCAAGGTGTAGAACTTAAGTTAAGTTTTCATAACTTTGTTGTGCTTAAGAAAGTTTTAGTTCAAAAGTTGCAAAGTAATTTCAACTGTGGCAACAGTGGTATTTTATTTTTTGTAATTTGTATTTTTTTCGCTCGTAGCCTGGGCTGCCTGAGTGATCTTGAACGATCACTAAGGTTAAGCAACATACGGCACGTTCAGTCCATGGATGGGTCACCGTCTATGACTAACGCTAGTGGCATTTTTTCCGAGCGATTCCGTGCTTCGCAAGGCACGTTAAGCAGTTGGTGCCGGCTGCCGTCGATAGATGGCAGTCGTTAAGCCAAGTCAGAGGCCTTAGGACGGCTTGAAAACTTCTGACAGTAAGACCAGCCACTAGTCTTACAAGCCTCCACCAATCCGGACTTGGCCCCCGTGGTGGAGTATGGCCTGTACCTTCCTCAGGGAAGAGATCCGTGCGCCTAGGTGGGGACATAATGGGTTGATGTATTTTTTTTACTCTGCCATGAGTCATACGTGACATGCACACTCTCTGCAAAATGACATCTAGCGAGAGAGTGTGTTCAGAGAATAGAAAAATACATCTGTAAAAAAAAAGTCGTGCCAGTAATGGTACTGCGCGGCACATTTGCTACGATACAGTGTATTGGTGTAAAGGGACGTTATTGACATCGCACACACACAATTAGTCACAAAAAGACATAAATCATATAATTAAGAAATGCTATCGTAGTGGGGTAATATACCAGCCCATACACACCCCCTATTTATCAACGCAGTGAGCCTTTCGTTATCAAAGTGATAACATCAAAGAGGTAAGGGAGGCATGAGTCAGCAATAAATTCAGGAACATCAATTTACTTTCAACCCGGCCAGGCATACGGCACCATTTGTCTTCTTTAAGTGGACAAGATAATTTCGGCAAATGTGATAGAATTTTGTAGCGTGTTTTGAGAAGGGTTTTTAATAGCTCCGAATTTGTTTCAAGGGAAAAGATGATCTAAGTACGAGTATTATAGTGTTTTCGCCGCCTTTTTCTACGCGAATATTCTTCATGAATGTGTCAAAATAGGGCGCGTTCAGTGCATGAATGGGTGACCGTCTATGACTAACGCTAGTGCCAATTTTCCGAGCGGTTCCGCGTGCCGCAAGGCACGTTAAGCAGTTGGTGCCGGCTGCCGTCGATAGATAGCAGTCGTTAAGCCAAGTCAGGCGCCCTAAGGTGACTTGAAAACTCCTGACAGTAAGACCAGTCACTAGTCTTACAAGCCTCCACCAATCGGACTAGGCCCCCGTAGTGGAGTATGGCCTATACCTTCCTCAGGGAAGAGACCCGTGCCTCTCGGTGTGAACATAATGGGTTGATGGTTATAGCTTATTGGCCTTATTATGCCGTAAATAAACAACGAGTAAGTGAATCAATAATAGTGCTTAAGAAAGTTTTAGTTCAAAAGTTGTAAAGTAATTTCAACTGTGGCAACAATGGTATTGTATTTTTTGTAATTTGTATTTTTTTACTCTGCAATAAAGCTTAACAACTTTCAGTAATTCGCTACAATCCAAGATAGGCTACATCGGTCCTGATGGCACGTGAACGACGCTCCCCCTAGCAGGATCGAACCAACTCGTATAATCAACGTCACGAATCAACGTCACTGGTTACGTCACGAACACTAACATTTTATAAAAATATTAAAAATACATATTTATAACTTACAAATTAATCACCAAATGTGTTGCTAAGCGTGAATCTTGAAAGCAGTTGAATCGATTTCGATAATTCTTTTTTTAGAATATTTCTTGAAGTACGAGGGTGGTTCTTACGGAGAGGAAATTAAAAAAAATGCCTAAAAAGGGGTAGGTTTAAATGATGAGAAAATATAGAAAAAAATGAAAACTTTGGCTGTACAAAGTTTGCTGGGTCAGCTAGTAATTAATTAAACTGTAAAATAATGAGCTTAGTTTCTTAAAATGGCCAATAATTTCGAAAAAAATATAAAAACATAATTTTTTATAAATAAAAATAAATAGCATGGCTAATTAACATACATACATAAATAAAGTCACGGCTGTAACCCAGAGAGGTAGAAAGAGACCAGGGACTGCCACCTACCACGGTCCCGACAAATCACTTTCGCTTCATGGACATTCATTAGTTGTTGCGTGCACGCACGTCGGTTTTGGGCACTTTTTATCTTGCCATTTGCTAATGCACCCCCTATTTGTTTAAAGTATTTTCACCTAGGGCGTCACTTACTGACCCTTTCACTCGCATTCGCTCTATATATTTGCTTCGTCTTTCTTTCTTCCTTCATCCTCTCCACTGTCCAAACCAACACAAACGCTAATTCACACTGTTCTTATTTTAACTTAGTTCTGATCATGCGAAAGCGATCCCCGGGAACATTCTCACCCGCCCATCACTAATCGCAACGCGCACTGCAAAACAGAGTCGCCGTGCGATACAGAAAGCTCTTGTATTAAAAATTATGATCACATAATGCCCGCACGGAGAGCGTGCAGGCGTTGATATTTTACGGTACATTGATGCCGCGGTGTTACGTCATAAATATTCATGTTGGAGAGAATGAGTCGCCTCGAAGGGAATGTTAATGTGAGGGCTTAGGCTCGCTTTAGCGGGCCTGCGGAATACGGCGTGTGGTGCTCGTAACGCAGTGCTTGGCGTTGGATACAATCGTGTGCAATTGTTACGGATTATAGTCCTAAGGCTCTAATTATATGTGTCCGCGCGACCGAGCGGTTTGGCCGCAGATTCCAGCGGCCGCGGCCAAGTCGTTTTTTGATTTATATGAAGCGGCCCGAGCGTCTCCGCTCTCCACACGTTCTCACAAACAACGAAAGAGCGTCCCGTCCGCTTCGAATGCACCGATACAAGTGAACACGTTGAAACTCTTCCGAGCGGCCGGGCCGCGCGACCACGCCGCTCGAAGGCGCGACCGCGCCGCTATTTAAATAAATCGTTACACAAAATTGCTTGTAATTTCGTGGTGTAGCGGCCGGGCCCCTCGGTCGCGCGGACGCATATAATTAGAGCCTTACAATCGTGTGCAATTGTTACGGATTATAGTCCTAAGGGTTGTTTCTATAAATACTCCAGTTCCAACAACAAAAACCAGTGCTTAAGACTCGCCAAGTTGTCCAGCTATGGATGGTTAATATTTGCCAAATATTTACTCGAACACGAATATTGATGCGAAGTGTTACCAATAGAATATAGTACATTTGACTTGACTCAGCCGCGTCACGTTGCGTCGGGTCGCGTCGCGTCGCGTTTCAATAATGTGTATCCCGCCGGATCCAATTCGTGAAATTTATACCAGAGACTGCCGTAGATAAATGTTACAATTATTTATCTCGAAAGCCTGTTTAAATAATCTACCTAAAATAGATGCTAAATAAATATAAAGTATCTCACAGCGAAACGGCTGGGCACAGGTGGCTGTGAGTATTTATTTTTCGTTCTGTTCCCAAATATTTGATCTCTGCCCTTTGTTATTTCGGATGTTGAAGCGGATGATATTACAGAACGGGTTTGTTGAGAGGTTAGGCTTAAAATATACTCTAGAAAACGGATTGCCGAAATTCTTTGACAAAATGTTGGCTGGCTCGTTGGTTCAGCGATACAGTCTGTTAGCTTTTAGAATATACCTCGGGCTCTAGAGTAGGCTTCGGTTTTCGCCGAAAGCACACGAGTGTAATCCCACTTTCTGCTCTGTATATTAAGTGAAGTTAAGTGTCATATTAGTTCTGATTTCGAAATTATGTGTCAATTAACATAAACATAAACATTTACATACAGGCACATACATTGCTTCTGGCCGAATTAGTTCCGATATTTCTATTACACGAATATATCCGATTCTATCCGAAAGTAGCCGAGGTATATTCCAAAAGCTAACAGACTGTATCATGTCTTATTACTATGACGGAGGTCGTGAGTTAATTTTTAAGGTATTTAGGCACAATATCTAACTAATAAAACCATATAAATATACGCCTCAATACCTTAGAGGGTCTTTTAGAAAAAATAACCTTAACAAGACACAGTAAAGTCTTGTTCTTTTGGTATTACGATAAATAGCAAGACTGTAATTCGAATAATTTGAATTTATTGAATGTGTTTAAATTTATTTACAGATTTAAATTGCTTTGGACACGTTTGCAATTAAACATGCAGTTAATATGTAAACTAATTTGATTTTCTATGATGCCCTCCTTGTTGTTTCACAATGAATGTATCGGAAAAGTTTTAATTGATTTTCATAACTAATTTTGAAACAACTCAACTCTACTGGAAATTTTTAATTGGACTGTAAGATTAAGTTTGAAATGCTCGAGCAGCGGGATACGTTTGAATTGATACTCAAAATAAGTTTAGGTAACCATCCCACGAAAGTTGCTTATGCTTACCTACTGCCAAGGAGAATTAATTCTCCTTGCCTACTACAAAGATATGTTAAATAAATAATATCCTAATTTTCCATTAAAATATAAGCTTTTCAAGGTAGCACAGCCCTTTTTTTCGTAATTTCAAAGTCGACCATAATTATATTAAAATTCGTTCGTGTTGATGAGTAAAAAGTACTCTTATTCGGGTAAAAAAAAAACAACACATTGTATGTGGCGGTTTTTAAAAATATGGAACTAAAAAAATCTCAGAATACTGTACGAAAAACTAAATCGCAAACTTGTAAAGGAGAGATTGTGCAGATAGAGCTCATTGAAATGCTAAGTAATTCTTAAAAAGTGGGTGTACGCTTATAACCATACAAAACAAGTGAACCGTAGTTTTCTGAACCAGTTGACGTATATGCGATTAGCTATCAGTGTCGGACTGGAATTGAGTAAATCCGGTCCGACGTCGCCGACCGACTGAAATGAACAAATCTTATCTGACTCACTGAACCAAGCGTGACTGTTTAGTTTTGTTCACTGCTCAAAAAAACCCGACTAGACCGATTCGGGCTTCATACATACTTCATGCGAGGGTTCCATACATACAGTTTTTTCTGAATTTCAAAAACGTTTTTAATGATTTACTTACAAATATATACTCTTTAAATTTTTGCTAATATTTGTAGTATAAGGCGATATTACTTACAAAGTTTCATACTTCTAGTTCAATGGGAAGTACTCTTTGAGTTTTGATTCCTTTGAGTATCGAAAAAAAAAGTTTTATTTACGGCATAAACGGCCGAATTTTCTGTAACTTAATTTAGTTCATATTTATACATTCAGACACATACCAAATTTGTATTAGACTTAAGGTGATTTGAAAAAATATGATCAGATTGGAGTTTTTTTTGCTGCCTTTTTCTCCACGACATTCGGCCCCAACGCAGCAGCCAACATCAGTATTATAAGTCCATTGACATTTAGCAAACAGAACGTAAGTTCTTCACGTTGAAATTAATGTCTGATTTCTGATTTCTAGAAGTTTAATTTCCTAAACCGACGCGCGTGCATGCAAGGACTAATGAATGTTGATGAAGCGAAAGTGGTTTATCGGGATCGTGGCAGGTAGCAGTCCCTGGTCTCTGCCTATCCCTCTGGGATACCGGCGTGATCTTATGTATGTATGTATGTATGTAATTTTTTTAAAGCTTCAAGGGACCACAGATTTAAGTGATTTAATTTCAATTCAATTCCTTCACGCGCTCCTGAGATAAAGTGTCTTGACAGACAAAAGGACGGACAGACAGACAACAAAGTGATCCTTCCAGGATTCCGTTTTTTTTCCGTTTAAGGTACGGAACCCTGAAAATGACCGTGCATTTGAAGACATAAACATTTACATAAAGAAAGAAATATAAACCTTTATTGCAACAACAGACAACACAAAAAAAAACAATAAAAACACTTAACAAACTTTGTCGCGGTGTGCCTCTGCTGCTGCAAATGGCAGCTGACTCAGCATAGTGCTGAGGGAGGGAACCCTCAGCGCTGATTTGCAGTCAGTGCCAATAGCCCTTAATGCTCCAGGGTGCAGTGCGCCCTGTTGCACACTAATAAATAAGACAAAACGTAATAAAATGAAAATATCTATAATAAATTTACATAAACAGCGTATATTCATATCCATGTAATATAACACACATACATAAATACATATTATACAAAGACATACATACAGGCACTTACATTGCTTCCGGCCCCACACTAGGACACCCTGTGTCGTGGGAACCAGAAACAGCGACGTCATAAACATGTAAACATCCAAGACCTGACGTTTGAAGAAGTTAATACATTTAAAGGTTTAAAGAAGTTAATACAGTTGACGACCTCTGTGGCGCAGTGGTTAGCGCATCTGCTTACCATGCGAGAGGTTCCGGGTTCGAATCTCGGCTGAGGACAAAAAAAAGAAACCCAGGTCTTGGATGTTTACATGTTTGTGACGTCGCTGTTTCTGGTTCCCACGAGACAGGATATCCTAGTGTGGGGGCAAAAGCAATGTATGTAAAAAAAAACATAGCGCAACCTTCCGAAATTCATTCTCAGAATTCACAGAGCCGAAGCCGAGCGTGTAAAGACAAGCGCAGAGAGAGGACAAAAACCGGGAGTCTATTCCCTAAGGAAGAAATAGTCGGGGACGTTAATAGATTTCATTAATTAACTCGCTCACTGGACCGGGTGATTGCAGCGGCTCCCAGGATAAAAAGTGACAATTCATCGGGACACCGGATTTGGGGATATGGCTCGATTTACGTGTGGAACCGGTGGAGGATGAGCGGGTTGTCTCTTGCAAGAGTGAAATAAATAAATAAATATTTTTAAAAGGAACATACATTGCTTCTGGCCCCACACTAGGATACCCTGTGTCGTGGGAACCAGAAACAGCGACGTCACAAACATGTGAACATCCAAGACCTGGAGTTTTTTTTTCTTCCAGCCAGGGATCGAACCCGGGACCTCTCGCATGGTAAGCAGATGCGCTAACCGTTACGCCACAGAGGTCAAAATGAGATGAATGAACTTCATAATACAATGGTTACAAAAAATGGTTGCTGTCTCCAAGACTAGGATTCCTTATCGAACCGATGGACGAGAAATCATCATCAACCCATTATGTCCCCACCGAGGGGCACAGGGGGGCAGGGGGTAGGAAGGTAAGTATAAGGCGTACTCCACGGGAGCCAAGTCCGGATTGGTGGAGGCTTGTAAGACTAGTGGCTGATCTTACTGTCAGAAGTTTTCAAGCCGCCCTAAGGCCTCTGACATGGCTTAACGACTGCCGTCTATCGACGGCAGCCGGCACCAATTGCTTAACGTGCCTTGCAAAGCACGGAACCACTCGGAAAATGCCACTAGCGTTAGTCGTAGAACAGTCACCCATCCATGCAGTGAACGCGCCCTATGTTGCTTAAACTTCGTGTGATCGATTAAGATCACTCAGGCGGCCGGGGCTACGAACGATTCATTTTTTTACTTCCAAAATACATTTTTTTATTAAGTCAATGTTGTGAGTATCGAGTATTAATCTAAATAACATTGAGCGGTCGTACCCTAGTGGTTAGAACAGTGGTTTTGGAAGCGGAGGACTCAGATTCGATTCTCACTGCGGCCATGTATGACTTTGTTTTCTATGTTATGTATATTTTGTGAAATTTAAGTTGCAATACCACTCGCTAACGGTGAAGGAACACATCGTGAGAAAACATAAGTGTCTGAGCAATTTAATAGCTCAGCGCCTGAAATCGCCAATCCGCGGTGGGCACGCGGTGATTAAACCCATACTCTCTCTGGGAGAAAACCTATTCTCTGCAGTGGGACGTATATAGGCTACTATATAGGTTTACTATGCTTCTTACAAGGTATTGTTGGTTTATGAGTGAGGTGTTGACAAACCAGTGCGCTTGAAATTTCTACACTCCAGTTGGGAAGCGTGGTATTATAGTAACGTAACATAACATTTACATACAGGCATTGCTTCTGGGCCCACACTAGGATACCCTGTGTTGTGGGAACCAGAAACAACGACGGCACAAACATGTAAGAATCCAAATGTTTTTTTTTTCAGTTTTTGTCGCCGATAAACCGTGAAAAAGCGAGTTGCATCGGCTGAATAGTCTTTCGTTAGTCCCGGGGATTTTAGCCAACTCCGCGCGTTGCATTTAACCAGTTTTTGTTGCTTTTTCAGCCGACGGTCAATAAAAAAGACTCAAATACAAAAGTTCTAGAGACTGGTGCCTCTGCCTACCCCTTCGGGGATAACGGGCGTGAGTTTTTTTTTATATTTTTTTTTTATTTAAATACAGAAGGTTGCTTTCACGTCTAGCAAGTTGATCAAGAAGATTATCTTTACACGTTTCATGGTTTAAATAATACAGATATAAACAGGTTTATTTGGTTCAAAAAATTTCATCATCATCATCAACCCATTATGTCCGAGCGGCACGAGTCTCTTCCCTGAGGAAAGTACAGTACAGGCCATTCTCTACCACGGGGGCCAAGTCCGGGTTGGTGGAGGCTTGTAAGACTAGTGGCTGGTCTTTCAGAAGTTTTCAATAAACTTACAAGGTAATAAAACATTTTCAACTTCTTAGTGCTCAGGTGACTTTTTGCGATGAAGAAAGTGGAAGATGCCTGAACAGTAAAATTTAAGATTTATGTGGTTTTCTCATAGATGCCACGGTCAGAACTGGACCAATTGAAATGGGACCACACGGGAAGTAGCAGTTTTCAACAAAAAAAAAAGAATCATCAAAATCGGGTCGCCCAGTCAAAAGTTAGATAGATAGAATAATCTTCATTAATAATAATAATAATAAACTCACGCCCGTTCTCCCCGAGGGGGTAGGCAGAGGCACCAATTACTAGAACTGGGCCCACGTTTTGCCGAGTTTATTAGGTCCCAACGTGACAAGTGGCAAGCCTGTCGCCGTTATCCGGGCACAATTTATCAGCAAATGGTGTTGATGTAAAACAAATGTACGTAACTAAAAGTCACTGGTACATGCGGGATTCGAACCAAGACTCACATGATCGAGAAGCAAGGGTCAACCCCACTACGCCACCACCGCCACCATATTCTTTATTGTAAGTTGTGAGATAACAAACATTTAAAAAATACAGTAGAGTTGAGAACTTCCTCCTTTTTTGAAGTCGGTTAAAAACAAAGCCTTGTGAAATTAAAACAGCGTTTTTAAATTGAAATCTATTTCATAGTAGCAATTTGTAGTTTAGAGTTTAGTCAAACGACAATGCCAATTAGTTTGATTCTATCAATTCATTCGGGTGTTCTGATTCAATTAATCGTGTTGAATATAAAATCGACTCTTTGTGTATTCCACACTGAAACAATGACGTGCAAAATCATATATCATACTTTTATATGAGAGGTGTAAAAGCAAAGCCGACTCTGTCCATGAAGTGTCAAACTGAGTTATAAATAAGCGAAATTCGGTTTTTTAGTCAACAGCGGTCATAGAAAAAGTTTGTTTATTTAAGGAATTAAAATAAAGTCTAAGATATTCAAAAGCTGATTTAAAATGCTTGATATAACATTCGAATATGCGCAGGTACAAACTAAACTACATTCACAGGTTAAAATATTCAAAAAGTGGACAGAGTTGAGTTTGCTTTTATACCCCTCATATTCGGGATTTTTGTCTAACGTTGTCGGCTGAACGGAATTAGCGTACAAAATATAAAGAGCATTTTATTTTGGAATTGAAACTACTGTAATTAGATGCGTTATCTTGAAAAGAACGATTAAAAAACATTGTTAAGGTGAGTCGATCGTTCCACCAAAATTTTACGTTGAACAACGTAAATTCGAAGATAATCACGAGTTTCACAGGTTTTTAATTAAATTAAGAAACGTTGCCTAAATATTTAATCAGAGCTTTCGTGCGACACAAAATCATGAATCTTGTGATTAAATTAGTTTATTCTCCATTTAAATTTTTTAATTTGTTTCGAACAACTCAGCGTTTCCTGATGAACTCCTGATTTAAAAATAAACATAATCGGTGATAACTTATCGGAAATATTCCCAAATGCTTCAAGCGCCACAATTTTGCTAACACTCAATTTACTTGAAAGTTCTAGGCAGTTCTTTCGTAACCACTAGACATTATTTACTTTATTCCAGATACACTTACTTGAATTTGGTCGGCAGAGTCCGACCAGGTTGGAAACAGTCAAGTAGGTGTCATCATCATCATCAACCCATTATGTCCCGACCGAGGGGCACGGGTCTCTTCCCTGAGGAAGATATAGGCCATACTCTACCACGGGGGCCAAGTCTGCATTAGTGGAGGCTTGTAAGACTAGTGGCTGGTCTTACTGTCAGAAGTTTTCAAGCCGCCCTAAGGCCTCAGACTTGGCTTAACGACTGCCATCTAGCGACGGCAGCCAGCACCAACTGCTTAGCGGGCCTTGCGAAGCATGGAACCGCTCGGAAAAATGTCACTAGCGTTAGTCGTAGAACGGTCACCCATCCATGCACTGAACGAGCCCTATGTTGCTTAACATTCGTGATCGTTTAAGATCACTCAGGCGACCGGGGCTACGAGCGAGCAAAGTAGGTGTATCCGGAATAAAGTTAATAGTGGCCTTTCCTTTTGACAGCAGAAGTCATTCTATCGTATCACAGCTTCTAAGTTGCGGGGGAGGTCACAGGCGGGGTGGTTCAATATTGGCTTTACGTGCATGTCGTTACGGAGGATCCCTATACGCCCATTGTTTCTTTATGCAAGGAGCTTGGAGCAAAAAATGGAGTGCGAAGTGTCGATTTCTATGGAGTATTAGGAGGGGCCCGTAAGAATGTCTTTCACTCGTTCGTATTGCTTTTGTTTGGCTGTTCCCGGCTTTGTTTTAGGTTGTCACCTAAATAGCCTGGGACAACCTGCGCCAAATCAAAGGATAAATAATTTAAAAGATAATACGTATTCAGGGATAAATGATTACGGATTGTCAGTCGTACAATTTGCTTGTAGCTCTACAAATATCATGGTGCAAGATGTTTTTGGATTTATCCAGTAGAAAGAGCTTACCCACTGATAAACAGGTATCGCTATCAGATAGCGTTGGTGCAAGCTAGCGTCAGTTACCACTAGATGCTTTAAGTACCAAAATCTAAAGCAGAATAGTAATCTCAATAAATACTTATAACAAAGGCCAAACATATTAATATTGTTATATATTCCACCAATCCGGACTCAGCCACCGTGATGGAATAATAAAATGGCCTATACCTTCCTTAGGAGAGAGACCCATGCCCTTCGGTGGGGGCATAATAGGTTGATGATGATGACTCATTAGGAAACAAAATAAAATGAATTTCTGCCACGATGAGCATATGTAGAGAAAAGATCATAATCTCTCTCTTTGTAAGAATAGCCCTGTGCCCAACAGCCGTGCTTATATAGTCTGCATTTTTGTATTTTTTAACGCTGTAAAATATAAGGAGCCAAAAACGCAGAATTCACAATTCAAAACACTTTAAGAAGCAAAATCGTCGACTATTTTAGAGAAAAATTCAATATCATGCTATAGGGCACTACTTCCTCTATCCTTTTTGCACGGAACTCCTTTTTCAGAGGGCTCTAAAGGTAGAAAAAGTATTCGCTCGCCGTTTTTGAGAGCGAGTTTATTAATATTAAGGGGCTCCACGGAGTAACACTAGCGACCCCGAGGAAAAAATCATACATTTTCACAGATCGACTTTGCTAAAAGTGTCAGTATAATATCTGAATTTTTATTGATTTGGGTTGTATGCGCGGTGCAAATACGTGTATTGTTTTAGTACGTCGATCACTTCGGACCAGTAAAATACCGTTCCGATCTAGCAACTTATCGGACCGTTAAAAACCGGATGCCGGAGTAGTGGAGAAGCTTATTAGTATTCTTGTGTGTTTCTAAATCGGATCGGTAATTAACGTTTGCTGGACCGGAGCAGTGGAGAAAGGCTCTGAAGCGACAATGAAATATAATCGACGCGTTCATGCAACTGTCGACGTACAACGCGTTAGCAGAATCTAGGCTCTGGATTTGGTTCGCATAGTTTTAATGAAACAAACACATCTAAAAATCATACCTACCACTTAATAGGGTAGTTTCCAGGGTCAAAATAATTAAATTCTATTTAGTTCGTATCTTAGATTATAAAAAAATATTGGACACGTATTTTTTCTTTTTTCGATTAAACAAAAAATAACAAAGATATAGCCCATTACAATTATGTGTGACGTCACTCCGTGCTAAAAAATGCAGCACGGCGTGACGTCACACGTAACTTTAACGGGCTATAACTTTGTCATTTTTGGTCTAATTTACAAATAAAAAAATACGTGTCCCTTATTTTTGAATAATCTAAAAGACGGACTAATTACATTTTTTAGGGCAACTAGCCCATTTGTCTAGTCGGTGTTTATAGAGGTGTACAGTATCGCAGCATCGCGTGACAAGTGACTTTGGGGATATCGTTATTTTTCCTTCTATCTCACGTAGATACGTGACCGAAGTGAAACGCGAGGGTAGCATTTGAAGGTACAGTCTGCTCCGGATGAAACATAAATAGAACACTTTATGTTATATATAAAAACTAGCTGACCCGGCAAACATTGTTTTGCCAAATAGGGGTATGAAAAATAGATAACAATCTATTCTCAAGCCTACCGAAAACACATGTCAAATTTTAACAAAATCGGTTGAGCCGTTTCGGAGGTGTATGCGCACTAAAACGGTGACACGAGAATTTTGTATATTAGTATAAAAAATAATAAAATAAATAAAGATAAGTTGCTGTTCGTTAGTCTCACTAAAACTCGGGGACAAATAAACCCAGGTCTTGGATGTTTACATGTTTGTGACGTCGCTGTTTCTGGTTCCCACGACACAGGGTATCCTAGTGTGGGGCCAGAAACAACGTATGTACCTGTTTGTAAATGTTATGTTATGTAGACCTTAACACATGGCATGTATCTCATGCCATGTGTTCCGGTCTACACTAAAGAATGCATCATATTATCTCATCTTAATAGAGTACGAACATGTAGTTGAGTTCTTAGCAATAACCCATAAATGTCGGCGACATTTTGTATTTTTATGGGCACCATACTGAAAGTACCTAATTTTGTTAAGGGGCCGATGCCAACACTGTAAGTTGTAAAAATATTAAATGTAGCGTAGAACCATAAAACGTTACTGCATTTTATTTTCTGTTTCGCTTCGGGATTTGTTTTATTACACACTATTTTCCATTCTTACTGTTTTTAGAATTTCATAAAATACCTGAAGAGGAAAAAATAGTCGAGTACTCGTATTTCGTACCAGCCGATAATAAATTCGTCAGAATTCCGTCTTCATCAATACACCACGGTAAAGTAATCTTAAAACAACTATTTTAATTTTTTTCCGTCAATGGTTGTCTGGAAGAAAGAACTTTTAGATTAGATTAGAACTCTGTATTTTACACACCAGAAAAACAAACAAATAGGTACATTATAAAACTTATAATAAGATTTTAATAATAAGACCGCCAATTGGACTGTTATTATCAAACCTCAAGTACAAAGAATATTCTTTTTTTTTTCAACCAGCACGTACAACGAAAAGAGTTTCTAAACAGATGTTGATGGTATCGGCGAAGGAGGATCGTCTGTCCCTACTCCACTTATAGGTGTACATATATTTTTGTCACGTTCCCCCGGGAACAGTTGTTTCCAATGTTTGCCAGTAAAACTTGTACGTAGGACTCGGCACGCGAGCAAGAATTTTACTTTTGACTTTCCAATGAGTTCTTCTACTGTTCGTTTCGATAAAATACTGTTTTGTTCGCCAACTTTTGTTCGCAGTGTCTGCGAAGTTGGATTTTAATCAATTTATGATCAGTTAACTCTGTGCTTTGCTTTGCACAAAGCGATCGGGGAAAGCGAGTGTAGTTTCACAAATGGTTATGCAAAGGAGTTAAAGAAACTAAACAGCTTATTCAGTTATTTAAGCAACCTATATACGTCCAGCTATAGGGCACAGGGCTTCTCTCAGAGAGAGAGAGAAGAAGAGAGTTTAATCAACTCGCGTGCCCAGCGCGGTTTGGCGGTTTCAAGCGCTGAGGTATTGAATAGCTCAGACATTTTCTAGCCCAGTCCTTTGGCCCTTTAGCTGGGCTAAAGGACAAAAAGTACCCGACAGCGGTGTGCCTTCTTGCAGCAACTAATGAATGTTAAGGAAGGGAAATAAATCTGTCAGGATCATGACTCGGTCACAATCGTCTGCCCACCCGTCCGGTATACAGCCGTGAATTTATGTAATACTGTGATTGATATAAAAGGTATTCTATAGAATCAGGCGTTACTTTGCGGAAATCCATAATAGCATTAAATTGAGAAAATTACTTTGCTAAATTCCGCCAATATCCTACAAGCACCATGCGGTTAGTTAATGCACCGCCCTGCCTCCCACTTTTTCAAGCAGAAGCAAGACACGAACACACCACCGCCGACACCAATACTTGTGTGAGACAATGCGCAAGGCGCATGGTGCTTGTGGGATATTGGCGGAATTAAGCAAAGTAATTTTCTCAATTTAATGATATAAAAGGAATTGTTTTATTGACATTTCTACAGTCAAAGAAATATCTCTATGTCAATTAAAGTATAATTACTTGAGGGACCTTCCCAAATTCAATGGAAGCAGACTTACTTTGCCATTTTACTTCTCTCACAAGTTTCTATCTGTAATGCGGAGAAAACGCTTCACGCTTTTACTTTTTAGCTGTTTCTAGCGTCTTGGCCTTTATTCCTTTGGCAGTAAAGATTATTCTTCTCGACATCCAGCAATTGTTACTAACTGCAGAGAATTATAGCTGATACGAGTGCCCCATTCAAAAGCGGACTGGGCAAAAGGGATTGGATTTTCATGTAGGTGGTTCTTTTTCTTCAAATGCCTCTTCATCATCATCATTAGCCATTTGACACCCACTGTAGGGAATAGGCTTTCCTCATGGTTTATCAAGTTTCTCAGTCTTGAGCCGTCCGCACGTCCGCATCCAGTGACTCTTCGCCACCGTAACCAGATCGTCAAACTATTTTGCAGTAGATCCACATTGTCTATAAATGGATCTATTGAAGAAAAAAATGGATCTGGTCAATGGATCTACTGAGATTGAAGCTCTGGTAGGGGGCCTGCCACGATATGTCATCTGGTCCACGGTCACCAGGTCAGAACTTTGCCGCCCCAACGGCCATCAGCTCTCACTGCTGCTGTAACTAAGGTTGCCTCTAGCTTGATTTGTCGACCTCTTTGCTGTCATCTACCATGCAAGAGATTGAGACCCCGGCTGGGGACAAAAAAAACTCATGTCCTTAATGTTTACATGTTTGTAATGCCACTGTTTGTCGCTTCTACGACACAGGGTATCCTAGTGGGGGGTCAGAAGCAATGTGCCTGTACGCTATAATATTTTTAATTACTGTAATAAAAAGAAATGTAATAAATCAATGCACTAAATCCGTACCAACCCGACTCCGCACGTTTCCTTTGTTCTACAAGCGGTATAGGGCGCCGCTCTGGAATCCCATTTCCTTTTCACTGACTAGTTAGGTATATTTAATTCCGTTTTCTTGTATTTATATCAACTTTCTGTTTATCTGTTCTATAGCAAATAGTTCAGCGTACATGATAGATACATTGGAGTCAATTTTGTATTTTTTAACCCGGCCAATCTGTGGATCCAAGAATGCAGCTCCAACCTTGTTTTGATCATCCTTAGATGCATCAGTATATATCTTATAACTACATGAGTACTTATTCTCTAACAGTATTGTACATTTGTCTCGTAGGTAGGTATTATCATAAAGTCTCTTCGCCTTATCTATATCTGGGACCTTGAGGTGGATAGCATCCTTTACATTTATGTTGCTGACCCATGTACTCAGTGAAAACATATCTAATAGGGGACTCGAGTGAATTGGTTGGTCAATTAACTTCTGATGAATTTCTAGTAACAATGGGGGTTTCTTAGTTGTCCAGTAAAAACTATCTAATGGTGATCGGTCTGCAAAATCTTGTATCAGAGTTATGGAGTTGTTGTTTTCAATCGATTTTGCTCGAAGCTAGAATTTACCAGCTAAAAATGTCCTACGCAGATGTAATGGGGGGAGACACAACTCACTTTCCATTACATGCACCGGAGTACTTTTTATGAAACCACCAACCACTCTCATTGCCTGATTCTGAACCTTGACAAGTTTGTTTAAATGAGTTTACGCTGCAGTGTTATAAAGAAAACTAGCATAATCAAGTCTACTGCGAATTATAGAAATATACAATCTACGTAAGTGTATTGGATGAATACCCCACTGGGACCCGGCTAAGGACTTAAATACATTTAAAAACTTTTGTGTTTTTGTGTTTTGTTACGCCGTTTTTCTAAATTTAACCCTTAAGAGAGTGAACGGGGTTGCAAAATTTTGAACTAAAGTCCACGCGGACGGAGTCGCGGGCGAAAGCTAGTTGCTAAAATAAAAAAGACGGTTGAAGCTGTACAATACACAATTGTAAAATTCCATATCACAGTGCTAAGCAGAGGTTATCTAAATTCAGCAATTTGACTCATTGTAAGTACCTACAAAGGTTAATCGCGCCTGCTAAAAAACCCAACCCCGTGTGAACAGTCCCCATATCTTCTGTGCAGCATTTACCGTCACCAGTAGCGACTTTCATCAACAACCCATTATGTCCCCACCGAGGGGCACGGGTCTCTTTCCTGAGGAAGGTATAGGCCATACTCCACCACGGGGGCCAAGTCCGGATTGGTGGAGGCTTGTAAGACTAGTGGCTGGTCTTACTGTCAGAAGTTTTCAAGCCGCCCCTAAAGGCCTCTGACTTGGCTTAACGACTGCCATCTATCGACGGCAGCCGGCACCAACTGCTTAACGTACCTTGCGAAGCACGGAATCGCTCGGAAAGAATGCCACTAGCGTTAGTCATAGACGGTGACCCATCCATGGACTGAACGCGCCGAATGTTGCTTAACCTTAGTGATCGTTCAAGCGACCAAAGCGAAGTTCAGTAGCGACTTGCAGAAATGTAAATAATATTATTCTCAACAGCGAACAATCGCTAACATCTGCTAGCAATAATCGCGCCACTTCGCGCGCTCGATGCAGTAAGCCGGCGCGCGCGTATTGTGACAAATTGCGCGATTAACATCTCGAACGATTTCGCCTTTTAAGAGGGGGCGGTTCCATCTTGCAGGCGCTCGCATATTCTAAAGAATGTATTTGCTTCAATACAATGTAGTAAGTCTGGGCCTTTAGGGACTTTAGTTGAAAGTGATATGTCCTCTAGCCCCCTGAGAGACCTATTTTTTTACTTCTGCGCATCAACGGTCAGCGCTTAACTTACGTGCCGCTGGTTGTATCTTGGTGACGGACGGACGAACGGATGGACAGCGGAGTCTCAGTAATAGGGTCCGTTTTACCCTTTGGGAACGGAACCCTAATAACGTTAAGCCTTTATTACACCGGGGCAACACTGTGCGGCATTGCGGCATGCCACAAGGCCGCATGCTACAAAGGTGCGGCAGAAGAAGAAGAAGCTGTGACAGTTTGCCACATGACGCAAGGTGTTGCCATGCCACACGGTTCTTGCCACAATGTGCGACGTTGTAGCATGCGGCCTTGTGGCATACCGCAATGCCGCACAGTGTTGCCCCGGTGTAATAAAGGCTTAACGTTATTAGGGTTCCGTTCCCAAAGGGTAAAACGGACCCTATTACTGAGACTCCGCTGTCCATCCGTTTGTCCGTCCGTCACCAAGATACAACCAGCGGCACGTAAGTTAAGCGCTGACCGTTGATGCGCAGAAGTAAAAAAATAGGTCTCTCAGGGGACTAGAGGGCATATCACTTTCAACTAAAGTCCCTAAAGGCCCAGACTTACTACATTGTATTTGACATAATAATTATATCGTCGTTCATATTGCAATTTGTTCTACGTCAAAAAGAAAATTTTTTTTATTTCAAAAATGTGCTTCAAATTTTATTTTGAACACGACCAAAAAAAGGTTCAATGTCATCTGCCAATAGAAAACCGGCATTTGTAACTTGCAATATGTCACATTATTAACTCAGCAGTAAATTGCGTACGGAAAATTGCTCTACATGAAATAAAAAAAATAATATTTTTTTTACATAGGTAGAACAAATTGCAATATGAACGACGACATTTTAATTACGTTTAAATATGTTCTGCTATTACAATACGGTATTTGACACTATCAACAAAAAATTATTTGAGATGCTCGATTAAAACAAGAATTACAAAATGATTCGGAAAATGTATTTCTTTTAATCATTTACTAGTTATTACCATTTTTAAATAGATGAAACATAAAAAGAGTATGGCCTATACCTTCCTCAGGGAAGAGACCCGTGCCCCTCGGTGGGGATATAATGGGTTGGTGATGATGATGATGATAAAAAGAGTGCTCTGAAATGTGACGTCACAAGCAAGTATTTTCATACAAAATTCCGTTTTAAAAGTAACTCATTTGACGTCCTGTCAAATACCCAATTGTATTGCTTACGTGACTGTACACATGCGCAGCAATCCCCCTTACATTTAGCTCAGCGCTAAACTTACCTGCCGCTAGTTATACATATCATGAGCAGTGATAGTTAGACAGTTAAACATAAACATAAACATTAACAAAAAAGCGGTGGTGGCGTAGTGGGGTTGACCCTTGCTTCTCGATCATGAGGGTCTGGGTTCGAACCACGCATGTACCAATGACTTTTAGTTACGTACATTTGTTTGTACAGCAACACCATTCGCTGATAAATTGTGCCCGGATAACGGCGACAGGCTTGCCACTTGTCACGTTTGGGACCTAATAAACTCGGCAAAACGTGGGTCCAGTTCTAGAGACTGGTGCCTCTGCCTACCCCTTCGGGGATAACGGGCGTGAGTTTATTATTATCATTATAAACATTTACATAGAGGCACATACATTGCTTCTGGCCCCACACTAGGATTCCCTGTATCGTGGCAACCAGAAACAGCGACGTCACAAACATTTTTTTTAATTTTTCTCCCCAGCCGGGGATCGAACCTGGGGGGAGGGGGGGTCCCATACAACAAACGTGATTTTTTTGCTACAAAATGCAGCACGGCGTGACGTCACACGTAACTTTAATGGGCTATATCCTTGTCATTTTTGGTCTAATTTACAAATAAAAAAATACGTGTCCTTTATTTTTGAATAATCTAAAAGACGGACTATTTACATTTTTTTGGGAAACTAGCCTATTGCAGAATCTAGACCCAGGACAAGTGATTGTGTTGCGTGGAAGTTATTGATTTATTTAAACAAGCTTAGCGTAAGCTTTTTTTTTTTACGTAGTGGATCAGCTTGAATAGCCTAAATAATAAATCAACTTTGGCATCGAAAGTAGAATTGTATTTATTAGGGCGTCAAGAGAAATAAGTGGTAGTATGATCAATTTTGTTTGTTTTCGAACTAAGTAAGTTAGTAACTTAAGTAGTTAGTTTTGAGTTTGTTTAAAGTTTCTTACGATTTTGTTTTCAGTGAATTAAATTAACTTTTGAAGTGGTAAAATGAGGGCGTACTCCTAAAATACGATTTTAAGAAGCCTGATTACGTAAGAAGTATTGACTGAAATAGTTTTGGAGTATCCGTGCATGAGGTTAGAACGCGTTGCCCGTAAAAGGACCGAAACCTGATTAACGGTCAAAGTTGTGTCACCAGTTTTCAGGAGAGACGTCTTGTATAATTCTTCCTTAACGGTTTTTACGGAAATAGGTATTTCTCTTCGAACTCTATTTACAGTGGCTACGATACTAGTGTTTAGACTTCAAATAGGTATAACGCTAGTAAAAGTGAAGTAAAAAAGTTGTCACAAATAAAATTCCTACCTTTGTTAATGTAAGGATTTATCAATTTCGTTACCACCCAGTCACTTAAACGCTCGTCATCAGGCGAAGAAGTGAATAGAAACAATGCTCAACTGTTTAGTTGCCCCTCCACCCCTGCAACTAGCCAAAAGAAATGACTTTACGTCGAATTATTGCTTAGAATCGTGGCGGGACAAAAATGACCCGGGCGGCAATTCTAGGCAAATTGTAAATTATTTTATTAACTTTTATTTTTATCAAAATAGAATACTGTAGGAGAAAATTCATTTTCGTAAATGGAGATTAGACCTGCACGTGTTTGGACGGTATAAAAGGCAGCGCGCGCTGGCGCGCACCCCTTTTTGCGCTCCGAACCGCCGTCGGTGTAACATCCATCCGGTATTATTATTTTGCGTTACTTTGTTTCTGATTAGTTTTCGCTAATTGTTTGCTAAATTCTTGAAGATTTCTGTGTTAATTATTTTCTGTTTTGCTAAAGATTTCCTTATGAAATTATTTTTGTTCATGTGAAAATTTGTTGAGAATTAAAACTATTTTGTGACTATTGATTCCACCTTGTTTTTAATACTTTTCGCTCAAATTTGCTAAAAATACATATTGAATTAAAAAAAAAAAAACTCACGCCCGTTATCCCCGAAGGGGTGGGCAGAGGCACCAGTCTCTAGAACTGGACCCACGTTTTGCCGAGTTTATTAGGTCCCATACGTGACAAGTGGCAAGCCTGTCGCCGTTATCCGGGCACAATTTATCAGCAAATGGTGTTGCTGTACAAACAAATGTACGTACCTAAAAGTCATTGGTACATGCGTGGTTCGAACCCAGACCCTCATGATCGAGAAGCAAGGGTCAACCCCACTACGCCACCACCGCCGTATATTAATATTGAATTACATAAATAAATATAATAAACTAGCTGTTGCCCGCGACTACGTCCGCGTGGGCTTTAATACTAACTTTGAACCCCCATTTTACCCCCTTAGGGGATGAATTTTCAAAAATCCTTTTTTAGTGCTCCCCTATGTTACAAAAAGAACCCCTGTGCAAAATTTCAAGTTTCTAACCCTTATAGTTTGGGCCCTGCGTTGATTCTAAGTCAGTCAGTCAGCTTCTCCTTTTATATATATAGATTATAAAAAGCCAATAGCTTTCACGGTCTTGAGTAGAAAAAATAAAAATGAAATTTGCGGGTGGGACAAAATGTGACATTGTACTACAATGACAACTGCCTGAACTGCTTTTAATCTACATGCGCACACGTACCAAAAATCTTAGGCTGCAATGGTATAAAAAAACGTATCACGTGACCCAACCGAGTATCTGTCATTGAACTATAATGCACTAGCATAATGAGACCCCAGGTGTGGCTACTTTTTAACTTGCCCTTCGCTAATACATCCCCTATTCGAAAATGTGTCCACCTAGGATATTCCTTACCGGCTCTTTTACCAACAGTCACTGAACATAAGTTTTTTCTTGAGTCAATCATTTTAATTATCTTTGAAATGGGATGATAAGCTACGTTCTCCCCACATCAAGGATCGTAAGCAAATTAGTAATTATAACAGACCGTTCGAGATTCCCGGACAAGAACAAGAATTTCCAGCACTCATGCGTTTAACCCCTCTTAGTCCCAGTTTAATTTCCAACAACATTGTTGCGAGTTATCTGAAGGCGGGCGGTATTCGCAAAGCGTGACTCGGTGAGTTCACTAGACACAAGAAAAACTGGGACCATTTTGTTATTAGAGCAATTGTATGGATAATTTAGATACGCACTTTAATGAAGAGGTTTTAATCCTCTTTTACCCTCCTCTTTTACATGTCAGTGATGACAAAATAGATTTCTATAATAAAAATTGTACAAGCTCTAAGATAAATGCTGTAATTCTTACAATATTATGCCCATAAGTTTGAGTAGTGCCTATTCAGTTAATAAAAGCGTTAAGGCATAACAATATTTTTGGTCCAACAAATACGGATGGTAGTGAGAAAATATTGGACTATCTTTTACTCCGAAGACTATCGACTGTCCACGCGACTTTTTTGTTTTATTTTATTATTTATATTTCTAGCTGACCCGGAAATAAATGTGTTACCATATAAATTAACATACGGCATATTCTCAGACCATTTGATAGATCTTCTGTCAATAGAGAGGACCATTACATATATACACAAAAAATTATGAAAATTAGTGGAGCCACATATCGAAGAAGTTCAGTAACAAACGCTGTGTGGCGAGATTTTTTAAATATTTAATATATCAGTTAAACACATTATTACACATTTTTCCCCTACGGTTGTTAAATAAAAATGCTATCAAATTTAAGCAAATATCTAAAACATAACGTAAGCAAGTATCTAAAATAAAATGACTGACTGTTGCTCAAAATTCGGGACCATTTTTTGTGGTCCAAATCACGGACCACGTTGTTGCGCCAAGGACCAATCTCTCGGGCAAAGCCAACCGAACGGCTCCCGCGAACAATCCGACGGAAGTCGAACACCTCTCGTGCGGTGATAAATGGCCCGATTAACATTCCAAGTCTAAGACCTCCGAGTAGATGGCGCAAGTAACGAGCCAATATTTCAAAGGCTTTCAAAGCACTGACGATTGGACGCTCCCGTAGTAACAGCTCTTTTTCCTCAAACGGAGCGCCGCCTTGGAGTTGGTGATCTAATTGAATATTTTAGAATTAAGTAGTATCGTGGTATGTAGGTATGTCTTGGCTTCATTGGCTCATTAAATTTTCTGTTGAGCAGAATTTCTCGGAGCCGCTCGTAATAAAGCTTAGTGTATTAATTATATTTTCCAAGTATTGCACTGCATAAAACGGCTTCGAAGAAATTTATATTTGTTTTAATTTATTTTTTATTTCCTTAGCCGGGCTTGTTTATAAATCTTGGAATTTATTAAGCGCAATTCATGGAATAGTTTTATTTGATGCAGGTTAATAGGTACCTTCTACTCCCTTTGTAGCTATTCTTCAAATTCAAATATTTTTATTCGCAAATAGCTTTCGCGCGCGACTCCGTCCACGTGGACTTTAGTTCAATCAATTGTGTTGAAGAGTATTTATTTCAAGAAAGCCAAGGGGGCAAGACAAAGGATGAAAAGAATACAAAACCTAACCATTTGGTCACAGCAAATAAATCTTAACTATTTGCTTCTCTTAAGCATACAAATAGTCGTGATTTAACAGCGACACTCATCTCTTTTGCCACAGGTCTCAGCCACGGCCCAGTGCCGTCGGCTAGAGCGGAGCCGGTGGACGCCGTTAGAGTGTCAGCGGTGTCGGGCGGTGTCGCGACACTGCCCTGCGACACTCGCTCTCCGCAGCCGCCAGACTCGCTGTTGCTTGTCGTCTGGTATAAGGACGATCTGCCCATTTACAGGTTAGTTTTTTAACGGTAGAATTTTTAGTGGCCCGACCGGCTAACCATAGGATAAGATAACATAAGAATATTCATAATTATATTTTTTATTTTTTTATATTTCAACAATGGTCATAAATTTTCTTTTCAAGGTCGTAACGTAACTGATCAAAGCGTAACATAAACTCAAATATTTTATTCATAGTACAAATAGAATATTTACTTTATGAACGTCAAAGTTGTTAGTTTCACAATTAATAGATTACATGGAGAAGAAACTAAGAAAGAAACTCCACATTTTATTCTTTTCAAAACAGTTTTAGCCTAAATTACAAACTTAAAAAAAAATACTTTGGATGTGTTGAACGTATAACGTCACGCCTTTAAGCGGCGGCTTTGTTACCAAAAATATTTTTTTCCAGGCAACCGTGTTAAAAGACAAAATTAGGGAAACTTAGTTACATACGGAGATTAGATAGGAAGGCATCACTGTCCTGAAAGAAAGCATTTATTTACAACATTCATTAGTAGAGCCTGTGCCGTTAGATTACCTACTTACATAAGCTCGGACATGATGTACTTTATTATTATTTAGATGGCGTACAGTCACGAGCAATAATATATATACACTGACACAGTTTGATTTGTACTGCTTGTGTACGACAATTTGTCCTAAATTATCTAACCATCGGTTACATAATTTAGGGCAAATCATACAAGTCTTCCTAAATTGTTGTTAAGATTTTTAGAAAATGTGACTGTATATATAGGTATATTATTGCCCTTGACTGGAAACCATCTAAAAAGCAATCACGCAAGAATATTATACGAAACAAAAACTAATGTAAAGTACCTGGAACCGGTGTACATGCATCCTTCGAATTGATGTTGATAAAGCGAAAGAGTTTTCTCAGGACCGTGCCAATGGCAGGCTATGCCCTCTGCCTACCCCTATGATGCAGGCGTGAGGTTAAGTTAACTTCAATTAATAAGATTTGAGAAAAGACGATCACAGTTATGTTTTAGCTGCCTTTTGGCCAATAAAAATTATATGATGGTATTATTGAATGCAGGGCTCTATTTTGACATCAATTGTAGCCTATCCTAGTGATTAAACGTTGTCGAGACATATACCTACAGGGTGAAATTTTCACCGACAACTATTCTGTAGCAATTTCACCACTGGTGGTGTTTTAGAAGTTTTCGCGTTTTAGAAGTTTTAGGAAAGGTTGTTCCTATTCACAAAGGGAATCTCTGTTTTGATTCTGTATAAGACTTATTTCTACTGCTGTCACAGAAGTTTTTAATAATAAAACATTTTTTATGGTCGATTTGTGGTCGGTATTCGCTTCTTGGTAGGTACACTAATAGTGCACTGCTCTGCATAATCACTACAACAAGTCTGCTACATTATTGATTTAGCTTTAATACAGGTACGAATGGGGTATAAATTGCCTGGAACGTTATGTAAGAGCCTCTAAGCCGAGCTTAGGCAAATAATTTGCCCGTACAATCCTAGTCCCGTTGCAGAATGCGCATATCTTCTCACGACTTAGCCAGTGCTAGTAAACATGCAGTAGTGAGCGAGATACAATTTATATGTAAACATAGACTAACAAAAACATTTACATACAGGTACATACATTGCTTGTGGCCCCACACTAGGAAACCCTGTATCGTGGGAACCAGAAACAGTGACGTCACAAACGCGTAAACATCCCAGACCTGGAGTTTTTTTTTTCTCCCCAGCCAGGGATTGAACCCAAGACCTATGGTATGGTAAGCAGATGCGCTAACTGTTACGCCACAAAGGTCGTCCATAATGTTTGTACATAATTAGAGTGGCCACTACTTGTAGCTGGTCACTTAAGGCTCTGATTGAACCAAGCGAATGCCTTACTTTTAGAGCAAGATGCTAAATTACAAAGTTGTTAATTGCGTTTACGAACAAGAGTATTTGTTTTATGTGTAGTCAAACTAACGGTAAGCCTAAAAAAAGTAAGCTCATTTATCTCTCTCTCTTTATGCATCGACCTATGCTCTTAGTGAGGCGTAAATACGCTGAGAAGAATTTCGAATTTAGAGGCTCAATTTTCGTATATCGTTTTGGCGTTCTACAAGTTGTCTTAAAATTCTCTTAAAATTACACGCAGATACAAGTTTCTTCATCGCATGTGCTTAATTTAATCGTTTAATAATATTGTGGGTGCACGAAAACCTTCTGTAAATATCTTTTGACGCAGCGGATAAAAAAAAACTCACGCCCGTTATCCCCGAGGTTGTAGGCAGAGGCACCAATCACTAGAACTGGGCCCACGTTTTGCCCAGTTTATTAGGCCCCAAACGTGACATGTGACAAGCCTGTCACCGTTATCCGGGCACAATTTATCAAGGAATGGTGTTGCTGTACAAACAAACAAATGTACGTAACTAAAAGTCATTGGTACATGCTTGGTTTGAACCCAGACCCTCATGATCGAGAAGCAAGAGTCAACCCCACTGCGCCACCACCGCTCCTCAGCGGATCTGTTTGCGAAATACTACGAATTAAGATCATAGCCCACTTACACGACTCTGCTCCCACCCGGCAAAAATAATATTATTCAAATATGGGCATCAAAAATGGCATCATAAATTAGATGACAGCTGACAGCGAGCTGTCTGCTAATTTATGATACCAATGTAAAATATATCTAAAGTGCAATATTTAAAGCCCATATTTGAATTATATTATTTTTGCCGGTTGGGAGCAGAGTCGTGTAAGTGGGCTATGACCTTTAAACCTCAACTATTGTTAGAGTGGAGGGTTCCCCTCTCAAGAATCCCTTCTCCTACGGAACCCTAGACTGCGTATGGCCCAAAACATAAATGGCTGGTTTTTGTTTTCAACAGTCACTTTGAAACGCCTTCGTCGAGTCGTAAAGTGAATCGCCACGTAACAGAGTAATATTTCCCACTTTGCGAACGTTTACGCTGCGTACATTCAGTCGTGTTTCCCCCGTTTTTAATATGGAACATTTTTAGGGCTCCGTACTGAGAGGGTAGTAAAATGGACCCTAATAGTGAAACTCTGCTGTCCGTCCGTCCGTCTGTCGGTCACCAGGCTGTATGTCCGTCCGTCTGTCACCAGGTTATATCAATTTTCACAGATGATGTATTTCTGTTGCCGCTATAGCAACTAATACTAAAAAAAGAATTTTAGTGGGCTCCCATACAAATAAAACTTTTTAAAAGAGATTTGTTTTGCTTGATATTGATAACGGCAACAGAAATACGCTTGAAATATCCACAGAATATTTTTTTATAGACTCACTTTAAAATAAATATTTAAATTTAATTAAAACCTTTTAAGGTTTAAGGTTTTTAAGGCTTAAAAGCTTCCATGATACAACAGTCATGATTTTTTGTCGTTTTTTATACATATAGTACAAAACCCTTCGTATGCAAGTCCAACTCGCACTTTGCCGTTTTTTTATAGTATATTTTGCCAGCGTCTTTCCTGTATTGGAATGAGTCGCGTGTGGCGCCGGTGTGCTAGCGGTGGCCCCATAAACCGGCTGCCGGTATTATCCAGCAAGATTCATGGCTAAATCGCTATCTAGGCGTCTACTCACTATCACGCGAGCTGACGAGACCCAGTAGTTTTTATACTAGTTTTGACAGCGTACATTTTCTTTTTTGGATGGTAATCATAGCACGGAGACTGCATAACGTAAAAGTTGGGTTTTATCGTGAAAGCTATCTTAATTCATTAATCGGAATAGACTCAAAACAAACTACTGTTATCATAAAAGAAGAAATAAAACATATCGATCGATTTAAGCCTGATTTATATTTGGTTATTTTTATGATCTTTGAGCATATCGAATAAAATAGAAACACCAATTCTTTTTATAAGTACATAAGCAAATAAAAAATTAGCAATCATCATTATCATCAGGCTATATTAGTCCACTGCTGGACATAGCCCTCCCATAAATAAATAAGCAATGGTTGGTGGTATATTTTTATAGTTAGTGCGCAAAAAAAACTGTGAATTGGCTTACGTTTTTCCCGTCTTAATTGTGTTCTACCTCTATGGAAACCATGCTTAAAAAGCATGAAAAGTACATTTAATTTTATGACTACCAAACTCCTCCGACGAAACGCAAAACGAAACGAAATGAGAGGCAACGAAACGAGAGGCGAAAAGCATCGCATTGTTTCACACAAGTATTGGTGTCGGTGGTGATGCGTTCGGGTCTTGCTTCTGCTTGACTAAGTGGGAGGGAGGGCGGTGAATTAAGTAACCGCATGGTGCTTGTGGGATATTGGCGGAATTTAGGAAAGTATTTATTTATTTATTCACTAAATTTTAGTTCATATTTATTTATTCACGTAATTTTCAAATTTAAATGCTCTTCCGACAAGTACTCGTTAATTCGGACCGTGAAATATCTCAAATACTACTCTGTTATTTAATTAATGCTGTTAATTATTATCCTCTGCGCGGTCATAATTATAATTATAATTGATCCGGAAGTTTGCCTCAGGTTGATAGCGCTGGATTATATAACTATCAAGACGATCATCGTAACGTATCCAATGCGTGGATCAGCCCGAATCAATTAACTCCTTTCTGTCAAATACACGCTTTTTTAACTAACACTTTCGTAAGCATTATACGCTATTGACTTAATTCTGGATACACTTATTTGACTTTTTATCGGAAGAGTCCGACCAGGTTTTGCTTTGTTTCGTAGAGATAAATCATGGTGAGCAGAGACAGAGCTCGCAACGTCGGTTGCTTGTCTCTGACTGATCAGACCTGGTCGGACTCTTCAAGTCAAGTGAGTGTATCCGGAATAAAGTTAATAAATACATACATAATAAATGGATCGCTTATAAATTATGCCCGGATAACGGCGACAGGCTTGCCACTTATCACGTTTGGGACGTAATAAACTCGGCAAAACGTGGGTCCAGTTCTAGTGATTGGTGCCTCTGCCTGCCCTATTGGGGATAACGGCCGTGACTTTATTTATTTTATTTTTTATTTATAAATACATACTTATTTTGACACTTCGGCAACGGCGAGATACACATAATATAACCCAATACAATGGAAAGTTGCGGAATAAAAGAAATTCAATATGTCGAAACGCGTTCTAAAGCGGACTTCTTAAAAAAGATAAGTAAACGGGCTGCCCGAAAGCCACATCGTTTCGTTCAGTTGACAGCACGTCAAAGTTTACATTTTAGTTGCAAAGTCACCCGTAGTGCGACGGAGTTGAGTGCATGGGTGTATAGGATCATGTGCTGTCGACTGCACAGTACTGCCCTCGTAACGAGAAATGCAGGAATGGCCATAACTGCGTCTTTACTTTGGATAAAAAAATAAACTACTCGGTGGCATATCTATAAGTGAAAAGGTAATGGTGGCTGTAGATCCACAGTAGATCGAGGGCAAGAGTAATCGATTTAAGTTAGCAAGTGGTATAGAACTTAAAACAAAATTAGCCGCAATGGCTGAAAATTTTAAGAGGAAATTATGATAGGGATAAAATGATACTGCGTTTCTAAATAGGCCAGTCAAATGCCAATAAAATCGCAAAACGCGATGTAAAGCTGGTTTTTTGGTATGTTATTTGGGCCCCTTAGAGGAGTGTGAAACTACGTTTTGCAAGCAAAAAAAAGTTGTGCTACCTGAGTAATACGTGGTAAACTGCAAATTTTTCTGACATTTCTCAGTTTCTCAGTCAAAGTGTACGAATGCTTTTAAGAGTGTTTCTGTAAAAAAAACTTAAATAATACTTTTAAAATTATTTATTTATACTTTTATAGCACTTACATTTAAGCTAAAATTATAGTACAATGCGCGGACTTATACAATTAATAATTTTTATTTACCAAATGGTGACTTATGAAAAGGATTTATGTCAGTAAACAGGTTTTTTATTCTAAAACGGGCAATAGGTAATTTAACACCTAAATTAGAGTTCTTGCTTAACGACAATTTTGGTTCTTTGATTTTTTCTGCATACAAATTCTTATTTAAAATATTATAGTTTACACAATTTTATCAGTAACACTATTTTTTTGGACACTCTATTATAGTAGTATAGTACAGAAAGGTAAAACCTTGCAAATAAAATGAAACGCGCGCCCGAGAGTGCAATTCGCCAAGACGCACTTCATCGGATTCGACGATTCGGATTTGACGACCTCCGTGGCGCAGCGGTTAGCGCATCTGGCTACCATGCGAGAGGTCCCGGGTTCGAATCCCGGCTGGGGACAAAAAAAATAAACCCAGGTCTTGGATGTTTACATGTTTGTGACGTCGCTGTTTCTGGTTCCCACGACACAGGTTATCCTACTGTAGGACCAGAAGCAATGTATGTGCCTGTATGTAAATGTTATGTTATGTTATGTTATGAAATCGCGAGTCAGGCCCCCGGGCACGGTTTGCATATTTTATATATCGCTCAGACCCACATCTGTTATGCATGGCCAATGTGTGCCAGACATGTTGGCAAAATCACCGCGGGCACAATGCCCCGGGCTCTGTTAAAGTGTTTTATTAGACCGCGGTTGACTAGCTTGATTTTATTATGTGAGTGTTGTTTGCAGGTGTTCATTAATGATCTGACAAGAGCTTTATTGCGTCTCCAGCCGTGTTCACGGCTGTTTTATTCGCGTGTGATTTTGAGCTTTGAAGTTAGCGTTCTTTGCCTTGCCTGATATCAGTTATGCAACGCCAGTGTGTACTAGGGCTTTGTCAACTCTTAATAATCGAAAAAGAATTATTATTAATGACTTTTAATATTATCTTGTGAGAAAAAAATCATAATTTAGTTACCTAATTGTCTAATTAATATAGCCATGCTTTCGTAAATGAAATTACACAGACAGTGCTATATTTTTATAGGATACTATCTATAAAACTGTAATTCATGGCAATAAATTATTGAATTAAATTTAAATGAAATATATTATTCACAGTAAAAGTATTTACTTTGTGAACGTCAAAATTGTTAGTTTTACAAATAAAACGCTCTTCAGACTGATGGCGCCTCTTCGATTATCACCAGATCCAAAGGTTTGCAAGGAGATCTTTGTATTAAGCAGCTCTTTGCAAATTTACAATGGTCCGTTTAAAAATTACAGTTTTACATCGAGAATAGCGCACCAAGTTTTAAAAAAAAAGTAATTAATGATGAGATAAGAATTTTAATACAGTACCCAATACATTCTTATCTCTGGTGCCCAGTGCAGTATAGTGTTATTAAAATTAACTATGTGAAAGGCGTGGAAAGATTCAAATATGGAACACCGAAATTGTAGGAATGTAGAGTTCTTGTTGTAGATTAATAAAATTTACGACGAAAGTCAAGGAGTTTGTGGAATGAGGTATGATTCTCAATAGTGAGAATGAGGTATAAACTCCTTGGATAGAGAAAAATTAAATACTGGCAGGCACAGCCCGCTTATTTTTCAACATAATAAAGTTAAAAAAGTTTGATGCTCTTTTGTTTTAGAATGTTAATCGAGTAATCGAAATGGGAGAAAATTTAAGTTCGTGTAGTAGTTAAATATCTATGTCTAATAGTTTTTTATTAGGTAACAAGTAAATGTAGGCTTGCAATATACATAAGGGGTTCATATTCCTCTTTATTCTACGGTTTCGCGTTTCTGTACTGAACGTAAGAGGCAAAGAACATCCTTATATCTCTGTCATTGAGCCACTATTATGTGAGCAATATTCAAAACGAAAAGTTTAATGATAAAATACGCGAAATTCGGCGTGACAATCTCGGTAAGGTTGTTAAATTCCTGAATAGGTAACAAGCATTTTACCGACGCGATAGCATCGCATTCGTAATACGAATAACCTATAGTACTTAGTAAATGAGTAATTTTTGAATGACGTTTAAGTCATCCGAAAGTCGTACATAGGAGTACATTCTTTTAAAGATATTACATGAACTATCTAACAAACTTGTTGAAAAAATCTTTTGTGAAATAAGTGCCAAAATGCCCTAAAATAACACTTCTTGTGATGAACAAAATGAAGATGTAACAGAAGAGTAACTCACCTCACAGATAATATCTGGACGGCCCCTAATGCCTATACAGGTGTCAGAGATGGTTTTTTGTATTCAATACGTATTTTTGTGAAATTTATTATAAAGGGGTAACTATAATTTTGTTATAACTGTACTTAGATGGTAGACAGTAAAACGAATATAATATGATGAAAAACTTAATTTATAGTCTATTAAACTAATCTAGAGACTTATTAATATCAATAATTAATAAAATTAATAAGCCTCAATACAAACCGATCCGGGCTTGGCCCGCGTGGTGGAGTATGGCCTATACCTTCCTCAGGGAAGAGACTCGTGCCCCTCAGTGGGGACGTAATAGGTTGATGACGATGATGATGAATAAAATTAATATAAACTAATTTCTAATTCTATATTGAATAGTTTAAAAGAAAAGTAAATTATTTGCGAAGAAAATGTTCGTACTAAATCCGGATTCCTTTTCCAAATATAAGTAAGTGAGTAACTAAATATTTTTGTCACGTACCAGAAGTGACCGATTATGATGAATGTTCTGGCTTTCTAATTCGATTCCAGCTCCATGTATCATATTTGATCGATGACGTGGTCCAAGAGTCCCAAATTCAAGGCACCGCTACGATTAATATTACGTTTAAACTTCATAGTTTTATTACGTGACGACAGATGAAATAAAGTATGGTATATGGCAAAAACTAAGTCAAAAACGGTGCTTAATTTCAACAAAATATATAATTTAATGTAAAATTGAGTTATGATAGTAACCATTGATGATAATATAGTGATACCTAGTAAAAGAATTTGAAAATGACCATTAGTCTTACAAGCCTCCACCAATCCGGACAAGGTCCCCGTTGTAGACTTTGTAGAGTATGGCTTATTAATAGAAAGAGAAGCACGGGTCTCAGGAAAGAGACCCGTGCCCTTCGTTAAAGACATAATAGGTTGATGATGATGATGATGAAAATTACCAAAGTTGGTTTTGTTTCAATTTTCAAAAATTGTTCGTTTTTATTTCCATACTTTTTACTATAGGTAATTTAAGACTAGATAATCTGCCAGTCGATGGCAGTAAATAAAACAGCTTTATTACATAGGCTTCAAAATGTTTTTTTTTTTAAATAATAATAATCACTTCTCAATCGACCCAAACTAGGATACCCTGTGATATGGTAACTAGGCAAGGCATGTGCAAACATGGAAAAACACTGAACGCGCCCTATATTACTCAATGTTGATCGTTTAAAATCACTCATGCAGCCGGGGCTACAAGCGATAATAATAATGTTAAGAGAGATTATTGTGAGTTGTCTTTAATTCTGAAACGATTTGGTCTTTACTGTTAAACTACAACAACTTTGTAAAGAAATAAATCGAGGATATTCTGGCAGAACCGAACAAGAACAAAATTAAAAAAAAAATCTAATGCAGAAAATTTATTCCTAAAACCATAGTTATGTAGTGTACATACATTTGAATTTATAACATAGGTAAGAGTAAAAACGTAGCATAAACTAGGAATAAACCTGTATTTTAGGCTTGGTAGAAGAATATAGTCAAAACCGAGGAAAGGAAGGGTAGTCTGTAACGAGGTGACCGCCTCGTTGCTTTTTAATGATTTTCGGCCTTTTATCAATTCCAAATTTGACTTGTTTTTGACATTCGTCGCAGTGTTCGGACGTATTTGGTCCAGATAACTTTGAACTTCCAAACACTTTGAACTTCCAAACAGTGTTTGGAAGTTCAAAGTAACGTAACGTCATTCTACCTTTATTAATTTATCACTACCCGGATTGCTCTACGCAGAGGCGTAATACCTTATAATTATATATCTATTACAATCATACAATTCTAAAGGCACATAATTATTAAGTGTTCTATTTTTTTATACTCCAAATAGTATTTTTATATTTAGCTTTTAGACCTTAGTTAAGCTTCTCTATTTTTATTGTTCTCAGGTGCCTTTTCTTTACCTTATAAATCTATATATATAAAAGGAGAAGCTGACTGACTGACTTAGAATCAACGCAGAGCCCAAACTATTGAACCTAGGGGGTTGAAATTTGGCATGGGAGTTCCTTAGGGAGCCTAGGGGAGCACTAAGAAAGGATTTTTTGAAACTCACCCTCTAAAGGGGTAAACGGCGGTGTTAAAGTTTGTATGGAGGTATAAAAAAATGTTGTCAGATTTTCTTGAAACTTGAAATAAATACTCTTCAACACAATTGATTGAACACGTGTTTCACGGTTTTTCTAAATTTAACCCTTAACGGGAGTGAACGGGGTTGCAACATTTTGAACTAAAGTCCACGCGGACGGAGTCGCGGGCGAAAGCTAGTAAACCATAATTTTACCGTGCCCCTAGATACCCTCTTTTACTAATACGGATCGAACCCCAATTTTGCCTAACTGCGACACTGGCGTCCAACGTGGGGCAATAAGTGGGAGACCAGTTACTGCCACCAAAAACCATAATGGAGTTAAAACTGTGTTTCAACGACGTAAAAAGTTCAAGCCATAAACAGACATTAACCTACCAACCTCAAATTTACATAGGTACTTCAGTGGCCCTAGAAATGTTAAAAACTGTTTGCATGTTATGAGTATTTAGTCGACGTTATTTATTGCTTAGAGTCACGTGAATAATTTCAAATGTACAATTGTTCAGTCAAACCCTAATCATGGGCGTATTTTCTTTTATAACGGCAGAACACACCTTAGTGAACTTAACAAACAAACATACATACACACACATAAGCTCACACCTGTATCCCAGATGTATCCCAGGGTAGGCAGAGACCAAGGACTGCCACCTGCCACGATCCTGACAAAAAAGTGTGAGCCTTTAATTGGCAATCTTATGAGGCTAAAAGACCCAGTTTCATCAAACTCTGTTTGTTAGTGGTAAACGCGGCATTTATAAATCAGCCGTCAAAACTAACAAGGATGTTAAAGCAATGTTAAAATGTCCATGTCCTATGAGCTAAATTTAACAGACCATTAGTAAATCAAGCATTACGTGAATGAAACGCAAACCAGTCATTCAAATTCCTGTCAAACGTTAAACATTTGCGTCTGTGGTTCAACGCTTTTGAGGTTGTGAAAAGATTTTTCTGGTTTGTTTTGTTGTGATTTTGTTAAATACGTGCGTTTTCTAAATTAAATTACAAAGGATGTCTAAGAAAACACGATAACCCAATTTTTCTGCTAACGAAAAGGATATCCTCACCCATTTAGTGTCAAAGAACAAAGATCGAAGATCAAATTGATGCATTGTAGTACAATGACAACTGGATGAACGTGGCGATTTAGTTTCATTGCCGCTTCAAGTCTACGCGCAAACTCAAATCAAGCAATGTAGGCGTCAATCGTATGGAAAAAGACGTCGCGTGACCTGACCGTGGATCAGTCATCGAACTATAATGCACCAACAGAATTAAGACCCAGGTCAGCGTATTCGTCAAAGTAGTCACGCTGTGTTTTGACAATCTTATTAGGACGGCGTATAACGTGCTCCAAATTATCCAAATTGTCTAAAACATCTTCATTTTCAAAAATAATATTGTAGGCAGCGTCCATTTTGACAGTTTTGACGGAACTAAATCGACTGTTAATGTTTTAACGGACCTCCAATGCCAGGATTAGATTTGATGCTTTGTTAAAGAAGTTAACAGCCCATTAGAGCGTGGTGGGACACTCGACAGCATTTAACAGTCCGTCAGAAGATGTAACAGACTGTTAGACCATTAACAGAGCTTGGAGAAACTGGGCCTAAACTGTTTAATTTTAATGAAGTGTAAGTAAAAGAATAGCCGTTGGCTTACCTAATGAATAAAAAAAAAAAAAAACACTTTTGCTTCATGGACACTCATTAGTCGTTGCATGCAGTCACATCGGTTTCGGGTGCTTTTTATCGTGCCCTTTGCTAGTGGACTTAACTATCAACTAATTTCCTAGCTAATAATATTGAAATTTAAAATCTAATTGTATTGTTAATTTAATATACTGCTAACTTAAATAAACGTAGGTTCAATAAAATCAGCAATGTAATGTAATTTTATGATGTGACTTTTATTCCAAATTTAAATTTATACTAAAATTTTATTTAATTTTAATCAACATTCGATATAATTTATTTAACTCGAACTTTAATGAACTATTTTATTTTTACTGAACACACAATTATGAAAGATGTAGGTATACTCCTGTAAAAGTATTTCACACTGAATGATACATTTAAGTAGTTTTAAAATGAAATGTGGAAATACTGTGTGAGTAGTTAAAAAATAATAAAAAGAATATTAAAACAATAGTTACATAGCTATATTAAAACTGTCCATACCTTAATTTGAGCCTTGTTTGTATTCAAAGTTCAAGCATTAATAATAATGTCTAGTAACTTTCGCACAATATAATCACTTGACCTGGTCCTAAACTAGGATACCCTGTGCTATGGTAACCAGGCAAGGCAAGGACATTATAAATATGGAAATACATCTTGATTGTGGCTATGGAAATGAACCCAGGACCTCTGTTTTGGTAGTTAAGCGCTTTAACAACTTGACCAACGAGCCAGACACTTACAGCTTGTTTTATTTAGGTATCTACTTAGGGTTGACGAAATTATGGATTGTGTTTTTTTGTTTAGCTTGAGCGTGTGATAATTTTTTTTTTAAATAATCCGAAACCGTAAATCAAGTTAATTGATTATTTCTAGTTGTTATTGAATATGAAAGGTGTCTACGACACACCAGCGCGCGGTCTCGTGCACACGTTGGCCATTCACGGCCAACGTATAGAGGCTGCTGCGGCTTCCCGCCATATTTACCGTCTCCCGAGGAAGAGAAAGACGTGTGATTACAATATTGTCGATATATTTCTTTTTGCTTATTAAAACCAGTGAATACAGTCCACACTCTTCTTATTTACATCTGGCCTATCTAAAAGGAATGTTGCGTTGGTTTGGATATGTGGAGAGGATGAAGGAACAAAGACTGACGAAGCAAATATATCGAGCGAATGGGAGTGGAAGGACCGGTAAGGGACGCCCCAGGTGGACATACTTCGATGTATTATCAAAAGGCAAGATAAAAAGTACCCGAAACCGACGTGCGTGCGTGCAACGACTATTGAATGTCGATGAAGCGAAAGTAATTTGTCAGGATCGTATCAGAATCAGAAATTTATTTCAACGTAAAGAATTTACATTCTGCTTGTTGAATGTCAATGTACATACAGTTATGTATAATGTTAGCCGCTGCCTTGGGGCCGTCTGTAGTGGAGAAAAAGGCAGCGAAAAAAAACTCCACTCTGACCATCTTTTCTCAAATCACCTTAAAGCTAATACAAATCAAACTTACAAAATAATATCTTGGATGTGTTGAACACTAGACACATTTATTCTCTGATTAAATTTAATATTAAACTACTATTTAATGCCATACGTCCTTGTCTTCTAAATAATCGTTGATTTTATATTAAGCTTTTTTGCAAAGAGTGTGCTTAACACAATTCTTAAATCGCGTTGGAGGTAACTCTAATATATCTTGGGGTATCTTGTTGTAGAACCTTATACAGTGCCCCATAAAGGAAGTATTAACTTTTGCAAGTCTAAATCGTGGAAATGACAATTTATGTTTATTCCTAGTATTAACGTTATGATGGCTACCAAGTGTTTCGAAGTCCTAAATATTTTTCCTAACTTACATAATATTTTCATAAATGTATTGGCTTGCAACTGTTAGGATGTTGATTTCTTTGAAAAAATCTCTTAGTGTGTCCCTACTACCTAGCTTGTAAATAAATCGGATCGCTCTCTTCTGCAACATGAAGATAGTCTCAATGTCTGCTGCCCGGCCCCATAGTAGTATACCATAGGACATAATACTATGGAAGTAACTAAAATAAACAAGCCTAGCAGTTGCAACGTCAGTAAGGTCTCGAATTCTTTTCACGGCATATGCTGCCCAGCTAAGTCTATGTGCTAATTTTACAATATGTGGCCCCATTGTAGTTTGGCATCGATTGTGATGCCCAGAACTACAGTATCTTCAACAAATTCTAGTTTTTCATTTCCAATCACAATGTTATTTTCAAATAATTTTACATTAGGTAGGGTAAACTTCATACATTTTGTCTTTTTTTAATTTAACAACAGATTATTTGCAGTAAACCAATCTAGAACGTGCGAGAGAGCATTATTTGCTTCGTCAAGATTATTTTCCTGTCTCCTTATTTTAAAAATAAGTGACGTGTCATCAGCAAATAGCACTACCTCACACATTTTTTGTACCATAAACGGTAAATCATTTACATAGACCAGGAAAAGGAACGGCCCTAAGATAGATCTCTGGGGGACTCCCATTTTTACAAGTGAACCTGACGATTTAATACGATTTATGTCTGCTTTTTGAACCCTTCCTTCTAAATATGATTTTAGAAGATCTAAACTTATTTTTTTTATTCCATTGGTAGCAGGTGGCAGTCCCTAATTTGACAGGATCGTGGCAGGTGGCAGTCCCTAATTTGTCAGTATCGTGGCAGGTGGCAGTCCCTAATTTGTCAGGGTCGTGGCAGGTGGCAGTCCCTAATTTGTCAGGATCGTGGCAGGTGGCAGTCCCTAATTTCTGCCTACCCCTCTGCCATACATACGTGAGTTTATGTATTGTATGTATGTATTGAATATACTTATTACATCCTCAGTGTCATTGTACGAGTAGAAGATGACTATAAGTGCGTCTTTTTGCAGGCTACTTTAGTTACATTTTTATTTAACGTTAACATGTTTTTATTCGGTCGAGTGGCTATGCATAATAATATCTTCAAAGTGAAGAGAAAAAATTGGCTCCTGTCCAAGCGGAATGGTGTACAGCACAGTTTTCACGTGTTAGCAGAGTTTTGCTTCTGCAGTTTAAAGGAAAATATGTGAATAAAGTAAGAAACTCTCGGTTTTATTTCGAAGTCGTACCTCTTTTACGGTCGATACTTAATACTGAAGTGCTTTAAGTCGTAGTTGTGACTGAAGAATAAGTGGAGATACTCTTTAAAATTACCTAATTAGTTTTGCTTTCTAATTTTTTTCGGATAGAGAGATATAAAGAAGATTTTTTGTTATTTATAGGCAAACATTGCTAAATAAATAACATTGATTAAATCTAATTATATTGACCCTAGACAACTAAACTATATTCACAGTTACATAGTAACTAAACATTCGTCGAGCAGACTACGCGGTAAAAATCGTGAATATTATCAAAAGTATTTAATAATATTATGAACTTGGTACATGGTACTTCAGTTTGGTTTAATATGAACTAAAAATATGAATAACAATAATTAATCAGTTCTCCACATAGCTACTACATTATGTCAATATTGCACGAGCCACAACTAGCACTTTTGCATTTTATGCAGCGATGTTTTGTCATTCTATGAGCCTTTGATGGACGTAGGTAGCAGATTTTGCGCACATTAGACACATAAGAAACAGGAGCTCCTGTGTTAGAAGAATCGGCAAGAATGTCTTGTCTGATGACTGATATCACGCCGCAAAGTCACCGTCAGAATTCGTTGCTGCAGCCAGTGCTCCATCAGTTGGTCTCCCACCTTATTCTACTCGACTTTCACGGGAAGGTGCGTCGTCGCGTAGACGAATGATTAGTTATCTAGGGTTAATAATGAACTACCTAACTATAAATAAAAAAATAATGGTATTTTTATTTAAGCTTAATTACTGTGAAATGTCTGTTACTTTCTTCCCCACTTAATGTATTAATTGTGAAAGTAACAACTTTGTAATAAAATAAACATTTTGTAAACTTTTAGTCTGGATCTACTTACATTTACCATTTAATTTAATTTTACATTTTACATTTAATATATTTACATTAAACATTTTCTTTTTATTATGATTAAGTATAAAATATTTGATTTTATTTTTATAAACGTGAAGGCTATTGAACTTGAGATCAACAATAGGACATTATGTAAAATATTCGAAGTATAATCTGTCCTTTTATCATTATTACCTATTATTGTCAACTAGTACTATCCTGCTTAATCGTGAAATTGGGCTCTAACTAAAAAGAAAAACAAATAATGCTAACATCCACACAACTTCCTCAATAAATTGTCCTGATTCCAAACCAAGATAGGTACACTGTGCTATGTTAATAATGTCATTGTCATTAATATTATGTTGTCTCTTTCCCCCAGCTACGATGGCCGGGAGGGCTCGTCGGCGCACTGGGTCGACAAGGTGATGGCGGGAAGGGCGCGGTGGCACACTGCGGCGCCCTCTGCGCTCCGAATAAACGACGTGAAAGCGGGCGACCGCGCGCTTTACCGATGCCGGGTCGATTTCAAGGTGTCGCCCACGCGCAACCACAAGATCCTGTTGGACGTTGTTGGTGAGTGTTTTTTTAATACCTAAGGCAGTTACCGTAGAATGGGGCAACTTTCAATTTATAGGGCGAAATTGATATTTTTTTTTGTATTTAGCTCCATAACTCGCTCCTCCTAAGGCCCGACCTTGAAAATAACAATTGTGGATGTATTTCTCTGACTACACGGGGCCTTACGAGGTTAAAGCGAGTAATGGAGCTAAATATAAAAAAAAATATGAATTATCAATTTCGCCCCATAATTTGAAAGTCGCCCCATTCTACGGTATTTTTAAGACAGAATGCCCACAAGATTGCTGGTCCGACTATCTGAGGCAGGTTGTTACCGACTATCTGACAGCAGAATCACAGAATACATAATAGTGCAGGTACAGAAGATTCACTCCTCAAAATCAATTAAAGAAAAAGGGACTCTAGCAGCGATACAATTAGGTGCAATTCAGATCGCACGAGATCGCACGGCGCTAAAAAAGCTACGTTATATTCACCTACATGTTGCCTCTCTTTCTACCGCGTAACTCTTCTGGCGCATGAATTCCTACCTATTTGCCACTCTGGAGTGGTCACCACATGTACTTACGCGTTCGATAGCGACACGCGTAGTGAAACAGGCCTGGCTAAATGAAATAAAGAAAGAAAGAAGACATTTACGAAAATCTTCACAGAAACACTGCGAACAGAATAGGTGAATAAGAATAGCTGACGACAGAAAGAAGTGACGTACTTGGGTGAGCTCCATGTCTAGCAGTGGACGAGTATGAGCTGATTGAGTAAAGACAGTTGTTTTAAATTTTATGGGCTTAAATTGCAACAACTGATTTTGATCAAACACTAACTGTGGTTACTCAGATTTCCGGACGACGTTTATGTTTACAATTAATAAGACCTCTATTCCAATATGTTCAACAAGTTGAACAAACAGGACTCCTTTCGTCCAGTTTGTTCAACTACATATAATAGTTGAACTTTTTGGACTGAAAATTCCAGTTTGATGAGTCGTCATATATTTATTAGTTTAACAAAAAAATCGCAGTGCTCGAAAATAATTATACCGTTTTATCACCAAGAATATTTAATGATTAATTGGTTTACTAGTTGTTTAAAGTTAGTTTTTTTTAGATTCACTAAGATTGTGTGAAAAAATATCGTCGGCTTATTGCAAGAAGTCATTAACTGCCAAAAATCATTAACTGCTTTTTTTAAAGGTTTGGCCGTATTGTGACATCCTCTACAAAATTTAGATAATTTATCTAATTTATCTAATTTATCTAATTTAGATAGAAATAAGTGAGTTTTTGCATTTTGTAGAGGATGTCAAAATACGGCCAAACCTTTAAAAAAAGCAGTTAATGATTTTTGGCAGTTAATGACTTCTTACAATAAGCCGACGATATGCAAGTTACAGTTAAGGATCTCTTCGTGCTTTATGCATTCCCAGTACTTACTGAGGTTAATAAGAAAAGTAGATATTGCTGCTACTAAAATATACACGTACGTAACTTACAAAAAAGATAGATACATTCCGGCATTCGAGCCCAAGACCTCACACATGCGTGCAATACATTACGCATACATCATACATCAGTGCAACCAAATCCTTCATACAGCAATCTTCAATTACGGATTCGAAATCGTGTAATGATAACGAGACAAACATTTCCATCGATAGCGACTTCAATATCGACGAAAACCTTTCAACTTTTGAACGTCTGACCCAGTTGAAAAGTTAGAACTACATAAATTGTCAGGCTAGTAGCCGTGTCTTACTCGGGAAAGTTATAAGACCGACTCCAGCATTGAGGTTAATCTACGGTCGCATAAAAGCTTCGGGAAAAACGGTCGAAGCTACAGTTGGTACGTCTCTTCGGAGCAACGAATGGCAGTTAAAGCTGCTCGTATTAATACTTTTAGAGATACAATTTGGTTTTTCAACACAGTGCTTATTTGTTTCGTGGACTTTAGTTAAATTTTGTCCTTTGAGTGACTTACTTTGGTTTTTTTATTTGTTATTAAATAATATAAGAATGTAGGATACCCTGTGTCGTGAGAACCAGAAACAGCGACGTCACAAACATAAAAATATCCAATACCTGGGTTCCTTTTTTTTCTGTCCCCAGCCGGGATTCGAACCCGGAACCGGTTGGCGACACAAACCCCCAGGTCTTGGATGTTTCATGTTGGTGACGTCGCTGTTTCGGGTTCCTACGGCACAGTGTATCCTAGTGTGGGGCCAGCAATGTATGTGCCTGTATGTAAATGTTTGTTCGTTTCGGATACTTTTTGTTGATATTGATTTTTCATAATGATATCTTTGTTCTCATCAAATTCTTCATTTATTATTCATTCTTTATTTCACAAAAGAAAATGTATACAACAAGGACTGTCAATAATGAGAATTTATACCTTAATTCGGGATAAATTCTCATAATAGAAATTCATATTTCTGTAATTCCGTGCTTCGCAAGGCACGTTAAGCAGTTGGTGCCGGCTGCCGTCAATAGATGGCGGTCGTTAAGCCAAGTCAGAGGCTTTAGGGTGGCTTAATAAAAACTTCTGACAGTAAGACCAGCCCCTAGTCTTACAAACCTCTATCAATCCGGACTTCGCCCCCGTGGTTGAGTATGGCCTATACCTTCCTCAGCGAAGAGACCCGTGCCCCTCGGTGGGGACATAATGGGTTGATGATGAAGAATGCGGTTTTTAAGGTTTTAGTACAATGTCCAAACGTACCTGTTTAATTTTTGGGAAGCGAGCCGAGCCCAATTAGGCATGGAACACTGGTCCAATTCCAAATTTGGAACTCAATCTACCGAATTCGGCAGTTACAAACGCGTATTCATTAAAACACATCGTACACAGATAGGTCCGAGCGGACACAGAGGAGCACTCTGCAAATATCGAGTTCCCAACTTTTCGAGCGAACGAAAAGTAACATTAAAAAACTTATTTAGTAAACGAAAAAACCAATTGCTAAAAACTCTTGAGCAAGGCTGTTGAACACACTGAAGTTTAAAGCTTAGTAGGCGGGATCTTTCCATTAAATTTATTGTGTATAAATTGGCTTGGTCCCGCCTGCTGAGGGCGGTGGATAATGGTAGCATTTATTTACATTATTTGTTTTTGAAATATATTTTTTAATTATAAAAAAAAATGTGCTAAACTGCTTGAAAATTGTTAAAACTTGATACTATTATGATGGATGAATTATAACTAGCCAGTGACATTTGGGTCATCACATCAATACATTTTTATAGTGTGTGGGTTTATGTAAGCAGTTGTTGTAGAAATCAGTATTTATTCAGACGTTACATATTCGTATCGGTTACACGCTCCTGAATTACAACCCGAACAAGTTACCTCTGCTACACTTTTCATTTTCGATCTTTAGAGTTGGTTGGGTTAGGTTTTTTACATACATACACATATAAAAACGGTACATGTAGCGTGTACGTGCGCGAAACATCACCTTCTTTGCATTTGCAGTCGGATAAAAAGGAACGTAAAAGCGTCCCGGCCGCAGCCCGTCGAGATGAAATTTACCACGATAAAAGACCACGCACGATAAGGCCCGGTTTTGTCTCTACTCGGTCCGAGTTATTGGTCGAGAATCATCAGTAACAACACAACTCTCCCGGTTTCTCCTCTAAGAATTAGTTGATCTTCTGTTGTTAGCTTTAGCTGTGTCCATTCTAAGACTTTAAACGAGCAATTCTCGTAAGTATATACTCGTACCTTTGTTTCTTGTATAACCATACCTATTGTATAATCAGAATCTCGGAAACGGTTTCAACGATTTTCACAAAATTCAGTATGCAGGTGGTTTTCGGGGCGATTTAATGATCTAGCTGATTATAAAACGTCTTTTCATTCGTGTTTTAGGCAATTAAACAATTAATTTCATTTTCGCTTGAGTTTGCATGGTTGTAGTAACTCAGGCGGGAAATAGTGCGGTGCGGAAACGAAAATACCTTTGATCAAATCCTGGTGAATACATTTTTCCTCTTTTTTTCAAGTTCCTTCTTTTGCGTGAAAAACTATTATTGGAAGCTCAAACAACCAGATTATGGGAGCGCATCCGCACAGTCCAGACGTCCGCTACGTAGGTGTTCCCTGTACTTCATTTCATTCAAACGCTAGGCTGCCCGCTTCAACAATAGTAAGACCCCCTCGAGTCACTTACAAATGACTTTATTTACTAAGTTACGTACATTTCTGAGTATGGATTGTAGTAGGTTGCTACTACGATTCGGATTTCAAGACAAGGATTCGAACAGCAAGGGCATTGAGCCTTGCTTACTGTAAAGGCACACATTGTGAGGAAATCTCAGATTCTATAGTGTTTACTCACCTCAGCACTTGAAATTGTAATTAATCCTATATTGTCGTTCTCAAAGAAGCCCTGTACCACAGTTTAAATAAGATACAGTTGTGAATCTTCTTACTAACGTCCGAAACGCACTTATACAACAAATACGTTACTATGAAACGCGAGATCTCGGTGAGCTTCGGGTCACACGCAGTCCGGTGTTTACCGCGCGTGAGTGCAGACGTGCATCGGATCGACTGGCTAGGCGAAAATGAGAATGTATTATAGAATGTACAAAATTTGTCTTTGTGTTACGTAGTGATTAGAGAGAAACTAGACATATTATTTCTTATTAACTTATTCGACTTTACACTAAGCAAACACATAATATATAATAACTACCTACAACTCTCAAAACACCTGGTAAATGAGACGACAATATTTTAATGTAGCAGTATAGAATTCAAAACACAAGGGCGTCGACCCTGACGCACCTATTCCGATCGAGCAAGCTTAATTAGTTAAATCCAGCGGACGGTCAAGATTGCCTACTGGGTTTTCATTAAACTTTCCCTGTACCATGCAGTAGGACATCTGTAGGATACATAATAAAATTACTGTGGTCCAACCCACTACGGACGAATCGGACCAAGCGCCAAGGCCTCCACTGTAATTGAGTTACCCAACATTAAACTTTTTTCTCTCGGATCGTATATTGTTAAAATAAAAGGTTCCAAGTGATGTCCCGGACACAAATTACTTTTGGCCGGCAAAATCTTGACGTCGTTGAGATTCGCCCCAAATGGGCAATTTCTATCGCAGAGGCAGAGGGAATTATAATTTTATTGCGCGGATTCTATCTCTATGGGTTTTATTAGGTCTACAAAGACTTGTTATGAGTCCTTATTTAATTTCGGATACCTTTTATTTTGATGCCTACAGTTATTTAAATGGCAATAAGAGAAAATGAAAATTAATTTCTTAGTAAAAACTTATTGTTACGCGTAGTGAATTCAAACGGAGTTTTTTTTTCTTTTGGCATCTTATCGACTTCTTCGTTGGTATAGCTTTTAAGGTGCTTCTAATGGTAATCCATATGAAAGAAGCTCTGGGTTCGATTTCCACTGGAGGCCACTGCACATTTATACAAATGGGCTCAGCCTGGGTGTTTCTCAATGTTTGTGATGTCCTTGCCCGATTACTATTGCACAAGGTATCCTAGCTTAGGATACCTTGTGATTACCGAGTGATTGTTTTATGTGAAATTTATTATCTAACTACTCTGCTACAAGAGAGGATTTGCAGTAGCCAGTGGAAATGAAAACGAGACCTTTAAAGAGTTGTATCAAATCATAGCCTCCTAAATCCTGACCATGAAAATAATATCGATAACAATTGTTATTTTCAAAGTAAGGACTTAGAATGTTAATCAGAGAAAATACAGAGATATTGTAAATCGTCATGACGTGTTTGATATTAGCCGATATTGATGCGAATGAAGTGAATCAACAAAAATTGTAAAATTGATAATCACTTTTACAATTTTTGTTTGATATCAGCCGATATTGATGCGAATGAAGTGAATCAACAAAAATTGTAAAAGTGATAATCACAAAAATTGTAAAAGTGATAATCACTTTTACAATTTTTGTTGATTCACTTCATTCGCATCAATATCGGCTGATATCAAACAATTTACAAGGGAAATACCTAGGTTTTAAAATCATTTTAAAAGCTAGCTATTTCCCTTGTGAATTGCACACGATCAAAATTTTTGTGTTTTAACTGGTATTGAACAGAGCCAGTTACTCAATTTCCACGTTATGGTGAACAAAAACACAGGGCAAATATTTGCTTGCAATAAACCGACACTATTAGATATTTGGCTAGCGTCCGGAATGTGAACTATAAATTTCTAAACGGGCAGAGTTGGTTTTAGTGCAAAATATGAATGTTACAGAAGATCGATTCTGATTGTCAATCAATTTTTATTCGTCGATGTAACTCCTCACCTCTCCTCGCCACCTCAAATTATGACTCCCTTAAGGCTAAGAGAGTGGCTCAAATCCAACACTAATTAGGATCACAGTGGACACCTTTTTAAACATCTGCTTAAGTGCTACCAAAAAAATCTGTGTAGTATAAATTACTACTTTTTTTAGATACCGTTTGAAGATATCTACTTTGACTTACCCTTTGAATGTTAACATTATTCTAAAGTAATAATATGTGTGTGTTTTTATTTTAATACAGGTTTTAGTCGAGTTTTTACATAAAGGTACCTCCGTTTGAGGTGCCTAAACGGGTACCCCAAACAATGAGTTCACCTATAAACGATTATAACACTAAACAATGATTCAATAATATTATTATTACTACAGAATCTCCTAATTTGAGACCACGACAAACTTCAATGAAACTTTGCTATTTGTGATGTCCTTGTTTGAATCAGCTATGGAAAAACAGCCAAATTGAGGTGCAATTTAAAGAAGGACTGCCCCAAACAGGTCCCCAACCTGTGACCTTTGTCTTGATGAGCAAACGTAAGCCAGATAATAATAATAACATCTATAATAATAAATAAAAAAATTAAAAAAATAAACTCTCGCCCGTTATCCCCGAGGTGGTAGGCAGAGGCACCAATCACTAAGAACTGCGCCCACGTTTTGATGAACTGTGCCCGGATAACGGGGCGACAGGTTTGCCACTTGTCACGTTTGGGACCTAATAAACTCGGCAAAACGTGGGGACTATAATAATAATATCTTAATAATAATAAAACTCGCTCATAGCCCCGGCCGCCGGACGATCTTAAACGATTACGAAGGATCTCCACCAATCCGGTCTTGCCACAACACCATCACTTGACCTAGTTCCAAACTAGGATACCCAAACCCAGGTCTTGGATTTTTACATGTTTGTGACGTCGCTGTTTCTGATTACACGACACAGAATATCCTAGTGTGGGGCGAGAAGCAATGTATGTGGCTGTATGTAATTGTTTATGTTTTTACCCTGTGCTATGGTAACCAGGCAATCAAATTACAAAGATGAAAAGATAGGATAAGATATTATGACGTACAAAAATAGTGTACCCGTGAGGAACTTCTGTTGTTAATATTTTGCAGAGCGAGTCCGAGCCACTGTCACACGGGCCAAGTTGCTACGTTGTGTTTTCCTGAAATATTGATATGTACGGTGTGGCCGTCCAGGTGTGCTGCGCTTTATAGAGAGCGCTTTGTATTTTAGGCGTGGAATAGGCAATAATGATTGCCACAGTAACGTTATAGAAGCGACTGTTTTTTACTTAGTGGGTAGACTTAAAAACAAAAGTGAAATGAAAACGACAAAGCTTCACTGCTATCGCTGCATTGATAATGAAAATTGGACATGGAGCTACCTAAGATTTGCAAATGATACCATTGTGCTACCGATTATACTGAAGTAAATGAAACGTAACGAAGTGCGATAGGGGGCATTGTACTACAAAACCTATTAGATATTATCCCAGTTTCATAGATTGGTGCTTTGACAAGTTTGGATGGTACGTAAAATGAATAAATTTGTCAAAAATGAAAAGCACCTATATTTTTCTATATTTAGTTTCATTTCATTTTTTTCTTTTTTTTATTGTAGCAAAATAAAGCTTTAAATTTTAATTTAATTTAATGTCGCCAAACTGCTGTGCAGTTTGTTGGCATCCATCACCTTGTCATTGACAATCTACCTTTTTAGAGTCGGTATTTCGCTGCTTGAGTAATCTTAAAAGATCACAAAGGTTAAGCAATATAAGGCGCGTTGAGTGTATGGATGGGTGACCATCTATGACTAACACTAGTGACATTTTTACGTGCAGTTTCGTGCATCGCAAGGTACGTTAAGCAGTTGGTGCCGGCTGCCGTTGAGTTGATGATGATGATTATGCGAAGAATACTTGTTTAACAGATCCTCTGATGATCTGGTTATGGCTGCGGGGAGTCAATAGACACAAGCGTTACGAGACTGGGAATGTTAGAAAACTGTAAGGGATACCTATGTCCTGCAGTTGGCGTGAAATATAAAATACTCTTATATATTTTCCAATAAAGCTCCAATTTCATCTGGTTTCAACCGTTAACATAACTCCAATGTATCTTCTTTATTTAGGTATTGTTTAAAAAATTACAGAAAATAAAACGATAATCTTACAAAAGTCACGACATAATACTTTGAAAATTTCAAAAACTTTCCCAAATTCCAAACCTCAGAATACCTTCTTATTCTGAGTTCCAAACATTCATAGGTACGTCAAAATATGTACTTGCCACACTGTTATTTCGACAAAGCCGCGAAATTGATAAATTTGTCTCCTGATAAATCTCGGCAGCTACTGTGTGTAATGGTTCTGAAGGACGCGCTCACATCAATCTGATTGTGCGTGCACTGCAAAATAAATTGCGTATTTTCGTCTCAGCCTACGTCGAAACTACATAACATAGAGCTTGACTCATGGTTGGGCTTCTTAGATTAAAGCCTTTAAGCTTACTCCAAAATTGTTTATAGAAATCATTATTACTTTCAAGACTTAAGAGAATAAAATAATGAAGAAATGCAAAAGATACTCTTAAACGTTGAATGGCATGCAATTTTTTTATTGAAGAAACACGTTTCTATATTTTATCATCATCATCAACCCATTATGTCCCCCACCAAGGGGCACGGGTCTCTTCCCTGAGGAAGGTATAGGCCATACTCTACCACGGGGGCCAAGTTCGGATTGTTGGAGGCTTGTAAGTCTAGTGGTTGGTCTTACTTTTAGAAGTTTTCAAGCCGCCCTAAGGCCTCTGACTTGGCTTAACGACTGCCATCTATCGACGGCAGCCGGCACCAACTGCTTAACGTGCCTTACGAAGCACGGAACCGCTCGGAAAAATGCCACTAGCGTTAGTCATAGACAGTGACCCATCCATGGACTGAACACACCGTATGATTTATTTTTATTTATTTATTAGACACAACCAAAAGATGTTAGATACGTCACTTAAAGTAACATTGTGCAGATATGTTCTAGTCTAACATCCAATTACAGGTGTGCAACAACAACAACTGTTGCTTAACCTTAGTGATCGTTTAAGATCACTCAGGCAGCCCAGGCTACGAGCGATTTTATAATAAGCAGAAATTGCTCTTTGTATATTTAAGAAGCACTTCTCAGAGGTACAGGCGAAATGACTTCCAGTATTCAGTAGCAAATTTCAAATAGCAAGCTATAAATTTTAAACGAAACTACCGCTGCAAATGTTTCGCCGAGACATTGCATTTCGAGCGTTTCCATGGTCCACGATCCTTCTATTGTTTTCGAGGAATAAATGAAGCAAAGTTTCAGTATTCATTGTTATTGCACCCGGACTATAGAATTCGCATTGTCTTGACTTGGACTTAGTAGACGAGTAGAAACTGAGGAATTACCCGAATGGGTATGCGTTTAGTTCAGTTTCATTTATGTTCAGAAAAAGTACGCCTAAAATCTGCCTTGTTGGTCTAGCTATTAGGGTGCTTAGCTTCCAAGAAAGAGGGCGTGGGCTCGATTCCCACTGGGGGCCGCCGTACATTTGTGCAAACGGCCTCAGTATTGAAGTTTTTTAATGATTGTAATGTCCTTGTTGCTTACTTTATCACAGGGCATCCTAGTTTGGGACCAGGTCAAGTGATTGTGTTGTATAGAAGTTATTATTACTTTTAAATTTTTACTTTACGAAAACAATCTTTGCTAAACTAAATTGCGATCTTTGGTCTTGTAAATATGTGTCGGATTTAAGCAAAATGTTTCCCTTCCAGAATTGCCAGAAAAGCCGAAGATCTTCGATCACAACAACAAAGAGCTATACGGCGTGGCAGGCCCCTATCGGGAAGATGCAAGTCTCAAGCTTTCCTGTGTTGTAAGTGGAGGTAAATCTTGTAGAGATACCTATTATTCCAATAGATGATTCTAATCTTCTCTGTTTCCTTTTAACATTTCGCAACCTTGCAAGAACAACGTGATATTTCGAAGAAAACCATTTTTTTATTCATAGATATTTAGAACACAACGAGCTCTTTTTTCAGTAAAAACGCGATTTCATTTACTCAGAAAACGCCAGAATAATAAGCGAAAGAGACACTGCATAACGTTATATCGCTATCTTTTTCGAGCATTACTTTGAAACCTTAAACATTCTCTCCTGTAAAGTAAGGGTTTCCGAAATACACGTTTTTCTTGTAAGTGTGCGATAGTGTGAGCAGTCTATACACGTCCTGCTTTAGGGCACAGGCCTCCCTTTAGAGAGAGAGAGACAGAGACTTAATCACCACGCGTACCCACCGCGGACGGTTGATTTCGAGCGCTGAGGTATGGCTAAGACTCTTAGGTTTCCTCACGACGTTTTCCTTCACAGTTTGCGAGTGGTAGTTTAACCATTTGCTTTACGTTATTTTGTGAGCTGGCCGTCGCTAACCCTATGTCATACGTTATCGAGATGAAATGAATTAAGGTTTTTGAATATGAAATACTTTTTTTAATTCTCCAACTCGATTTTTGAACTCAATGATTATTAGCAAACCATGATTGATAAATAACATCAACATCAAATATGTCGTTTAAAATTCATTGTCATCCCATAAAAAAATGCCACGCCTAGAATTGGACAATTCATAAAAAAATTGACACTTAACTCTGGTGTCAAAAAAACGTTTGATATAATTGATAGTGACAATGGGCCGATTTCTGAATTGAGAATTTACACGAAGTAAATAGGTAATTTAGTAACGTTCTGTCACGCTCTTTTCTGAGAAATTTGACGCAACAACACTAGAGTTAGGTAGCTACTTAGCGAAATTCTCAATTCAGAATCAGGCCCTATGGCTAACAATTTTTTTTATTACTAAGATGATAGGCCATCTAAAAAGATAACCTCACGCAAGTTTAGTTCTGAGTTCTTGAGTGGAGACCGCGACTCGGCAAACGTAGTGTAGGACGCCCTCTAACCAGGTGGGATCTGCGAAGGATTGCAGGCAGATGCTGGATGCGGCAAGCCGAAGACAGGGCGCTATGGCGCTCATTAGGGGAGAGCTATGTCCAGCAGTGGACTAATATAGCCTGATGATGATGATGAAGTTTAGTTCTCTATGGGCCGATTTCTTGAGAATTTACACTAAGTAAATACTTAACTAACGTTCTGTCACGCTCTTTTCTGAGAAATTTGACGAGACAGCACTACAGTTAAGTATTTAGGTACTTAGCGAAAATTTTCAATTCAGAAATTGGCCCTAAACTCGTACAATGCCGTCCAGATTTAGCACTGGATTTTTTTATATATATTTTTTTATTATGCACACTAGGTACTTATGAATATTGTAAATGGTAAATTGGTGCCATTGCAGTCAGATTTATCGACGGTTGGCTCCAAACCTAAAACAAGAGAAGTGTTTCGAATCCTCAGTAATATAAATCATTTGCCTGTGTAATAGACAAAGCTGATGTAACTTTATTTGACTAAAACTTTCGTAAACTCTAGACATTGTTAACTTTACTTTGGATTCAATTACTTGACTTTTTATCAGAAGAGTCCGACCAGGTTTCGCTCTGATTTGCAGAGCTTAATTATTGTGAGCAGAGAAGGAGCTCGCGTCGTCGCTTGCTCGTCTCGGACTTTAATAATTCAATGCCAAAAAAAAATAAAACAAAATTTATTGAAATGACTCAATTACGGCATTTGTTGTTACATAATATTTTGTTTAACAAAAGAGATGGGTAGGTGCAGAATACACAGTTCTGCGGCAGTCAATTTAAAGTAATTATTTGCCTCCAGGAAAACCGATGCCCCGCCTTCGTTGGTGGCGGGATGACAAGGTGATAGCCACTCTTGCGCCCATTGACGACGACACGCAAACTAGCGAGCTCGATCTACGGATATCGAAGCTGACAAGAGACTATTTAGAAGCTGTTTATTCGTGTACGGCGGACAACACGCCGCTCATGCCGCCTGCACGGGTCAACGTTCAAGTACATCTGCATTGTGAGTATTGTTTTGGCTTCGCTCACCTGCCGCTGTTTTGCTTTTATTGCCCGCGTTGCAGCGTATTACTGGTTATTTCTAGAGGAAGTAGCATATCCACAGACATATTTGTATACAAATCATCATCATCAACCCATTATTTCCCCACCTAGGGGCACGTGTCTCTTTCCTGACGAAGGAATAGGCCATTCTCTACCACAGGGGCCAAGTCCGGATGTGTGATTTGTAAGACTAGTGGCTGGTCTTACTGTCAGAATTTTTCAAGAAATACAAATACAAGAAAAAAATATGTACATTCAAATTTATTTTTAGTGGAAGTAGGAGATTATGTTAATTAATTATATAAAAACACAAAATTATTTATACACCGAAATACGAATACAATAAAAAAAACATAGAATTGAAAAAAAGTCAATAGGTATATGAAAATTCTCTAAACACAGAGATAAATCTTGGCTTAGCAGGGTTGTCTGTTATAAATTAGCCTTCCTTTCGTCTTAAGACTCACTTCGTGGAATCTACTATTTATACAAGTAATAAAGTAAATATCAAAGCCTTAGGCTTCATAAATACAATACTTGTGTATGTAAAGTGTAAAGAATTTATATTCCTATGATTTTTTTTATAAAAAGTATATACGAGGCTCTAAATTATTTTTATTCTGCTGTTTTTAGTTGTGAGCTCATGCAAACTGTGTCTATTTGTGTCTCCTTACAATATTGGTGAAGTGTCATTGAGGATCGGTATGTATTTTCTGAATCTGAAACAAACTACGCTTGTATGAAAATTGCTCTTTAAGAGACCCTCTCAAGACAACGTCGTTATGCTTGTTTTATCCGCCATGTTTCTAATTCCACGTGCATCCTCACATCAACCTAAGCCTCAGTCCCATGGCTCATAATAATAAACACGTACACGGGATTAGATATGTGATACCATCGCCTTAAGAAGCTGACACACAGGCCTCAGAAGTCACTCTTGATGCGGATACGAATGAAGAAGAATAAACATACATACACACATAAACTTACGCCTGCATCCCAGAGGAATAGGCAGAGACTGCCACTTGCCGCGATCTTGAAAGATCACTCAAAGAGAATAAAAATATGTAGTTATATATCGATAGATGGCAGTCGTTAAGCCAAGTCAGAGGCCGTAGGGCGGCTTGAGTAAGACCAGCCACTAGTCTTACAAGCCTCCACCAATCCGGACTTGGCCCCCGTGGTGGAGTATGGCCTATACCTTCATCAGGGAAAAGACCCGTGCCCCTCAGTGAGGACATAATGGGTGGATGATGGTATGATATCTAATCAACCCAAAAGCCCACTGTTGGGGACGTACCTCTTCTCTTTCTCGGCAGTACATCTGAGCTCGTGCTAATGCCGTCCAATATTTCCCAGCCACTTTCATAATGTCGACACATCGAGAAAGAAAAACATGAAAGAAAAAACAAATGGCCTCAGTCTGGGTGTTTTTCCAATAATGTCCTTGCCTGATCCCAAACTAGGATACCCAGTGTCATGGGAACCAGAAACAGCGACATCACAAACCATGTAAAAATCCAAGATCAGTGGGCTCATTATGTGATTTTTGCAACGGATACGGATACGCCTTAAAAAGACATGTATACCACTACTGTACAGCACTATCTTCTTTTAAGACCCTATGTTAGAGCGAGACAGTACTCCGTACGACGTCGGTTTTTGTGTTATGACTTTGTAAGACGTATGAATATCCGTTGCGAAAATTACATAATGAGCCCACTGGGGGTTTTCTTTTGTCCCCAGCCGGGGTTCGAACCCGGGACCTCTCGCATGGTAGGCAGATACGCTAACCGCTGCGCTACAGAGGTCGTCACACGGGTAGTTAACTATTTGACAGTGTATACCGAGCTTTAGGAACGCGCACCGCTGTCGGCAGACGAATGCCTGCTCATTACTGCGTGACACTGAGAAAATGGTCCCGGTGTCTCTGGGTGACCTGACAAAGTCACAATAGCGATATGTCGTGTGGTATGCCCTGCCGAGATCGGGGTTAGGATTTCTATGAATAATAGGAATTGTTTTGAAAATATTTAGTTTCTCGGCCTCATACAAAAATGAAACCATGCACTAAAATAGTTTGATCATACTTTGATAAAAACTTGGTAAGAATTACTCTTAATAATTTAAAATATAACACTTGCTCTAACTAAATTAATATCAAAAGTAAAACTGGTAATCTTGCTAATAATAAAAATAGATATTATTTAGTAATCGCCAAAACTTTCGCGTCAATGAGAAAGCGTTAGACTACGAATACGTTCACAAAACGCTTGTTGAGTAGCTACAAAGCGCTACGAAAAATGTACGCCGATCCCGAACATTGCTACGAAGTGCTACGAGCTACGCGGACAAAAATCGACTAATTTCAACCGATTTACCCCGATTTTTCACGTACCTTGGACAAGGTTTTTTCGGTTTTTCATCCAGCGGTTATTGCAAAACGGAATCCACGCAAATCCCCGGCGATTAACCTAGATCAGATGACGTGGTTCACAGCGGTCGACTCGCAAGTTTTGGACCAACTTGTACATCAGTTTTTCTTACATGAAACTAACTTCGACTCCCAATATTATTATAGTCTTAGAAGAAATGACAAAATATGCCGTACTGAAAAATGCAATACTGCTTTTTATAGACGTTTTTGTGCCGTTCTGTGCCCGAAAATTTACAACAAACATAACAAAATTCTAGATATACATCCCCTCCCTCTATATCTCTGTAAAATAAAGCTACACAAATATCTGCTCAAACTTAGCTATGCTGAGACAGAAGCTATCCTTTCCGTATTAAAATAAGTATTAGACCACACACACAAACACACACACACACACACACACACACACACACATACACACACACACAGACACACACACACACACACACATGCATGCATAATACACATTTAGCATCCTTATTGTTTAATTTTACTTTTTTTTATGGTTTCGAGAAATTAATTCATTTTAATTCCAATCTCAAAATTTATAAAACTTATTGACTAGAGACAGAATAATGTAAGTATCAGTTATTGTACGGTAAAACCCCACATGTACTGAAGGAAGAAACTGACTCCTAAGATACAGGGTCCCCTAGTTTAGTAGTCAGGGACTTAACTAGCTATGTAAGATAAACTGTAATTTTGTAAGTGCTTCCTGAACTGTAATTAACTTGGTCAATAAATTATTATTATAAATTATTATTATTATTAAAGTTGTATGGAAATAGATTAGTAGATTATCACGGATTTGTGTTTTAAGAGTATGATTGACTAGTATCCATTGTAGCCCAGGGGCAGAACGCTGGCTTCTCATTCGGGAAGGTCGTGGGGTCGAATCTCAGCATGCACCTATCGAATCCCAGCATAGACCGACTTTGTGAGATAGATAGATTTGAGATATTTATAGTTTGATTTTCAAACTTTGTTTTTTAAGTTACGTACCATTTTATGAAATTGTAGTATCAAAAAAAAACATATTTTTTTTTTAAAACTGCGGTGGGCACGAGTGGTAATTGAACCTATACGTTCTCTTTCTCTGGAAGAAGACGTTTACTCTATACAATAGGACTAGGACGTAAATAGTTGAAAGATAATACTAAGGGTCTGTTTCACAATCTGCATATAAAGTTCTGGATAAGCTATCCGCAACCAGGGCTGCCATTTGTTCTAAATTTGAAGCCGTAATAAACCAACAGACGCAATGTAGGAAAATTTATTGAAATTTAGAACAAACGTGGATTTGCGTGGATTCCGTTTTGCAATAACCGCTCACTAGCTCAATATTACAAAGCACGTGTTTAACTTGTGCAAACATCATCATCATCATCATCATTCAGCCACAAGAAGTCCATTGCTGGACATAGGCTAGTTAGTGTTTTTATGCAATAAAGAATTTTAATAATAAAAAACACGAAAAATATAAAAATACCAGCCACTAGTCGTACAAGCCTCCACCAATTCGGACTTCGCCCCCCTGGTGAAGTATGGCCTATACCTTCCTCAGGGAAGAGACCCGTGCCCCTGCGTGGGAACATAATGGGTTGATGATGATCAAAATAGAATCTGGAACCACAATATGAGGCCTAAGCCCATAGGGTATACTGGCCTTACACCAGCTCACCGTGGCTTATCTTAGATATGACACGGACTTAAGCGTTCTTTTGTGTCGACCCACGGCACCAACCATTAGTTTTTATTTGCACGAAGCATTGTCCTGTCTGGTTGCGATTGCCAAGCGCGCAAATAAGAAATTATGCCTCCATTATACGTAGAACATTGTATAGTTGCCTTATGTACTGCCGACGAGCAATGAAGAGAGCCTTGTAGGAGTTTCACTGCGCGTTTGAATAAGGAATGAGTCGATCTGCAAAAGAACCAGAGTTACTAAATATAGCTCGAAGAATTGCTCTGTTCGCTCAAATCGCAGAATCGCTCGTAGCCTGGGCTGCCTGAGTGATCTTAAACGATCACTAAAGTTAAGCATCATACGGCGCGTTCAGTGCATGGATGGGTGACCGTCTATGACTAACGCTAGTGGCATTTTTCCGAGCGGTTCCGTGCTTCGCAGGTAGTTGGTACCGGCTGCCGTTGATAGATGCCTGTCGTTAAGCCAACGCCTTTGAGTTGGCTTAACGAGAGTTAGAGCGGCTTGACAACTTCTGACAGTAAGACCAGCCACTAGTCTTACAAGCCTCCACCAATCCGGACTTGGCCCCCAAGGTGGAGTATGGCCTATACCTTCCTCAGGGAAGAGACTTGTGCCCCTCGGTGGAAACATATTGGGTTGATGATGATGAATTGCTCATTTGAAGTGGCAGTGGGCGGGGCACGTAACTCAGAGAACTGATGACCATTGGGGCGAAAAAGGTCTGACCTGGGGCTCGATTCTGTTACTGGAGTACGATGACAGATACACGGTCTGACGATTGACGCCTAGAAGATTTGATATGTGTGCACGCGCAGACTTGAAACGGCAATTAAACGACATCGCCGTGTACATGCAGTTGTCATTGTGCTACAATGCATTAACAGAATCTAGGTCCTGGGGACGCGGATCGGACGACGCAGCATGAGCAGGCCCCTTGCCAAATGGTCTGAAAACCTGGTTACCGGGGCGGAAGGGAGGAGGGGGAGTCAGTAGATCATCATCATCATTGGCCTATAGTTGTACACTTCTTGGCCATTAGGCCTCTCCCTTTGCACGCCACTGAGCACGGTCCTCGGTTACACTCATCCAGCTCTTGCCAGCCGCCTTGCGAAGATCATCGCTCCACCGAGTCTGAGGACGTACTACAGTCAGTCGATATCCGGCGTCAAATGACTGATTATGGTGATGATGATGATGTTCTGTCAATGGAACATCTAGCACGCTAACAATACAATTATAAAGAAAAAAATAATTGTATTGTTAGCGTACTAGGCGACTAAATTGACAGGGTGATATAGGTGCTGAGCAAGCCTACTTCGTCTAAACAATGTACCAGGCACTGCAGCGTCCAAGTGATACCTTTGCTTGTCTAATGTGAGTAAAGGTTGTCACAATATGGTAACCGGAGTGCGGACGGTAGCAGTAAAAGAGGGGTATCCAGAGGCAGCGATTAATTCTATTTGGTTTGTAAGGTAAAAAGAAAGGCACCTGAGGACAATGAAATAAAGAAATCTTAACATAGGTCTAAAAGAGGTGAATATAACAATATAATTGGAATATAAAAAAGAAAAGCAGAACACTTACATAATGTGCCTTTTAAATGTTTATGATTGCAAAAGATAAGTAATATGCAAAATAAGAAAATCCGAGTCTTGATAATGTAGTAATAATATGTGGTAAAATAATGACGTCTTGGTCCACTCAGTTTGGAAGCTGAGGGTTATCTGGCTCCAGATTCGTCCAACCACTGTGGCAAAATGTCAATAAGTAATTAAACTCAGAATATTTAATGGCCAAAAATAATAAAAAGCAACGAGGTGAATGGCACCTCGTCACAAGGTGCCACTGGACGCTGTATAAATGATCTCATTACATAGCGCGCGAGGAAATAGTACGAAGTTTTACTGAAGACACCATCTTAAATCTGTCTCTATACTAACGTGTATGTTTGTAAGTTTATGTGTAGTAGGAAATATTCGAAAGTAATAATTTGATTTATAAAATTCTTTTATCGGTGTTATTAATGTCAAAGTGATTACAAAAAATACAATGAAACATTTACATGCAGGCATATATTGATACATATATTGTCGTAGATGTAGGACGACGATGGACGTAGTGAAGAAAGACCTCATAGAGTGCGATGCTTCTGAAGAAGATACCGGGAACAGGGCATGACCCCACCATCATGTGGGATTAAAAGCCAGGAAGAGAGAGAGATACAGACACATACATGGCTTCTGGCTCCATACCTTATGCCGTGGGAACTACAAACAGTGACATCACAAACATGTAAAAATCCAAGATCTGGGGTCAGCATATGCACAGTACATAAACAAACTGTTAATTCTGAGTGAATATTCTGGCATTTTTTTTTTGTAAGAACTTTGACCAATGATCAGCTCCTAGATTAACATTAACTTGTACGAAAACTGTGCTTTCATTTTCCTTTGACAAAATCACCCCTTTAAGTTACCAATGTGTCGGTTTTACGAAGTTTCGCTGTCGATCGTACACGAACAATAGCAAACCTTTCACTAAAGCATATACTTTAGTGCCATTAGACTTCCGATGCTATTTTAATGGATTCCATTAAACCGTTTATGACGTTATTTCTTTGTGGAGTTTTATAATGCTTTTCACGCTTCGGGCTTTAAAAACCTTCCGCGATAGACGATTTTGTACTTGGCTGTTTAACATTTAACACCGCTTCTAAGGCACCTCTTAAGTCCTAGGAGAAAAGTTTTAATTATATAAATATTATGTGTTTGTCTGTATAATAATGAATATTTGTATCAGAAGATAAGAATAGAATAAAAAATATGAAGATAACTAGACAGTTATCTAAATATTTTTTGTTCGTTTTCTTGTTTAACTGTTTTGTTCTTCTACTGATACCATGTCAGATTACCATGCCGGAAGTAGAAGGTTCGATTCTCACTAAAGACCGTAGTACAAATATGCAAATATCCTCAGGCTGGTTGTATTTCCACGTTTGTGATGTACTTTATTAGCACATACTGTTCTAGTTTCCACTAGTCTTACAAGCCTCCACCAATCCGGACTTGGCCCCCGTGGTGGAGTATGGCCTATACCTTCCTCAGGGAAGAGACCCGTACCCCTCGGTGGGGACATAATGCGATGATGATGATTCTAGTTTTAGACCAGTACTAGAGATTGTGTTGTATGACATTTATTTGTGTTTAAGCCCATCCAGTTCGTCTTAAGTTAATCAGCAAAATATTTCATCAAAATGAAATATCACGTCTTAACGTCCTTCGTTGTAAGGTTCACGACGAGGAATTGAGATATCACTATCACATTTAGAATAAGGAAGGTGTTTGCATGATATGATGATGATGATGTCCTCCTCGTCGTAGTCCAACGACGGTGACTTCAAGTATTGGTAGGACTTCTGCGGCGGTGGGCTCGGATGTGGCTTGCGAAGCCCAGCTTATTTTTGAAAGTTCGGTTACATTGGCCGCAGTAAAGTTCACCGCGGTCATTGCTCAGTTAAGGTGGTGCGGCCACCTGGCGCGCATGGAAGATCACCGACTGCCCAAGACAGTTTTCTATTCCCATATGTCTAACGGTACACCTAAAGTCGGTGGACAGCACCTCCGCTACAAGGACGTCCTTAAAAGGCACCTAATAGCTGCCGGCATTCCTCCCGATAGCTGGGAAAAGGCCGCCGTAGACGCAGCGAATGGCGCTCCACCATCCACAAGAAAGTGAGGGATTTCGAAGATGCGCGGTTGCATTACTGTGATGTCCATGTGATGAATGATAAATAGATAGATAGGATATTATTCATTGTATCTACACCAGGAATTACACATCAGATTAGATAATAGTACAATTATTACAATACAATGGATATCTAGTGACAGCGATGATTGCCAAATCTTTCGCGCTATCAGCGCCATGCAGCCGAGTAAGCCCGGTCTATTAATTAGAAACCGCGTGATTAAACGTCGAGCTGCTTACAATTTTATGCAGGGATCACCATTGGTTGGTATAATTTAAATATCAAACCAGGTACATTGAGCGCTGCGATTTAAGCGACTAGTATCAAACCAGAGCTTAAAGTTGTTTGTTATTTATATATTTGAAGCTTAATATCCGCGTGTTATATGTAATGCTTCTTTCTCTAGTAAGATATTCGATAATATTACAATTGCAATATCACAAAATCTTGACATGTCATCAAAATTGTGTGATATTTCAATTGTAATATTACGAGCATCACCTACACAAGCCTGATCAACAAATCTATATCTATCTAATCACCCCGTAAATAGAGACCACTGTTGGACATAAGCCTCTTCTCTTTCACGCCAACCCATCCGGTCCAGTACTAGTCTCGTCCAATATCTCCCAGCCGCTTTCACAATGTCGTCGGCCAATCGGGCTGGTGGTCTGCCCACCGACCGTCATCGACCCGTTCTTGGCCACCACTCAGTGGCTTGGTAATCAACAAATGTTCACTGAAAATTAAACCTTATCTTCTTTCACAGTGCGTCCACTCCTGGTGGAAATCCTGGCTCGGGAGCAGCCGTTGTCAGTTGGCGTTGAGGCAGAAGTGGCGTGCAGAGCCATTGGCGCGCGGCCGCCGGCCATCATTACTTGGTGGCTGGACGGAAAACAGATGACCACTATCGACTTGCAAAAGGTGAAGATACGTTCAGTACACATCTATCTAGCCTATGGTGAAATTCAGAAGAAGAAGAAGAAGAAGGAGAAGAAGAAGAAAAATTTATTATAACAACAAAACACACGCCACAATACAAAATAAATCCAAAAATTAAACCATAAAATTAGTACAAAACAAAGAATCAGAAGAAAACAGGAGGAAAATATAGGTCACGGCGTGTCACTGCTGTTATAAATGGCAGCTGACTCAGCATTATGCTGAAGGACAAGCCTTCAGCGCTGATTTTCAGTCAGTGCCAAATGATACTCCGCGAGCGTCACAGACCGCGGTGTGGTACAGCGATGAAATTCCATTGCTAGACATGCCATAATACAATGAATAGCATAACTTGAATAGAATTAAAAAAATATATTTGGTAGTAGGTGGAAAATTACCATTTGCAGAATCTATCTAACCAAACAATTTTCAAATACCACTGTCAAGCTTATGTCTCCTACTTGTAACGCAGCCAGACTTTTTTCATAAATTGTTACGTGAAACTTACATGTTATCTTACATTATTATACATTACATTCCTATCTTATTAATTTACGCATATTTATCAATCAATAAAACAAACATAGTTAACAATGATATCAAAAGCACCGAAATATAGATAATCTGATGATTTTTTTTTATTTCAAAATGACTCTTTTGCCAAAAAAAAAAGATACTTACGCTGAGTCGTAGAGTAATTCTAATTGGGTATTACTTCCTCAGAACTCAACTGACGGCAACGAGACGTTGTCCATACTGCGATGGATACCGCGTATGGAGCACGATAGACATGTGCTGACCTGCAGAGCGTCTCATATCGTGCTGGAACATTCTACCATAGAGAGCACTATGACTCTTAACTTGCACTGTAAGTATTGTGACTTATGGCGATATTTCCCTGTGCTGTCATAAAACTTTTGTGTAAATCTAAATATTACCCCCCTAGCCGTCAAAAAGAAAATCATTTTTGTCTTAAAAATATACAAATTGTTGAAAAATGTCAGCTATTCCATATAATTTGAGCCTTCTTGGTCTAGCAGCTAATACTCGGCTAATAATCTTCACTACAAAATTCACCTTGTGATATATATTTCTGTCATTATTATATCTTTGCAAACATTCATATAAGTTGTACAGCTTGTCCGAAAGAGTAGAAATTAAAGAGTACGGTTTTGCTCAGACTTTTTGTCTGTGTTTGTTATTAGCTTGCGCTTACGAGCATTATATAAATTAAAAAACTTGAGCTATTACATAAAATAAGGTATTGTTAATATAGCAAATGTTTTGACTTCTCAATAAAACAATTAGTAAACTTTCACTTCCGGTTTCTAGTGTTTTTGGACAAACTGTATGTATTATGTTTTATACTATGTTTTATAGTAACATTTAGGTAGGTATGAGTTATTTCCCCTTTATCTGACCTACCCGGCTCTCCCTTTTCAACATTCCAAAATTTTCATACTTGCTGGATTTTTTAAAACATAAACGTATTTTTTATGACGAACATAATAATATTATTTAAGTTTTTTTTTGTGCAATATAGTGTATAACAATAACAACTACCACTTAAACAGAGGGCATGGTTTTGATTCCCATTTTTGGTTTTGATTGAATCCCAGTCTTAGTATATTCTCATATTTGTTTCTTGTTTCATCCAGATACAAAGTTATTGGTCAATAGGAGAGTGTGAGATCTATTTAAGACCAAAACTATTTAAAAAAAGCATTTGCTCATCACGAATTCCATTAATTTCTTCAACAGATGTCCCGATAGTGAGTTTGCAGTTGGGTCCGAAATTGAACCCTAATGACATTGAAGAAGGGGACGACGTTTACTTCGACTGCGTGGTCCGCGCCAATCCACCGGCCTACAAAGTTGTGTGGGGATTTAATGTAAGTAGAAAGTGGAATTATTAGATGAATAAAGGTGAACTGTCCACAGATGAATAAAGGTGTACTTGATACAGCCGACAAAACAACTTCACTCCTTTGCCTACCCCTTTGCAACTGAAGATTTTTTTTTCTTAAATTTAACAATCTTGGCTAAAATACCTTGTTTTGGTATGTCATAGATTCCAAGAAAAATAACCAAAAAAATCCTAGTTAACTGCTAGTCCGGCTAAAAAGTAACTGCACGATCGTGCAACTACATTTTTCCAGTCATATTTTATGACTAAAAACTAACTTTGTATTTATAAAAATATTCCACAATGCTTCCTATACACATTCAAACTTAATTATTGTAAGGCTTCAAACCAAATATATTAAGTGAAGCACGTTTACCGCCAAAATAAGCAGAAATCTCTACCAGCGGCTCGCGAGCCAATCTGTGGCTAATGGTCGCCGACAAGTGAGGCGCCGCACCTTGCAGTATTTTTTGTAGGTAAAACAGATAAATGCGCGATCGATCGATGCCGGTTGCGTCCCGAAAAGTTAATTTGAATGGAGTCAGGTTTTTTTTAAAATTATATGCACGGTTGTGATAGCTCGGTTGCAAAGGGCTACCTGCAAAACCAGTGATGAAAAAAAAATTGAGGACCTCGTTGCGCAGCGCTTATCCCTAGGCTCGGACCACGCCTGAGAAAAAAATAACCGGGTCTTGGATGTCGCTGTTTCTGGTTCCCACAACATAGGGTATCCAAAAATGGGGCTAGAAAGAATGTAGGTGTAAAGACATTTTTTTTAAAGATTTTTTTTTAATTTTTTTGAGCCTGTTGATTCAAACTGTTAAGCTATGCCAAAAACGTAATACGAAATATCTTAAATAAAATCAACAAAGAGAGTATTTACCTATGTTAACTGAGAGAATTACTTAACGTTATATTAACGTTAAGATAAGATAAGATAAGATAAGATAAGATAAGATAAGATAAGATAAGATAAGATAAGATAAGATAAGATAAGATAAGATAAGATAAGATAAGATAAGATAAGATAAGATAAGATAAGATAAGATAAGATAAGATAAGATAAGATAAGATAAGATAAGATAAGATAAGATAAGATAAGATAAGATAAGATAAGATAAGATAAGATAAGATAAGATAAGATAAGATAAGATAAGATAAGATAAGATAAGATAAGATAAGATAAGATAAGATAAAGTATTTATAAGGGTTAACAAGGGTTTTTAAATAATCAAAACGATCATGCCCCGTATGTTCCAGTCTGGGTATATGTATGTTCATGTTTCAAGTTACCAATGACTTGCTATGGTCAAGAAAATTATACTTTTAGTAACATTATTTAGATTATTATCTGCTTACATTCATTGGAAATAGGTATTGAAGTAAAAAACTAAAGTAGTCATGTGATTTATGGGCTTCAGAATAACAGAAAGCCTTATAATAGGAATACATTTATTACCTGGTTATGCAGACAGAAAAAGAAAGGTTATGATTTTACCAGTCTACTTAGGCATGTTTTAGTTTCTATGAATAATTTATCGTAACGACTAAAGTACTCAATCGATAAAATGAGTGTCAGTCGATTCGTTACTAAGCTCCATGTAACGTAGGCTACATTGTACACGATATGAAAGATGTTACATAAACATTTACATACAGACACATACATTACTTCTGGACCCACACTAGGATACCCTGTGTCGTGGGAATCAGAAACAGCGACATCATAAACATGTAAACATCCAAGACCTGGGTTTTTTTATGTCCCCAGCCGGGGTTCGAACCCGGGACCTCTCGCATAGCAAGCAGGTAATTTATCTTTTTTATTGTTTCTTATGACCTCTATAGCACTACCCTTTACTCTTTCCACACCCATGGTTAGCTGGTAGAAAATACTTTATAGTATTAAGCTCGCAATTGTACAGAACACTGTTTATTGTGCAATAAAGAATTTTTCATTCATTCATTCATGGCAGGCAGATCCGCTAACCGCTGCTAAAAAAGAGTGTTTTTTCTTGCTATCGCTTTGAAAGTGTTATCAAATGATATTAATCTGTAGAATTTTTGGTAAGCCGATGGGCTCACCATAACGATGGTTTTTAATTGTTATTTTCAAGGTCTGACTGATAACTGATCAAAATCTATTATAATTTTGCGATAATAGTACATTACTGCAGCGGCCAGCAAAAAGGCATTGAGGGGCGAACGTGGAAATGTGGGCCGGGGCGAAGCCAAGGCATACATACGTGTGTCCATCAATGCTTAGTTGTGGCCAAGGCTTGTATATAATTTTTTTCAAATAATGCGTGGAAATTAAAACTATTAACTCATTCTGTTAAATTCAATAAACTTTAAAAATCAGACGAACACACGAACGAATAACAATAATTTTTGCCACGTTAAAGTGTTCTTTTTTTCAATAGGAATATCCAACTTTCTATCGCAAGCCAGTTCGAAATTTAAATAAAACCTTTGATAAGTTACCTCCTTTGTTGTCATTGTTCGGAGTAAAAGATCGTTCCATTTTTAAATAACACGACAGATATGAGTTTAGTATGTAATTTATTTGGCGGCAAAACACGACAGTTATGAATTTTCATAGAACTTTTTCCGGCCGCTGCTCGCGTGTAATTGGCCAGTACAGCGACTTCGATTTATCTCGAAGAAGGTTGTCGAAATAATGCTCAAATTTCCAAGCATGTTTGAGAAAAAGCATTTTTAACAGCAGTATTCAACATTTATGAATATTACTAGCGCCACCTATTAGTGATTTTGCTTATTTGTTCTCAAATTATTGGATCTTTGCGTGATCACTTTACCAAGTAGTTTGGTCAGTCCGCATTTTTTGTGACTGCCTTAGGGGGCAGTAAACGGATGGACACGAATGGCAGTCTTAACCCCAGTGTCCCCTACAGAAACATTATTTGTTCATTGTTAACGACTGCCACTTGTTTTTGTATGCCTTTCAGCCAACGGACAGCTGGTTACATAAATAAACTGCTCTTGTAAGACAAGTGGGGTTTTATAATAAGTTTTTTTTTTCGAGAAACATAGGCCTCTAAAATGTAAGGAAAATACAAATTTTAATATTGTGCTCTGCGGGTACAATATAACAATGCCTGTAGGATGCTGCTGGGGCTACCTTGATACTGTTGTGCATCGGGAATGTTTGCCGATGCGCGAACGAATGGATTCCATACAATTATTCGGAAGCGGGTAGCAACCTTGATTTGCGGGTTGAGGAGCAGTTCCTGCGGCCTCCTGAAGGTTTTGGCAGACAGGATGGACAGCCCCATACAGCGCCACGGGGTGTCGATGCACGTAATGCCGACAAGCAGTGGAGCTGGCTGGGACTGAACAATGTAAATGTAAATTTAAGTTGTACATATTTATATTATTACTAACATGGTATAAGCACCATTGTTACTAGCACTGTGTGGGAATTGCCTGAAATAAATAAATACAATCCTTAGCTTGGCGGGCCGAATTGAACAATGTCTTTCGTTTCTAGGGCCAAGTAATGACACACAACCAGCGCGCGGGCGTGATAGCGGGCTCAGCAAGCATGGCGCTGCAGGGCGTGTCCAGAGAACAAGCTGGGAAATATACCTGCACCGCATCCAACGTCGAAGGGGACGGCAAATCGCTGCCTGTCAACCTGCAAGTCATCTGTGAGTTGGTTTCCATAAGGGCGAGTCTCAAATAGAGCATATTATGGACCGTGTTACGGAGTAACATTGCAACCCACAAAAAAAAGGTTTTAGTGATTGCGAATATAAAACGTCGTAAAAAACCATGCATCGCATCGCATCAAAAAACCTTTTTCTCAAAAGTTCGTTACTGGGGATCGCAATGTTTCTGCGATTGCTTATTTAGCTACAGATAGCTACACCTAAAACTTTCGTAAGCACAACACATTGTAAACTTTTAGTCCGGATTTACTTACGGGTGTTGTTATATCGGAAGAGTCCGACCAGGTTTCGCTCCGATTCGCAGAGCTTAATCATGGTGAGCAGAGACGGAGCTCGCGTCGTCGGTTGCTCGTCTCACACTGATTAAGCTCTGCGAATCGGAGCGAAACCTGGTCGGACTCTTCCGATATAACAACACCCGTAAGTAAATCCGGACTAAAAGTTTACGATAGCTACACCGCCGCGCTAACAGTAAGAGCAGTAAGTCGGAAATTTCAAAGTTGAGAAAATCGGGGACAAAGTTTTGGATTACATTTTTACTTACTTCTTCTTTAGCTTATAAGTTTTAGTAGGTTCTACTAAATGATGATGATGATTTATTTCGCGATTTCTAAGATTCTGTATTTAGTGCCATTACTTTTATTATTAGTGTCATTATTATTAGTCTACCGTATTTCCAATATTATTATTAGTCTACCGTATTTCCAATTTCCAAATAGTCCAATAAAGAATTGGTAATTGTAAATTTCTTCCTACCTCACTACGGCTCTGCCAGGACGTGGAGTCCGGCTCAATTCCATTTGCCGTGTCGGTCGGGTGTAAAGCCGGTCACTGGACGTTGCTCGCTCGCTTAATAAATTGGCCGGTTTTACATTGCACGACAGTTGCAGCTACGTATGAAATAGTTGGACTACAAGGTGACTTCGAATTCATTCGACGTTCTTTAAGGGCACATTTTAACCGAGATTTAGAAACTATTGACCCTAGTTTTGTAAGTGAAAAAAAATGCCGCGAGTGTTTTTGTGACCCAAAATTACTTCACTCAAGCATAAAAGAACAACATTAGGACCAAAATATATGAAAAACTAAAAAGCCGATCTGTATCGCTGACTAACTGGTACTTTCATCTGTTTTCGCACTTTGAACGACAGCAACTTCAACATAATAATAGTAAACATTTTTGAACGTTACCGTAGTTTCCATCACTTTGAATTAGAATTCACAGTTTCCAACCAAAGCCTTAAAGCCTCGCGACAGCGACAGCTCGGCAACTAGACGCGACGACAGGCTACGGCCGACAATTTTCATATACCTATGTTGTTCGAAGCTCCGCACACTTGGCGTCAAAGTCGCGACGACAAACTAAGAGCCATCGCAAACAGAGCGACTTTTCGCCGCGACTAGACGCGGCGACAAGTCGCCCTGTTTGCGATGGCCTAAGAGTCTGATATTATGAATGTATTTTTAAATTAATGAACATAATATTCCCTCAATATATTACAAACAATTTAAAAATCTGTAGTAGGTATCCAAACAACGTTCACTTATGCCCGGTTCCAATATCCACAAAACGCTTCGTTTTTGCTTACGATCGGTTATAATTCCTACGAAATTCCTACGAACCGTCTATAAAATTGTAGGGAAAACGGATCGCAGACGATAGGCGTATATTATAGGAACCGGGCGTTAACGTTCATCTGACTAATATCGTGTATTTACGATCACCATCGAATGTGAATGCCTCTTTCCAAATATTGCTCCCTACCCAGTGATGTTGCTGCGTCCGTCCGGTCGAACTGTACTCTCTGTAACATCGTTAAAGTTAACCCATATAGCTCCTAAATCTTGGGCCAAAAAAACACAGTTTGATGACAGTGGCTAGGCAAATGGCAAATCTTTCGTAGTATGGTGAAATACGAGCACGGTGGACGATGAGTATTTGTCAGCTATGTTCAGAAATTATTTAAATACATCAGAGTTTCTACAGAATTGTGTGTGTTTTGTATATTATACTTGATCAGAGGCGGGTGCAATGCGGTAACCACCGGTATCCAATTTTTAATTAAAAAAAACAATGTTTCTCTCTCTAAAATATTAAATAAGTCCCTCAGAATAAGAACTTCTGAGATAAGTCGCGATGAGTGAAACAGTACAGGACGTATGTCAATGTAACAACCTCATGTTTGACAACTAAATAGTTTTTATCTTTATCCTACACCGAAATCTGACAGTGCCAATAGAAAAAGGAAGTTTTGGTAGTAAAATAACAAGACAGAATTAAGGTCATAGCCCACTTACACGACTCTGCTCCCACCCGGCAAAAATAATAGTATTCAAATGAAGGCTTTAAATATGGCCTTTTAGATATATTTTACATTGGCATCATAAATTACTAGACAGCTCGCTGTCAGCGAGCTTACCGCCGGTCAGACTGCTCGGTAGTTGACGCCTCGCTGGCCGCACGTTATAGACGAGCGGTCGGCGCGGTGTCCGCGCGCTCACTGCTAGCAGTCGCCGCTCAGTCGGTCAGCAGGGTTGCCAGATGAAATTGGTGGACAGCTGGCCGTCTGCTAGCTGTCGCCGCGTGGACTGTTGGGTGCCTGTTAAGGCGGCTACTCACACGCCTGCTGCAGGGCCAATCTAGGGTGAAAAGTGGGCGTGGCCCTAAATTGCTTCCTTGATTGTGATGTGTATACGCATGTTGAGGCAATTTTCTAGGTTGGTCCTGCGGCAGGAGAGCAGGGTCGCAAAATCTTCCTGCAAGACTGCATCGCCCCTGCCGCCCTGCTAGTTGTTGAGTGTGTAGCGCGGTCGGGGCAATTTCATTTCCAGTCTGTTGGCAACTAGCGACCAGAGTGCACGTGTTTAATAGTGGGTAGAGTATACTAAACAATATGGCGACTGCGGCGGACAAAGAGCGTGAAATTTGGACGCGTATTATTGAAATATACAAAGATCGGCCCCACATGTGGGATAAATCTAATAAAAATTATTTCAATAGGGAACAAAAACACCCAGTATCTCCTCTTCCTTTTTTTTTCTTTTACCAATACAGACAGTGCTAGTGCTACACCGATCTTCTGATATTTCGATAATATTGGCGCCATTCTCCAAAACGTGTGTTCAGATCGATTTCTACTCTCCGACTGAATGGCAGGCATGTGTGGAGAGACAACCCGATATTGTCCCAACCACCGTGCTTCCTAGATTGGCCCTGCAGCAGGCGTGTGAGTAGCCGCCTTTAGCTGTCGCCGCGTGCACTGCGAGCAGTCATCTTAGTTTAAGGCGGTGTTGGAGTAGAGTCGTTTAAGTGTGCTATGACCTTAATCCATACAGCATAATAAACCTTATTTCACAATTTCCTAACAAAGTGGGTTCTTAACAAAAGAAACGAACACAAATTACAGTAACCAAAACTATTTCCGCATCTAAAAGAGCAAATACAAAAGAGAATTTTATTGACCTGAATTAAAATACAATTAATTACGCTTTGAAAATAATTTGCCATTAATCAATTTTATGGTTCCATACTTAATAGTCTTACCTTCATAAATTTCACTGCTCAAGACTCCTTTAGTCTCATAATATCTACTAGATTTGTATGCAAATTTTTGAGTGAATTTCTTGTTCGAAATGAAGTGAAAAGTATCAGGTGGCATTCCCTGTTCTAATTTAGATCAAACAATGTTTTGCAAAGAAGCTCTTGTTCTGTCCGTTACGACCTAGTTGAATATCAACAAGAAAAGGATTTACATAGGTAGTTTAGTTAAGCACTACAAAAGGCATATTGCACAAAAGCTAACAAGAAATATTTGGTTTGTATTCTTGAATTAAATCATGTGACCTTGAGACACAAAGGTCAATTTGAATTGCTGTTCAAGTAAGATCGGCCTCAAGTATGAAGTGACATTTAGTATAGAATTTGCGCTTTCTGTACCTACTTACGAGTATATATTGTAAGGATATAATTATGATAATATATTGTATTATAAGGATCCGGCTTAGTGCATGTAAGGCCTCGCGAAATCTAGGATTCCAAAGAAAGAGGGATTTCTTGATTGCTTTACTCGAATAACGACTTTATCAAACTAATTTTCAATGGAATGTTAGAAGTAAATTTGGTCGTATTTTATACTGTAAATGTGGTAGTTATTTTTCGTTTTTACTTTTTTATCAAATTCAGGGCAGTAGCATAGACATAGTTTTAAAAACAGCCGTTTAGCCTTATCAAAGATAAAAATAGAAACAGAGACATAGACAGCGACAGCGACAGGGACAGGGACAGGGACAGGGACAGGGACAGGGACAGGGACAGGGACAGGGACAGGGACAGGGACAGGGACAGGGACAGGGACAGGGACAGGGACAGGGACAGGGACAGGGACAGGGACAGGGACAGGGACAGGGACAGGGACAGGGACAGGGACAGGGACAGGGACAGGGACAGGGACAGGGACAGGGACAGGGACAGGGACAGGGACAGGGACAGGGACAGGGACAGGGACAGGGACAGGGACAGGGACAGGGACAGGGACAGGGACAGGGACAGGGACAGGGACAGGGACAGGGACAGGGACAGGGACAGGGACAGGGACAGGGACAGGGACAGGGACAGGGACAGGGACAGGGACAGGGACAGGGACAGGGACAGGGACAGGGACAGGGACAGGGACAGGGACAGGGACAGGGACAGGGACAGGGACAGGGACAGGGACAGGGACAGGGACAGGGACAGGGACAGGGACAGGGACAGGGACAGGGACAGGGACAGGGACAGGGACAGGGACAGGGACAGGGACAGGGACAGGGACAGGGACAGGGACAGGGACAGGGACAGGGACAGGGACAGGGACAGGGACAGGGACAGGGACAGGGACAGGGACAGGGACAGGGACAGGGACAGGGACAGGGACAGGGACAGGGACAGGGACAGGGACAGGGACAGGGACAGGGACAGGGACAGGGACAGGGACAGGGACAGGGACAGGGACAGGGACAGGGACAGGGACAGGGACAGGGACAGGGACAGGGACAGGGACAGGGACAGGGACAGGGACAGGGACAGGGACAGGGACAGGGACAGGGACAGGGACAGGGACAGGGACAGGGACAGGGACAGGGACAGGGACAGGGACAGGGACAGGGACAGGGATAGGGAGAGAGACAGAGACGAAAAGTTATTTAATTGTCAAACATAGGCATATTCACAGGCGTCACAGGCTTCGATTCACAGGCGGACCCGTGAATCGAAGTTCGTGTTTGTTTTTCTACCGACTATATTTTAAACAAACAATCCTTAGATACTCTACACTTGGAAATAGACGAAAAAAAAACAATCCTAATTTAGGTGTAGGGGAAGTACCCTATTTTTTGGGTTTTGCATCAGCGTATATAACATCTTTATCGTCTTTTCCTTATTTCACCTTTCTAATACTAAAAATAGTATTAAAGTACCTCAAAGACTACTAATGGTTTTTGAGCTAAGTCGCGATAAGATAGACAGTCAAAGGAACAAGGAACCTTAAAGGTTCCTTATGGAACGTTCACTATGGAACGCTAAAAACGAACAGAAAGGTAATGTTGTAACGAAAATAAACATTAAAACAAACTTCTGAAACTCCAGAAGACTTTCGAAAATGTTTGCTCTGCTAATTGACTTAGCATGTTTCCAGTTTGACCCTCGTCCCACTAAGTTTCAAATTGTAAATATCATACCGAGTTTAATGTCCAATCAAGGACTGGTTCAATTATATCGAGCGCTTGGCTCGCGTGTCGGTCGGCTGGTTTTGCTTTAGTGAATCTAATTTTGTAACTGTAGTAGAAATGCTACATCGCTAAGAAACTTGATTGTCTGAAGTTTTCATCAAACGACAGCTCAGAGCTCTATTCTCCGTATATACACGCGTAATCTTTCGCTAAGAGAAGGTCGTGTCAACCAGTGGGACGCAAAGATAAGCTAGTTAGGTTAACTTATTATTGCGAAAGTAAAATTATTGATAGACACCTACGTTACCTACATGTAGCTTAGGTCTGAAATCTATATAAATAAAATTCAAAGTCCTGAATGACTGATTCATTCACTCATCAACGCCCAGCCCAAGCCTGAATTGGAAGCTGAAATTTTGCAGAGAGGGTCTATATCCTCGTGAGGCCCGACCTTGAAAAGAACAATTGATTTTGTGATCACTTGAAGACATTGGGCCTCACGAGGATATATAATGTAGGCAAGGAATAAGACGGGATTTTTTGAAATTCAACCCCGAAAAGGGTTGCCAAAATTTGTATGGGAGGTATAAAAAACGTAGTTTAATTTTCTTGAAACTTAAAATAAATACTCTTCAACATAATTGATTGAACACGTGTTTCGCAGTTTTTTCTAAATTTAACCCTTAAGGGAGTGAACGGGGTTGCAAAATTTTGAACTAAAGTCCACGCGGACGGAGTCGCGGGCGAAAGCTAGTGAATAGTGAATAGCTGGTGTACATACAATAAAGAATATTCTATTCTATTCTAATAATATATTTTAACATTCTTTTGTATTGTATTTAATATTCATATGTACACAAATCGGTACGCAACGTTCACGAAGGGCTGCAAATGTACTTGTTAAATAAATCGCAATAACTGCAGCCAATTTTCCTAAACACAGTATTATTGCCCACCTATTCCGTGATTGCACACGAAAATTCAATTTACCGCAAACATTTATCAACTGCTACTATACGCGGTTGAAATCACATCGACCTTTGTACTGTTAATACGAATTTGGTTTTAAGCCCAAATGTCTAAAACAGGAATGTTATTACGTGTCAACACAGCTTCATTTCTCGTTTACATATTATTAGATTGAAATACACGTTTAAAAGTAAGCACTACAAGTGAAAGAAGTAAAGTTTGATTAAATCTAAGGATTTCTAGAACTTTTATTACAGAGAACCTGTATAAATCGGGAAAAATAGTTATTTGTTATGCAAGGCTGCAAAGTGGTTATTTGGCACTAGTGTTATTTAAAATTGAACCATGAGCGAAGCGAATGGTTCAATGATATATTGCTTGGCGAGGTTTTCAAGACACGAGACACCAAATAATTTTGCAGCCATGCGGAACACAACTTTTCACCTCACTACAGCGAGGAAAATGTGAGAGGCCAGAAAAACAATAAAATAAAAACATATATTAGTTCAAAGAGCTTAGCACAGGACGAATCCGACAAATTTACGTGAATTGTGATAACTTTCAACTTTTAACATTTTTCCTTTTTTTCCAGTTGCGTTCAGAAATACATTAAAAAGGTTGAATAAGGTTAGCTATACAAGTCAAAATCATCATCATCATCATCACATCTGTGCGGATGCTGGCACGACGACGACGCTCGAAAAACGCTAGTGTGGGGGGGTCTCTTGGTTTGGTTTTTTTTTGTAAGTAAGGCAAAGGATTAGTACTCATACTGCCTTTGCTGACGCCATATAAACGTAATTTAAGGTTAAGGCTTTATAAAAAATAAAGGTTTATTATAAATCTGATAATTTTAAATTTTACTGAACGCATAATCTCGAAATGATTTTGAGATTTTTGTTCATGTTCAAAAATATAGAATGGCCACTTTTACTACAAAACGGTAAACGGTATCTCCGTTTGTCCTGGTGGAAAAAGAATATTCTCATCTTTTTTTGAACTAAAACTTTCGTAAGCACAACACAAGATCCGGACTAAAAGTTTACAATATTCTCATCTTATATTACTTTGCCTAATAGATAAACCGGTATGCACCAGTCCAGCTCCAGTATTGGTTGGGGCAGCCTTGAACGAAGCCATAAAAGTGGCGTGCGAAGTAGACGCCTTTCCGCTGCCGAAGAACTTTCAGTGGACGCTCAACAACTCTATGGGGACGCATGAGTTGGAACCGGTAAGTTAACTCAGTTGTGGAATTGCATAATTGGAGTTGGACGAATACTATTTTATCCTACGCTTAGAAGCAGCATAATTACTTAAGAGTTTAATAAAATGCAAAAATAAAACATGTAATATTCTGAATTCTACGTAAAAGTCGCGTTAGCGGTGTAGCGGAAGTTTAAAATTTTTCACTGCTTGTCATTCTAAAGAGGAGTAGGTAAAAAGTATATTTTCCGCTACACGTGTGATGTTTCACGTTTAATTAAATTTGCTTTTTGTACCCATGGACCATAACCTCAGACCGCCTGGATACAGGCCTCCACATCACATCATCAACTCCCCACAATGTCCCCACCGAGGGGCACGGGTCTCTTCCCTGTAGAAGGAACATGACAATACAATGTAGATAGATGGATAGAACATAATATTCTTTATTGTGCACAGAATCGCTCGTAGGCTGCCTGAGTGATCGTAAACAATCACTAAGGTTAAGCAACATACGGCGCGTTCAGTCCATGGATGGGTCACCGTCTATGACTAACGCTAGTGGCATTTTTCCGAGCGGTTCCGTGCTTGGCAAGGCACGTTAAGCAGTTGGTGCCGGCTGCCGTCGATATATGGCAGTCGTTAAGCCAAGTCAGAGGCCTTAGGGCGGCTTGAAAACTTCTGATAGTAAGACCAGCCACTAGTCTTACAATCTTCCACCAATCCGGACTTGGCCCCCGTGGTGGAGTATGGCCTATACCTTCTTCAAGGAAGAGACCCGTGCCCCTCAGTGGGGACATAATGGGTTGATGATGATTGTGCACAGGAATTAAATTAACGGAAATTCAATAAATCAAAGTATAATTTGGCGGCCTTATAATGTAGTCCAATTAATTAAATGTTTACATGTATAAATGAAAATGATAACCTAAAACATTTATTTTTACCTCACTGTTATTCAAATAAATTTAGCTAAAGTATTTGTTACCTCTGGGGTGAAGTAACACTCAACGATGGGTGAGACGAAAAGGAGAATGAGCAGAACGAGAGAAAAATAGGCGAACTGTACCTACGGGCTTACTTGAGACGGGTAGGTAGCTATTTGCTGGGTCGCGGCGGCTTCAGCGGCTCGCCTTGCTGATGGTGTTGAGCTGATGGAAATCTCTTCTTCTAAGGGTGAGAGACCAGGGTCTCTCAGGAGCTGATCAATCCGTTACACGCACACTGACGTCACTACAGTCTTGAGCTGATTAGTACTGTTTAGGTGCCGGCCGGCAATTGAATCACACACTTGAGAAACCTCTGAGCTGGTTCGCATGTATGAGGGAGCCACGCTTCCGTACGTGTCCGCGCTTGCAACATTCGACCGCGCGGGTCAACCGTTATGTCGCAACTGGTCGCGGTGCAGCGTTTGCGCCGCGTCGTGAATGAGTGAATGAGATTGAGTGAGTTATTGCGTCGCGCTGGCGCGAACATCCTGGGGGGCCCGGAGTAGAGCCTCTTCTTGAGCTGAGTCCAACGGTAGCCTGGCTATCTTGAGCACAGGTCGGCGGAGATGTCCATGGGCAGTGTCCAGATCCACAACTCGGATCACTCCATCCCGGCCAGGGATGGTGCGGGTAATTCGACCCAGCCTCCATTGTAGCGGCGGTAAGTCGTCTTCCTTAATGAGTACAAGTTCGCCAATTTGAGGGGGTGAAGAAGGGGAGAGCCATTTAGAGCGAGTTTGAAGAGTATGGAGGTAGGATCTGGTCCACAATGTCCAAAAGCGCTGAGAAAGAGCTTGTATGAGCTGAAAACGTTTAAGAGCGGATAATGGCCTGTCGTCAAAGGACGGCTCGGGCAGAGCAGTGAGTGGGCGACCTATAATAAAATGACCCGCGGTCAATGGCGCAATGTCCGAGGGATCGGACGAGAGTGGGCAGAGAGGTCTGGAGTTAAGTACCGCCTCAATTCGTGTCAGGAGTGTGGAGAATTCCTCAAAAGTAAGGTGCTGGTCACCAACTACACGATAGAGCAACTGTTTCGTAGATTTGACGTTAATTTCATGTAATGCGCCGAACCAGGGTCCCTTTGGAGGGTTTAGCAACCAGGTTACTTGCTGGTTGGCAAGCTTGTGTGTGATTGTATCATTATTTGCAGAGAGGAAGTCCTGAACTTCTATGAGATGATTTCTAGCACCTACATAGTTCGTGCCGCAATCCGATCTGATTAGAGCTGGGGTACCGCGTCGCGAGATAAATCTTTGTAACGCCGCAAGAAAGGCTTCGGTGGTAAGGGCAGAGACGGCCTCCAAATGAACCGCCTTCGTTGAGAGGCACACGAATATGCAAAAGTACGCCTTCAACAGTTTAGCGTTCCGCAACGTGCTAGACTTAACAAGAAATGGGCCGGCAAAGTCAGTCGTGACTTGGCTAAATACAGGTTGAGGGGTGACCCTGTCCGCGGGAAGGTCAGCCATGAGCGGGGCCGTAGGTTGAGCGCGACATCGGAAGCACCTAATACATTTGAATACTCGGTGTCGGACCGCACGGCGAGCGGATAGTATCCAGTATTGCTGGCGTAGTATTGCGTGCAGAGTGTCAGCGCCAGGATGGCAGTGTACTCTGTGATAATGATCAATGATGAGATCTACGAGCGGGCTAGAGCAGGGCATAATGAGCGGGTGTTGAGCGTCATACCTAATTGACGCATGAGAGAGACGACCACCGACTCTCAAGAGACCGTCTTTCATAAATGGCGAGAGACGCTGGAGTCGGTTGGTGCAAAGTTTATTGGTTTGCAGACGATGAATATCTTCCGCAAACTCATTCTGCTGAACAGAGCGGATCCAGAATAACAGTGCCTCCCTACGTTCGCTAACTGTTAATGGTCCAGAGCGGCGTTCATCTGGGCCGTGCTTACAATTAAAAATGAAGCGTTTCATACAAGCCGTCACTCCGACGAGCTTGTCAAAGGAGCTGAAGCGAGTTAGCAGATCATGATCCAAGTCAGGAACTGCTATATGAGCTACCGCCTTTTTTGGCTTGAGGCCTGGTAAAACGTGATGACCCAAGGCGGTTGGCATCTGGGGCCATGTGTGAGGAGGCTCTTTGAGCCAGCTGGGGGACCACCAGAGGTCATGAGTTGAAAGAGATTGGGCTGACATTCCCCTGCTTGCACAGTCTGCAGGGTTGAGATTCGTGGGAACATGTCTCCACGTAGAGCTGGTCGGGCTAGACATTATCTTAGCCACTCGGTTGGCTTCGAATGTCTGGAGTCGATGAGAGGGCGTGTTGAGCCACGCTAACACTATCGTGCTATCTGACCAACATGTATGTTGGTCTATAAGAATGTGAGCTGACAATTGAGCTGACACCCGAATCATGAGTTGTGATAAAAGAGCTGCAGCTGATAGTTCCAGCTTAGGGATTGAGAGGCGATTCTTTATAGGCGCGACCTTGGACTTGGCAATGACAAGGTGTACATTGACATGTCCGTTGGCATCGAGTTCGAGCAGATAAATGACAGCGCCGAAACCGGCCTCTGATGCATCCGCGAACCCGTGAAGCGAGTAAGTGGACGTGGGCTTATGTGTGCACATGTGCCGAGGTAAGCGGAGATTTGAGAGCTGAGGAAGATCTTGTGAGATGTGCTGCCACTCTGTGTGGACTTCATCGGGGGTGGGCTCGTCCCAATCCAGTTTCAGAAGCCATAACTTCTGTAAAAGGAGCTTTGCGCGGAAGATGATGGGTGTAACCCAACCGTTGGGGTCGTAAAGAGAAGCTACTGTGCTGAGTATTGAGCGTTTTGTGACTTGAGTGAGTGAGGGGAGTGAGATGCGATATGTGAACTCATCCGATTGGGGAATCCATTGTATACCTAGTACTTTAATGGAATTCGATTCTGGGCTGATGTCAAAGTCTTTGGGCATGTCACATTGGTCATCTGGAAACCGTTCAAGGAGCTGAGGAGAGTTAGAGGTCCATTTACTGAGCTGAAAACCACCTAGGGCAAGTAAATTGATCAACTCGGTTTGGAGTGCTTGAGCAGACTCCACCGAGTCATGGCCAGAGAGTATATCGTCAACGAAAACTGAGTTGCGTAGGACTTGCGCAGCTCGTGGGTAGCGGTGACCTTCGTCATCAGCCAATTGGAGCAGAGTGCGGAGAGCATGGTACGGGCTTGACCGTAAGCCATACGTGACAGTATTGAGGGCATAAGTGAGCAGGGGCTGGTCAGGTGACGACCGCCAGAGAATGAGTTGAAACTGTCGTTGAGCTGGGTGGATGAATATGTTTCTGAACATCATTCTGATGTCAGTACTGAAAACTACGGGGTGTATCCTGAAGGACATGATAATGTCAACAATATCTTGTTGGAGAGCTGGGCCTGTGTGCAGGCAATCATTGAGACTGATACCATTTGAGCTTCTACTACTACCGTCGAATACAGTGCGAAGCTTGTCAGATCCTGATTTGAAGATGCCATGGTGGGGAATGTAGAAATGAGGCTTATTAGCAAAGGTACTTGGGTGACAAGGGGACATGTGTCCTAGTTTGAGATAGTCGCTCATGAAGTCGACATATTTAGAGCGGAGGGGCGGATTTGCTTGCAGCTTCTTTTCTAGATTGAGAAACCTGCGTAGTGCAATAGCATGAGTGTTGCCTAAGGTCGGCGCGTCTGGTAGAAAAGGCAATGTTACCATGTAGTGGCCTGATGGTTCTCGAGTGGTTGTAGTGCGGAAAATGTTCTCGCACTGTTCTTGTAATGGGCTGATCTGTGTATGAGGTTGGGGTTCCTCCGTTTCCCAGAACCTCTCAAGGCTCTTGCAAATGTCATGTGTGGATACGTCAGATTCCGGTTGTGAGCTGATAATGTGCGCTGAATTAGACTGGTTTGCCGGTGTCGCATATAAGTCCTCAATGGGTCCTATCAATGCGAAATCAAAAATCGTGCCGAAGGCTATGGGCTTCCCCGGGCCAAGCGAGACCTTAGTCCCGTCCAGAACTTGGCCGAGAACGTCGGAACCTAACAGGAGATCGATCGGAGCTGGTGTGTTATAATTCTGATCTGCCAAGGGAATCGGAGCTTGTTCTGTCAGTCGTGCAATGTGTGGGACCGTTTGTAATGGCAGATAGCCTGTAACGTTTTTTAAAATATGTGCTGTAGCCGTAATCGTAGGTGTGTCATGATGGGTAGGTCGACATACTATTGTGATTGATGCCTTTGATTCCTGCATGTGGTGGTTGCCCACTCCTGCGATTTTGAGTGATGTTGCGTTGAGAGGTAAATTTAAAGTTCGAGCCATGCGCTGAGTTATAAGTGTTAGCATACTACCACAATCTAGGAGGGCTCGTGCTGTGTGAAATTGGCCATTTACGTCTGCTATTTTTAGCGAGACGGTAGGCAATAAGATTGGTCGATTGACTACGTGTTCTTCACTTTGTGGGGAATTACGAGAGGAATGTTCGGCTGTATGAGCTGATGTCGCTGAGTGAGCTTGTGATGTCTGTGTATGGGCTGAGTGTGTGAGTTCTGGGTATGAGTGTGTGAGCTGATTGTCTTCATCTTCATTGTGCTCTGTTATTGTAGATAGTCATGGTTGACCACCTACTCGTGGCCTACTGGGCGAGCGAGAGTGATTTGGTGGATTATTCTGAGTCGTGGGGTTCGCCTGTGAGGCGTGTGCCGAGAAGTGTTGGGTTTCATGGGCTGGACGTTGTCTGGGCTGTTCCCTCAAATGCGAAGGTAGGAGATGGGCGGACGAATGAGTTGGAGATGAAGCACCGGGGCGATGAAGGGATGTGTGGTGTCTCTCATTACCACACTCCTTGCAAGCCCGCGTGGACTTGCACTCATTTTCATAATGGGGGCCAAGGCAGCGCTGGCAGCGGTTGCGTGCCTGAATGAAATCCCAGCGGCCCTGGATGGGTTGGTCGTTGTACCGTGGGCAGGCGATGAGCTTGTGCCCCGTATCTATGCAGTATGGGCAGGGCATATTGTTGGGAGAGTTGGAGGCTCGGGCTGATGGTTGAGCTGAGTATACCGGCCTGTGCTGAGCTGGATAGTCTGAACGACTCCTAACCGGGGTCATTGGGCGTGGTTCATGATACGTGGGCTGTCTAGGCGGGCCTCGAGGATAATTAACGGGAGACTGCCTGCGGTACTGGCCCGGCTGTGGCGAGTGCTGAGTGACTTGGGGAGGGGCTGGGCTAGACCACTCGGTCTCTACACAACGCGCGTGCTCTTCCAAGAAGGCGATCAAATTTTTGAGTGTGGGCAGAGTCTGGCGTGATCCGTACTTTCGTTCGAATAGGGTCCGGAGTTCACCTTTAAGTTTACGTACGACTATGGATACAAAAACATAGTCGCTGTCTTTCATAGGCAGGTCGAGATTATTGAGGGCGCATTGCGCTGAAATGAGCGGGGTTAAAAACAGTGTGCGGATATTAGAGCGCGCGTGAATGTTGGGTAAGTCTAGTATGATGTCAACAAACCGGTCGATCAGGACGCGGCGATTTTCGTAACGCCGGGTCAGAACGTCCATGGCTACGGTGAAGTTTTCGTTAGTGAGCTGAAGGTGGGATACCATACTGCGTGCCTCGCCGGTGAGGCACGAGAGCAGGTAGTGGAGCTTTACTGCATCCGAAATGGTGGTCATGTCATCTGTGAGACTTCTGAAAATGGCAATGAAGGAAGGCCAGTCTTCAATTTTTGAGCTGAACTTGGGCAGCGCAATTTTGGGCAGTACGGTTGCAGGCGTGGCTGAAGTGGAGGGGTGAGAAGTTTCCGGGAGAGCTGAGGCCACGCTTAATTTCTCAAACGTGACTAGAACGTCATTGTAGTCTGCAATCGCGCTGTCATAATTGACTGTGTAGATTTTTTCTGTGTCATCGGAGAGATCTTCGTCATCCAGTATCTCATGATAGACGTTCTCTAGTTTTGTTTTGTGCGCGTCCAATTTTGTGTACCGAGCGGTGAGGTCCGCCAACGAATACTTTTTTGTGTCTTTTGCTAGTACAGCCAAGGCGATTTCCTTCAGCTGGGCAATGGCCTTGGCTGCCTCACGGAAAATGGCTGCTTGAGATTTGGTCGGCATTGTTGTTTACAAAAAAAATAACTTGCTTTTAAACGCTATGAAGCTGAGTGTATGTGCTGTATGTAATTGAGTGGGCGAGCTGGCTGTTTGTGATGAGCGGTAAATAAATAAAAAAAAAAAAAATTGTGAAATTGTTACGAGTTGAAAATGTGTATCACCCTGTATATGTAAATTAAATGAGCAGCCTGTATATTGCAAGAGTAGTGAAATGTGTTTTATTTGTATTTTTAAATGAGTAGAGGAAAGAAAAAATATATGTGTACCTATATTTTATGACACCCTGTATAGTATGGAATGTGCTGAACAGGCCGTATAATTACTGAGTTTGAGACACTTAAACGTATTTGTTATTTAAAAAAAAAGTAGATGAAAATGTTAAAAAAAAAAAAAAAAAAAAAAAAAAAAAAAAAAATTGTCACCCTGTATACCACTGTATGTAAGTCACCCTGTATACACTACGAGATTATATTAAGAAACAATTATGTGAAACGAGAAAACCGTATTTTTGCGCGGAATCGGGATGATGTTTACAAATTTAATTTAATTAATTTTAGTTGTGGGTTTTATATACGTAGTACGGAACCTTAAAATTTACTGTTGCAGTAATTTACGCTAATACTTCTTCGTAGATCAAACTAACTAGCAAGTTGCGGTGTAAATAGTAGTTACAAAATAACTATGGAGCTGACTGTACCTACGCTGAGCGGAACACCAATTATGTAGGTATAAATGTAATAATATCGCGCCTCGCAAACGCAACAATGTTGCAGATACGTAGATAATGATGCAATCAACACAAGTGTTAGATATGTACTTACTAATTTGTTATGAATTCTCCACACTTTCTGTTTATTATTGATGAATGGGTGTGCTGATTTGACTATGGATTAGAACCTTTATACCTAGGTAGGTACGTAGTTAGGTGCACGAAACGTTATAGGCTGAATAATTGTTATGCCTTAAATAGGTACACAAATTAGATATGGTACTTTTGTTGAAATGGGCTGAGTTTACACTTTAATGTAATAGGTAGTTACCACGGGCAGATTATTTCGACGAGAAGATTTTTTTTTTTTTGAAATGTGGGTGGAATTTTTTCTATATGGGTGTGGTTTTTTGAGTTGCGTTTCCAATAGGGGGTTAGAAACGGACTACGAAGGACCAGAAAATGTTACCTCTGGGGTGAAGTAACACTCAACGATGGGTGAGACGAAAAGGAGAATGAGCAGAACGAGAGAAAAATAGGCGAACTGTACCTACGGGCTTACTTGAGACGGGTAGGTAGCTATTTGCTGGGTCGCGGCGGCTTCAGCGGCTCGCCTTGCTGATGGTGTTGAGCTGATTAGTACTGTTTAGGTGCCGGCCGGCAATTGAATCACACACTTGAGAAACCTCTGAGCTGGTTCGCATGTATGAGGGAGCCACGCTTCCGTACGTGTCCGCGCTTGCAACATTCGACCGCGCGGGTCAACCGTTATGTCGCAACTGGTCGCGGTGCAGCGTTTGCGCCGCGTCGTGAATGAGTGAATGAGATTGAGTGAGTTATTGCGTCGCGCTGGCGCGAACAGTATTTTTTATATCTTTGATATCCATGTCCTGCTACAATAGCACAGATTGTTCTACTTTGAGACCATGATTTTTTTCGTTTTATTTTTTATACACATATTTCGGCTCTTACATCACGCATTATTTCCCTACCGAGGGGCACGGGTCTCTTCGCAGAGAAAGGTATAGGCCACACTCCACCACGGGGGCCAAGTCCGGATTGGTGGAGGCTTGTAAGACTAGTGGCTTGTCTGTCAGAAGTATTCAAGCCGCCCTAAGGCTCTTAAATACACAGTCTAAATTAAATACAGTTGATTCCCAGTTGAGGTTACGGTTTTGCTCTTACCTTATGTTAAATTTCAATTCTTTCGTAATATAAACTGACGTCTGATGTAATATAAATATTTTATTCCAACAGGCCAAATTTACAATAGACAGCTCTGGCCGGTCCATCCTCACTTACACGCCGGTCAGTGAAGCCGAGTACGGATCCTTGGCCTGCAGGGCTACCAACCTAGTGGGGCTACAGATAGAGCCATGCAGATACACTATCCTACCCGCCGTCCGGCCAGACCCACCCTTCAACTGCTCAGCTCTGAACTTGACCGACGATTCCGTAGAACTACGGTGCTCTGCTGGTGAGATTTACTTTTTAAACGGCCTACCTGGTGGCATAGCAAAAAGGTTTCTACCTAAATAAAAAAAAAAACCATGCAAAGCGGTGCCGTGCGATATGAGACCTCATTATGCAACCCAAATTGACGTTTGTGATAGAAATGAACCTTTTTCTGAGACTTAAAAAAGTTCCTCCTTTGTTCAATAGATGGCGCTGAAGGTAAGCAACAAAAACAAACGATTGTGTGAAGAGAATTCAAACTTTTGAAACTATTTCGTGGTTGGATATCAGTTCGGAGTAGGCTAAATCAGACAACTCCTTAGAATGGAGGACTTAGGTAATTGCACCCCTGGAAAGGTCTCCTTTCAAGGAATTTTACAGTTGCACGATTAGAATGGTTCAGAATTCGGATCCTATAGTATAGGAACTTTTCATAAATGTCATATTATTATTTTTACTAGTTGAATACATGTACATCACGTGTCATTAAAAACACTATCGTCCTTATTTTTCCACTTATAATATCTATATATATAAAACGAGAAGGTGACTGACTGACATATCAACGCAGGGCCTAAACTATAAAAGTTAGAAACTTGAAATTTTGCGCAGGGGTTCCTTTTGTAATGTAGGGGAGCACTAAGAAAGGATTTTTCGAAATTCATCCTCTAAGGAGGTAAAAAGGGGGGTGTAAAGTTAGTATGAAACTTTGCCGTTTTTGAAGTTTCAATATGAAGATCCTTCATTAATAGTCATGAAACATTTGTAAAATAGTTTTTAGAAAATCATCCCTTAAGAGGAAAAAAGGGGGGTGCAAATTTAGTATGAAAAGTTTTGTTTTTAAAGTTATTCGAATGGGATTCAATATGAGGGTCCTTCATTAAAAGTCATGAAACATTTGTGAAATAGTTTTTCAAAAATCATCCTTCAAGGGGAAAAAAAGGGGGTGCAAATTTAGTATGAAACTTTGCCGTTTTTGAAGTTATTCGAATGAGATTCAATATGAAGGTCCTTCATTAAAAGTCATGAAACATTTGTTAAATAGTTTTTCGAAAATCATCCCTTGAGGGAAAAAAGGGGGTGCAAATTTAGTATGAAACTTTGCCTTTTTTGAAGTTATTCGAATGAGATTATATATGAAGGTCCTGCATTAAAAGTCATGAAACATTTGTAAAATAGTTTTTCAAAAATCATCCCTTAAGGGGAAAAAAGGGGGGTGCAAATTCAGTATGAAACGTTGCCGTTTTTGAAGTTATTCAAATGATATTTAGCACGAAGGTCCTTCATTTAAAATCATGAAACATGTGTAAAATAGTTTGTCGAAAATCATCTCTTAGGGGGGAAAAAGGGGGGTGCAAATTTAGTACGAAACTTTGCCGTTTTTAAAGTTATTCGAATGAAATCCAATATGAAGATTTGTCATTAAAGTCATGAAATACATGTAAAATAGTTTTTCGAAAATCATCCCTTCAGGGGGTAAAAGGGGGGTGCAAAGTTAGTATGAATTCTGCTGTTATTGAAGTTATTCAAATGAAATTCAGTATCATTATGTAGTCATTGAAAATTAGTAAAATTTATTGAAAGTCATGTAACATGTGTGAAGTATTAAAAATTTCGCTGCGATTTTCGAATTGAATTTCTTTGTTCTTCCATGTGTTTAAATACCACCTTTAATACTTGCTTACATATTTTTTTTCATATTAGTCGTTCTTACACTTTTAAGTTTTCTCATTTCTTCTTATTATTTCTCAGTTCATGTGTTTATAAATATATCTCAGTTCTTTAAAATACAAACCATAGTAAACAGCCTATACGAGTATACGTCCCACTGCAGGGAATAGGTCTTCTCTCAGAGAGAGTAGTATGGTTTTAATTATTTCGCATGCGCTAAAAGTATCCCAATCTTATTTGCAAACGCAAACACTTTACTCAACTAAAGCCCACGCGGACGAAGTCGCGGGCAACAGCTAGTTTTCAATAAAACAATAACTTTTCTCAATCACAAAATCCCAGCTCCGTTGTGTAACGAATTAGCTTTTTTTTTTTGAAAATTCTTTGTAAGAAAATTAATTTAAAAATTTCGAAGTATCATAATACACTAGTCAGTAAAAGAAAGGTGGTAACCATCACAAGCTAAACCTTTCCAAAATATTGACTTCAGATAGTACACTAAGATCATTTCTACCACTCTCTTGTGAACTCAAGAACAAAATTTCTATGTTCAGGCTACGATGGGGGCCTCACCACAAGCTACTTCGTGGAGGCCTGGGCGTCAGGAGCCTTGGTAGCCAACGCCTCAGCCGTCAGTCCAGCCTGGCGCTTGCGAGCTCTTGGGGCAGGCAGGGCGCTCAAGATGTTGTTCTACGCCCACAACGCACGGGGACGTTCGGAGGCGGTCACTCTAAGAATACATACGCTGTCGAGATTGGCTTTGCATACAGGTGAGTTCATGAACAACAGTTTTCTTTCAGCAATTGGTTAATTTTTAATTATTCGACATGAGTATTGAGCTAAACCTTTCGTCAGCACTACCAAGGAATTCTCCTTGGCACTACACATTAATAACTTTAGAGCCATCGCAAACAGGGCGACTTGTCGCCGCGTCAGACGCGGCGTTGTCGTTTGCATCTGGCGTCTGGTCGCCGCGATTAGACGCGGAGCTGTCGCTTGCGTCGGCGACTAGTCGTTACGACAGACGTCGCACATAGAAGTATTTTTAAAATCTGAGCAGACATACCTAAGCCCCATTTATAAAATTGCAATTATCCCAATAACTGGTTCAACGTAGAGATAACAAACCGTTAAACAATGTTTTGACATAAGTACCCTCATATCTTGTCTGCAGCGTGCGCAACCACAGTCGGAACTCGATAGTTTGAACTTGTGGATTGAATCAGTTCTCGGTGCCCTTAAAAAATCCTCAGAGCTCTTAACGAGACTGACTATGTGCTGTCGCGCGACTGTCATCGTGTGTGCGCGTGCACTTAAAGAGCCATGGGCAAACAGGGCGACTGTCGCCGCGTCTAGTCGCGGCAACAAGTCGCTCTGTTTGCGATGGCTCTTAGCTTGTCGCCGCGTCTCCGCGACTCTGACGCCAAGTGTGCGAAGCTTCGAACAAAATATATGAAAATTGTCGGCCGTACCCTGTCGTCGCGTCTAGTCTCCGAACTGTCGCTGTCGCGTGTCGCCAGAGTGTGGCTACGCATACTGGATTCGTCAAAGAGGAGTAACCAACGACGCGAACTCCGACTCCACTTACTATGGTTAAGCTCTGCGATTCATCGATACAAGAAACGCGATTTTTTCGCCGTTTTTCACTCGATATTAATAACGGCATCAGGTAGACGCTTGAAATATTCAAATGTTAATATAATTTTGCGCGAGCCCAACTCCCATTTGTTCGTTTTTTGTAGAATAATCTCGGGAATGTTTACTCCCAAAATAGCTCCAGGATAAATTTATAGAAAAAGGGTAGGCGTGTTTATATCGCTCTAATTGGATAAATTTTAATTTTAAAATTAAATTTAGCGATTTAAAATATTCATGATAAAAATAACGCATTCAATTTAAGGCTCTAAGGAATGTATTTCCGATCGCTCCTTCTAAATTAATAAATTATTCGTTTTTGAGAATTTATTTTTTCTTTGCTTAGTTAATGATACATTGGGAAACGTGCTAAAATATACGCAACACGTATATTTTATCTGGAATCCTGGATTAATCCTGTATAGGTACCTGGAATTAATTTGCTAGAATAAAGGAAAAACGTTGAGGAACGTAAGCTGCCATTTATTAGATGTAAGTAGGGCTTATTAGCCCCCAGGTCTTGGATGTTTACATGATTGTGATATCGCTGTTTCTGATTCCTTCAACACTATTCAGTGTTTATGTTGTTTTATCGATAGAAACGAATCGATTTTCACGTTAAGTACATGTACGTACGTTACTCGTGAATGTAAACAGAGGAAATGGAATACGTGATATATGATGATTTAAGAAAAGACGGTCAGATCTTTTCCTCCACTAGAACTCGACCCGACCCGAGATGGAATTGTAAATAAACAATAAACACAATGTAAATTCCTTACGATAAAATGGATTTCTGATATAAACGCACTAAAAATGAAGCGCTAAATGTGTTTCTTTCTTTACCTATAGAATTTTTCGTGGCCCAATCGGCTCACCATAAGAATAGTTTTTGTTCTTTTTAAGGTCATTTATTATTCTTGTGATTATTTTCTTCGGAAGAGTCCGACCAGGTTCCGCTCTGATTAGCAGAGCTTAGAGCCACCGCAAACAGGGCGACTTGTCGCCGCGTCAGACGTGACGTTGTTATTTGCTTCTGGCGTCTTGTCGTCGCGACCCCGCGACTCTGACGCCAAATGTGCGGAGATTCGAACAAAATATATATGAAAACTAGCTTTCGCACGCGACTCCGTCCGCGTGGACTTTAGTTCAAAATGTTGCAACCCCGTTCACTCCCGTTAAGGGTTATTTAGAAAAACCGTGAAACACGTGTTCAATCAATTGTGTTGAAGAGTATTTATTTCAAGTTTCAAGAAAATCTGACAACATTTTTTTATACCTCCATACAAACTTTAACACCGCCGTTTACCCCTTTAGAGGGTGAGTTTCAAAAAATCCTTTCTTAGTGCTCCCCTAGGCTCCCTAAGGAACTCCCATGCCAAATTTCAACCCCCTAGGTTCAGTAGTTTTGGCTCTGCGTTGATTCTAAGTCAGTCAGTCGGCTTCTCGTTTTATATATATAGATAGATAGAAGATTGACGGCCGTACCTGTCGTCGCGTCTAGTCGCCGAACTGTCACTGTCGCGTGTCGCCTAGTGTGCGCATAGGCTTAATCCTGGTGAATCGAGACGTAGGTCGCGTCAGTTGCTCGTCTCTGACGATGATTAAACTCTGTGAATTCTGATTCAAGCGAAACCTGGTCGGACTTTTCCGACGAAAAATAAAATAAATGTATCCGTAATAAAACTAATAACGTGTAGTGCTTACGAAAGTTTTAGTTCATAAAGGTCATATTATGTTACATTTAAAAAAAAAGATAACATAACATAACATAACATAACATTTACATACAGGCACATACATTGCTTCTGGCCCAACACTAGGATACCCTGTGTCTTGGAAACCAGAAACAGCGACGTCACAAACATGTAAACATCCAAGACCTGGAGTTTTTTTTTTGTCCAGCCGGGGATCGAACCCGGGACCTCTCGGTAAGCAGATGCGCTAACCACTACGCCACAGAGGTCGTCATAATAGATAATAGAACTTTCTTTATGAATATTGCATAATAAAAAAATACGCTATCGGTTATCCTTTCCTGGACACTATCGATTGCCGACTTTCGATAATATAGTAAAAATAACCTTTATTACGCAGAAGCTAAGAGCCATGGCGGCTGGGACTTCAATTGGGCACTGGGCACTATCGCCGGAATGGGCGGGACTCTCATCATCATCGCTTGTCTAGGCTTCCTGCTGAAGAAGCGACATCATCGGCCGATGCAATATGAAGGTTTGTATCTACTTTGTAATTTAGAGTATATACCATTCCACAAAAAGAACTCGCAAAAAATTCGTGCATGCATTGGTCAATTCGCGTGACCTTCAATGTCATCATCAACCCAGTCCGGATTGGTAGAGACTTTTAAGACTAGTGGCTGGTCTTACAGTCAGAACTTTTCAACCGCCCTAAGGCCTCTGTCTTGGCTTAACGACTGCCACTATCGACGGAAGCCGGCACCAACTGCTTAAGGTGCCTTGCAAAGCACGGAACACCTCGGAAAAATGTCACTAGCGTTAGTCATAGACGGTCATCCATCCATCCACTGAACGCGCCCTATATTGCTTAACCTTCGCGATCGTTTAAGATATGCCCTGTCCTATGAAGCGGGCCGTCTTCGCTTATTGTTTCGATCATCTTTAGCCATGCGCATTGGCCAATGAGATGCAAATAATTAGATTCTCTTGGAGTTTGACTCGTGGAATTGAGTATAGTATTTTGTATTTTGGTGCCATCTTAGAAAACGTAAGTGTTTATCATAATTTATGTAGAAACAAAATATTTTGCTATGTATTCAATTTAAAATTAATGTCTTAACGAGAAGTTTAAATTGTGTAAGTACACAGTTTTACGCCGACTTTTTTCTTAGCATCTATAATGTTTTAATATTACTTGTAAAAATACAATTCCTTAAAACACTAAAGACAGTTTATTTAATCTGTGGTTATATTTTTTCCTTGTCTTCACCACAGATTATATTAACTGGCGTTTATCGAGTAGGAATCACGCTTTATAAGTTAAACCGTTAGTTTGTCAATTTTTGATACATTTTGGATGTATATGATATGATAATTATGATATGAAAATTCTTTATTGCAAAATATAGTCATGTACTTAGGCGAGCTTAATACTAAAAAGTATCTTTTTTACGTATATAATTATGAGCAAGATCCTGTTTTCAATATTTTTTAACTCTTATTAACTCGGCTCCAACAAGAAAAGTAAGCACGATGTGATTTATAATGTTAAAGAAAAATCCGTATCCTCACATCTAACATTCACATCATCATTCAAACGCACATTTGCGAAGTGAAGGGAGAACATAAGGAAAGCTGACCCCACCGTCATGTGGGATTAAAGTCAAGTAGAGACAGAGAGAGATTCAAGCACGCTTAAGTTTCAAACCTATACAATCTTCACTACTTTCCGTACTTTCCGATTCCGTCAAAATAAGATTTCGCGTGTGTCCAACGATTATTGCTACAAAGCACGACCATCGGCGACTAGTACATTTCTCTTTTACGACTTCGTTTCAACGAACGTAACTGACAAAACAATTTACCTCGCAAAGTACCTACTCGCGGCCATGTTACTGGCAGCACTATTGCGGGTGTTATTACGGAGTTAGTGAAAGGTAATGGAAATTATATCCCCTTGAGGTTATATCCCTACAGGTAAAGTAATGTGTGCCGCGGAATGATTCGAAAAGTTTTAAGTGGTGTTTTGTATTGTTGTTAGCGTCAGGTTGTGTTATGTATGTAGTCTATAAGGGCTTGGCGGATGATGGTTGATTTTGAAGAAGACGAAGGAAACGATTTGGTAGTGCCAGACTATGCAGTTGACAGTTGAAAGATTTTAAGACTTTGTTCGCAAATTTAACTGCTTTAAGCAATAAGGCGGCAATGTTATAGTACTGTATCTTTTTTGTAAATGTTTTATCTGTGTTTTTCCTGGTACAGTAGATAATACTCTTAACTTAACAGTTACTGCACTAATAAAGTGATATCAACTGTATATTTAAGATCTGCATTTGAATAAAAAACTATGGTATAAGAATACATGTATTGTTAAATACATGTTAAAATTAAACACAGTATTCATAAATTGTAAAAAAGTAAATATTTGAGCTTTCTAAAACAAACCAAAACAAATTAAAATATTTTGAAACTAAAGCCAGTATGAGAATAATATTTTTATTTCAATGCATTTAATTCAAAGCAAACAAATAAGTACTAGCATTTGGTTGGGTGTGCAGCACATCATACATATATTGAAGAGAAAATGGTGCCACAACAAAAACAAAAAAATTGCGAATGAAATCGAAAATTCCACTGCAGCAAAGTTCAGGCGGAAATTATAGCAAAATCTGTCGCGTCGCGTGCCCAGAATTTTTGGCTTTATTACGAAACGAAATCGTGAAAATACACCTTGCCGGAATAGAAAATAATTTTCGTTAACATTTTTGTGACAAAATTATCAAATAAACAAAATAAACAAAATTATTGACCGTTAGACGATACTGCTTGTTAAAATTGTCATGATTAATTTTTCGGCCAAATTTTACACCTTTTAAATGCTATTAAATGGAATGAAATATTTTTTCCAAATCGAAGGAAACTTCTTTTAAGTAATTATTGTTGCAAGTTAATTTATTTATCTTTAATATATTTATCTGTCATTTTATTTAATTCGTGTTCTTGATTTGCTTTGATTGTGGTGATAAACGTAATATACGTCAATATGTTATTCAAAATGTAATCAAATAGACAAAACAGAGTTACAAACACAAAGAAGTCTAAAATCTATCAGAAGTGTATTTCTTTAATTGTAAAAAATAAAATAATTGGAATTGAAAGATATAAAACAATTAATTGTTGTGTCAGAAATTCTTTCACTAAACCCCGAATAGCGTGCCAACAATCGCGTGATAATATCAACATTACATTATTTCAACATGGAAGAAATCGATATCGTAATCACTACCATTATTAGAATGGTCTAGGATCCAAGTCAAACCATTTACAAATTGTTTTTTGGTGTCGCAGTTGTGTCACTACATTTACGTCCCCGTTGTTCAGGTTATAATAAAGGCTGTTACGTCTAGCTTAGACACAATAACAGGCTTATAATAAAAGCTAAGGTAAATAAATCCGAAGGACGATAAAATAACGGCGCCGAGAGATGTCTGGATGTAGGCAATTCATGATACGTAGAGAACAACGGCAAGTATGGAGAAGGCTTTTACCTAGTAACGTGCATCATGGTTTTAATACTTTTTTTACTTGTTTTATTTGTTTTTTGTCATCATCCTCATCAACCCATTATGTCTCACCGAGGGGCATGGGTCTCTTCCCGGAGAAAGGTAAAGACCATACTCCACCTCGTGGGCCTAGTCCGGAATGGTGGAGGCTTGTAAGACTAGTGGCTGGTCTTACTGTCAGAAGTTTTCAAGCCGCCCTAAGCCTCAGCCGCCTAATTATTGTTATAATTTTAGTTTTTAAGCTAAGCAAAGTATTTTGTATTAAAATGAGAAAATTATTTTGCTAAATTCCGCCAATGTACTGGCGGAATTTAGCAAAAAAAAAAATTCTCATTTTAATGTTATTATGGATTTCCGCAAAGTAACACCTGATTCTATACAAAATATTTCGTTCTTTTTAAGTATATGTGAGAAAAAGTAATAGTAAGTGCTTATTACAAAAAGTAAAGTACCCGAAACCGGTGTGCGCGCGACGACTAATGAATGTCTATGAAGTGAAAGTGATTTGTCAGGATCGTGGCAGGTAGCAGTCTCCGGTCCCTGCCTACCTCTGCCTATTTATGGGATATAGGCGTAAGTGTAGTATGTATCTATGTAATAAGTACTTACTATTGGTGGACCGATCAGCTCAACGAGTCTCAGATACATTTCAATGTTTATCAAATAATTGTATTTGTAGGTTTTGTTGACATGAAATTATAGGTCATGGCACAATGGGATTATTTGATAGGTAATTCATGAATGGTCCATAGTACATCTGGCCCATACTACATCTGAAAAAGTGGACTTGTGCCCCATATTGGGACGTATATAGGCTGTATCATGATATAACTTTTGGTGTTATTCTTTTTCACGGCTGTAATTTTATTTTTTTATTTTGTCAACAGCTCCACTACAGACCGTGAAAGGTTATAAGGCGTCAATACAAAGCACCAATCATTCTCCCATACAACCGGACGACAAGAATCCAGACGTAATACCTCTAGGAAAAGGTAAAAACTTATATTATTACGTACTAGTTTTTGCCAGCGACTTCGTCTTCATGAAATGAGTGAGTCCTAATAAATAAAAAAAAATAAAAAAAAATAAAAAAAGTATCTCAATCGTTTTAAGCGTGAAGATTTAACAGATAGGAAAATGGACAGACAGACACATATTAGCATTTATAATATTACACTGATTCAGAAGCACCTCGTAAGTTCTAACAAAATTAGCGATTAATTTGAGCGAGCGGTAATAATATGACTAATTTTTGAACTAATCTTTCTTAAGCACTAAATGTCCAATTTTTTTTAATTAGGTGCGAAAAAAAAAATCACGCGGTGTTACCGCTATAAAATATATAGGTTTACTCGGTAGATTTCTTTTTACCGAGAATAGAAGACGCATGTGACCAAAATCCTTGTCACATCAAAGACATTAAAATTTAATTCCTCATAAGAGCAAAGTCTAAATAAAACACCTACGTACCACAAACAATTTTTACTTGGAAGTAAAATGGGGTTATTTGATTTTTGCGTACTAGCAACATTCAGACATTGACAGCCTTGGGATTGTATTGAGATGACAACGCAACAGTTTTATTTTTTTGCATTGAATTAAAAAACAGTCTTTAGAAAAGTGTAATAATTCTTGCTTATCCTCTCCCAGGCAAATTCCCCTCTTGTTTACATTTTAGGTAAATTCCTTTCAGACAACAATATTAAACTATAGATAAAAAAAAGCCAAAAAAAAATAACAAAAAAGGAACAGCTATGATTTACTCAAAATTCTGACCGAGCCTCGTTTGCTTGTGATTGGCTATAGTCTTGTCTAACACGGGATATTGGCGAAGTTGTACTGGAAAATCCATGCATTGAGTCCATAAAACAGAATTGAATCGAATAATTCTTGCCGCCAGATTTCAACTGCTCGAGAGATCTGGAGCGTCCACCTGAACCTCCGCCCTATGGGTCTGTCGTGGCACCCCCAGTTGGCTCGTCGCGTAGTGCTAATAGCCTCCACGAGGCTAGGTCTAACACGCCACACACGCCGAATACTCCTGCTTCTGATGCTCATGTAAGGAAATTCCACCTTTGTTGCTAATTAATTCCTCTAAGCTATACTCTGGTTGCAATGTGCAGCAAAGGTTCATTAATATAGTTTGTATACAATACGGGGTGGCTCATTTAGATCGGTTTGTACGGGAAAGATTGAAACTATAAGATATACGAAGATCTGTTCTCAGGAACTTTGACATCGATTTTAATAACAAGAAAAACTACATTTAAAAATACTATACTTAGCTCGGGAATTCAATCCGAACGTTTTGAGAAATAAAACTAATAGTATTTTCTTTTAGAAATCGATTGTGTAGGTCTTAGCAGTATAAGTGTTACTATGAAACACGATGTCTAAACTTTAGGAAATGCATTGTTTTCACATTCTTTTATTTATTAAAAAACGTCAGTTAACCTTTTCTAAACTAATAATAAACTATTTGAGTGTGTACTACTTACTCAGTTTATTACTTTTTCTTATTTTTTCAATAATCATAGTAATACCAATAGGCAGGAATATGCCCTTCTGAATAGACATAACAATGTCGGTTGGAGTCAAGTTACGCTTTATGTCGTACAAAATAAAGCCATTTATTGATAGAGTAAGCAAAAGCTTGTGTAAGCTTCCGCTTTCTTCTTATGTCTACATTTCAATAGGCTGCCTAGAAAAAAATCTATAAGCAACAAGGCTGTCCATTGTACTTTTCATTAAGACTTTTATTTGTCTCTGGTTTCTTGTCTTAGAGAATATCCTTATCTTGTCTTATCCTTGACAGAGTATTGGCACACTGACCGAGGACCGTCGCTCTGTTACGAGCGGGACTCTGTCACGTCGGCGCGAGGTGGTGACGACGCGGACTCCACTTTTAGCCAACGCGCGGGAGAGTTGTGTCTAGTCTGCCAGTTACACTGCTTAATCTATGGTCATGATAAGAACTGCTGAAATGTGGTTTCTGAAGTTCTGTCACCGTGGTCCTTAAGATTGTTGATATCTACGGTATAGTATCAGAAATGAGGCGACGATAGAGTTTATTCCGAATTAATCCGGTAAAAGCAGAAAAGGCGATATTATGGAGTCTGGAACTTTACTTAGAAGAACTAAGCAGGAAACGTTGAGGAAGGTTCCGGAAGATTGGTGGTGAATGTGGCCTGAATAAGAATACGACGATGAGAATTCACTTTTATGATGAGAGAGAAATATTTTATTTGGTGCATATTTATTATTATTGTTTGAATGAAATGTATATTGATTTTTCATAGCACTGTATAATAAGGTTTCCTAAAATTTTAGAATGATCTGTATAAAAACAAAGTGTTCAGAAATAAATTCTCTTCCGAAGAAAACATAAAACAGGGTCATTGTTTTGTTTTCTATGAAAGTATACCGTTGGAAAGTGTAATTGTCATTTACATTTTGGTTTAAAACAAACTAGACAATAAAGTTGCGTCTTGCGGGGTTATAGTAAAATTTTAGACAAATATAATCAATTGTTTAAGTTTACAAAATATGAAAAATTTCTGACAGAACAATAAGGAAATGAAAATACACAGATTGTAAAACATATCTAAAGCATGAATTACTGCACGTGAACTTTTTAGGTAATTGTTTTTTTTAACATAACTTTGTGTTGTTATTAAATAAAATACTTATCATTATCTAATATATAGTTTATTAACACTCAATGTAGTATATTTTAAATATGAAATTTACTGTGATGCTATGAAATTTATCTACATGTAAGTGGTATATTTATATTTGTGTACATAAACTAATTTAAATTGCTACACCGTATTATTCTAATAGTGAATAAAATTGTAATTATCACTTGACATTTAAAAACGTTTGTAAATAAACTTGTACATAAAATGGTGAAACGTGGAAAAATATTTGTGAATAAAATTTAATAGTAATATTATGACGTAGTGTTATTGGAAGAATTATACTATGAGTTAGACAAAACAATTCAGATTTGATTGCTCAATAAATTCGAACAATATTTTGTGGATTTCCTTGTTCTATTTCTGTGAAGATGCTTTAAATAATTTCAAATTATTTTGGTGTAACGCAAGCTAGATACTTATATACTTATAATGTAAAAAAAATATTTTATTTCTACTGCACTGACCTACGAGTATTTTGGTGATTCTTCAAAGACTTCTTGACATATCGTAAATGTTAGGCATGATATGTGTACCGTTTCTCAGAATAATAAATTTGCTTATTTGCAACTTTTTTCATTTTCAAACCATACATTTTATCCCTACCAAAGTTACGTCGAAGATGGTATCCCAATAACATGTTTAAAACTCTTTCAGCCTTATTTACGAAAAACCAAACAACTGCAACTCGGCCTTGCCTACTGAGGGTTCCGTACGAATTTGTAGGTAGGTTTTTACCGGGCTTTTCCTACACTTCAAAGTCCATTTTTTTAATGATTTAATTACAAATATAACGTTTTTTTGCTTTTCTTCTGTACTTGTAGTACCTATCTCATGTCGTTAAGTTGGCAGAAACTCCATGGATGCGAATGGCGAGAGACCGTGCCAGATAGGATTTGGAAGAAAAGGCCTAAACCCAGCAGTGGGCGACGGTGGGCTGATGATGACGATATATTCATCATCATCAACCAATTATGTCCCCACCGACAGGCACGGTTTTTTTCCCTGAGGAAGGTATAGGCCATACTCCACCACGGGGCCAAGTCCGGATTGGTGGAGATTTTACTATTGTAGGTAATAAAGTATCCTATAAATAATTGTAAATGCGTTAAGTGTCGAAACATACATTTTTATTGCGGCATAAGCGGCTGCATCGTTTTAAGCTTCCGTATCCAAAGAGTAAAACGGACTCTATTACCGAGACTCCGCTGTCCGTCCGACCGTCCGTCCGTCTGTTGCTAGGCTGTATCTGATGAACTGTGATAGTTAGACAGTTATTTTTTTTAGAGATAATGTATTTCTGTTGCTGCCTTAACAAAAAAAGAAAAGTTCTCAAAAATAGTATAAAATAAATAATCAAGGCTGCTCCCATACAACATACATGTTTTTTTGCCGTTTTTATAGATAAACGTACGGAACTCTTCGAGTACAAGTCCAACTCGCACTTGGCCGGATTTATTTTGTTAACTTAAAAGTTTTCTTTTCTCACAGCTTCAAAGAACCGTAAACCTAAATATTATATGTATAGTTTTAATTTCAATTCGATGCATCCGCGCGTATACAGTCAACAGCACGTCAACCTTCACATTTTAGTTGCAAATTCGTCTGTAATGCAACGGAGTAGAGTGCATGGGTGTATATGATGATGTGCTGTCGACTGTACTAGCGCGCGCACTTTGTTGTCCGTCCGTCTGTCTGTTAAAACTGTTTACCTCGGGAACTTGTAGAGGTATTGAATCGGGTTTCATGTTTTCTTCTGAGGTACGGAACCCTAAAGGGAACATAATTCCTTTAGCATTTTAGAGAGGCAGTTTATTTAATAAGAGAACGTATTCTCTTTATTAGATTTTTTTTTTTTATTTATTGATACTTTTAATGCACTTTACATTTAAGTTAAAAATATAGTACAATGCGGCGGACTTAATGCCATAAGCATTTTCTACCAGTCAGCCGCAGGATGTGAATGGAGGGGGAGGTAAAAGATCTCTTCCACAGACTACTTATTCGACGTTTATCGAATGTTTTAAGAGCAGCCCTGACACGCGAAGTTTTTTTCCGGCACCGGCGACGCGCGTTGTGCCGCGTTTCGCCGGTTAGACGTGCCGAAAGTGAAAAAAGCAGATTACTTGCGATAACATCGCGTTTGCAGCACGTTACAGTTGCGTACAATGCGCGTCGACGGCGCCGAAAAATAACGTGGTGTGTAAGAGCCCTTATGTCGGCTTCAGTCGGCTTCCCACGGTCCGCGATATCGCGGACGGACGCGGACCAGCTTGCATGACACACCGTGGGAAGGGTCTAAGTCCGCGGTAGCAAAGACAGACGATAGGTTAGTTGGAAGAACCGCCCGTCCGCGATGTCGCGGACCGTGGGAAGCCGACTTTAGAAATCTTGTTTATAAGAAGACTGTCTCAATGCACAGACAAGACAGCTAAAACAACAATGAAGACAGAGGACATGTTTTAATGTAGATTGTAGATGTCTTAACAAAGTATATGCTTGGATTCGATAACGAGGGTTTAGTTATATCCAGAACATCGTAGCGTCACGGCGTCGGACTGCAACTCTGAACTACACAAAGTAAATGACTTATCCTCTCACACGCTTGAAAGCCAATTTCTGAATTTGCTGTCTCGTCAACTTTCCCAGAAAAGAGCGTGACAGAAATTGCAGAAATTGGCCCTTAGTGTCTGGGACATAAAATATTTAAAATAGTGTAAGCTTACATATTCCAAATTTTAAATAACATCGACGAGGTTTACTCAGCACTATTATTACGTAATTTTGGATTGTGTCACAAAATCAACAGAGTTAATAAAAGTTTTGACGATGATGATTTCCTCTTGTCCCTTATCAGGAACATAGGGCTCGTAGAAGGGATCTCCATTTCTCGCGATCTTGTGCGGCAACTTCTAACTCCTTCCAGTTGAGGCCCGTTGAAGCAGCCTCTTTCTCAACGGAGCGCCTCCAGGTAGTACGAGGACGGCCCGGCCGTGTGTTGCCAAAAGTTTGCCACGTTCAGCTCTATTTGGCCAGCTGGTGGTGGGGTCATCTAAATGTATGTCCAATCCAGCGCCATTTTCTTAGCAGAATTTCCGTACCGATGGGCTTCTGGTCTGTCACTTCCCATTATCTAGTATTGGATAAAAGATTTAGCATGTTATAAAGCATTAGGTACGGAACGATGGTAGCGAGATGAACGAGACGGCAGCACAAAAGGCTCGGAAGGGGGAAACCCAGGTTCGAGTCCCAGTGCGGCTATAAACCCATGACTTTATTTTCTAAGTTATGTACATGTGTGATGCTGTAGTAAATACCACTCACTAACTATGAAGGAATCGCGAGGAAATCTGAGTGGTTGAGGACCAGTTTCTGAATTGAGGATTTCGCTAAATAGCCCTTGAACCGTAGTGCTGTCTCGTCAAATTTCTCATAAAAAAGCATCACAGAAAGTTATTATTTGTAACGAGGTAATCGCCTCGTTGCTTTTTTTATCATTTTCGGCCATCTATGATATCTGATTAGGTACAGTACAACATATTTAAAGTTACACATGTCTAAGCTAAACACGGTATTGAACGATGAAGAGCACTGTTGCCTGAGATACAGGTCTAGAACCTAGTTCAGGCACAGAAGAGAATTTTTATATGCAGCTTTGCCTTATATATCGAACGTAATAGGTACCTTTTAAAAATGTAAACAAACTACCAGTTGCTAAGTTCTTATAGTAATAAAGATATTTTTATTTTTATGTTTACTTAAGTATTTACTATGTCACATTCTCAATTCAGAAACCGGCCCTGTGCCATTCAATAACGAGGCGGGCTGGTTAAAAAAAAAAAGTAAAGGCAGCCTAGAAATTTTAGAACGTGAAAAATAGAGAGTTGGGGATCCCCGTTCGGAAAATCCATGGAGAGGCCGTTAAAAGAAACTCAGTGCGGGTCAAAACCCAATCATCATTAAACCGGATGAGGGTGACAAAATCAATCGGCTAATTCCGCGCCCAGCGCCTACTTAATACATCGGGTGGATGTTATCTTCTACACATTACCCTGGAGTCCTCTTTATCAGTCTACAGAGAGTAGGGACTAGTGATGGAAAATAATATATCGAGAAATATGATATCGATATTCCCCAAGATGGAAAGGAATGGCGAGCACTAGATGAGATTTATACTCAATTACTCGGCATTGGGTGGCTATAGCATTTTGCCTATTAATACAAACAACTTTACGATATTTTATCGCTTGAAAAACATGCATTTTAAGTATTGATTTGTTTTGAGAAAAAAAAAACAATGGGCATCAAGACAGTCAATTTTCTAAATATATATGAAATAGTTACATATTAAAAGTTTCACTATCGAAATCACTAAATGTACTGACAAATAAAATGTTTCCTATTTTGTTAAAATTAACATTAAAAATAGTGACGATAAGTATATAGGCACAGGCTGATATATGGACAGTTTGAAAGCCGCGCTTGAAACGAAGGACTTCTAGGACAGCAAGCTGGTTACACTCGTAGGTCACCTACCTTACAGCCCTTGTGAGTTTTTTCTTCTTGAAAATAAAAAAGTCAGATCAAAAAAATACAATTTTCGGCGCCGAAAGATCCTGTGTTAGTGTCCGAGCAGGCTATAATACATCGAGGTGTTTGTGGCGGACTGCAAAAAGTGTTTTGAAATCTGGTTCAGACGCATAAAACTTGGTATAAAGGCACGGAGAGCACTTTGAAAAGATTAATTAAAAAAGATATTTACATGTAGAACACTTTTTAGTATCGCAAAACTTTGTAAAGATACGTTGTGAAGAAATCATCTGCTTATCGACACATTTCGCCCAACCCTAACAGAGAGACTAGAAAGGAAAAAGGTCGAAGGAGATTGCATTGTCTCCGAAGACACGGAGCATGCCCATTGTCAGTCGTGATAAGAATTTTTATTCGAAGCCGTCCGCTTTTGTTGTCGGTGTTAAAGGTGGCGCATTTAAAAGAGGGACATCATAGTCTCAAGATGAGTTTTTCTTTGTTTCGGTGCACAGTTATTACGGGACTGGGGAGTGAAAAGCGTAATCTACGGCTATGATGGCAATCAGTTAGAGGAATAATGTTTTCATTGCGACGGTGGCGGCTGTAAAACTTGATCTTTGCTTGAAAAAGTATATCTCTGCAAATGTAAGATAACTTTGAGGTTAACTATACTCTACGTAGGAGGTGAAGTTTCGGCGTAGATAAGCTTAGATTATTTTAAGCAGCTTAAGAACGTACATAATACTTTTAAGCTTTCTTTAAAGGAGAGAGATATAGACTTAACACACACTCACACACACTTATATAGTAGGTATTTAATACTTAAGTTTAAATTACTAGTGTACTTAATTAAGTAGCTACACACACACACACACACACACACACACACACACACACACACACACACACACACACACTTATTTAACACATATCAGGTAAATACCATCACGCCAAGATCATACTTTGAAGAGACTGTAAGCGCTAGATTCCATATTTATTTAAAAAAATATTTAACATTTACAAAGTAATGTTTAAATGTTTACAAGAATATGTAATATACAGAACTTATCTCAGAGAAAGTATAGGCTTAGCCACCATGCATACCCACCGCCAATCAGCTACAGCAGTGATTCTCATAACTGCAACCCAATCCTGGCAGGTAAAATCAATTCGAAGCATTTGGAGTTTGATCTCGATAAACATAGGTAACTCCGAAAATTCATCGCTCACATCTCTCTCTGGGGAGTGTGGCTTGAACTCCTATCTGCTGGCATCCGGTTCCAATCGGTTATATCTCGCTCCATCCAGTTTTGCGCAAATTAGCGTACGCTTGGCGTGGGCTGGAGCGTTGCGTGATCCAACCTGTGGGCCTATGTGCATAAGTAATCGATGTGCCTTCCCTTCAATTTAGCTTGACGCGTAAACGGTTGGAACGGATGCCTTTTACCCGGTTTCAGCACGAGCCCCTAATCGGAAAACCGGTTTAACGGTTGACTGTAATTTACAATTGCTTACCCCTAGATGATAACCCCACTAAGTCGAAATAATATGTGACAATTTAGTTAACTACTTTTTCGAATTCCTGACCTTATACCTGACCGGACAATATAACTCCCAAAACGTCTCCTTCTAGTTGAAGGTATCGTTATGGGAGTTATATTGTCTGGTCCGGTATAAATTCAGGAAGTCAAAAAAGTAGCTAACTAAATTTGTCACATATTATTTCGACTTAGTGGGGTTTTCATCTAGGGGTGCGATTTATTTTTATAAAACAACTTTAATTAAAGTTTCTGCTTGAGTTCCGCTACGGTAAAATGGTTCTCTTCAGTTATAGTCGTTGGGTCGTAAAAATACTTTTATGCTAAGCAACAACAAAGCTCTATTAGCATGAAATGGAGTAAGCTGTTAGTTGAATTGAAATAGGTGCTAGTTCCTTAGCTTTTTTATTAAAAAGGAAATTGCGCAATTCCATACATTGTCTTTAATACTTTTTAATTTTCATAGGATAGACTTCCTTAATAGCCTTAGATGATGTTTATTTGTTGCTGTATGCAAAGTTAATAGGTAAAGAGTATAGTTATATGAAATTTTCATTTGTATACTTTCATAACCAAGTCTTGTATATCTTCTAATATATAAAATTCTCGTGTCACAGTGTTAGTGCGTGAACTCCTCCGAAACTCCGAGAATATATTGTTGTCTATTTTTCGTAGTGTTAAGTGAAAAAAATATATACGGCGAAAAAAAGTTTGCCGGGTCAGCTGTAAACAATGACAACTTGGCGATTTAGTTTCATTGCCGCTTCAAGTCTACTTGCGCACAGATATCGAACCTTTCAGGTGACAATGGTATGAAATAATACGTGACGTGACCTGCCCGTGCATCTGTCATCGTATTACAATGTAAAAACAGAATTGAGGCCTGGACGTCGTAGGCTAATAAAATTAATATGGCAAAATAATATCTTCAAGGTTTTTCGGGTTATCTAGTAGTGGTATATATAACTCTTTGGCACTGACTGGAAATCAACGCTGAAGGCTTGCCGATCACCATACTGCATACTTCATCATCAACCCATTATGTCCGCACCGAGGGGCACGGGTCTCTTCCCTGAGAAAGGTATAGGCCGTACTCCACCACGGGGCCCTAGTCCGGATTGGTGGAGGCTTGTAAGACTAGTGCCTGGTCTTACTGTCAGAAGTTCTCAAGCCACCCTAAGGCCTCTAACTTGGCTTAACGACTGCCATCGAGTGCCTGCATACTTACTATTGTGAAATAAGTAATCTGTAAATGTATTTTTGGTATCTACGATACAAGCTTGCTTAGTATGGGGCCACAGAATATCTTAATGTACGAATGAATTACTCTTGTTATCCACTTAGATGTAAAAATATCTTTTTTTTAGTAGATAATTTTATATTATTGTATTATAATTGTATTCTATTGGTAAGTCAACTGCCATTTATAATACCATGGTGCGACGTTGCTGGTTCTTGCCTGGTATAAGGAAACAGCAGTCGACAGAACTGACATCTTAATGACTGAAAATGTGGCCAGAGCCACCAAAAATGTGAACATTGTCTGGAACTGTGCTTTGAGCTATCAGGGCCTTAATATAAGGAGATGAATGAAAACGGTTAGTATTAAGCACAATCTTTAGTAGGTACCTAACGTTTCCTTACAGGTGGCAATAGTATAATTGTGAAACCTTAATGTCTAAACCAAGACAATTACTTAAATAAATTGACAACCTCTGTGGCGTAGTGGTTAGCGCATCTGCGTACCATTCGAGAGGTCATGGGTTCGAATCCCGGCTGGGCACAAAAAAATAAATAAAAACCCAGTTCTTGGATGTTTACATGTTTGTGACGTCGCTGTTTTTGGTTCCCACGACACAGGGTATCCTAGGTATCTTAGTGTGGGGCCAGAAGCAATGTATGTGCTTGTATGTAAATGTTTATGTTTATGTTTATTATGTAAATTCTGAAAAACTCAGATGTTAGTCCCTACTAAAAAAAATCAGATTGCCATCAATTTCAATAATTATATTTATGTCTTTAAATCTAATTCCCTACTTTATAACTGGAATTGTTTCACAGACCTTGCTTAGAAGAATCCTTCATGTGAAGTCAATCTGACCGCAGGCGGGGATACACAGTACGACCCAGAACGCAGAGTCGGTAGCTTCGACTTTATGCGCTTTCACCAGAGCAGGACTGAAGCCGTCTTGATCCAAATCCTTCTCCCAGCATATAAGAGAAACTAAGTGCAAGTAGCACAGCCTGACAGAAATTTCCTAACCCAAAATTGCAGCTGTTTCTCGACAGCGAAAAGAGAACGCAGCCCCAAATGAAATCACTAAAGGTTAAAAACACTAAAAGTAAATAACCACTAAAAAGTAAATTATACCTACCCAGCGAAGACATTCAGCAACTAAAGATTGTCTCAACGCTGGTGATCCCTCCTTCACCCTTTTGCCTGAGTCTGATGTTTCAGATTCCCTGCTGCTACGAAATATGATTTAAATGGGCTGCTTCGACGGCATCTGAGCCAAGTCTGCTCACAATGGAGGACCAGACCTCCGTCATTCACCAGATGCTTCAAGCTAAATCCCTCTTGACCTTTTGGAGCTCTATCCTATACAAGGAGCCAGTCAAGTCACAATTTTCAATCTTATGCTTGGTCGGCCATATGAAAAAATGATTATCTCCTAAAACAATATTCCAAAATTTCCATATTTTGTGAATAACATTTACTTGTATTTTGCATTACTAGCTGTATTAAGTCTTTGTTTATTATGTTATTATATTTATATCTTTCAATTAAATAAATGATATTCCTCAACACCTGAAGTCACTATTTTTCCCTGAAATGGAGTAACTAGATTTCCTATGGCATCCCAACAAAGCAACGACCAATCACCGGCGGCCTCTCATCAAAATAAACCTAAAGAAGAGATGTAAGCCTACAAAATTCTATGGTGATACCAGAGTAAATCGAAACCTGCGCCTTTCAAGTCATTGAAGAAAACATACAACGTGACAATGGACACGCAGTGACCTTTATTTTCTTCAGTTTTTTTGTTTTGTAAGATTTTTGTTTTCTTTTTTGGTTTTGTTTGTTATTGTGGCGTGTGAACCGTTTTTATAATAAATGTTTCTCCTTCTTCTTTGCCTACGACATGCTGCTGGTGCTAAGAACACGGCCCTGTTAGTGTATTACAGCACGATTGCAGATACACGGTCGGGTCACGTGACATGTTTTTTCAAACCATTGACGCGTAGATTGTTTCATAATGTTTGCGCGTGGACTTGAAACGGCAATGAAACTAAATCGCCATGTTCATGCAGTTGTCATTATACAACGTTTGCCGAGCCAGCTATAAACGCTAGGCCAAATTAACGCACCATTAATACGAGCTATCTAAGAGTGAAATAGCGCTCAGTTCTGCGAAATTACGTTTAAAAGTCTCATTTAAAAAGAAGCGGTCACAAGCCTCTGAGTAAATAGTTAAATACCAAGCACTGGCTAGCTAAGCAAGTCTAGCAAATTAATATTGACTGATCTCTTCAATGAGATAGCTGCTCGAACGAGGATATGGGTCGCTCCTATTGGATCCGAAAACTTAAGCTTTAAAACTTTGCCCGTTTGCTATAAAAAGCTTGTAAAAATGTTAAAATGATATTCGGTGTTTTAATAAAACAATAGCGCAAACTGCTGTCTTTTAAAAATGTAAAGCTTCGCAAGTCACGTTAAGCAGTTGGTGCCGGCTGCCGTCGTGAGTATGGACTATACCTTCCTCAGGGAGGTGAGTGCTCCTCTGGGTGACATAATGGGTTGATGATGATGATGATGATGTAAAGCTGGGATGCCACGGAGAGAATTCGCACCAGCCCGCATCGACGCACCGTGTGACTTTCGGTGCGGACGGTGCGCGCACGTGCGGCGTCGTCGGCTACACAAAGAATAATGATAACTGTTAAAAAACACCACGACGTTCGTGCAGCATATATTATATTTTGAAATGACACAAAATGACTTTGGGCCGCGGACGCTCATGCATCTTCGAAACGGCCTTGTGCGCGCTAGTGCGCGGCACGTGGCCATCTCTGGTAGCTATGTGTGATCAAATCCCCAAAATCATGAACCGTAAAAATCGGCTTCCCACGGTCCGCGATATCGCGGACGGACGCGGACCAGCTCTCACGACACACCGTGGGAAGGGTCTCGGTCCGCGGTAGCACAGACGTCTGTGGCGGTGCGCCGTACCAGTCGTGGGTACATGGTCGTCGGCCGTGCGCGGATATCCGCAGAAGACATCCCCAGAATCGCGCACCGTGGGAAGATCCTCGTCCGCTGTCCGTGGTCGTCAGCCGTGCGCGTCCGTCTGCCGATATGGCGGACCGTGGGAAGCCAGCTCATTCCAGCTTTAGAAGTTGATTCGATCGTGAGTTCTTACATTAAGGGTCTGTTTCACAATCTGCAGATAAAGTTCCGGATAAACTATCCGCAACCAGGGCTGCCGTTTGTTCTAAATTTGAAGCCATAAACAAACACACGCAATATAGGAAAATTTATTTATATTTAGAACAAACTGCAGCCCTGGTTGCGGATAGCTTATCTGGAACTTTATTTGAACATTGTGAAACAGGGGCTAAATGTAATAAAAATCAGCCCATTTTACATATTTTGTGCCAGTTTAGGACCAGGGCAAGCGACTGTGTTCTGTGAAAGTTATTTATTTATTACTTGAATGAACGATGGCGAGGGAGCAGCGAGCGAAAAGCCCGGTAATCTAAAAGCTTAAATGAATCGACGCCTGATAGCCGACGACGTTTACTCGATTAGAATTAAACGATAGTGTTGCTTGCCAAAGTTGCCATATCAGACACTGACGGCCATTATAACTGGGAATTCATAGAGTGGGGGACAATGGACGAGATTGGCAGGAGCCCGGTGAGGTTGGTGCGACGGTAAAGAGTCCTCTCAACGGTGGAACTTTTTCATGAGCTGTGTAAGTAGAGAGAGAGAGAGAGGGAAGGAGATAAAGAGAGAGAGAGAGAGAGATAGATTTATAGTGTGAATGATCGGACCCAGAACAGAGAAGAAAAAAATCTTTTGTTGCTTCGAAGGTCGTTGATTGAGCAATGGAATTTAAGACACATGAAGTGAAAATTATCATAAGATAATATAAGTATGTTCTTTATTATAATACCATTAGATAACAATATTCTTTATTTACAATGTTCAGTTGTAACTTGAAGACAACAAAATGTCTTACTCGTATAAGTATGTATTATTCGTATTTGCACCAACTACCCGTTTCTCTGTTTCCTTCGGCAATCTTTCCGTCACAAGGTTGTCTGGAAGAAATTGATGTTAGCAATAAGACCGCCTATTGTATGTTTTTAATTGTAAATTTTATTTGTCTCTGGTTTCTTATGTGCAATAAAGAATATTCTTATCTTATCTTATCTTACTCGATGTAAAAAAAAAAATATTCAGAAAATTGCAACAGAAATGATAATTCCCCATTATATTTTGTATAATGTTGATTTTATACAAATTATAAGGAGAAAATTGGAGACGACGTATTCCAGATTAAATACATACATTTAAATAAAATAAAAAAATGCTTGCTTGCCGAAGCCTACAGAAGTCAAGAGTGAATTTACATTATAGAGATGGTTTCTTTTATATTTCTTGTATATCCCACATACATGTGATAAAAAATATGTGTTAATTTTGAAAAAAAAAAATTGAATTTAAATTGAGAATATGGAAAGGTCTGTGAAGCCACCATTTCGTTCACCAGCCTCGACTTCAACGTCCTTCGCTTTTTCTATCTTCCACTTGTTTAGAAATGACATAGTCTAAACATATAAAGGAGAAAACTAAAACTACCTAAAACAGGGGTTTCAATATAAATAAATTAAGCCGTTAATAAAGTACAGCGTAGGTATCTACATAATTGCACATGTTACCAAAGTTTCATGACAAAAGGCGCCCCAGGGGCTAACAAACTTGCAGTATGCAACCATAGTCCGCTCGGAGCCATGGCTATGTACATTGAAATAAGTACATATTTTGAACTAACCAGTGTTATATTAAAGATCACATTGTATTTCCCTCCGTCCATCGGACCACTCATCATTAACCCTGTTATGTCCCCACCGAGGGGCACGGGTCTCTTCCATGAGGAAGGTATTAGCCATACTCCACCACGGGGGCCAAGTCCGGTTTGGTGGAGGTGTTGGATTGGTGGAGGAGTCCGGATTGGTGGAGGGGTCCGGATTGGTCGAGGAGTCCGGATTGTTGGAGGAGCCCGGATTGGTGGAGGAGTCCGGATTGGTGGAGGTGATTGGTGGACCACTCAACAGAAGCAAAAGATAAGGGCGTTTATGTGGCCTTTTTAGGGTTCTGTAGTCTACAAGGCACATCTATAGTTTTGCCACGTCCTTCTGACTGACTAGGTCAGAGACAATTAGTACTAGGAAGCTGAAATTTGGCACAGATATGCATATTAATGAAACAAACAAACACGGTAACAGATAAACACCCCCCTACACCTAAAGTAGAGATGCATTTAGTTTTTCGCCTACATCATGGTGTGAAAAATCGTTGTAGTCATCATAATCAACCCATTATGTCCCCGCCGAGGGGCACGGGTAGAGACCCGTGGTGGACTGTGGCCTACACCTTCCCTTAGGAAGGTATAGGACATACTCCACCACGGGGGCCAAGCCCGGATTGGTGGAGGCTTTTAAGACTAGTGGCTGGTCTTACTATGAGATGTTTTCAAGCCGCCCTAAGGCCTCTGACTTGGCTTAAAGACTGCCATCTTTCGACTGCAGCCGGCAGCGACTGCTTAACGTGCCTTGCGAAGCACGGAAGCGCTCGGAAAAATGCATGTTAGTCATAAAACCATGTGTGCAGTCACCCATCCATGCACTGAATGCGGTTCATGTCGCTTAACCTTCGTAATCATTTAAGATCACTCAGACATGTCATGTATTAGTTATTTTAAGTATGTTAGTTGCTTCATAGCCTGTCATGCTGTATGTACAGGCATTTGGCGTTATAGTTAGTTAAATACCCTATTATAATCGCATTGTAATGTTGTGTCTATAATGCTGTTCTGTACATCTTTACCAATAAATAAATAAATAAATAAATAGACAGCCGAGGCTACGAGCGATTTGATTTGATTCGATTGTTTGATATAGCGTTCCCCTTACGATATTATTAAACTTTAACACGCAAATAATTATCTGAGTGGGGCGTCCTTTCACCTCTCCTGGCTTAGCGGCATATACAGAAAACTTAAAAGAAAGCTACAGAAAACTTATTATTTATGAGTTTGTGAATTGTAATTGATTGACATTTTTATAATATTGACATGTGATTTTTGACACGCGTAAGTTTTCTTTTTAATTGTTATTATTTCTATGTCTGAATTTAAATCAAAATACGTTAACAAATTACTTTGTTGTAGTTATTATTTTTTTAAAGCTGACTAGCTCCAAATGTATACGAAACCCTACGCACTTAGCCGGATTCTTAAGACACTCAGATTTCCTCATGATATTTTCATTCACAATTAATGAGTGGTTTGCTTTTATAATTTTACTAGCTGTGCCCCGCAGTGTTGCCGCGGCTTATTAGGGAAAGTAAATTGTGTATTAATAGTAAAAATAATAACTATTCACATTCTTATGGGTTTTCCCATGAGAATAAGAGATCTTCCTGCAGTAAAATGTAGCCTATGTGTTAATCCAAGGTGTCAGCTAACTCTATGCCAAATTGTATTAAAATCGCTTTAGCCGTTTAGACGTTTAGACAGAGGGGTGGGCAGAGACCAGGCTTAGCCACCGGCCAAGATACTGACAATTTTTTTTTTTATTAAAAATTGTTAATTAAGCTAAAACAGTTTTGAAAAGAATGCATGTCGATTTCTTTTTTTAGCTTCTTCTCCATCTTCTAGTTGTGAAACTAGGTAACTATATACTGTAGGGATTTTAACAAAGAAAAAATTTGGTTTTTATTATGAATAAAAATATTTATCTTATTTTTTCATTAATTAAAATTATATTTTGTCAGGTCGTCGCACCATCTTTGCCTCGGCCTTCCGCGTCGTCTTCCGTGGCAAAAATTGGCCGAGAACAGGGAGGAGTGGATATCGGATATCTAAAGGGGAGGCCTTTTCCCAGCAGTGGCACACAGAAACGAGTAATTAAAAAAGTATATAGATTTTAAAGTACTGTTACAATTACGAAATTCATGCGAAACTTTATTTTGAAGGTAAATTTTAAGTTTTACAATTTAGGATCTTGTACAGCCAGGTCACCCTGTACATATTGTTTTAATTTTTTTCTTTAGTTACCTAGTTACCTTAAATACTTATTAAAAATTATTTGTGTACCACATTTTAAAGCTGTAGTTTTATCCGAAGACAGCTTATGATGATATTTCAATGAGTCAAGCCAGACGATTGATTCAAAGTGCAAAATTTAATATTTTGGAAAATATACTAGCTGGATGCGTGAACTTTAGTTTTTTTACAAATCATAATTTCCCATATCAGCGTCTTGACATAACCGCACAAAAATGACGTAACATGATGTACCGAAAAATGGATGGCTGAATCAGGTAGTGCAGATCGGCTAAGAAATTGGCCTGGCGCACTCTATGTGCTTTGATGGGCAATAAATTGAAGTAGGTACATTCAGCCCATATCAATTGGCTAGGAAATATCGACACTGATTGCAATTTTAAATGGATTGCCGAGCAAACTTTATGCGGATGGTCAACATCAACTGTACGCAAACACATGTGATGTTAAGGCTGCTAAATAACGTCAGAAACAAGGATTTAGTTTGAAAAAAAAAACCGAAGTAGCACAATTATGCGTCGTAGAAGAATGGTGTTTTACTACGTTTGTTAGAATAGTAATTTTTGACGTCAGAAGCGTATGTGGTAAATGGAAATTTACTCCTTTAACATTCGATCTTAGCTCATCGAGCTCTTTCTAGCCATCCGACAAAACATATTTCTATACTGGGTGTTGATTTGTACAGTTTCGTCCGACTCAAGGGTGGTTATTTACATGATACTAAAACAAAAAATATTTTCAAAAAATATTTTTTTAGTGAACATCACCTAAAAATCATAAAGTTATATGGCTTAGCTTCTATCGTTTGCACTTGACGGGTCCGGCGGGGGTTGCACGTGGCGGGGGGGAAGAGTGCACCCGCGCGTTCGTTGCCGGCGGCGCCGAAAAACCTGCGATTTTAGAGGTGTTTTTCATTAAAAAAATATTTTTTTTTATATATATTTTTTGCTTCAGTATCATGTAAATAACCACCCCTGATCGGACGAAACTGTACAAATCAACTCCCTGTATTATTCGATTGTTGGCACAATTTGTTGCGTTGTATTTATTTGTAGGCTTATAGTAACTTTTAGGCTCGGTCTTCTGTTAAGTATAAAGATGACAAATGACAAACGTGCGTATTCGGCGCCGTGAATGCAGATTATTGCGTTTGTATTGATTGAAACGTACATAAATCGTGATACAAATGCACGTTTACGTGCATTTGAATCGATACAAACAAAGGGGTGGTGGAGGGGCAGAGAGGCGTGCGCGAGATGCGTTCAAATCTCGTGCGCGTATACCAGAGTCATCTGCGCGTCGTCTGCGCATTTAAGGCTGGTTTTAGAGTCTTAGACTTAGACTTAGACTACGCGCTGACCGTCAGCGCTGATAGACAAAATGTATGGCTGGTCAGCGCTGCACGGCCGGCGTTTTTCTAAAACGCTCCTTAGGACGAAGTACATATTGGCCTGTCAGCGCCGAGTGTCAGCGTGACTCTAAAACCGGCCTAAAATACGCCGTGTGCTCAGGCTCTAATCCGTACCTATACGTACCGATGTGCATTAACCAGCATGAGCAAATTGTCGGTACGGGTTACCTGTTTTTCTATGTAAGCATCCTAAAGCACGTATCTCCTTATGAACCTATTTGTTTTGTAAGTTACGTACATTATGCGTTTGCAGTATCAGTAACACTTGCTAACTGTAAAGTTGTGCGAGCCGTGCACCGAACCAAGAACCAATACATTCACACGCGGATTTCTCTGCGGACTTGTCGCCAGCGACAAGCTCGGCGGATGGGCGCGCCTGTGAATGGTAGCCTTAAGGTTTTCTTGCTAACCTATAGATTTTTTTTACTTGCATCTCACCGCGAGCTCAATCGGTCATTTGTAGTGAATAAGTATATTTTTTACTTCAGAACCTTGATAATAACTTATATGTATTTATAACAAATCTTATAATATTATACGGAAAAAAGAAACGCCTTGTTTTTGTTTTCGGCTTATTTTTTACCTTGAAGTCGTTACAAATATCCGAAATATTTATAAAAGTCAATTCCCATATCCTGTAAAAAAATGTCGAACCGCCATTTATAATTTTTATCCAGAAAATATTGAGTAATTAATTCAAATATTAAAACTAAACCAATTTTGAGGCTGATGGTCATTTCAACATGCACAAAGATAAGAGGCACACCTTCTGCTTATGTTGTGTCCCAGAATACGTTTTTTTGCGAACAGATTAATTTAATCAAATGCCTTCTTGGTATCATCTTGGACATATTGATTTGTCCATAACTCTACTTCCTTAGTTACGTAATTTAGTTGCTTCTTAGTAGAGAAACACGATGAACAAGTTTTATGAGAGAGAGCTCTGTAACAATTATTAGGGACGGACGAGGAATCCTAATGATACAATTTTACGCTCCAATTTGTGTATAATAAATAAAATACACGACCGCTTCTTGAGTGGTACTTTGTTAAGATGACCCACACTCCCACACACATAATTATACACACACACACACAAAGAAATATAATTGGCTAAGTTTATTTTTTATTTTTCTCTTGTAATAACATTATAAACTTAACTTGATTAATGATATGGAAGATCAGAGTCGCCTAGTACATGCATTACATGCTTAAAAGGTGACTAAGTTTACTACGTACCGGAAAAAAATAAAGTTAAAGAATAAATAATATTGTTTTTTTTTTGTATTGAATAATTATCAACCCACTGTAATAATAAATTTATAAGAAACGTGTGTGTGTGTGTGTGTGTGTGTGTGTGTGTGTGTGTGTGTGTGTGTGTGTGTGTGTGTGTGTGAGGGTGTGTGTGTGTGTGTGTGTGTGTGTGAGAGGGTGTGTGTGTGTGTGTGTGTAAGTGTGATTTTATTTGTGTCCTCTAAGCGAACTAATTAAGTTTCTGTGCGATCGTATCATTTGTAAATAAAAATCAGACTAAGTTTGTACAGATATTGCTCCATGAGGGGCTACTTTTACCTAAAGAAATATACGCCAAGCCATCTAACTTTACTTACTTCAAAAGAGTGTGGTTCCGAATCTCAAACAAACTAAAAAACCAACCATAAGTACTCGTTAAACAATTTAACAACCAGAATTCTTCGTGGATCGCAACCGGAGCGAGCCTAAATAAAGAAAGCCACAGTCTGAAGAACTAAGATAACAACCTTGTAGATTGGTGCTAAGTAGCTGAAACGACGAAGTCGTCGTCCTAGATGAAAGTGAAATCTAGATCGTCAATTAAATAATTTAAAAAAAAACTAAATCACATTTCTTCTCCACGGTACGGTATTAGCACATAATACATAATAGTACAAGTACAGAAGATTCACTGCGCAAAATAAATTAAAGAAAAATTACTATCGCACCGATTTAAGTGCAATTCAGATCGCACGGCCCTAAAAAAAGCTACGTTATATTCACCTACATGTTGCCTCTCTTTCTACCGCGTAACTCTTACCTCTTCTGGCGCCTGAATTCCTATCTGTTTGCCACTCCGGAGTGATCGCCGCATGTAGGTACTTACGCGTTCGATACCGATACGCGTAGTGAAACAGGCCAGTAATAGTAACGTTGGCACTAATCAGTTTGAAAATAAGCATGTGAGTATTAATCGCAAAAACCCAAAGTCCTTTATTCCTCGAGGTCAAAAAGACTTAGGGTTGGTCACGTCATCACCAAAGCATTCAATATCTCGAAGTGTTATCACCTGTATGAAAAAAGACCCAAAATATTCGTTATTTTTAAATCTTCTACAACTGAAGTTTATTCCATTAAAATATACCATCAAAATCAATCCATTATGTCCCCACCAAGGGCACGGGTCTCTTTTCTGAGGAAGTTATAGGCCATGCTCCACCACAGGGGCCAAAGTCCGGATTGGTAAGACTAGTGGCTGGTCTTACTGTCAGAAGTTTTCAACCCGCCCTATGGCCTCTGACTTTGACTTAACGACTGCCATCTATCGACGGTACCCGATAAAGACTACTTAACGTTCCTTGCGAAGCACGAAACTGCCCGGACAAATGTCACTAGCGTTAGTCATAGGCGGTCACCCACCCAGTAATGGACAGGATTGCCACGTGTAGACACTCCAATAATAAGAGAGCTGTATGACAGGCTCTTTTTGACTGATCAGTGTTTGATAAAAGTTTCTAAGTAATATAGCAAGCAGTGCATATTCAAAAACAAAATGTAAATAAAAACAAATATTGACAAACAGGCACTGGTTGCTGCAATACGAATATCAAGCTTAGCACAGCAACAAACATCCATAAAATAGTTTAAATTTAAATTGTGTCAACACCAGATGGATATAGGTACTTTATTTCTTTAATTAGCCTATACATAATCCATTGATAAACACAGATCTCTTCTCAGACAGAGAGTAAAATTTTATTATTTTAGCAAAAAACTTTCATCACTAAAAGTTCATTAAGAGTAAAATAATATGTATATTTTTCTATCAATGAACCTTGGACTCCGCCTCAGTCGGGTAATGAGGTATTAAACATACAGTCGCCGGTAATGCAACGGTGTAGAGTGCATGGGTGTAGGATGATGTGATGTCGACAGTACCTACCAAACTATGTAGGTACCTAGACATTGTATAAGCGTTCCCCATGTGAACGTCGCTAAGACTCAATAATATAAGGTCTTCTTGGGACGACGGGTAAGTACCCCAAACGACAAACTAACTTACTCAGTTAATTGACGGTTGCCTCGCAAAGAAAACTGCCGAGCAAAATTAATATTTGCCGGCAAGAGCCGGGTCTGCCTGGATATTAAACAGTTACGTTGCGGGGCTATGACGTGTTTATTTTTACACCCATTTTAACAATTTGACCTACTTAGTATTTAAACGCTACTGGTATAATAAATTGAAGACTCCAGGGAAAAAGATGAACTTGTCAAGGAACAAAGATTTTGAGATATCGCATGTTTAAAGTTTTACCCTGCCTATAAGCTGCTCTATGACTAATTATGTTTTTACCCTGTTCTATTTATCATCGTATAGTACCGGAAATTCCCTACAAAATTACATTCACAGATTAGTTTCGAAAAAAAAGTGACAAGTTTGTCTTTTTCCCCGGAGTCTTCAATTGTCAATTGAATCGCTCGTAGGCTGGGCTGCCTGAGTGATCTTAAACGATCACTAAGGTTAAGCAACATACGGCGCGTTCAGTCCATGGATGGGTCACCGTCTATGACTAACGCTAGTGGCATTTTTCCGAGCGATTCCGTGCTTCGCAAGGCACGTTAAGCAGTTGGTGCCGGCTGCCGTCGATAGATGGCAGTCGTTAAGCCAAGTCAGAGGCCTTAGGGCGGCTTGAAAACTTCTGACAGTAAGATCAGCCACTAGTCTTACAAGCCTCCACCAATCCGGACTTGGCCCCCGTGGTGGAGTATGGCCTACACCTTCCTCAGGGAAGAGACTCGTGCCCCTCGGTGGGGACATGATGGGTTGATGATGATGATGACTTCAATTATTATATTAAGAGTTATACTGAATTACATGGTTGTGGTTCGATTTACACCGTATGTACTTCGAAACACGTGGCAAAAGAACACATTCTAGGAGTATGCTATCATGTTTGTGATGAAATCAGACATTTAGTTCAACGTAAATAATTAACATTCTGTTTGTTGAATGGTAATGTACAATAAAGCAGGCGAAAAACGCACGGAAAATAATTTCAGTCTGACTGACTCCAATCCTTTCTCAAATCACCTTAAATCTAATACATGCGTTGGTTGCTGATGTCATGTGTACCTTGCCTTAGAAAAAATATTTTAGTAGAATTTGTCTCAGTTAGGGTATATTTACATGTTTTTTATTTCCTTGCCTGGTTACCATGCCACACGATATCCTATTGTGGGACCAGGAAAAGTGAAGAATATGTGGATGTTATTACAATTTATTGTTATAAAAGGTATTTCACAATTAAATGTCTTAGTACACACACACTCACAAGGCACCATAAACAAACCTACCTCTGTTTTCGAAGTCGAGTAAAAAGAGCATACACCTACTTTTTATAAAGACTCGTAAATCAGGGCGCGAGATGACAAGTCGAGTAATCTTTATTTGAACTCTGAGATTCTTGCAAGTAAATACATACGTACGTTAAGGTCCTCGCATACTAGAAGCGAAAACGAGCTGATACAGTCACGAGCAATAATCATATACATACACATTCACATTTTGTTCTGTACTGCATGTGTACGACAATTTGTCCTAAATTATCAAACCATTGGTTACACAATTTAGGACAAATTGTCGCACACTTCTTTCTAGATTGATTTAAGTTGAGATTTTTAGAAAACGTGACAGTGTGTAAATATATTATTGCTCGTGATTGTACATAGGAGAAATATGACTTGATCTTGAAGTACTCTCTGTGTCATAATAACACTTTGGGATAGTACGTTCTCGTGGACCTTGCGTTTAAACTTTAAGGTAAAATAAGATTATTCTTTGTTATAACAGGAAAAACATTCACAGTACTATTGGCGGCCTTGTTTCTTCAAGCTATTTCTTCCAAATATTTTTTAGTGAAAACCACCTAAAATCCCCGGTTTTGCGGCGCCGGCAGCGAGCGCGCGGGCGCACTCTCCCGCCCCGCCCAAGAAACCCCTGCTGGACCCGTCAAGTGGAAACGATAGAAACTAATCCATATAACTTTATGATTTTTAGGTGATTACCGAATACTAAAAAAATTTTTTTTTTTCCTCAGTACCTATCATGTAAATAACCACCCCTGAGTCGGATTTAACTGTACAAATCAACACCCTGTATACCGTGTCATAGCTTTCTCAAAACATCTTACAGCGTGCAGTGAAAGAAGTCCTATGCGCGAGGCATGAGGAGGCAATTTCTCCTTGTTACCAGCCAAGGTGAAATAACCGGGGATTTCCCACGGCACTGACAAATCAAACTCGCCCCGTGCACCGTGAGAAATACAAATTATTTCATTTAAGCCAAATCGTTGTTTCCCGCCACTATTAGTTACTTCTTTGCTCTTTATTCCGTTGGATTCCATGATTTTTTATCGTTACATACATAAGCTCACGCCTGTATCCCAGAGAGGTAGGCAGGGATAGGTACAGGCAATTGCCACGATCCTGACAGATTACCTTCGGTTCATCGCCTTTTCTTAGTCGATCCATGCACGCACCGCTTTCAGGTACTTTGCTAATAAATAAATATGCCCCATTTTTGGTCGAAATTTGTTCGCCTGAGTCATCCCTTAAGGCCCTTTTACCCACATTTGCAGTCTGTCCGCGGCCTACTTCTAAGACGATTGGTACGAGAAAGCTGAAAATTGGCATATTAATCACGCTGACAAAAAATTAAATCAAATCTTTATTTTTGACGGTGGTCTCGAACACTGAAATTGGGCATGCATTTTTATTCTCGCCTATACCATAGTGTGGGTTTTTGTCTAAATGACCGTTTAGATATTTTGTGGATATAGGGAAAGCATGTTTTAATTTAGAGTTCCATTTGCCAATTATTATTTTGGTAGTTTATTATTATTATTTTTTTTTTTTATTTTTTTTATTATTATTTTTTTATTTTCCAATACTCGAGGACCGCGATCGCTCGAGTATCGCTCGTAACCCCGGCTGCCTGAGTGATCTTAAACGATCACGAAGGTTAAGCAGCATTGGGCGCGTTCAGTGGATGAATGGGTGACCGTTCTATGACTAACGCTAGTTGCATTTTTCCGAGCGGTTCTGTGCTTCGCAAGGCACGTTAGCAGTTGGTGCCGGCTGCCGTCCATAGATGGCAGTCGTTAAGCCAAGTCAGAGGCCTTATAGCGGCGGCTTGAAAACTTCTGACAGTAAGACCAGTCACTAGTCTTACAAGCTTCCACCAATCCGGACTTGGCTCCCGTGGAGGAGTACGACCTATACCTTCCTCAGGGAAGAGCCCCGTGCCCCTCGGTGGGGACATAATGGTTTGATAAAGATGATAGTGTGAAATAAACAACAACAATATTCGAATTAGAAACAATTTTGAAGTTTGTCATGTCACATGACTCATGTGTGTTTATTTGTGTGCATCAATGTTTGTTTTGTGTATGTATGTATGTATTTACCTTTAACAAGCGGTATCAATATCAAAATTCACAACTTAGCCTATATGGCTATATTATAAATATTATCGGCCATTTCGCCACCACCATCGGACGAATGTCCATTCAATTTCACATCCCAGCTCCCGTAATTTACAGCGCCAGCAGAAATCGAGGTAAACATAATAACTCACTACCTACATAAAAATAAATAACGAAGGAATAATCCAGCTGCTGCCTAGCATGGACTCGACATTTTTGCTGAACTATTTTGTCTAGTGAGTAGTCTATGTATTAGCTTTAGGGTGATTTGAGAAAGATGGTCAGAGTAGAGTTTTTTTCGCTGCCTCCACTACATTCGACAAGGCTCTAATTATAATATGCGTCCGCGCGAGCGACCGGCCCGGCCGCTACACCACGAAATTACAAGCAATTGTGTGTAACGATTTATTTAAATAGCGGCGCGGTCGCGGTCGTTGTTTGTGAAAACGTGTGAAGAGCGGAGATGCCCGGGCCGCTTCATATAAATCAAAAAGCGACTTGGCCGCGGTCGCTGGAATCTGCGGTCAAACCGCTCGGTCGCGCGGACGCATATAATTAGAGCCCCGCAGCACTTAACATTATAAATATGTACAATGAAATCAACAAACAGAGTGTAAATTCTTTACGTCGAAAAAAAATTCCGATTTCTATGTACCTACAGCCCCACTGCAGGGCATAGACTTTATCTTAGAGAGAGAGAAAGTATGGGCTCAACCACAACGCGTTCCCGTCGCATATTCATGATTTCAAGTGCTAAAGCCGGGTCCGCTGCGCCATGTTACGCGTGTTACAAAAAATGTAACACGTTATAAACAAAAATGGGGAGTGGATTTAACACTTTACGTGTTACGTAACACGTAACGTGTCATACCACGCCCTATTTTTATTATAATTACGTGTTACGTTTTTTGTAACACGCGTAACATGGCGCAGCGGACCCGGCTTTAGGCAGGTAAACATTTCAGACACTTTGGTTTCTCCGCAATATTTTCCGTTACAGTTAGCTGGTGAAATTGCTTCTAATATAAACATAAACATTTACATACAAGCACATAAATTGCTTTCGACGCAAAACTATAATCCTGGAAACCGGAAACAGCGACATCACAAACATGTTCCCGTCCAGGATCTGTATTTTTTGTATGGTAGGCGTCTGCGCTGCCGCAGTGCCCCACAGAGGTTATCAAATATAATTACGTAGGTTAGAAAGGATCAGCCCACCAAAACAGTTGTTTTTAATTGTTATTTTTAAGGCTATAACGGAAGTGATTAAATGATTAGTATAGCATTTGTATTTCAACAGTTACCTACATACCTGCAACAGCGTATTTGTCTCATTAACTATCCTTAAAGGTAACTATACCCTTGGTAAGAGCATGTGCGCTTCTAATCTCAACGCTAATTTAACCAACTTGCGTTTCATTTAATTGAGTGAATTTATCTATTTATTATTGTATCCAAAATAACCTTTCAGTTTCCGATGCGTTCTCAAGTTTCAAAGTCGTAGTTCAGCTTGGTTTGACGCAGTCGTTATTTTTGACGCATTTAATTGTTTTTTTTTTGTTTCGTAAAATAAGTTTATTAATAAATTAAAATTTCCGTAAAATTTCATAAATTTGTATTTCGTAAAATATGGCCTAGATTAACCGTTAGATTGTTAGGTAAGAGTTACTTAAGTACGTTATGTTTTAGTTCAAAAATTCGTATTTTGTTGGAAGGATGAACTAGCCAAGGACCTGCGTGAGCTTCAGACGTGTGACTGGCAGGAGACCGCGCAGGATAGAGACAAGTAGAGACTTCTTGTGTCGGAGGCCAAGACCTACTTTGGGTCGCTGAGCCAGCGCAATAAGTATAGTAGTTTATGATACTGTTGCATGATAAGGGTTCTTATAACACGAGTGTGTGTTAAAAAAACGAGCCGTTAGCGAGTTTTTTTATAGTATCACATGAGCGTTATAAGACCAAGTTATGTGCAGTGTCATACACTACTTTATCTACTCTCATACTATAATACATAAAATAATATTGCGAATAAAACGCTGAATATCAACAAATTTATTTTTCCATTCCATGAACTCGTGGTCACATTTATTATACATAGTTGCTCCTACATTTTGCCGGTAACAGGTTCATAGTCATGTTTGACGCAGCACCCAGAATGTCTGGTGGTGTACAATTACCACTATCCTCGCTTTTAGACATGTTTTTAAACAAAAACTAATTTATTTTACAAACAGAACCAAACTTGGTTTGTATCGAAAAGTTTTTTTTAATGTAAAATGTTGGCGCCAAGGCGCAAACATCGATTGCGCATGCGTGTTGCGTCGCCGCGGACTTGTTTATTGAAACTTTTTTTTTTTCAACCTTCTTGGTCCAGCTGGAGGTTGTCTAGGTGTATCGTTATGATTAAAAAGTTATATTATGATGCAGGTGTCGATACAAGACCTGTGTAGAAGACCTGTATCGTAATAAAACTTTTTATTTTTGGCCTATGCGTAATGTTTGTCATAAGTTAGTTTTATAATTTTTGTATTAAAGCGGTGGTGGCGTAGTGGGGTTGACCCTTGCTTCTCGATCATGAGGGTCTGGGTTCGAACCACGCATGTACCAATGACTTTTAGTTACGTACATTTGTTTGTACAGCAACACCATTCGCTGATAAATTGTGCCCGGATAACGGCGACAGGCTTGCCACTTGTCACGTTTGGGACCTAATAAACTCGGCAAAACGTGGGTCCAGTTCTAGAGACTGGTGCCTCTGCCTACCCCTTCGGGGATAACGGGCGTGAGTTTATTATTTATTTTATTATTAATCTTTGTATTATAGTATCAGAGTAGATAAAGTATTTAATTGTGACGCAATTGGAACACAATAGACTCGGGAGTACAGGAGCTGACAGCTATATTGGAGAAGCAGAGTTGAATCCTCGTGCCGAAATTATTCATTCCGTATGACAGACATGGCTAGGCACGCTGAAATCGTTTCATTCATCACAGACGTAATCTGCAATATAATCAACAACGCTATTTAAATTAAATGGGCAAAGTTAAACTGCACCAGAGCTATTTATGTGTTGGCAAATGAAAATATTTATTTTAAATATTTATTGAAAGCGCATTCATTAGTTGTTTTACTCAGAACTTATTGTTTTTTTTTTATTAATAATAGTATTTGGCATAATGAATCTAAATGTAGATATTAATTTATAGAAAAGTAGATATATAATTTCGGTTGAATTTTTTTTGTCCTTGATGTGAAGTGCCAAAAACGCCATGATGTTTATAAATCAATTGCCTGCAAAGATACTTCGACTTGATAATGATAGAGACTTGCACGTTTATTCGGATTCTTTTTATTGTAGAGGTAATTTTATAACATTAAAGCTACCACTCTTTTCAATTATACGTGAAATATTAAATTTAAAATTAAAATCTCGTACGTTTTTAAGTCAAAGTACAGAAAAAAAAGTGCGATTGGCAGACTAATTGTTTAATGCATTTTTTAAGATATAAAAAAGCTATATGTTTTTAAAGAAGTGGGACATACTTGCCTGGGTCTAGATTCTGTCAATGCATTGTAGTACAATGACATCTGTATGAACATGGTGATTTAGTTTCATTGCCACTTAGAGACAACGCGAGCACGTGTATCAATAAATTCTAGGCGTTAATGTTGCGAAAAAACACGTCACTTGATCCGACCGTGTATCTGTCATCGTAATACAATACACACAGAATCGAGCCCCTGGGCCTAGATTCTGCTAATGCATTGTAGTACAATGATCATTGCATGATCATGGCGACTTAGTTTCATTGCCGCTTAAAGTCTATGCGCGCAAGTGTTTACGTAATTCTATGCGTCAATTGAATTAAGAAACGTGGCACGTGGCCCAACCATGCAACTGTAACTGAATTATGATGCACTAACAGAATTGAGTCCCTGGTAACAGCATGCAGTGTGTCCTAGTTTAAAGCTTGGATTGTCACTGTCTCACTGTCAGTGAGATCACTGTCTTTGATGGCTGTTTTTCCAAACCGGAAGTCCTTACTACCTACCATTAGTTAAAGAACTTCTAATAAATGGGCAAAAATTTAAGTTAGCCAAGTACTTATATTTTTTAAACTTTCGATATGTCAAGTTTCATATGTCTGTATATTTGTCATCGCATATTTATTTATTATCACAGTTGTAAATGGGTAATTCTTTCGAACACGTTTTTCAAGCGGCATCACCTTAAAAGAATAGAAATCGAAAAGTAAGCAAGCCACTTTTTTTTTTCAGGCAAACCTATAATCATCTCTTATCTAGGTCATTGATTATTATTCAATTATCTTTATATTTAATATCATAAAAAAAAAAACCCCGTTCTTTGATTTTCGTGGAGTGTCCTTTCCCCCGATCAAATCACTTACTTAATTATATATTTTAAACTAAATGGAATACGCTTACCAAAAAATAGACTCTAAGTTGCCAATGCTACGGGGCCCTTAGTGCGAGTTTTTTCATTCACTTTCGATAGCGAGAGCGTTTGCAATTTGTATAGGAGTGACAGAGAGACAACTAGCTGGCGCGCTTTATCACTCCTATAGAATATGAGTTTACGGTAACGCGATCGAGTAGTTAAAAAAACTCGCACTAAGCACACAGGTCAGTTAAGTAAAGCTGGCACGTTCAACACATTTACACGTTGCGCTTGTGTAGTGTCTGTGAATAAGCGCGCGGCGTGACGTGTACTGCATGCGCATCATGAAAAGTCTGCCCGTCTCTCTTGCGCGCGGTCTAGCTTATGAGTGTGAAGGGGACAGTTATAGTTTTACTTTTGCTACTATTTAAAAATACAGCGTGATCTTTTTGGTATTCAACCGTATGTGCGTTTCAATGAGGGATTTTTCTGACAGCTAAGAAAAGTAGTTCCAAATGAGCCGTTTTCAGAAGAACTAAAAAAAAAACGAATGGCTGTCAAGAAGTTAGGTTGAGAGAAGACTCTATGAGCTGTTTCCCAATAGCAATGTGTGATACATCATCGAATAGGTCTCAGCGAGCTGAACTAAAGTTACTACGACGCCAACAGCAAAATGTTTGTCCTTTCGGATTGTGATTGGACTTCAGTCAACTACCCCGTCCGGCGAGGCGCGTCTAGACTACCTAGTGTGCCCATATGCCCTTCCTGAGTGGCCCTAAGGCGCTGCCATATTTTTTTACATTTTTTATGGGACGCCGTTCCGCATTACTCAAATTAGAGAAAGTACTACATAATTATTTAATAAGTGTTATATATATCTAGAATCTGCATGAAATTTCCTATCCAATTATTATATATTTTATTATAATAAAACTTACCTGTTTTCCAAATGACGAGGTGAATTTCCACTATCCACACCATCCTTTACTACTTTGAACTTTTTTTCGTTTTTTTCACTTGCACTTTTCACTAGCACTGAACTAACACTTATAATATGATTTGCATATTATTTTTAACTATTTTAATCTATTTTTTAATATAAATCACCAAAATAAAGCTATAAATGACGAAGAGATAAATGCCATCACGGGCCGCGCAACCTTTGCAGAAAGTTCGAGGCTTGTTTTCACTTTATTTTCCATGAAATACAACAAAACTATTATTTGAAAAATAATCTACACACTTTTCCCAGTAATTTGATATATAACACAAAACAAATACTATCTGCTTTCCTCTTGAATAACTTATAAACCTCCAGCGGGCGGAGCCGAAACGCCTGACGCGGCACTAAAAGTTCGAGGCTTTTTTCATTTGATTTTCCATCAAATACAACAAAACTATTATTTGAAACATAATCTACACACTTTTTCCAGTAATTTTATATATAACACATAAACAAATACTATCCGCTTCCTTTCGAAATTATCTAAAAACCTCGAGCGGGCGGAGCAACTCGCGACGAAAACACAAAATGGCGTCTGTCAGACGCGGTTCACTTGTTTTTCGATGAGAACTTTATTTTTTTCTTTGGAATGGCATGAAGTTCGTTGACAAAAGTAATCCTCAATAACCATTGGTCAAGAGAAAACCGGATATTGGCCATAGACTATAAAAACACGGCAGAAATCGAAGTCAAATCCAGTCTCTCGCTTAGCGTACACCCGTGTGTACGCTAAACAGTTGGGGTACAAAAAGTTAACGTACACACGGGTGTACGCTAAGCGCTTAAGGGGCTACTACTGGTACAGAAAAAAAAGTAAGGTAATGAGCAGTTTTCAGAAGAACTAAAAAAAAATCTAACGGCCGTCAAAGGAATGCAATTTTGGACGTTAGACAAATGTTAATTTTTTTTTCAATACAATATAACTCCGACAAACATTTGGCTGTTGGCGTCATAGTAACTTTTGTTCAGCTCGCTGAGACCTATTTGATTATGTATCACACATGGCTATTGGGCTGAGGTCCAAAATTGCATTCCTTTGACAGCCATTAGATTTTTTTTTAGTTCATCTAAAAACGGCTCATTCATCCAGTAACTGACCACTGAGCGTCCGTGACCCTTTGTTACATAATTAAATTATTATTAAATTGTTGAGGATTTCTGGGATAATTGTTTTCTGTTTTGGTAAAGATTTTCTTAGGTGAAATTATTTTTGTTCATGCGAAAATTTATTGAAAATTATAACTATGTTGTGACCGTTGATTCCACCTTATTTTTATTACTTTTCGCTCGAATTTGCTAAAAACATATTATAACAAGTAACACATATTATGTAGCTATATTTGTATTTATTTATCTACAATGTTTTAGTAAGATGGGTATCTTACTAAAACATACCTCTAGTCTACACTTAAACTAGAGTCACATTTTGAATCAAAATCATTGATTTTTAAACATACTGTATTGTGAAATTGCATAAGTGTGAGTACTGTGAACGTGCCAGCTTTAGATAACTGACCTATATAAAAATTACACCGTTGTTCTAAAAGAAAAAAAATTAAAATGTAACTGTCCCGGGGCAGTTACTGATTTGCGTGGATCACTATAAAACCACTTGCACATCCCTAACTTCGCGGCCCAATGCTGCGTCATCCTAATTCATGTTACAACTAGCCACTCTCCGTTGGCCAGACAGAGTGCTTGTGTGATAATACGTCGAGTTTCCGAAAAATTTGGGTAAGAACCCCGTTACGTGTATGGTTTTTCAAAACTTTGATTTGCGTGGTATAATTTTCTCCGTCGTCTGTGAATTTATTTTTTGAGTAAAATATTGTAGCGAACAAATATATGGTAACGCAACTTATATTCAAAACACAGTTTATTTACTTCAAAGGTTTTTGTATATTTTTAGAATGAATGCTTTATTTTGATTTTCGTGGTCGTGATTTGCGTGGTTTACATGGTAATTTTGACCTACGCAAATCAATTATGGGTCATGCAACTGAAATAACTTCAAGTTTTGCAATAGTAATGTAGAACAAAAAAAATTATTTCTTTAGTTAAATGTAAATTCTTAAAATTATAGCTAAATATATTAATTTTTACTAAAATTTTAATGAATTATTTTTTTAAGTAAAAAATGGCATAATAAAAACTATAATAACTTGTCTGATAAAGTTAAATAAAAAAAAAAACATTTACCTAGGGTGTTTTGTGATTTGCGTGGCCCTCATTTTTTTAACCTCGATTATCTCTTTAAGTTTATTGCTCTCTGAGGTGCCCCTTTTATAAAAAGTACTACTTTTACGTATAATTTAAGATACGGATGTCGATTTAGCAAAAATATTAAATTTGAAAATTGCCACGAAAATCACCAAAGAATGACTTGCCCGAAGAATCACCCAAATGTTCATCTTCTTTCTTAATATAAAATTCTCGTGTCACCACTCACCGCGTTAGTGCGCATACTCCTCCGAAACGGCATGGTCGATTTTGATGAAATTGTGTTATGTGTAATCGGTAGGTCTAAGAACAGGTTGTTATCTATTTTTCATAGCCCTAAGTGAAAGAAAAAAATATATACCGAAACGACATTTCCCGGGCCAGCTAGTATGTTAAATATTTAGTACAAATTACATTTAAACGACTTTCATCAATGCTTTATTTACATTCCAGGAGTTATCCAAAAAAACAACCGCGTTATTTTGTTGATTTATTTAACGTTATTAATCAAGCTGTAATATCAGTCCGGACTCCGACTAATTACGCCGCTTCGAGGCGTTTTATTTTTCATTCTGAAGGCTCTCCTGCTCTCATTAAAAGTGTCTTTGCAGTTGCGGTGGTCTCCGTTAATAATTCCTAAAATTGTGTTATTTCTGTACGCTAATTTTAATGTAAAAATAAGCACAAGGCCACATAGGATTAAACAATAAATGTGTGAAAAAATATCCGTCATTGGTATAACATAACATTTACATACAGGCACATACATTGCTCCTGGCCCCACACTAGGATACCCTGTGTCGTGGAAACCAGAAACAGCGACGTCACAAATATGTAAACATTCAAGACCTGGGTTTATTTTTGTTTGTCCCCAGCCGGGACTCGAACCCGGGACCTCTCGCATGGTAGTCAGATGCGCTAACCGCTGCGCCACAGAGGTCGTCAAATAATCCGTATAATCAGTTTTAATTCGCTGTTTCAAAAACTTTCGATAGAAATCAACTAAGTGGATCCGGATGATATTCAAAACATAAATGGGCCGTTGGCTTACCTATTAAATTTTCTCTTAGCATCCACATAACTTTTTTTTGTATTGCACCAAGTATTGAAATGTTCTGTCATATCACGTGAATAGCCAAATAACTTTTGAATCAAGATCTTTAGTCCGACTGCGAGTAGAAGAGCAGTAAGACACGCCCCAGGCGTCGACTAAATAGGGGATGTACTAGCAAGGGGTGGGATAAAAAGAACGCGAAACCGGCATGGGTGCATGCAACGACTACTAAGTAAATGTCGATGAAGCGAAAGTGATCTGTCATGATCGTGGCTAGTGGCAGTCCCTGGTCTCTGTCTATCTTTGACTGTAACGACGTTACAAACTATGGAAAACACCCAGACTGAGTAACTCTATCAGCGCACACATCTATATACTTTACTAAGGCACTCGGACATTAAAACCAGCACCCTTATGGATGTTAAAACCAACATAACGAAGTTCTAGGATACTTTATTAAGGAACCAAAAGAGAAACCATAATGGTTTCTTAAATATACATAAATACTTTAAATATTTTTTTTTTAATAATAATAGTTAACATATAATTAGTGGTACTTACGGCCGATTTCTGAATTAAGAATTTCGCTAAGTAACTACTTAACTCTAGTGCTGTCTCGCCAAATTTCTTAGAGAAGAGCGTGACACAACGTTACTTAATTATTTACTTACGTGGAATTCTCAATTCAGAAATTAGCCCTTAGACGTTTATTAGGTCAAGGTAGACTTAGGTATTTTATAAATGTTTGACTTTGCAAGTATTGATTGCACTCATGGGTTTTGAGGTTCTTGGTAGAACTTCAACGTAATTTGTATTAGCTTTAAGGTGATTTGAGAGAAGATGGTCAGAGTGGAGGTTTTGTTTTTCGCTGCCTTTCTCTCCACTACACACGGCCCCAAGGCAGCGGCTAACATTATACATAAGTGTATGTACCTGCATTGACATTCAACAAACAGAATGTAATTTTTTTACGTTGAAATAAATTTCTGATTTCTGATATGTCACAAAAAATTACTTACTAAAATTCTACTTCATGGTACAGGGTACCTCCCTAAAAAAGGAGACACCTTTTCCACCGCGCGTCAGCGATTTCAAGCGCTAAGGTAAGTTTGTATGTGTAGTGTGTTTGATGTAATGAAACGAGGGAGCAATTTACTTTGACTGCGCGAAATAAAAAATAGGTCACTTAAAATTTCGCTTTGTAAAAACTTCCGTATTGTTATATTTAATTTAACGAGAAATTTTGCGCCACGCTCACGCGCGGAAAATTTCATTTTGGTAGTTTGACTAAAAGCTCAATTTTTTGGTGCGACAAAAGTGTTCGTAGTTTATACGCTTTTTATTTTGTATCAACTTTGATGTGGGATTTGATATTAGAGTATTGCTGTGACACCATCATCATCATCAGCTATTTGATGCTCACTGTAGAACATAAATGGTTGCAGGTCATGGTTTTTTTAATAAGCTAATGACATTGTGTAATCATCATCAGGCCATACTAGTCCACTGCTGGACATAGCCCTGTTACCTATTACACACTGTGTAATAGAAAAGCTTAAATGTATGAACAAACTTCATTCCGGTCTTGACTAGAACTTGAACAAGCGCTTGTACACCTGCAAACTTGCAAACTTGGGTTTGCAAGTATACAGGGTGCACAGGACGAGGCTTGAAAATATTATAGTCTTTTAAATAAAAAATCGATTTCCCTTAAGCCAGGGTTTCTTAAAGTGGGGTACATCATCAGTGGGATTCCATCATTGGGGTCCATCATGGGGTCCATAATATGCGCGCTAAGGGTCCGCAGCAGCTCAATCAATTCTTAAGATTAATGAAAAAAATGAAATTTAACTAAATCCTAATTTGCTTTGACCACTCTCGCTGGTTATTGTCAGGCGGCGCGGGGCGACAGGCGAGAGCAATAAAAGTGATTCTTTAATCTTGTTTTTTTTTCCCGCAAGAGGTAAATATTCATATATTGACAGGGGTTCCGTGGCATTTTAAGAATTCTTAAAGTGGTCCGTGACTGCAAATAATTTAAGAACCACTGCCTTAAGCCCTCCCAAAACTGAGTTTGAGCCTGCTTGTGATTGGACTTTCTGTTATAAGCCGGATTTAACTACGTTTTAAGAGTGTTTTAGTACAATCGTCTTTTCATAAACATTACGTTTAGTTTGAAGTTTTATGTTCACCAAAATTACGTAAATGTAATCGTAGTCTATATAAATGATTTACCGTTTTTGGTACAAAAAATGTGTGAGATAGTGCTATTTGCTGATGACACGTCACTTGTTTTTAAAATAAAGAGACAAAAAAATATCTTGACGAAGCAAATAATACTCTCTCGCACGTTCTAGATTGGTTTACAGTAAATAATCTATTGTTAAATTAAAAATAGACAAAATGTATGAAGTTTACCCTACCTAACGTAAAATTAGTTGAAAACAACATTGTAATTGAAAATGATACTAAACTAGAATTTGTTGAAGATACTGTATTTTTGGGCACCACAATCGATGCCAAACCACAATGGGGTCCACATATTGTTAAAACTGGTACATAGACTTAGCTCCGCAGCATATGCCGTGAAAAGAATTCGAGAACTTACTGTCGTTGCAACTGCTAGGCTTGTTTATTTTAGTTACTTCCATAGTATTATGTCCTATGGTATACTACTACGGGGCCGGGCAGCAGACATTGAGACTATCTTCATCTTGCAGAAGAGAGCGATCCGATTTATTTACAAGCTAGGTAGTAGGGACTCGCTAAGAGATTTTTTCAAAGAAACTAACATCTTAACAGTTGCAAGCCAATACATTTATGAAAATATTATGTACGTTCGGAAAAATATTAAAGACTTCGAAACTCTTGATGATGCGTCTTGTTGGTTTAATAAACGTTTTTTCTTTCTTTCTTTAAACAGCTATATCCACAAACATGTAAAATCCCAAGACCTGGGGTTTTTTTTTGTGTCCTCAGCCGGGGTCCGAATCCAGAACCTCTCCCATGATAGGCGGATATGCTAACCGCTGCGCCACAGAGGTTTTTGACGACCTCTGTGGTGCAAATGGACTTCAATTTGAAATTATTTTTAATGTATCATTAATTAAGTCACAAATTTTGTGTTATTTTCAATATAAACACTAGTTGATTATTTGGATCGCTTTCATTTCATTTACCACAATGTTTGTGCAGAAACAAAGCTCAGAATCTGCACCCGACAAATTTGTAAAATCATGGTTGTAATTTAAAGTGAACGAGTTCCAGGGAGTAAACAATTCCAATTTGTCACTACACGATAGTGTAGCATACGTTGCTGGTACCAAAAGGTATGTTACTCAACTCGATATAATTATATCCAATCCACGTTGCAGACCTTTTTGATGATATTGTTTTTACTGTCACATATTTTGTCCACGTCCTAGTTTCCGTTGGTGACCATTTTCTCCCCTACGTTTTACATTAAATCTATTATTAGCCGTTTCCTTAGTTTCTCTTCAGATTACCTATACAGTCCTTCCGTAGTCAACAACCCTAGCATGTAGACAAGATGTTTGTTTACCTGCGATACCCAACACAAATTTCTAAATATTGCAGCTCTTAATGCCCTCGAAAAAGGGAAAGTGTTTCGCAACAAATTTCGTTCATGAGCTTTTTCTTAAGAGAAAGACCCTGAACATTTCAATTAAAAAGTTATAACTGGACAACTGTAATAACTTTTTAATGACGTGACGTTCAAAAGAATACGTTATGAAAAACTACGGCTACGAAATTAGGTGAAAAAAAAACATTTCACATAAAGTACGCAAATACATTTTTTAAGGCTAAATATGTAAATACTTTTCAAGTTTATTCTAATGAAATGACTTCCTCAGGCGGCTGTCTTTACACCTAAATGATTTATGGTAGGAATAAGTAAGCAATATTTATTCTGTTAGGCAATCCATCTTAAAAGTTGTGACTTTTGTTCTCTCCTCATAGTTCAATCCATTTTATATTTACTTTGACTCCGAACGAAATAAAATATTTTACAAATCACTCTCGCCGTAATTAGGTCGACTTGTTGAAACATCTTTACAAAAGCAATATTTATTTTATATAAGTCACGGTATTGAACTGTAAGGGTTCCGCATTCAAAAGCCAGGACCCTATTAATACAACTACGGCGGCTGTCTGTCTGGCTGACTATGAACAAGTTTTTCTTTTGAACGGTTTAGGTAAATCAGATTCTCTCAGAATAATGTGTCATTATAGAGAACTGATTATCAGTTTTAAAAGAAAAACTAAAGTGTGTGTCGTGCCACGCGAAGTTCACGATCTTAGGGTAGGAGGGATTTTTTCGATTGATTGGTATTTACTGCCTGCTTAGCACATCAAAACTTCATCAATACTTTCTTAATGGAATTTGTACGATGTTTTCCCTTTGCAATTTGAGCGATTATCTGTTTAACTTGTAAATTGTTTTCCTTTTAGTATCATTACATGTCCTACTTTAAGAAGCAGGCATTTATCCGTTGGAGAAGGGAGAAGAAACAAACAATAGCGCTTTCAAGCTAAATATTTGAAAAAAAAAATGTTTTGTATACCCACTACATTTTTAACGATCAATCCTTCATACAATTCATGAAAAAAAAATTTTCATTCCTAATATTATTCAGTAGGTACCTTCCACTCTAAAATATTATGTTTAATTTGACTTTGGCGAAATAAATACTTAAATAACTATGTACAGTTCAAATTTCAGTTTTCGCGTACTAATAGTCTTTAAGCTAGCTAAGCTAATGGCGAAATTAATTTTCTTGTTGACTACAAAAGATTTCCTTGTTGACGACTTCCAACATACAAAATATTTTCTTTGTTATACAGCAAAAACGAATTATACAGACAGTAATCTATTATTAGTAAAAAATGCTTCCAGGCAAAGTTGTATTAGAAAGATAGTCAAAAATCCCGAATTTAATGATGTAAAGATTATTTGCTAAAGAAAGCCAGTATTAAAAGATGTATGAACATTTGCAAGTCAAGAGCGTGGATAAAAAGGTAGTTGCTAATGCCTATGTAGTGTAACGGAACCCTCAATGTGCGAGTGACTCACACTTAGCCTTTTTGAAGATTAAATTTAACGCTTTTTTTGTACGTATCCTCTGCTATTGTGTCCCATTGCTGGGCAAAGGCCTTCCCCAGTTCGGTCCAGAGTTTTCGGTCCTGGGCCACCTCAGACCACTCCAGCAGGTGTTGGTCGAGATTGTCTCTTATTAATGTTTATTTAATAGGTTTTTATTGTTCACCTGAAATTTCTGTCGATTTAAGAGCGAACCCTTGCTAGGTAATATCACATCGCGAAATACAGCGAAGTTTGGCAATTTAAATTAATCACCGAAACGGGGTGTCCGTTTTTGCCGCGCGCTCCTATTACTACGAGCAACTTCCTGGACCTCAAGTCTACTACAGGGTGGGCCGTTAGTTATTGGTAATAACGTAATAACTACCGGTCCATCCTGTATTAGACTTGAGGTAATAGAACAAAAAAAGAATACGGAAACTCGCTATTAAAGTACATCCATGAGTCACAAGATGGCGCTGTCGTTTAAAATATACAGTATTCAGATATGAATTTTGCTTAGCTTCTCTAACGTCGCAATTTCGTTTGAATCCCGGTTGGGGACAAAAATAACCCCAGATCTTGGATGTTTACATGTTTGTGATGTCGTTGTTTCTGGGGCCAGAAGAAATGTTTATGTTATGCTTATGATTCCGCTCACGCAACTCCCTTAGCGACCCATATTTCCTATCAGAAGCGCATCCAGCTCTTTTTGTCCTTAAAACTTGACATGAATGTAATCGACACTCCTACAACTATACGACTATCAAGGGACTTGATACTCCATATAAGCAACCGACCAGACTCCAGACACCTCTGCTTTAATTCGATTTGGCGCTAATTCCGACGACGCAGAGTCGAGTTTTCTCCATCAGTTATGGTAGGGTTTACTGGTTGAACATTGTAAATAAATTTTGCAAATCCAGGGTTTCGGATGGGTGATATACATCGAAGCTAATGCACCGATAAGTCGTTCGGGTTTGCTCAAAGGACTTGTGTACGTGTTTATACCCATTGTTTCAGCGCGATTGCCTTTTGTAGAAAATCCGTATGTCATGAGAATTATTATTAGCTACATTCCGAATTATTTTATTTTTGTGAGTGTCCGAGTTTGATTCGCAATGATTAATTTCAAATACAATTTAAATTGCTTATGAATCTATATTAATAATTTCGAACCGGTCTACGGTAGACTCGAACGGAATGCACATCATTTTGAAAAAAATATTTAAATACAAAATCCAAATTAAAATTAAAATATTTTATTCACATTAAAAGCAAATTGTTCACTTTATGAATGTTAAAGTGGTTGTTACTTAATGAGTTTTATTTTAAAACAGACGATAAAAAATATTCTATCTATCTATACTTTCACTACGAAGTTAACACAGCTTCCTAGTGGCGCAAATGCCCAATACGTATTAACCCGTCGTTATTGTGGTACAAAATTGTTACACGGGCGTTGAAGAGGGTCTGTGAGACCCTGATATTTAAAATGATATATTTTATGTATACTTGAAATTTTTAAATAGATTTTGGTTTTATAATAACGTATGTCTATCTAGTAAGCGTGTAAGATGAATAAAATCAACATTTTAGCTTTAGGAACACAATTTTTTTAATAATTTCCATATTTCAAAAAATGACCATTCAAACATCTTAGAACAATCAACAAAAATAAACTTTAGTCTTACATATTTAACTGTTTTATACAATATAATAAGAGATCAGTTATTTCTTAGCACGACACTAACTAGAACAGGCCTATACATTAATAAATTTTACTCCTTATGACTACATTCTTGGCAGTAGAAAACTGAATGTTCAAGACAAATAAACTTTTCATATGACTTAGACCTGTAAGTGGTCTTTCGGTCTTTTTTGTTTGGGCACCTTTTTCGCACCCTGAATTTTTTGCAGGAGGCTCTTCTGAAGCTTCTCCAGCAAATTCTTTGATTCTTTTACGTATTTCTCTTGACAACTGAGATACATCTTTGCGAGCGCTCAAATGGTCACTAATGAGTGAAAGACCTAACTTCTTAATGAAATGGCGCAGTTTTTGTCCTGTTTCGTTATAAATATTAACCAAAACACTCAAAAAAGAATGGCACAAAATTGTTACACGGACTGTGAGGAAGGGTCTGACATACCCTTTTGTCTTTCACGCAAGTGTTTCTCGTTGCGCGAGCGCCGGTGGACTGAGCAGGGATGTCCAGAAGGTGGGGAGGGGTGTTATCTACAGCTACCGAGAAATATGGCAACGTGCATTCGCTAGCCATAAAGTTATACTCGATCCAAAATGCACTGGGTCTCACAGACCCTACCTCATTGACGTCGGGTTAAGCCGGGTCCGCTGCGCCATGTTACACGTGTTACAAAAAATGAAACATGTTACGGTTATGGTAACAGCCCGTCTGCTGCGACTTTCTAGTTCTGTTAAGTTAGTGTTTTTGTAACAAAAACAAAATGAGTTCGGACGAAGAAGACGTGTCTGCTATTTAGTCCCTTTAGGCTTATCCACTTTGTATTCACTTCTTCTTTTGAAATTCCTATTATTTCTGCTTTATCACTACATGAGGCATCCCAAAGCACTTGTCTTCCTCGAAATAATCGTATGAGAAGCAAAGTATTTTCTTTTTTCCACTCCATCACCGAATAGCAAGACGTGTATGTCCGGCGAACGCTAACATAAAATGAATGACTTCACCCCCCCGCAGGCGAACGCGGGGGATGTTATCCATTCGCCGCGGCTAACGTGTTAGGTGTTACGTAACACGTAACGTGTTATATATACCACGCCCTATTATAACGTGTTACTTTTTTTGTAACACGCGTAACATGGCGCAGCGGACCCGGCTTTACACCACTAAATTGTAACATCATAAAAACGCACTTGAGATGCACATTCGGGCGTGCGACCGTGTTTTCCTACGAGAACAAACTTTACTACGCCCATAAAGCATGAACTAATTTGTCAAAGTTCTGAGTAGCAATGTTGAGACCACGTGCGGTTATTCCTATTACGCACAGTGTCTTAGTATTATTTTTTAACTTAGCTTCTTTTGTGTCACACAGCTCCCATTGCACAGCGTAAAGGCATTCTCCTGCTTTCCATCTCTCTTTGTCTCCAACCACCAGCCAGCTACGGCCAGCGTCATAGTATTTTTTTTACAAAGCCTCTTTTGTGTACATAGCTTATGTTACATAGCTCTCTTTTCAGCCACAAGAAGTCCACTGCTGAACATATTATTATCATTCAAAAATCAATCTGCCAAAAAATACCAGAGAATTACTATGCTAATGCTAAAAGAAAAGTGTGAGTGTACTTTTGTACTTGCATGTGAGATGAATACTTCATGATCATCATCAACCCATTATGTCCCCACCGAGGGGCACGGGTCTTTCACTGAGAAAGGTATAGGCCATACTCCACCACGGGGGCCAAGTCCGCTTGTAAGGCTAGTGGCTGGTCTTACTGTCAGAAGAGTGGAGGCTTGTAAGACCAGCCGGGATGGGGCGTAATGGGTTGATGATGATGAAAAGCTAGGACTGAAAGAGAATGTCATTTCGCGAATGAACCCGACACTGAGGGCAAACGATAGTGCGAAGCAGTAAATTCACCCAACTTCTGCAATTGAAACTCCAATGTTATAATCTCGACGGCAGGCACGGTCGACTGTTTTTGCGCCTTCTGGCCGCAGTTAACGTTGTATCTCGACCGAACACTCGCCCACCGGTCTTGCTACGTTGCGCTAATTGTTGGATAAAGAAGTGGAAATTGCCGCGTGAAACTTTCTTTAGGTTTTCGGTTGTTGTCGTAATTGTTGGATAAAGGAGTGGAAGTTGTTGTTTGGAAACTTACTCCCTGTGGCGTGTGACTGGAGCTTGGATGCAAAGAAGACTAATTAAAGGTGTCTGAAAACGCGTGCCGGCAAAGCGAAATGTCGGTAGGTACGCAAATTGTTGTTTAACTTATCTCATATAAAAAAATCTCGGTTGGGTGAGATAGTATATAATATAGATTATTGGAATAGAGAGACTCTGTAGAGAGGCTTTTACCTATGACAATGTTTTTCTAAGATAATGTACATAATTTTTAAATTATAGCAGCATTACTACTCTATCTATAACAGGCTATTTGACAGTGTGAAAAAAACAGTATTATTTATACGTCTTCATATAAATTATGTGTAGGGGTTTTCTACAGTTATAATATTGATTGACTGAATGTTGTTGAGATGAGTGAAAATGCGAAGTATTATTGAGGAAAACAGCCGCTCACGTTGAGTACGTTTATTTCACTGAATCATAGAGTAAATGTGACGAATAAAGAATGCTTGTACTACAATTTCACAAACTGACCTTTGTGCAGTGCTAAACTGTACATGCTGCCGAGAGCAAAGAAAAGAAATACAAATCTATACAAATCTAGAAACATGTAAGCTTAAGTATCAAGGCTTATAAAACATAAGTGATTGCTAAATATTATAAAAATGTAATTAATTCAACTTAGGTAACTCAAACTTCACTGAATGCACTTCCGGTGGTGAAGTACTCTTGTCTACCGTCCTCCTGTACCGAGGCCGTGGCTGCGGGACCGGCGGCGGCTCCTGAACGGCAAGCATCTTTTCGACTGCCGTATCGATGCGGTTGAGAAGTTTTTGTGCGAGAAGATCGTGAATGCATTGCCCTTCATGGTGCAGCCTTGACCTAGGCTAACTATCCCGTTGCCAGACAGGGTTCGGATTTCCGTGTCAGCTGGGCATGAAATGCGCACTGTGCACTCTTCGCAACAGGCGTATAGCCAGTCATTCTGTCTGTAGTGTAACTTGATCCACTTGTCGCCGCACGATGATTGTTCCGATATACAGAGTGATTCTTTTTTCAACTCAAAGTTTAGTTTACTTCAGTTCACATATGGACTGTCTTGTTCTCATATCGTAGATCGGTTTATCGATTGGGCAAAACATTTTTTCTTGTGACGAATGAAGAATGCTTGCACTACAATTTCACAAACTGACCTTTGTGCAGTGCTAAACTGTACACAGTGAAATAAACGTACTCAACGTGAGCGGCTGTTTTCCTCAATAATACTTCGCATTTTCACTCAACTCAACAACATCAATATTATAACTGTAGAAAACCCCTACAGTTTTTGGTCCTTCGAGCTACTGCGACTTAGTGTTCTGTCTCCTCTGAAGTGTGTTAGCAATCGGTTGGCCGGCCTCTCACAAGCGGGAATCATCGGTCGATTGAGAAGGTACTTAAATCACACCAAGGGGTTGCGGATTTGCTAGGTCGCTTGGACCATCGCGAGTGCCGAAGATCAGCGTTCGAGAGTGGTTCGCCAGCGACTATAGACTTGTATAGTCCATAGTATCGAGCATTCAAGCTTACATCGGATAGCCGCGGCAGTCAGCTGGACTATCAGAGAGCAGCATTAACTCATTCACTCATTGGGAGAAAGCCGCAGCAGGACAGCTGGGCTTTAGCAACGTCAGTGTCAACACATCACTGAGCATCATTCAGATCGTCGTATCACTCATTCATCATGGCTGAAGAATTACTCAATCGCCAAAGTAAGATTTTACGAAGGACAGTGCGACCCGAAAAACCGCTGTCTACCTCAAGGAGCGGTTGGAAACATTGGAACTTCTGTGGCGTGAATTCGACAGCAATAATATTAAACTACAAGCATTTGAAGATAAGTCGGGCGAGTACTTTTCTCGTAATATCTATGAGGAGTGGAAAAGTTATTACGAGACGACCAAACACATGATTTCATCATTCAAGAAACCGGTGGAATTGAAAACCATCAAATTTCATCTGCCGGCCTCCGCGGGAACAGGGGAGTTGGAACAACAAATCAGTCAACAAGGCACTAACTTTAGAGCTTTCACATGAACCGAATCAGGGCAAGCCGCTTGGAAAAAAGTGGGAGATTGAAGATGAGCTAAAAACCTTAACACATCTTTGGAATAACATCGATAGCCTTCATCTGTGCATAGACAACATCTTGAAGGGAAGCGATGAAGATTATGAGCACGATTTATCTACGATGGAAAAATCGGTATATCGAAATGAAAAAGAAGCTGAACCGGAAACTAAGCTCAACCGAACAACTTCGTCGCTCAACTCCTCAGATCGATATACCTGACTTCTTTGGAAAGTATACTCAGTGGCCTACGTTTTATGATCTGTTTATGGAAACCATTCACAACAGCAAATATCTCACCAAAACTCAGAAGATGCAACACCTCAAGAGTAAAGTCAAGGGAGAGGCCGAGCGTCTAATTCAGCACTTGAATATCACAGCTGAAAATTACGAAACCGCATGGAACCTCTTAACCGGTCGCTACAACAACCCCCAGATCCTCTTTACTAATCACATTGAGACCTTTCTCAATCAACCAGTCATTCAGAAGCAAACTTCATACGAGTTAAAGAAGTTGTACGATACAACAATGGAGTGCATTCATGCCATTCATAACCTGGGTATTGACACATCAACCTGGGATCCCCTTCTTGTCCACTTGATTTCAAAGAAACTGGATGCAGACACTTACGTCGATTATAAAGAGTCTCGCTAGTCCCCTAGGGCGCTACCTGTCTTCGACGACTTTATGGCATTCATCGAGAAAAAGTTCATGGCTCTCGAGCCCATTCAACGAAAGGCAAAGGAGCCTGTAACATCGGTTAAGCAACCTACACATCAAAACCCGAAGTACAACAACAGCAACTTCAATTAAAAACATCCTCATCCGAGAACCTATCAAGCTGTCGCTACGTCATCCTACAAACCCCAGTGCCCTATGTGTAACCTACAGCATTAGTTGTACCAGTGTACGAGGTTCCTTAACCAACCGACAGACGCAATAATTAGTACTATTGCAAAACTCCAAGTATGTGGAAATTGCCTTTACAAACATGAAGACACTTTATGTCCGTCGACGAAAAAATGCAAGATATGTAATGGAAATCATAACACACTCATTCATGACGTAGCAGTTTACGTGCCAACGAACTCAAAGAACTCGACACCAATACCGCCGCTCACTTCTACTGAAAATCCGCCGTCAGCAAAATCACCGCCCCGACAACACAATGTTAATTACGTAGCCAGCGAGGACGAAGAAATTCTATTAACAACCTTATCACTCAATATCAAAGCATCAAATGGAACACTCATCAACTTCCGAGCCCTTCTTGACCAAGGAGCTCAAGTATCACTCATCTCTGAAAACGCCGCCCAGATGTTAGGGTTGAAGCGTCGACGCTATCAAGCGTCCATATCTTGCGTTGGTACTAGCTCAAAACAGAGCAAAGGATTAGTATCAATGGAATGTCACTCGATCTACGGGGACTACGAGTTCACTACAGAAGCGTTGGTTGTTTCCCGTGTAATAAACAACCTTCCCAGCGCTTCGCTCCAGAATAATTCATGGGAACATCTTCAACATATTAGATTAGCCGACCCCGAGTATCACGTGTCTAAGCCTATCGACATCCTCCTAGACGCAAGCGTCTACTCCGAAATCATCATGAGCGGACTTGTCAAGGGCACACCACAATCGCCCATAGCACAACAGACGAAACTTGCCTGGATCCTATCGGGTCAAGTTCGGACTTTTACGTGCAATGTCGTAATCAAGACTCTCGACGATCTCAAGAAATACTGGGAGGTCGAAGACATAAAAGAATCCTCCGCGTCACTATCTGCAGATGAGCAATACTGCGAGGACCTCTTTCAGGCGACCACCAAGCGACTGGAAGATGGCCGATATGAAGTCGCTATACCCATGAAACCTGGCTACGAGGAGCATCTTGGGCACTCAAAATCAAAGGCCACTGCCCAATTCATTCAACAAGAAAAGAGAATGGCCAAAAATGTGTCGTTATCTGAGGGATACAAGCAGTTCATGCACGAGTATCAACAACTAGGTCACATGCGGCCCGCGGACTCGCAAAGCGGTCAGAATGCGTGTTACCTACCTCACCACGGCGTCTTAAAGCTAGACTCGACGACAACTGCCCTACGCGTCGTGTTTAACGCATCCTCAAAAACGTCATCCGGTCATAGCCTCAACGATTTGATGGAAAACGGTCCGAATCTCCAGCAAGACTTACATTCACTCATCTTAAAGTGGAGACAATTCAGATACGTCATCACAGCGGACATTGAGAAAATGTTCCGGCAAATACTTGTCAGAGAGGCTGACCAGCATCTGCAATCAATCATTTGGAGAGACTTGCCTAGTGACCTACTTCGAGAATATCATCTCACAACGGTCACCTATGGCACAAAATCCGCCCCCTACCTTGCGATGAGAACACTTGAGAACTCCTTCTACATGGACGGTCTGTAATACACTCAATCATAAAGGCGATCACACATCGAAGTCGATCGCCGCAATATCGCAGGTCGCGCCACACAACAAAGCGGTAACGCTACCACGATTGGATCTACTGGGCGCATTACTGCTATCACAGCTCATGGAAAACCAGATTGAGAATGTGACCCTGCATTCAGCTTGGAACCATTTGAAATCAGGAAACAATGCTGCGGACCGCGCTACACGAGGAATGAGCGCTGCAAGTTTGTTAGAGCACAAACTGTGGTGGGAAGAGCCAGAATGTCTACTTACACTCAATGGCATTATAATGGAACAAAAAACATACCCTAACCCCATGTTCGAGGTTAGAGAGCCCAGTGTGAACACAGACTTACTACAAACACCAGAATCATTCATTCAGGTACTTTTAAATAAAAGCAGATCAACAATAACGCCAGTCACAAAGAATACTGCAAGGGACTTACGTTTCATCGCGCGATTGCGAAACACTCTGGCGACGGCGCATAGCAGTACATTGACTTCAGCAGAAATGGACTCTGCCCGCAACCTCATTATAAAGAATGCACAAGATTGCGACTTCGATACTGAAATCACTCAACTGAAGAAAGATAGCCATGTCCGAGTCGTCACTTTGAAAACTCAAAACACTAGATTGAAGCGACTCATCAACAAGCTAGTTATGTTGCCTGTAAATGACAACCCAACTCAGCAATCAGCTGACTCACTGCAAACTGCGTCGGTAACACCTACGTCGAGCTCGGCACAAGAAGTAACTAAACGAGTTCAACGTGCGCGCGAGAAAACACTCAAGAGTTTTTTCGCTACCGCAGTGATAGTTATGTCAATACTCTGCCCAAGCGAACAGCAAATCCCAAAGACATTCAATATAACGCCACTGAATGGCAGCCAAAACTTCTACTTCGACAAAGTCTCTGATCTCCAACATGAATGGAATGGATCAGAGATGAATGGAAGCTGGTTGTGTACTACAACATGTCATCGTTCTGGCAAAGCATAGAAGACATCGATCTATACGTCACTCACTTGAAAAAAATATGTCGCTCGATGTGTCCAGAAATGCAATACCAGGGAGTTATATTGCAACTGGAGCATCAACTACATGAACTTATTCACTACAACACCATACTCCAATATCAAAACAAACGATACAAGCGAGGGTTAATCAACGGATTGGGAAACGTAGCAAGCTACTTGTTTGGAGTCCTGGGCGACCAATTTGCTGACCAGTACAAAAAGGACATTGAGAAAATTGCGGCGAACGAAAACCATCTCCAAAATCTCATCCGAAACCAGACACTCGTTGTGGAATTCGAGTACAATATTCTGCGACGCCATGAGGGCGTAATTAACACTCAATTTCAATTCCTAAGACAATATCTGCGCAATGTATCTAAGAAAGCTAACCAGTCACGGCTTGATAGCCAAACAGGCCTATTCTTCACCTCATCAACTTTGTCCGCAAACATTATTTTATCAAACTTGCGAAGCATTCAACAAACCTTGATAGGTACCGTCACTGACGTTACGCATGGACGCATCGACACTCACCTATTGTCACCGGAGCAATTAGAAACACAAATCAACGTTATCACTCGGCAACTACAGGGTGACCTTATAGTACCTCACAAGGACAAAATCCGAGATTTGTACAAGATAATGCGGGTGTTTGCAAAGGTTACCGGCGACTACCTCATCATGGAATTCAAAATACCACTCATCACCAACGAAGTCTACGAATTGGACAAAATCATCGGTTTACCATACAAACGAGAACTGAGTACATATCGCACAACAACAGTATACCCATACTTGGCATTCAACGTCAGAAGGGATATCGTGCTGGTTCTGTCTGAGAACGATTTACAAAGGTGCATTCATTCACCACAAGAAAAAATGTTTTGCCCAATCGATAAACCGATCTACGATATGAGAACAAGACAGTCCATATGTGAACTGAAGTAAACTAAACTTTGAGTTGAAAAAAGAATCACTCTGTATATCGGAACAATCATCGTGCGGCGACAAGTGGATCAAGTTACACTACAGACAGAATGACTGGCTATACGCCTGTTGCGAAGAGTGCACAGTGCGCATTTCATGCCCAGCTGACACGGAAATCCGAACCCTGTCTGGCATCGGGATAGTTAGCCTAGGTCAAGGTTGCACCATGAAAGGCAATGCATTCACGATCTTCTCGCACAAAAACTTTTCAACCGCATCGATACGGCAGTCGAAAAGATGCTTGCCGTTCAGGAGCCGCCGCCGGTTCCGCAGCCACGGCCTCGGTACAGGAGGATGGTAGACAAGAGTACTTCACCACCGGAAGTGCATTCAGTGAAGTTTGAGTTACCTAAGTTGAATTAATTACATTTTTATAATATTTAGCAATCACTTATGTTTTATAAGCCTTTATACTTCAGCTTACATGTTTCTAGATTTGTATAGATTTGTATTTCTTTTCTTTGCTCTCGGCAGCAGTGCTAAACTGTAGCACTGCACAAAGGTCAGTTTGTAGTGCAAGCATTCTTTATTCGTCACATTTACTCTATGATTCAGTGAAATAAACGTACTCAACGTGAGCGGCTGTTTTCCTCAATAATACTTCGCATTTTCACTCAACTCAACAACATTCAGTCAATCAATATTATAACCGTAGAAAACCCCTACACACTGAATCATAGAGTAAATGTGACGAATAAAGAATGCTTGCACTACAATATCACAAACTGACCTTTGTGCAGTGCTAACTGTACATTATGAGTCTTTAAACCCCTTTAGGGCATTTTAACTAAAAATCAATTATTATTTGTAAATAAAACACGAGATAAAATTTGATAAATTATGTATCTGCAGCCTTTGTATCGAATACGGCCTGCAGGGGATTGGCCGATTCTATGATGACGTCACATGTCAGTAAAAATAGCGTCTGCATTCATTCAACCAGTAGTGCTAAACAGTAGTGCATAGGTAAACAAACGGCTCTTACGTTCATTGGTTGGTTTACTGGCAAGTGACGTAACAATACCTGTGCAACGCCATATTGCCTGAGATAGCGTTATGGCGGCTTATTTCAAAAGTAAATCTTCATTTGCCTTTTTTAGAAGAAATACACGAAAGAATTTAAAATGACCACTGTCTAAGGACTCTATGAACAAAAACAAATTTATGAGATGGTTTTCAGAAATCGGTCAAATAGCAAACCGTGAAGGAAAACATCGTGAGGAAACCTGAGTATCTGAGCGACGCACTCTAAATCGCCAATCCGCGGTGACCACGGGTGGTGATTAAGCCATGTCTATCTCTAAAATAAGGCGTGTGCTTTACAATACAGGCTCCTTACAACCAATGTAGAAGGTCTCCTATAGATTTTTGTACAAATTTCTTCAAAAATGAATGACCTCGCATTATTTTGAAGTGCATTCTCCAGTAAAGTGCCAGAAGGCTTCTTACCGCCATCCCCACAAAAACACGAGCCGTCTAGCGACGAAGGAATTGTTCGATATTGCGGTTCGGATCTCGGTTCGCATGGGCTCGTAAAAAATGTGAATGGCATATTGAAATATTTCTCGCGACCCTTTCCCCGGCAATTTTCTTTCTGTTCGATGTAATGTCGAAATAAGTTAGGGCCGCGGTGGCCCGCTTCGATTTACGTGTTTATGGCGAAGTACAGTTCTTGTGATATAGTGAGCCCGGTGTAGGACGATTTTCGCACTTATTTTGTTAGGGTTAAAGGCTTTGCTGGCGTACCTAGCTTATTGCTCGGAGTATGGCTGCATGTGCCGGCATGGCGGAATATTGTGCGCTAAGATTTTTTCGCGCGCACGGATTCGGTTTATAGTGATGTGAGGAGCGAAATTGCACGTTATATTTTTATATTCATAGTTGCAATTTGTTAAAACGTTCCACCATGTTTGGTAAGAAAAAAAATTGATGATTTGAAATCTCGACGTCAAAAGCATACGGCTGTATCTTCGATGCCGACGAAAATGACTGTTTTATATCTTCAATGTCAGCTCGTTGAGCTCTTTCTAACTACCTCAGAAACATATTTATATCTTAGTCTATTGCTGAGATAATTCCGGTGCATAATGTCGTATGTAGGCTTATAGTCACTTGTAGACTTGCTCTCCTGTAAAGTATAAAATGAAAAATCCGAGCAAATATTTCTGACCTCGATTACTTCAAATCACCACTTCATACAAACAACGTTCCAGAATTACGGCAATATTTATTATCGTATTCTACCTACTGCAATTAAAATATCTCTTCACGAGATTTAATGTTTTTTTGAAACAAAGTAGATATGGAATGGGCGTAAAATAATTGAGATACATACACCAGAAGTACAGACTCTGTATAACTATGTTGTCTTTTCGGGTCTAATAACTGTTATCGCAAAATAACTATTTTCCAAGCAGTTCATACCTGGACAATAGTAGTAGCATTAAATTGAGAAAATTACTTTGCTAAATTCCGCCAATATCCCACAAGCACCATGCGGTTAGTTAATGCACCGCCCTCCCTCCCACTTTTTCAAGCAGAAGCAAGACACGAACACACCACGTGTAATTTTCTCAATTTAATGCTATTATGGATTTTTGCAAAGTAACGAACGCCTGATTCTATAGAATATCTGGACAATAGTAGTGTTCATGTAGTGACTAGATTTGAGAAAGGAATGTTGCTTTGGCTGAGACATGTGGAGAGGAAACGATGGAAACGAAAGACGAAACAAATATATCGAGCGAATGTGAGTGGAGGGGCTAGTAAGGGACGTCCCAGGCGGACATACTTGGATCACATAGGGATTGGATTAGCAAAGAGCAAGAAAAAAATGACTCGAAACCGGTGTGCGTGTGTGCAACGATTAATTAATGCTGATGAAGCGAATGTGATTTGTCAGGATCGTGGCAGGTGGCAGTCCCTAGTATCTGCCTAAAGCTCTGAGATACAGACGTGAGCTTATGTATGTGTGTATGTTCATGCCTAGACAGTACGCCAACGCTAGTAACCCGTTTAAAATGTCAAAAGTTGCGAATTTCCAGTACATGAACTGTCAAATTCTGACATTAAGCAGTCACAAAACGACTGACTCGTGCCATTATACTCGTACAACCCTTGCAGGTCATTCTTCTATTCACAGATTTATTTTACAGAACACAAACAGTCGTCCAAATTTCGAATTCAATAAGATTGTAAAATGCAAATTGATAAATAATAATAATTCATTAAAAATTAGTTCTTTTAAAAAGCGTCCACCAAAAATTAATTATTTCTCATCATAAGATATTTTGGGCTCGATTTTAATAACGGCATCAGGTAGATGCTTGAAATATTAAAATTTTGTATAGATAATTGTACGACACTATAGTACGTGAGTCTGACTTGCACTTGGCCGTTTTTTTTTTATTTAGGGGCGCCTAAATGAAAAATGAGCCAAATGCAAGTCAGACTCGCGCACGAAGGGTTTCGTATCATTATTTGGAAAAAACTCACGTTAATTGTATGGCAGCCTTCAATGTTTATTTTCATCATCATCATCATTCAGCCACAAGAAGTCCACTGCTGGACATAGGCCTCTTCCATGGATCTCCAAAAAGACCGGTTGGAAGCGGCTCGCATCCAGCTTCTCCCTGCCACTTGGATGAGATCGTCGTTGATATTTAATTTATATTAATTTAATTATTTACTTATCATAATTATTTACAATTCTAATAAAATCCTTCTTTCTTTCTTTCTTTCTTTATAAAGTGAATAATATAACTCAATTCTGCGAATATTACAAGCGTCTACTACATGTTGCCGTTATCAATATCGACCAAAAAATATCACGTTTGTTGTGCGGGAGCCCCTTTAATAGTTTTAATACATAATAGTTTTAGTATTTGTTGTTATAGCGGAAACAGAAATTATGTCATCTGTGAAAATTTCAACTGTCTTACTATCACAGTCATGATGAGATGCAATCATGAGATGCAGCCTAGTGACAGACGGACGGACGGACGGACGGACAGCGAATCTCTGTGGCGCAGCGATTAGGACATCTGCCTCCATGCGAGAGGTCTTGGGTTCGAATCCCAGCTGGGGAAAAAAACCCCAGGTCTTGGATGTTTACATGTTTGTGACGTCGCTGTTTCTGGTTCCCACGACACAGGGTATCCTCGTGTGGGGCCAGAAGCAATGTAATGTGCCTGTATGTAAATGCTTATCTCTTCTAATGGCGCTAATTATCATAACAATCATTAAACAATAGCCGCCTGCCCGCAGCGGGCGAACGCCACGGAAAGGGTTATGTTTTTATGTTTATGGAGTCTCAGTAATAGGGTCCGTTACCAAAGGGTAAACAAAGGAAAAATATGTATGTATGGAACCCTAAAAAAAAAATTTAGCCAATTACAAAATACTATACTTTTATCGGTTCACGAGTGCTACTTATACTGGGCTAGTTTTTTAATGAAAACTTACCCAAAGCCGTATTTTTGCCCTGTTCGTGTTGTCTGTGAAGTGAAGATGTTAATGACTTTCCTCATTAATCTGAACAAGGCTGAGACCCTCGAAACGAGAACGAGATACATTTTCAGTTTGGCTTCAAAGCAATTGAGTAATCGACACAGCGATAGACTTGTTTATTTTTTATGAAGGAATATCAAATTATAATTGATTTAGTAAGTGTTATGAAAACCATCGACAAGAAGGCAGATTATACGATAAAGTTACAGAGAGTCATTAAAATTTCAATAGTAACTCCTTATCAAGTTATTGGAAGTTCTTGGGCTTAATTATGCGCGCCAAATTCTGAGTGATTCCAATCCTCTAACTCAAATTCAGATATTTTATTCACTATAAACACAAAATGTTTCTTTATGAACGTCAAAGTTGTTAGTTTCACAATTAAGAATACGTGGAGAACAATCTAACAAAGAAACTACTATTTATTATTTTCTAACTGTTGTTTTAAAATTTTTTTAATTTATTAAAAATTAAGTCAAAATTATTACTCATGGATGTGCTGAACACTACACAATTCTCCTGTGAATACATTTAATATTAATCTACTGTTTAACATCAGAAATCTGTGTCTTCTAAATAATCGCTGATTTCATAATAAGCTTTTTTGCACAGAGTGTGCTTATCAGATTTTTCTTACCACGGTAACTCTAATGTGCCTTGGGGGATCTTGTTGTAGCACCTTAGGTATAAAACAGTGCCTCATAAAGGATGTATTCAAATGACAATTTATGTTTATTTATAGCATTAACATTATGATGGCTACCAGTAGTGATAGCTAGTGGTGGACTGCTTGGGAAAACTCTATGAATATTCATATTATTTACATAATTTTATACAAAATGAAGCACAATTTCAATGTAAGAACAGACAGATTTTACCTACAATTACAACTTTACTAACCTCATAAAAAAGAAAACATGACAAGACAGCAAGTTATATAAAAAGGTCGCACTTCAGCCAGTTGCCAACAAATAGTTTTAAAGTTTATAATATTTTTTCGAACGTACAATATTATTTAAGCGACTACAACTCCCGCGCTTGTCCGCTCGCCACGGAGCTTTCTGTTTCCTTGGCGTCAATATCATCGTCAATATCAAAATCATCATCATATCATCATACTTCATCGGCCTTACTAATAAATAAGTTATACACTCTGAATAACTATTTGACGTATATCAATATACATAATACTGGTTCAATCGCATTTAGCGTACAAATAACCAGTTTGTCAGACCTCGCCTAACGGCTGTATACACAGCTCATAACCTTTATATGTTTAGGTACTTAACTAAAGATAAACAATCGTGATACGCCTTTTTATTGAAATGTACACTTATTAAACAAAAATCTGTACACATTACCAATTCAATGTGATATTAAATGTAATTTCATAAAAACACATAAAATTTTGAAAATTTTTATTTAAAAAAGTGTATTTCAATAAAAAGACTTATCCAGATTGTTTACCTTTAGTTAAGTACCTGAACATATGAAGTATTGGCATCAAGACGCCAACACAGCTCACGACATCTTCATTCTTGGAGCATCTTTCAGATTTTAACTTTCACTGTATTTTCTTCACATCGGCTTAAACCCGAGTAAGCGTATCCAGAATAAAGTTATTAAGGGCCCTTAGTAAGTGAATATGCCGAAATTCGATGTTTTCTATTAGCTGTAATTCAAAAACTTTACGATTTTTCGCATTGAAATTTGGAATGTGTATTACAGACCGTATGTGTGAGGGGATGACTGTTTCCAAAACGCGATTGGAAAAACTTTGCTCGATAGAAAAAAATCCAGAAGTCACGTCTAAAATTTTAGGTAAATGCTTATTACGGACGTGTTGTACAATACGAATTCCTGTAAAATCACAAACAGATAAGTATTTACCTTTTCCATTTCTTGGCTGTTGTAGATTTCCACAACACAAGACATTTCTATTAACTTTTGACAAATATGTGGATGGCGCTTACGATGTTTAGTTTCGAACTCGCTGATTCCATACTATACGTCCACCCCGAACGGCGCACCTCCGCGAGGCCCAGTTTCGCTTCGGCATTCGCACGTGGGGGCTGTGTCGCTTGTCACTCTGCACGCGCAAAAATTACGAGTCCAAAACACGAGTACACAACTAATTTAAAATTGAGTTCTTACAGAAAAAGGTCGCCTAAAGCTATAAATGAGTTGCTATGGTACATACCTACGCTGCCTATTGACTTACATAATAATAAGTACAGTCGACAGCACGTCAATCTTCACATGCAAAGTCGCCTTTAAGCCAACGGAGTAGAGTGCATGGGTGTATACCTGCAATAAGTATTATACTTGAGCCATTACAAACGTGCGAACCGAGTCACAAAAGTGCGAGCGAGAGTTCGGATATGCGGATATGCCTGAATTGCCTGATATGACTCCTATATGTGTGAGGGAGAAGTCTGAATGGTCTGATACAAATGCTTATGAATTAGTTCGCACGTTTGTAATGGCTCAAGTATAGTTACTTGATTGATGCTTTAGACAACTACATACTTCTATATAAACTCGGCAAAACGTGGCGCAGTTCTTAGTGATTGGTGCCTCTGCCTACCCCCTCGGGGATAACGGGCGTGAGTTTTTTATTTTTTTTATTTAGCTACCCAATTATTTCAGAAAACGACGATGCATGGCAAACAAATAAAATTTTGAACTGGGCGGGTTAATAAATATTACGATTAGTTATATCTATTGCCTATACGATATATTTTTAGGCTTGTTGAAAAATAGGGTAAAATGCCCTATTTCGAGTCTCGTATTTTTGAAACATAGGTGTAGTTATCTAGCTGCGTACTTATTCATATTTTTTGTACATGTCATTCATACACTGTGATGAAAGCACTTACTTTACGTACTTTACTTACGTAAATCTATTTTATGCATTGCCATTTTCAATGCTCAATTTTTTGCTATTTAAATGGGTCTTATTTAAATGGTTAGCATAGTATAGGTATTTTTGTGAGAAGCAATAGCTAATTGATCAGCAATTCATTGCCAGCAATCATTTCAAAATCAATCAGCTATTATTTTTGTACAGCATATTAATTATACAGGGTGTTGATTTGTCCAGTTTCGTCTGACTCGGGGGTGGTTATTCACATAATACTGAAGCAAAAAAAAGTAAAAAAAAAATTACTCTTTTGTGAAAATCACCTAAATATCATGAAGTTATATGGATTAGCTTCTATCGTTTGCACTTGACAGGTCCGGCGGGGGTTTTGGGGGGTGAAGCAGGAGAGTGCGCCCGCGCGCTCACTGCCGGCGCCGCAAAACCGGCGACTTTAGGTGATTTTCACTAAAAAAAATGTTTTTTCATATATTTTTTTCTTTAGTATCATGTTAATAACCACCCCTGAGCGGACGAAACTGTACAAATTAACACCCTGTATAGGATGCAATGAGCTATTTTGTTTAATAAAATTCTGGTAAGCACTTAAAGGATAATAAAAAAAATTGTGATAGGTTATTTAATTTATTTATTCTCTATAATAGTGTTTGATGCGATGTGTTTGTTTGGATATGTATTATTTATAGAAGTGTAAATTAATAAAAAAAAAAAACATTCTTATAAAATATAATTGAGATAAATAAAAAAATATAAAACAATTAAGTAGGTAACTAAGTACTTAAGCTATATTTTTATTCGTCATAAAGATATAGCTTAAAATAAAGATAAAGGGAAAATTATACGATCTTGCTCCGCCCACTTTGAACGTACATTGCTGTTTTTTTTAACAAAAATGCAATCCTATTATTTTGCTCAACATGTTTTAAATATGCATATCAATCAAATACAATTCTCTGCTGATCAATAATTAAATTTTGCTGATCAAGTAGTTTTTTTGCGGACTGGATGTTTATCATGGTATTGTAGCTGCCTATTTACGATTTAATTTTTACCATTATCAAAACTATTTGCGGAGCCAGGATTGCTGTCTGATTTTTTTTTATTGCAAACAAAATCTTGTATCCAGAGTATCCAGACCAAATTATTTAAATGCTGTTTTTTGTGGCTCACCAAATTTTATAATAGTTAAACAATTTAATTACTTCTCTTACAAAATTAGACTTTTTGTGCTTGACATATCGATAAATTCAATTATTGGCACAAAGAATCAGTTTACTGGATATGTGCAAAAGTATTTCGTTACAGATACTTTTGCTGATACCTAGAAAACTGAGGTATCGATATACGAATTAATTTTTATTTGTTATTTTTTAGCTTAGTGAATACAAAAGATTGATTCAATGTACCACAGAGTGTAACAGAAGCTGAATTTGAAATTGAAACTGGCAGCCGCTCCTCGATAAGCAAATTAAATGGATGGACGAAGAATTGTGTCTAATAATTTTTTGCGAAAAAACTCAAGCAAATTTCAATGCGCACTCCGACTTTTTGTTGCGACCTTTTTACTTATTTAGAAAGCTTCCACTGTTACGTTTTGGGATCAATTTTTTTTATGTATGGTCAGCGATTACTCGAAGACCCGTGAACAGATTAAAAAATATTTTTTTCATTTCGAAAGGTGTCACGGGTGGATGTTAAAATTTTAATTTTTTGGTTGAGATGTTTTTTCAGTATGTAATTGCTTCTGCACCATTATAATTAACGTAAAATAAGCGAATAAATATAACAAATATAATTTTGCTTGACCCGAAATGTTCGTAGGCAAAATAAAAAAAAATATGAAATATTAAATTAGGTACATAAATATGTACCAAATTTAAATTGATTTTTTTATTTTGCCTTTTTAATATTATTAGTCAGCTATAATCAAATAAAAGAAGTATTTAGAATCAGTTATAAAACTGTTTATTTCTAAATAAAAATACATTAAAAAAATTAAAACACTTACTTGTTTTATTTAATTGTGGCTGGCTACTAACCTTCACTCGGTTAAGGTCAGATTCTGAGTGAAGGACTGCTAATGCCTCATCACCATCATCACCAACCCATTATATCCCCACCGAGGGGCACGGGTCTCTTCCCTGAGGAAGGTATAGGCCATACTCCACCACGGGGGCCAAGTCCGGATTGGTGGAGGCTTGTAAGACTAGTGGCTGGTCTTACTGTCAGAAGTTTTCAAGCCGCCCCTAAAGGCCTCTGACTTGGCTTAACGACTGCCATCTATCGACGGCAGCCGGCACCAACTGCTTAACGTACCTTGCGAAGCACGGAATCGCTCGGAAAAAATGCCACAAGCGTTAGTCATAGACGGTGACCCATCCATGGACTGAACGCGCCGTATGTTGCTTAACCTTAGTGATCGTTCAAGATCACTCAGGCAGCCCCGGCTACGAGCGATTCCTTGCTAATGCCTACTTTCATCATTTTTTTTATTTTGCCTACAAACATATTTGGTTTTATGTAATAGGTACCAAAATGTTGTTTGTATCCAAATTGCAGACGGGTTCAATAATTGGGTCGTTTACCTTAGTATTATATACGTATGTTGACTTTTTATAATTTACTTACAATGATTTCTACCGTTTAACATTTAACGTTCGATTATTGGGTCGTTTACCCTTGTATTACATACGTATGTTGACTTTTTATAATGTTCCTAACGTTTAACGTTTACCCTATTTTCAATTTTTCAAAATGTACCTACCTACAATATTTCAAGTACATAGATAAGTAGACTATGTTTTGTATCTTGTAAATGCATAAAGATAGCGAAATAAAACCTTATACGGCACTAACATTACTTGGCTGTTGGTTTTTTATAACTTGGATACCTAAATGATTTCATACCAAGGTATATTATATATTCTAATAAATTATTGTTAGGTGACCCACCTTTATTCGATGTACACCTATTAGAACTAGAAGCCAACTGTCAAGCTAATCTGCCCTATGCAACATGGTAGTGGTTATAATAATAGCATCAAAATTCGGATAACGGCAGCTCGATTTGTTGCCTATTGTACTCGCTTCTGTCTCCACCGCGTGCGCCTCCCCGCGCGCCCGCCGCTGCCCCCGCTGATTAAACAAGCGGATCGTCGCGAAATCTAAATTTTCGCTGACCGCCTAACCCCCCTTAACGCGTAGTGCTTACGAAAGTTTTAGTTTAAAAATATGTTTCAAGACTTACGGCCGATTTTTGAATTGAGAATTTCGCTAAGTAACTACTTAACTCTAGTGCCATCTCAACAAATTTCTCAGAAAAGAGCGTAACCGAATCTCACTTGAGTATTTTCTTACGTGTAATTCTCATTTCAGAAATCGGCCCTTACGGTAATAATTTCACTCAGTACGAATAGAGTAGAACAAAACCTCATTAAAATCTATTATGATAAAGCATCCGCGAGGGCCGCGGTGTCGTCGACCCGTCGGAAATTTGGTTCAGTCATTGACCCATCCGAATCACATCAGAATCGCTCGTAGCCTGGGCTGCCTATGTGATCTTAAACGATCACCAAGGTTAAGCAACATACGGCGTGTTCAGTCCATGGATGGGTCACCGTCTATGACTAACGCTAGTGGCATTTTTCCGGGCGATTCCGTGCTTCGCAAGGCACGTTAAGCAGTTGGTGCCGGCTACCGTCGATAGATGGTAGTCGTTAAGCCAAGTCAGAGGCCTTAGGGCGGCTTGAAAACTTCTGACAGTAAGACCAGCCACTAGTCTTACAAGCCTCCACCAATCCGGACTTGGCCCCCGTGGTGGAGTATGGCCTATACCTTCCTCAGGGAAGAGACCCGTGCCCCTCGGTGGGGACATGATGGGTTGATGATGACATTGACCCATCCATCTTACTTAGCTTTGTTTTATAATATTCGTTAACAGAGACTTATTAAATGACAAAACTCTAGTGGGCCCACCTTTGATAAAAATAACGGTTTTATGCATATACATAAATACAATTCAGACGCAGTTTAGCTAATCTATTCCATAGATCTTCCTTTCCTTCTAACACGGTTTTCCCTTCTACCACAGACTATTTAAACTGCCTAAAAAAAAGTTTAAGAAATTATGTTATCATAACGCTCATTTGCGACAAGAACGTGACAAAGTAAAAATCTCAATTTGTGGTAAAACGCATTTGAAAGTTTAAAATTCCTGTAACTTTTTAATTATTATGTTTAGACTATTCAGCTCGATACAACATAACTTCAAAGTTTCAGTTTTTTTAGATCAATTGCATTCAGACCTTTAAGTCAGTTATTAAGTTTATTATGATTATTTATTTAAAAAAGGGTCCTCCGTTCGTTCTTGTAAAAGAACGTTGTTGTAAAAAAATTGCAGTATTGCAAAACAAAAAGATATGTACCGTTAATCTTAAAAAAAATAATTGAATCAAAATGTAAACCTTTACAAGTTATATCGTATTGTTACGTTTTAATTGATAATCTGTAATCTAAATGTATGGAACATTTTAATTAAGACACGTTACTGTCGTAGAAATCTCTTTATTTTTGTATTTTGTTTTACAAAATGAAAGATATTTTAGCGAAGTTATTGCAGTTTTGCAGGTGTTGTTTCACCATTAGTGCTCTTCTGTACGTCCGCAGACGGTAGTTGATATTTAGGTTCAATTTCTTCATTCAACGGTTTTTCTTTTTCTTTTTTAGCACGTGTTGTTTCTTCATTGGAGCTCATCTGTACGTCTGCAGTCGGATATACATTTTTAGATACAAATGTTGGTGTTTCTTTTCCTGTGGGCGCGATGCTTGCAATGGCATCCATTTCTTGTCTCATTTTATCGTCATTTCCTGTCATCATTTGTTTAGCTGTGTTATCTATTTCTTCATTTAAAATCGTATTTTGCAATATTTTTGTTGTGTTCTCATTTTTTTGTTTCTCATCAGTCTGTAAGTATAGTGCGTATATAAGTCTTATTAGGATTTTTGTTGTCGACCATAATTATATCTTCATCTTCACCTTCACTAGAACTCTCAATTCTTTGTTGATCTTGAACTAATTCGTAGTCAGGATCCTTCACTGAGTCGTCAGAGTCTGCAGCAAAAGTTTATTTAAAATTTTAATTATTACAATACTGGGGAATAACAAAGCGCTATCATTAAAATATAGAACCTAACATTATCATCATAGAGAGAGAGAGAGAGAGAGAACACCTTAGTGTATACACCAGGGAATCATCATACATCATACTCGTTCTTAAATTTCATAAATTTCCTATTGTTTTGATGCATTCCTAGTAAATAATAATATTGTTGCTCATTGTGATTCCCACAAACCTACTCTTTGAAAAAAAAAGTATACTTCGTGATTTATTAAATGGGTTCATTAGTGTGCACTGTGAATAAAAATATTGCTATATTGTTATTATAAGTGAACATAGTATACCTTCAATAATTGATGGTATTGATGATGATGTGCTGCTGCTCCAAGAACTAGTCGAGTCGCAACGAGGCCGGTTACATTGCAGTTGTAGTTCTTCCGATGCTGATTTGTATTTCAAGAATCGGTATTATCTTTTCATTTCTACAACTTATGTGCATTAATTCCTTGGACAAGATTTAGGTACAATCTTCCTAGACCGTGATTCAATCTGAAAAATAAATTTTAATTAGACAATGTTTTTATCATTTATAATGCAACATTGCAAGCTATTCGTTGTAAAAATGTATTATTTTTTATCAAAAATGTGTTAACTTGAGATAACCAAGATAAACAAGAGATAACCAATTAAGACCAAACATTTTGTACTTTTATTATCAACTGTAACGGAACATCTTAAATTAACCCACAAAAAACATTGTTTATTTCAGCAACAACGGTACAATCCTATGTAAACCATAGCATGCGACTACTATTTTTACTACAATAATGACCTACATACAAATGTCCCGTTACAGCTGCAAAAATAAATCACTAAAAAACTGTATTTACCTTTTCATCAAAACCGTGACACCATGATCTGTTACGTTTATGCCGCAATCGGGCAGCACTTTCCTCCTCAAGCGAGGGGCGAAAACTGATGTGAACCGATCTTGCATTAAACTTAGGGGCGGAAAGAGATGGCGCTAAACCGATAGTCACCGACCTTTTCCCTCATTACTCGGTTATTTTCGGCGCTAGAAATATTGCGTTATAGCAGCAAGTAGAGCGCAAAGCGCCGGATTCTACTGTATCATTATTCGATACATATACATATTTGCGTTCACACGTTCTTGTCGCAAATGAGCGATAAAAACACCGTAAGAATTGTGCACGTCTGTAACTGTAGATTTGTAGAACAGAGGTGCAATTACGTAAGACTCCACTGTATGGAGTTGTTTGATGTAGTCCCTTTGTTCCCGGTAGGTATGTCACACCACCTTATGTCACACTGTTACATTCTGGGACTTTTTCCCCAGTAGGTATCTCATACTCCTACTCTGAACTGTCATATACATTCTTATTTGGACTCTCTTGAGTTGTCTTAGGCTGAGGCCAAACGAGCGTAATTTTATGAGTTGTGAGTCGCGAAATTTCTGTCGCGTAATTTCTGCTGCATTCGGTTTCATACAAAAACCCCTTTTTGCCACACGGGCGACGCAAAATGAGTTGTCTGCCGACCAGATTTTCTACTGAGCCGAAAGTACGCGACCGAAATTGCGCGACTCACAACTCAAAAAATTACGCTCGTGTGGCCTCAGCCTACTGTTTAAAACGATAGGGAGAAAAGTTACGTAATATAAGGCTGGGCTTTTTCTACGGATGTCTCCATGCCTAATTCGATCACGCCGAGAAAGTTATAAACCTACTTGAGTCTTTAAAAACGTGCGAACTGAGTCATAAGCATTTGTATAAGACCTCTCACACATATAGGAGACATATCAGGCATATCGGAACTCTCGCTCGCACTTTTATGACTCGGTTCACACGTTTGTAGTGGCTCAAGTATAGCATAGCTCTTTCTCTCCTTGGGCGAACTAAGTCTTCTTATGACGCCCATAGGGCCAATTTCTGAATTGAGAATTTCGCTAAGTAACTACTTAGCTGTAGTGCTTTCTCGTCAAATTTCTCAGAAAGGAGTGTAATAGAACGTTACTTATTTAGTGAAATTCTCAAACCAGAAACAGGCCATAGTTATTTGTTTGAGTGTGCTTTTATCCTTACCTTTGTTAATTCGTTTGTGGGTTACCTTTTGAGCACAAAAAATAAAAAAAGTCTTAAATAATATTAACAGGAGAAAGAAGAGTTAGAGAGAGGGAGAAGGAATGAGAAATGAATAGTGAGAAGGTGACCAATTTGAAAACCCCTCTTCACGTGCGTCAAATAGATCCAGCTCATTTTAACCGTGTTATTAGAGGCTTACTAACAAGACTCACTCAATAAAGCCAATCGGCCTACTAAAATTTGTACAAATTAAGCCTTAAATAAATTTGATGTAAGAAACTACAAAATAGAGTTGACTAACGAGCCAGCAAAAAGCTTATGACAGCGTCACCACAAGTTTATAAAATATTCGCAACCAACATATCCATTACTGGGAATTTCCGGCGTAATATGCAAACAAAATGAGCCAGCTTAAGCAACGGAATCTCGTAAAATTATTTAAAAGATCCGCAATAAAAGTGGCCATACGGCTCTCGGCGCTATAAAACACTTAATTGCGTATAGTGAAACCGCATACTTTGGGATTTAACTTGGGGTGCCTACTTTGGAACTTGTGGTGACTAGCAGAGACTCTCACATACTCGGGTTATTGGCCGACTTTATAGACTTCCAAACCTTAAATGAAAAAAGTGTAACCCTTAAGGTCTGTGCAGACGAGGTATTTTTCACGTTGAGTTGACACGTTGAGTCTACATATTATAACAATTACTCGGTTGATATTTTTTGAACAATTCAGGGATATTTATGGTGAAAAAAGTGCCATGTCTGCGCAGGCCTTTATACGATCACTTTGTTGTCCGTCCATGCGTCTGTCAAAATCCTTAATAGCTGTAACAGACGATCGAACTTGTACGGAGCGGACAGCGGACTTGGGTACGGCGTACAAATCCGCTAGTCACAACAGACGGCCGGATCTCGCAGTAACCGCTGCTAATGTACAGTCGACAGCACGTCAATCTTCACATTTTAGTTGCAAAGTCGCCCGTAACGCAACGGAGTAGAGTGCATGGGTAGAAACCATGATGTGCTGTCGACTGTACACAGTTCAGACGTCATACCTGGTGACATATAAAAAATTCAAAGTCCTGACTGACTGACTCACTCATCAACACCCAGCCTAAGCCGTTTGACCTAGGAAGCCGGAATTTTCGCAGAGGATCTATATATAATGTAAGCAAGGAATAAGAACGGATTTTTTGAAATTCAACCCCTAAGGGGGCGAAAAAGGTTGCCAAAATTTGTATGAGAGGTATAAAAGATGTTGTCTGATTTTCTTGAAACTTAAAATAAATACTCTTCAACACAATTGATTGAACACGTGTTTCGCCGTTTTTTTTTATTTAACCCATAAGGGAGTGAACGGGGTCGTAAAATTTTGAACTAAAGTCCACGCGGACGGAGTCGCGGGCGAAAGCTAGTCATACATATTTCGATCGTGACTGCCATGCGTTTGTCCGGTCCGAGCGTACAGACCAATGCGTGCAATGCGGACGAGGGTGCCCCCGCGCCTGTCGCCCGCTGCTCATCACCATGGGGCAAGAGGGGGCGGTTGCGAATCCGCCCTCTCCTGCCCCTCCTTCGTTGGCGGAGCGGCGGCGCGAGAGGATCGTTCTCCCGCGCGCGCTCCGCCTCCTCCTTCTGTGCCATCACGTCCTCACAGAAGAAGGCGACCGCCGTCCACGCCTCCTCGCTCCCCAGCATGGCATTTACCACGCCGGGAAGCGAGAGGTCCGGCCCAACCACGGCGACAAGACTGCGGCGCCGCTCGGACAGCGACGGGCACACCTCAAGGGTGTGCTGCGCCGTGTCGTCAGCCGCGCCGCAGCCGTGGCACCCCGGGTTCTCCTCTCTCCCGATCCGGTGCAGGTACGATCTGAAGCATCCGTGCCCGGACAGCACCTGCACCAGTCTGAAAGAGAGGAAACCGTGCGAGCGCTAGAGCCAGTCTTGCAGGACCGGCCCGAGCGCGTCCAGGGTTCGGCGGCCGAAGGCTGCGGTGGCGAGGTCCGCCGTCCAGTGATGGACTATTGCCTCCCTCGCCTTCCGCCGAACGGCCGCCCGTACCTCAGGGTCGGGGCGCTCCCCGAGCGCCTTTCGCCCCGCCGTCCATTCGTACACTCTGGCGAGCACCCACACCTCTAGCTCCCAAGGCGGGGTGCCCGCCAGAGCGCACGCGGCGGCGAACCGCGACCGTCCGGTAGGTTCGCGCCACCCTCTGGGCGATGGCCCTTTGAGGCGTCCGAAGGGCGGTGGCATTCTCTCTCCTTTGGTGGGAGTCCGCCCAGATGGGCGCCCCGTACAGGGCCATGCTCTTCAGTATGCCGGCGTACAGCCGCCGGCATCGCCCGCTCGGCCCTCCCAGATTTGGCATGAGCCATGAGAGGGCCCTCGCCGCCTTCAGCAGGCGCGACGACAGTCCGCTGAAGTGCGGACCGAAGCGCCACCTGCTGTCCAGCGTCAGGCCCAGATACTTCATCTGGGCCTTCACCTCAATCCTCACGCCCTCAACAAAGATATGGGCGTCAGGCGGGGGGCGCTGCCTAGGACCGTGAAAGAACACGGCCCGCCCGCCGAGGCCAGACTGGCCGCCTCCCTGAAGTTTCCTCCCCGGGCGGTGAGGAGAGTGTCATCTGCGTGCCCCGGAGGAGGGCTCCCCGCAACAGCCAGTCGAACCCGATGCTCCAGAGAAGGGGCCCTAAGACCGAACCGAGCGGAACGCCGACGCCGTATCGCCGGAGCCGGCCAGTCTTGTCTACGGGGAGGACCACTCGGTCCTCCAGGTAGTCCACCAGAAGGCCCCGCAAATACCGAGGCACTCCGTGAAAACGGAGCGCCTCGAGGATGGTGGAGTGGGGAACGGAGTTGAAAGCGTTGGCTATGTCAAGGGACACAGCCAACACTCCGTCCCCAGCGTCCACGGCCTCCTTCACCTGACCCTTTAGCAGGGTCAGGGCGTCCACTGTCGGATGCCCAGTCCGGAAACCAAACTGAGCGTCCGACAGGTCCGGCCCGACCGCCCGCAGGTGGTCGTTAAGGCGGGTGGCGATGATCCCCTCGAACGTCTTACCGACCTCATCGAGCAGAACGATGGGCCGGTATGCCGAGGGGGAATCGGCCGGGCGCCCTTCCTTACGGAGGAGGCACAACTGCCCCTCCTTCCATGGTTTCGGGAATCTCCCCGACGCAAGACACGCGTCGAAGAGATCCCGAAATCTGCCCACCATCCGGGTGGCGGCTATTGCCACCACCCTCGTGGGGACGCCATCTGGCCCGGGGGCCGTCTTCTTTGCGCGGAGGCGAAGCGCCACCGCGTGAAACTCGGCCTCCGTGAGAGGAAGCACCACCTCCTCCTCCTCCTGAGCGGCGGCCCGGGGAGGATCCATCGCTGGTGGGGTGAAGTTGGCCCTGTTTGGAAACAGGAACCGGACCACCCCGTCCAGCAATGCCGGCTCGAGGGTCTCCGACAACGGGGGGCCAAAGGGGCGCAGTTTGTTCCGCGCCGCCTTATATGGTCTCCCGAAAGGTTCGTTGTTGAGACCCTCCAGCAGCTCGTCTCGCGACGAGTCCTGCGCGGCGTATATCGCAGACCTGAGGGCCGCCTTCGCCTCCACGTACAGCTCGTAGAGGCGGTCCTCGTTGGCCTGGTCGCGTATTCGCCGCCACCGGCTTCTGGTGTACTCCCGTCGGGCCGCCACACAGTCGGCCCGGAGGCCCGCCAACTCCTCCGACCACCAATAGACGGCGCGCCGGGGGGGCCGTCGACGAGACCTAGGCATGCTTGAGTTGCACACCTCGGCCAACGACCCCCTCAGCTGGGCCGCAGCGGCGTCCACGTCCAGGACATTTAAGAACGGCGAAAGCCAGTCCTGGACGAAGGCCGCCTCCTTGGCCGCCTCCCTGTCCAGGTGGACGAGAGCCCACCGAGTGAATGGGGATTGGCCCGGTGGGGCCACTCCCTGGGGGCTCTGGGTGGAGATCTCGAACCGCACGTAGCGGTGGTCTGAGAAAGTCTCCACCATGTCCACCCGCCAGTTGTCCACACGGGCAGCTAGTGCGGGCGAGGCAAAGGTGAGGCCCACCCTGCCGTCGCACGCACGTGTGGACACTCCCTCTATTTAGGAGGGAGAGACCGGAGGAGGCAGCCCACAGCTCCAGCTCCCGCCCGCGCGCGTCTGTGGCCGGGTTGCCCCACGCCACCGACTTGGCGTTCAGGTCTCCCAGAAAGCAGACCTGACGCGACCCAGCCCTGCCGACGAAAGAGGCGAGGACTCCTAGGAAATCCTCGAAGTCCGACAGTGAGCGGTTTGGGGAGAAATATACGCCCACAAAGGCTATCTCTCCCCACGCGGCGGCCACGTATCCCGGTCCCCTCTCTAAGAGCGAGAGGGGAGGGGAGTCCGTGGAAGACCGCGCCACAAGCGCCACCAAGCCGTCCCTATCTCCTAGCCAGCGGCCAGGGACGGAGTACGGCTCGGCGACAACCGCCACGTCCAAAAACCACTCGGCCATGACCTGCACCAGCAGGTCCTGGGCCACTCGGCAGTGGTTGATGTTCGCCTGTAAAATGCAATGGACCTCCCCCATTACTGGTCCATCGCATTTCCCTCGTCGGCCGGCGGTGTCGGACCCTCGGCGGGCTCGAGAGCGGCGGCGGCGGCAGCAGGCCGGACTGGCACCTGCTTTCGGCCCTTCTTTGGTGGAGGATTGCACTTCCTCCCCGCCATCACGTGGTCGGCCGGGCGGCCACTGGCGGAGCAGACAGCGCAGCGCGGCGAGGCCACGCTGCAGGCCTTCGACTTGTGCGCCACCTCCCCGCAGCGGTAGCAGAGCTCTGACCTGTCTACACTGGATGGGCACAGAGCTCTAGTGTGTCCGAGTCCGAGGCACTTGAAGCAGCGGAAAGGCACGTCTTCAAGTGCCCGGACCACCGCCGCTCCGAACCCTACGGGGAGCCGCCCCTTGGCCAGGACAGCCTTCGCCGCCGCGACTGGGCACTCCACACGTATAGCGCCCAGTCCGCCGCGGCCGGGTCTGATGACCCGGCCCAGCACCGCCGCCACCTCGCAGCCTCCTGCAGCTGCGACCGCCGCCACGACCTCCTTTTTGGTGACCGAGTCATCGAGGCCGGTCACCTCCAAGGACCCCGCCTTCGCCGGCCTGACCACCTTGGCCACGTCCGCTATGACCTCTTGCAACTTTGTTGCAAAGAGGCCAGCGTTTTCGTCGCGGTTGGCCCCCGGGAACTTGAACAGTCGAGCCCCGGTTTGGGTCAGGCGGCACGTCACCGGCCTAATTCCCAGCGCAGCTGGGTCGACGTTGGTGCGAGCCCGTTTCAAAACGGACTCGTATGTCTCGCCCTTCTCCGCGGCCTCGTCGATTTCGACGGGCCGGGAGGGGTTTTGGCAGAGGGGGTGACGGCCGACACCGCCTTTTTTCTTCCTCCTGACCACCTCAGCCCACTACTCGTTGGACGGGGTGGTGGAGGGAAGGTGGGCGTCATCCCTCAGGGAGCTTGGGGCCGCTGATGCAAACGCCGGTTCAGCCTCCCGTTCTGCCACTGGTGCCGGAGGGGTCGCCGACGAATTTTTCCCCTTGCCCTTTGAGGGCCTCGGGGTCGCGGGAGGAGCCATCGAAGCTTGGGCTGGGGCCGGGACAGGCGCAGACTTGTCCGCTGCAAGTGGCGGCCGGACACGCCTCTCAGGCAGGAGCCTGTCCTCGATGCCCGTTATGCAGGCCCTGGTAAAAGCCCTCTCCTCCATCACCACCTTTCGGATGATGTCTTCGAGATTGGAGTAGGAGAGGTCCACCGCCGGTGCTGCCGGTGAGGCCCAAACGGGCTGCGCCGTGGCTTCAGCGAGCTTCTTGTGAAGCTCGCTGACCTCCTTCTGCAGGCGGTCGACCCTTGCCTGCAGTTGCCCGACCTCGTCAGTAGATGTGCGCTGCGCCAGTTCGCATACTATGTCGCGCATGCTGGCGGCGCGACATTTGAGGGCCTTTTGGAATGTCCCCTTCAGGTTCGAGGACTTTGAGGCGACCCTTACGATCTCCTCTTGGTCCTCTTGGGCCATCTTTGCCAGCTCCGCCAAGGAGTAGTCAGCGTACAAGACGGCTGATGCGCCGTAGCCTGCCTTGGCCCTTCGGGTGCGCACCTGCTTCTCCTTGGCGGCGACCTGCTCTTCGAGCTCCATCTCGAGCTGTGCCCTGTTTGCCGCCTCGAGATGGCGCTGGGCCTCCTTCAGTCCCACCTCGTGGCCTGTGCTAACCGCGGCGGGGGTTGACGACTTTTTAGTTTTCCCTTTCTTTCTGGGCCCACTTTTGGCCGAGTCGGAGGAGCCCTCCGAACTCTGCCTCAAGAAGGCCCGCTTGTTGGTCCGTCGGCCCGACGGCTCCGCCGCAGAGGCGTTACCGTCAGTGTCCGACAGGTCCACGTCCACCAAGCTGGCCGCAGATGCTGCGCGGCTAGCCTCTGACACCTCGGCGTCGTCAGGGTTGGCCCTGAGAAGGGCCGTTTGAGAAGCGAAACGCCCGGAGGCGTCTCGCAGCGGTTTATCTGTTTTCGTGCCATGGTCGTTGGAGTGCAGGGAACTCCTCGTAGCCCGCTTACCCTCCGTCGTCTTGTTCCTATCGCTTGCATCGGAGTCCGTGTTTTTGCGTTGGTCGTCAGTGTGAGGACGAGCGGTCTGCCCATCCTGAAAGCATTTGTTGCCTCTCCCTTATACAGCGAGGCAGCTCTCGGCCGAAGCGGAGAGATGGGCTTCCCCCTTTCGGGGACCCACCCGGGAAGTAGATTCTTTTTCTGTACTTGACATTTGCTTTTTTGCACTCCTTAGGGTAGAGTGCAAACCCGTCACGACACGCCCGCTCGATGGCGGACGGATAAGGACGCCCTCGTGACTGGTCACCCACCAGCCATGCATCCCTTCGCCGGGCGTCAAAACTTGGGATTGAGGATTTTTATAGAGGTTGTCTCCTCGCAGCCCGAAGGCCCCCAGTCCCACTCAGTGTGGGATTCCAGGTTTGCCGACGGCCCGGTAGCTGCGCAAGGGCATATACCAAGCCCGCCGCCAAGTGCGGAGCCCAAATTGGACCCCGCCGGACATACAGCAGCAGACTGCCACTGGACGTCCTTCTCCCCTGGTTTTGGTCTGCGCTTGCTCGTTATCGCATGAAAAGGAATACTTTAACAAAATGAAACGGCATAATAAATGTTCGGGTGCTTATATTTATTTATGTGAGCCGTCGATAGATGGCAGCCATTAAGCCAAGTCAGAGGCCTTAGAGCGGCTTGAAAACCTCTCACAGTAAGACCAGCCACTAGTCTTACAAGCCTCCACCAATGTGGACTTGACCCCCGTGGTGGAGTATAGCCTATATGTACCTTCATTAAGGAAGAGATCCGTGCCCCTCGGTGGAGACATAATCGGTTGATGATGATTTGAGTGCGTGCGTGTGTGTGTGTGTGTGTATGTGCGCGTGTGCCTGCGTGAGTGTGGATTTATGTCCAAATACAAGAGTACTTCTTTCTTTAAAATAAAACGGTCCAACCTATCTTAACATGTTTTAGCAGCCTAGTTTGGGACTAGCTCAGGTACTGTATTGTGTGAAAGCTATTGGACAAATGCAATAGTTAAAAAAATAATAGTAAAAGCGATTTCATTTGGAAACTTTAAAAAAAAATTACTCATTTGCTATTTTTAAAGCTAAATACTGAGACAATAAGCGGTGGTGGCGTAGTGGGGTTGACTCCTGCTTCTCGATCATGAGAGCCTGGGTTCAAACCACGCATAGACCAATGACTTTTAGTTACGTACATTTGTTTGTTTGTACAGCTACACCATTCGCTGATAAGTTGTGCCCGGATAACGGCGACAGGCTTGCCACGTCACGTTGGGACCTAATAAACTCGGCGAAACGTGGGCCTAGTTCTAGTGATTAGTGCCTCTGCCTACCCCCTCGGGGATAACGGGTGTGAGTTTATTTATTTATTTTATTTCCTGAAAAATGATTTAAAACAGAATCCAAGATAAGCAACAAACATAAAAGCCACACATACTACCTACGTTGAAGTAGACAGGCTATGTTTCACCCCATCCCGTACCCGAACGATATTATCACGGGAATCAATACGGGACCCTATCATAAATATAGCTTTAACTCGACTAAGCCTCAAAGCCGGGGCTCCGACCGTGTGGGCAGGCCTTTATCACAAGCTTGGGACCTATAACTCGGTTGGAAAATAAACTCTCTCCCTGCGAATTGTTATGAGGGGTTGTGATTGTTTTAGTTCAAATTTGATTCACACAAACGTATTAGATTGCAACGCGCGCGTTGTACAGTCACGAGCAATAATATGTATACACTGTCACATTTTCTAAAAACCTCAACTTAAAACTACCTAGAAAGAAGTGTACGTTAATTTGTCCTAAATTATTTAACCAATAGTTAGATAATTTAGGACAAGTTGTCGTACACATGTGCAGTACAAAACAAAAGATGTGCGTCGTATAAAATGTGACAGTGTATACATATTATTGCTCGTGACTCTACAGTTCCACGAGTTCCAAAACCGTGGGGCCCAGGCTTTATCTTTGCCGGAGAAGAATACTTTTTGGTGAGGTTTCAATATGGACAAGGTATTGAATTGTGCATTCACCTGACTGACCAGACGTTGCTAAGACACGGAAGTGGAGAAGAAAGTAGCTTTACACAATACTCGTATATTCGGGCAAAATGCACCATAACACATTGCACTGTGGGAATTGGTGCAGAAACTATAGAATTAACCTGTAGATTTTTCGGTGGGGCGATCAGCTTACCAAAAACAATGGTATAATTTTTTTAAGGTCAAAATGCAACGACGACCTCTGTGGCGCAATGGTTAGCGCATCTGCCTACCATGCGAGAGGCTCCAGGTTCTAACCCCAGCTGGGAAGAAAAAAACGCCAGATCTTGGTTGTTTACATGTTTGTGACGTCGCTGTTTCTGGTCCCCACGATACAGGTTATCCTAGTGGGGGGCCCGAAGCAAGAAGTTTAAAAATCAAACGCATGTCATAGTTGCATGTTTTATGTTAATTCACGACAAGTGACAAAATAATATTATTTTGCAAATGTAAAACAAACGTAGCACAAATTAATATTTTAAATAAAACAATTTTATCTCCATAAAAAGGAAACCAATATCGGCTCCCTCGAAAAGTGTAATTTAACTTTTTTTGACGAACGACGGCAATCAAACTTTCCATCGGCGAAACTCATTAAACAAATCAGCTGACCGTGAATTGTTAAAATGATATCAATTCCGTTTGTTCTTTCGAAACGGTTAGGGTCTCGGAACGCGCCGGGTAACTCAGTGTGGGCCGAAGATTCCCGAGAGAGCATATCGGTTGTCGAAGCGTATATTTCGGTACAAATTCAATTCGGTCGGTTGTCGTATTTGCTCAGTCCATTTTGTTATTGCGGTCGGAGACGCTGCGACTGCCGGGACAGATACGGGCTGAGTGCTCTCGCTACAAATAATATGTTCCTTTCAGCTGGAATTCTTAGCTGACAATTTATTCACATTGGACAAGGAGCCTTTTTAGTGAGAATTCAATTGTCAAAGCGGATTGGACTCAAAATTGGTTCCTAATTCGATTTGGGGCATAATATTAACATTCCATTTTCGGTTTATTAAAAGAGCTCCCTCCTGAATTTCGAGAGGTCAGGCCGTCTTATTACCTTTTATATTTGCGCCTTAGTAAAGATATTTGACTAAACAATTCAGGGGCTTATTTTTAATATACATACATAACATTAGATACAATATTTGAAATAACTCTAAAAACTTATTGCGGACAATGCACAATCTAAGCCACTAAATCTAGAAGCGTAAAAATGTGCACAGGATATGTTAAATCGATCGTAAGCCCGGCCGCCTGAGTCAGCTACGATCACGAAGGTTAAGCAATTGCGCGAGTTCAGTGCATGGATGGGTGACCTTTCTATGACTAACGCTAGTGGCGTGCTTCGCGAGGCACGTTAAGCAGTTGGTGCCGGCTGCCGTCGATAGATGGTAGTCGATAAGCCAAGTCAGAGGCCTTAGAACGGCTTGAAAACTTCTGAAGCAAGAGCAGCCGCTAATTTTACCTCCATCAATCCGGACCAATCGCCCGAGTGTGTGACTTTTGCTCTTTTGCGGCCAACGACTATAATTCCACAGTTCAATTACACAGTTACGCAAAACTGCAAAGCATAGAAATACATAAGTATTGAATAGATGTATACTAATGAATACTAATAAGTAAATAAATAACGGCACTAACTTCATATCTCGTATTCAAGTCTCGTATTCAAGTTTCTCATCCACAACACTTAAAAACTTTGTCGAAGTTCACATTTACCATGGTCTAACCAATTGCAACCACTTATATAGATTCTACCCTCATATAGCTGAATAAACATCTAATGAATCAACTTAACCAATTTGTCAAAACACTGGAAGGAACTAGCGTTTAAGATACAGGCTAGGCCTAGTTTAAGCGCTAGTGCTCATAGAATTATATTATGTATAAGTTTAACGAAAATGAATGAGTGTATCCCAACGATTCGTTGGGTACCTATTGTAAGTTTACAACCTTTAGAATGTAAGTACAATATGTAATTGTTTATTCTTACGTCAAATAAAGATATTTTTATTTTATTTATTTTTATCTATGTAAAACAGCAATTCAGTGCTATTATTTATTGGTGCAAACGTGATAATAAACCTGCCTGTTACTTACATCAAAAAAAAAAAAAAAAAAAAAAAAAAATGTAAAATTGTTTTTATTTTTAAATAATACTGTACCCCTTCGGGGATAACGGGCGTGAGTTTATTATTTTTTATTTTTTTATAATACTGTAATATTCTCAATAATATTGCAATATTTGCAATTAAAGTGCAACTATATCAATAAAATAAAGACAAGCGGCTGAACGGTGCGCAGTTTTAAAAACTATCCACATTGCAACGGATCGGCGACGTGTGGACGACAACGAGGCAACTATACAAACAAAAATAAACCCTAAAACTTTTAACATGTCCTTATTTTGGACATATTTAGTCGCATCTGTAGGTAAATAACATGAGATCGCAATATCATAATCAGCTTTGTTTCGAAACAATGGCATTGTTTGTGAAATACCAACTGGAGACAGACATAATGACCAAAACTAGTTTAACTAGAACGTAATCCCTCTATTGTTACTTAATTATAACATGTCTGTCTATTTCGAAACTGTTGTGAATATACGAGTACACAGCATGTTTAAAACTGGTACGTCGATTGACTACTCGTATTTGCGTATTCATCAAATGTTAGTTTGTTTACCCATAAATTATACTACGACGTTACATCCTCGAGATTTATTAATAAGTTCACTATGTAGTCCATTCTTTAATGTACTAGGCATCGCCTAGGGTTGATGAGGATTCCTCTTCCTCTTCCTCAAAATGAGGAATTTCCTCATAGTTTTGAGGTACCTCATCCTCTTCCTCTTACTCAAAATTTATTTTGAAAAATTCTTCTTCCTCTTCTTCATCAGGAATTTAAGAGGAAGGAGAGTTATAAGTTTTGTTGAAACGAAATGTGTTTGAGAGAGAGAGAGAGAGAAGTCTCGCCGTATTAAAAGTTTAAAGGAAGACAGAGATGAAAACATGTAGGTACTCTACTAATCTACTTAATGTTATTTTGTTCTTCGTCTTAAGCATCCTCTTTCTCTTAGTCTGCCAGATTCCTCATCCTCATCCTCTTCCTCAAAATCGACTTTAAAAAATTCCTCTTTCTGATCCTCTTCCTCATAACAAATTCCTCAATAACCCTAATGGTGACCATCCGTTACCGGGTTTCCTGGTGCATCTTTAGCACGGATTCTGTTAAACCTGCAACCTATTATTGCAAATCGTCGGCGAATTCAGGAAAAGGTGTAGACAAATAGTATAGACATCGTGAAAGTAAAAATATGTTGAATCAAATGTGTAGTGTAGAAACAGAAATCTTATCATCATGTCATCTTTACACTTATGCGCTCATAGCTAAGTACTACTCAGTGTAGTTTCTAAAAAGATTTATCTGTTGTTTGTTGTGCGTCACAGAAACTCAAAACAAAAACCCAATATATTGCGCCTTAATAACCGTCGAAAAGAGGAATTTTCCTTATAAATGCATGCGTTTAATTTTTTTTTGTATGCTCACGCATATTTTTATCTCCTATGTGGTGTAAACAAGGAATCATTTAATCTAAGGGGATTTTTGTTTGACCTCGCAAAACTATGACTTACGAACAAACGCCTTTGTTCCCTACATTTTTTATAAATAAATAAAAATAGTGCTTTAATTTTCACCAGCCAGGGCGTTCGCATTGCGGCTCAACATTAAAAAAAACCCAATAAGTCGCCACTCGTAATTTCTTAAGCGCGATTGGCGGCAAAAACTCATTTTTTAATTAAATAGTTGCTAGTCGTAAGATTCTACGCCAAGATCCCTGCAGATTTATTATGGTAGTCTTGCATTTGAAAAATCTGAATGTAAACACACTCTGTGCAAAAAAGGCTACTATAATATTAGAAAAATAATATAGATGATCATTTCATGGTGCAAACCGCCTGTGAGTAAGCTTGCGTTTTAGTTAAATATTTACAGTCGACAGCACATCATGGTATACATCCATGTACTCTACTCCGTTGCATTACGGGCGCCTTTGCAACTAAAATGTGAAGATTGACGTGCTGTCGACTGTACGTATTGACTTGTCTTTCCTGTGGGCTAGGACGACAAGTTGTTAGGATGGTATAGCCAAGGGTGATGGTATAGGTAGGTAAACAATCGTGAGAAAGCCTGAGGCTTGGTTGGCTCCGCACGTATTGACTTGTGTGTCCTATTAGGTAGGCTGACTAAGCTGTCAGGATGGTAAATGTGCTGGGCAAGTCTACTCCTTCGTTACAACGTCCTAGTCACTTCAATGTCCTGAGTGGTCCTTTCATCTCTCTAGTGTGATTAAAGGTGCCACTAGACGCTATATAAGTCATCTCGTTACGTAGATGCAAAGGCACTACTACATACTTCCATAAATGTGGCTCAAATAGCATTTTACTATAATTATTCATATCAAAGGCCATTTAAGTGACTTTAAGAAGTGGTACAAGGCTTACCCCTGGTTTTTCGAACTTTTGACAACTGACAGCGGTTAAGAGTAGAAGCTGTAAATAATAGTCGCTGTTACTGGTTTCCACGACACAGGGTATGCTAGTGTGGGGCCAGAAGCAATGTTTGTAAATGTTATGTTATAATAAACTGTTAGCGTTCGAGAACCGGAGGTTAGAATGATTGAAAATCGGGTAGAGTTCGTTTTATGAAAGAAGTCCCATGAGTTAATGAATTTTGGCTTGTATTGTCGTAGTCTTAATTAAGGATCTTACCGTGGAACTTGTTTGGTGAAGCGGTATTTACGACAAACTTTTAAGTCACAAGTATATTTGACTCTGCGACTAACGGATAGGTATTTGATTATTTTAGTAGTCGCAGGTCGTGTCGCATGTCGCATCCCAGAAGTAGTGGCTGAACTACAAAAGAAAGAAGAGAAAATACCACCGACATCTGTAAATAAGGAAATTCTGCAGGCGGAGTGAAAAGCTGGCATTTAGCCTTTGTCCTCGTTTTAGCACCTTTTATTTTGCTTTTTTCGGCTGTTTTAATGAAAATTTTGAGGCTTCATACTCGTTTTAAGTTTGCTTGTTCTGCGTCGGCTAAAGTTAAGTTTGCAAAGTAAATTGTGGCTTAACATTTAAACACAGTTGACGTTTGTTTTCTTTATATAATATCGCACACTTGCAAGAACAACGTGTTATTTCGAAACCCTTACGTTACATTAGAGCATTTTTTTAAGGTTTCAAAGTAATGGCCAAAAGAGATAGCGCTATAACGTGATGCAGTGTCTCTTTTGCTCATTATTCCGGGGTTTTCGGAGTAAATAAGTTCGCGTTAAAAAAAAAGTCTATGAATAAAAAATGGTTTCCTTCGAAATATTATCACGTTGTTCTTGCAAGGGTGCAATATGTGAAATAAATATGTCACAAAAAATATGTCCTTAAAATTTTAAGGACATTATTTTTTTAAAGTAAAATGTTGTGTTAAACACTGGACATAGAAATGGACTTTTATACCTGTATTAAAGTTGAGTAGGAGTACCGTATGGAGAAATTAAGAGCATTCGTGGAACAATAAAATAAACAACAACAATAACAAGCAAATTATATGAATGTGATATGAGTTCATTCAATTTTTACTTTACATTCGAGAGGTCATGGGCTCGATTACGATAAAGGTTATAAAAAAACAAAGTCCATACATTTGTGAACTTGTGCTATCACTTGATAACTATGAGGAAAAAATCGAGAGGGAATCTAAGTAGGTACTTATCAGTTTGGTAGATATGTCAGATATTTTCACATATTATCTCAGATTTTGAAAGTTGCGCCTGTATTATTCTTCTTGAATGAGCAACTGAAATCCTGAAACTAACCAGTTTGTCAATAATTAACAAAAACCAATTACATATATTATTGATTTTAGTGGGTGCCGGAAACATATGAACAGGTAACTTAAATCACCTAAAGTTTATACTTAATAGCTTAAAAGTTTTTTGTACATTTCTCCCACAATTATTTACTGCTCAGACAGCGACATTTTCAGCAAAAGATGCAAAAAACCAGTAAATCTCAGAAGTGAGTGAGTGATCATATTGAAATTCATCGCAGCCAAGAAAAGTCTCAATTACACGATTCGGATTTGTTAATATTTCTTGGCTTATTTCTGATTCCGTCAAGGAAAAACAAGGAGCGTCTGCGCTGGATGAACGTGAATCGAGTAACCATCTGAACCCCTTTTCATTCAACGCCAATTTATTCAACATATTGTGTTACAATCGAGTGTGCCGAAGTTTGCCTTTAGCTAACAATGCACTCTGAAGTTTTTATAAGATTTGTGATTTTTTCTACAGCTAAAATGAACGTTCAACAAGAGTTTCTTAGATATCTTAAAATTATTTACCTCCGACGCGGTTTGTTAATGTGTTAAGTTCACTGTGTGCAAATAAACTTAATATTAAATCAACGATTATGTAGAAGTCTGAGGTTAAACAGTAGATTAATATTAAATTTAGTCATAAGAATGATAATTTTTAATTTTAAAGCTTTGTAAATTAAGCTAAAACTGCTGTGGAAAGAATAAATGTGGGGTTTCTTGGTTAGCTTCTACTCCGTATAATCTATGGATTATGAAACTAACAACATTGACCATAATTTATGTATAGTAAACTTATTAGTTTTATTAAGAATAAAAATATTTGATTTTATTTGCCATTTTTCACTTATTGAATTTAATAACTCAATAACGTCCAGAGTAGAGGTCCTATGTCTAAAGCTACAATGAAGTTACACAAGAACAACAAAAACCTGTTATTATATCGTAGTCGTCTTTCGCCAGTGGCTGATCTTCTTTGGCGCCAGTATTGCACTTTCTACTCTACTTTACGGGCATTTCTCCACTTCTCCGGTCCGGCAAACGTTAATTACCGATCCGATTTAGAAACACACAAGAATACTAATAAGCTTCTCCGCTACTCCGGCAATCCGGTTTTTAACGGTCCGATAATTTGCTAGATCGGAACGGTATTTTACCGGTCCGAAGTGATCGGCGTACAAAATCACTACAAGTTTTTGCACCGCGCATACAAACCAAAAATGATCCCATACTATTTTATTTACATTAATAGAATATGTGGAAAACGTCTCCTGCCTCGAATAGAAAAACCGAGGAATTTTAATAAAGCACTGCGTCATGTCCATTGTCGATTATAGTCGGATGAAGGGGAGAAGCATAATCCGGCATCCGATATTTTTCTCATGACTGATTCCGGTTTCGACGCCGGACCGGAGCAGTGGAGAAAGGGCCTAAGTAGCTTAAGTAGTTAAGGTATTTGTAAAGACTCGCAACGCACAAATTTTATATCAAAACGGGTCTAATTGCGGTTATAAAATAGGTACAACGTCATTATAGCTAATATATCAGTGCGATAAACAAGACTCGCTTTATACACAACTATAAAGAGTTATGGTTTGACAGGCACAAATAATACCAAACCCTAATTAGATTTTCATGCCAAACGTCTTAATTCACTAAGAGTGTAATGCTACAGAATTCCCAACTAAGCATAGATTGATGATCACTAGCGCTCACATAATGGAATCCTATTAAGTTTGTCAGAAATGTCCTAATACAATTTGGCACGTCTAATTACACGCATCAGTGGATGCATGTTCTATGCAAGCTAAGGGTGCGGATATAAAGAATATGGTTTTCCGGTACGGGTTTGCCGGTACAGGTCAGTACTGATACGTACAGATCTCTTTTACACACACACACCCTACTCAGTAAAAGACTTCAACTGGTATGATCAATGCAGGTAATCCGTACCTATACGTACCGATAAGTATTAACCTGCATCTTTTATAAACTGGCACATAGAGAACGGTTGAGTTGATACCATCATACCAACACCGATCGGTACGGACGCGTACGGAATTGCCGGTACGCGTTACCTGTTTCTTTATAACCGCACCCTAAGAGGGATATGTAGTGTTCCTATGTTTAGTATATCGGTTTTAACACCGACTGGATAGCTGGCAGCGCTGCGAAATTGGTCGCTTGAAGTAACTTGTTTCACTTGTCGGAAGTGGTTTCATAGAACTGTTATTCACTATACTATAATGTCTAATTAGGCATTAAGATTAAATATATTCAAAGTTTTAAAGTTTGTTAATAAGCTCAGTCTGTTTTGAGAATAATAAATGTGAAGTTTAAATTCAAATTCAAATTCAAAAATTTATTTCAACGTAAAGAATTTACATTCTGCTTGTTATTCAACAAGCTCAATGTACATATAGTTATGTATAATGTTAGCCGCTGCCTTAGGGCCGTCTGTAGTGGAGATTTTTGTTTGTTGGTTTCTTCTCTACATAATCTGTTAATTAGAAAACTAACAATTTTGACTTTCATATAGATTTTTTTTAAATATAAATAAAATATTCTCCCTCCACAAGTTTTAATTTCCAGAAACTGTTCAGTGATTTTTAGATTCATGTTGATAGATTGAACACCATTAGTTATATGATTACTCCGAATTGTTATTTAAAGTTGTTGTTTTAGTTGAAACGTGCAATAACGCCAGCCTGGTCAGTTCGTAGGCAACAGGATGCCTTCTAGGGAAGGAATTGAGAAAATTCGCTTCGCTCCAAGCTTTTTATTGTAAAATCTGTGCCATGTCTACGCCATATCCTAGACAGATCCGTGCCACGCCCGTGCGAGACGCAAAATCAATCTTATACCTGGCGTTGCAAAAAATAATTGTGCAATATTAATGTTTGTTTCTTAAGCTTTGAAATTAATCTAACATTCAAGGATTCAACATTCAACTCTTCGTTCTTGTATCATTTTTCCTGTAGGCCGACTAAGCTGTCAGGATGGTATAGATGCTAGGCAAGCTTGTTCCAACGTCCTTTCACCCATCTAGTGTAAGCGAAGGTGCCACTGCACGCTTGCGTAAATCATCTCATCACTTATATGCAAAGATCAAAGTTAATTTAATCTTAAAAATAATGCAACATTTGGATGTATAGAGAGAGAGAGAGAGAAATAATTTATTCAACGGCACAATACTCAAAACATAACAAAACAACAAATACATATACACTGCAATACATAAAAAAAGAAAATAAAAACTAGACATCATGAACAAAAACTATCTTATTTTTAAAAATTTAAACAAATGAACAAACAAACAGAGAAAAAAACAAACATATAATAATATTCAAAACTGAACACTTTGTCTAAAAATATAAGAAACCGGAAGTGAAAGTTTACTAATAGTTTTATTGAAAACTCGAAACATTACCTACTTATATTTTATTGAAGCACGATACCTTCAATGTATCAATTTTAAGCGTTCATTTTTCAGGAATACGTACGTAGCGCACTGCTTTTATTGAAGCAAAAAGTTGTTTGCTTAGCAAAAATAATATTTATTTTATATTTTCGTCTGCATCGCCTAGCCTAGCTAGTGATCGACTGACATCTCAACAAAAACGTAGCGGACTACAAAAACGGACTATTATTAATTATTGAAAGGGAATCATTCAATAACTAAAATAGTCCTAGATGGCTGTGCCAGCCGGTAAATATAAATCGGTACAGTACATTCAGCTTACAAATAGCGCTGGCAACTCTCAATGGTGTTAAACTCGAGTCCATCTACCGACCCCAGATTGTGGTCGGTACACTGCCAGTTAAATTAGCAAAGGTCATCGAATAATCTCATCATGTCATTCAAGTAAATGCATGAGCATTCCGTGTTAGCTGCTAAGCTTATGTCTGCTCGATTAATAGTACCGATTGAGGTGATATGAGTATTTCGGGGTTTGATTAGATAGTTGGTCCGTTAATAAAATAATTGTATTTTGTATGAATGTGTTTATTTTCCTTACTTAAAAATCTTAAATGTGATATAAAGCACGTATGTTTAACTCTTCGAGGCGAAACAATGTTATTTGACTTAGGGCCGATTTCTGAATTAAGTTATTTTGCTAAGTAATCACTTAAAGGCTCACAGGCACGCCCATTCGCCGGAATTGTCGCTGGCGACAAGTCCGCCGACAAATCTGCGTGTGAATGTGTTGGTTCTCGGTTCGGTGCGCGGCTCGCGGCTCGGCGCGGCGCTCGTCGTCTGGAGATAAAGTAGTAAGCAGCTCGGCGCTTGTGTAGGTGTGGACGATGACGGATTTGTCCACGAATGGGTACGGCTTGGGGCTCGGCTTGTGGTGCGTGTAGTGAATTGTGGGCTTAAACTATAGTGATGTCTCGTCAAATTTCTTTAGAAAAGAGGGTGACAGAACGTTACTTAAGTATTTACTTAGTGTAAATTCTCAACTCAGAAACCGGTCCATAGTATAAAACTGTGTAGGCTTCGAACCCTTAAAAAAAGGGAAAAGAAAGTGCCTATCACACCGGAACTCTCCCGATTGTGAAGTAGTGTAATTCAACTGTTGAAATCCAACATATTTATCAAAACAGTCCTTGTTAAGCCAACATAAGTAAAGCTATTTCGTTTTGTCAATCGAACAATCCCAATTAATTTTTGCAGAAGTTTTAATCGAAATTCTGACGCAATCCGCGAAGCGAGTCGACTACCCTGGGATACAAGTACTTCAAACAAAGGGTCGTCTCAGAATACTTGTGACTGTAGTAGTAAAAAACCGACCAAGTGCTAGTTGGACTCCCGCACGAAGATTATTTGAAGCGTCTACCTGTTACCGTTATTAATGTCGAGCAAAAAACGGCAAAATAATCTCTTTGTACGGGAGCCCCCTTAACCTTTAAGTACACGCGTTGTTTTAGATAACGTTCCGTCACGGGTGGGGTCCAGAAGTATCCCCAATATAAATTTACATAATTATATAATCCGAATTTTTAAATAATTTTTAAAAACCGTTTTAGATTATAAGATTATACATAATATTTATGAAAAGTATTTATTAATCATAAAACAATCAGTCTATAGACAGTAAGGAACATTTTTATCAAATCAATCAATCTCGTACATAGAATTTTAAGACACAAATTTTATATTACAATACAAAAATTTAACAAAAGCGTCAACTTCTGATTAACTTACTATTGTATTATAATAAAATAATAATCAAAAACAAGTAATTATAAGAAAAATTAACAAAAAAACTTATAGAAAAAAAAAGACAATACTTGAAACTTACTACCATAAACTAACGTTCTCTAGAGGCGTGTCTCCTATGCCTCGCTTTCAGAGTCACTAAAATCGTGTGTGATTTGTGCAATTTGATTATCGGTTAGTCGGCGACTCATTTTTTCATCTATACATCACCAATTCTGAAAAAGAAACAAATAAAAACATAACTACAGTAAAAAAGTAACTACGTTAAATCTCGGGTGGGGTCTGCCGGTATCCCCAAGTAAGCAAAAATGTAACTAACCTTAGCAGAAGAGCGACGAACGTCCACTTGCTGAAAGGCCTCGCGTCGCAATGAGATTAGCCGAGAACGCGCGATCGTAACTTGTTAATTTAAAAAAATAACGTTAATAAACAGCGCGTGGGGTATGCTTAGACCCCGCCCGTGACGTTAAAGGTTAAATTTCATTTGAGGAGGAAGTGGGACTCCTCTTTAAATCAAAATTGGTTGGCAGTTGGTGCCAGCTGCCGTCGATAGATGGCACTCGTTAAGCCAAATCAGAGACCTTAGGGCGGCTTGAAAACATGTGACAGTAAGACCAGCTACTAGTCTTACAAGCCTCCATAAATCCGGACTTAGCCCCCGTGGTGGAGTATGGCCTATACCTTTCTTTTAGAGAACTGACACTTTGATGACGATGATGATGGTGAAATCAAAATATTAAATTCTATGATAGCACGGTCTTGATAGTACTGCGTCAATCTTCTGCTAAAAATATATTAAGCCCTAGGTAACGGCGGAACTTTTAATAACTTCCAAACGCTGGCTGTGTGATAATAGTTCTTTGAAATGCTGAATTAACTAAAGTGACGGTAAAAACAACATCGAGATGCAAGTTGTTGAAAGCAATAAATATTTAAAGTATCTTAGAAAATGCGTATTACGAGTGTAAGTTAATATTAGTACTAACTAACACCATAAGATAGAGCGAGTCAAACAACAAGAGTATCGCAGATAGTTTGCCATACTACTTTACCGTGGAAAGCAGAAACTTAACTTTTTTCGCCTTCAAAGTCCAAAGTTATTTCAAACTAAACAAAACCCCGGCTTCGTTCGGGTAAAATGTAAGGCTCTAATTATATGCGTCCGCGCGACCGAGCGGCCCGCCGCTACACCACGAAATTACAAGCAATTCTGTGTGACGATTTATTTAAATAGCGGCGTGGTCGCGTCTTCGAGCGGCGCGGTCGCGCGGCCCGGCTGCTTTTACCAGTTTCAACGTGTTCACTTGTATCGGTGCATTTGAAGTGGATGGGATGTTCTTTTGTTGTTTGTGAGAAAGTGTGAAGTGCAGAGACGCTCGGGCCGCTTCATATAAATCAAAAAGCGAATTGACCGCGGTCGCTGGAATCTGCGGCCAAACCGCTCGGTCGCGCGGACGCATATAATTAAAGCCTAAACGCGTAATAATATATGTAGATATTTTCTGGTACTACAAATACAATATTGAGACAAGTTTATTTAACATGATAAAAACTTAAATAACACTATTAAAGTAATCTATAAACTAAATAATAGGTATAAGTAATACTTAATAAAACTAATATAAACGAATGGGTAGGGTATTTACAAAACTCATACTAATAATAATATTAAAAAAAAGGTAATCTAAGGGCCTGTTTCACAATGTTCAAATAAAGTTCCAAGTAAGCTATCCGCCACCAAGGCTGCCGTTTGTTCTAAATTTAAATAATTTTTTCTATATTGTGTCGTGTTCGTTTATGGCTTCAAATTTAGAACAAACGGCAGCCCTAGTTGCGGATAGCTTATCCAGAACTTTGTTTGCAGATTGTGAAACAGACCCTTAATCTATTTTCTAATTTAAATAAAATATTGGAGCCAAATCGCTGTCGGCCGGTAGAGTTCCAAGAAGGCTGGCGGCATTGCCTCGCTGTATGGCGAGGCTTAGCCTTTGGCCAAAGTAGGCACCAGCCCTCCGATCTTCAGAGGCGTCAACTAGGTGCGACAAGATCTCCTTAAACAGGAGTCGCGCCTCTGGGCCCCATGGCCCCAGAGTCTCTACCCCAAAAGGCACAAATATTATAGCCCTGACCCAGGGCTGCATATTTGCGCCTCTTGTTCGACTCTGCGATAGTTGCCGCCGCGCCCGCATGGCAGGCGGTCGCTTGGACACGAGAGTGTGCAAGGGTATCTACGCATGTTGCAATAATATTACACAATTTTTTTAAAACATGCAGATAGCGTTTCTGTACTTATCGGATCTTACTGGCTACTATTTCGGCTTGGCATAGATTCGCGTACCATATTGTGTCATATTAAATGACACCAGAAACAGCGACGTCACAAATATGTAAACATCCAAGAACTGGGTTTTTATTTTGTTCCTAGCAAGAATAAGAGAAAAATGAATAAACTAAATATTATAGATGATGAACTCCGTCTCCAGCTATATTCAAAAATCGGGCAAAAGAACTGTATCTTTTTCTATAAACCAAGTATTTATTACTCGATTACTTTCCTGTCTATATTATATTCATTTTATTCTCCTCTTACACATATAGGTATTATAAATTATTTACGTAGTAGTTTATAACATTTATCTAAGTAAAATTTAAGTAAGTTTATTATTAAGTATAAGTATGTATTATTCGTAGGTATGTGCACCACCAACTACCAGTGTCTTTTTTCCTTCGACAACCTTTCCGTCACAAGGTCGTCTGGAAGAAATTGCTCTTAGTAATAAGACCGCCTATTGTATATCTTTTATTAATCGTAACTTTTATTTTGTATCTTGTTTCTTGTGTGCAATAAAGAATATTCTTATCTTATCTTATCTTAACTCCTATCATAGGAGTTGAAGAATTATAAGCTAACTTTCAAACCAAAATGAGCTTTGCGCTGGAGTAAATCAAACGACAAATAAATTGCATTTTCTTTGATAGGTCGCGGAACCAGGTGCTGCGAGCTAAATACTCGATAAATAAACATAGATTAGTAAAAGTTTCTACCTCGGTTTGCATTGGCTCTTCATGTTGCAGTTAAGTGGTAAACTAATGAATTTTGAAGAAATTTACTATTAGGTAAAAGAAATTTTATGGAAAACCACATTTATATTATTTATATGACTTACTCGTATGTGCTAAATGTATGATCATTGTATGCTTTACGCGGAACAAAATATTGGAGCTGATACCGCTTAACTGATGTGGAACTGGAAAAAATCACAAGCCGATCAAACTCAAGATTGCAGGTAAAGACAAAATACTGCGCAGAACGGTTTTTCAGTAAGCTAAAAGAAATCACCATTAAACCCGTCACATAAGTTGTTCCTGCTTTCTAGAGAGAGATGTCAGTAAAACTTAATTAAGTCGCCTTTCCACGGACGCGGACTAGCTCGCACGACTCACCTTGGGAAGGGTCTCGGTCCGCGGTAGCACAGACGTCTGTGGCGGTGCGCCGTACGCCTTTGTGCGTGGTGCACGGCTGTTCGTGGTCGTCGGCCGTGTCGCCAGAATCGCGCACCGTGGGAAGCCAGCTTTATACGCACTAAGTTCCAAGCGATTCCAGTCGTCTGTCAAATCCCATACTAATTTGACAGTTAGACGATTTAAATCGTCAAGATACTGAGCGCGAAATATAGGAGGTTGTCACTCTTCAAACACGCCAGTTTGACACAGTTACCGCAGCATACATTAATCACAAGTAAGCACCTACGCTTCCTGAGCGAACGTGTTTACGAGACATTACGTTATTGGATCCCAACGCTATAGGTTTCAACCGAAATTCAATTAACTTTATTGACAACACTTTGAATTATTCGACTAACAGTTGCGACGTAGAATTTTATTTTACCTTTCCGTAATTAAAAATATCGGACAGTTTCCAATTGGACTCGCACCCATTTTTGTTTAAAAAAGTGAACTATCTTCATCATCATCAACACATTATGTCCTCACCGAGGGACACTCTTTTCCCTGAGGAAGGTATAGGCCATACTTCGCGACGGGGGCCAATTCCGGATTGATGGAGGCTTGTAAGACTTGTGGCTGGTTTTACTGTCAGAAGTTTTCAAGCCGCCCTAAGGCCTCTGACTTGGCTTATCGACTACCATGTATTGACGGCAGCCGGCGCCAACTGCTTAACGTGACTACCTTGAACTATCGTTTATTTTGACTAAAATTGAAGATAAGGGCTTTGTTCAAGAATCCTTGCAATAATATTTTATGTTTTAATATTTTTCCTTTTTTGACTTTTCAGTCTCATGTCATTCATCATTGTAATGTTTTTACTGTCACCACCTCATTACCCATTTTGTTCGGCTATTTTACTATTATATTACACTAGCTGACCCTTCAAACGTTGTTTTGACAGACAGGGATATGAAAAATAGATAACAACCTATTCTCAGACCTACCGAATACACATATAAAATTTCATCAAAATCGGACAAACCGTTTCGAATGAGTATGCGCACTGACACGGTTTATTTTATATACTATTTTAGAAGATTTTGCAGTCCAGTCCCCAACAGGCTTTTTACTGTACACATAATTAGATGTATAGGAATAAGAATAATTATTTAACTATTTGTTAGGCCAAGAAACAGTCTTCCACGTCATTAGCAACAGAGCACAGTCTAGGAGGAACAAGGTTCATGGGCAAAATATCTTCTTTTTAAATTGAGTTATTTTTAAGAAAGTATCTTACGTGTTTTTTTAGTAAGCCTTTTTGATACATAATAAGTTCCAACAAAAATAGCTAACGACATTTTCGTAATAGTATTTTACCATTAACGTTTCTCTAAGTGATTCCATTTCATTCGACTTTTCATATAAATAAGCCCAGAGATCAAACAGAAATTGTTTTATTTCTATTTACAGTGCGACCTTAAATAAACCATCTACTAAATATGAGGACGTGTATAAGCAATTCCGTGTCCCGATAGTATATAATTTGGGTATAATTACTATAATGAGAACAAAAACACTGTCTTAGGGCCTTTTCACACGTACCACAACCACACCACAACCACAACCACACGTCAACCACACCACGTGGCCGGGCGTATATTTTGTTTCGAAAATGAATCGGACTATTCACACGAACCACATTTTGCAGTCGTTATCGACTGTGTGTGTCATGCCGGCTACATCACGACCACATCGCAACCACATCGCAACCACATCCCAACCACAACGCAACCTATTAATGCCGGAATCTTACTGTGTCTGTACACGACGTAACCGCATCGCAACGCACATCAACATTTTGTCAGTCCCACAACGCAACAACTGGCGACAACGCAACCACATCGACATTTTGTCGGTACCACAACGCAACTACAAAAAGCTGCAGCGACACTATTCACACGTAACCACTACTTGACCGCATTTTGTCGTTGCGACGTGGTGTGGTTGTGGTACGTGTGAAGAAACTCTTAAAAATAAGGCATCTATTCAATAACTGACAGACTTCTTGGTCTAACGCTATCACATCTGATTACCATGCCAGGTCGTGGGTTCGACTTCTATTAGGGTCCGCCGTACGTTTGTACAAATGGCTGCAGTCTAGGTGTGTTTCCATGTATGTTTGCCTATGGTAACCACAATAGCACAGGAACTCTTAGTTTGGAATCATGGGATATGATATGTTGTACCCGAAACCGACGTACGTGCATGCAACGACTAATGAATTTCGATGAGGTGAATGTTATTTGTCGGAATCGTGGTAGGTGGCAATCCCTGGTCTCTGCCTACCCCTCTGGGATACACGCGTTAGCTTATGTATGTAGGTATATGTGTATGACGGCTGTGTTGCGTGTGTGTGGAAATCTTTTTAGGATCCAAACATTCTTAAACTGGTTATTAAAAATTAACCGTCCTCATTAGTGAATCTTAAGATTATTTAGGGCGGCTTGAAAACTTCTGACAGTAAGACCAGCCACTAGTCTTACAATCCTCCACCAATAGACTTGGCCCCCGTGGTGGAGTATGGCCTATACCTTCCTCAGGGAAGAGACCCACGCCCCAAGGTGGGGACATAATGGGTTGATGATGATGATGATGAAGATTATTTGTACTAGTCTTTAAATTGCTCTTTTGTTTTTCACATAGATTCCCGGGCACTCCGATGACGAACGAATATCAACTTCGCACAGGGCATTGTATTTGGTTTAACATTTCCTTATTTTATCCCCTCGGTAAGATGGAGAAGGACGCGTTCGAATACAGTCTTGGGCCCAATTACTTCAACAAAGTATTAAAAATAAAGAAATCAGCAATAACTTGAGGAGTCTAAAAGATAACTTCCAAATATATTACTAACTTTATTCCGAATACACTTCATCATTATCATCATCATCATCATCCCATTATCTCCTCACTAAGGGGCACGGGTCTCTTACCTGAGAAAGGTATACTTGACTTTTTTTTATAATCTAAAGATTTAAAGATTATAAAAAAAGTTTCTAAGCTTAAAAGAATTCTAAACCTTGATTTACAAGTTCAGAAGCTCTCGAAATAAATGCACCTAATTATACCTTATACACAGACCTCTGTGGCGGAGTGGTGGGCGCATCTGCCTACCATGCGAGGGGTCCCGGGTTCGAATCCCGGCTGGGGACAAAAAAAAAGAAACCCAGGTCTTGGATGTTTACATGTTTGTGACGTCGTTATTTCTGGTTCCCACGACACAGGGTATCCTAGTGTGGGGCCGGAAGCAATGTATGTACCTAATAGAAACTTTGGCCGGGAGATCCAATCAGCACCATATTCCGGAACGCAATGGCCTCCCGCCGCCAGCGTGCGACGTGAAGCCATTTGCAAACCCCTCTTTAGTTTCAGTTTCCTTTTACAACGACCCTTCAATATTTTTACTATTTAATGCTTGTCAATGTAATGTTCACATACCCCACGATTCACGATTCTCTAATTAAATGGTGACGGATGGGACTAATCTTATGATAAAACTTACTTAAATATACTTATTTACGTATAAAGTTAGATATATTTCAATAAAATCATGACATACCTGTATGTATAAATGTTATGTTAGGTTATGTTATAGGTACTGGTCCAACCAAATGAAGCGGGTTTTTCAAAAATGTAATGACATTGAAAATGAAAATGAATTGCTCTGCTAATCAAAGCGAAACGTCATTATTCAAAACATCGTCACTATGTGTACAAAAATCTCTAAAGTAATTTTGTACAGAGTTTTGTTGTTTTTTCCCAGCCGGCGTTCGAACCTGGGACCTTTCCGCTTGGTAAACAGAGGCACTAACCGCTGTGCCATAGGGGTCATCACAACATTTATTTAACGACACAATACTCAAAACTTGACATAAACATTTCATACATAAAACAACAGAAATGTAAAATTAAAAAGACATAACTGACTAAACTACATAACTATTAATAATATCACCTCATACAATCGACAGCACATTATGTGCACTCCATTCAGTTACTTTATGTTGCGGATATAAACTTAGAAAAATAAAAATAGGGATCGGCAAGAATTTACATAGGTCACATGGTCATATTGTAATAAATAACTTAAAGAATAAAACACTACGACGTGCGTGCATATAACGACTAATGAATGTCGATGAAGCGAAAGTGATTTGTTAGGATTGTGGCAGGCGGCACTCTGGGATACAGGCGTGAGCTTATGTATGGATGTAAAAAAAAAACTCACGCCCGTTATTCCCGAGGGGGTAGGCAGAGGCACCAATCACTAGAACTGGGCCCACGTTTTGCCGAGTTTATGTCCCATGTATGTATGTATGTTGTAAAACTCTAATAAAGCAAAGCAACATTTTTATGCACTCAAGAACCATATCTGAGTGCTTAGTGCGAGTTTTTTTAACTACTCGATCGCGTTAACGTAAACTAATATTCTATAGGAGTGACAAAGCGCGCCACCTATTTGTCTCTTTGTCACTCCTATACAAATTGCAAACGCTCTCGCTATCGAAAGTGAATGAAAAAACTTGCACTAAGCACTCAGATGCAAAAGTTCCCATAATACTGGCTGTACCACTAACAAGTGAGAACGTGGAGCAAACCATCCCAAGAGGCAAGTGACACTCAGAGTGACTGAGATCAAGTGGGCTCTCCGCTCAGTGTTGAGGGCCCGTGAGTCTAATTTTTTTTCCAGAAAAAGTCCATGAGCTGAAGTTGCGCTATTGTTGTCTGCAGATTGAAATTATTATCATCAGCCAGCGCATAAAATGTTTTGAAGTAATTTATTCTCGAAATTGCCTTATTTTTCAGTTTTTACTCTGTATTTCGTAACATTCCCTCGGATGATTTCAAAGTAAAAGTCATTTGGTGAGACGAGATTAAGTTTTAAGCAATCTGTGTTTGATTTGGTTTTACTAAAGTTAGCACCGGTTTTGAGTTTTTCATTAAAAATTTCACAATGTTTTTCCACAACGTTACTAATAAATTTCATTTTTATAAGGGTTATGATTAAGTCATTTGGACCGGTCGGATCAATAAATCTAATTTGTGTAAGGCTTATGACTAATCTAGTTTGGTGTTATTCATCATGTTGAAAAAATATCAATCCGTACGATCTGATATAGGTACGTCTTTGTCACAGTTCTTATATTATTATTTACTTAACATTATTTACATACATAAATATTGCAACACAACAGTAATTACACCAAAGCGTTAAAATATTAAAACTGAGCACTTATCAAATCTACCTATTATTTTTGTCTTCCATAAGCCCTTCCCACTAATACAAACTTTCAAAGCATAAATTATATATTTCGTTAGTTAACATTAGTTTACGGATTTATGTTAGTTTACGTTAGTTTACGGATTACTTAGGGCCAGTTTCCGTGTTGAGAGTTTTCACTCCCTCTGCAACTGACGTGCCATTTCTGTCAATATTCTATTGACGTGTTGTCTGTCAGACACCTTTTTCAGGACCTAATAATTAAAAATATAGCATGAACTTAACAAAAAAAGCCTCTTTATATTCTTTTGTGGTCTATACCCAGTTTGTTGTGGTGTTGTAAGATTAAATAAAACCTGTAGTTTGTTTCATAATCAGTCTTGTTTATTATCATCAAAAATTTGGGAACAATTGGCATAGCCACTGTAATGCAAAAAAATAATATTAAAAAAACATAAACTTAACCATGCAAACATAACTTTTGCCTTCTTCTAGCATAAACCTAAAAAAAAAAAAAAAAATCGTTAGGACACTTTTTCCAAAATCAGTCTTAAAAGTCACCCTTGCAATCCATGCAAATTTGCCCGGAACATTGGAGGCATATGGGTTTAGAGCAAGAACAGCAAGTGAATCTCGTTTGTCTCTTTAGCTTAGCTGGACAAAATCGGCACAGCTTTCGACCTGATGAGGGTCCTGCTTCATCCGTAGGTGGAGGAGCTGGTAAGTCACGCTCTAAATCACGTCGTCAGCTAAGGGTACAGAACTGAACCAGTTATCGGCGGTTATGTTTCGATTTGTATTTTCAATTGGCTTGACGAGTCGCAGCACAGACTGTGTAGTACAGCCCACTTTTTCTCTGCTATTTTTCCCTCTGTAGCAATTTTGGTTTAAATTAGGTTCCGTTTCAGGTACGATACTTTCACTCGACTCACCCGTAACATCGTCAATTTCTGCTTCACCGTCCGATATTTCACTCTCATCGTAAATATCATTTTCGACAACATAATCTTGATCAGCTGAAGTATCGTCAAAGTCACTTAAGTCTTCTCCTTCTTCGTTTTCCAACCATTCTGTGATTTGAGAATCGTTCAGGGCTGTCGGCTGAGTGGCCTTTCTTTTCCTCCTTTGCTCCATCTAAAATAATAATTTTACTATAAATAACGCCTTGAAATCTTAACGAAATATAATAGAGACAACAATAAAATACTATGGATAGATTTATTTTACTGACATGGAGTATGTTAGACTCTATGAAAGTATAACGATTCTACTGACCACACGTCTACCAGATCCATCAGTTGTTACTGACCTTACGTCTCCTGGACACCAACGGCTTTCTGTGCGTTCTTGCGCACGAAGGTACAGAGCGAGACAGAACGATATCACGCGTAATGGAGACATAGCAGCGTCGGAAAGTTTTTGAGGTGTCTGTCAGACGTCACGTCAGTTGCATAGAGTTAATACTTAACTGTAGACTGTCTCGTTAAATTTCTCAGAAAAGAGCGTGACAGAACGTTACTTAAGTATTTACCTACTTAGTGAAAATTCTTAACTCAGAAACCGGCCCTTCCATAGTTAAACACTTTCAAGTGCTTTGGCTGATTGAAAATTCAATGTAACTTAACCATCACAAAGATCGAACTCGTTTTCCGAAATAAAAGTCTCTTATTTGATCACGGCGGCAAGATTTTGTCGGACGCCGGAAGTACTATTTGTCGCCGCCCACGTGTATTCCGGCGCAATTTCCGTTTCCGACGGCGGCGTTTTGTGGCCACGTCTAAAACAAGCTGTGCAGCTTTAATCGATTCCTTTAATTTCTAATGTAAGTCTCAATTCACACTGGCGCAGAGTCGAAGCAAAGCGAAGCGACGCGACGCGAAATAGTTCGGGCGAATGCGCGCGTCTGCGCGCATCGACGCGCGAACCCGACGACCCTTCAGGCTGATGACGCGAAACAATTCGCGCGAATGCGCGCGCATTCACGCGCAGACGCGCGAATACGGGCAACCCTTGCAGGCGAAGACGCGCGTCGGTAAATATTTTCAAATTTTTGCAACACAAATTCGTACCGTATTGATAGAGAAATAGAGATGAATTTAGAACAGTTGAAAAACGTGACGCTTCGCTTCGCGACGCGACGCTTCGACTCTGTGCCAGTTTATATTGAGCCTTAAAGAGTCTCGCCGGGTGCCGGGGATTTTGAAAGTCAGATTAGCGACTGCAAAACTATCAGCTGTTTTCAATGGCAGTGTTGTGACTAAAAGTGAACAAAAATCTGCGTAGTCAGGACGAATTTGCAATGGCTATACGTATGTCGCTCGTGTCACGAAGGTTAAGCATTATAGGGCGCGTTCAGTGCATGGATGGGTGACCGTCTATGACAAACGCTAATGGCATTTTTCCGAGCGGTTCTGTGCTTCGCAAGGCACGTTAAGTAGATGGTGCCAGCTGCCGTCGATAGGTGGCAGTCGACAAGTCAAGCCGCCTTACGGCGGCTTGAAATATTTTGACAGTAAGACCAGTCACTAGTCTTACAAGCCTCCAGCAATCCGGACTTGGCCCCCGTGGTGGTGTATGGCCTATACCTTCCTTAGGGAAGAGACCCGTGCCCCTCGGTGGGGAAATAATGGGTTGATGATGACGATACGTATGTGGAATGTTCACTTTTATTCTATTTGTATTGTAGCCTCAGATGTTTCTCCTGATAGAGGCTGGCACCTTTGGTACATACCTAGTCCTAGATTCTACTAATGCATTGTAATACAATTGTAATACAATGCATGTTGCATGACAACGTCGACTTCATTTCATTGTCGCTTCAAATCAACGCGTGCACCCGTATTCGTAATCCTAGGCGTCAATGGAATTCAAAAAAATATTTCACGTAACCCAACCATGTAACTGTAATTTAAACAAATAGAATCGAGGCCCTGCTCTGGCTCAAAAATAGCCTTAATTTTTCATTTGAAACGTGACCAACATAACAATAGATTTTTACCAACCTTGCTTTTCTTTTGGGTAAAATGTGCAAGGGTTTTTTTGCCTATTTATTTTCATTTCATTTATTTTCATGCAAGAGGTCCCTGGTTCGAACCCTGGCTGGGGACGAAAAAAAACCAGGTCTCGGATGTGTACATATTACCGTTACCGAAAAAACCACAGACTACATTCATAAAAATAAATAAACATGACATTTAAAATAATCAACATTGTCTTAGCTCGAACTTTTTGTAAATCAAGAAATTTACAACGCCCAATAAGTAAGCCCAGTAAGGTTAAATAGAGTATTACTTAAAGAGACTCTAAGAGAATCATTCCTTCACTTTTTTATAAATTAATAAGTCCGTAAATGTATTTGCATCGAGATCCATACTGTAGACATAAAGACTGTATAACACAAATAACTATGCCATAAAATTACTATAAATAATAACATAAATCATTAAAAAGAAAACGCTGAAATTGTATTCCATCAAATCACATAATTAATAATATCATACGTATACTACGGCACTACTCATTACTTTTTGATCTCTCATTGTTGTCTTAAATCTCTCTCGTATGAAATTCGTTTACTTTTACTTAATATCTATATTAACTTTTAACTTTATCCTATTCATCAAAACGTTTCACAACTTCAAACACAGTAGTAACCTGTAGCTTTGCCCGTTCACCCCTAACACAATGAAATGAGGTCATATAGAACGCTGAGCTTTGAGTTACGCTCAGTAATTTCATTACGAACTGATTCGAACAGTCAGCACTAGATGGCGCCGCTTTTATGAAACGAATTTTCCTTCTAACTCTACGTTGTATGGAAAAAGGTAGAAACTCATTGTTTTCATTGCAAATAATTCTGATAATAATGTATTGAGTACAATAAAGAATAATTCTATCTTCTATCTATAATCCTGTTATCTCTCATAACATTTGTATAGTTTTGCGAAGTTTCTCATGAAGCAGAACTGAAAATTTCGAAATTGTAAGTTTGTTTAGTTATCACGTTCAGATACTTTAGTGAAATTACGCTTAAACCAAAACGAATGATAATACCTATCTGCCATAAACAAATGTTTAAATGAAAATTGTTATTTTGGGAGCAAAATAGGGACACTGCTTTTCAAAATCGGAGATAAGATAAGACGACCTCTGTGGTGCAGTGGTTAGTGCATCTGACTATCATGCCAGAGGTCCCGGGTTTGAATCCCGGCTGGGGACAAAAAAAACCCCAGGTCTTGGATGTTTACATGTTTGTGACGTCGCTGTTTCTGGTGCCCACGACACAGGGTATCCTAGTGTGGGGCCAGAAGCAATGTATATGCCTGTTTGTAAATGTTTAAATGTTTATGTTGTGTTTATAAGTCAATTATCACAGGAATTGTAAGATTCATTCTACCAGTATACGCTAGCGTCTACCCTAAAGCGGTTGAGTAAATATGCAAAGTACTACGTAGAACGTGTCAGTGTGAATTATTCAGATCGGTTAGATTTGGTTCATCGTACAGACGCCGTCCAGCGGGAGTCCGAACGGGCGTTCGTTAAATATTTGAGCAATCCACGTTTTACAATTTACGCCCATCTGGGGGAGTCGCATTCCAAAATGGTCGAAAAACATCGCTACTGTAGAAAACATGAATTGCATATAACTGAAACTTTTTTTGGAATTCTGGTGAAAATTAACGTTTTACAATTTGCTCAATTAGATTGCAGTATCATTGTTCTTATACTAATAATAAAGTTTTTTTTTTAAATCTTTTTTCAAAGTACTTGGTACACAAAAGAAAAGCGACCATGTCGTCCTAGTAATGCTATACTTTTAAATAACGTGGTAACAGGTAAGTATAATAATAAAGTTAAGTGTGTCAGAAACATACAGTAGGTATATTTCGGCAGAAGGGATATATTATGCTGGTCCGCGCGTTTCCCGTCATGATATGACTTTCAGTAGTATATTGTTACCCATCTGTTATTTGCGTTAGCAGTGTCTTTATGTGATAAAATACTCGCTGTTTAAGTATATAACAAATCACTAAACATCAACTGTATTGCTTGATGTTTTGAAGTCCTTCGATTAACCTCTCAAGCACCGAGGACCAGTGGCGGGTCCGATGTATACTACGGCGCATTCCGTTAGAGCCCGTAGACCAGCCGGCGGGTTGGACTTGCAAAGGCTCTTTGAATCGAATTTTGAACATTAAATAGACCACAGTGTTGTACGAGTATGAGCACGCTTTATTCTTTGAAAACTGTGATAAATTAAAAAATTACTCTGTTTATAACTAACTTAGCTGTGAAAGAAAAATTGTTCTAGGCCTAAGGGTTAAAGGCCCTATAGAGCATGAAACGTAATTTCAAAGTTATATGTGCATTGATATTGGTACTTGTAATTAATTAAATTTTGAAATATTTTCTATCTTTAATATTTTATTTTATTTGTGACCATACATACCTAGGTCACAAATAAAATAAAATATTAAAGATAGAAAATATTGAATACACATGAGGTGTATCAGGAAAAGACCGTGTCGGTAGTTTTGGTACCGCTGCATTCACACTAGCCGGTGGAATGACGAGAGATGTTTGCCGGGCCGCGCGTTTCCGCTAATGGTATGGCTTTGAGCGAGATATTACACTGGGTCTGTTAATTGCATCAACGTCCTTGTCTAACGGAGTACATACTGTTCTAAGCCTTGGGGAATGTGTAAGTGTGATTTGGGTGATTAGAGGAGTGAGGGAAATTGATTTTTATTGTTAAGCTAAAATGTAATGATAGGAAGGATTATAAGAAAGCTCGCTCGTAGCCTCGGCTGCTTGAGTGATCTTAAAGATCGCGAAGGTTAAGCAACATAGGGCGCGTTCAGTCCTCGGATGGGTGACCGTCTATGACTAACGCTAGTGGCATTTTTCCGAACGGTTGCGTGCTTCGCAAGGCACGCTAAGCAGTTGGTGCCGGCTGCCATCGACAGATGGCAGTCTACGAGCTAAGTCAGAGGCCTTAGGGCGGCTTGAAAACTTCTGACAGTAAGACCAGCCACTAATCTTACAAGCCTCCACCAATCCGTACTTGGCCCCCGTAGTTTGGTATGGTCTATAGCTTCCTCAGCGAAGAGACTCGTGTCCCTCGATGGGGACACAATGGGTTGACGATCAGAAAGCTCAAGGGCGTCCAACGAGCAATGGAGACAGCTATGTTAGGAGTTTCACTGCGTAATTGGATCAGAACTGAGGAGATCTGAGATCCGATCAGAAAAGCCCGAGTTACTAATATAGATCAAGGAATTGTTTAGTTTGATGATGGCCGTTGGGGCGGAAAAGTTTTGACCTGGCAACCGTGGACTGGACGACGCAGCGTGGGAAGGCCTCACACCAGATGGTCTGATGACCTGGTTGTGGTGGCAAGGAAATACTGAAATTTGAGCATTATTTCGACAACCTTTTTCGTGATAAATCGAAATTGCTGTACTGGCCAATTACACGCGAGCAGCGGCCGGAAATAGTTCTATGAAAATTCATAACTGTCGTGTTTTGCGGCCAAATAAATTACATAGTAAACTCATATCTGTCGTGTTATTTAAAAATGGAACTATCTTTTACTCCGAACAATGACAACCGAGGAGGTAACTTATCAGAGGTTTTATTTAAATTTCTTACTGGCTTGCGATAGAAAGCTGGATATATCTATTGAAAAAAAAAGAACTCTTTAACGCGGCAAAAATTATTGTTGTTCGTTCGTGGTTCGTCTGATTTTGAAAGTTTATTGAATTTAATAGAATGAGTTCACAGTTTTAATTTCTGCGCATTATTTGCGAAAATTATATACAAGCCTTGGCCACAACTAGGCATTGATGGACTCCTTTTGATGGATGCCTCTTCTGCTGGCCGCTACAGTAATGTACTATTACACAATACAATTCATAAAGATATCAGCCGTTTTTTAATTCCTTCTTCCTTCCGTCAGTTTCCTCGTCTGTCAGCCGTCATTCATCGGCCAATCCATCCCTCCGTCAAGATGTTCGTCTATCTATTCTATTGACAAGGTTTGTTTAGTATTCTGCCGTATAGCTTGGAGCCGCAATATTTTTCTACCTCTTTAGTAACGTTATTTTGATAAGTTCCGTTACAGTGCAAATTTAACGGAATACCGTGTCTCCAATAGGAGACATTATGATTTTGTAAGTCTTGATGTCTGTCAACACAAATCTAAGAGCATGTGATCAAGGATGTTATAATCAAAGAGGATTGAGTACTCTGACAAAAAATGTCCTGACAAGGAGGCTCGAACTAGTGAATCTCATCTCTTTCTAAGTAGGGTGACCTTGATGTCAATGAAAACCGGACGAAACATAAGGGAAGCCAGCCGGAAGGAACGAGCGAAGTTCTCTCTTTAGGAGTAAATTGGGCATTTACTTCCATAATGGGCGACACAGTACCTAGTGGTAGGTATATTCATTGACTGAAGGACTTTAATTATACTTATATTTGCATTTAACGAAGTTTTAACATTATAAAATGAAAGCCAAAATCATGTCATAAAATTAGCTTTAATCCAAAATAAACACAAAGAAATAACTCATTTAAATGTATAGAATTTACAACCTGCTTATTGAGTGTTAATGTACAGTACATTACATACTGCCCTCAAATAAGGTTTGTAGTGGAATAGAAGAGTAGAGAGAAGAGTAAAGATAAAATTCAACTACGACCATGTTAAAATACGTTTTTAAAACCTTGAGTGGTATTGCTACAAAAATTACTTAGCATACATTCATGGCTCGATTCGAGTCTGAGCCTTTAATTTGAGAATAAGTAAAGTTCACTATCTTGCATGGATACATAGATACATGCAAGATAGTGAACTTTACTTATATTCACAGTTATTAATAGTGAACTTTTCTTACATTTCTTATCATCAGTTACAGTAGGCTACTTTTTGTCGCAGAAATCGCACTCATTCTGCGGAATTAACTTGATCATATTTTGATATACATAAGTTTACAAATTATTTTCAGTGAACCAATTTAGAACTTTATATCATTATGGTACTCTTGGTCTCGACAAGGATTAAATTAAAAATTAAAAATGTTGTTGCAAACAAATTTTAGTGTACAAATTGTAAATTCACATAATAAAATCTAATTGCCAATACGAATAAAACTCATGTAGCTAGCTAGATTGATGACAAACATTTGATTTTTTTTTTTACATTTAAAATATGCATAAAAGCTAATATACATTACAAAATAGAATAGAATTATTAAGTATGAAATTAAATATTCTATTATACCTCCTGTCAATTTTTCTATTCAAACATAATATTCAACGCTTCTTCTTTTGGGGAATGCATTCAGTCAGTTTGGGCACCTGCATCGAGCTGTGGTTGCTTCGTTGGTAGTTCTTCCAGTTCAACATTTTTTTCCGTCGCTTAGTACCATTATTTTTTTCGCCACAGGCTGTAAATATTTATTTATTACTTACTTTCTAATAAACTTCTTAGCAAACAAAACACAAAGGTAACAGAAAAGTCCTGTGCAACGTACCTAAAGGGGTTGGTAAGCACGTCAATAAAAAGTAAACTAAGTGATACTTTCTGAGTTATTCCCGTTTGAAAATATAAAATATAAAAAAAAAACAAATTAATTCATTCAATTGTCCATTATCATCACTTTAAAGTATTTTGCGTTACAACTAGTAATAAATTGGGGACATTTTGTCAAAGAGTATTTGTTGTTTGTGATAATTATTTTTTCTATCGATTGGCATAATGTACACCAAACAGCAACTTTTCATGTACAAACGTACAAACTTTAGGTAGGTATGCTACAGAGGTTTGCTCTTTTACTCACCACTACAAATGGTACAGGATCTTCCTTCAACCTAGGTAAGACCTTAGGTTTAAAATCTTATTTTCTAAAATACCGGCTTTTGCAGGCTTCACAAAATGCAGGATTTTGTGATATCAAACCAGAGCCTCATATAGCATCCATCCATTTTAAACGTAAGCTTTCGTTTTTAGTAAAACTGAAAAGAGACCATTGGGTAATCAAACACATGGCCTACATTTTACAAAATCGTGGTCATAGTATTCCACATAAATGAGTAAGAGTAAGACACACTCCTTCAGTTTGTGGCTCTCGCTCTGGACACTTTACTCTAGTTGCTTACTTATACGATTTTATGTTTTATTTGAGAAGACAAAGAGTTTAGTTTTCTATGGAAGGTTTTTCGTAGTGCTCTATCCTCTTTGATTATTACATCCATGCATGCGATACAGATATTCCTGACTGACTGACATCAGTCGCTCGACTCATGAGACCGACCCACCGACTGGTTTAACAACTATACTCGTAGAGTATAGATTTTCCAGAAAACAAAAGCTCAACAAACAACAATTTAGCAACTAAACTCTTTAAACAAAGAACCTTAATAAAATATTAAATGAAGTTGGTCTGCTATACATTTATTGTCAGTTTTTCGTACTTTGCGAGTTTCCTAAATTTAATTCATATAATAAATGTAGGTATTTTTTCATTTTTGATACATGCAGCGAAATACGCACTGGGCATACGTCAAAAATAGCCAATTGTACGTTAAATAATTAACGTAATTTTTTAGTTACTGTTTTTCTGAATTTCATTTAATAAATATATTTTTTTAAAGTACGTACACTTTTCTATAAGAAAAAAAAAACTAATTCAATGGTACAGTCAACAGCACGCCACTTTCAGATTTTAGTTGCGAAGTCGTCCGTAATGCAAAGGAATAGAGTGCATGGGTGTATAAGAGGATGTGCTGTCGACTGGTACCTACTTTAGTAGACCAATAGAAAACTTCAAGTAAGAAAGTTGTTAAACAAACATTCTAAATAATAAATTAAGCATCACTGACGTTGCTTGTTTAATTACGACGCCATGCAACAATTCCATGGACCAATGGTAGCACCATTCTAATCGTTTGTTTTATTCCCCCAATGAAAATGCTTTGGTATTTCTTAATTAAAAATACTTTTACTACCTATTTCGAATTATTTTTCGCCCAGAATGCTGTTGAAATTTTGCTAATTTATTCTTGTTCATCGACGAACATTATTTTTATAGCTCTCGCGTCTGTCGGTATGTTGTTATTTTCAAGCCCAAATGCATGTTGCCAAGCTAAAATCAAGGTAGACTAATAACAAAAACCGTTACATTATCAACCATAGTTCGTGATTTTGTTCTAGTTTAGAGAAAATATATTTGTCTTTACCATAATTTTGTTATAAGAGTATCATGGTCATCGTCATTGGCACTGTCCTTGGCTACTCTCATCCAGCTAGTATATTAGTGTATATTAGTTTTTATTTCATACTGTACATGAGTGTGTACGTATACATGTTTTTGTATATGTATTTCTATGTGTATTATGTATAGTATATGGACGGATATCGGTATTTACGAAAATCTAATTTGAATATTTTCATTATGTTACCTAGATGCTGTTTTATTTATTAGTTAGCAGCAGGCTACACTGCGCTCTGGAACACTTAGGGCTATCGGCACTCACTGAAAGTCAGCGCTCAGGGTTCACGCCCTCAGCACTATGCTGAGTCAGCAGCCATTTGCAGCAGCAGAGACACACCGCGACAAAGCTTGTAATGTGTTATGTATTATTGTTTTTTACTGTCCATAATGTGTTTTGTCTCAAGTTTTGATTAAACATAAGCATAAACATCTACATCTATTCCCATACATTGATTCTGGCCCCACACTAGGTTACCCTGTGTCGTGGGAACCAGATACAGCGACATCATAATCACGTAAACGTCCAAGACCTGGGGTTCCTTTTTTGTCCCTAGCCGGGATTCGAACCCAGGACCTCTCGCATGACAGGCAGATGCGCTAACCGCTGCGCCACAGAGGTCGTCAATTTGTGTTGACTGTCGGACTGTTGTTGTCGATTAATTTGTGTTGTCTGTGTTGCAATAATTGTTTTTCTTTCTTTCTGTCTATATATTTCTGCCTACTACTAATGCCATCATGAGTTTTTATAAATATTACTTGTTCAAATTGACATCACTGTCTCACGAATGTCGACATTTACCATGTAAAGTTTCTCTACAGTCAGCGTTAAATCTGTTGTAGTATTAAATAATATTGAGCGTTTCACTAAATTGCTTACGGAAATAATACTCGGTCGAATAAAATGCACCTCGTTAAAATGTATTTCATTGTAAAATGCCGACTCGATTTTGCTTCATTCATTAGCAAATTTGCCTCGATGATCCTTTTCAGTGATTCGAAACTACAAAGTCGTCATTAAAGGTATGCGTAAAAAGGTTTATCAGCGAAAAATTTTGCAAAATACGTTGTAAATATTTTTTTTTTCTCTGAAGTAGGTATTCCGAAAGTCTTTTCCTGTTGTTTATTGTATGTGCACCACATATTATTATTTTCATTATTTTTATCAAATTGAATTACTTAGTTGTGCTGATTTGCTGCTGTGATAAGAAAAAATGTTATTTGGAAATAGTACTTAATTAAGATTAGTACCCCAATCTTTTTTATAGATCATCATCATTATCATCCACCCATTATGTCGCCACCGAGGAGTAGAGGTCTCTTTGTGTCTCCACGATATAGGCCATACTCCACCACGGGGGCCAAGTCTGGATTGGTGGAGGCTTATTTGAAATTATTAAATAAATTAATAATATGAATTAATAATATATATAGATTATTAAAAATAATTGCATCCTTGACGTACTTGATCCTGCAGCTGAGTGTGAGATGCAAACAAATGTTCTAAGAACTTATAATATCGGAATATCGCAAGATGCAAGAATGCAAGCATGCATTGTTTAAACATTCTCTGTCAAAATTTGTGAACTTCAGTCATTTAAAAACACTGCCTGCTTCATAGCCAGATCTCAGTAGCTATGACCAAATGCAAATGGGATCATATAGAAGGAAAACATCTTCAACCCTCTTTGAATCCGTGACCAACGTAAATCTAAGCCGACTCGGGCCACTATCACTTTACTATCGAAGCCACAGTTTTAGGGTACAACCCTGCGCCCGTAAAAGGTACACTGATTAATGCGCACTCCGTTACGATTAGCATCGTAGAGGCTGGGCCGCGTTCCGTTCGACGCATTTCAATTACCATTTTCGGAAAGTCGCCTGGTGAATAATGCATGTAAAGGGACGTTGATTGAAACGTCGCCCCTCATGTTCTGTTTGTTTACGCGCCGGTCCTTCCGTTTTACGCTTTTGTCCGCGTGTGTGCGTGTTGGACGCGTGTACTGATTTGTCCTTATTTGGGACGGGATAATTTTTCGGGACGCTTCTATTTTTCTTTCTGTGGCTCATTGATTGGGATTAAAAGTTATTGGTTTATTTAAGTTTGTAATTGTGCCTTAAATCGCTCGTCGCCCCGGCCCCCTGAGTGACTTTAAACAATCGTGAAGTTTGACCAACATAGGGCGCGTTCAGTGCATGGATGAGTGACCGTTATATGACTAACGCTAGTGGCATTTTCTCGAGCGGTTCCGTGCTTCGCAAGGCACGGTAAGCAGTTGGTGCTGGCTGATGTTGATAGATGGCAGTCGTCAAGCAAAGTCGCAGGCCTTAGGGTGGTTTGAAAACTTCTGACCGTGAGACCAGCCACTAGTCTTACAAGCCTCCACCAATCCGGACTTGGCCCCCGTGATGGAGTATGGCCTATACCTTCCTCAGGGAAGAGACCCGTGCCCCTCGCTGGGGACATAATGGGTTGATGATGAATAGTACCTGTCAAGATGCGTGGCAGTACATTAGGGTTAGGAAACACTGTTTTTAAATTGCACGAGTATTATTAATACGTGATATTGTACAGCATATTGTACAACATGCCTCATGTCATGAGGCACGGGCCTGTTGACCATAAATACAGACTACTTGCGAGTCTAGTTATAGCAAAAGATTTAAAAAAAAAAAAAAAAAAAAAAAAAAGAAGAAAAAAAATGTTTGAGGACAACAGCTATTTAGAAATTGTCAATACAAAGTTCTCAAAAAAAAAAAACACTTGTCGTTACCGTGCGCCTTCGTTAACGCTAAACTGCATCTACATTTGAATCAGTTACCATGTTTTAGTCTTAAAACTTAGAACAATTAATTGTGAACATTTTTACTTCCTGTTAAAACGCGTTGATGACCTCTGTGACGCAGCGGTTGGCGCATCTGCCTACCATACGAGAGGTCCCGAGTTCAAATCCCGACTGGGGAAAGCAAAACCCAAAGTCTTGGATGTTCACATGTTTGTGATGTCGCTGTTTCTGATTTCCACGACACAGGGTATCCTAGTGTGGACTGGAGCCAGAAGCAATGTATGTGCCTGTATGTAAAGGTTTATGTTTAAATGCCTGTGTTTATTGGCGAAAAATTTGTCAAGTTTTGTTTGTCTGTTAATGAAACGTAGAAAATTATACATGAAAAAGAAGAAATAAATATTATATTACACTGAGCTACAAACAACAGAACATCAGTCATCAGTTACGTTAAAAATTACTTAGCAACAAAAATGTTAAGGTTGAACTGCTATCGACTGTACATACTATTCTAGAGAATGGCTTTTTTCAGCATAGCTACGCCAAAAATCAATGTGTGTAAACGGCAGTGGGACAGAAGAGTGCTTAATCACTAATGGTACGGCCACACTATCGCGATAACGCGAAGATTTGCGTTGTAGCGACATGTCTGGCCAAAAAATTCGTCCTATCGCGAATCATCATCGCGAATACAAACACCCTTCGCGCTGCTGTCGGTAAAATACCGCACATCAAAGGGCAAAATGAATTTAGCAACGTTCTAGATTGTCGCGACGTAGCGAAGGTTTATTTGATGTGGCCAAGCTCTTCGCCGTAGAGCGAACACCAAATTTTGTCGCGACAACGCGAACACGAATCTTCGCCTTCAAGTGTGGCCGCAGCATTATAAACCTACAGTGGATTGGTAGTGCTTCAGACGGTATTAAAATAAATACCTCACACACTCAGGTTTGCTCATGGTGTTTTATTTCATTTATACTAAGTGGTAGGAGTTTCAACACTCGTAGAGATGCTATAATACTACGTCCAACTCCGCATAGAACATTGTAGTAAAAAACGCACATATCAGAGAAAATACTATCACACTAAATTATCAGCGGCACGTCCAGTGTATCTCATAACCTACCCTCCACCTTACAATGTCCAGACTTGCACATAGTGCAATAACGCCCGCACGCCGCCACACAATTTTCCACCTTCCGGTCAGCGTAGTATGCAGCAATTGATAACCTATTTTCCCGTGAACCCATCCCAGTTGCCACGTTAACATAAGTTGCCTTATGGCAATATTTTTCTTACAATACCGATACATATTTTTACGACGGATCAGGCTTGTCATGATGCTGGCAATAAAGTTGCTCTTCCAATAAGTTTTTTTTTCGTGCTTCGAGTTTACGACTTTGTCCGGTTGATCATATCTCCCTTTTCCACTTTCAAGGGAAACGTTTGGAATGTAATCAGTGCCAGATGCTTTGGAAACACATTCATGATTTTCCTTTTGCCGGTTGCGCGTGTTTTTTTCTTTATTTTCGTTGCGTATGTTCCTACTGGCAGCCTGATTTTTGGGGCTAGCCGTGTATAGAGTAGGTTAGAACGTTAAATGTCTCTTCCATTTTTAAATAATAAAAACTTTTTCATCGCCTTTTTCGTGTGTTCGTAAAACCCTGGCTATTTATTTTTTTCGTTTTTGCAATATGTTCCAATTTTAAGTGGCCTTGGCTGCCAAGAAAACAATAGAGCTTTCAGTAATGAAGGCTGAGTGAGTAAGATGATCGGAAAACTGTAATCAACACTGTTATAACTTAAAATAATAACGGTAGCTCACGAATTTCTGGGGCCAGGTGGAATTATGCTAACGACAGGTTAAGGTAATTAAGGTGGAGTGTGGAGGTCGCGTGGGAAATATGTACTGAAAGCGGTTAGCTGACGTCATTAGACTTGAGTATACTGCGTTGTGTTATTTATGGCTCGCATTCGACGATGCCTGAGAGAGTTGAATTGTTGGGTGCTTCAGCCAATAATTATAAATTGCACTTTGACGCTAGGGTCAATAATTGAGCAACTTTGATGAAATCGGCCGTTTTTGCCAGAAATGCCGGTTCCGTTTACTTTAATCTTACGCAAAAACAAAACCAACAATTAAAATATGTATTGTCTGCCTCGTTGGTTTAGGCGTTAATGCGCTTTACTACCTAGACAGATTTTTGAGGTAAGACTTTTGTAAGCGCTACACAATATAATTTCCAATACCAAAATAGAGGTCGCGGGTTCAATTCCCAATTCCCACTGGAAGAATGAAACACTTTAAATTCTTACCTATAAATCTCGGCCCAAATACGTCCTTTCGCCTCCATTAAGCCTGCTAGATATGCTATGAAAATTAACGATACTCCACTGCGCAGAGAGCCATTCATTAATAAGAGGTCCTCGAATCTATGCGGCAATTGCTCTCGAATCGTCAGAGTAAGTAGGGGAAGAATACTTCAACGTATTTCCCGTTAATCCAGATGAGAATGACCAGCTATCTATATATCTACCGGAATGAACGACATAGCTCTAATGTTCTGTTGAGGAGTGCTTTGATGTCACTTGAATATTAATCTTCATCATCATCATCAACCCATTATGTCCACACCGAAGGGCACGGGTCTCTCCCCGGAGGAAGGTATAGGCCATACTCCACCACGGGGGCCAAGTCCAGATTGGTGGAGGCTTGTAAGACTAGTGCCCGGTCTTACTGTCAGAAGTTTTCAATCCACCCTATAAAGGCCTCTGACTTGGCTTAACGACTGCCATCTATGACGAATAGAATATTAATCTTAATAAAAAGTATCTGTGGGATAAACTAATACTCCGATATTAACCCAAAATATCATGGGCTAATATCGGTATCGTGGGTTCGATTCCCATTGGAGGCCGCTGTGGCCTCTGTCTAGTTATCTTTCCATGTTTGTGACGCCCTTGCCTGGCATAGAGTATCCTAGTTTGAAACCAGGAGCAGTGATTGTGTAGTCTAGAAGTAATTTATTTATTGAAGTCATTGTAGAGAGTTGTGAAATTCATCTTATATTCTAAGAATATTATAGCAGTGTTGTATTGCCTAGGAATACGGTCATAACGACTTTTTCTTAAAATGAAACCTAGCTCAATCGATTAATCGCCGCCGAAACACCCTGCATAGTATTTTTTTATGAAAATCGTTGGAGCTGTTTTCGAGATCCAGATTATACAATATACATTAAGTTTGAACAATTTCTTTTTCTACTAAAGGGACCTTTAGGTCTATTTGTGTGTCACTTTTACTGTTTTTCTATGTGACTTTTTGTGTCGTGAATAAAATAAATAAAACATAAAACAAGAGTTCCTCGTTGAACATCCTCAGACCTGACCTTGAAAATAACAATGGTTTTCTATTGTTGCTTTCAAGGTCAAGACTGAAGACGTTAAAGGCATACGATAAAATAAGAATGTATGTATTTGCTTCTCTACTTATTTTGTACTTTCTGTTTAGATAGGCCAACTCGAGCCAACTTGCTCAGAGTGCATTGTCCGAGTCAATCTAGATTTCCGCGGTAAAACTGATGCGTTTGAATAATCGCAACTTTGGAAAAGAATGATTTAAAAAAGAAGCAATAGTTCATCTGAAACTTCCGTAAGCACTATGTCATTCACTCTACTCCGGATACACTTACTTTCTTTTTTCCAGCATTAAATGCTACTTATTCTTTACTTCTTTCTTTCTTTATTTCTTTCTTTATTTGTTTCCTTATCTATTTCTTTATTTCTTTCTTTCTTTCTTTCTTTGTTTCTTTCTTCCTTTCTTACTTCGCCGCGCGCTTGCCCGCAGTCAGAGACAAGCAACCGATGACGCCAGCTCCGTCTCTGCTCTTCATGAGTAAGCTCTGTGAATCGGAGCGAAACCTGGTCGGACTCTTCCGACATAATGCCAAGTGAGTGTATTCGGAATAAAGTAAATAAGAAGCAATCGGGTAGGTGGCAATTGAAAGGCCACGTATCTAGTTGCTAATACTAAAAGCGTCATCATCATCATCATTCAGCCACAAGAAGTCTACTGCTGAACATAGGCCGCCTTCATGGATTTCCAAAAATACTGGTTAGAAGCGGCTTGCATCCAGCGTCTTCCTGCCACTTGGATGAGATCGTCTGTCCATCTTGTGGCTGATCGTCCTACGCTGCGCTTGCCGATGTGTGATCTCCAATCCAGAACTTTTCGGCCCCATCGGTCGTCAGTTTTGCGTGCTATGTGCCCCGCCCACTGCCACTTCAACTTGCTCATCCGGTGGGCTATGTCGACGACTTTTGTTTGTCTACGGACCTCATCACTAAAAGCGTGTGTTCTTACAATGAATACTTCAAATGTCTTCTTAAATAAGCTAAAACATGTGACACGAATACGAGTATACAAATGCAAACGTGTATAGCCTTTTTCAAGCTCTGATTCGTAATTTAATTATGACAGGGGTGATTTTAGCTTGCGACAAAGGTAAGTTGGTAGAGGACGCTGGAATCTAACTAAGCTACGCTAGACAAACTCCAACTTCTGAACAAATATGGCATTCACCATTTTACCTGTAGTAGAGCATGAAGCACAAAGAGACAACACAGTAAGTGTTGCTCTGTTTTTGTTTTGTTTTTGTCAAGTGGTACAAGAACTATGATTTCAGAACTTTGTATAGGTAATGCCTTATAATTCATGAGTTTTTGTAGTCATCGTTTTGGTTATATACTGGGAAAGTGTCACCTATTATTAAAAGTGCGCTTCGTCTACATATTTATTAACATTAAATACATGGAATAATAGATACATAGATAGAATATTCTTTATTGTACTCATAAATAGCATTTACAGATTTTTATAAATCTAAGTAAAATTGGCGGCCTTATTACTAGAAGAAATTAATAAATTAATTAAGCGAGTAATCTACACCTTATTAACTTTTCATTGATAAACGTCTTTGTTTTGGTAACAAGTTTCTCATTTGTCAGTTTTTGTTAACCGTTTTTAGAGTTCCGTACCCAAAGGGTAAAACTAACCCTGTTACTGAGACTCCGCTGTCCGTCCGTCCGTCCGTCCGTTGTTTGTCACTAAGCTGTATCTCATGAACCGTGATAGATAATAATATACAGTTGATTTTTTTACAGATGATGTATTTAATTTGCCGCTATGACAGAACAAACTAAAAAACGGAATAAAATAAATATTTAACGTAGATCTTATACAACAAACGTGATTTTTTTGCTCGTTTTTGCTTGATATTGATAACAGGAACAGGTAGACGCTTGAAACATTCATAGAAAATGTAGTTTTGTATTCAACTTGCAAATAATTATTAAATAAAAATAAAAGAAATGCATATTTAACGGGAACTCCAATATAACAGACATGTTTTTTTTCGATTTTTTTTAGTAATCGTACGGAACCCTTCGTGCCCGTGTCCGACTCATACTTGCCCAGTTTTTACTTAACACTTTCACAGGAACAAGTTAGCTTTAGGCCAGTTTCTGAATTGAGATTTTTGCTAAGGTACTACTTAACTCTAGTGCTGTCTCTTCAAATTTCTCAGAAAAGAGCGAGACAGAACGTTACTTAAGAATTTACTTAAATTCTCAATTCAGAAATCAGCCCTCAGCCAGACGGCTGACAGAATTCTAGACAGAATTGAGACACGGTAGAGTCATACTTATCCGTAGCCTTTTGCCAAGCAAAGCCTCCAAATTACAAAGCCTACTAAGATACACTCTCAACGTACAAGGAACTCAAATTTACTGTAACAAGCTCGACATTAAATCAACCGAGGTCCCTTTGGCAACAAAGAGCGAAGATATGACCGCTATTTCTACAATAATAGGGTCCATTATAAATGGGTATTATCATACAGTGATGAGTAAACATTTTCCTTCCATTGTCGGCGTCGCAATTGTGTTGAATCATAACATTTGGGTTACTCCCAACGGACCCATTGGAAATTGGCTGACAAATTCCGTGACATTTTAATGTCTATAAAGGTTCCAAGTTATACTTTGTATTGTATCGAATTCTATGACATGTTAGTAAAGTGGAAGTGGAAGTAATAGGTAGATGGACATTCTTACCTACCAAACTTTGTATTAGATTTAAGATGTTTTGAGAAAAGATGGTCAGAGTGGAGTTTTTTTGCTGCCTTTTTCTCCACTACATTCGGCCCTAAGGCAGCGGCTAACATTATAATTTTATGTACATTGATATTCAACAAGCAGAATGTAAATTCTTTACGTTGAAATAAATTTCTGATTTCTGATTTCTGAAGTGTAGATAAAAAGGGATAATCCGGGACAAAAAGTATTTTTATAATAACAAAAATATACCTATTTCTATAGAACGTGCTGTTATTGTACGAGTTTGCCTTCGCAGTGCACTAGTACCTACGTACCTAGTAATCAAAGACTAGTCCCTCGATTTTGTGAATGCATTGCAGTACAATGACAACTGTATGAACGTGGCAATCTAGTTATTGCCGCTTCAAGTCTATGCGCGCACGCATATTATCAAACAACCTGAGCGTCAACGGTATGAAAAAAACTCGTCATGTGACCCGGCCGTGTATCTGTCATCGTACTTTAATGCACTAACAGAATTAAGGCCCAGCTTATCACGTTAATAATACTTTCTCCGTTAAATCCGAAAAAGAATATTTATTATTATAAAAATATTTAAGAACTTGTAGTATAGTATAGTTTCGTCGACATTTCACTAAAAAACTTTATTCCTTTGCAAGGGCCAAATGAACTTTGGCTGGCCGAGATAGATATTATTCAGAAATTTTCATTCGATCAATAAAATAAAGTTAAAATGTATTAAATGAAATCTGTTATATTAGGAGATAGAAATAAAAATGCATATAGATTTGAAGGAAGACTTGGAAAGATGGCATCTTTTGGTCGCAGAGGCAGATATCCAATAAATAAATAAATAGATAGAGAACACTTTATTGTAGATAAAAAAGAAGATTCGTGCTTGCCGAGCTAGCGAGAATTTGTTAACAAAGTAGATTTGTTAAGATGAACCCGTCTTAAGATTGTTATTAAGCTATGTATGTAAGCCAGATAAAGCGTTTCGGTACTAAGTATGCTATCTTGGCGCACAGACTGCGTCAAACCAAGTTCTCAGCTCGACCTTAGGTGGTCTTCTCGCAAGGGGAGTGAAGGATTAACAGTGCAATTCTGCAAGCCTTTTCGCCCGTGCGTTCGAAAGTGAACTGGGCAATTTGTAATTTGTGAATGCGGCAGCGAAGAGAATTAGTGCATGTAAGATCAGGGTACGAGCGTGGCCAAAGGATCTGCCAATGACACAGGCAATGGAAAAACTATTGGTTGGCATTCGCTGCGGTCTTAGATAAAGTCTGTAACGAGGTGCAATTCGCCTCGTTTCTTTCTATTATTTTTGGCCATCATCTATTCTAAATTTAATCATCATGAAGTTTTTTTTTCTATTTTTGTATGAAAATGTTTATGCAGTTCAAAGTTTCAATAGTACAGTTCAGTTTCGGTAAAAAGTGGATGTGACATACGGACAGACAGACAGATATGACGAATCCATAAGGGTTCCATTTTTTGTCGTTTGGCTCCGGAACCCTAAAAGACATTATTGACTACTTATAGGTTTGTAGCAATCGAGTAAAAAAAACATCCGACTTGCATGCATGCAACGACTAATGAATGTTGATGAAGCGAAAATGATTTGTCAGGATTGTGGTAAGTGGCGGGGCTCGGTCTCTGCCTCTGTCCTCTGGCATACAGGGGTGAGCTTATGTATAGTCTGTTAGCTTTTAGAATATACCTAGAGTAGGCTTCGGCTTTCGCCGAAAGCACACGAGTGTAATACTACTTCCTGCTCTGTAGAAAACTTTTCTTCACTATTTTGAAAAGTTATGTAAAGTTATAAATAACAATATAAAATAAACCTTACCTTATTGCAATATTATCGGTTTTTGATTGCTCAGTTGAGGTATATTCTAAAAGCTAACAGACTGTATGAAGCTTGATGTCGATGAAGCGAAAACAATTGTCAGTATCTTGGCAAGTGGCTGACTTTGTCACTGCCATCCCCTTCGATGTATATGCGTGGACCTACGTATTTTTTTATTCAATTTCCTGTACCACGCTCTGACAAAATAACAATTCGTGTACCTACGCTAAATTACGTAACCAGTCATTAGTCATGTAACAATGCTATTGTCGGGCGTTTATAATTATATTATGATCGTTATTTCGCGTCTTTTGTCTGTCACGTTAAAAAGTAACATAAAAGAAAGTAATTTTCCAAACTAACCTATGGAAGTTAAGTAGAGATTAGACGAAATGTTTTATTATCAACGGGGGGCGCTGTGATCGTACAACTGTGGTATGTATCACCTTCAAAATTCGATTCAAAGTGCCGCTGCAAGACCGACCCGCTAGGGAGTACTCAGGCCTTGAGGAGTTACTGGAATTTAGTAAATAAGATAAAGAGTACCTTCCTCTGATTTTCAGTTGGGTAAAACGGTGCAATTAAAGTCTTACAATACATGAATCGACATCTTGAACAATTGCAAAAGTTAGTGATGTGAAATTTTTAAACATCTAAATGTTATATCCTGTATCCTGGTTGAGCAAAAAAGTATTATCTATCTATATATCTGTCTATCTATCTTCTGTTGTGAATTCCACCCCTTATCTGTACAGTTTGTTAGCTTTTAAAATATATCTCGGCTACTATCGGATAGAATCGGATATATTCGTGTAATAGAAATATAGGAACTAATATGACACTTAATTTCGAAATCGAAACTAATATGACACTTAATAGTAGTCTGACATTATTTATTATTATTACACTGGTGAGCTTTCGGCGAAAAAAGCTAACAGACTGTAGTTCCCATTTTCCCCGCGTAAATATTCTTCAATAGGACTGTACATTGAACGGAGGAAGTCATTAAATTCTATTATGTGTTGCTTTTGTTCATTCTATTTTTCTGTGCAGTTTCACTTTACAGGTAGCTTTTAACGATATTTTTGACAATGGTTACATACCAACAATGGAATAAGGCTTCTTGTGACTCAATTTAAAAAAAACTTTTATAATCTTCGTTTAATAACTGACCGTTAATCTTTTACAGCATTTCTCTACGTGTTAACTCACAGAACTCGTAGGCAGACTTACAACAGCTTGCTCATACCGCATTTAAATATTTTTTTTACACAAAAGTCCATTTAAATGGCGAATTAAGTAACATTTAAGAAAAGTTCCAATTCGGCTTTAGAAGATTGCTAATCAGCTGATACACGAAGTTTATCTAGGTTGTTAAAATTAAAAATGAATTATATCCTTTTTTTACCATAGAACATCATTTATTTAAGTAGACAGTTATAGGTAGGGTATTTACAAAACTTATAATAATAATAATATTTAAAAAAGTAATCCAAAGCTATTTTCTAATTTAAATAAAATATTGGAGCCAAATCGCTGTCGGCCAGTAGACTTCTAAGAAGGCTGGCGGCATTGCCTCGCTGTATGGCGAGGCCTAGCCTTTTGGCCAAAGTAGGCACCAGCCCTCGGATCTCCAGAGGCGTCAACTAGGCGCGACGAGATTCTTGAACTAAAACTTTCGTCAGCACTACACATTGTACATTTTTGGTCCAATCCAATTCTATGGCTATTACTTTGGTTGATAAGCCAAAGAATTTTAGTAGTCTAAAGTTTCAAAGAGATGAAATTGCATTCTGGGAGATCAGATTCTCAAAGTACGGAGGGATAATTCATCCATCAAATATATTTTTTACACACCTGTCTATCCATATATTATAAGTGTAGTTATTTTCATATTTTAATAATAATAAAAAAACAGTATTAATAACAGTAATAACAGTGTTAATTTGAATATCTTCTTCTTCTTAAGGTGCCTCTCCGACTAGCAAAGGTTGGCAGTCAATCTGGCATGTTCCACTCGATCCCTAGCGAGGCGAAACAGGTGTGCAGCACTCGCTATCCCCGTCCAATCCCTAATGTTTCGCAGCCACGACTTTTTCCTCCGACCAACGCGCCTTTTCTCGGCGACTTTTCCCATCATAATGAGTTGTAGTAGCTCATATTTGTCATGTCTTATGATATGACCTAAGTACCCAACTTTCCTCTGTTTGACGGTTTGCAAAAGTTTCCGTTTTTGTTGCACTCGGCGGAGGACCTCGTCATTGGTAACCTTGTCGATCCAACTAATAGGAAGCATCCGTCTGTAGGCCCACATTTCAAACGCTTCTACACGTTTTCTTATATTCCCATAATATAAACTATGTCATTTGCATCAACTATAAGATTTTCTCACAAGATGATTTTTGCACCATCTCTACCTCTCACAAGATGATTTTTGCATCCAAAGTAAACAAAGTTATGGCTGTTACTGTGTTTCTCATTACGAAGGTCGAATATATCCCCTACTTGGTCAAAGTATGATGCCTTGGGACGACCCTTACCGGCCTTTCCACTCACATTCGCTCAATGTTTATGCTTTGTCAGTTTTTCTTCCTTAATTTTTTTCTGACAGTAAGACCAGCCACTAGTCTTACAAGCCCTCACCAATCCGGACTTGGGCCCCATCGTGGAGTGTGGCCTATACCTTCCTCAGGGAAGATACCCGTGCCGGCGGTGGGGACATAATGGGTTGATGATGATGATTTTTTTTTTCCACATTTCTAAGCCAACACAACATTCCTTTTTTAATCCTAGAACTACATCCTCTGAGCCGTAAAACCGCTGAAATATTACAAAGTACAAGAGTCGAACTCTACATATGGCGGGAAACTTAACCAGCTTAAAATAACAAGGTGAACTTTAAACTTCATTAAAATGAAAGTTTAGCCTTTACACGAGATTCCGGAATACCTTGTTCATACAACGCTCCAGTTTTCCGTTCAAATATCGCCTTTGTAACTAGGCTGGTAAGCGCTGCCCCTCTCTTTTGGCTTGTAAAGCAAATATGCCGGCGAAGCCACGTTCAAATACAATGGGCCGCCTCTAGCGAGATTGGAGCCCAGTATTCATGGGATGAGATTCTGTAATAGACTGGACTCAAATCACCCCATACAATTTAGAAACTAAGTCACTCCAAACAATTAAGAGACTATTTTGTATGGGTAGACTAAAATTGATTAGACTAGCTATAATCTTATACGTCCTACTAAAACATACAGATATGAAGGTTTTTCTTTACAGAAATAGAGAAAACTTTCTAAGTACTACAGCTTTCGTAAGCTTTTGTAATTGTTAACCATTGTACGTTACAACTTTGAGATTTAATAATAAACAATATGAAATGTAATTCCGGTAGAAACTTAAATACTTACTTTTTACTAGGAATGTTTTGACTTATGGCAATCAAGGAATCTTATCATATATTTAGGCTCTGATATAAAGAGTAAAAAGTAAAAGTAACTTTTTACTTTTATTTAGGCTCTGATATAAAGAGTAAAAAGTTAAGTTAGAAAATATAGTAAAAATTGAGTATTTTTTCCGCTGCCTCCACTACAAATAAGGCCCGAAGGCAGAGTACATCGATATCCAATAGAATGTAAATTCTTGACGGTGAAATAAATTATTATGATAATACAAGTAGTCATCATTATCATCATCATCAATAAGCCACAAGAAGTTCACTGCTGGACAATGCTCCTCCATGGATTTCCAAAAAGACCGGTTGGAAACGGCTTGCATCCAGCGTCTCCCTGCCAGTTGGATGAGATCGTCTGTCCATCTTGTGGCTGGTCGTCCTACGCTGCGCTTGCTGATGTGTGGTCTCCATTGAAGAACTTTTCGGCCCCATCGGCCATCAGTTCTGCCTGATATATGCCCCGCCCACTGCCACTTCAACAAGTAGTACACTTGATTTATTGTCGAATGAGCCACTTTCAACCGATCCATTTGGAAATCCATAGAGAGGTCAGATTTGATAAAGGTATTGTATAGGTATAAGTACCTAAAATGTATCACTGGCTTTAAACTCTCGTCTATAATCAGATTTAAAGGTCATATTCACTTAAATGAGTTTAGTTCTTACCCCCGTATTCATAATGGTCCGCCAACTTAAAACAGCTGCTACAGAGTGTTATTATTCACTATGACTTGGGTCAATAGAAGAAGACAGAGTGAGAATTAGCAATGCTTTAAGTTAGCCGACTTATGTTAGCAGTATTATGAATAAGGGGGTAAGTGCCGTAGTGTTTTTAAGTTGGTTGAATGTTTATTTAAAAAAAATAACCATAATTTACTATTATTTCTATACATTGCATTAGTGAATTTGATGAAGTCAATATGCAGTTAATATTGAAATAAAACAAAATGAAAACTAACTAGTTACTAGCTGCCAAACTCTCTGTGCCATGTACATGAAAGTAAGCTTTATACAACCACAACAGTAACTTTACTTTCACTGTTAGTAAATAATCCAAATGAGTTAGCGAGCGACTTGAGTATCATAGTCAAACAGAAATTTACCAAAACCATATTCTACAGGGAATGTTTCATAACAATTACTTAATAATAAGTTATTATCCTTAGAGAGGAATATTATTATAATAGGAGCAACTTAACCCGAGCTATGCTCCCAGTTGCGCTTGATTCACATAGTTATTCAATTGGTAGGGTGACCATCGGTTTATTCTGCACTGGGCCAAAAAAAATCTTGGCATTGTTTCGAGAGTCAAAATTAAGTTTTAATGTCAGATAAAACACGTTTCTTAGATATTTAATATTTTTTTCCAACATAACTTGAGACGAGGGATCGTGTGAATTTCAAAATATGTAGTAGGTACTGGAAAAAAAACCGACATACTTTTTTTACGTCACAGTGGGACTATTGACTTGATTTGTATTTGATTTGAATTTCGACTTGATAGATTCACCCACCTTCTTTGTTAATCCGGAATCGAGCTAATCATAGCATAACCTTTTTATCACAGCAGTGACGAACATAAACAATATATCCAGCAAACACAGCAAAACATGCTTAATTGCTTATGACTACATCGAGATACAAAGAGAGCAGCTTGGTAAATAATGATAGTCTAGCATTTTACGAAAAAGTTGGTCACTCTACTTGGTAGATAGTTTAGGTGAAATCGCCTGGAACATTTCTTAACAAGTTTACTCTAATAGATTCAAAGATGCTGCTGAAATTCCGCAAATATTTGGTTATGAGTTTAACATCAACCACTAAGAGCAAATATTTCTTTTAAAACAACTTCACATTTGTGTTTTCTGCATGAACGACGAGCTAAGCATGGTGAAGACTCATCTTCGTTTTTGAGTTTCTGAAGGATTCATTCATCCAGGGTTCCGTAACGAAAGGGTAAGGGACCCTATTACTAAGCCTAGGCACACACCAGCGATACGTGACAGCGACAGCTCGGCGAGTAGACGCAACGTCAGGCTACGGCTGACAATTTTCATATATTTTGTTCGAAGCTCCGCACACTTGGCGTCTGACGTGGCGACTAGACGCGGTGACAAGTCGCCCAGTTTGCGATGGCTCTGCGACTCCGCTGTCCTTTTTTATGGCCATCTGTCGTTCCGTCCGTCTGTCTGTTCCATCTGTATGTCCGTCCGTTAGTCCGTACTAAGAACGGCAACAGGTAGACGCTTGAAATATGTGTAGAGTATTTTGTTGTATATTTAATTCGCTTTAAAAATAAGTAATTAAATGAAAATTAAATTAATATTAAATCCCATTCAACAAACGTGTTTTTTTTTGCTTTTTTTGTGTCAATTGAATTACTAACATTAATAACCGAGTAAGACAACGGTTGTTCTCCTCAAGACTCTTCTATAATTAAATAAATCAAACATAAATTACTAAACTCAAGGAAATTTCTAGAGAGTAAGCTCGTCGCTCGACTCGTTATTGATTTGTGAATAATCGATTACCTAGCAACGCCGCAATCATATAATCAATCGTACGCGTGTTTTATATGTACCAATTTGTATGTTACGTTATTAATTAACAAAACCCGGAGCCTAATTGAAATCCCAACCCTCCAAATACTCCAAAACCGGTGAGTAAATTAAACAATAAATATCGGGCCACTGATTTGCCGCCGCGGCCCATAACTCTCGCGGCACTAAGTAGATAAACAGCTAATTTGACACAGATTAGCGCCACTACCGGCCCAACCGTAATAAACTACACCGCGTGTGATTTATACGCTTCAACTGAGGTGTACAGCTGTTTTACGCGTCCATAATTATTAAATATTTTTTATTCACAATACGAAGAAAATGTTTACTTTATGAACGAGGAGAAAAAGCTAACAAACATCACATTAATTGTTTTCAAAACAGTTTAGCTTAATTAACCGACTAACATACATACATAAGCTCACACCTGTATCCCAGAGGGATAGGCAGAGACCAGGGACTGCCACCGGCCATGCTCTTGACAAATCACTTTCGCTTCATCAACATTTATTGGTCGTTACGCATCACGTCAGTTTCGGGTACAAATTTAACCTTAAATAATATTACTCGTGAATGTTTTGAACGCTAGACACAATTGTCCTCTATCTGCTTATCATGCGACAGGTCCCGGGCTTATCCCCGGCAGGGGAGAAAAAAAACTCCAGGTCTTGGATGTTTACATGTTTGTGACATCGCTGTTTCTGGTTCCCACGACATAGGGTATCCTATTGTGGGGCCAGAAGCAATGTATGTGCCTGTATGTAAATGTTTATGTTTATGTTTAAATACATTTAATAGGAATCTACTATTTAGGACCAGACATCTTTGTCTTCTATTTAATCGTTGATTTCATAATTAGCTTTTTCGCACAGAGTGTAGTCAACACATTTCTTAAACCGCGTCAGAGATGACTAATATAACTTGGGGAGTCTTGTTGAAGAATCTTATGCCTGATATATCCCATCAAATCACGGTATGGAGAGAGTATGGGTTTAACCTGCCTTAATGTAATATAGTCTAGACCGAAAATGCTTATTCAGTCTGCCAATCTTAGACTGCCTCATTGGTCTAGCGGCAACACGGTTGATTACCATGCCAAGGTACTGGGTTTGTTTCCAACTGGGGGTTTGTATCTTAAGTAATAAACTTTTCTCTCAAATAGTTTAACATAAATATAAAACCAAAATACAATAGACATACCCAAATTATTTATATAGACATAAAAAAAAAAACTAAAAATAAAAATACATGTATATAAAATACATGCTAAGCTATATTTTCCTTGTAATTTTAAGGATTTAACCATTTTTTTTAATTAACAAGAGAACGCTTAAAATTTTACTAGTTTAAGTATTCTAAAGCAACGCTCGAACGTACCCAATTAACTGCGTAAACCGCTGAGGCATTAAAAATCCCTTTTACAACCATAATTATTTTCTTTCCAAGTGAAACTTAAAACAGCGCCATCTGTGCAATTCCAGTGGAACTAGCTCCTTTGCTCTACGCAATGTAGAGCTTTCGGCAGCGAGTCTACGCGTTGTTTACTTTATTACGCGATGTAAACTTGTTCACATAGATGTACGAGTATGTATCGTGCAGCCGCTGGCACTGTTTGCCAAAGGACAAACGTGTTTCGGTTGCGTAAATGAAAACTAGGCGTACGTCGTGTATTGAGTCGGAGCATGAATTTTAATCTTGCGCTACGTATCTGCTACGCGGTTGCTACGACATTTGCTACGTGCTACGAACGTTTGTCTGGATAATTTAATTTCCTGGCGTATTGATGTAAATGATTGTTTGTATCTAGCTATACTTTTAGTAGTAATTTTATTTGTGCTACTTTCAGTTCCAATTTAAGTGTTAGTTAAAGTAAATAATTATAACAATCACAATCTTTATATTCTTTCAAGATATCAAAACGATATCAATATTTAATTTAATTTTTAATTTTATTTATGAGGAAAAATCAAGCAGTAACTGTATAACTGTAACTTAATAATTAGATAACTTGACACTTACATAACGAATCACAGGTTTCCACACCTTAATTATTTAAATTAAGACAACAGGTTGCTAAGTGAATACAGGCTCAAAAATAAAATGCGTAAAATATGCCCCAAATAAATAGATAAGAAAATACTAAAAAAAATCAGACGACATTTCAATGTTTAAAATAGATAATAAATTATATTATATATTTATAATATAATTGGGCTGATTACGATGATGACAATGATATATTTATACCATATAATTACAGATATATTCAATACATAAGTATATAAGACTTGGTAAATTGTGCTTAAACATACGACAGATATAAGTTCGTTAACAAATACTATTACACTAGATTTGTTGCATACTAGAATAAACTAGGAAGGGCCGGTAAGGGACGCCCCAGGCGCACTTACCTCGACCAAATACACGATGTATTAGCAAACGGCAAGATAAAAAGTACCCGAAACCTACGCCGCACGCATGACATAACTAATGAATGTCAATGAAGCGAAAGTGATTTGTCAGGATCATGGCAGGTAGGTAGGGACATTTGGTTAGGCGGGAAGACGGCCGGTGGACTAAGGCAGCCACTGAGTGGTGGCCAAGGAGGGGTCGACGGTCGGTGGGCAGACCACAAGCCCGATGGGCCGACGACATTGTAAAAGCGGCTGCGAGACATTGGGCTAGACTAGCACTGGATCGGATGGGTTGGCGTGAAAGAGAAGAGGCTTATGCCCAACAGTGGGCTCTATATACGGGCTGATTAGATGGCAGGCAGCAGTCCCTAGACTCGGCCTACCCCTCCGCGACACAAGCGTAAGCCTATGTAAGTACCTCTCTTCTGCAAGATGAAGATAGTCTCAATTTTTGCTGCCCGGCCCCATATTATTATATCTTAGGACATAATTTATTTATTTATTTAATATTAGGAAGACTAACAGCACATAACAACGATTAACATATTATTTAAACATACAGAAGGCCAATTCTAAGTCTCCACTATTATAAACAGCTTAGGAAAAAAGTATTTTGAGCAAGCACACAAATGACAGCTTAAAAACTACCTTAATACTACATTCTAGAAGTTAAATTTACTCTTGACAACTGAAAAATTCTGCACTAAGATTTACCCTCAGAATATGAGCCGATGAGTTAAAGATGTCAAGATCGCCAATCTTGGCCAGTTTATTAAATAATACTTTAACATTAACATTTACATACAGGCACATACATTGCTTCTGGACCTACACTAGGATAGCCTGTGTCGTGGGAACCAGAAACAGCGACGTCACAAACATGTAAACATCCAAGACCTGGGTTTCTTTTTTGTTCCCAGCCGGGATTCGAACCCGGGACCTCTCGCATGGTAGTCAGATGCGCTAACCGCTGCAATGCGAAGTGACTAAAATAAGCAAGCCAGTTGCAACGTCAGTATATTCTCGAATTTTTTTCATGGCACATGTTGCGGAGCTAAGTCTATGTGTTAGCACAATATGTGGACCCCACTGTAGTTCGGCATCGATTGTGATGCCCAGAAATACAGTATCTTCAACAAATTCTGGTTTTTCATTTCCAATCACAGTGTTGTTTTCAACTAATTTTACGTTAAGTAGGGTAAACTTCATAGAATTTGTCTTTATTTAATTTAACATTAGATTTTATTTGCTGTAAACTAATCTTAAACGTACGAGAGAGCATCATTTGCTTCGTCAAGATTATTTTCCTGTCTCCTAATTTTAAAACTACTTGACGTATAATTCTCAACACCACAAGCAAAACAGATATAAGGAAAAGATATCCTTTGCATTCGTATAGTCTGATTGTATCAGACAATCATCTCCTCAAGAACTCGGTTGGCAACAAAAACAGAAAAGGGTCGAAACAAAAGAATTTAGGGTATTGAGAAGAAAGGGCTTTTCAACAATCGGACCAACTTTCCGGCAGTCAAAGGGATCTTGAGCTCAACCACGATAGTAGGTGAATAAATTGAAGAAGTAATTTTCCTCTCAGTATCTTTCTGTTGGTAACACGAAGATAAATAAAAGTTTCTAACCGCTTTCAAAAAAAAAATCATTAATTTCACTCCACCCAGCCAATAATAATGATTATTATAAATATGATAAAATACAGATCCATAGTTTTGTTACTAGCCTTGAAAACTAAACTAGAGGTGAAAACTATGTAAGTACTCGTAGGCTTGTACAGCATCAACTCATTATGTTCCCATGGAGGCGCATGGGTCTCTTAGGAAGGTATATTATCTATCTATTACTACTCTTGATATAGATAATAGTAGGCTTAATATTACCTATATAGTAGCTTTTTATTTTGAATAAAAGCATTCGTCAATTCCTCATTCCTCAATAGATATATTAGTAGGTTCTCTGGAAGTGTTCTAGTCACTGGAAGTGTTCTAGTCAGTACCCGGTGCTCCCCATAAAGCACGGATGAATGCCACCGGGGGGGTTTTAGTGGGTAAAAACCCCACATAACCTGACTTTCCACCCAGGTAGTCGGGTATCTTTTTAAAGATTTCCCCCCTGTGAACAAAAAAAAAGGTATATTAATAGGTATAAGCTTTTTATCATCTTGATATTTAGAAAATGCTGCCAGATTCTGACAGGATTGTATGTTTTTTCCGTCTATGAAGATCATAGAGATTATTTTTATGTAGCCTCTGTACGACATACCATATGGAACAGGCCTTCTTTCAGAGAAAGAGTATGGCGGTCATTACCACGCGTATGCACCGCAAATTTGCAACTTCAGCGCTGCAATATGTATGTGAACACCATCGCACCATTTCCATCGCAGTTCGTAATTTTTCTACTACTACTTCAAATTACTAGACTGCCGTTGGTCTAGCCGTTACGACGCTAACCATAAAAAACAGAGGTCGTGGGTTCTATTTCCACTGGGGGCCGCCGTACTTTTGTACAACTAGCATCAGTCTGAGTGTAATCAGATGTTTTTAATGTCCTTGCCTAGATACCATAGCACAGGGTATCCTAATTTGGGACCAATACAAGCGAGTGTGTTGCGTGGAAGTTGTTACCATTATTATAATATAACATAACATAACATTTACATACAGGCACATACATTGCTACTGGCCCCACACTAGGATACCCTGTGTCGTGAGAACCAGAAACAGTGACGTTACAAACATGTAAACATCCAAGGCCTGGGTTTCTTTTTTTTGTCGTAACTTACGTAATTACGTACGTAACTTATAACACAAAGACATACCAGGAATCTACATACGACCTCCCAAACGTTAGGATGGCGTGCTACCCCTGCGCGACCACCGTACAAGATTCATGACATACTACCCTCTGATCAGCTATACTGTTTGTGGACAACGTTCTGAAAAACAATTAATCTGAACCATTGCAATCAATTCATACACCCAGACTAATACTTATTAAATAGACTGTCGATAAATATAATATTAACTTAGTTTCATTATTATCGTACTATGATTTAAGCTTCTATTCAGATGTATTGAATTTCAACTATCAACCTACTCGTAACTAAGGCGAAATATCTTTGCAATTAATCGAGATAGAGTGCTTATTGACAGCTGACAGAGTTAATAATTAATTGCATTAAGAAGACATATCCAGCTGTCTTGAACTACCTTTGAGTAGGAATTCCTGTATGTTTGCAGTACCACGAGTATGCTGCGACTCGCCGAGAACGTAAGTCTACATGAGTGTGGTATTTGCTTGTATTCTTTAGATAGATAGATAAATAAAAGATTAATTTTCCTGGTTTACAAGTACGTAGACATACCATTACATATAAAATCACAGGGAAACAGCACATAGTAATCGTAGACAAAACAGAAACAACATAAATCTGTTGTCTTTTGTGTGCGTACTAACCCATGTAATGTGTCATTGTTACTTGCAATAAATAAATAAATAATAATAATGCCTGGCCGCACTCATCGCGATAACCCGAAGATTCGGGCTATCGTGATATGTGTAGCCAAGTATTCGCGTATACTTCGGAGCTTCGTCCGTAGTCGTCAGGACTTCGCGTCGCTGTCGGTAAAAAAACATTATTTGCTGCCATAAAATACAGAGCAACCGCGGTGTCCATTTTGTTTTTTTGCATTTGACATCGCTTGCACATCGCGATAAACTTTACATCGAGCATTTTGATATATTTTTTTATACAATGCTTCTGGCCGTAGGGCATCTAATATGTAGGTACATACACAAACTCACACCTGTATCCCAGAGGGTTAAGCAGAGATTAGGGGCTGCCACTTGCCACAACCTATCAGTTCACTTTCATTTTATCGACATTCATTGGTCTTTGCATAGAAGTACTTCGGTTTTAGGTACATTTTTGTCGTGTAATTTCACAACATCCCCAATTTGGTTGAATTATCTCCGCCTGGGGCGTCTCTTACCGGCCCTTTAAACTGACATTCGTTCAATATATTTGTATAGTCAGTCTTTCCTCTATCATCATCATCATAATTATCATCCTAAAATGTATGATAATAATAATAACTTCCACACAACACGATCACTTGACCTGGTCCTAAACTAGGATACCCTGTGTCGTGGGAACCAGAAACAGCGACGTCACAAACATGTTAACATCCAAGACCTGGTTTTCTTTTTTTTTTGTCACCAGCTGGGATTCGAACCTGGGACCCCTCGCATGGCAGCAGATGCGCCATGCGAGGGGTCGTTGTTTAACAGACATTCGTTAAATTGACATTCGTGAAATTAAACTGACACTCGCATTGTGTGGCCGCGAGGATTCGCCGTAGACCGAAGACTAGCTTATATTTTTACCATAGCTTGAATATTTTTGTTGTACGGTAAGTACTAATTTGTAGTATATGAACGAATAAAACGAGATAAAGTGTGTGTGGCGAATGCAAAAGAGTTTCGACTCAGCATGATTTGATGTGCATGATTCAGGTGATTTGGGAAAAGATGGTCAGATTAGAGAATTTTTTAACTGCCTTTTTGAAAGTGAAAGTGAAAATTAACTACATTTATTGTCAAAACACAGATTAAACACAAATTTTGCAAATATTAGATTCCAAAAACATAACATAAAGGAGTACATCATTAATAATCTTATATTAACAGTTTTGACAAATGGACCCAAGCTCAGCGATATGCCGCCCGGAGATGCATGCAACACCGGTCGGCGCCGATTTTCAGCATGGGCCATTGGACAGGAAATTCGTTGAAAATAAAATATGAGGCGTCGTAGCGCTGGAGTAATACAAAAATAAATATTATTATGTCAATGCAAAGACCAATGAATGTCGATATAATAAAAGTGAACTGATAGGTTGTGGCAAGTGGCAGCCCCTAATCTCTGCTTAACCCTCTGGGATACAGGTGTGAGTTTGTGTATGTACCTACATATTAGAGTAAATGCAAGGCTATGCTCGGAATTTCTCTACGAGACTGAGTCAGAAATGATGAGGTCCGTAGACGAACGAAAGTCGTCGACATAGCCCAACGGATTAGTAAATTGAAGTGGCAGTGGGCGGGGCACATAGCACGCAGAACTGATGGCCGATGGGGCCGAAAAGTTCTCGAATGGAGACCGAGCGAAGCTCGCAGCTGCAGGTACGGGTTCTGAGGCGGGGCCTCTTGTCCCGGGCGGCTTCTCCGGGGGTTTCAACCCCCGGGACATGTACCATCTTGGCGTGTGTCATGTCCGGGTAGGGGGAGCTCCGAGCTGGCGGAGTTCTGCCGCTCGAGGAGCTCCCGCGGGTAGGGTCTTCCGTCTTCTGGCCGGTCGAAGTTGGGGGCGATCTGGTGGAGGTGCGGGTGCGGCCCGTTGTCAGCGCAAGCAAACATGCGGCGCGACAAACGGACCACGAACTCCTCCACACTCTCCACCAGTAAGTCCCGGGCGATCACGTCGTTCCTTTCGTATCGCCCGGCCCCCACGATGGCCCTCAGGGCGATGCTCTGCTGGGCCTGCAGCTTCTTGCGGTTGGTCGCGGAGCACAGGACGTACCATGCGGGCGCCACGTAGGTGAGTCGCGAGCGCACGTACGTCCTGTATATCCCCAGCTTGGTCCTGGGGGGCAGTTTTGATGAGAGCACGGGGCGCAGGAGTGCCCTCGCCGTCCGGGCTTGGCGGACGACGTGGTCGACCTGCGCTCCCATGCGCAGGCTGCGGTCGATGGTGCACCGCAGGTACTTGACTGAGGAGCTCCACGCGACGTCCTGGCCGCGAAGCTGCAGGCGCGCGGACGAGGCTCGGTGGCGGCTGGTCAGCATGGCGGCCGTCTTCCCCACGTTGACGGCCATGCGCCACTTGTCCAGCTACTCCGGGAGCCTGTCCAGCAGGCGCTGCATCTTCCCGACGGCGGCAGACACTTTGCGCGAGGAGGCGAAGAAGGCGCTGTCGTCGGCGAAGAGTGCCAACTCAACGTCCGCCTCCCAGTCGGCAAGTGTGCCAGCGAGCGTCGGGATGTCGTCCGTGTAGAGCGCGTAGAGACACGGCGACAGGCAGCTGCTCTGAGGGACTCCGGCGCAGATGGGATGGTCCGGGGAGAGTGCTTCCTCGACGGCCACGTGGAACCGCCGGTCCGCGAGGAACGACGCCACTGTCTTGACGAGAGCCTGCGGCGCGGTGGTGTTCTGGAGCTTGCAGAGGAGACCGGGATGCCACACTTGGTCGAATGCCTTTTCTATATCGAGAAAGACACTGACGGTGTGGCGATCCCGGTTGAGCTCAAAGGCCATGTGGTGCAGGACTCTCGTCAGCTGGAGCGTCGTGGAGTGGGCGCTGCGGAAGCCGAACTGCTCATCCCTGAGTGGGAGATGCGGCCTCAGCCTCCGCAGTAGCAGACGCTCGAACAGCTTCGCAGTGTGAGACAGCAGCGTGATCGGTCGGTAGCTCGCGGGGTAGCGGCGGTCCTTGCCGGGCTTCGGGAGGACGATGGCTTTCACCGTCTTCCACTCCGTCGGGAAGTGGGGGTTCGTAGGATGCCGTTATATAGCCGGGTGAGCGCCACCAGCACCCGATGGGGAAGGTGCTGGAGGGCGGCGATAGGCACGCCATCTAGGCCTGGCGCTTTCTTCTTCGGCAGCCTCATGACCGTCTTCCGGGTCTCAGTGGGCGAGATGAAGTAGTCGCCCGGAAGTGGAGATTCTGGCCTGCCGATGTATTCCCGTACACTCTCCTCCACATGTGCATGGTGGTCGGCAGCATGGGAGGCGGCTGGGTGCGGTGTGAACTGGAGTTCGAGGTGATCTGCCAGAATCTCCGCCCGGTCAGAGGCTGCGTAGCGGCGTGCGCCCGCGCTGTCATAGAGAGGACAGACTGGGGTCGGCGCGCTGGACAGTTGTTTGCACAGGCTGCGAAGGCGGGTGTCGTTGTCCGTGGCTTCGTCGATCTTGCGGTCCCAGGTTTGGCCACGGTGCTCCCGCATCGCAGCCGTGAGGTCCTGCGCACAGCGGTTGAGGTCTCTCTTGACGCGCGGGCAGCGCTTGTGGGCCCAGAGGCGTTGCAGTTCTCTCTTCCGTCGAAGGGCTGCTCGAAGGTGTGCGGGCAGCTCCTCCCTCCAGTTGGTAGTGGATGGAAGAGGAATCTTTGCCGCCTCCTGGGCGGACTGGATCGCTTCACCGATGCGCCTGGCGGCGGTCTCAACGTCGGCGGCGGTGGAGACGGTGATGGCGGCGTCGAAGCCTTCCAAGGCGCCTCGGTACTTGGTCCAGTCCACCTTGTGGCGTGGCGCTCGTTGTACCCTGCAGTCGGCGTTGAGCCCGACGGTGATCAGTAGCGGGAGGTGCTGCGTGTTGAGTTCATACAGCACCTCGACGTCCAGTGGATGTGGCAGGCCCTAGTGTGCCACCACGTCTAACACGTCGGGTCTCAGATGCGCGGCTGCAGGGATGTGGGTCGGTGCTGCCGGTCCTACGACTTCGTAGCCGCAGCGCTCCGCGTCCGCGTAGAGCTTGCGGCCGGCCGCCGACACCAGGCGAGAACCCCATGCGGGATGTTTCGCGTTGAGGTCCCCTGCGACCAGTGTAAGCACGCCGCTGGCGAAGAGAGCGGCGAAGTCGCTGGGCTGGAAGTCGTCTCCCGGTGGCCTGTACGCAGCGTACAGGTGCAGCTCCGATCCAAGTGGCGGGAAGACGCTGGATACAAGCCGCTTCCAACCGGTCTTTTTGGAAATCCATGGAGGAGGCCTATGTCCAGCAGTGGACTTCTTGTGGCTGAATAATGATGATGATGATTAGAGTAAATTTTTAATATTTTTTCACGTCCTCAAAAATGTGTGTTTTGAATAACACGGTCATTAGGCTTTACTCCGCCAGTTTTAAATTTCGTCGCTTTTGCAGTGAAGAGAGTTAACCCACAATCTTACGTTTTGAGATAATGAGCAATTATTACGTTACTCATGTCAGTGCAAAAACACTCATCTGGTCATTATATTGGCAGTTCATTTAACCCTCTTAACCACTGTTATTATTTATTTATTAAAATACTTTGGTGGGTTGTCTCTCTTCACCAGCAATCATCATCAACCCATTATGTGCCCACCGAGGGGCACGGGTCTCTTTCCTGAGGAAGGTATAGGCCATACTCCACCATGCGGGCCTAGTCTGGATTGGTGGAGGCTTGTAAGACTAGTGGCTGATCTTACTGTCAGAAGTTTTCAAGCCGACCTAAGGTCTCTGACTTGGCTTAACGACTGCCATCTATCAACGGCAACTGGCACCAACTGATTAACGTGCCTTGCGAAGCACGGAACCGCTCGGAAAAATGCCACTAGCGTTAGTCATAGACGGTGACCCATCCATGGACTGAACGCGCCGTATGTAGATAGATAGATAGATAGATAAAACATTTATTTAACGGCACAATACTAAAAAACACATTATACAAAATAAAGAACATAAAACATAACATATTCATAAATATATAGGTGCTCAAATATTGAATTACACATAAAAACATAAGAAAAAAAAAAGTTACACATTTATAATATCATGATTTTATCAAGTTACAAAACACGGTTTTAAGTATTGAGCCCCTAAAATGGCCCCGACTCAGCATGTGTTGCAGGAGCACCGAGATACTACCTGCAACGCTGATATTCTGTCGCGGCCATGTTGCTTAACCTTAGTGATCGTTTAAGATCACTCAGGCAGCCCAGGCTACGAGCGATTCCAGCAGTAACAATATTTTATTCTCATTCTAATTGTGCTATTAACTCATTTTGCATTTGGTTGACTCTCTTCACTACCAAAGCGACGATTTGCAAGCAGTTAATAAGTGGTAATAAAAATAGCCCCATTACCCACTTCTTCGTTATATGTATAGTCCTCCAACATGCATTTCCGCGCGTGCCAGCGGCTATTATCCTCAGCCCCGCGCCGTCTCTACTAATGCGCTAATTTATTAACAGCCAATGCGGAATAAATGTGCCGAGTGGTGTGGAGCCTTCTTATTACCACACCGACATTATGAGACAGTAGCTATGACATGGTTCTGTTTACGAGGAATTGGATAGACAGTTAGGTAAAGTCTCACTACCTCGCTGATTACCTGTAATGCTGTTGTTATGATTCTCTTTAATGGTTTTGTTTTTAAGTTTCCGGTTTTATATTAGTACACATCTATGATCATTTATATGTTTATAATTCTATTTTATGGTAAACATAAGTATTTTATTGAATACTACGTCTTTGTACATGTAATTTGTATATCTCTTTATTCGTGTGTATGTATGTCTCTATTAAACACCTTTATTAGATTATGTAACTTAGGGCGCGTTCAGTGCATGGATGGGTCACCGTCTATGAATGCGCCGTATATTGCTTAACCTTAACCAATAATGCAGCCCAAGCTAAGAGCGAATTTGGAGAAAAACTAAACTTCAGTTTTATTAATTAAATCCGTTGGCTTGAAGATGCAAATTAACCCCACAAACATTAACCGAAGACTGAAGCATTGAAAGTACATCGCTACTAATTATAAGTAAATATATGTCCGAGCAGGTGTTATAATAATTAATCCGTATTAGTTGACAATCAATTAAGCACACGGGTAATTATCTAGAGATTAACTTCGCAGCGTTGTACGCTGGCTGGCACTCAAAGCTGAGCATAATCCGGTAAGCCTTATGATGTTTTGAGTAAGGTTTAAAATGCTATGCAAGTGAAACTTACTGATATGCTGTGCGAGGACAATGCTGCTTAGTATCACGCATCACGGTCTGTCACGCATGTGATAAGTAGGTCAGTAGCAAGTAATAAGTAGGTTAGCTGGCTTACAGATATAAGCGGAGCTATTGCTTTATATTTTGATGGCTCCAGGTCTTCCAGCAAAGACAAATAAAGCTACCTATTGTACATTATTCAATGGTAACTTTTATTTCTAACTCTTGTTTGTCATGATTTTATTGAAATATGTCTAACTTTATACGTATATTTTAGTAAGTTTCATCATAAGAACAGTCCCATCCGTCACCATTTATCTAATTAGAGAATCGTGAATCGTGGGGTATGTAAACATTACATTGACAAGCATTAAATAGTAAAAATATTGGAGGGTAGTTGTAAAAGGAAAGATAAACTAAAGAGGGGATTGCAAATGGCTTCACGTCGCACGCTGACGGCGGGAGGCCATTGCGCTCCGGAATATGGTGCTGATCGGATCTCCCGGCCAAAGTTCCTATTATGTTTCTTGAGTGCAATAAAAAATCTTAATTTTTTGAACCAAAACTTTCGTAAGCACAACACATTGTAAACTTTTAGTCCAGATCTACTTACGGGTGTTGTTATATTGGAAGATTCCGACCAGGTTTTGCTCCTATTTGCAGAGCTTAATCATGGTGAGCAGAGACGGAGCTCGCGTCATCGGTTGCTCGTCTCACACTCACCATGATTAACCTCTGCGAATCGGAGCGAAACCCGGTCGGACTCTTCCGATATAACAACACCCGTAAGTAGATCCGGACTAAAAGTTTACAAAAATCATCATCATCATCAACCCATTATGTCCCCACCGAGGGGCACGGGTCTCTGGGCCTGGGAAGACCCTGAGGAAGGCATAGGCTATACTCCACTACGCGGGGCAAGTCCGGATTGGCGGAGGCTTGGAGGACTAGTGGCTTGTCTTACTGTCAGAAGTTTTCAAGCCACCGTAAGGCCTCTGACTTGGCTTAACGACTGCCATCTCTCGACGGCAGCCAGCACCAACTGCTTAACGTGCCTTCCAAAGCACGGAACCGCTCGGAAAAATGCCACTACCGTTAGTCATAGAACGGTCACCTATCCATGGACTGAACGCGCCGTATGTTGCTTAACCTTAGTGATAGCTTAAGATCACTCAGGCAGCCCAGGCTACGAGCGAGTCATAAAAATATTCTTATCTTATAATAGCGTCAGTTTTTAGATAATTAATGTCATCGAGTTTTTAGGCTTCTTTATTATCAGGCATTTTTTTGCCACCACTTATAATTTTTTGATGATTGTAATGAGTATAATTTTGAAAAATAAAAGCGAGCGATTTTTGAAAAAAATGTGGTAAATCAAAAGGGAAAATAGAGTTTGAGTAAAATTTTGGACTATTTCAAGGTAGTAAAAAATTGACAATAACATGCTAGCTTTTGTTATTGGTGTGTAAATTGGTTTTTGTTGTAATTAAAAAAAAAAATTCACGAGAACAAAGTTGTCCAGCCTCAGACTGTGATTGATTAGCAACGAGAGTTATTTTTTTATTAATATTTAAAGTGGTATTGTTTGGCTGTAAAATGAAGAGAATGTTTTTTTGGTTCATTGAACAAAATGGACAAAAATTCCAACTACTTCAATCGCAATCGAAACGAAATTTATCCGTTCAATCTTAGGAATGTTCAACACCCGATTCAGTCACTCTGAAGCTCTGATAGCCTGGTGCCAACTTTGGCAACGTTCAGAGGTGTTTAGAATGAAATAGTACTGGTAACGGAAGAAAGGGAGGAAGTAATATTGTTCGAGGTGTATCGCTGCCACACTGGATTGTATTCAGAGTGGTGCATCCGATGCAGCTTCGGTTAGAGCCAGGAAATCAGAGGTCAGTGCGGATAGAATTATGGTTTCAAAGTTGCGGTTTTGTAGGTAATTCGACCTCTGTGGCGGAGTGGTTAGCGCATCTGGCCACATGTGGCCTAATAGTGCCATTTAACTATATGTTTGTAGACATAAGTTAGTTTGTAAGTTCCTGTGCCAAAACTATTGTAATATTTTTATATGCTATGTAACGCTTTATGTGTGTGTGTCTATAAGCCCAAATAAATGTTTTATCTATCTATCTATCTGCCTACCATGTGAGAGGTTCCGGGTTCGAATCCCGGCTGGGGACAAAAAAAGAAACACAGGTCTTAGATGTTTACAATATGTTTGTGACGTCGCTCTTTCTGGGTCCCACGACACAGGGTATGCTAGTGTGGGGCCAGAAGCAATGTATGTGCCTGTATGTAAATGTTATGTTATGTTTAATTTGTAATAAAAATTCCATATATACTTTCAAGTATAGATATAAAATAAAAATAAAATTGAGTTAAGAAATCTTGCAACTCAATATCATTATTAATACGATTATTTCTTTGTTGCACAAAATATAGTGCAAAAAGGGTGGACTTAATGCTAATGGAATTTTCTACTAGTCAAGCCATAGGACGTTCAGGAGAGACATACATTGAGGTCACTACCTTTGCGTCCGTAACGGACGATTCAAGCAGCGCGTGAGACTTTGACACTTTTTCGAATGACTAAAAAGCCCGATTTAAGAACTGCAGGCCCTACTGCATATAGGACACATAAAGTAAAGCTCACCATTCACTACATGCACCGCGAGCCGAGCCCCAAGCCGTAACCGTTCGTGGACAAATCTGTCATCGTCCACACACTACACAAGCGCCGAGCTGCTTACTAGTTTGACTTCAGAAGACGAGCGTCGCCCCGAGCCGCGAGCCGCGCACCGAACCGAGGACCAACACATTCACACGCAGATTTCCCTGCGGACTTGTCGCCAGCGACAAGTCCGGCGGATGGGCGCGCCTATGACTGGTAGCCTTAAAAGTCCAGAGTCGGGATAGTACAGATTCAGTGCCTCCTGGCTGTTTTGACAGCCAGTGCTAAGCACCATAACTTTGTCGCAGGCCTTGCAGCCCTCCCGAAGCAACACTTCTATCCAGATCAAGCTTATCCCAGCTATCGTGATCGATCCTAAAAGCCGCTATGTCATTAATTGAGGTAGGCGTGCAAAAAGAAAGAAAAAAGTATTTAACAATACCTAAATGTAATAAGGAGGGCGCACATATAAAACAATAATGATATTGGCAAACAATTAGAACTGGTTCTCGGTCTCATCATCATGAACCCATTATATCCCCATCGAGGGGCACGGGAGGAGACTATAGGTCATACTCCTCCATGGGGCCAAATTCGGATTGATGGAGGCTTATAAGACTAGTGGCTGGTCTTACTGTCAGAAGTTTTCTAGCCGCCCTGAAGCTTCTGACTGCTATATCGAAGGCAGTCAGCACCAACTGCTTATGGTGCCTTGCGAAGCATGGAACCGCTCGGAAAAAATGCCACTAGCGTTAGTCATAGAACGGTCACCCATCTATGCACTGAACTTAAAACTACTCAGGCGGCCGCGGCTCAGAGCAATTCTCCGTCTATCAGAACCATAACCAGCAGACGTTGTTCTGATAGACGAAGAGCCGGTACTAATTATTTCGCGGCATGCACGCACGCACCGCTTCACGCACGCAGAGCTAGAGCTGGCCACTAATGGTTCTCATAGATTCGAGTTTGTCGCGAGATATTTTTGAAGGTGCCTTTAAAAATAGGAGTGTATTTAATAGCTATTGGCATGACATGCTATTTCGCTATGTGTCATAAACTACCCATAATTCAAGGTGTTTTTTTAACCACCCATAATGCGTGGTTTTTGACGGTGGGAACAGCAAAAGCCCCGTTTCTAAATTAAAATTTTAAATAAAATTCTTATAAAACTAACAACTCAACTTTGCCAGTGACGTTTGATTCGACGTTTGAACTAGTTAGGTGTTTATGGGGCTAATTGTGCACACCGAATCCTGTCTCTTACAATAGAAACTAGTTTGAAATCTGACAGTTACACCAGGCCTGTCGCACTCCGCTTGTAGATATCGAACGCGTAAGTACATGCGGCGGCCACTCCAGAGTGGCTGATAAATAGGGACTCACGCACGAGCAAGCAGTGACGCGCACGCGAGTTTCGCAGTAGAAAGAGAGGCAACATCTAGGTGAATATAACTGTAGGTTTTTTAGCGCCGTGCGATCTGAATTGCACCTAATTGTATCGCTGCTAGAGTCCCTTTTTTTATTTGATTTTGCGGAGTGAATCTCCTGTACGTGTACTGTTATCTACAATGTGGTTAGACGATTAAGTTTCGTTCAGGACTTGGTGCTAGTAATATACGGACTGGTAGCTGTAAAAAGGGCAAAGTAAAAAGAGCAGTTAAAGTAGCAATAACTGTCGCGAAAGCCTGATTTACATTTGCTTTATTTTCGAGCTTTTAAAGCATGCTTTGAAGAGAGGTAGAATAAAATAGAGACGGGAAAAACATACGCCAATTCATCGTTTTTGCTGCGCACCACATTATTATATTATAAAATTACTTTTAAAGAATCGTAAATACGTGTTATAGAACCAACCATTACTAATTTATTATTTGCTGACGTACAGTCGACAGCACGTCAATCTTCACATTTTAGTTGCAAAGTCGCCCGTAAGCCAACGGAGTAGAGTGCATGGGTGTATACCATGATGTGCTGCCGACCTACATAAAGAAATTATAAATTATTTCTTTATAAAGAAATTGGCGTCTTCTCCATTCTATTCTACCTTTCAATAAAGCATGCTTAAAAACATGTAAACAAAGCGAATGTAAATCAGGCCTAACGTAAAAGAAAACTTCGTAAAGAAATCTCAACTTATGAGCAGCAGCTGTTTAAATATATTATCGTCCTTGGAATTGCCAACACGCGTGGTAATAAAACCATACTAATTCTCAGAGAGAAGACTGACCAATTATTTACCTTTGCAAATTACGTGCTTATCCCACAATACCCCACACTATAGAATGACGAGAAAACATTCCTCGCCTAATTTTAGTGTAGAAGATTTTACCACAGATTTTATTATTTTAGTGCTATTTTTTTCTACTGTTTTGTCAGATACACAGACGAACATGAACATGGACATGGCGAAATTATAAGAGTGTTGGCCTTGTTGGAAACGGAAACCTAAAAAAGGGACAAAGGATCAAAGATTAGATCCTCAGATGTTGTGGCCCAACCCAAAAACTTCATCCAATTTTGGAATTGGCCGATATTCAGAAGCATTCGAGCTTAATATTGGATTCCAGAAATTCAGTTGAGGTGTGAGAAACTTATTCGTCCTGATATTTGCCTTGACTAGTTCTTGGACTAGGCTGACTTGCTAACGGAGTTTAATATGAAGAATTTAATTTGCTCGATCCAGAATTTCTGAAATAGCGTTAAATCTGATTTTCGAGAAATTTGTCGGCGCCTGATATCGTAATCTCTGAATCAATTACTTGAATAAGATTATTTTGCTAAGGTTTGTGAACAAACACCACAAATTCTCGGGATTTCTCGCGAAATCTTTCGTCATGTCAGTGAAATATGAAATATTTGCTTGATCCTAAGCGTTGAAATTAGCAGTATTAAAAGCAAACGCTTTCCAGGTGACATAGTGGCGGGTCGCCGCAACTTTTTGCAATATACCTTTTTTTTTTTATAATATTTGGATCGCAAAGGAGTGTGCTTCGCTCAGTCATAATTATTTTCTAACCCTTTGTTTCTGGATAATATACCAATTTTGAAGAACTCTAGCCTACACAATTTCACTCCAGCTGGGCAATAGTATCCCGATTAGCCAGCTACGTACACTAACATCATAATGCGAGTGCCAAAGTGATGAAAGGCCCGACTTTAAAACTGTTAATTGTCATTTTACTGCGCCAAGAGTCGTAAAAAGTAATAATACGACCCCACAGCGAAGTTCAAGTGTTAATAAAGCAATTTACAGTTCGTAAAAATATCAATGAATGAAATGACATTTCTCGCCATTAAACCAGTTTGCGGAAGTAATATTAATTTATTTCAACGGTTCTGTTTATTTGAGTAATAAATTTGTTTCTAGTGAATTGCTGACACGGCAAACTTCATTTATTTATACAATCTATTCTCAGGCCTACACCGAAAGGCCTATAAACGAAAAAAAATTACAATCGTTGAAGCTGTTTCGGAAGAGTACGATAACAATCGCTGTGACATGAGATTTTTATATATCTTACATTTATTACCCCTATTACCCCTCTGGGATGCAGGCGTGAGCTTATGTAGGTATGTATGTAGCAAAATTGGCGCAATGGGTAGCGCATCTGTCTATCATGCGAGAGGTCCCGGGTTCGAATCCCGGCTAGGGCAAAAAAAAAGCCCAGGTCTTGGATGTTTACATGTTTGTGACGTCGCTGTTTCTGGTTCCCACGACACAGGGTATACTAGTGTGGGGCCAGAAGCAATGTATGTGCCTGTATGTAAATGTTATGTTATGTTAAAATATTATTAACTTTTATGTCGGATACACTTACTCAAATAATTGTTGGAAGAGTCCGCCCAGATTTCGCTCTGATTTGCAGAACTTCATCATGCGGAGCTTAAAAAAAATTAGGAAGTGTATCCGGGATAAACTTAATAGTCATCATCATCATCAACATTCAGCCACAAGAAGTCCACTGCTGGACATAGGCCTAAACATAGTAGTGTCTAGTGCTTGCGAAAGCTTTAGATCAAAAATTTCACTTGTCCCAACACCGCAGATAACAACGGCGGCACCTCGCAGGTCATTATATCGTTACCGAGCGTAAAGTTGCGATAGAGGCGTCAGTGTTTGCGAACATAATTACGGCCCCACCGGGCGCCGCCACGATCGCGAACTTCGCGTGAAATTGGTACACGCTACTTCACTTAGTGCCACTGCTTAAAGTGTTGAGCTGTGCTCTTTAGTAGGAGAAATAAAATCAACCTTCAGAATTAACATCCAGAAGAAAAAGAATAAAAAATTATTATAAAAACAGTACACACGCCATAATCTATATATATAAAAGGAGAAGCTGACTGACTGACTTACTGACTGACTGACATATCAACGCAGGGCCTAAACTATAAGGGTTAGAAACTTGAAATTTTGGGTTTCTTTTTTACAAAAGAACGTACGTTACCGTAGGGGAGCACTAAGAAAGGATTTTTGGAAATTCATCCCCTAATGGGGTAAAATGGGGGTTCAGAGTTAGTATGAAACTTTGCCGTTTTTGAAGTTATTCGAATGAGATTCAATATGAAGTTCCTTCATTAAAATTAATGAAACACGTGTAAAATAGTTTTTTGAAAATCATTCCTTAAGGGGGGAAAAGGGGGATGCAAAGTTAGTATGAAACATAGCCACATTCGAATGTAATTCAGCATGAAGGTCCTTCATTAAAAGTCATGAAAGACGTGCAAATTAGTTTTTCGAAAATACTCCCTTAAGGGGGTAAAATGGGGGTTCAAAGTTAGTATGAAACTTTGCTATTTTGGAAGTTATTCGAATGAAATTCAGCATGAAGGACCTTCATTGAAAGTCATATAAGACGTGTAAAGTTGTTTCCTTAAGGGGGTAAGACGGGGTTGCATGCGCTTAAAGTATTTTCTATCTTATTTGCAAACACTTTACTCAACGCCCACGCGGAGTTTCAAAGTGAAACCAAAAAAATACATAACAAAAAATCTGAAGGAGAATAAAGGCGTGTCACTGCTGTTAATTGAATATGAATATGATGAGTATGAGTATGAGTATGAGTAAGGGTATAGGTATGGGTATGGGTATGGGTACTGGGGAATGGGTATGGGTATGGGTATGGGTATGGGTATGGGTATGGGTATGGGTATGGGTATGGGTATGGGTATGGGTATGGGTATGGGTATGGGTATGGGTATGGGTGTCGGTATGGGTATGGGTATGGGTATGGGTATGGGTATGGGTATGGGTATGGGTATGGGTATGGGTATGGGTATGGGTATGGGTATGGGTATGGGTATGGGTATGGGTATGGGTATGGGTATGGGTATGGATATGGGTATGGGTATGGGTATGGGTATGGGTATGGGTATGGGTATGGGTATGGGTATGGGTATGGGTATGGGTATGGGTATGGGTATGGGTATGGGTATGGGTATGGGTATGGGTATGGGTATGGGTATGGGTATGGGTATGGGTATGGGTATGGGTATGGGTATGGGTATGGGTATGGGTATGGGTATGGGTATGGGTATAGGTATGGGTATGGGTATGGTTATGGGTATGGGTATGGGTATGGGTATGGGTATGGTTATGGGTATGGGTATGGGTATGGGTATGGGTATGGGTATGGGGTATGGGTATGGGTATGGGTATGGGTATGGGTATGGGTATGGGTACTGGGGAATGGGTATGGGTATGGGTATGGGTGTCGGTATGGGTATGGGTATGGGTATGGGTATGAGTATGAGTATGAGTATGGGTATGAGTATGAGTATGGGTATGAGTATGAGTATGAGTATGAGTATGAGTATAAGTATGAAAATAAAAATGAAAAAACTTAAATAAATTTAAATGTATAGTAATAAAGTCAGTCAGTCATAAGAATGCCGGTTTTTAAACGTTAATATATCTATAACTGTTTGAGCAACATTGATGAAACTTTAAAGCTAATGGACTTTAAGAAATGTGCCAAATTTCATATACGTAGGTTAAATAGTTGTACAGTCTATTTTTTGAAGCAAACGACTGAGTGTCAACATGTCAAAAATTTGGTTTTTCAATATGCCACATTTATAACACTGCATAATATTTAGCAAAGTTATACAAAACGATATGCCTAATAAATACCATTAAGCAATTAACACAATAACACTGTTATTACCTGATTTATCCCCCACTTGCAGTTTTTTTAACTAATATTTTATTTTATCATGAAAATACCATTTGCTTAAGAGATATATGCCCCAAAAAATACCTAAAATTTCAGTGGTCCTCAAATAAAAGCGATCCTACTGCTGCCAAATATGTTCGCAACTAGGAAAGATGACGGACTTTTGTTTAAAGGCCGATTATCATCGACTATTTTATGCTAATGGGCTACGCGAAGTGTGAGAAGAAGTATGGAGAGCTGACTACGAACCTCTTTTTTAATTAAAGACAAAAAAAAGTAAGATTGACGTTGTTGTTGATGGGAGTGCGACTAAAGAAAATAAAATAGGTAACTTATCTTTAGTCCGTTCATCATTGTAAAATAAGGTATTGGTAAAGTTTATTGGTCCATCATCCAGTTGTTTTATACTTTTGTGTTTGTTATTACGAAACGGAAAATATGGGCGAGCGAGCCGGACCCAACGCTGATTCTGCCAAACCGATATATACGATATACGATGCCACAGAATACATAATAGTACAACGATGCAAGCAAAGCTGCGTGCATGAGCTATTTTGAGTGAGATGTAAGTTTGAGAGATGCTGTGTCATTGTTTAACTTTAGTCGTTCGCTTCAGTAAATAGAATATAGAGTGTTTCCTGTAATATTATAAAGTGATTCCTTTAATATTATACACAGCTGCTGCGTCGCCAGTTCCTTTTTTCTCGAACTTGCCTGGAATATTTTTGTAGGGTGGAGCGTTGGGAGACGAATCAAACGAGTAGTGCTCAATCAAGACTGACTATAATGTCGAAGGACTGATATATACAGGGTGTCCCAAAACTCGACGTCAACCCGGAGCCGGGTGAAAAGGCAAGTCAAGCTGGTTGTCAGAAAAATATAAAAAAAATCTAAGTTGTATGATTTCAAAATTATAGGCATTTTTTTTTAAATCGCAAAATTACACACCCTGTGACAGTCTTTTTACTCCTGTTGCCACAAATCTTTACTTTTTCCAATTATTTTTTTTGCTGTGTAACCCTGAATAATGCTTCTCTAAACTGTAATCAAAATTTTGAAACCAGCTGCTCTAGCTTGCATAAAAAATAGGACTTATTTCCTAGAAAAACTTTCAAAATAAAAATTGCCTAGTTTTAACTGACTGTATTGAAAAAAAAATGTACTACGCGAGTTTGGCAAGTTATGTCAAAAGTTGGCGCATTTAGTAAAGATTCCAAAATGGTATAATACTTGGTAAATTGTAGCTGATAACATGGATAAAAATTTTTTTTTCCTGTAAAACCTACTTTTCAACAAATTTTTCTTACTTGGTGAAAATGGCAAAACTTATTGCTTTTTACATTGGAGCCGATTCCAATGCAGACACTGATTAAATTTAACTTAATTGTACCTGTGCTTGTCTATCATAAACCGATTGAAAAAACAGATTGTCCACTAAATTTAGTTTAGTTCTCTTTGTGTGTGGTATGAAATAGGCACCATATTTTTGTAAAAGTTTAAATTTTAATTTACACAAAATTTTTAATACTAAGGTTTATTTATTAAATTTACAAAATTTTTTAAAATTTTTCATGAATGTACCAATACAACTATTTTTACTACAACAAACCAACGATTAAAAGACGCGCTAACTAGCGAGTCGGTTCTAGCAATTTTTGATCCGAGTAAGGAGATTATCTTATATACAGACGCTAGTCATGATGGTTTAGCTGGAATTTTAGTGCAAGTGCATGAACATGGTGAAAGGCCGGTTTATTTCTACAGCCGTCAAACTACAGACGAAGAAAAAAAGTATCACTCGTTTGAACTCGAGCTATTGGCAATTATCGCAACATTACAAAAATTTCGGCATTATTTATTAGGTCGTCATTTTAAAATAGTCACCGACTGTGATGCTGTTAGACGGGCAATCGTAAAACAAGAAGTTATTCCCAGGATAGCTCGTTGGGTATACCAAACACAAGAATTTGATTACCAAATTACTCATAGACCTGGCATTAGAATGCAACATGTTGATGCACTTAGCCGCAACCCAGCAGATTCCGGTCAACCTTCTGAGGCACAGGTTGTCATGTCTATAACAGAGGCCGACTGGCTATTGAGCGTTCAAGAACAAGACCCCAATCTATGTAAAATCAGAGATATTATATTAACTGGTGAGGCTGATAATAATAAAGACATTTTTAACAAATACGAAGTCCTTTCGCGGATTGTGACAGGCGGGTTTCCAGCACGAACGAGATTAATTGATTCTGCGATGCTTGAACTAAAAGAGTGTTGTAATATTCTATACCGTCAATTAACTCCTTTGTGTTTTCCTCCTTATCGGTCATTATTGGCAATAGGCTTAGAGCCGTCTTTACGTCAAAATTAGCCATATCGTTGTTTTATATGTTTCACTATCACTATAGGGGTCACTTACCTCGCTGTCACTGTGCTCCTGATCCTCAGCTTCTGGAGAATTACACAACTTACTTATCTCATGATACAGTGCCTTGAAACGATTGCAGTAATTATGAATTCAATTTGTCTCTGCGTCGTCATCTATTTTTAACTTTCTTAAACTATCTAAAAAGTTATTATATTGAGCTAACAAGTCATTGGCCTCTAATAATTTAACCGCGAGTATCTCACCATGTCTTCTACTTGGACCAATTTTAATACGATATGTTCTTATTCTTAACAAACTATCATAGAGATTTTATATATTTTCTGCCATAAAAATCGCCCTTTATAATATTATTTTATTTTACTATTTTCTTAAATTACCATACACATTTTTCTTTACCTTATTCTATTATATTATTATTATTTTTTATACCTGGTTGACTAAATTATACTATTGCCGCACTGCACTGACTTCACTTCACTTCATTTTGTAGGCAAACCGCGAACATCGCTCGCTCCCATGGTCCTGGGCTGGTCCATAGGCTGGGTTCATCTGCTGGGACTGGATGTGTCCGGGGTTGGGCGGGTGGGCCTTACAACTTTTGTAGGCGCAACATGCCGGAGTCGACGCCACGATCCACACGCTTGTTGAAGCATTTGTTGCAGTATCTGATGGCTAGTATAATAGCTATTGCTACTAACAGCAACAACAATGCCAACATGCACCAAGAAATCATACCAATATGCAGTTCGATGTCTGTGTTTATAATTTTATTGTTGTACCCAATTTGGGTCATAATGTCCTGTTTTGGGCTTTGTGGCACATTTGAATTGCACATTTTGGCGCACAATTTGTCGGCACAATTAGAAGTCTATTTTGTCACTTCATTTTGAATGTTCATCACACATTTTTTATTTATTTTCTTTCTTTATTTTGATGCGCGCTCGCACGCACCAAACAAGGCAGGGTCGCCATGTAGGGTGGAGCGTTAGGAGACGAATCAAACGAGTAGTGCTCAATCAAGACTGACTATAATGTCGAAGGACTGATATATATAAGTAGCTTAAACTAGGTTGCATGTGTCTTACACTACATTTTTCCTTGCGTATATAATATTTTCATATATATATTGGCTTGCAACTGTTAGGATGTTAGTGTCTTTGAAAAAATCTCATAGCGAGTCCCTACTACCTAGCTTGTAAATAAATCGGATCGCTCTCTTCTGCAAGATGAAGATAGTCTCAATGTCTGCTGCCCGGCCCCACAGTAGTATACCATAGGACATAATACTATGGAAGTAACTAAAATAAACAAGCCTAGCAGTTGCAAAGTCAGTAAGTTCTCGAATTCTTTGCACAGCATATGTTGCGGAGCTAAGTGTATGTGCTAATTTTACAATATGTGGACCCCATTGTAGTTTGGCATCGATTGTGATGCCCAAAAATACAGTATCTTCAACAAATTCTAGTTTTTCATTTCCAATCACAATGTTATTTTCAACTAATTTTACGTTAGGTAGGGTAAACTTCATACATTTTGTCTTTTTTTAATTTAACAATAGATTATTTGCAGTAAACCAATCTAGAACGTGCGAGAGAGCATTATTTGCTTCGTCAAGATTATTTTCCTGTCTCCTTATTTTAAAAATAAGTGACGTGTCATCAGCAAATAGCACTATATCGCACATTTTTTGTACCATAAACGGTAAATCATTTACATAGGCAATGTTGTATTCCGCCCTTTAGTAAAACCGAACTGCTGACTATGAAGGAGTTTGTAATTATTGAAATGCAAAAGTAATTGATCCAAGATAATTCTCTCAAATATTTTACTATTTACATAGCACGTAAATATTTTACATAGCACGCAGAACTGATGGCCGATGGGGCCGAAAAGTTCTCGAATGGAGACCACATATCGGCAAGCGCAGCGTAGGACGACCAGCCACAAGATGGACAGACGATTTCATTCAAGTGGCGGGAAGACGCTGGATGCAAGCCGCTTCCAACCGGTCTTTTTAGAAATCCATGGAGGAGGCTTATGTTCAGCAATGGACTTCTTGTGGCTGAATGATGATGATGATGACGATGATTAGTAAAGGTCTATGTTTTGTTGATTGCACTCACAGACAACAGCCATTTAGAATTACATTCAGACTGTATTTAAGTGCTTATGTCAGGATTTTGTCGAAATTTGTCAAAACTGAATGGTGAAAACCAAAAATTTGTCAAAGCAGTAACAAGGAAGTTATTGAGGTTTGAATATGGCCGCGCGAACGAAACGCGGAGAACTGCGCGGCCATGTCGGATCTCGGCATCTACAGGGTCTACAGGCCTGGTTTTTTTGTCAATGCATGTTTGAATTTGTCAACAAATGTCGAAGAATGAAAATTCATTCTATCACCATTACTTGAGAAGATATCGACGCCTGAACGGTTCCGATTTCTTTAGGTTGATTTTTCCGTAATCGGGCTTATCAAGACCGATGTTCAGAGCTTAGTCTTAATTTGTCAAAGCCGATGAGGTTTGAATTTACACTCGTTTCCTCATCAGAAAAACAAAATTACTGAAAAACCTAAGGGCGCTGGCCGCGCAATCGAAACGCTTTTTCATATACCGATATCTAGTAAACAAAACAAGTCTAAGATATGTTTTATGTACCAAATTATTTGACATTTTAGGCTCCTTCGATTAACATATCGTTTCACCACAAAAACATATCGCAGCGAGAGTTATTTAAAAAAATATAACCTCTCACACAATGTTTGGATAGGGTGACCATAATATCAGGTTTCACGAAACCGCTTATTGGCACAGTGACCTAAAGAACTTCAAAGTCCTTTGTATATTATGTTCGCTGCAAGTGGGTACTTGAAACGTCTGGCTGTTTTAAAATACTTACCTAAACCATGGTAAAAAAAAGGTAGTGCAGGCCGTGTCCATACGGCTGCGGTGGCGTTGAAAGTTACAACCTGGCAGTAATACTCCCTTTCGTATCGGATATGGGTGCGTTTGGTGACATATGCTAGCACAGAACGAATGAGCCGTTTTCAGAAGAAAAAAAAATGAATGTCTGTCAATGGAATGCAATTTTGGACCTCAGCCCAATAGCCATGTGTGATACATCATCAAATAGGTCTCAGCGAGCTGGACAACGCCGGGTCTTCTCGTCATCCATACCGCAATGCTTGAAAACGAAAGTTTTCAATCAGTGTGTCCTACCTGTTATGACCTACGGAGCCGAGACATGGACACTCACGAAAGGGTTGGTCCACCAGTTTAAAGTCGCTCAGCGAGCTATGGAGAGAGCTATGCTCGGAGTTTCTCTGAAGGATAGGATTCGTAACGAATACATCCGACAGAGAACCAAAGTTATCGACATAGCTCAGAGAATTAGCAAGCTGAAGTGGCAGTGGGCTGGCCATATTTCGCGAAGAACCGACAACCGCTGGGGTAAACGTGTTCTTGAGTGGAGACCGCGACTCGGCAAACGTAGTGTAGGACGCCCTCTAACCAGGTGGGATGACGATCTGCGAAGGACTGCAGGCAGATGCTGGATGCGGCAAGCTGAAGACAGGGCGCTATGGCGCTCATTAGGGGAGGGCTATGTCCAGCAGTGGACTAATATAGCCTGATGATGATGATGATGATGATGAGCTGGACAAAAGGTACTATGACGCCAATAGCTAAATGTGTGTCCTTTCGGAGTTATATTGCATTGGAAAAAAAACTAATGATATTGTATTGATAAAAAACTTTCAATACAATGTGATTCCGAAAGGACAAACATTTGGCTGTTGGCGTCATAGTAACATTTGTTCAGCTCGCTGAGACCTATTTTATGATATATCAAACATGGCTATTGGGCTGAGGTTCAAAATTGCATTCCTTTGACGTTATTGGAATAAAAAATGTAATATAAATTATGCTCATGCATGCATTATACGAAATAGGAGTAAGTAGAGGTAAAGTAAAATTAGACACTAGTACAGCGGCTAATATTTACGGCGCTTCGACTTCCAAGTCACTGGCTGATATACACTGCACGCGGAATCCTTTGTTTTACGGGGGTGGCAGCCTTTGACAGAGGTATCACAGGCCAAGGCGGCGCGATACAAAGGCGACCGCATACAAGTGAACTACGGAGAAGAATTACTGTAAAAGGGTACGTATCACACGAAAGGTTTGTTTTTGGTGACGCTTTCATGGGACGTTTTGTAAAGATTAGGGTAGGTTCTCAGAAGTAGTTTAAAAATACTGTAGCTAAATAAAGAGTACCAAATTTTTAAGTTTTAGCGGATAATTGGAATTTCAGAAAAATCCAGGCCCAACATGATCATTGGCTACTCCGGACTGTCTCTGTCTTGTGCTTATGAGTGTCGTATTTTTTTGTTTTACGTTTCGTCGTCTCGTGAACTATTACTCTGGACTCCGATGCTTGAACTCAGTGTATGGACAATATTCAAGATAATTTATTGTAAAACTTTCTACATTTAACAGTGACGGTTCAGAAATCAAGCTTGAATTTTGTATAAAAAAGACAATGTCGAATAAGGTACGTTGATAATGTGTTCTACAATAATATTATTGTGTGATGTGTGCACAAAATCATCCATTTAACAGCTATTGAAACTAAAATCATGAAACTGCAGGATACATTTTTATTGCTTGTCATTGCAAAAAATAAAACCTAAGAAAACTTGGTAATTATACCAAATCTAGCTAAAAATCCTATTTTTTTCCATAATGGAACTCGATCTTATGCTGGGGCCACACCTGCGTCTATCGTGACAAAGCTTCGTGCCCCGGGCATTTCAGTCCGTACATTCCACAGAGTACTGGCGCGAAGCTTTGTCACGATAGACGCAGGTGCGGCCCCAGCATTAGAAAATCTTTTGATCTAACGCATTCCGTGAGTACTAGCGAACTGGATGGAATTTGAGTAACTGTGCAATATATGAACCCTCAAATGATTATGTAAACTGGTCATATATATATCTTGACATCCCGTAGCATAATATCGCAGGCAAATGGTTCCGAGGTTTATATGAAACCTGATATTATTGTCACCCTATCCAAACATTGTGTGAGAGGTTATATTTTTTTAAATAACTCTCGCTGCGATAGGTTTTTGTGGTGAAACGATATGTTAATCGAAGGAGCCTAAAATGTCAAATAATTTGGTACATAAAACATATCTTAGACTTGTTTTGTTTACTAGATATCGGCATATGAAAAAGCGTTTCGATTGCGCGGCCAGCGTCCTTAGGTTTTTCAGTAATTTTGTTTTTCTGATGAGGAAACGAGTGTAAATTCAGACCTCATCGGTTTTGACAAATTAAGACTAAACTCTGAACATCGGTCTTGACTAATTTAGATAAGCCCGATTACGGAAAAGTCAACCTAAAGAAATCGGAACCGGAGGATTGCGCGGCCATGACGTTCAGGCGTCGATATCTTCTCAAGTAATGGTGATAGAATGAATTTTCTTTCTTTGACATTTTTTGACAAATTCAAACATGCATTGACAAAAAAACCAGGCCTGTAGACCCTGTAGATGCCGAGATCTGACATGGGAGCGCAGTTCTCCGCGTTTCGTTCGCGCGGCCATCTTCAAACCTAAATAACTTCTTTATTACTGCTTTGACAAATTTCTGGTTTTCACCATTCAGTTTTGACAAATTTCGACAAAATCCTGACATAAGCACTTTTTGAAAACAGAACATGGCCGCGCAATCGTGTGACGGAATTTGCAAGGTGGCACTCCCGGAGGAGATAAAAAAATCTAAGAGGCAAAATAACCTTAGGATTTTTGGGTTTGCTTGAATATGTATGTACTAATCACAAAGCTTTTCACTGACAACTTTTACGGTTCCACATCGCCCAACAGACCATTTAAAAAATCTTAAAACGGCCATGCTGTAAAATGAAGATTTTTGTTTAATGCCATTTGTGTTTTCAGTGTGCGATGTGTCTTTCCGTCACAAGGTTATCTGGAAGAAATTGCTCTTAGAAATAAGACCGGCTATTGTTTATATTTTTTTAATTGTAACTTTATTTTGTCTCTTGTTTCTTGTGTGCAATAAAGAATATTCTTATCTTATCTTAGTTTAGTTACATTAACTAGTAACTAATCATACTAGCTGACCTGGCAAACATTGTTTTACCTGATAAAATAATTCTACCACCCTTATCATTTAGGTGCATAAAAAACGATAAAAACCTATTCTGAGACCTGCCAAATATTCACATATTTTTTTTATATAATCGGTCAAGCCGTTTCAAAGGAGTATGCGCACTAACTCTATGGTACGAGAATTTTATTTATAAGAAGAAATATTTTATTGGTAATTATGCTGTATTCAAATTTTAAAAGGAAATAATGAAAGCCTCAAGTTCACACTTCCGCAGTCGCTATTACATACTACTTTGGTAGCATGTTGGTGACTGCCAATTACACACATAAACTATCGTAAGCCCTCCTCAACTGCATTCCAATGTCGGCCCTAACTCCTTTAGGACAAAGGCTATTCTCGACTGACAGCTAATTTTGTTTGTGATGTACTACGTTTTCATTCGCTGGTACAGCTACAGAAACCTTCGCTAATGCAATGATATAAACGAGGTTTCACTAATGTAGCCGCGGATTTTCCGATCAAATTCAAATGTAGGTATGTGTGTGTATCCATACAAAGTGTAACTGCTTTAACGTGGATCTGAAACCGTTCCCTCGTACACATCGATCATTAAACCACTAATATCATGTTTCATACAAACTGAATTACGTTTAAAATTTTTATTTAATTCACCAGTCTTCATCATCAACTTATTATGTCCCCATCGAGGGGCACGGATCTCTTCCTGAGGGAGGTATAGGCCATATTCCACCACGGCGGCCAAGTCCGGATTGGTGGAGGCTTGTAAGACTCTGTCAGAAGTTTTCAAGCCACCCTAAGGCCTCTGACTTGACTTAACGACTGCCATCTATCAACTAGTATTATTTATAAAAAAGATCTGATTCCACTACTACAGTCTTACAACGTAAAGCCCGGTGTATACTGTACAAGGAAAACCTAGTCGGACATTTCCGCCGAAAATTCAAGTAGTGATTTTGGAATTAGGTTAAGCTAAAAAAATGTTGGCGGACCGATCGGCACACTATAATAGTGGTTTTTAATAATGTGCTTGTATGTAAATGTATTTTTTTTTATTGTTCTTTTTAAGGTAACAAATGATAATGCACGAAAGAGAGTAAGAAGTTACAATTTAAAAAAGTACAATGGCGGCTTTATTCCATAGTCATTTGGCTGACGCAGATTTATACACATTACGAGCTGACCCGGCAAACGTCGTTTTGCCAGATAGGGGTATGAAAAATAGATAACAACCTATTCTTAGGCCTACCAAAAATACATAAGAAATTTCATCAAAATCGGCCAAACCGTTTCAGAGGAATACGCGCTCTAACACGGCGAGTGGTGGCACGAGAATGTTATATATTAGATATTGTATCACAAAATACATTGTGTGTGTTTGCCAGCAAGAGCGGTTCGCGAAAGTCAATCCCAATGAAACTTTCAAGACTTATGTGATAGACCCGGGGTCGCCTATATACCTGAGTGAAGATGCGGAGGGATGCGGTGACGCCGCATCCCCGTGTTGGGAAATAGGGAAATTAAGAAATATAACTTGAAGGGTTGATAATAGTCTAAAAATTTAATTGGCCGGAGAAAATAGTCGTGATCGTCTAGTTATTTAAAAGAAGAACCATACGTTGTGATATAAATTACTGAAACAGAAAACAGGAAAAATTAGACAAAGAAAAGGAATTAAACGCATGCTACTTAGTTTCGGACAGTATTGTGAACGCCCCAGGGAAATCAGCATCGAGGCTCGAATTTAGCCTCAATGTCAGCGACTAGAGTGACGGTGAGCACTGCCAACCTGTTGTACACTACTACTATGCATATCGATGCATTACACGATGCTTCTCTAGGAAGACTTTTACACACGCGCCTAATCAGTATCACTCGCGATTAACACAACACAAAGACAAAAATATATAAAGCGTATAATAAAATAATACATGATAAATAATGTGTTATAATAACGGAATGAAAGAATAAGAATTTATGTAGTTGCAGTCAGCAGATCTCCTTCCTGTAAATAAATGGAGTTTGGAGGGGTTCTAGATTTCCAGGAGAAAATCTAGAAGAAGTTTTGTTTCCCTAGCGATAAAGATGTTGGGATAAAGATGATGAAGGGATTCCAGCCTGCACCCAACCCGATGAGCTTCCACCAGAAACTCGTTCCTGCAAAATCCATCGGGAACAACGTTTCACCCTACTCTTTCAAACCTTCGCGCAACGTTCAATGACAACATTCACTCTTTCGTCCATCTTGTTATGAAGTGAGCTTATGCAGAAAACCCAGCATTCGTGAATGTATTTCTCTGACTTTTAGGGCATAGTGGGCGACATAGTCACTCTTACTAAACACAAGTGTTACACGGCGGACAAGGTGTTCGGAGGCCTGTCCCCGTCCCAGCCAAAGACGTACACCCGAGAAAACCTTCGACGCATCTAATGTCGCGTTGCAAGGTGTGCTGACATCCAAATCTTTCTACTGTGCCTCGTGGAAAGGCCTATTCTATTAAGAATGAACCATGGTACTCCCTTGAATGTATTCCCTTAAACTGATAGGCATAGTGGGCGACATGGTCACTCGTACTAAACACAAGTGTTACACGGCGGACAAGGTGTTCGGAGGCCTGTCCCCGCCCCAGCTAAGAACTTACATCCGGGGTTACTGTAATTCACTACTTTATATAATTAACAACTCAAAATCACACAATCACACAATTTTGAAACGACTCTAGCTAATAGTACCTAACGAGAAGTATAAAAGCTGTAAGGTGGTTCCCGATGACTAATGCATTATGTAAATAGCGTTCCGCCGATGTTCCTGTGATGGTGAGTCCTGCGACAGCAAAGATAGTCCTGATATGGTGTGGTGATCCTGTGATGCTGAAGATAGTCCTTGGATAGGGATTTACCCTGATGTGGCTCCATTCGTTTGTTGATATGAAGATAAAAGTAAAAGGTCTACGACGTCTCCTCCAAACTGCAGCCTCGTTCTGATAAGACAATGTTAGTAAATTTCTCCTCCTGATGTACAAAACCCGTCCTAGTCCTAGTTCCTTTATCGGAGACCTATGGTAAGCCCTAGCTAGTATGGAGTCCGCCGAAACAACGCAGAACCCACGGTGGGAAACACCGCCGCTCCTTCTGCTCTCGCTAGTTAGTTGGAAGTCTATAAATAGAATGCTGTAATGAGAATTATATTAATGGGATTTTATATATTGTATAAAGATAAATATAATTACGTAGATAAAAATAATTAAATATCACACGCGGCGCAAAAATCGGAAAATCATTGTTATAGTTCAAGGACGCCCCTTGACGGAGATCTCTTTGTTTAGTGGAAAACGGACCGTTGCACTTTTCCCTTCTCTACTTTGCGGTTTCTCTGCTAGCTAGCTTATTATTACACTCACGAAGTCTTCACTGAGGACTTGCCGTAAAGAACACTGTACTGTACGCGGGAGGTCTAGACTGCTAGGTCTAGTCAGAGGTTTCGCGCGCGGACGGATGTTCCGGTGAACCACCTCTCTCTACGAGTGCTGAGACTGAACTCTCCGATGCCATCCCCTCGCATCCCCATCACGCCCTCGGTCAAAAGCTAAGTACAATACACAAAAGTCCAAAAGGGCATTCATCAACTATTTTATTACTTACAAAAAATCTTTAATTTTATGGCCTGGCTATGGTTTTACTACAGTGAATGAGCCCAAAACTGACACAAAACACCAAATGCTTCGAAACCCATTTAGGCAATCGAATTTATTTCTTTCTTTTGTTTGACAATCGTCTCTCTCCTCCTATTCGATTCATCCGTCAACATGTGGTAATACTTTCCTCAGCTGCGCGACGTTTCTTTGAACCTCTCTTAGTCATTTACAAACAATATTTATTGGTTTCTGGAACTGTGGGGTCCTAAACTTGGGATAAAAGCAGGCAAGGCCATGCGGTAATTTCGTGAGAAAAAGGCTACAATACTTACTCCATCTGCGCCGAAATTCTTATGAAACTCTTTTGAAGCCATCATTAACAAACAATATTTATTGTCTTCCGGAATTGCGGGACCCTAAACTTGGGACAAAAGCAGGCAGAGCAATAAGGCAATGTTGTGATAGGTTCTCGCCTCCACCAGATTGGCTTAAGGTCGTCGTTGCTATGGAAAAATAGAAATGTCGGTTTTGCTAAACTGCACTTTCTGCGAATCTCGAGCTGACATTTATCGGTTGTCGTCGAATAGGTCTTTAAAATCACAAGAGGCGGCGTTACTTGTATCGATTTTAGAAATATGTTGCTGAAAAACTGTAAGGGTGAAAGGGTAGGCCCTTTCAGTCGTTACACTTAGCTGACCATTTAGGAGCACCAGATACTAAGTCGTCCAGTAACAGGCAACGTAGCCCGAACAGATAAATTAATTATCCTGGCAGCCCCCAGAGTACCGGAGCGTGATAGTGTTTATCGATCGACGTGCGGCACTGATACGATTCCCGATAACCGAAGCATAGCTGATTCGAATGATATCCCGTCCTCAGTTTGATCCAGGCGCTTGGCTAGAGAACTGCCTCTAGTGCTTGAGATGAACGTCATTTTACCACCGCATTTCCGTTCAAAATAGGATATTTAGTATTTGACGTCGCCAACCGCTAAAAAACGCGTTAAGACAAGGTAGAGCATATTGTTTATTGGACACAAGAAAAACAAGCAAAGCAATAAAAAAATTATTTTTATTATATTTTATTTGGGCTATCATCATCATCAACCCGTTATGTCCCTACCGAGGGGCACGGGTCTCTTCCCTGAGAAAGATATAGGCCGTACTTCACCACGGCGGCCTAGTCCGGCTTGGTGGAGGCCTGTAGTAAATACTAGTGGCCGGTCTTACTGTCAGAAGTTTTCAAGCTGCCCTAAGCCCTCTGGCTTGGCTTAACGACTGCCATCTATCGACGGCAGCCAGCACCGTTAACGTGCCTTACGAAGCACGGAACCACTCGAAAAAATGCTACCCATCCATGCACTGAGCGCGCCCTATGTTGCTTAACCTTAGTGATCGTTAAGATCACTCAGGCAGCCGGGGCTACGAACGATTCTACAAGCGATATTTGGGATGCCAAACAGTGATATACCATGAGTAATTACAAAATAACCATAAATAATATGTAGTCAATATAATTATCACCCACGACATTATCATCGGCTTACTTTACAGTGTTGCGGCTTGTACTGAATGACAGAAGAGAAAAACAACTAAATTAAAACTGAGTACTTACACAAATTCATGCAAGAAAGTAGAACGGAAAAATCAAACAAAAATGTTATAATGGATTATAATGGAAAAGGTGCAAGGGGCGGCCTAATAAGCATGAATAGACAATAAGATTATTCACGTAAAAACTATGTTTCAAGTCTTGAAACAACTTTCCATGTTAATTAATGATATCCCAAGCGGATATGGTTGGGATGTCATTAAATAGTTATAGGTCTGTTATCTAAAGCTGGCACGTTCACAATACTCACACTTATGCAATTTCACTATACAGGATGTTTAAAAATATATGATTTTGATTCAAAATGCGACTCTAGTTTAAGTGTAGACTAGAGTTAGGTTTTAGTAAGATAGGTGCGTTGTAGATAAATAAATACAAATATATGGGTTACTTGTTATAATATATTTTTAGCAAATTCGAGCGAAAAGTATTAAAAACAAGGCGGAATCAATGGTCATAAAATAGTTTTAAATTTCAATAAATTTTCACATGAACAAAAATAATTTCACCTAAGAAAATCTTTACCAAAAGAGAAAATAATTATCCCAGAAATCCTCACCAATTTAATTATAATTTAATTATGGAACAAAGGGTAACGGACGCTCAGTGGTCAGTTACTGGATGAATTACACTACCTTTTTTTATAATTGCTTACCACAGATAAAAACTTTATTACTGTTCTGTAATTTCATCAACTGGAAGGAATCTGTGATCAACTGAGCAACATCATTCGGTTTCTATTGTGGTTACGCGAATGTTCTGTTCTCCTATTCTTCTTCTTTTTCTTCAACGTTTTTTCCATGATTTTAGCACCAGTAGCAGTTGTTCGAAGTCCAATCACAATCAAATGCAAGAACCAAAAGAAAAGAGGAAAGACCACAGAATAAACTGGCAATTCCCATTAGAAAAACAAAAACCCTCTCTTAAAAATTCCATCTACTGACTAATTGGCCGTTTTAAGAAGAAAAAAAAACCAATGGCTGTCAAAGGAATGCAGTTTTGGACCTCAGCCCAATAGTCATGTGTGATGTATACATGTTATTTTTTTGAAATTGAAAATGTTAGTTTTTTTTTCAATACAATATAACTCCGAAAGGACAAACATTTGGCTGTTGACGTCATAGAGTGCGACAAGTGAGTCCTGGCACAAGCCTTTGGCGGGAAATTTAAAAATCTTTTAGTTGATAACCCTGCATCTATATGCCATAAACCATCTTGATACTTTTGCTTAAGTTTATTATTTGTTTAATTAGTTTGGAGTCTCCAATGAATTTTGTCCAAACATAAATAAATATAAGCAAAACGAAAACATTAACTACATCAAAACCAACATTTCCACTCCACCAAAAACAGGGATAATAAAGATGCACCACATAAACTTATAAACATTTATTTATGCTGAACCATAATCAAAATCTGATTCATATCTTTTTTCTCCAACATCTTTGAGTTCTTTGACTAAGTCTTCGATCTGACGTTTAAAATTTTCGTCATCCAACAGACCTTACAACAAGAAATAATTCATGTTTGTTTTAATACATTATTACTCGTATGTATATACTAAAACATAGGTAAAATTATGTTGAATAGAAACAAAAGTTCTTGTTTAAATCTAGGACGAGTATCAAACTGTTTGGGCTGTACTACTTGCAGCTGAAATACCTAAGTTTGACAGTCAGAGTGTGGCCATATGAAGAATTCGAAATAAATCGCGTCCCAGGACTCGCTTGTCAGACTCTAGTAACTTTTATTCAGCTCGCTGAGACCTATTCGATGATGTATCACACATGGCTATTGGACTGAGGTCCAAAATTGCATTCCTTTGACAGCCACCTTTGACCGTTTTTTTTTTTAGTTCTTCTGAAAGCGGCTCATTTGGAACTACTTTTCTTAGCTGTCAGAAAAATCCCTCATTGAAACGCACATACGGTTGAGTACCAAAAAGATCACGCTGTATATATAAACAGTAGTAAAAGTAAAACTATAACTGTCCCCTTCACACTCATAAGCTAGACCGCGCGCAAGAGAGACGGGCAGACTTTTCATGATGCGCATGCAGTACACGTCACGCCGCGCGCTATTCACAGACACTACACAAGCGCAACGTGTAAATGTGTTGAACGTGCCAGCTTTACTTAACTGACCTTTATATTACCAATCTTAACCCTTAGCTGTAGTGGAGAAAAAATATCCCGGTTCTATAGTGGTGGGTCCATTGGACCCAGCAATTTTCAAACGTATGTGAAAAACAACTTGAAAGTTGATTAAGTATTTTTTCTTTAAATATATCTATTAAAGTTTATAATTAACACAATGTTTCACACAAACAATAGAAACATCTTTTTCTTAGGTAATTGGCACTTAGAAGAATCAGTCTCTTTTTCCTTAATCACAAAAACAGAGTTACAAAAAATATTAATTAAAAATAGGAAAAACAATAAAAAAATTCAACTCTTTACTTTATAAAACGTTATCATTATGTTCTTTCTGAAAATATTAAAATAGTAAAGAAATAACCTCATATAAAAAAAAATACAGTCTTCCAACTTCAAACATAAGAATTGCACATAGTTTTTGCACAACTCATGCATATAGGCTTCTGACACTTGGCACACAGATGTACTGTTTTGGCTCTCTTGGCAGGAGGGCATGAACTACACCTTTTCCTCTTATTCCCGTCCAATTTTACAGTATCTCCAGTTCCTGGTGCTAATGGAGGGAATTTCAAAACTGAGGCAATACTCATTCTAAGTTGTGTAGGCAATCTTTGATTATAACACCTTTCTTTCATGTAAGTTTCACACAGTGACTTAGATAAACATTCTTCACTTGCCATGATGAACACCTGTATAAAAAACACAAAAAAAACATGCATTCGTAAAATAAACTTTCACAAAATTAATAACGTAGCTATAGTGGTGGGTCCAATGGACCCAGGTGAAAGCCAGTACTTACCTTTCCAGCAGCAAGCGCAGCACGTCCGTTCTACATAATGCGCCTCGGCTTACTAATGGAAGGTACTGAGACTCGGAGGGACCTTCCTCACTCCTATCGTTTTCTACGCCTAGTTGAAAATGTTGCTTGGGTCCAATGGACCCACAACTATAGTTAAGGGTTAATAATAATATATTCACTCACCCTACTTTGTTATACAAGTTGTTCTAAAAACAAGGTAGATAGATAGATCGAATATTATTAACTAGCGACCCGCCCCGGCTTCGCATGGGTGGCGAAAACGTTTCCGTGAAAATAGCTGTATTAGTTCCGTGGAAAATTCCCGGGGTAATATTTTTTTTACACCTCAGGTTACATTATTCGAGATTTCGTACGGAACTCTAAACTTTTTTAAGATCCAATATAGCCTATGTTACTCACGAATAATGTAGCTTTCTAATGATGAATCACTTTTCAAAATCGGCCCAGTAGTTTCTGAGCCTATTCATTTTAAACATACACAACACATACACAAACATCCAAAAACACCTCTTTATAGTATTAGTATAGACAGTATAGATTGTATGTACACTTAGGAATTGCACATGAGATTAAATAATTTAATTTTTTTTAATAATATTCAAATAATTTTAATTTAATTTTTTTTTATTTTCAACTCGCTTTCCTGTCCCTATGGACGTTATAGTCTAAAATAAAGTTTCATTTATTTTATTATTATTTAGGGATGTATTAGCAAAGGACAAGATAAAATTAATTAATAATCCAATGTTGGTGAAGCTAAAGAGTTCGGTCATGATCAGAATCAAGTGGCAGTACTGGTGAGCTAATGTTATGTTCAAAAGAAACGGGTAAGCTTTTTAAGTTCCTGACACGAAGATTGGATTAGACTAAAACTCTACAGGGTGGAATTTTGTAATGCCACTTGAAGGGGAAGTACTCTTAATACTGTAGATAGAAAATTTTACAAAAAGGAAACATTCCTTTATTTTTGAAAAGAAAGAAAACTGCAATTAAATTTCTTAAAAATTCGCTTGCCTCACCCAGTAATCGAACCCTCCTCAGTCCCGTGTCGACAAAATAACAATAGAAAACTATTGTTATTTTCTACGTCAGGACTGAATAGGTTAATAACGTGTTGTGGTGAATGTTATAAATCGTATTCTGAACTTCAACTCTCAACTCGTTTACATTCTCATAAGATTTAACTTGACCCATTGAATTAATAATTTAAGATTTCATTGTTTTCCTTTCATTTAATTTATGAAGTTTGTTAGAGAGATTTCTTCCTTATAATTGACCCTAACGATCGATGCAATAAAAGTACAGGGTGCAACTTTCATAGATTTTTAGTCGGTTCGATTACCGGATGTGAATGCAGTTTTCTTTCTTTTCAAAAATAAAGGAATGTTTTCTTTGAGTAAAATGTTCTATCTACAGTATTAAGAGCACTTCCCCTTCAGGTGGCATTACAAAATTCCACCCTGTATATTAGGCCAGAAAAAAATGTAAGTAATGGAAATGTAAAAAATGTAAGACCACAGCTTTAGTGTTTTTTTCAGTTGCTGATTGTGTGAAAATATTTTAGTACTATAAAGCAATTTTTCATTAACAAAACTGTCAAATTCTGCGTGATATAAATACGACCTTATTAAACCCACACTGATTGCAAAATCCCCAGATAATTAAATACTGTAACACCCCTTCAGCGTAAACAGAGTCTGGTGCGACTGAATTAACCCTAAAACGGGTACCTTTTCCCCTTTAAAACAATAAAGGTCGCACATTAGGACCAGCCGAGACATAGTCCATGTGACCAGTGATTCACAAAAGTTCATACTGAGCTTAGCGGGCTAATCTCGCAATAAACAATTAAACTAAAATTTATTTCCTTGATGTATTTGATAGATGTATTTAAATAAAGAAAGACGGTCGTCTTTCTCTTGCGCAGTAGATAGCGCACGTGCCTACCATGTAAGAGGTTCCGGGTTCAAACCCCGGCTGGGGACAAAAAAACCCAGGTCTTGGATTTTCACATGTTTGTGATGTCGCTGTTTCTGGTTCTCACGACACACAGGGAATCCAAGTGTGGGGCCAGAAGCAATGTATGTGCCTGTATATAAATATTTATATTTATGTTTCATTATCAACCATTATGTCCCCACCGAGGGGCACGGGTCTCTTCCTTGAGGATGGTATAGGCCATACTCTACCACGAGGGCCTAGTCCAGATTGGTGGAGTTTATATTTGTTTATAATAAAATAATTTTCTTACATAATGCTAACGTAAGGGGTAACCATCTGTTTGTTTTTAATTATCGTGACAGGGCAACCAATAAGCAGACAAATTAGAAGAAACTTGATGTCTGTGTCGAATAAATTAATAAAGCAAAAGGTCCGCTGCTGGAAAGCAGAATGGGCCGCAGGCGGCTGTGAATTATTGTTTGGCCTATTTCTAAGGAACTATCTCTTAAATTCCGTTACTTCTTCAAGGTGTTTGACACCAACAAAATGTGTTTCCCTTAAATTCTACAGGAAAGAGGACAATAACATAATATATTATAATATTTACATACAGGCACATACATTATGTCTGGCCCCACAATAGGATACCCTGTGTCGTGGGAACCAGAAACAGCGACGTCACAAACATGTAAACATCCAAGACCTGGGTTTTTTTTTTACCCCAGCCGGGATTCGAACCCGGGACCTCTCGCATGGTAGGCAGATGCGCTAACCACTGCGCCACAGAGGTTTGACACCAACAAAATGTGTTTCCCTTAAATTCTACAGGAAAGAGGACAATAACATAATATATTATAATATTTACATACAGGCACATACATTATGTCTGGCCCCACAATAGGATACCCTGTGTCGTGGGAACCAGAAACAGCGACGTCACAAACATGTAAACATCCAAGACCTGGGTTTTTTTTTTACCCCAGCCGGGATTCGAACCCGGGACCTCTCGCATGGTAGGCAGATGCGCTAACCACTGCGCCACAGAGGTCGTCTTTCAAATCGTCTTTCGAATCTTTCAAATGCATAGTTGTTCAATGGATTATATTTTTTACAGTGACACAAAACAATGAAAGAGAAACAACGTTATGAATAGCGACTAGTTTCTTAATTGTTGGTTTTCCGAAAAAAAAAACTTTCTTAGGAGTTTTAATTACAATGTTGTAAGTAGAACGTAAAGTTTAAAAAAAATGTGAGACTATGAATCCCCAATTAGTAGGTACTATCGAAACTAATTAAATATGTAAGCATGTCCCTTCTGCTGTTGAAGTGGTCTCTACCATTAAATTGAAATATTAAATACATATTAAGTCGGCTTCCCACGGTCCGCGATATCGTGGACGGACGCAGACCAGCTCGCACGACACACCGTGGGAAGGGTCTCGGTCCGCGGTAGCACAGACGTCTGCGGCGGGGCGCCGTACCGGTCGTGGGGGTACGTGGTCGTATCGATGTCCGCAGAATTGCGCACCGTGGGAAGAGCCTCGTGCGTGGTGCATGGATGTCCGTGGTCCTCGGCCGGTGTCGGCCGACGCGTCGGCAGAATCGCGCACCGTGGGAAGCCAGCTTTACACGTTTGCTCCACTAACTTAGAAACTCCAGCCATGTGCTTGTCGATCCACGCACATTGGAGGATTTCGTATTAAGATGGGTTGGAGGCAGCGAAAAGAGGATTTACTTCACAACAAAACATTTACACTTAACTTTTAAGGGCCGGTTTTTCAATAGTCAGATAAAACTTAACTGGAGAATAAAACTGATGTTGTCACTGTCTCGTCGTATGATTTAGACAGTGACAGCATTCAATTTATTCTCCAGTTAAGTTTTATCTGACTATTGAAAAATTGGCCCTAAGTGAAACACCCTTATTAAGAGCCAGTGCTCTAAATGACGCAGGAGTAAGTGACGATATATATTATGTACATATGTATACAAAAATCAAAATCAAAATCAAGAATTTATTTCAACGTAAAGAATTTACATTCTGCTTGTTGAATGTCAATGTACATACTGTTGGAATATAAGAAGTAAAACGTAATAATTTAGCAAACACGTTATTTTATTCAAGCGGTCAAAACCACAGAGTACACCGATTACACAGAGTCCATAGAGAGATGCGTTTTAGAAAAAAATTACATATAGTGTTGTACCAAAAAATAGTGAGGTGACAAGAGGAAAGCTATTTAAGGAAATTATAGGTAATTCAACACATACAGTTATGTATAATGTTAGCCACTGCCTTGGGGCCGTCTGTAGTGGAGAAAAAGGCAGCGAAAAAAAACTCCACTCTGACCATCTTTTCTCAAATCACCTTAAAGCTAATACAAATAAAACATACAAAATAATATCTTGGATGTGTTGAACACTAGACACATTTATCCTCTGATTTAATTTAATATTAAACTACTATTTTATGCCATACGTCCTTGTCTTCTAAATAATCGTTGATTTTATAATAAGCTTTTTTGCAAAGAGTGTGCTTAACACAATTCTTAAATCGCGTTGGAGGTAACTCAAATATATGTTGGGGTATCTTGTTGTAGAACCTTATAGGTACAGTGCCCCATAAAGGAAGTATTAACTTTTGCAAGTCTAAATCGTAGAAACGACAATTTATGTTTATTCCTAGTATTAACGTTATGATGGCTACCAAGAGTTTCGAAGTCCTTAATATTTTTCCGAACGTACATAATATTTTCATAAATGTATTCGCTTGTATACCATTAAGATAAGTGTTATATGTTTTGACTATTGTATTAAGTTTTCTATATCCTATTGAAAGACATTGAGGATACTGCTAATACAACATTTCAATCAGAAAACGGCAGTAATATAAATAATATCATTATTTCAAATTAGCTCCGATGACTTTTATTTAATAATTCTATATTATTAATTATTTATTTTAAAACACATTATGATATATTTTTATCGAATTCAAATAGTAAATTGTTAATCTCATGGTACGTCGAATATGACATAAAATTAATTGAGTTTCTTTAATGAACAATTTATCGATACTTACCTAACTTGTACCTATGTCCTATAGAGAGGTCCCTGGTTTGAATCCGGCAGGGGACAAAAAAAAAGAAACCCAGGTCTTGGATGTTTACATGTTTGTGACGTCGCTGTTTCTGGTTCTCACGACACAGGGTATCCTAGTGTGGGGCCAGAAGCAATGTATTTGTGCCTGTATGTAAATTATACATATACATATAGATATATATATATATATTTTGCTGCGGCAAAAACCACAGGATCCTAAAGTTTCTAACACACATCAATAGATAGATAAGAAATTTACTTCCAGATAGTACAAGAATCTTCCCCTCCACAGGCAAAATATCCTCGTCATTATTGGCACAAGTTGCAAGGGACACGGATAGCTGCACAAACGATAACGATCGAACTTCGGGCCAGATGACGTCACACGTGACCATCTTTCCAAATATTACTCCGGCCTTAATGTTCCTTTCACAATATCCCACATACGGTGCATGAGTTTTGTGCGCAATGAGTTCAGAATTTATTTCGAGTAATCTTAGATTTAGAATAGAATCGCTCGTAGCCTGGGCTGCTTGAATGATCTTAAACGATCACTAAGGTTAAGCAACATACGGCGCGTTCCGCGGTTCCCCCGTGGTGGAGTAGGGCCTATACCTTCCTCAGGGAAGAGACCCGTGCCCCTCGGTGGGGACATAATGGGTTGATGATGATGAGAGAAGGCCGCTTCAAAAACCCATTTCAAAGGCAACCTTAAAGTTCAATTATAAAATGTTACTGTTGGACAAACAGTCCTCTCTATAGTTGCCAATAGTTGCCTAGCTACTTGAGGTGTTACCTGTATGTACCCGCCTTATGTCCGCACATGCACGCATGCAAACACGCACGCTCGCACGCCGCACGCACGCACCCATATACACACACGCACGCACCCTCACACACACACACACACACACACACACACACACATACACATTTGCTTTATTTTTATTTCTGGCATTTGGGCCATTACTTTATTCGATTTTATGCTTATTTCTATAAAAAAAAAATATCCAAAATTATTGTATGTATCCGTCTATTCTTTCTATTTATAGTCAAATTTTGTTCATAGTCCAGCGAATTAGGTGCAGCAGAAAACCAGCGCTAGTCGCCTCTGGCTAGCATTTTGCTGAGCTGCAGCCTTTTTCTGTTGTAGCACATTTCGTTCAGCATAATTGTATGAGGTACCTTTATTTTGATGTTTTTGGTTTACTACAAATATTGTTTATAATTTGTGTTATGGTGTTACAATCGAAATAAATGCTTTTCACTTTCACTTTCAATTTCACTATTCCTTAACAGTGGAAAGTATGTAGACGCTCTAGAATTTACTATAGGTATACATGTTTGTAGTAGGTGAATGTAGTAGATGATTGCCTCGTTGTTCTAGCTTACCTTTCACGACAGAGGTCATGGGTTTCAATACATACAGAATAGATAAAGAAAGATCAAAGATCGACAGTACGATTTTAACAAGTCTCACAAGTCTCTTACTCCACTAGATCCACCAACGAATTCAATCCTAACATTATTCGTAGCTCCACGTTTAGGAGAACATTTCGCTACTAAAGGTGGCTTACTAAACGATACAAGAGGGTGGTTCTACGGCCTTCTTATAGCCTCTTGTTACCTATTGTAGCTGACAAAAACTGCCCATTTGTAAGACGGAGGGTTACCCTTGAAGTTAGTGAAATGGAATTTGAGTTTGCTTGCGGCTCATACGTGTCACGGTTATTTGTTCAGGGCAAGAAATGCTGTTGAACTCGAATAGTATTGTCGGAGTAGGTAATAAAAAAATAAAAGTATTAGAAAGTTTAAATGTAACAAAAGCTTTCGACAGGTGCATTCTTTATTTTATTGCAATAACTTTATGTTTTACATCTTTTCGTCACTATCATGTAAAAAATACATGAAACAAAATTTTGTCCGTAATAAAAATAAAATAAATATTCGTAAAAAGCAACATGTCCAAAACGATATATAATAATAATTATTTATTTGTATTACGGACAAAACTTTGCTTAATGTATTTTTTACATGATAGTAATGACGGAAAGATGTAAAACTTAAAGTTGGGTCGAGTATGTCTCGGAGCGGTTTGCTTGACGGTTAATTTATTAACCGCCAAGAAAATCGTTTTAGGGTACGACGGTCCAAGCCGCGGTATATTAACGTATACAAAAAACGTTACAAAAAGTATGTTCAGTCGACAGCACAATCATTCTATATACCCATGCACTCTACCACGTTGCATTACGGGTGACTTTGCAACTAAAATATGAAGACTGACGTGCTCGACTGTACAAAGTAAATCCAATGTCGCCCGCACTGCAATCGAGTTTATGACCTAAAACTAGTACCAATCAGACATTACCTTTGGTATCGCAACTAAAAGTATTACTTTTACACAAAATATTTATGAAAAGCCCTGGCAAGCTTTTAATACTTGCTAGTAGACCGGTTCCGGCTATTTTCAAATACACTTTCATAGTGGTCGCTTTATTTATGAGCTTACCGCGGGGTACTTCATTTTCCAGCAGTAAAATTGTAGTTATAAAAGTAATGTTTGAGGAATATTGCGTTAGAGCGCTTCAGGGTGCTTTATTAAGGTCCTGTAAAACTCACGAGGGCTTCTGGTCTCATTAATATAAAAAATATACCTACGGTGAGATTATGAAAAACATATCAAATACATCAACTACATCTCTAATTTTTTATCTAAAACTTTTGTAAGCTACACATTATTAACTCTTTGTAAACTTAAATTCTGGATACACTTAGGTACGTGACTTTTTATTAGAAGTGTCTCGGAGACTCTTCCGACAAAAAGTCAAGTAAGTATATCTATCTATCTATATAAATAAAATTCAAAGTCCTGTCCAAAGCGGCATCACGTCTGATTACTTTGTCGAAGTTCGTGGGTTCAATCCCCACAAGGGGCCGTCGTACATTTTCACACAAAGTAGCGTGAAAGAGCGTGAAACGCGATCGAAAGGTTTGTCGAATGTCACAACAGCCTTAAGTAGGTACACTCTATACTCCGTTCCTCGAGTCGAACTCCTAGGGAACTTGCATCTCATTGCTAAATTTGTGTGTTAGGCGAAACAAGAAGCGACATAGGATAAATACGATGCTATTGAAGGTCACACGCATTAAGATCATAGCCCACTTACACGACTCTGCTCCCACCCGGCAAAAATAATACCATTCAAATATGGGCTTTAAATATTGCTGTTTAGATATTTTTTACATTGGCATCATAAATTAGCTGACAGCTGACAGCAAGTTGTGGTGTCGTGTAAGTGGGCTATGACCTTTAACCTAACCAACGGGCGCACTGGACGATTTTTTCCGGAGCTCGCTTCTTGGAGTGGAGTTTGTTCAAAACCAAGCTTTTATACGCTGGATAACGAGTTAAAATTAATAATAACAATAACAATAAATAACATTTACATACAGGCACATACATTGCTTCTGGCCCCACACTAGGATACCCTGTGTCGTGGAAACCAGAAGCAGCGACGTCACAAACATGTAAGCATCCAAGACCTGGGTTTTTTTTGTCCCCAGCCGGGATTCGAACCCAGGACCTCTCGCATGGTAGTCAGATGCGCTAACCGCTGCGCCACAGAGGTCATCGATTAGACCATAGAGTGTAATTATTATTATTATTATTATTATTAATTCTTTATTGCACAAAACGTTAGTGCACAAAAGATGGACGATGTAATACGAGTACATACATACTTTTTCAATTTAAGTACGTCGTGATATTATACATAACAATAGTTGTTATTTGCTTCTAGCTAGTAGTCAATGAGGCAAAAAAATTTTGTACATTAAATGTCCATCTCCTGCGAAGAAGATCAAATCGCGCGAGGCGCGATTGGTTACTAGGCTGTCAATAGTGTCAACAAAATAACCTCTAAGATATAAATATATGGTTCTATTGAACAACTATGCATTTTAGGGACTCGCCCCCAATGACCCACACAGGGTCTTTGAGTTATTTCCTCTTTGAAGTCGCGCGGCATTATCTAATGACAATCAGGGTAAGATGTATCAGGGAACAATAGGCGTTTGAAGTGTGCTAATCTTGTTAATGGCTGCATAAAAGTGGGGATTTGAGGATGTTTGGAGTGAGAAGAGTATTTTTAATGAGTGTACACCCGTCTTTATTATTTCAAAAGTTAACAGAATATTTGTTAAAGTTACAAGTGGCAATTTCAATTATGAAATTGGCTGGCTGAGGACAAAAAAAAAGAAACTCATGTCTTCGATGTTTACATGTTTGTGAGGTCGCTGTTTCTGGTTCCCACGACACAGGGTATCCTAGTGTGTGGCCAGAAGCAATGTATGTAAATGTTATGTTATGACTTTGAGCACGGTTTCTATTTGAAAAAAATTAAAGCAAACCAAGTATATTTTATGATACATACATACATAAGCTCACGTCCGCATACCAGAGGAATAGGCAGAGCCGGGGACTGCCACCTGCCACGATCCTGACAAATCGCTTAATCAACATTTATTAGTCGTTGCATGCACGAACGTTACTTTCGAGTGTTTTTTATCTTGCCCTTTGCTACTACATCCCCTATTTGGTCGAAGTGTGTCCGCCTAGGGCGTCTCTTACCGGCCTAACCTTATTTTATTATTATTCATCATCATCAACCCATTATGTCCCCACCGAGGGGCACGGGTCTCTGGTTAGCACGATACAGGGTATCCTAGTGTGGGGCCAGAAGCAATTATCTATATAAATAAAATTCAAAGTCCTGACTGACTGATTCATTCACTCATCAACGCCCAGCCCAAGCCGTTGAACCTAGGAAGCTGAAATTTTGCACAGAGGGTCTATGTATAATGTAGGCAAGGAATAAGACCGGATTTTTTTAAATTCAACCCCTAAGTGGGCGAAAAGGGTTGCCAAAATTTGTATGGGAAGTACACAGAATGTTGTCTAATTTTCTTGAAACTAAATACTCTTCAACACAATTGATTGAACACGTGTTTGGCCGTTTTTCTAAATTTAACCCAGGGAGTAAACGGGGAACGGGAACAAAATTTTGAACTAAAGTTCACGAGGGCGGAGTCGTGGGCGAAAGCTAGTAAATCATATTTATCCATGTGGCGCCGGACTAAGACTCCATGAACTCCATTTTTTTCCGCAAATGCCGTGGAAGGCGAATAAGGAATTCAATTAGCAGAAGACGGGCAGCAGCGTCGTCCTGAGATTCCAACCGCGTACTACGATGACCAATCCGCCTGCCAAGGGTGGCGATTATAAGCAAAACTTCTCACAGTTATGTTCCTAGTCCTTATGTTCATAGTCCCTAGTCCACGGCCCTGCTATTTTCGGTTTCGGTAGCGGTCATGGTAACGGCGAGGCAGGTGGTGCTTATGCTTGCTTATGGCCCCAAACAGGAGACCTTGTGTCGTGGGAACCAGAAACATCAACATCACACGTGTTAACTTCCAAGACTTGGGTTTTTTATCCCCAGGAGGGGTTTGAACTTCAGACCTCTCGCATGGTAGGCAGATGCGCTAACCGCTGCGTGACAGAAGTCATCAAAAACCCCTTTGATTAAAAGTCACAATAAACACAATGTTTAGTGCAGAACTCCTCTTAAACCCCATATCTTACATACCATTTTGTAGGCTCACAGAGAAAAAGTAACACGAACAGTAAACAAAGCATTCCTTGCTCACTTTCCGTGCGTTCATTGAAAACGGAGTTGAATGCAGGTCCGGAATAAAAGAAAAGAAACACGCTCTCTTCCCCAGTTTTGGTGGATTTTTTCGCTGGATCTCGCTTAATCGAGCCTTATTTATGGCCCAACGGTTTATCCTACCTGTAGGCATTAAATGCTACGGAGGATCCGGAAATCGTGCCGGACCTTACAGAACCAAACGTTTTAACAATGCGCTTTTATTTTTGCGAGCGGAAGACCATTTTGGATAATACGAAAATCGAACAGAAGTTCCTATCAATGATTATCAACAAGCCTTATCTTTGGGTCAATCAAGTAAACATCTAAAATGATCGTCGGAAGAGTCCGACCAGGTTTTGCTCGTCAAAGATGAGCAACCGACGGACGCGAGCTCCGTCTCTACTCATCATGATTAAGCTCTGCGAATCTGAGCGAAACCTGGTCAGACTCTTCCGACAAAAAGTGAAGTAAGTCTAACCGGAGAACAATTTACAATGTGTAATGCTTACGAAAGTATCTATTAGTCCAAAAAAAGTTATACTTCGAAAAGAGTCTTCCATTTCTCGATTGTCTGTTCTGTTCCAGAAAACTGCTCGACATGTAATTTAACCCGGTGGCTTTAGGTTTTAATTACAAGTGGGAATTGTACGCATAATTCTCGGACAACGACTCGGCATAGCATAAAATTAACCTTGTTTTACACAAACACTCCGGTTAGAAGTGTGAATGCTTAGTGCCATTTACATAAGCTTTTGTTATCGCCGAAGGTTCTCATTCTTCGGCCCTCCAGTTTAGGGCTCTTTCCACACAACAATAGTTCGACAGCTGGCCTTTATGTAAATCGAGGACGAAAACGGTCTTTTCCTCATTCGCTCTGAACTCATTTTTCATCTAGTAAACTAACTGCAGATAATTATTTCATTTGTTAGTACCTATTAGTAGTTTTTACAGATACTATGGGTATTTTTACTTATAAAATTAAAATACTACAAACGTACCTGGAATCGGCGCGTGTGCATGCAATGATTAATTAATTCCGATGAGGCGAAAGTCATTTGTTACGATTATTGTAAGTGTCAGTTCCTGGTCTCTTCCTACGTTTCGGTGGTCCTAGTGTGACCCCCCCTAGAGCTCCTTAATATTCCTCCACTTGCACTAACATGACCATTTTTCTCTTTTTCATTCTGAGCGTTTTTATTGTGAAAACGGTAATATGCGCATTACGTGCGTCCTATAGTTATAACAAAAATATATAAAACCGTCTTTGTGTGATTTATAATTTCAATAACAGTCCCAATGTGAAACAACGAAAACACATTTTCGTGAAGAAATAATATTCGAGTATTGGTCGTTTGGAACTCTCTGTGCGAGAGTCCAACCCGCACTTAACCGTTTTTTTTTTCTTTTAATCTCTGAATGGTTTACTATCATCATCATCATCAACCCATTAAGTCCCCACCGAGGGGCACAAGTCTCTTTCCTGAGGAAGAGTTGATTTTATTTACTCAGTATGGAACGCTCTCGCAAAAGGGTTGATTTTTTGTCCGAGACAGGAAAAGCCCTAGAAAACGAAGACGAAAAATTCCGCGGGTATACTCCTAGGCTTCAATAAACGGGTTGAATTTTAAGTGGTAATCCAAACGGAAAGGATTGACTAAACAAAGTGGTATAAGCTATTTATGTTAATACTACGGAAACAGAATGGTAATGGGATTCTTGAGCTAGATTTCTTACGGTTTGTAAAAATATGTAATGTCTGGTAACAGTGTGAACATTTGGACAGAATTTTTGGTACTTCTATCAGTCTGTTTTTTCATTTTTTAAATCAAAAAACAAAATTACGTCACCTATTTGAGATTTCTATTTCATCTTCATTGCTACTTGATCTTTTCACGAGACACTACCATTTACAACGTTTCTCACGAAACCTTTTTAGAATTAATTTTGAAGCTAGTTTTATCGCATTTTTTGTTATTCATCGAAATAAAACCACAGTTATTTGTTGCAAAGTTGCCTGTACTTGAGTGAAAGCAACCGTTTTCAATTTAAACAATCCTGTTTACCCCGTAGGACGGTATATATGACAGATAGGACTATCCATCGTCCATGTAGTAATCTCTAACCTCATTCGAATAATAATTATTTAGATAGGAATTATCGCATGCAACGACTAATGAATATGATGAATACGATGAAGCGAAAGTGATCTATCGAGATCGTGGCTAGACGTAGTCCCTGGTCTCAGTCTACCCCTGTGGGATTCAGCCGTGAGCTTATGTATGTATGTTATTGCGTCTGAAAGGGCGATGGTTGTTGTAATTCTGAATACTTGTTCCACACGATTTATCAATAGAGTCGATTGAAGACACTCTAGTAAATAGACCAGGCAATTTGAATTCACCTTAATGATTCGCCGCAACTTTAATAGATATCTCAATGGAGTGTTTAATACGATCGAAGCACGCAAACCTTTGCCACTAAAGTCTGCTTTAAGCGTGTAACATTAACTTGACTTTAAGGAGCTATTGAGAAGTTAATTTAAGCCTTGTTTATAGGCGCACTGAAGGGTGTTTACCATACATACTTCATGAACTAATCTTATGATATGAAAAATAAATTAATGAATAATTAGAACATTGTTTACATACATAAATAAGCTCACGCCTGTATCCCAGAGGAGTAGGCAGAAACCAGGGACTGCCACCTGCCACGATCCTGACAAATCACTTTCGCTTCATCGACAAGAGGGGGAGCAGGGCTTGTTAAGAGTACCATACCAAGTGGCTAGAAATAAGCATTGAGATCTTGAAAGGTACTTTGTAAGGAAAGAAAATAGGGTTGAATTTTGATCGTCTAAAGTATACGTGATATTTCTTATTGTGTGCAGGTATCAAATTACTTACGATACAATACGTCACTAGCATCAATAGACACGAAGTCCTCTGTATGATCCATTCCAACTGAATGAGCTGTGAGTGATTGCTACAAAAAAAAACATAATGAGCTCAATCATAAAAATTGAAAGTGTAACATGAATTCTTATGACCATACTTTATCAATATCCAACAATAATGTTATCTATATCCGTTGACTCTTCAGCTCTCCGCCTACACTTCCGGTAAGTTTCTATATGTATGCTAATATATTAAAAAGAAAATACATTTTGATTTTGTTGAGATTGTTTTAAAAAGATGGTAATATCCGGGTTGTCATAAAACTCAACGTCAAGCCATACTGGTTATCAGAAAAATATAAAAAAATTGCGTGAATAAAAACTTATAGGCATTTAAAAAAAAATTGATAAATCCTATTGCCACAAATCTTTACTTTTCCCATTTTTTTTATTTTGTGTCTCTGAATAATGTTTCTTTAAACTGTTAACAAAATTTCAAAACCAGCTGCTCCAGCTTGAAAGAAAAGGACTTTTAAAAAAAAAATAACTTTAAAAATTATATTTTCATTTATTTTTAATTTTGATTTAAGTTTTTATTATGTTTGTGAAATTTTTGAATAAATAATAATAAAAAAAGTTTATTGTACTTAAAATGAAAAAAAAAATGAATCATTTTTTTATATTTTTATGATAAACAGTATGATTTGCACGATCACCCGGAACCGGCTTGACGTTGAGTTTTGGGACACCCTGTATACCTTCGTTTACTTACAAATAAGACATAATATTATGTATTGCTTTTCTCTAAATAAAGTGTCTCTATTAATCTATTTATATGATCTGTATATCCTTAACCAAAAGGGAAAATCAATGACAACAGATAGCCCATTGGTCTTACGTGCGAATTATGTGGAACTTTTTCTACGAACATTTCATCCCAAATTTGCACCCCTTTTCTTGTTATCCCAGTAAGTATTTTGTCAAAAGTTTTAGATGAAGGCTCCTATTCAGTTGAAAACGGTTCCTTCAATTTTTTCTGATGCTTCTTACTGACAAGACAGAATAAAGGAAAGGAAAAGTTATGAACGAGGGTGGAAATACATACCTATAATTTGTGTGGCCGTATCCGGCGCTGTGGAGAACTTTTTTCTTAGAATTCGAACCTTTATTGTTTCTTAAAATATGTACAAGCTACCACTTAAATATAAAAACTCATCGGGTAGGCACGGACGGACGCCACTTGCCACGATCTTGACAGATTACTTTCGCTTCATTGACATTCTTTTTCGTTGCATCGAATTGCTCGTAGCCCGGCTGCCTAAGTGATCTTAAACGATCACTTAGGTTAAGCAACATACGGCGCGTTCACTCCATGGACTACCTAACGCTACTGGCATTTTTCCGAGCGGTTCCGTGCTTCGCAAGGCATGTTAAGCAGTTGGTGCCGGCTGCCGTCGATAGATGGCAGACGATAAGCCAAGTCAGAGGCCCTAGGGCGGCTTGGAAACTTCTGAGAGTACTAGTGAAAGTGAAAGTGAAAGTGAAAAGCATTTATTTCGATTGTAACACCATAACACAATTTATAAACAATATTTGTAGTAAACCAAAAACATGAAAATAAAGGTACCTCATACAATTATGTTGAACGAAATGTGCTACAACAGAAAAAGGCTGCAGCTCAGCAAAATGCTAGCCAGAGGCGACTAGCGCTGGTTTTCTGCTGCACCTAATTCGCTGAACTATGAAAGTTACAAGCTTACAAGCCTCCACCTTACTAGTCCACCAGCTTACTAGTCTTACAAGCCTCCACCAATCCGGACTTCGGCCCCCGTGGTGGAGTATGGCCTATACCTTCCTCATGGAATTGACTAGTGCCCCTCGGTGGGAACATAATGGGTTGATGATAATGACACCGGTTTCGGGTCAAATATTTAATGCACTTATGCAACAAATATATACAACAAGCTGATGTAATGATGTTTAAATATACTCTCTGGTCTTACATATAAATCAGATAAGAAACTCCTTGCAAAAAATAAAACTTAAAATTACCTACTTTTTTTTATAGTTCCGTGCCAAAAAAGAAAAAAAGGGAACCTTTATAGGATTACTTTGTTGTCCGCCAGTCCGTCCGTCTGTCCATCAAGAGCCTTAACCTCAGAAAAGCATTGAGGTGTCGAACTGAAATTAAAACCAAAGACTAAAATCTATGGTACCTTAAAGCTGTAAAAAAAATCAAACTTCTAAGTTAGCGTGAAAAAAAGATAGCGTCGTATCTTTTTTCCACGCTAACATAGAAGTTATTATTTTACGCTAACTTAGTTTATTATGTATGCCACAATAAATCGTTATAGTTCGACACTCAAGAGAATCAATATTCATAGGGTACTTCCCGTTGACCTAGAACGATAAAAGGCAAGTAATATCCTGTCAAGTAATATCCTCTTAAATTATAAATATAGGCAAAAACCTTATCTATACATTTGTAATTCAATCATTAAAAAAAAGTTTTTGAAGTTCGTGAAAAGTCCGGAAAAAACTGCGAATACGGAAACCTCGGTGGGCAAACCCATCTCGCTCTTGTCCGGTTTTTAATTAAGACAGCTTGACACTTGACCCCAGAGACGGCTGATGGAATACGAAGAAGAGTTCTAAGATGTTACGTGCTTACACGTTAAATGCCTTTTAACTCTAGTTTTAAATACACCCAATGTACAGTCACGAGCAATCGTATAATACACTATCACATTTTCTAAAAATCTTAACTTAAAGCAATCCAGAAAGAAGTGTACGATAATTTTTCCTAAACTATGTAACCAATGGTTAGATAATTTAGGACAAATTATCGTACACATGTGCAGTACAAAACAAAGTGTTTGCGTCGTACAAAATGTAACAGTGTGTGTTTATTATTGCTAATGACTGTACTTACTTACTGCGTTGGCTCAGCGATCCACAGTGGGTCTTGGGTTCTGATACAAGATGTCTCCTGCCAGTCGCCTGCCTGGTGCTCACGCGAGTCCTAGGCCACTTCATCCTTCCAGGGATAGCTCAGACGGCTAACCAGTCTTTGGCCACTTGATAGCCCCAGGTATGCCTTTTTTAACGAAAGAAAGAAGAAAGATAAACATTAATTGCATCAAAAGACAACACTCATTAATCGAAACTAAAAACAAAACAGTATATTGACAGTAGAAACAATAAATACACTTTAAAAACTTCGTCGCGGTGAGTCTCAGCTGCTGCAAATGGCACCTGTCAGCTGACTCAGCATAACGATAGGGTGTGAACCGTCAGCGTTGATTTTCAGCCAGTGCTGATAGCCTTAAGTGCTCCAGAGCAGTGTGGCCTACTGCTAACTAATAAACAAAACAACGTAGCAAACGTAACATAATAAAAAGATTCAATATACCTAATACAAATCAATAAATTTAAATTTACGTAAATAGCGATAGAGAGAGGTACATATCCGTGCATATACAATACATACATACACAAAGACATACATACACGTACAGGAACAATATAAAATAAAAACATAAATATTTAGGTACATACAGGCACATACATCGCTACTGGCCCCACATTAGTATACCCTGTGTCGTGGGAACCAGAAACAGCGACATCACAAACATGTGAAGATCCAAGACCTAGGTTTTTTTTTGTCCCCAGCCGGACATATTAAGTAATATAGTAATATCTTCACTGTCCGATCCTCTTTTGTTAGCTCCGTCCCTTGCGAGAAAATTTGTTAAACAGATACTCTGAGTGTTTCAGGAACTGCACACACCGTACATTGTAATAAGAAGTTTTTAGAAATTGTTGGTATATCTAATTAGGAAGACATGGAGAAGATACCAAAGGCTTTGAGTATTCATACTTTAAATCTCACAGTCTTGTTTATAAGAGTAGTTTCCTTTGAAACACTTACGCTCGCTTATAAGGGGAGGTAGAAAATCCTCTTACCAGAAATAATTTCTGTTAGACTGTCACGATTCTCTGAACTACTTCACAGAGGCAGTTTAAGTAGTCTGAGATTAAGAGAAAAATATACCCATTGATATTTTTAAGGACAGTGTTTTCTAGAGAGAGATAAAGAATACTTTGTACATCAAAAAGAAGATTACACAGGTATTTCTTAATGTAGGTAAGAGTACAGACGGAGGCCTTATTACTGTTATTATTACTGCGCGTTCAGTACAATAATGCGCTCAGGATGTTGTTTGGGCTGCCGAGGTACTGCAGCGCGTCATCTATGTTTGCTGAGGCTCGCATAGATGACTTTTATGCAATTATGCGGAAAAGAGCTGCCACGTTGCTCAGTCGGGTCTGAGGCAGCGCTAACGGAATCCTGAGAGTTATAGCTGGCAGATATGACTGCCCGGTCATGTGGCGGATGGAGCAGTGGCACCTCACAAAGTGAAGTTTGGTGACACCCAAATTATACTTAATTAAACTAAGCTGAATTTAATAATTGTGTACATACTAACATCTATCTATCTATCTAATATCTTTAAACGAGCAATTCTTGTATCTATATTTGTATATAATCAGAATCTGGGAAACGGCTCCAACGATTTTGATGAAATTTAGTATGCAGGGGGTTTCGGGGGCAATTAAATAATTCAACTAGGTTACATTTTTATAAAACGTCGTTTTAACCGTATTTTAAGGCAAAGAAATAACTGCTACCCTATAAGAACGTAAATTTCGCATTAATCTGTAAGGTTGTAGTAGCCCAGGTGGGAAATACGACGATACGTCCGACGATTTCGTGACCATGATGTCATGTGATTGATCGAACCCAAGCCTTAAGCGTAGAGCAAGCAAGAGGGTAGTGTGTAGGGCGCTTCTAATATCTTTTTGTGTATTTACCTACCTGTACCTAAAATTGTAAAACCAAGAGCATCTGCCAACAAACTGTTATGCAGTTTGGCAGAAACCAACATATGTAATTTACTGTACATTTATTAGAATAAACGTCTTCATTCATTCATTCATACTGTAAACAGAAGACCCTGGTTCGAGACTTGAGCATAAAGTTTCTCTTTTTTTTTTAATTTTTTTTCTTTTATGTGAAAAACTATTATTAGGAGCTCTATTATCAACGCACCTAATTAGTATCCAAATATATTTTCTAAAAGAAATACAAAAAAAATCAGGGCAATGCTCATTAGAGATTAAACTCTGTTATTTAGAACAATCTTTATTTTATTTGTTATTTTTTAAGGTGCTATTGGATTTATAATGTTAGAAATCATTCGTTTTAATGGTGTGGTAATTATACATCCAAATTATTATGGCCTTTTTTCGAAGCAAAACAATCATTTTCCTGAAGCTGTGTCATTGCTAGGGCGTGCAAAGCTCGAATTTATCTCGGAAACAGCTCCAACGATTTTCATGAAATTTAGTACACAGGGGGTTTCAGGGGCAATTAATCGATCTAACTAGAATTCTTAGAAGACGTTGTTTTATCAGTGCTTTTATGCAATAAAAACTGATCATAGGAATTCTCCTTGTTAGAATACGAAGGTTGGTATTCGCGGAAATTTACAAGGTTGTCAGCGCAACTACAGCGCCCCCAAGTTATATGTTCAGGTGGGCAAAATTGTAACTAACTAATTAATTGTAAATCCTGTTCCCCATTTTTATTTTATTTATTCACTTACTAAGATTTATAGGTATATTTTCATTAAAATTAAAGGAACGGTTAAAATATTCTCATTTTTCTAGGTAAATTTCTTAAATGTTACTACTAAGTTCTCCACTAGCGCCGCTATCAACTGAACAGATAAGATGGTGGCACTGTACTATCTACTTCTTGACATTTAGCGCCATCTATTGGATATTTACATTACCGCAACATGTATCGCCATCTATTAACGAAAATATGAACTAAAAATAGCCCTACCTATGTCGCTGAGAATCTACGTTTTTTATAGATACACTACTTGCTTATCTTACCTATTCGAATCTAACGTAACTTGAAATAAACCGTTTTGGAATAACGAATAAAATAAATTATTGAAGGAGCCCTGAAACCCCCTAATACTATACAAGGTTGTATTGCCTCAAGTGAGAAATCGGGCGGTCCCGGATGCATAATTTGCCGCCGGCTCACCGCGCAACCCGCCGGCACACCCCGCCAGCCAGCCGGCGGCTCAGCTCGTGTGGCATTGCTGGCGGCTTAATCACCCGCCATAGCCGGCGTCATAGCCGCCGGCCGTGCCGATGGCATAGTGTGTAGAAGCCATAAGAAACTTTGACAAGGCAAAACGAGGACGAGGAACTCCACCGAGGCTGAGCTCCATCCAGTACCAGGTCGAAGGCTAAGACGTTGCAAGCTCCAGCGTAAAAGTAACAATGCAAAATCCAGGTGGGACAAACTTGTGAGGCCGAAGGCCCAGCCTTGCGAAGCGAGCATGAAAAACTTTGACGAAACGTGGACGAAGAACTCCACCGAGGCGAGGCCAAAGGCCGAGCTCCATCCAGTACCAGGTCAAAGGCTAAGACGTTCCGAGTTCCAGCGTAAAAGAAACAATGCAAAATCCGGATAGGACAAACTTGCGAGGCCGAAGGCCGAGCCTTGCGAAACGAGCATGAAAAACTTTGACAACGCAAAACGAGGACAAAGAACCCCACCGAGCCGAGGCCAAAGGCCGAGCTCCATCCAGTACCAGGTCAAAGTCTAAGACGTTGCAAGTTTCAGCGTAAAAGAAACAATGCAAAATCCAGATGGGACAAACTTGCGAGGCCGAAGGCCGAGCCTCGCGAAGCGAGCATGAAAAACTTTGACAAGGCAAAACGAGGACGAAGAACATCAGTGAGGCGAGGCCAAAGGCCGAGCTCCATCCAGTACCAGGTCGAAGGCTAAGATGTTGCGAGTTCCAGCGTAAAAGAAACAATGCAAAATCCAGATAGCCCAAACTTACGGGGCCAAAGGCCGAGCTCCGCAAAGTGGACTGTGGCACTGTGGACCCCGCCATGGCGAGGCCGGAGATAGAACTCAGTTCAGGCCAAGGCCGAAAGCCAATAAGTTCCGTGTTCCGGCGTAAAACAAACAATGAAAAGCCGGATAGGACAAATTTGCGAGGCCTCAAGCTCCGCGAAGCGGGCAAGAGGAACCTCGCTGAGGCTCCGTTCAGATTGAGGCTGAAAGCCGAGCTCCGTTCAGGCTGAGGCTGAAGGCCAAGACCATACATGTTCCCATACATCAAATCTCAATCAAAAGTGTCTAGCAAAGCCCTAGACCGACTGCCACAGAGAGTGAAACTCGAAGCGGCTGAAGGTTGGCGCGTGTAAGCGTGCAGGGGCTTGCCCCTTAGTCCGAGTGTAATTTCCAAAAAACACGATTTAACAAAAAATACCGAGCAAAGCTCGATCATCCAGGTACTAGTATATAAGTCACCATTGTTACTAACACTATATGGGCATTGCCTGAATTAAATAAATATAATTATCGTTAAAAGTGATCACTAAAAGTATGTAGTGAGTTAGAAGAGCCAGTTAGTTAGAGTTAATAACCCGGTTAGGTATCTCAATGTTAATTATTATTTATTTATACATTCATAAGGAAAAATAAAAAAAACACAATCACACTTTTTACATCTATCTTTGTAACAATACTTAACCCATCAGGATATTATTTTTATACTCTCTATACGTACATAAATACATACATAAACTCACACCTGAATCCCAGAGGGGTAGGGAGAGACCAGGGACTCCCACCTGCCACGATCCTGACAAATCACTTTCGCTTCATCGACATTCATTAGTCGTTGCATACACGCACGTCGGTTTCGGGTACTTCTTATGTTGCCTTTTGCAGAAGCAAAATACACTACCAAAAGTATCAAAAACCGTCAGCAGTCCATTTTTGAATCTGCTAAAATCTTAAGTGGCCAGAATCTTGTCCCAAAATCTCGCATCAATCCAGTCTCTCTAATTCTCGAGGTATGTCATAGCAAGCCAACGCTCAAGTTCTTTTCCTTTGCGGTAAAAACCAAGGCACTAGCAAAAGAGGTTTACCAAAACGTCAAAAACACTTGACAAAAAGTACATTTGCATTGGCAAATACTAGTCTCGTTTCATCGGCGAAATATCGCATAGAGACCTCTTAACGGCTTGTTCCTATATGCTCATAAGGGTATAGGAACATTATAAACTTTATTCCGGATATACTTGCTTGACTTTTTGTCGTAAGAGTCCGACCAAGTTTCTGGCTCTGTCCCAGGCTCTGTCAGAGACGAGCAACCGACCGACGTCGCGAGTTCCGTCTCTGCTCACTATGATTAAGCTCTGCGAATAAGAGCGAAATCTGATCGGACTCTTTTGAAAAAAGTCAAGTAAGTATATTAGGAATAAGGTTGTTATTGTTCCTATAAGATAAGAACAACAAATCTTGTGAGTGACGTAAACAGCCAGTAGGTACAGTCACGAACAATAATATGTATACATTGTCACATTTTCTAAAAATCCTAACTTAAAATAATCTAAAAAGAAGTGTACGACACTGTGTCCTAAATTATGTAATCAACTGTTAGATAATTTAGGGTAAATTGTCGTACACATGTGCAGTACAAAAGAACATGTGTAGTACGTGGTACAAAATTTGACAGTGTATATATATTATTGCTCGTGACTGTACAGTTCCCACTTCCATATAAAACTTTATTTTTATGGTTAATAAAACGTCTGTCCTCGTCCTTGCTTAGTAACTAAAGCACAGGAAATCCCACTTTTCCCACAAAAGAACGGGTATACGTTGTTACTCCTAACCATATTTGGCTATGGCGACTGATATCCGGCTCTTAGATAATAGTTGGTTAGGGTTTTGCTGATGTACCTTCAGGCGGTTTCCGTAGCCAGTTTTGGCTTTAAAGGTGAACGCGCCGTATGTTGCTTAACCTTAGTGATCATTTAATATCACTCAGGCAGACCAGGCTACGAGCGATTCACAATATTCTAAATTCAATGACAATATTTATAAATTATTTGAACACAATCACTTTACTTGGTCCCAAACTAGGATACCCTGTACTATGGCACAATATCCAGACTGAGGTCATTTGTTCAAATGCACGGCAGCTCCCAGTGGTATTAGAACCCGCTACCCATGTCTTGGTAAGCGCCTTAACGGCTAGACTAACGAGGCAGCCAACATGGTAGCCGATGGTCGCTTACAACTCGTCTCGTTTTGTATCCAGATCAAGTTACCTTCCATAGAAAACATAGATCCACGAAATGCCTACAGCTAATCTGACCCTCGAGTGTCAGTTACGGCGAGGCGTTAGGAACAACCTTCCTAGAGGTATCCCTAAGGGAGGTACGTAAGTGACTTCGCATGTTACGGACGCCCACCGCATATCACCACGATCTTTCGAATTTAACTTACTCGTAAGTAACGTAGAGACGATTTACATATTTGTGTTGCTGAGAGTACTTACTTTGTCCTAGTTACGTGGAAGGGGAGAGTCGCGGGACTGAAGTATTGAATTGGTTTAGCAATCTCTCTTTTGTTTTCCAAGTCACATTTATAACGTGAAATATAAACAGCACTTTTTTTATTTATACGGTGTGATTCTTTTTAAAGAGCACGTATCAAAATCAGGGAAACTACACACGATTGTATCGACAGAAAAATCTCCAAAAAAAGATGGAAATAAAAATTAAATTATTAAAAAAAATATATATTTTACTTTTTCTGTCGATGAAATTGTGTGTAGATTCCCTGTTTTTGATATTTTATGTGCACTTTAGAAAGACTAGCAGGTTTTCTCTCAGGGATACAGGGCCACAAAATAAAACATATTTTCTCGTATGAAATGCTTTTTCAAAAGTGATCGTATTACTCTGATAACTATTTTTAACACCTGCAGCCTGGAACCTAGAGACAGATACAAGACAGACAGTGGAGTAAGGATCTTAGATCACATGGAAGAGGGACTTAAAAATTTAAGGACCTTGACTATGTACGGGCAGGAACTGAATTGGTCCAAAAATGTCAAATATTTAGGTGTAATACTAGATAAAAAGATGCTGTGGAATACCCATGTGGAAAAGAGCATTGAAAAAGCAGTTCGTGTTTTTAATATGCTCAGATCTGCTTATGGCAAGAAGTGGGGTCAGCGACCACAGGTTGTTTATTGTATTTATACCATCATTGTTCGGCCCATACTGACATGCGGCAGTATTGTTTGGTGGCCCAGAACTAGGTTAAAGACTTGTCAACAGTCGCTAGAAAAACTTCACAGACTAGCCTGCATGGCGACAACAGGTGCATTTACGACGACGCCAACGCGCTCGTTGGAGGTGCTGTTAGACCTTAAACCACTTCACATTATGATCCAAACAGAAGCGGCAAAGGCCTTATACGGACTAGCAGTCAACGGTTCATGGAATTTCAACATGCTTAAAACTAGGCATACAAATTTGGTAATTGGACCTCAACTCGAGAGAATGTTGTGTATGGGGAGTGACAAAATGCTACGCGTGCACATCTCAAGGACCAAATATAACATCTTTATACCCACCAGAGACGAATGGAGGCATGGTCTGAAAACTACTGGACCTGACACGACTTCATGGTTTACTGATGGGTCGAAAATGCCATCTAGCACTGGTGCTGGCATCTGTGCACAGGACTTCAAAGAAAGTTTCAGTCTGGGGCAATATGCAACAGTATTTCAAGCGGAAACTTATGCGATCATTACCTGTGCTCAAGAGAATATAAGCAGGAATGTCAAAATCAAAACTGTTCGTATTTTTAGCGACAGCCAAGCAGCACTCATGGCCCTAAAATCCCGCGTGGTAGATTCAAAGCTGGTGCTTAACTGTGTCAAGAGCCTAAACAAATTGGGCTGCGACAACAGGGTGCAACTAGTCTGGGTTCCTGGCCACGCGGGACACATGGGAAATGAGGCAGCCGACGAGCTGGCGAGGCCCTGAACCATGCGTGGGGCTCTCATCGAGCACCATTAATTGTGCTTTCAAAGCTGAGGCCAATGAACGGCACAAATGCGAATGGGCAGCCACTGAAGGACTGCAACATTCTAAAAGCTTCATTGGTGAAGAAATCGCAGGCTCAGCAAAGTTCATACTGCGGGGAGGACGATGTCGTGCGAGGGCACTTACTGGCGCTCTGACGGGACACTTCTCGACAGGGAAGCAACTCCGCAGAATGGGGTTATGTCAAGACGACACCTGCAGGGCATGCGGTTTTGAAGTGGAATCGATGGTACACGTACTGTGTGACTGCGATGTCCTTGCCCGAAAAAGAATGAGCCTTCTGGGAATAGCTTACCCCAACACAGAAGACTTCAGGCACCTGTCCCTAAAGGGTGTGACCGACCTCGTAGAGTACATCTTCGATTAGGCTTAGGTGTAAGGTCAAGGGGCAGACACAACAGATCCCACTGGGTCGAAGTGTCGCCGACTAATTTGTCGGTCCCCGCACGACTACTCGATAAGATAAGATAAGATAAGGATCTTAGGGTCTCTTACTCCTTGGGGTACGGAACCCTTAAAAAGACATATAAGCGTCGAATTAAAAATACCTAAAAAAATATTTAAAAATAGAAATAAAAATACGCTCCGTCTTTTTCAAAGTCGGTAAAAAATATGAAATTGCTTGTGCATACTTGGAAAGAAAAATTAAATTAACACTATTCTAGAAAAAAAAGGGCTATTTATTTTGGTAAGTATTTGAATAGTAGGTATCCGACTAGGTAGAATCATCGAGATAAAAGCTAGAACTAAAAAATTCAATAACTGTAATTCTGGAGATGATGAGGCTTCGTTTGTATTTTAAAAAACGGTAGTTTTTCCGGCTACTAACTACTAATGCTACTAATGATGAGTTCTTTTTCAAGATTTTATTTTCTGATTTAAGTGAATAACATACTTAAGCGCCGCCCAATTGGGCGACCGGTCGAATCATGTGACGTCACAATCGCGTTTAAAATAGGGTTTGGCGCTTCTTTGGCGCAATTCTAATTTGCGGCACCAATGAAAAACAAGTGTTGTTTTTGTAGTTACACTTTATTGTATAATAAAAAAACATAATATTACTTAAGTTAAATCAAATAATAATATAAAATATTAATACACTAACGTATATTATTTCATAATAAGCAGGTATTTGCAAAAAAATTTAATCACAGGTCGCCATAAGATTATATTTATAACCAGAAGAACCGCAAAAAGACGTTTCTTTACGTACACAAAATTAATCATCGAAACCTAAAATTGGCTTCTGAAAAAATATTCGTGCTCTGATTGTGAAAAATAAGACCATCGACATTCGACATTCAATTAACATCATTAACGTGTACTTGGAAGACAAGACTAGTAAAATCATCGAGTAGATCAAAAAAATACACTGGCTGAGTACCCAAAAAGAGAAATAAATAATCCCAATTCAGCTCAAAAGGAATCGAACAATTCCAATTTAGGCTTCCACGAGTATCAGATCGACCGATACCGAACTATCCATTCCAAAGGAAGAGTAAAATTGCTTAACTTTTCTAATTAAAATTTACTTTCAGACCCTGTACTTCCACGCACTTTGTGCGAGACAGAGCAGGCATGTTACATTTGAAAGTGACCTAATGTGTACCTAGTGTTATTGGTCTTTGGAGTTGTCTCAGAAGTTTATTTCTTTGTTTTTAGACGACTGCCAAAAGTACACGGACCCGACGTGCGTCCAAGCAACAACTAATGAATGTTGGTGTCAACCCCATCTACATTAATTCGCCGGAACCAAGAGAACTTACGTCAAGATCACATATCGAGCTGTCCTCTATGATCCTTTAAAGGCTTTCCGCAGTACACCGACAGATGGCGCTGTTAAGAACATACAAAAGCAAGCTACCATCAGAGCTTTCTCTCTTTTTCGTCTCGATACTCCTACATAACTACTATTATATCTACAGAATAAAACGCTGTTAAAATAATCAAAGAAATTAAGCTCTTCATTGGAATTCATCCTATCAAGAGCCTATAAACCAAACAGTTGGTGAAGCGAAAGAGATCCAACAAAACTGCCTGCCGCTCTAGGATGCAAGCGTGAATTTATATAATGTAATGCCAGAACAAATATGTAGTATAATGCTTTGGGGTTTGAATAGATATGTGGGATATACAAAATAAAAATTGTCGTTTTCGTATTGAATTTATCAGTTGCGTTATGACCTTGAAAATAACAATTAAAACCCTTTTTATGGGGAGTCGATCGGCCAACCGAAATTTCTACAAGTTAAAGTGAGATTAACCTCCGGTTTCTCGTACGCTAACAATCTGTTAATTTACTGTTAACAGAAGCTGTCCATCGTCTTTTTCGTATGCACTTTGGCCAACTGACAGCTGTGAACAGTAGATTAACAGTTTGTTAGTGTACGAAAAACCGAGCAATTGATTGAATTGAAACCGAAAAATTGAGCCCATGGGGGGCTGACGTCAGCTACGTTTTGTTGTAGCGTCAGCAAAATCAAGCATATTTTTTGCGACTCCTCATGACTGCTTCTGGAAAACTACAAACTCTTAATCATTTGCGGTATGACCTTGGAAAGAACATTTAAAAACCATTAGTATTGTGAGCCGACCGGCCCATCAGAAATTGTGCAGGTTAAACGTCAATTCTTAAAAAGGGCTTTTCAATGACAGATGTCAGTTGATTTCATTAAAAAAAACTAGATGGCACTGCAAGGAGAACAAAATAATGTCATCATGCGTTTTAAATGTTGTACAAGTTGTTGTTGTTGCAAAAACTCCAGGTCTTGGATGTTTACATGTTTGTGACGTCGCTGTTTCTGGTTCCCACGACACAGGGTATCCTAGTGTGGGGCCAGAAGCAATGTATGCGCCTATATGTAAATGTTATGTTTTATGTTATTCTATTTATCTACCTGATAATCTAAACATATCTTTGTAGTCTGTTTTTGTTTCGAAACTGTTGAAACTTGAAAGTTATGGAAGTATTTTTACTTTGTTCATTACATACGTACGTGAATTGTGTGTTTACTCATGGCTAGCCCATGCATTGTGCGTTTTCGTAAAAAGATAGGGCAGAAACCACAGACAAGGTACAGTGATGTCATGTAACGTTTGACATATTTGTGAAGTCAGCACCATCTATCGGTAACCTGCGGTAGGTACTTTATTTTGTTAATGACGCTTTGAAAAGCTCTGACTATTGCATGAATACCGCAACAATCTAGAATTTAATTAGTTTTACCTCTACTAAGATTTTTTCCTATTAAAATCTTATTAATTACATTACAATGATTCTTGGTAGGACACATTTTTTTATCTGACGTACTGACATATAAAAGTCACGTAAAAGTTCCACATTAAGCAGTAGCGTCATGACCTTAAAAAGAACAATTAATTCTACAGGTTCAAATTAACTTTTTATCAAAAACCTAGTCGACTGTTGTTCCGCCCAAACTCAACTAACAAGCTTAACAAGACCTAAACCATATTAACCAATTGCACCCAAGGATCACGCATCTGCCTGAGCTAGATATCTTAACCCAGACTAAGCGCCTGACCTGGCATTCCCTACTTAACACCAATTACACAAACGATTCTTTGACTAGTGACCCGCGAAGAAATAATATCAGCACCTCTATGTTGGGCCACTGGGTGCTAGTGTAACTATACGTCTATTATGCAGTGTTAGTACGCCGGGCACGACTGGCGACCTCTCTGTAATATACAGGAGGTTTCGGAAAGATTCCGTGTTATTCGGGATAACTTTTCTCATCAAAATATTTTGATTCAATGAGGTGCCATTGGATTCCGATTTGTTTGTGTCTGCTTATTAAAAGTTGAGATTAGTATTAATTATTGTACGAGGCCAAAAGGGCCTTCAAACGATTGTATTGGAAAAAACTTACATGTAAACCTTCTAATGTATTTGTTACTTTGATATAATATATGGTTTTAAAACTATGGTGAAGGGTCACTATCTCGCTGGTTTACTGTAAGACTGTTGCTGTTGTTGGTATTTTATTTATGTCCTATGTGTATGGTTTATAAATTTATGTACCTATTTATATAATATATATTTTCACATCATTATTTATTTGTGTAATATTATTTGTATGTATCTATTAGTTCATATTTATATTATATAGTATTTATATTATATTTATAACTATAACAGTTTGGTTGCCTAGGCATGTATAATAAAATTGATATAACTCAGTAATTATTATTTTACTTATTTTGTACATCTGCTTCCTTCTCCAATATTTTGCTCCAGTCCATCCAAAGGTTGTCTGGAAGAGATCACTTTTAGTGATAAGGCCGCCGTCTGTACTCTTAGATTAAGAAATACCTGTGTAATTTCCTTTTTTATGTACAATAAAGTGTTCTCTATCTATATATCTATCTATATATAAAAAAGCGTTATAATGTAATGTAATCTCAATATATTTGGGCGAAATCTTGTTGATACTTTGTTGACTGACATAATATTATATTCATTTCATGTGTGGACACTAAACGCACACATACATTACATAAATTCACGCCTGTAATGCTGAGGGGTAAGCAGAGACCAGTGTTGGCTACATGAGACATTCCTGGCAAACTTCCTTATAATCATTAGTCATTGCATATACTCATGCTGGATTCGCAGAGGACCGTGCTCAGTGGCATGCAATGGGAGAGCCCTATGTCCAGCAGTAGACAAGCATAGGCCGATGATGATGATGATGATGATGCTGGATTCGAGTACTTTTTATCATGCCCTTGTCTAATACAGCCTACTTGGTCCAATCTCCATCTAAGACATCCGTCAAACCTATTATCTATTAAGACCGCCAATTGTACCATGAATATCATATTTCCTTCGTCAATTAAACATAAACATTTACGTATAGGAACATACATTGCTTCTGGCATCACACTAGGATATCCTGTGTCGTGGAAACCAGAAACAGCGACATCACTGAGATGTAAACTAAACGTCCAAGACCTCGGATTTTTGTTCCCAGCCGGGATTCGAGCCCGAGGCCGCTCGCATGGTAGGCACTAAAACCTCCTTCTAAAAACACCCTGTATCTACATTTGAGTGCAGAGTCCTATGATCCCAGTGGTATAAGTCATAAGGCGCGACGAGTAGTTAAGAGGGAATAAATGTAAATGAATCATACGGTTCGTGACACCTGCTGGGTGACGAATTGAGGAAACGCCTTCTTGCATTGTGTAATGATGACACGTACAGAAAATCCGAATTAATGCGAACAAAGTATCTTTACTTATCGGCCTTTCAGTTACCTCTCCTTTGTGAGATAAGAAGATAGTATAATAATATCAGTTTTGCCATATCAATAAGTCTACGACCTACTTTCAGACAGACCAACCTATTTTCGAAGGTTAGGCAACATAGGGCGCGTTCAGTCCATAGGTGGGTGGCCGTCTATGACTAACGCTAGTGGCATTTTTCCGAGCGGTTCCGTGCTTCGCAAGGCACGCTAAACAGTTGGTGCCGGCTGACGCCGATAGATGGCAATAGTTAAGCCAAATCAGAGGCCTTAGGGCGGCTTAAAAACTTCTGACAGTAAGATCAGCCACTATTCTTACAAGCCGCCACCAATCCGGACTTGGGCCCAATGGTGGAGTATGGCCTATGCCTTCCTCAGGGAAGAGAGCCGTGCCTCCCGGGGGGGACATAATGGATTAATGATGATGATAATAATATCAGTTTTGCCATAATAATTAGCTTATTACCTATTTTCAGACAAACCTGTTTTCCGGAATGGTAATCAGACGTTAAGTATCTAAAAAATATATCGAGCGAATGTGAGTAGAAGGGCGGGTAAGGGACACTTTGTTACACATCTCACAAAGAGATAAGCTCGCCTTTGTACATATTGTTTTTAATGTAATGTTATGTTTAATGTCTCGTGTGCAATAAAGTAATATAACAGCCAGCGTGTTCTTAGGACATTTCGTAAACCTTGTCGGAGGTAACGCTACCTACCTGTAAGTGCTAAAGTAGAGACTTTTCAGACCTACCAAACATACACAAAATATTTCATAATCGATTTCGTAAACAAACACTGTGACACGAGATTTATCATCATCGTCATCATCATCAGGCTATATTGGTCCACTGCTGGACATAGCCCGCCCCTAATGAGCGCCATAGCGCCCTGATTTATAGCGAGATTTATATGTATACTAATTAATAAAGCAAACAAACCTTTGCCGGGTCAAATAGTATCCAATAAAATAAACATAAACATTTACATACAGGCACATACCTACATTGCTTCTGGCCTCACACTAGGATACCCTGTGTCGAGGGAAACTGAAACAGCGTATTACCTCTTTTCTTCCCTTTATTCCTGTAATCAGTTGCGTCATGACCTTGAGTGCGATTATAAAGAAACAAATAACTCGTACAGGTAAGTCGGTACGAGTCTGTACCGATCGGTATTGGTATGAGACGGTCACAACCACTCTCTTTGTGTCTGTTTATAAAAGAGGCAGTACTTGACATTGACATACCCGTTGAAGTCTTTGTCTGAGTAGGGTGTGTGTGAAAGAGATAGTATCAGTACGTACGTATCAATACCGACCTTTACCGGCAAGCCCTTACCGAGAAACCATATTCTTAATAACCACACCCCTTGTTAATAACAATTAAAAACCATTGTTATGGTAAGCCCATCAGCCCACCATACATTCTACAGGTTAAATACATTTAAAATTCTGTTTATCTGGTACATAAGCCCAACTTAATCATCACTTCTCTCTCTAAAAATACTTAACATTTTGTGATCCCTTACAAGGACTGTAACAATATTTTCACTCGAAACGTTTAATTAATTAGTTTCGTGAGATACTTGTCGGCTGAAGATTAATTTTAAGACGAGATAAGGGCCAATAAAGAACACGTTTTATGACTGGCAATTTTCTATGAATGTCTTTAATAACAGTTGATGGTAGTTTCATAAAATTGTAAGACTGGCTCTTTGGTCTCGCTGTATGCTGCTGGCTTAGCAACGAATGTTTGATTATGTTATAGTAGGTTCAGTCCCCGTAGGGTCTCATCATCATCAGGCTATATTAGTCCACTGCTGGACATAGCCCTCCCCTAATGAGCGCCATAGCGCCCTGTCTTTAGCTTGCCGCATCCAGCATCTGTCTGCAGTTTTTCGCAGATCGTCATCCCACCTGGTTAGAGAGGGTTCTACACTACGTTTGCAGAGTCGCGGTCTCCACTCAAGAACCCAGCGGTTGTCGGTTTTTCTCGAGATATGGCCAGCCCACTGCCACTTCAGCTTGCTAATTCTCTGAGCTATATCGATAACTTTGGTTCTCTGTCGGATGTATTCGTTACGAATTCTATTCTTAAGAGAAATTCCGAGCATAGCTCTCTCCATAGCTCGCTGAGCGACTGTTGAGACCGTAGGGTCTGCTGTACTTTAATTGCTTTAAAAACCATAAATGTTATTTTTTCTCGGATTCATATTTTTTTAATACTACTCTGACGAACTAATTTGAAGTGTTTCTAGAATTTAAGCGATTCAAAAAGGAATATTACGTCACTTTTAATCGATGTTGTGAGAACTTTAGTGTACCCATTAGAAAAAAGCAGGGGTAAAATTTAAATTTCAATTAAAACATATTCAACAATGTCATATCGAATCACAGAATCTCCATTTCAAAGGTCACTCGCCCAATTGGACTCTAAACTTACATTAGTGTGGGTGTATGCATACACGCCGAACACAGTTTTATATTTAGGTTCTGAACTTAAATTCTTAGTTCTAAACCTAAATATAACATAGATCATCTGTTTATGTATGTTATATTTAGGTTTATAAGCACTACACCCCCTTCTAAAATATTTACGTAACCAAGGGTTAAATAAAATAAAATGCTTTTAGCATTAAGTTCACATTTGTGCTTTTATTTATTTATGTGCAATAAAGGTCATGATGTGAATGATGAGGTCCGTAGACAAACGAAAGCGAAAGCTCGCCTTTGTACATGTTATTTTTTAATGTCTCGTGTGTAATAGAGTATATACATATGTAAAGTCGTCGACATAGCTCACCGGATGAGTAAGTTGAAGTGGCAGTGGGGCACATAGCGGGCCACATGACACGCATAACGGATGGCCGATGGGGCCGAAAAGTTCTCGAATTAAGACGGCAAGCGCAGCGTGGGACGATCAGCCTCAAGATGGTCAGACGATCTCATCCAAGTGGCAGAAAGATGCTGGATGCAAGCCGCTTCCAACTGGTCTTTTTGGAAATCCATGGAGGAGGCCTATGTCCAGCAGTGGACTTCTTGTGGCTAAATGATGATGATGTGCAATAAAGTATTTTAATAATTATAATATTCCACACCACACTACAATGTTACCCATCCCGCCTTGTTGCTGTCTCTTGCACAAAGTTTGGGTTAATGATCAGTGTCCTCAAACTTCAGGTACTGATTCAATCTCCTCGAGTTAGTCCAGCTGAATAACCCAACATACTTCTAGGAAAAGGTGTCATTATCATCATCAACTATTTGATGCATAGGCCTCGCACCCGTGAGATCTAAGCTTACACTAGTGAAATTGTGTAAGCTTATATCCCTCACCCAGCACCAGTGTGCTGTTCACAATAATAATTCTGGCCTGGAATAATCCCATTCAACCCTAATATACAGGAGATTGTGTCCGTTGCAATCCGGCGTCCAACCAACTCGATATTGTATTTCGCTCACAAGTGTGTTTTGAATTTTATTGCAATTATTATTTGCTTACGTGGAGAAACGAATACACTAAACTCCTTAAATAATATAAATTTGTATAGTTTATTATTGTTTAATGATGTGTCTTGTTGCTACAATAAATATATTTCTTCCTTCCTTCCTTCCCTCGCTCCCTCCGTCCCTCCCTCCCTAGTGACTTTATTATCTAAGTAACGAATTTTTGTGAATTTATAGTTGCAACAGCACCCCGCTAACCGTGAATGAAACAGTCGTTTGGAAACCGAATTGCCTGAGATGATTAAATACTTCAGCGAGGACTTGTCTCGTGCCTATTGCACAATACCTACTCTCTCACTCTCTATATCCATTTCAATTTCTCAGCAGAGGCGTATCCCCTATAATATAATGTGGCTATGATAAAGGCTGCATTACTAAATAAAAATTGACAGAACAAAAGTTCCAGGCGTGACCAATTTATCACTGAAAAAAAAATCTAAATATTTTTATCATAAACTAATATGAACACTGTTGTAACCGCATTTTAATCTAACCTACAGATTTAAGGCAGTGTTATGACTATTTCTGTTGAGGGAGAAAAGTGTCGAGTGAGGCATCGACCTTCTTACGTTCGGAGTAAGGTTGGTTCTAGCAGCTAGTTGCTTTAATAAATCCCATTTCCATTACAATTGGATATGGTGTGCTCTAATGGCGCAATGACATCAACGTAGTCTTAATGCGAGCTTAGTGCTTGAAATTACAGTAAATGATAACCTCGTAACCCTCTCTGGAAAATTTGATAGAAATACCTCGTTCGCTAAGCGAGAGTGCCTAGATATTTCAAAGGATTTTTATATTATCTCAAGTTTTTTCTTTGGTATTCCACATTAGTTGAGCATTAACAGTAGGTACCTTAATTATGTTAGGGTTGTGCCTGGGTCCTGTTAATTTAATACCTAATTAATTGTTTTTAACTTAATAACTAACTTATGTAAACTTACATTTATTGTGTAGTTGCATGATTCGAAACAAATATCTGTCAAAGTTGTGCTTACCAAAAAGTGGCAAACATGTATGTTCCAATACTATTATTAATTAAGTTTACCATAATTTTTGCATGATTTGCTGTTGGTGTGCCTTATATATAAATAAATAAATAAAGGCCGTTATATTTCTTACAAATAGTAGAAACTCGCTCCAATTGGCTGGTACGATTGGCAAGCTCCGCCCCCTAGCACAACGAAGATCATTCACATTTTGAAACAAGTATGCAGTCTTATAGAAACATTAAAATAATAATAATAATAATAATAATAAATTGTTTATTGAAAAAAGTTATGGTTACATAGTAATACATCTACATTAAGTTATTCAATAGAAAAAACATAACATAAAATGTACATTGGTAAGTGTCTGCTGCCATAGCTAGGCTCACATGTAGCCTGTGTTTATGGCGAGCAGGCCCGTGCCTCTGGCGAGGTACATGCTGAGACATAGAATTTATGTGGTGTCATGCGTTGGATATTACAATGGAGGTATAAAAGTAAAAGCTAATGTAAATAATTTTTGGAAGCTAAACACGAAGATAAACAAAATTAAATTAAAACTAAATTGATTGCTACTAAATAACATGCTGACGTGTGTGTGTGTGTGTGTGTGTGTGTGTGTGTGTGTGTGTGTGTGTGTGTGTGTGTGTGCGTGCGTGTGTGTGTGCGTGCGTGCGCGTGTTTGTGTGCGCGTGTTGTGTGAGTTTGTGTGGGTATGTGGCTGTGGTGTGAAGTCATTTATTGAGGGATACTATTTGCTAATCAGCTGGAGAACGGGTTAGACGATGTTAGAATATTTTCGGTTTGTTCGTAGGAAAGAGATTTTAAAACTGAGTTCACTTTCTTTTTACATTCGTGTGACGTAAGCGTGAAGATAGGATGTTTGTGGTTAAATTTATTATATAGCGAAGGTCCAAGGTACAGATTGTGTCGTTTTGTGAATGAAAGTCTCGGAAATGGTGTTGGACAAATTAAGTCTTTGCGGCGTTTTGAGATTTCAAATAGTGGTGTGTTGTTGTGCTGAAGCATTAGGGTATTCGAAACAAAAAGCTGCCTGACAGTTAAAACGTCACACAGAGAGTATAGCGTAGAGGTAGGGAACAATATAGGGCGATTTGTGGCAACTTTAAGTACACCGCGTTGAGCGATCTCTAATGGTTTCAAGTAAGTTTTGGCTGCTCCTCCCCAGCATGGAATGCAGTAGATGAGGATTGATTGGACGAGTGCCAAGTAGACGGTTTTGATTATATCGATATATTCTGTGAAAGAAATATTGAAATTAGATAAGAAATGACGATTTTATGTACAGGAAGTTTAGTGCACAGGTTCTACAAACGGGATCGATCTCACGCCATACGCTTGACACGTCACAGTAAATCGCGCGCCCGGTTGCCGCGTACATAGCATCTCGGGTAATGCCGGTGTGTCTCAGTGAATGGGTGTGTGCACATGCGTCGTTTTCAATGTTATGTAGGTGATAATCATCAACATCATCATCGGCCTACAGTTGTCCACTGTTGAAAATAGGCCTCTCTCATTTCACGCCACTGAGCACGGTCCTCGGCTACTCGGGTACAGGAGAAGCTATGGCAACTAAATGAAGATTTAATGTACCTACATTAGGGGCCCTGAAGCGGCAGTTGATCTCCCTCTTTTTTGCACACCAACAATCCTAGCAGCAGACCTTGCCGGGACCTGGCGTATAAAAAACCGGAGGTAAATCAGTGATATTGTAGGACCATTTCTAGAGGTGGAATACTTATAAGATGATCATAGACAAATAACTTTCGCTTCATCGACATTCATTAGTCCTTGCATGCATGCACGTCGGTTTTGGGTACTTTTTATCTTGCCGTTTACTAATACATCCCCTATTTGTTCAAAGTATGTCCACCCGTGGCGTCCCTTACCGGCCATCCTACTCATATTCGCTCAATATATTTGGTTCGTCAGTCTTTCTTCCTTCAACCTCTTCACAATGTCCGAACCAACACAACATTCCCTTCTCAATACTAGTCACTACATCCTCTTTCAGTCCACAACGTTCTGTGATTACACTATTGAGTATTCTGTCATTCAAAGTAACACCACACATATTTCTCAAGGACATCATTTCTAATGCATTAATCCTACTTTCATGATTCTTCTGCCATAACCAAGTCTCGCTACCATGCATCAGTGTTGGGATCAGCACCCATTATGGATAGCCAATCTTTCTCTTTTGGAAATGTTCTAGCTACTCGCGAAGGAGTGCAAGGCAACATTTACACAATTGACACAGTGATTTGTCCGGATCGTGGCAGGTGGCAGTCCCTGGTCCTGCTTACCCTTCTGGGATACAGGCGTGAGCTTATGTATTGTATGTATGTATGTATGATTATAGCCTCCACAAGGGGAAGGCCCCGCAACCAGCTGGCCAAAGAGAAATTAACGTTGCAAACTTTTGGCAAGAGACGGCCGGGCCGCCCCTGTGCTACCTGGAGGAGCTCCGTTGAGAAAGAGGCTGCCTCAATAGGACTCAACTGGAAAGAGTTAGAAGTTGCTGCACAGGACCGCGAGAAATGGAGATCCCTTCTATGAGCCCTATGTCCCTGATAAGGGATAAGAGAAATCATCATCATCATCACAATACCAGTTAATAGATTGCCAGTGTACACGGATCACGGATTGGGTAAGCAGTTGATCGAATGTCAACTGTACATTAAATTTGATAGCTAGATCCAGCTAAAGACATGTGTGAAGCAATTTGAAATTCTTAGCAATTAATTGGAATACTCCCAAAGTTTTGGTCGAATCGTTACGGTTACACCTAGGTACTAAGACGACTTTGCAGTTGGAAACTCCAAACAATTTACTTCATAACTACCTCTCAAGTTCCGAATAACTTTGATCAAAGCAAGTGTTAATATGGCAACAAGAAATTTAAATGAAGATCTTAAACAAGGTTTTAATCATGTTATTGAAAGCACAACTTATTTGAAAAATCTGTAGCTTTTTAAATTCCGTAAAACCTACTTTTTTTAAAATTAATAAATATTTGAGTTTTGACGACCTCTGTGGCGCAGCGGCTAGCGCATCTGCTACCATGCGAGAGACTTGAACCCCGGTTGGGGACAAAAAAAACAGGTCTTGGATATTTATAATATGTTTGTGATGTCGCTGTTTTTTGTTCCCACGACACATGATATCCTAGAGTGGGGCCAGAAGCTACGTCGTATGTGCCTGTATGTAAGTGATATGTTATGTAAGAAGCTCAAGACCCATGAGTGCAACATAACACTTGCAATGTCAAAACATTATTTACTGTTCTTACAAAAGTAAGACAACATAAATGCTGCGGCCAGATTAAGTGTTAAATACATTTTAGATCTACCTGGAACTGCTTTTACTACCATACTGCTTTTTCCTCCTAAAGGGGAGTCTTGACATAGCTGTTTTCGTGTAAGCCTTTCGTATTGTCCTTTCATAGTGAGGCTTGCAAACCTTCTCTCTAACTAGTATTTCAGTTTCTAGAAATCATAATATGTATGTCTGTGCACTAAGAACCGTTGGAGATAGTAGCTAGCTGGGTTGGTAAAGTTATAAATGGGGTTACGCTCGCTCAAGGTGGAATTGTGGTGTCATAACTATTCATAACCTAGTGGATGTGTTGGACACTACACTGACTTATTGCACGGATATAGTACAAACATAATTTGAACTTGTAAAATGACTAACTCCTACTGTAAATTACTATATGTGTAGAGATTTTAAATGTCAAATAACGTCCGTCAAATAGCGGTAGAAATACGATAAATGTATTATAAATGTATGTATTATTATGTCATTATCGACAGCTTCGTAAGTTTAGCCATTAAGACGATTACCTACTAAGACAGAGGTCGAGGATTTGATCCCCGCTAGGGGCCGCCGTACATTGGTGTACATGGTAAACTATATTGCCAAGGGACCTTGGGGTTGGTATGATTAAGCCTTATATTTCTCTCTATTACTGCATAATAATAATAACTATAACTTTCACGCAACTCAATCAATTGACCTGGTTCCAAACTAGGATACCCTGTGCTATGGTAACCAGGCTAGGACACTACAAACATGGAAAAACACCCATTCTAAAGGAATTTGTACAAATAAAGCTTAGATATCTATTAAATTACATTGATTTTTTTGTAATGAATCGTTGATGATACTTAATTATTTTTAACAACAGTTATTTCACATAGCAAAAGAACCGCCCATAAAGGCATACGCCACTTTAACTGGCAATGAAACGGCTGAATAATGGGTAAAGTAATAATAAAATAAATCATAGTCGCGGAAACGTCCCTGTAGTTCGCAACAGCGTGCAATGTACACTACAGAAGTTCAACAAACATAGTAAGTTTTATTTAAGACGACACAGTTCTAAGCAGAGCTTTTAAATATGGCTACTGGACGGTAAGTCAATTATTTTTTGTGATTTTAGAATCGCGACCTAATTAAGTGCACTAAACCCTGTCGAAATCTTGATGTTTGCAACAGAAATTTGTATGGAATTTAACAGTTGGTGCGCGTAATATAGGAACATATTAACCGAACGAATGTGAATGAACTTGCCAATACCGTAAGTGACCGAAATAATCTGAGGTTGAAAAAATCTTGTTTGCATTGGTCTCGGGCAGCTGAAAAATAAACCAGCCAAGTACGAGTTGGGCTCACACACGAAGGGTTCCATACCGTAATATGTACAACTATTGTATATTTCAAGCGTCTACCGGTCATCGATATCAATATCGAATAAAAACGTCACGTTTATTGTATGAGAGCCCCCTTAATATTTTTTTATTTTAATTAAATTATTTATGTTTAAAGTAACTATACAACTTCATATTCTGTGAATATTTTAAGCATCTATCTATTGCCAATAATCAGATTGAACAAATAAATGCTATAAAAACACGTTTATAGTATGGGTGTACAGTTTGTACTTTTTTTGTATTTGTTGTTCTCCCTTAATATCATTAAAATTTTAATTAACAACATAACATAACATTTACATACAGGCACATACATTGCTTCTGGTCCTACAGTAGGATACCCTGTGTCGTGGGAACCAGTAACAGCGACGTCACAAACATGTAAACATCCAAGACCTGGGTTTTTTTTGTCCCCAGCCGGAATTCATTACATTATTTATGTTTAAAGTAAATAAAAAACGTAATATTCCGTGAATATTTTAAGCGTCTACCTATTGCCATGTCTTTTCCTTTTATAAGTTTTCCTGTAATATGTTTTTCACCTGTTCCACGGCTTAGGAACATACAATCGATGGCAGCTTAATTTTTACATTTAAGTTGCAGGCATTCAATGCCCTACACTTTCACTTTCTTAAAGTTCAGATGTTCGAGCCACCTAAGAGCACACGCCAGGTAGCAGTGACAGTCGCTGTCGTCGGACACGACGAGGAGGCCATCATGAATACAATGTTCAGTTAACTCTCTGTAGTAACAAAGAATTATGCGGTAACAGTGCTCGGTTAATTAATTAGCATTCCTAGGCAGTCCGATGCTAATATTTATGTTAATTCATGTTTACTTTCGAATGATGAACGAGCGAATTTATTTTATTACATGTTTCCCTTTGCTGAGGCGAGAAACTTTATCGTAGGACAAACAAAGCAACTGTAACAAACGGTTCACGATTTTATTTACATATACAGGATTTATCTAAAACAATCCTGGAAGGCAGTTCTTATCATGTGTAGTTACGTCTTGTTCTTTACCATAGACTGTAATCAACTAACTCTATAATGAGCGTTTTATGGAATCTTGTTTTCATAAATAAAAGCGCAATAATTTATAGGACAAACGAAAGTCGTCGATATAACCCACCGGATGAGTAAGTTGAAGTGGGAGTGGGTAGGCCACATAGCACGCAGAACTGATGGCCGATGGGGCCGAAAATTTCTTGAATGGAGACCACACATCGGCAAGCGCAGCGTGGGACGACCAGCCACAAGGTGGACAGACGATCTCATCCAAGTGGCAGGAAGACGCTGGATGCAGGCCGCTTCCAACCGGTCTTTTCACAATTTCAAAGATTCTCTTGTAGTAATAGTTGTTTGTATTGTCAAGCAGAGTCCGCTAAAATGTATATGGGTATTTTTGCTACTAGTTAATGAGCAAATGATTAAACTGTCCGAAAAAAAACGCCCCCGCGCGTATGTGCCTAAATATTTTTTTTCACTATCATTATAATGTGCTGTATTGTGGTGGACATCTTGAAGTATAAACATAACAAAATATATACATTACGTGCATACAGACATACCTAAATACGTTCTTTCCTTTTAGTACTGTCGTAATCAGTTAAAAAAAGATAAAAAAACGTTCAAGTAAGAACAAAAATTATATATGCATATTTTATAAAGTAATAACTGAAGTAGACGTGGCATGGTACATTGCTACTATGATTAAAGTCAGATGGATAGTTTTAATAATATCGTGGAAAATATTAAAATTACGATTAACTTACACACAACACAATCACTTGATCTCGTCCCAAACTAAGACACCCTGTACTATGGTGATTTCTTTCTTTTTATTATTTGTTATTTTGACTAAAATTAAGTCTAAAAGTTTTTGCTCAGTTTAGTCAAGTTATATGATAGGCACAACGTTAGACAACGACTGAGGCCACTTTTAAAAATCAATGTTGTCTGTCTTGTTGGTCGAGCCGTTAAGGCCCTCAGCTACCTAGAAAGAAGTCGTGGACTCGATTTCCACTAGAGGCCACCATACATTTATACAAATAGATTCAGTCTGGGTGTTTTTCGATGTTTGTTAAGTCCTTGCCTGGTTACCATAGCACTGGGTATCCTAGTTTGGGACCAGGTCAAGTGGTTGGTTTGTGTGCAAATTATGTTATTAAGGTATGGCAGCCTCCAACAGTAATTGAACCAACTATCTATATAGATAATGTTAATCAAGCGTATAAGAGCAACCAAGGTAGTCAAAAAAATTTAGAAAATATTGCTACACTTACACGTAGAACCATTTTATGTGTGAGAATTGAAATAATTCAATTACAACTTTGCCAATTCCACCGTTCCCTCTGAACTTTCGATATAACTGGAGTAAAATTTCGACTTCTAACGCTAAAATACTTTAGATCGTCCATCTCCCTTACAATACAAGAAGTGATGTAGGTATGTAAATTACTTGAAAACTCCATTTCGCTTCCCTTGAGAACGTTTCAGTCCTATTCAGAGAGGTTTTCTTGTAAAACCGAATTTGGCCAGGGTAAAACCCAACTTTGCTATAGAGTGTAAGTGCCGGGAACTAATGAATTATGTATTAAGATAGAAAGAATATTCTTTATTGTATGTACACCAGGAATTACACATGAGATTTGACAATAACATAGTACAGTACAATTGGCGGCCTTAGTAATAAAAGTAATTTCTTCCAGATAACCATTAACGGAAAAAAATAGAGAAGCTAAATGACGGGTAGTCAGTGCAATTATAGTTCATTCCAGATAAACTTGCACAAAAGTCCATTGACCTTTCGGTGTCTGGGCCAGGGGGAAATAACCTTAGGCAATCACACTAATATTATAAAGGCGAAAGTTTGTGAGTGTGTGAGTGTGTATGTTTGTTACTTCTTCACGTCTAAACGGCTGGAGTGATTTTAATAAAATCTGGTATGGAGTTAGCAGACACTCTGGATTAACACATAGGCCACGTTTTACTGCGAAAAAATATCTTATTCTCATAGGAAAATCCTAAAAATGTGAATAGTTGTTATTTTAAAATTTATTTTCCCTAATACACCGCGGGTGACACCGCGAGGCACAGCTAGTATAAAATATAGTCTCAATATAAAAATACCCATCGAGATCTATGCTTTGGAAAATTTGACATAGTTGACTATGTTTTAAAGAATAAAGACCCTTATTGGATAAAAGTAATAATGAGTTACACGAGTGTAACAAAATCTCCGACATCTCCGAAAACCACATCCTCCTCATCATTTCTGAGATATTGAGGTGAAGTTAGATATTATTTATGGAGATTTTTGCGTTTTTTGCTAATTCTTATTCGTGCCTTATGGCTACATAAGCTGTAGATGTGGACATACCACAGAACAAGGCCGCGTGGTGACGTCAGCGCTTCCCAACTTTCCGGTAGTCCAGTCATTATATCGTCCCTTTATTGGTAAAACCAATTATCTACACTTTTTTTTACAACTTTTTGCCGAATATACGGTGCCGTAACGTGGACACTCACGGTGGGGCTGATCCACAAATTTAAAATCGCTCAGCGTGCTATGGAAAGGGTTATGCTCGGGGTTTCTCTGAAAGATCGAATTCGAAGCGAAGTCATCCGACAGAGAACCAAAGTCATACTTCGTCTGTCTCCAGTCAGTAATGAAATGGAGTAAATATTTTTTTTTCATTTTTGATCAAGTAATTTTAACAAGTCTAAAATACCTTGTTATAATGCTTCAAATAGATTTATTATAAATACAATATTTACAGTATGGGTTAATTGATTGCCAGTCACAAAATAAAACATAAAATAAGACATTTTTACCGTGATGAACGACATTTTTATAAAGTTACAGTCATTACTACACTAAAATTAATAAAATAAGAAAATAAATTAAGTTAAGATTGTTTCTACTAACAATCAGAATAGAAAAAAACAAGATTTTTTTCGTCGAAAATATATTTTTTTAAGTTACTCTCTTTTGGTTTTTACAACAGACTGGCTTCAATGGACTTTTGTGCAAGTTTATCTGGTACAAACTATAGACAATATGAAACAAGCTTGCTTAGCTTAAAGGTGATTTGAGAAAAGAGGTCAGAGCGGAGTTTTTTTTTCGCTGCCTTTTTCTCCACTACACACGGCCCCAAGGCAGCGGCTAACATTATACATAAGTGTATGTAAATTGACATTCAACAAACAGAATGTAAATTTCTGATTTCTAGATATCTTTATGTCTAATATTCATACATAAATGGTGCATAAAGCCAAAGTGGTTTGTTAGAACTACGAGTATAACAATTAAGGAACCGTTGTCTCTGCCTGCTTTTCTGGGATGTAGGGATGACTTTACGTACATACACCTCTAGATGTTAACTTTTTTCCAGATACACTTACTTGGCTTTTTGTCGGAAGAGTCCATCCAAGTTTCACTCTGATTCGCAGAGCGGAGACGGAGCTCACGTCGTTAATAATGTCTAGTGCCTATGAAAGTTTTTGCACCTCCCAAGTTTATAATATTTTTTTGTAAAATGGCCATTTGAAAATTATTTTTATAAAATTTTGCTTGTACTTGTTTAGTGAATGCGAATGAATAAGCCTTATAAGACTCCATAGAGTAACACAAGCGTCCTCAAAAAAGTTTTTTTTTTACAGATTATATTTGTAAAAAAAGTGACTGTACCTACAATTTTTCAATGATGTTAATAGTATTTATTAGCACCAATGACTGAGAACCTAGTATTACGGACCTTGAATTAAACAGCATTTATGCAAAAAACGGCCGTTTTTAGCGGTTTGCTATCTAGCCTTAGATTCGCAGCCATGGATCTGAAAATTACTATTATGTAATATGATTGTCATTGACCCTTTCTGAGGTACCTATGTTGTAAGATGTTTTAGCCTTTTTTAGTTTTTATTTGCATTGTGACCTTGAAAAGAACAAATAAAAACCATTGTGATTAAAGAAGTTATGGTCAATTTATGCTTACCTGACGTTGAAAGAAATAGTCTTCGCTATGCTTAGTTTTAGCTTAACTAATCCAAATGTCACTGAATAGACAACTTGGTGTCCGTCGTGGAATTAAGGGGAGGCCATCAAGATTTAATTTACCGTTTCTCGAGCATAATAGGGGTGGAAGGACCCCCGCTTAATTAGCGTGAAAACTTAATTGCAAAATTCATTTCATAGTTGAAGTCTTGCAGCTTCACTGAGATTTTTAGTCAGTGGAAGTTAGTCAAGCGGTGATGTCTGGCCAAATAAAAAGACACGAAAAACATTGATAAACTTTAAAACATTATTCTTATAGTTATGCCTTATTCGAGCATGTACATTAAACAATATCACTAAACCGTTCATTTAATTAACTATGTGAAATTCAATATGTTTCATCATCAACTCATTATGTCCCCACCGAGGGGCACGGGTCTATTCCCTGAGGAAGGTATAGGCCATACTCCACCATGGGGGCCAAGTCCGGATTGGTGGGTTCCGTGCTTCGAAATGCACGTTTAGCAGTTGGTGCCGGTTGCCGTTGAAAGATGGCAGTCGTTAAGCCAAGTCAGAGGCTTTAGGGCGGCTAGAAAACTTCTGACAGTAAGACCAGCCACTAGTCTGACAAGCCTCCACCAAAATATGTAATTCTACTGCAAATACACAGAAACAGTGCTTCGACTACTTAAGTATTAGTTTTTGATCGTAATGCGAACTTGTAATTCTAGGATCGGCGGACTTAAGAACAGAAGTCAAACTTTCATAAAATTATTGTTCTTTGCCACAAATGTATTTATAAATAATACATAATTTAGCGCTCAAAACTGACTAATAATTACATACTAGTAGGCGAAGTGGGTTTCTACCCACCTTTCAATGGACTCTGAAGCGAGAGTACCATGTTCAATTTCAAGTGAATGAGTATCGATGACTTTTTTTTCTAAGTTTGCTAACTGTGAAGAAATACATCGTGAGGATACCTGAGTGTTTGAGCTATTTACATGCCTCAGCGCTTGAAATAGCCAATACACGGTGGGCACGCATGGTCTAAAACCCATACTTCCTCTTCGAGAGAAGGACTGTGCTCCACGGAGGAACGTATTATATGCTGCCTAAAAATACTTACATGTAGGTATACATAAATCGCCAATATTGACTCCAGAACAAGTTGTAGAAGCTACTTCAAGGAATATAAAATACTCACGTTGACATCAATTTATATTTTAGAATTGTGCATATTCGTACGAAATAACCCAAGCTTGTTCCCATCGCACATACGCCCAGCAGGTTTAAGACCTCAAGCTCGGCTGGCCACAGCTACATCAAAATTAGAAATAGTAAACTCTGGTCCCATGACCATGGCCACTAAAATCTACAATAAATTACCAGAACAGATAAAACATATAAAAAAGTACATATTTTTAAAGCCAAGCTTACCCTGTACTTAGTGGAAAACAGCTTCTATACAATTAATGAGTATTTTAATGATAATATAAGTTAAATATATCAAATAAAGTTTTATAAATAAATAATAATATGAATGAACGTATATAATCCTAATCTTAAGTAATACATTTTAATTGATTTTAATTGATACGATAATTATATAATAATTTTTAATTATGGATTAATTGTGATTATACCTGCAAATATGTAATTTATTTATATAATAGACGTAAGAAATTGTAGTGCCCTTACAGGGTGTCATGTATAAACTATTTTAATAATTTTTACCACCACTATTACCATGACATGCAATAAACGAATATGAATATGAATATGAATAATCTCAAGCCTGTATTTCAAAGGGGTAGATAGAGATCAGGCGATGACCCAAAATCATAAATTTCACAATGTCTTAGGGTTTTCAATATCGCTGTATTAAAAATAATTGCTTTTAATTAGTAAATCGCTAAACAATTCACAGGACACTATCTACTTCACTGAAGATTTGTACGGTTTCTAGCTGACTACAAACTGGAAATTTAACTGAAAAGTTTATGTAGCTAACAAGCATAATTTTCAGCCATTTGAAGAACATTGAACATTCTTGAAGTTATTATTCAAGGAATCTCTTGAACTCTTCAGAGCTACAAGAATTGTTTACATATTCAAGATTATTTTATTGATATTATGAATGAAACCAAAAATCCAGTACTTTCTTTGTAAACCTTGTTGTGCTGTTTTGGTAACTTATACATGGTTCGTTTCGTAATTTTTGTTCCACAACATTTTGATTATAATTTTTTTTTAAAAGTGTCACAAATAACGCCACTGCAAAAAAAAAAAACAAGTTGTAGAACCAAAATTTTTCTTCGTGACAATCTCTATAAAGGTTTTATTGATAAAAAGTCGATTTTACTAAGGCATTCCTGGCTTTAACTCTTCTTAAGCGTTTTAGTGGCATCTTTTTCTAAAAATAAAACCGGAGTTTCCAGGAGTTGCCCATTTTATATAGAAAACTTAGTGACCCATGTAAAACCGTACTGTAACAAAGTATCTGCTTACTAATACCAAGGAGAATAATACGACGCAGAAAATATTTCCAACTCTGAATAACATTTTCAAGATAAATTTATAAAATTACCATCATACCAATTGTGCTAAAATCGTCAAATTTCGTCTATGCAATTAAATATTAATCCATACTTACCCAGTTTAGTGAGGCTGCCACTCGGAATTTTGGAAACATTGTAAATATTCCATTTAATTCCTATGATTGCTACCTTAGTAAGCTATACATGGTGGCCCATTGGGAAAGTCTTAAACTATGAGACATACGAAGATCTGTCTTAAGAAACCATTTTATCGATTTTAATAACAAGAAAAAATGCATTCACCATTTTTGGAAAACCTGTAATCAGCTCGGGAATCAAACACGGCCGTATTGAAAAATAAAACCAACACTTTCCGTTTAGATATCGATTGTGTAGGTCATAAGCAGTAAATGTTTTATGAAACATGATTTGTCTAAAATTAATAAAATACACCGAGTCTGAGGACGTCCTACACTACGTTTACCGATCCGCGGTCTCCACTCAAGAACTCTTCTACCCCATCGGTTATCAGTTCTTCGGGTGATATGGCCGGCCCACTGCCACTTCAGCATGCTAATTCGGTGGGCTATGTCGGTGACTTTGGTTCTCTGTCGGATGACTTCGCTTCGAATTCGATCTTTCAGAGAAACCCCGAGAATAGCCCTTTCCATAGCACGCTGAGCTATTTTAAATTTGTGGATCAGCCCCACCGTGAGTGTCCACGTTTCGGCACCGTATTGTCATGATGGGTAGGACGCACTGATTGAAAACTTTCGTCCTTAGACTCTGTGGGATTGGCGATGTAAAGACTCGACGTAGTTTCCGATGATCTTCGCAGGGCGGCTGGCAAGAGCTGGATGAGAGTAGCCGAGGACCGTGTTCAGTCGCGTGCAATGGGAGAGGCCAGTGTCCAGCAGTGGACAACCATAGGCCGATGATGATGATGATGATGAATAAAATACAATCCTTTCCCACACTGACCGATCCAAATGACCCACCCTATATAACCTTGATTCATTTTGCTAATCTACCTAGTAGGCGCGTGCATCATACAACAGAATTAGACAGCTAAGTTCACTTCGGTCAATATAATTAATCCTAATTGCTTCACTGCGAGGGTGAATGATGAAAGTGCCGGGGAATTTTTAATTTTATGCCACTAGACATAAAATTTATAGTCGTGAGCACGACGGTTGTCCGGACGTATGACGAGCCCAACTGATTGATGATATAATCGGTTAATTCTCCGAAGTATGCGAGGTTCTAATAAAGTTTAATGGAGCAGCAACTGCGTTTTGCAGATACGTCGATGACGCCAAGCAGTCTGTGATGGAAACAACTTACTGAAATGTAATCGGTCATGTGAATTGATAGGAAGAACTTTAAATTGGTTCTATATTTATGCCTTTATGAATATATCGGAAAACACCCGCCGAACTTAAATTTTTGACCTTTGATGAAACTGTAGATTTTATTGTACTATACATATTTTCGTACTGACTCGTTAGTCTAGCTCAACTCTACGCAAATTAGGCTAAATTGTAGTCGATTTGCGGAAGCCAAAACCGTCCCCAAAGCCAATAAGACCTGTGGAAAGACCGCCTGTCTGTATCATACTTGTACCATTGTACCTGCCAGTCGGTTTGTTGGTCAGGAGAGTACGGAATGGTACAAGCTGACTGAGCTGAATGCGTATAGTCAGAACCGATCGTACGCGACGGTCAGTCGACCACTGTAACAGGACTACAACCTAGATTAAAGTTTGACCGAATCGATAATATTGTTTAATGTTCTCGCAAACTTATTCAGAGATACGATAAGATATTTTCAACAGTCATGACATAAGTTCATGACGGTCAATAAATGCGTATCGACGCAACGGTCGGTCGAGCACTGCAACCGGCCTAAAACCTAGATTTAAGCTTGATCCAACCGATAATACTGTTTAATATCCTCGCGAACTTATTTAAAGATACGATTAGATCTTTCAACAGTCATGAGTCAAGTTCATGACGGTCGGTAAATGCGTATCGTCAGAACCGATCATACGCGACGGTCGGTTGAGCACTGTAACCGGCCTAAAACCTAGATTTAAGCTTGACCAAATCGATAATATTATTTAATGTCTTCGCGAACTTATTCAGAGATACGATAAGATCTCTTCAACAGTCATGACTTAAGTTCATGACGGTCGGTAAATGCATATTGTCAGGACCAATCGCACGCGACAGTCAGTCGATCACTGTAACCAGCCTAAAACCTTGACCCAATCGATAATATTGTTTAAGTCCTCGCGAACTTATTCAGAGATACGATAACATCTTTCAAGCGTCATGATTTAAGTTCATGACGGTCGGTAAATGCGTATCATCAAAACCGATTGTACGCAACGGTCAGTCAAGCACTGTAACCGGCCTAAAACCTAGATTTAAAAGCTTGACCCAATCGAGATTATTGTTTAATGTCCTCATAAACTTATCCAGAGATACGATAAGATCTTTTCAACAGACATGAACTTAAGGGAGGAAAATGGCCCACTTTACTATTGATTTCACCTTTTCCATTACTTGGCTGAGATGTTTATTATATCAGGCTGGGGTTCTCCGCCGTAATCCCCAGGCCAGCCGTACTTATCAACGGTCAAAGTCTCGGTAATGGCTGCTAGGGAATGAAGTTATACTCATTTACATATATTACCTTTTTTCTTTTAAGAAAGTTGGCGGCGCGTCGTGCTACACGCTCGGCCCTGAGGGAAAGCACTGTCTTAATACAACTTTAAGGATTCGAGTTTTGAGACAATTTTGTCCATAGATTCCTTAATACAACAACATAATGTAACGCGGTAATAACTTAAAACACAGATACAAATATAAATTTATTTACCTGCTACATCTCAGACTTAGTACATTAACGACGGTACTAATATAACATAGGAAAAATAAAATGTAATATAATTTATATTTACATTCCATGCTAACTAAAAATACATTATTTTAGCATCAGAAAGTAAATTTTTAGAGTTTCTTATCTGAAAAGAAGAAAATGGTACCCACACACTATAGCTTTACAATATCATCGTCCACCAATTATATCCCCACCGCGGAGCACGGGTCTCTTCCCTGAGGAAGGTATCGGCCATACTACACCACGGGGCCAAGTCCGGATTAGTGGAGGCTTGTAAGACTAGAGGCTGCAGGTCTTACTGTAAGAAGTTTTCAAGCCGCCCTAAGGCCTCTGACTTGGCTTAACGACTGCTACGAGTATCGATCGACGGCAGCCGGCACCAACTGCTTAACCCTTTAAGACCTGACCTTGAAAATAATAATGGGTTTCTATTATTATGCAATTATGCATATTGTATGTACAAGCAAATACGAAAGTGCCTGGCTACCCATAGCACAGGGTATCCTAGTTTGGGAGCCAGGACAAATTCTGTAACACTTTTAGTACAACATAAATATTTTTCATTTCATTTTTCATTTCATTTCATTTCATTATTTTCAAGGTCAGGTCTGAAAGGGTTAACGTGCCTTGCGAAGCACGGTAACGCTCGGAAAAATGCCATTAACGTTAGTCATACGGGGTCACCCAATCAAGCACTGAATGCGCCCTATGTTGCTTCACCTTCGTGATCGTTTAAGATCACTCAGGCAGCCGGGGATACGAGCGAGATTGCGGAAGTGCTCGGAAAAATGCCACTAGCATCAGTCATAGAGGGTAACCCAACCAAGCACTGAACGCACCCTATGTTGCTTGACCTTCGTGATCGTTTAAGATCACTCAGGCAGCCGGGGCTACAAGCGAGATTTTAATGTACTAGATTTTGTACGGGCCATTTCAATAGACGAAAGTGGAACAGACCTTTTACACGGGATTCTTTATACACTGCGGGCAGCTGAAAATAAATTTTACTCCAACTTTGGCTTCCGATGTTCGACGCCCAGCTATGATTAGACTCAAGCAAAACTTTCAAAGATAATACAGGCTTCAGTCTTTCACCAATGTTCAAGAACTCAACTGAGTTCTTGTGAGTTCTCTGAAACCGGGAAGTAAAAAGAAATGTTTTCAACATGGAATATTAACGTCTAAAGCTGGCTTCCCACGGTGCGAGATTCTGCCGACGGCCGACGCCGGCCGACAACCACGGAAAGCCATGCACCACACACGAGGCTCTTCCCACGGTGCGCGATTCTGCGGATATCGATACAACCACGTACCCACGACCGATACCGGCGCACCGTCACAGAAGTCTGTGCTACCGCGGACCGAGACCCTTCCCACGGTGTGTCGTGGAGCTGGTCCGCAATATCGCGGACCGTGGGAAGCAGACTTAATCCGATGGAACGCGCACAAAACCGTTAAAATATTGGTAGTTGGTTAAAATAATAAAGCGACGTTCGCGTGGTAAGGGGCTTAGTCAGAGATGTCTACTCTGAAAGTTCATTTTAAACACTATGGATGAACAATTTTAAAATCGGTTAAGTACTTTCGGAGATTACTTACCAATTACATACAAAGTCATAAACAACGAACTTAAAGTAAGAAACATTATGCTTTCTAATTTTCTAGTAATTATAGTAAAAGTTAAGTGTAACAGTGTCATGTCGCCGGTTTCGGCACATACATTGCTTCTGGCCCCACACTAGGATAGGTACCCTGTGTCGTAGGAACCAGAAACAGCGACGTCACAAACATGGACAAGACCTGGGTTTCTTTTTTTTTTGTCCCCAGCCGGGATTCGAACCCGGGACCTCTCGCATGGTAGTCAAATGCGCTAACCACTGCACCACAGAGGTCGTCATAGGGCACGTTCAGTGCATGGATGGGTGACCGTTTTATGACTGACCCTGACATTTTTCCGAGCGGTTCCGTGCTTCGCGAGGCACGTTAAGCAGTTGGTGCCGGCTGCTGTCGATAGAGTTGGCAGTCGTTAAGCCAAGTCAGAGGCCTTAGGGCGGCTTGAAAACTTCTGATAGTAAGACCAGCCACTAGTCTTACAAGCCTCCACCAATCCGGACTTGTCCCCCGTGGTGGATTATGGCCTATATCTTCCTCAGGGAAGAGACCCATGCCCCTCGGTGGGGACGTAATGGGTAGATGATGATTCATTCAATTGCCGAATAAAATAGTACTTGTTAGAGAGTTCACAAGGAATAGAATTTATTTCTGATTTTATATTATATTTAAGGAGTTTTGTGATCAGTTGCTTTATGACCTTGAAAACAACAAATCAAAACCATTGTTATGTAAGCCGGTCGGCCCTCCAAAAATTCTACAGGTTAAGAGTCATCCTGTTTTATAAATAAGAGTTACAGACTTTAAAAGCAATGGGGAAGAAAACGCAAAGCTCCAAGTAGATGGGGCTGATGACACTTGACTCATAACAAATGTTATAATAATATAATTTGTGAATAATATTATTGTGAAAATATTGTGTTGTTTGTGCTCTGTACTTATTGCGGTGAATAATGCATTCTACCTGGAATGTTATTCAGCTAAATGCTGAGCTTAAGAAACGAGGAGATTCATTAAAAGGTATCCTTTGGAAATGGATGGTTTCCATTGTTATTACATCCAATTGCAACACAACGCGGCATTATAGCAAAAAAAAATCAAGAATGTAGAACAGAACTTGAATATAATTTTTTATACTATTTGACGGCTAATGTCACTTTCTTTGAGTCAAGCGATCGCAGCGACGCTTGTGGCGATAAAAGGCAGTTTTCTTCCCCATTGAAATCACTCGAGTCAGTCTCTAGTTAACTTGGGACGTCCCTTAAGTAAAAGTTAACAGAGAATTCGTACGAGAGTATGTACAAACACTGGCTTTGAGGAAATTATTCCACATTATCTTCGCATTGAAAGTGTGTTTAAACTTTTAGTCGGATTGACAGAGTCAGTTCGTTTCTATGGAGATCGGCGAACAGAAGTATTTGAATTATTGTCTGGCCGCTGGGAGTATTCGATCCTGACACATGTCTGTGGGTTGTGGGTGGGTCGCTCTAGTATGGAAAAAAAAAATTTTGATGAATCAAATTCTAATAGTGATATTAAGTTGTTGTGTACTATAAAAAGAAGTTTTAGCTAAAAAACGGATTATTAAACATACATCTTCATGCCCCGCATGCGCTGCAAAATTAAACGTTTTTGAAAAAAAAACGCGTGTTACTAAATGGCACAGTTCTTTATTAGAAATTACTTAAAGTATTATTAAAACATAATAAATATTTACTGAAAGACATATTTTAACGTTTAAAATAAAAATACTTAAACAAATACACATAAAGGTGACCAAAAAAAATATCAAGTTTTATACAAAAAATCCCGCTTACTATCAAATTTCAGCATAACTTTTCTTGAAGCAAGTTTTGCATAAATGTTTGTTTTTTTGTTTGTTTTGTGGTTTTTGTTTGTTGTTATTGCTTTTTTATCACATGTTGACATTGCAGCATCTGTCACTATCTTTACACTTCGTTCAACCGCTTGTGTATGGCTAGGCTGCCTAAAAAACCACATCCTTTCGTCACCTTTTTTCTCTGTTATCTGAATAACATAACATAACATAACATTTACACACAGGCACATACATTGCTTCTGGGCCCACACTAGGATACCCTGTGTCGTGGGAACCAGAAACAGCGACATCACAAACATGTAAACATCCAAGACCTGGGTTTTTTAAGAATAAGTTCGTCATATGTTTGATTTCTTAGAAAAGGTGGATTAAATTTATCTACTCGTATAACGATATCTGATGAAAGTTTGTGTAAAACTGCAGAAGCAATCGCAGCATCAGCTCTCCCGGATACTCCATACTCCAAATTTGAGACCACACTGGTAAGCTTTTCACACATTCCTTATTTTCCATAGTTCTACCTCAGGGGTAGAAGGTAAGGGCTCTTTTAACCTCCTAAGTCCCCGTGTCCTAAAAATAATATGTACAAAAACCATTGTTATTTTCAAGGTCGGGCCTCAGGAGGCTATATGTTTGTGTAGCTTTTCCGGAAATGAAACACTTGTATCAGAATCACTACTTGTTGATAACATTAATTCTTGTTCTGGCATTTTGGATGGGTAGTTACTGCTCTTCAGACAGATTTTTGTTGAAGCTTGCTTTTGAACAAAGTTTACAACTTTTTTTTCCATTGCAATCAATGCCGCCGATTTTAATTTTTCTCTTACCCCGTTGATCAATCAAAAAGTAGTACTCCTTTTTAGGCCCTTTAACTTCTTTGGAACAATTGCACTGACTTATTATCCTACATTTGCATGAACAAATATTGAACGAAATTTCGCTTTGCTGCAAGAACTCAGTTTTTTTTCAAAGGTGAATTCTTTTCAGTGATTTGATAATATTTTTGTATTTATAATGATAAGCTTTCAGGAGCTGTATGACTCTTGTATGCAAGACTACATAAATTGATTTCTTTTGTCATACTCCTTAAATTTTCCGGGTTACAATTTCGGGAAAACCACTCGTAACATTTCATTACGTCCTGGTATTTTTTCTCTTATATCTGCTATAGTTCCAATTATAGAGCACTTATAAGACAGTCTATTATTTGAAATGATAGAATATTTTCACTTCCAAGTCCTAAAACTAAAATTACTCAATTTACAATTTCATAAGATTTCACCCGAAACTAGCCACATTTATACATGAATTCGTTGAATGTACTTACCTCAAAAAATCTTCTTTTAATGAAAAACACAGTTTTTATATCAAAAGTAACGTATGTTTCAATGGATACTAATTAGAAAATCAAAATTTACCTAACGTCAAACGCGTAACTTAAGGTGTAAAAGTGGGTACTTGAACTTTTTTTTCAAAACTTCAATGGCTTTGCGCGGGGATACCGCCGTTTAGCCAAAGTATTTTTCGCCAAATTTTACTTCCCAATAAACTTATGGCATCAGTTTCATTTCCCAAATGAAACTTTAGCAAGTTTTCATTTCGCATTTTATTCATTTGGTCAAATTATCATTTCGCATAATTTTACTGCGTCAAGTTTTATTAAGACAAACGTTTATTATGCTAACGTTTTATTTTGGCAAGTGTTATTTTGAAATAATGGAACGGGGGGTCGGCGATGTAAAGAATACGTGACAACAGAAATATAGGTGCGACGACGCGCGTAGCGAAGCGGAGCGCGTCGGAGCGTTAGGTTCTCTATGTAAGATCGAAAACAGACTCGACTTTGATGCGTTCTTACCTTGCCTCTTGTTGCCTCTTTGGTAAAATGAATTTTGACTAAGTATTTATTTGGTAAACAATAACTTGCCATAATAACTTTTGCTAACTGTTTATTTGCTTTAAGTTGTTTTGAGAAATGTTTTTTTGCCAAGTGATAATTTGCGGAAAATAGTTTGGGAAGTAATACTTTGGGAAACGATTTTTGGCAATACATTAGTAAACCCTTTGCGCGGACTGTTCCACTTAAAATAATTCAATAATATTTTACAGGGTTTATAACAATACCTAGCGTCACCATATTTTTGCTATTAGAAATCAATTACTTAAAAAAAAAAAATTTCGACCCACCCTAATGTCTGTTTCATATGACTAGTGATGGGAGATAATCAACGTTATCATTCCTTACGTTATTCTTAACTAGCTTTTGCTACTGACTCACGATTAAGTAGTTTTGTTTTTTAGACGACCTTCACTCAGTCATCTCTTGTGACATTTTCGCAGGCATTTTAGAAGGTTCATCATCTTTTTTGTACCGAATGGCGGTGAAGTATTGTGGCGAGCTGTGCGACCTTTTAATTGAGCCCAGATTAGCTCAATCGCTTTGTACGGCAGTGGTGCGGAGAGATACTGAGAACGCAATGATCTTTTTCTAAAGATACGAAGTTGATGAAGAGGTTCATCAATTTCGTATCGTTAAAACGCCCGTTATTATTTTCGTTATTTTTGGTACGTCACTACAAAAAAATACGGTTGACATAACCTTGTGACAACGTAGTAAGAATTTTACGCACGAACATTAAATATTGTTTTCTTCTTATTTAACATTTAAATCACTGTGCAAAATGTAACATTGAATAAAATTCTTGTGTCACAAAGTTAGTGCGCATAATCCTGCGAAACGGCTTGACCGATTTTGATGAAATTTCATATGTATATTCGGTAGGTCCGAGAATAGGTTGTCATCTATTTTTCATACACCTATCTGGGAAAGCAACGTTTGCCGGGACAGCTATAAAATAGTACATAGACCAATAATTTTAAACGCAATGTCTGAACTCCATGGTCAAATTCGTTCTTTTTTTAAATACTGGCCGCTAATATTTTTCTCTTATATAAGATAAGATAAGATAAGAATATTCTTTATTGCACATAAGAAACCAGAGACAAATAAAATTTACAATTAAAAACATACAATAGGCGGTCTTATTGCTAACAGCAATTTCTTCCAGACAACCTTGTGACGGAAAGATTGCCGAAGGAAACAGAGAAACGGGTAGTTGGTGCAAATACGAATAATACATACTTATACTTAATAATATACTTACATAAATCTTACTTATATAAATTATTATAAACTACTACATAAATAAGTACGTTATATATACGTTAGTGTTTTGTTTTTGTTGAATTTAAAATGTCATATTGCTGAAAAAATTGAACTCACTCTTGAAAATATTCGTGCTATGATTTATTACGATTTTCGACGTGGTTTAACGCAACAACAGTGCGTAGATCAATTAACTTTGACTTTTGGTGGTGAAGCTCCATCAAAAACGACTGTGTATTAATGGTTTAGTGAGTTTAATTGCGGGCGCAGTAAGCTCACGGACGAAGTTAAAGAAGGTCGCCCGAAATCGGTGGTTGTGCCACAAAATATTGAAGCTGTGCAAAAACTAATAATGCAAGACCGCCATGTTACGTATCGCGAGATAGAGGCTATTCTGGGCATATGTATGACGAGCATTCATAGGATATTACATGAACATTTGTCTGTAAAAAAAAATTGTTCGCGTTGGATCCCGCACAACCTAACTCAGGATCAAAAAAATGCTCGCGTCGAATGGTGCAAAAAAACCTTAAAAAAATTCAACGGAGGCGACTCAAAATCTGTTTATAATATCTACACAGCTGACAAATCCTGGATCTACGCGTACGATCCCGAAACTAAACAACAATCAACAGTTTGGGTGTTTCAAAATGAACCGAACCCTACGAAAGTGGCTGGTGCAAAAAGCACTGTAAAGCAAATGGTGGCCTGCTTTTTTGGTATTAATGGCCATGTGGCTACAATACCACTGGAGAATCGCAGAACGGTTAATTCGGAGTGGTACACGACCATTTGTTTGCCGGAAGTATTTGAAGAAATACGCCAAAACAACCAGCGACGCAGAATCATACTTCACCATGACAATGCCAGCTGTCATACATCTCAGGAAACAACTACATTTTTGGATGATCAAAAAATATAATTGATGGGTCATCCACCGTACAGCCCTGATTTGGCTCCCAATGATTTCTATTTATTCCCAAATGCAAAGAATATATTACGTGGTCAACGATTTTCGACCCGTGAAGATGCCGTAGATGCGTTCAAACAGCACGTTTTGGAGATACCTCAATCAGAGTGGAAAAAGTGTTTTACAAATTGGTTTCATCGAATGTAAAAGTACATTGATCATAGTGGAGAATACTTTGAAAAACAATAAAAGCATATTTAACCATATACATTTGTTTATTTTTTCTATTCCGCATACATAAGTAGCAGCCCTCGTATATACTTCACTAGCTGACTCGGCAAACGTTAAGTTTCATATTAATTAGCTATAAGATAGGAATATTTTTTATTGTACACGAGGAAAAACAAAACAACAATACATACAAAGTAGTCATAGTACAATATTTTCTCAGGCCTGCGAAATATACGCAAAAAATATAATAAAAATCGGTGAACCCTTTTCGGAGGAGCTCGATAACAAACACTGGTAAATGAGATATGTATATTTGATTATACTTGATTACATTACACTTGCTTTTGTTAAAGTTAAGCATAAACATTTACATACAGGCACATACATACACTGCTTCTGCCCCATACTAGGATACCCTGCGTTATGGGAACCAGAAACTGCGACATCACAGACTTTTAATTATTCAAGACCTAGGGGATTTTTTGAAATAAAGGTGTTTAAAGATTTTAGTTGGAAGTCTAGCATACTGACCAACTGCCGACTAGTAGCAGAATCGTTGTTTATTGGTCAATATAACATACATTTATGAAAATAAGATCAAAGAAGTAAATATATATGCATATAATATATACAGGGTGTTAGGAAAAGTACTTTGTACCTATGTATATTTATATGTTTGATTTTATTTTCACAAATGCTGTTATAATGACCAATAAATATTATTGTAAATACCTCTAAATCAAATTGAAAAATATATTATTTTTCTGCAATTAACTCTGCAACGTGACGTTTTTGGACATATTGACCATATTTTTATGTTTGTAGAAATGTCCCCAGTCGATGTACATTGTACATAGGTATTATTGTGCGGCGCCATTTTGAAAAAAATCAAAATGGCTTCCAATACCAAAAAACTACTAACCCCTTTAAAAATATTTTTTTTCATGTTTTCACTTGTTGGTTTAGTGTCGTATTTCAGCAACAACCTAACCCGTGTACTCTCACTCAATCATACTTACTAATACCAGTTATTAAACAAAAGTTTTGAACATATTCTGGTGTAGGCACTCCCGTATCAAGGGGGCCATTACAAACTCTTCTGTACCTCAAATTAGTTGTGCGTCGTTTCAATGGCTTTAAAACTATCACGCTCGCTGTTGGCTTTAATTAATTATATAAAGTTGTACATAGTTTGTTAGGAATGCCTCCACGGCAGTATGAGGTGGTGTTTAATACGCACCCTTAACGAAATTGTGATAAACATCTACACTGCCATAAGCATGTTGAGAAAAAGCGTATAAAGCATCATATCCTCGTAAGGCCCAATGTCTTCAAGTGATCACAAAAGCAATTGTTATTTTCAAGGTCGGGCCTTACGAGGATAATTATGGCAATAGGTTACCAAGACGCATTTTACGTACATTATTGAGCCAGCCATATTCCATGTAGGTACTGCTTCCTAACATAGCAATTATTGATTCTATGGCCATTCAATATGTAGTGCAAGGTACTTAACTATTATGTACTCGAATGTATGTGTGATTGTGTGCCTTGTTGTTCCGGTACCCGTCCATATCGTAGCGTGGTATCTTAACGAGTTAAATATTATGTAACTAGAAAAGATGATTCAACATTGAAACAATCCTCAAAGGCAGTTTAAATATTATGTAATATAGGAAATAACATAACCACATTGAACTAACTCGCAGGAGTGTTTTTAAAGAATTGTGGTTTTACAAAAAAGTTGGTAAGCCCTTAATAAGAACGGTTTGGGAAGAACTCAAAACATAAATTGTGATGTCCTTTATTTTTAATATTGTAAAGGTGTCGCACTAATATTTAGTTGCCAGATACAATAAACCTGAGCACAAATTACTCCACTTTGAAATCTTACTACCCTAATTGTTTTGAGCCTGAGTTAATTAGATTATAATCTACTTACGCACCGTAAAAACAGAAATTATCAACCGTACGCAAAATAAATTAAAATTACACTGTAGGATTATACTAGGCATGATGCAAAAATGCTGAAAATATGAGGGTCCAACGTTTATTAAAAAGAGAAAAAAAGTTTACTTATTTCATTACCAAAATTATAATATCACGGGCTTTATTAAAACGTTTAACTTCACAACAATGCAAATGCCTAAAATAAAAGAGCCGATGAATCTTCTACTTTCAGGACTGTTTTTGCAAAACTGCCGAAAAAGAAGAAGCGGGTAGGGATGTATATGTATAGGGTTACACAGCCGTTGCTTTGCCGTAAAAAGTCGAATGGTGAATAAGGGTAATTATTGAGTTTATTCCAGATACACTTACTTGGCTTCATGTTGGAAGAGTCCGACCAGGTTTCGCTCTGATTCACAGAGCCTAATCATGGTGAGCAGAGACGGAACTGACTAAAGCTCTAAATGTCTAGTGCTTATGAAAGTTTTACTTAAAAAAAAAGCGTAATTTTCAAAACCAAGCTGCGCAATGTGTCCCACGGTTTTGCCACATAGAGGAAAAGTACCTTAAATATTGTAGATGGAACATTTTACTGGTTTTTTTTTCTGTTTGATTTTATCTGCCATCAGCTATTCAGCCATAATCAGATTTTCTGTCTTCTTTTTTGTGTTTAGAGGGGTATCTCAGCAGATACTCTCCTCACCCGTTGTTCAGAGAGTCTGAGAGAGTCAGATGTTACTGAATGAACACATTATTTTCATTAAAAAAAGTACATTCATAGATTTTTAAATAATTACCCGCTACGCGAGAAAAAAAAAATACCATGTAGTATTATCATACCAATCGTAAGCCTTCATCTAAGGATGATTTTTTGTTAAATTACATAGTGTCAAAAATAAATTTTAACGATTGTTGTGAAATTTTGCCAGAAAAATAAAAAAACCGTAAGGACATAAAACTGACATTATCATTTCACATCACCTATTACTAATGAGCATGAACAAACAATTACAGGTAGCGCAATAACGAAAAGAGACCGACTTTGTATACAACAGAATGGGACTCGTTTCGAGCTTTTGACAAATTAAATTGGTTAATTTTGAAAAATTATATACATCATTCATGATCTCCCTTTTATTTCTGACACTAAACCTTTCGATCGGTAACATAAGGATATAGGGTAATTTTTTTATAACCAAATATAAGCTAAAAATTTTGTAATAACCGGTAAAGTCGTTTCGGGGATGGTCGATAACTTAAGGCTGATTTACATTCATTTTATTTTCATCCTTTTTAAGCTTGCTTTACGTAGATGTAGAATAGAATACAGATGCCAATTCTTTTTATAAGTACACTAGCGATCCGCCCCAGCTTCCCACGGATGGAAAAACCGTTTCCCTGGAAATTGCTATATAAGATCCGTGGTAAAATCTCGTGGTAGTTATTGTTTTACACCTTGGGTTTCATTATTCGAGATTTCATACGGAACCCTAAACTTTTAGAAAATCCAACATAGCCTATATTACTCACAGAGAATGTAGCATTCTAATGGTGAAAGAATTTTTAAAATCGTTCCAGTAGTTTCTAAGCCTATTCGTTACAAACATACACACACAAAAATACATATAATTCCTCCCTATAATATAAGTATAGATAAGTAAATAATAAATTAGTAACGGTTGATTGCATACTATATATTTAGGGTGTTTTGAAATTAGTTTTGTAATATATGGCGCGCAACAAAAACTATGAATCGACATTTTACATTTATGTTTTCGCTGTCTCTATTTTACTCTACATCTTTGTAAAGCATGCTTCAAAATTACGAAAATAAAGCTAGTTAAAATCAAACTCTGTGACACAAGACTTTTATACAATATACTAGCTTTTGCCAGCGACTCTGTCCGCGTGGACTTTAGGGTTAAATAAGGGGTTAATGTTAAATTTAGAAAAACGGCGAAACACGTGTTCAATCAATTGTTTTGAAGAGTTCATTTTACTTTTCAAGAAAATTATAAAACATTCTTTATCCCACCCATAAAAATTTTGGCAACCCTTTTTGCCCCCTTAGAGGTTGAATTTAAAAAAATCTGGTCTTATTCCTTGCCTACATTATATATAGACACTGTGCAAAATTTCAGCTTCTTAGGTCCAACGGCTTGGGCTGGGCGTTGATGAGTGAGTCAGTCAGTCAGGATTTTTAATTTTATTTATATAGATTGAAGTATATTGAATCAAACACGGTAAACGGTTACAAAGTTACTGCCCTGACTGAGGCGACACGTTTTCGTTGCCTGCGGTTGCCGTGTAGCAACTGTACACTAACTCCCGGTTCCTCGTACACTAACAAGCTGTTAATCTACTGTTAACAGCTGTCAGTGGGCCAAAGTGCATACGAAAAAAACGTTTGACAGCAACTCTGCCCTCGTAAGGAAGAACGCAGTAATAGCCATTACTGCGTTTTTACTTTGGATGCAAAATTGGGCTCCCTGGTGGTTTATCTATAGGTGAAAAATAATGGTGGCTGTAGGTCTACTAGAAAGCTGAAATTTCAGTAAGAAAATATGCAGTAATGTATGTATGAAATCCTTCTAATCCTAAGAAATAAATAGCGATTTACTCAAAACTGCGTTTTTACGATTACTGCGTTCTTCCTTACGAGGGCAGAGCTGCTCTGCTAACATACTGGGTCTCGATTCTTTTAGTGCATTATAGTTCAATTACAGTTACGTGGTCGGGTCACGTGACATGCTTTTTAATTCCATTGACGTCTACAATTACGAATACGCGTACGCGCGTAGACTTGAAGCGGCAATGAAACTAAACCGCCATGATCATGAAATTGTCATTGTACTATCTGTACTATTGCATTAGCAGAATCTAGGCCCTGTTATAGTACGAGAAATGGGGGTTTTTGTGTCACGTTAAAAGATGTATTTAAATAAACATATTAGTAGAATAGTTCTTTTAAATACATCTTAAATGCTCTTATAAAAGAGCGAGATGTGTTTCTAAGCTAAAACTTTCGTAAGCACGTCCGGATACACTTACTCAACGAGCGACCTTCGTCTCTGCTCATGATAAAGCTCTGCGAATCAGAGCGAAACCTAGACCGTGATTGTGTTAGCGCATTATAGTTGAATTACAGTTAAATGATCGAGTCACGTGACATGTTTTTTCTCTTAAATTTCATTGACGCCTAGAATTACGAATACGCGCGTTAATTTCTAGCGGCAATGAAATGAAATCGATGCAGTCTTGCAACTGTCATTGAACTTCAATGCATGAGCAGAATCTAGGCTCCAAGTGTATCCGGAATAAATTTAATAAAGCTAGATGTGTTCATTGCAGTTTGTATCTACTGTTACAATAATATCATGACAGTAAGTACAAACTTAGAAAATATTTTTTCCTCAAAATACGATGTACTATTTGCCCGCGACTCCATCCGCGTGGATTTTAGTTAAAAATTTTGCAATCCCGGTAACTCCCTTAAGGGTTAAATTTAGAAAAACGGTGAAACACGTGTTCAATCAATTGTGTTTAGGAGTATTTATTTTAAGTTTCAAGAAAATTAGACAACATTCTTTATACCTCCTATAAAAATTTTGGCAACCCTTTTCGGCCCTCAGGGGTTGAATTTAAAAAAATCCGGTCTTATTCCTTGCCTACATTATATATAGACCCTCTGGGCAAAATTTCAGGTTCCTAGGTCCAACGGCTTGGGCTGGGCGTTGATGAGTGAATGAATCAGTCAGTCAGGACTTTGAATTTTATTTATATAGATATATGATCTCAAAAACAACTGTAGCTCATCTAAGATTTTAACAGTATATCCATCCTTGTCGTAACTTTATGCCTGGGCAAAGGCAGAGCCAGCCCCCTAATGAACAGTCCGATGAAATTAATTCTAGCTAGTGTTACTGGAGAAGCCTTATTCAATTAAAACTTGGCTTAGATCCCAAAGACGTGCTTTGTAAATTAGTTCTCCGATAGTATTAATAAATCCCCACATGTGAATTTATCTCATACTCTGGTAGCGTCTTGGGTGTCTTTGAGGATTTTCACTGATAAAACGGATAACGAAATTAGTATCAAAGGCCGTGATTTCTTACGTTGTAACATATTATAGCTGTTTCAGTACGTTGTTTTATCTATGAGTGTCAATGTGGCAGGCTCATGCCTATATTCCACAGGGGTAGGCAGAGCCCATTGTCTGCCACTTGCCACGATCCTGACAAACCACTTTCCCTTCTTCGACATTCATAAGTCGCTGCAGGCACGGACGTGGGCTTCGGGTACTTTTATGCTATAATAACCAGGTTCAAACATCACAAACATAAAAATATACCCAGTCTGAAAATCTGTTGACTGTGGAACACGGTGTTTTTCTAAAAGATGTCTCTCTTAGATATTTCTTATTTATCTGTATTATTAAAATATATAAAATTACTTTGAAAAGAGAACTTGGTATAATATTTATCTCAAATGCTTACGAGGGTCCATGCGCTTCTTTTGATAGTGGCAAGGGAAAAAAATAAACATAAACATGTACATACAAGCACATACATGCTTCTGGCCCCACACTAGGATACCCTGTTTCGTGGGAACCAGAATCAGTGACAACACAAACATGTGGACATCCAAGACCTGGGTTTTTTCCCCAGCCGGAATTCAAACCTTGGACCTGCTTGGTAGGTAGGCAGATGCGCTAACCGCTGCGCCACAGAGGTCGTCGAGTTTTTAATTATTATGTTTTTTCAGATCGAATAAGCAAAATGTATCTGTACAGTCTTTCAATCATAATTAATTTAAAAAAAACAGTCTTATTTACATAATAGGATCACGAACCTCAAACTATACAGGATTTTTGCCAAACCCGCCGAGAAGCATAACTACCCATCTATTAAGCTAAATTTAATGTGATTCATGTTTTGAAAGCACAAAAGGAAAAAAAATCCTTTTAGATGTATTTAGGTTTAATTATTTTTTGCTCCGTTTGCCTTTTCGAAATCTTTGTAAGTGGTTGAGCAATTAACAAAGCGTTGATCTAAATGTTGTTTAATCGCGGGCTCTTTTTAACCTTACGAGTTCTTAGCTTTATCACACTACCCCAACGTTTAATATCAAAGGAAGGGACAAAAAATCACACGATCCATTCTTGACCCCAACCCGGCGAAAGAAGATTATTTTACTTTATAGGACTGGAGACACTAAGCCAAATGTTTAATTAAGGGAAACGGTTGATACAGAGGCGGAGAAAAGTTGATATATTAATTAACTCTTGAATAAGTCCGTCAGGCTGAAGAGTCACTCTGTCTCACGCACGCGCACTAGAGGCCTGTCAACTTACACCCCAAAGGTAGTATGAGCGCGGCAACCGCGGCATATAGACGCTTCTGTATCGCCATTAAATACAACGAACGATCTTCATTAATATTATCCAAAGGACTCTAATCGGATGCGGTGTTTAAAAAAAAAACGAAACTCGGGACGACTGGCTGGTTTTGTTTTCTTGTTCAAATAAAAAAGTGATGAGTTTATTTTTCTTTTCGGCCGTAAGTTGTTTTGTTGGAAAAATGAAACTTTGTCGAGTTTGACGTTCAGTGTTCGTGAATTATGTTCTTGATGACGGACGAGCGAAGTTTATCCCCGTCGACGGTGAGTGTGTTTTGGGCTTAGGAGCCTCTATAGAGCCTCTGCGGTTCTCGGGTGTCTGTGTAAATACGTATTATGTACCTCTGCTACGACCAATGTTTATATTATGATTATGACATAGCGCGGCACTGCGTATTCCGTGGAAGGATGCCGTGAGGGTATTTTATTTATGAAAAAAACGTGATACGGTAAGACATTAAGCTTACATGAAACATGTTTATGTATACCAATAGTTAGCATCTGGTGTACGGAAAGTTGATATGTTTATTTGGCAACAAGGGAATGAATTTACGAGTGTAATCTCGCTACATATGAAGTATAAAAATACACTAATGCTAGTGAAAGTAATAAAAACTATCGATACAATTTTTGGGACATCATTTAATAAGGCTTCACTACTGATTAGTAATTAATACATTACTAGTAATTAATACATTAATACATTGATTGGCGCCTTAAGCAAAACCTTGACTTAATTTGCTTCCTAAGCATTCAATTTCATATTCAATCACTATTAACCATTTTTATTAGTTAGAATATGAGTATAGGTTAGAAATAAAAAATAATTCTTGCTTGTTGTCATAGTTTTATTTAAGAAAAATAATAATAATTTGAAAATGTCTCCAAAACTACAGTCATTGGCATTACAGGTACAAACATTGTCACTAATAATATCAGTAATTGGCACTTATAATTTGTATGTATGTTTTGTACTTAAAAATGCTAATTATAAAAAACTACCAAAATGCCCTTTAAGCAATTTTAATTCTTAATATTTGTGTTTAAAACTCACTGTGCCAATGACTAGGTGGGTGCCAGCAATACTATGGTTTACCCTATAATTTATTTGATCCGTGGTGGTAAAATGGTTCTTTATAAAACGTAAAGGATATTAGTTGAAAAAATTCATTAAGTGGATATAATATTTACCAATACAATATTTATAGCGCTAAAGAATATTTTTTTTACATGAAAACGAAAAAACCCGACTGACGTAAATGACGCGTAGACGAGACTGTTTAATTTTTGACCTCAGCAGAGAGCAGTATTAATTTACTTCTTATAATTTGAGTTAACCCCGCATGGTTAGTTTGAGAATTCACCAGTCTTCTTAGCCGTGCTTAAAATTATACATATAGTAAGTAGTTGGTCGTTTGTTTGATTTTATACCATTTAGTGCCTTTTCACTAACAATGTTTTAGTGTAACCGTGACGTCTTCAGACAGTAATATCCGCGGTGTCAAAAATTTAGTTTAGTCAAACTTTTGGTGAAAATCGTTCAATGCGTATTATACGCACCCTGAGGTTATAATAACCTTAAGGTGATAATAAAGAAATATACGTACATACAAATATAACTCTCCTTTGCTTTCGCAGTCGGCTATAAAGACGAAGAAAAGTTCCATTGAAATCAACGGCTCTTCAAGCGGATTCTTTCCTAAGTACTGAAGTTAGGAAGTTTGCTTATTAAATTTTCATGAAAATATGAGATTAAAATGAAAGAATAAACTGGGTTAATTCGAAAGTCATCAGGGGCGATACGAAATACGTAAATGTTTCCGAGTAGCAGTGGACTGAGTTAAAAACTTTGTGATGGCTTTTGCAAGCGGGATGTTGTTCTTGATATATTTTTTCTTTTCTGAAGAAGACAGTAAAAAAGAAATCTTATAGGAATAACATATCTATTCCCGGATTAATTCAAATCGGCTTCAGAGTTGCTTATGAACTTTTGATATGGCAAACATCATTAGCTGAGATAGCTAGTAGGTATTTATATAAATAAATAAAAAAGTTGTGTAAGCTTAACTTGTAGGCATGTTTTAGAGCCTGTGCCGAATATTTCGATGTAGGTTATTAAAAAAAAAACTCACGCCCGTTATCCCGGAGGGGGTAGGCAGAGGCACCAATCACTAGAACTGCGCCCGCTGGGTTATTTTAATTATTTCGAAAACAATAAATCTGGGTCTACGGAATAAATTCAAAATAATTGTAGTCAGTGCAAACAAAGAATTTTTTTTGGTTTGTGACAAAAAAAAGCTATAAATAACGTTATACGTTAACGAATTTCATTGAAACAATCTTTGTTTCACGTGTGAAACTAGAGATAGAACGTCACAGAAAAGTCATACACGAACCTAAAACAATGCAATGAGTTACATTATCGAATTTTGGGCATGTACCTAATAAGTTATATTGAGATATTATAATGAGGTATTAGGTATATTGTTTTCTAAGTTATGTACTCTAGCGAAGTAAAGAAGGAAAACATCGTGAGGAAACCTCAGTCTCTGAGCAATTCTACCTCAGCGCTTGAAATTGCCAATCCGCGGCGGGCATGCGTGGTGATTAAGCCCATTCACTCTCTGCAAGAGAAGGCCCGTGCCCGTGCCCTGCGTATTTAGACTACTTTCGTCCATCTTTCTATTTTAAAATATAAAATTCTCGTGTCACCGTGTTAGTGTGCATGGGTCCGAAGCGACATGCCCAATTTGGATGAGATTTTATATGTATACCTACTAGCTCACCCGTCAAACTTTGTTTTGCCAAATAGGGGCATGAACAATAGATAACAACCTATTTTCAGACCTACCTAATACACATACAAAATTTCATCTAAATTGGTGCAGCCGTTTCGGAGGAGTTTGCGCACTAACATTGTGACACGAGAATTTTATATATTAGAAGATTTGGTAAGTCTGAGAATAGGTTGTTAATTACTATTTTTCATGCCCCTATCTGGCAAAACAACGATTGTCGGATCAGCTAGTACTATATGTCTCGCCTTCTTTGTAGTTATTGCAGAAATGATGGGTAGTGAGTTTTTATTCAAGTCTTCTTGGTTGCTCAATATTTTGTTCAGTTTTTTTTGCAAGAATTAAATACTGAAGCATCATTCTACCTCGTTCCTTCCTAAGAAATCGGAAGAGATTAGAAAGTTTACCCGAATTAGGAGATTACAGAGGATAAGATCCCAATCTATAAAAAATATTAATAATCAAAAATGGGAGAGGGTTCTCGATAGTATTAAAAAAAATCTAAGGCAACATCTTTGAGTTCGCTATAAAAAAACTGCTGTTTTATACTACAATACCTACAATTTGTAAGCATTTAAATACAGGCACATACATTGCTTCTGTCCCACACTAGGATACCCTGTGTCATGAGAACCAGAAACAGAGAAATCACAAACATGTAAACATACAAGGCCTGGGCTTTTTTTCTGTCCCCAGCAGCAGTGGCATGGTGGCAGATGCGCTTGTCCGGCTGAGGAAAAAAAAACCCAGATCTTGGAGTTTTACATGCTTGTGACGTCGCTGTTTCTGGTTTCCGCGACACAGGGTATCCTAGTGTGGGGCCAGAAGCAATGTGTGTGCCTGTATGTAAATGTTTATGTTCATATGGAGATTTAGTTGATTTAAAGTCCTTGCACAGGTCAGACATACAGACATTGTAGCTACCTATGTTAATAGGATTGGCACCCTATGGTCACGGAACCGTAAAACGACAAACATAAACAGAGAAAGACGTAATTGTCTCTACTCTGCCAGATGAACAATATTTTGTTGTGAGTTTTCGAATCCGAAAATATCAGCAAATACAAAATCAACAACTGGTCCCGAATTAGGATACCCTTCGTCTTCTTAGGCCATGTGAATGGTGGCGCGGTGGCCGGGTCGCCTACGAGTATTTCCCTCTAATATGGATGAGACTGGCGATGGCTGACCCCTGCGTTATGGTCGTGAACGGGTGCTGTCTGGCCGCAGTATTGGTGTTTTCATACTTGTTTCAGAAAATCAATCGATGGTTTACAGTGCGAGTATTTGCATTTGCATGAGTATTTTTAATTTTGACGTTCTTAAGTAGATGGACATTTGTACGAAATATTGTACTAGACTTAAGTTGATTTTAGAAAAGATGGTCAGAGTGGAGTTTTTTTTTTGCAGCCTTTTTCCCCTCTACATTTGGCCCCAAGGCAGCGGCTAACATTAGCATTTTATGTACATTGACATTCAAGAAGCAGAATGTAAATTCTTTACGTTGAAATAAATTTCTGATTTCTGATTTCTCAAGGCTGGGTTCTCCGACATTATCTTATGTCAAGTGTTTTAAAACACATATTACTCACTAATGATTAGTATTTGACTGCCTCAGCGGTCGAGCCGTTAAGGCGCTTAGCTACCAAGAAAGAGATCGCGGGTTCGATTCCCACTGGGGGCCGCCGTACTTTTGTACAATTGGCCTCAGTCTGGGTGTTTTTCGATGTTTTTAATACCCTTGCCTGATTACCATAGCACAGTGTATCCTAGTTTGAGACCAGTGATGCAATTAAAGTCTTCCACTGCATGGAGTTGTCTGATTTATCCCCGGTTTCTCGAACGCTAACAATCTGTTAATCTTCTGTTAACAGCTATCAAAGATTTTTTTGTACGCAATTTGGTCAACTGACAGCTTTTAGCAGTAGATTAACAGCTTGTTAGTGTACGAGAAACTGGGGTTTAGTGTACTCCGAACAGTCAAATATATATATAATATATTTTGACACTTTGTAGTTGTCTAAATGCTCAACCCGATAGAGTGGAAAATTACGTAATACAAAGTAAATAAGTCTAATAAGCTAGTCAAGTGATTGTGTTGTGTGGGAGTTATATTAATATTAAAATATGAAAAACAAACTTTCCAAAGTACTTTGGTCATTATTTTTACTAATCTTAAAACGTTATAGCATCAAAAAATATTGTTTCGAAGTTTTTATTTTGTGTCCTAAAATTAATTATTAAATTACAATTAAACTACATATAAAATAATAAAGTCTAATATAGTCTAAATATAATGGACTCCAGACCGCTGCCATCGGGGAGAGTTCCCAAGATGCTGGCAGCATTTCCCCTCTGAATGGCTAGACTGATTCGCTGTCCGAGGTAGCTACCAGCTCTGGGGTCGCCTGACGAGTCGATGAGGCGCGTCGATATTACTTTAAAAAGTTTACGCGCCTCAGGGCCCCACGGGACCATCGTCTCTACCCCAAACGGCGCAAATAGGTAGCTGTCTCCAATGACAGCGTATAGTCGCGGCCGCGCCCGCGGCCCTGCTGGTGTGCGTGACATGGGAAGGCGCCAGTGTGTCAACGCAGGTTGCGTCCCACACTAACGGCTTCCCATTCTGCCACGGCACCATTGACATACCGTCAGGTCTCTTTCCGTCATCCCGTGTCATGCCATTAGGCTCAAGGATGGCTGGCACGGCGACGCTAGAAAGAGCCCTGCGGATTATGTCATTCAGGGACGCATGACGCGACAGTCGACCCATACTGCGTTGGCAGGATGGGCCGTGGTGCCCCAACTCGTCGACTTTCTCTCCGCAAAGGCAGCGGTGGGGCTGCACGGTTTTGCAACCCAATCGCAGGCCGATGGCGACTGAGAAAGACATGTCATCCATCAGCGTGCCTACGTCCGCTGATGGAAGTGCCTGCAGCCTCAGTCCCGACTCAGATTCTGCTGTTGCTAGTAGACGAGCTCGCTCCGCAGGGCCAGTGCTTGTCTCCAACAGACTCAATTGAACAGCCCTGCAGAGCGACTCGTCCCACTGTCTCTGCAGTGCGGGATTTAGTGGAGGGCACTCATTCGGGCAGGCCATTCTCCAGGCGTTCCTAGCCAGCTCACAGCACGACATCTCAATATCACCTATGGAGGCGAGTATAATTTTTTTATACAAGGAGTTCGTGCTGTGAGCTGAAGATGTGTTCATTATATTATTATGTGCTATACTACCTAGATTTTTACACGTTTCTACAATCAAGCGTTTAGCCAGGAGAGGAGACGGGTAAGTGAATTCAATCGTCAATTCGTTGTTTCATGATAGCTGTTCATAACGTAATGAAGATAAAAAAATGTTGTAAAATAATTTTATATGAGAATTTTTACTGGCTCTAAAAATTACGTTTAGGTATTTGCTTTAGTCCGACGACTCTAGAGTTTTTATCTGTATCAAATTTCATTCAAAACTGTTTTAAATACGAAACAAACATCATTCACAGAAACTCTTATGTTTATAATAATAATAATACCAACCGACGACGCGAGCTCCGTCTCTGCTCACTATGATTAAGCTCTGCGAATCAAAGCAAAACCAGTCGGACTCTTCCGATAAAAAGTCAAGTAAGTATATCCGGAATAAAGTAAATAATTTTGAAGAACTGCTGACTAGGCTTTGATCAAATACTAACAATCACTTTTATGTTATTTCAAAAAAGGAAAAATTGTTTATTTACCAGAACACGGGTAAGTAGGTAAGTTTTTAGAATACAATGTTAAGATCCTTCATGATCTACCGATTGGTGTGCAAATAAATTAATTACATATGGGTTAATAAAACAATTAATTTATTTATTGGTTAATCAAGATCATAATCAATCATTTTACGCGGTACTCAAAAGTTTTGATGAACAAATTTTTCGATCAGACTCAGAAACACTCAAGTCCCGAGTTTTGGAGGGCTAATGAATGAAAATTCCCATCAAAGCCCATTAAATCCAAAATTATCAAGAAGTCTTCCTTCAAACACATTCATCATCATCAACCCATTATGTCCCCACCGAGGGGCACGGGTCTCTTCCCTGAGGATGGTATAGGCCATACTCCACCACGGGGGCCAAATTACGGATTGATTGGAATAAAACTAATTGCTGGTCTTACTGTCAGAAGCTTTCAAGCCACCCTGAGGCCTCTAACTTGGCTTAACAACTGCCATCTATTGACAACAGCTGGCACCAATTGCTTAACGTGCCTTGCGAAGCACGGAACAGCTCGGAAAAACACATTAAATGAATTTAATACCAAATAGTAAACTTGTGAGTCCCGGAAGCTTCTAAGATCATAAGTAACTTTTAACTCTGAAAAATATTCCAGGTCTCCAGACAGCAATATTATCACACAGCGCGAACTCCACACTCGTAGCAAACTTTAAATTAAACCGCGGATTTTAAGCACTCTACAAACTAAACAGCAGACAACTTAATGAGGTCTTAAGATTTCCTACAAAACTGCGAAATGTTTAAGAAAATAAGTTCACTCCGGCTATTTTCCTATTCAGTAAACACAATTAGGGAGTTGTGAGTTAAAACTCTTAAAGTAAACCAGTTATAAAAACAAAAACAGTGAACAATTCCGAGTAGGTCTAGCACCCTAAGTTCCTAAAAACACAATTACAAGCTTTACTTTGCTCGCTGGCTTAGCATTGTATTTTTGTGTTTTTGTTTTGCCCCCCATTTATTACACATATTGACAAATTGGTCTTACTTGTATCTCTCATATTTAAAGTTGACTTTACAAGACTTTTAAAATACAATTTTAATTCAATAAACATTTTCCATCATTTAACAAAACCAAACAAACCATTCGTACAACAAAGTCATTTAGTATTCATTTATTGACATATTTTACAGAGGCATTGCTACACATTTCACTTATGGGGCGCGCGCTCCCTTTTGATACATTTATTTAACCCTTCCTGGGCGGTACATTTAATAACAAGAGTCGACTCCTATAAAACTAGCATGTCTTATTACCATCATGCTTGTGCACAACAATATTATAATAGGAACTACGTTCACCAACTTTCTTTACAGAGCAAAACTCGTTGACACCATAATCAGTCAGAAGGATCACATCTACCCTGTACCTTTAACTTTTTTTGTGTACCTCTTTGATGACTTTAATACATTAACGTATCAGACTCGCTGAACTACATTATCATGTATCTACATTCTTTACATTTTTAAAACACAAACCTCAATTGAAACTTCGGTTTTTAACCCATGTTGAGACTTCTACAACATTTAGGTGATCAGTCTATTTGCTATACAAACTCAAGGAAGAAAGACTTTAAATAACTTTTGGGTGATCAAACCAATCATCACTTAAGACTCCTCAACCTTCGTAGTCACATGCGTTTTACATTCCTTTATTACATTCGTAAAACCTTAGCTTTGATGTTATAAATCTTCATTCAATACATTTCATATTCTATAAACGCTTCACACTTAACTAGTCGCTATGCGAATCAGATTACATTACTTTGCTGCTAATAAAACATAGCTTAGGACACTTGCATCGAAGATTAGCGATTGCAATTCAGCATGTTACTTGTCACTCGATACCTGCGCGACCTATTTGGTAAGGTATGCATCTGCGCTGCTAGGTATTGATGCTAACTTGAATCGAGCAATAGAATTAAGTTTGGTGGGTACAATCATGTATAAAATTTAATGACATAATACGAGAAAAAAAAATTAGCTTACTATAAAATGTTAAAAAAAAAAACATCATCAACAAGCGGATATTAGCATTTAGTTATTTTTGACAAATATTTTATTTTATACTGAATAATTCCTAAATACAAAATTACCCAAAATAAACACTGTCACCATTTTTTAACACTTTTTCACTATTTCTGCGATACTCCCGGCGCCTGCCCATCAGGCTCACATCATAGGCTTGAGCGTATCTCCCGGCACCGACGGCTCCTCTTAATTTTAATATATTTTTCTGCACTCTTTTTTTTTCGTTAGGCATATTTTTGATTGCTCTCTCTCCTCTTTTCTGTATAGGTGCTCATAAAATTATTCTTTGTAATACATGACTTCACTTCACCACTGTACTGTCTATTGTTGTTTTTAATTATACACTTTTAGTATTATTATTGGATTATAAGTTTTACTATTATTTATTGATTATATAGGTATGATTATTTTTTTATGTATTATTTTAAACATTATATTAATTTTATATGCCTTTCGGCACTGCATCTGGCAGGCCGGCCTGGCAGGGTCGCCATGTAATGATGTAAGATTTCTTATGGTATGTTGATTGAAACGGCGTCTATTTTGAGTAGCGTCGTGTATTGTACTGTCGAGGAGAGAGCATGTTACATATGTACTTATATGACTATAAATGTGTGGGTGAGGTGTCACCACCAAAAAAGAATATTCTTTACTTGTTTTATCTTGGTCACGAATAACCTATAATAGTAAAAATAAGCTTGAAATCTTTTACTATTTTAGTAATTGTTTTCCTTCATCTGTGCTATGTGTGCCTGTTATTGCCCGTGATAAGTTTTAATAGCAAGTTTTGTACAAAAAATGTGTACAATCTAAGATTTTTAAATATGAATTTACGGGCGGGTGGAGGCGCCGGACAGACGGACAGACGGCCGGACAATAAAGTGACTCTAAAAGGTTTCCAGTTTTCTTACGGAATACTGAATATGAACTGGTCTAGAAATAGATAAAAATAACTGACTGCAAATTAGACAAGGGTCACGTATACTTAACTTTGCTAATGATATACCGCGTAATTGGAATAATTCATGTCTAGAAATGGCTAGTCTCTTTCTGATGTGGGTACAGAAAACACGTGATTACATTTTTGTGGAAATTCTTGTATAAAATCGGTGAGTGAATACGATGAAGGAATGGATATTTTCTAATAATTTATCTACAAAAAATACTTTCGAAGTATTTTTGTAATTCTCTGAACACAGAAGATGCTTTACAGGAACTTGCTAGTCTTCTGAGCGAAATTCGACGAAATCTTTTACGCCGATATGACTTTGGAATTCATCGCAAGAATTAGCACACAAAGTACTTTTTTTTTGCCTAGGCCTATCTCGCTAAGCAATTCTACACCGTGCCTGACCGCCATGGCACAGGGTACTAGTTTGGGTCCGGCTCTCTTCATATAATCTTTGCATGGTCTTGTCTTTTGTAACTAGATATTTATATTAACTTAATTCAGAAACGTTTTTACAAATAATGCGGTAATTATTAAAAAAAACTTTTTTGTTGCTCATACGGCCAGTGCGGATATAGAAGGAAATAGTGTGGAGCGGAAGGCAAATACAAGAGTCGGTCTTTATATCTTCTCTAAGTAATGCACTAGGCGGGGAGTATAATCACCCCTTTCAGGCCATTGTATTACGCCCTGTTCAATCTACAACGCATTGCAACAACGGAACTTTTAACTTAACCCTAGTTTCTTTGCCCGAGTCCGTTGGATAGCAGCCAGTCGGTATAAAATTAGTTGCTCTACTTTCCTATGTAGCGTGCCACCGTCGAAAGTTAAATCTCAAAACTTCAGCCCCAAAACCTATTAAGCTGATAAAAGATAAAATTCAAATAAGACCGGGGCGTTATACGTTAATTTTATACTTGTCGGAAAGAGTAGCTCCGTCCAGCGTAAGCTGACGCACCCTCTTTTAACATTTTAATATTTGCTAGCTTGTCCAATATTATGACTCTCGTCTCGACGTCAATGTTAATACAATTTTGGAACATTGTGTTTCTTACTGTTGACAAGATACAAAGAGTGTATTTTTTTTTTTGTTTAGGTGTACAAGATGCCCTCAGTCTGGAAGTATATCCATTTTTTTAATATTCTTGCACAGGGTATCCTAGTTTCGAACAAGGTTACGTGATTGTACTGTGTGAAAGTTATGTTATTATTATTTATCGTAAGAATAACTCAACTTGTTATGTCAGATTTTTTTAAGTGTTTATAAAACTACGTAGTATGACACTTTGAAAACGTGAAAATAGGTAACTCTATACAGTGGACTGCCGTGGAAAAGAAGAGCTGGTCCCTCTATCTACGTAATGCTATTAGCGAATGTATCTACTAGGTGACTTTTAATTGTAAATCATGGTTAGAATTTTCGCTTAGAATACGGTAAACGAATTAAAAGACACACAGTAGAAGTAAACATTTTGAGTTTCGAAAGAGTTTTTTTATTAGCTATCAATAATAATAATAAAGATACGTTGTATTTTCTGCCCCAGGCGGAGAAACTTCGACCAAATAGGGGATGTGCTAGCAAAAAGCAAGAAAAAAAGTACCGGCGTGCGTACATGCAACTACTAATGAATAACGATGAAGCAAAAGTGATCAGTCAGGATTGTGGCACTCCCTTTTTTTTTGTTGACGGGGGGGAAATTTTCCAAAGATACCCGACTTTCTGGGGGGAAAGCCGGGTTATGTGGGATTTTTACCCACTAAAACCCCCCGGTGGGCTTCTGCGTGCACTGTGCCTTTCGGCACCCGACTTGCGTCGGGTTGGAGCCTGAGAAGCCTCTTCTACGGCAGTGTACGGCCACCACACAAGTCGCTTGGAACGGGGTTCAGAGCCCCTTTCTCGCCATTCGCGACCCCGGTCTCCTTTTAGTTGCGTCTTATACTCAATTCCCACTGGCGCAGAGTCGAAGCGAAGCGTCACGTTTTTTAACTGTTTTAAATTCATCTCTATTTCTCTATCAATACGGTACGAATTTGTGTTGCGAAAATTTGAAAACGCTCAGCGACCCTAGCAGGCGAAGACGCGCGCATTCGCGCGTCTCTAAGCGTTTTAAAATTTTGGCAACAGAAATTCGTACCGTATTGATAGAGAAATAGAGATGAATTTAGAACAGTTGAAAAACGTGACGCTTCGCTTCGTGACGCAACGCTTCGACTCTGCGCCAGTGGGAATTGAGCCTTACGACAGGCAGGAAACCAGGTACCGTAGCCCTATTCTAAGCCCAGGACTACAGTACTTATGGGTTGTCCCTTGTCTTCGCCTAACTCTCTGGGATACAGGGAAGAGTTTATGTATGTATGTATGTACGTTGTATTTTTGTAATAAATAGTCTCTCAAGATCGCTCATAGCCTGGACTCCCTGAGTGATCTTAAACGATCACTAAGATTAAGAAACATACGGCGCGTTCAGTGCATGAATGGGTCACCGTCTATGACTAACGCTAGTGGCATTTTTCCGAGCGGTTCCGTGCTTCGCAAGGCATTTTGAGCAGTCGGTGCTGGCTGCCGTCGATAGATGGCAGTCGTTGAGCCAAGTTTTAGGGCGGCTTGAAAACTTCTGACAGTAAGACCAACTACTAGTCTTACAAGCCTCAAGCCTTACAAGCCAATCCAGACTCCCCAGGGAAGAGACTCGTGCCCCTCGGTGGGGACATAATGGGTTGATGATGACAATGACTATCTCAACATACGATAAATATGTAGCAAAGAGGCCGACATGATATTTCATGTCAGCCTCTTCAGACAATGTAGTGACCTGAATTGAAAAAGGAATGTTGAATTATGGGGAGCATAGAATGACGAAATCTTTCGAATATATCGAATGAAGTCGGATGCAATGCTACAGACAGCAACAGATCCAGCTTTTATTTCAGTTGCAATAACACAAAGTAACTGCCAAGTGAATGCCTGTGAAGGTCGCAGTCAACATAATATCGACCAAATAGGCAATGGTCTCAGTAATAGCAAGGAAGTATCAGTAGGAGACCAGCGTGCGAACAGCGACTAATGTTAATGAAACCAAAGAGATCTTTATGAGTTTTGGCTATTTTGTTGCTGTAGTTGGTTGATATTTTCTTTATTTATCCACAAAAAATACAGGGTTAGTCTAATTCAATGAGCGTTTTTCCTTTCTTTTTTTTTCTTAGTTCCTTGAGATAATCTAGATGGCGTTATTCGTTTCTACGTACAAAATTGTGATTCGTAGCAATCAATGTCAAAGTTAGTCCACAGATTACTAAACAAGAGAAGGAACCAAGGTTGCTATTCGGACGAGGTTTCTCGTAATAAAAATAAAAATTCAAACCCACAATCCACAGCAAAGACTTGGAGTCTTTGCTGTGGATTGTGGGTTTGAATTTTTGAATATCCAAAATCGCACTTATCACCAAACGTCAACAGCATTTTTGTTTTTCCGTAATCAACCATCACATATTCCACAGAACCATAGTACGTGGGCAATACTGAAAGTTTCTGGATTCTGGTAAATAAGACTACCTATTATCTTTATAACACATTTATTGTTTTTCAGAGTATATACCTTCACTATTTACGCATTTTTGCATTCGCTGGAACTATGGTGAAAAGCAGTGGGTCCAGTCTTCCTTAGGGACCTCTTCGATGGCTTTGTGAAAAGCATTCACCGCCATTTCCGGGCTTGTAAAACGTAAACCTCTGAGTTTACCTTTAATATTCGGGAGCAGAAAGAAATCACAGGGTGCTAGATCTGGACTGTATGGCAGATGAGTCATTAATTCTACTTTTAAAGCCTTCAAATACGCATTCGTTGCCTTAGCGGAATGTGCCGACGCGTTGTCATGATGAAGGACTATTTTGCTCAGGGGACGCTTTTCGCGTATTTTGTCAAACACTTCAAGCAAACACGTATTAACATACCAATCTGTAGTTACGGTTCTTTGGTTTTCAAGCGATACAGTGATGTAATGGCCTGATTTGCCGAAAAACGAGGCAACCATTTTCTTGCTAGTGCTGCGGCTTTTTTTGACTTTCGTTGGCAACTCTTCAAAAGGAAAGACCCATTCCGCCGATTAACTTTTCCTTTCTGGTTCAAAGCAGCACACCCAAGTTTCATCACCTGTTACAATGTTATACACAGCCATTGATTGTCCTCCGTCATATTTTTTTATCATTTTACGGCACCACTCTACACGCAGTCGTTTCTGATCTTAGGACAAATCATGCGGTATCCATCGAGTGCAAAGTTTCCGAACCTTCAGATTCTCATGCAATATCTTTTGCACTTGGCTCATTCCAATGCTTAAGGTAGTGCGGATTTGCTGACAGGTAATTTTTTTATCCGTTTCAATTAGTTAGCGCACAGTATCAATATTAAAATCGGTAACCGCGGTCGCCGGCCGGCGTTCACGTTTAACGTCATAGAGATGATCATGTCCTCGTCTAAATTCACCAAACCACGATTAAATAGAGCTACGACATGGGACTTCATCACCAAATGCTAACTGAAGTCTTTGACATCTCTCTTGCTGACTTAAGCCATAGCGAAAATCGTAAAAAATCATGGTACGGAAATTTTCTCGACTTAAATTCATTGTAATAGCGACACACTAATTTCAAAACAACGCCACGATGAAAAAACAAATAACAGCCTCAAAATTTAAAAATAAATGTACTGACAGAGAGTTCCTTGTTCAAACCCTATCAGTGGTTTTTTTATTTTCCTTTTGTAACTAGTCTGTTCCAGAAACTTTCAGTATGGCCTAAGTATTATTTTTTGCTTTGACGTTTATTATTACGGTACGGCAGCGCCACCTAGGGATTCTTTTAGAACTAAATTTGACATAAGGAAAAACGCTCATTATGTATGCTTCTCATAAGTGACAATGATATTTTATCTTAATTGTAATATACTTGTAATAATTACTCAATTGTAATATTACTATCATAATTAGGTAAGGTAAATTTCTAACCTATATAATTCTGTATCCTGGTATAGCGATAAAGTGGTATCTACCTATATATCTACATTAATATAATATAACAATTTATTACTAATTTGCTTCACATTAAGTCCCAGTTTGCTAAGGAACTACTTAACAGCTGTCTCGTCAAATTTCTTAAAAAAAAAGGCTGACAGGACGTTAGTTAAGTATTTAGTACCTGGGTGACCGAGCTTTGCTCGGTACTTTTTTTGTAATATAAAATTAAAATAATCCTTATCCAACAAAAAAAGAACTTGGAAAAAAAACACCATGACTCGAACCGGGTCTCTCAAAATCGGCCCGAAACGGGTCGCCCGTTTTCCCGTCAGGACTATCCCAACCTTGCAGATAGACGCGAAATTTACCTCTGAATGTTATTATAGCAAATTCTAATTGTCTTAAAACACGAATAAAACAACGTTTTCTAAAAATGTAACCTAGTTAGATCAATTAAATACCCCCGAAAGCATCTGCCTACAAAATTTCGTGAAAATCGTTGGAGCCATTTCCGAGATTCTGATTATATTATATACAAGAATTGCTCGTTTAAAGAGATTAGATTTAGTGAAATTCTCAATCAAAAAACCAGCCTTTGAAAACGGATTCACACTACAAGGCGAAAAAGGATAAGAAAACACATCAAAGCGGCCGCGATCGCGTTTGAGGTCCATACAAAATACTACAGCTGTAAACGACGTTTGTATGGACCGCCACCGTCCATGGTACGCAACCATGTTGGTGTGATATATCCTTAAGTATATCCATACATAAGTCAATAATGAAACAACAATCTTTTTTTTAACATAACATTTACATACAGGCACATACATTGCTTCTGGCCCCACACTAGGATAACCTGTGTCGTCACAGCAACGTCACAAACATGTAAACATCCAAGACCTGGGTTTCTTTTTTTTGTCCCCAGCCGGGTTCAAAGCCGGCACCTCTCGCATGGTAGGTAGATGCGCTAACCACTGCGCCACAGAGGTCGCCGATCTTTGCAACAAGTGCTTCTCATAGTAACTGTGCAACACAAACATAGCTGCTGCTTACTGCTTGAACTTCCCCAAAGCAACATCTTGAACCAACAACATGCCACCATTTACCTACTCAATCGGTACACAGACGTGAATCGACACTTCCGAGTTCTAGAACTACGATGGAAACTAAAATCAGTGTGGGTCGGTGTATTCCATACATATAATTCTGGCGCTACCAGGCGAAGCATGCGGGCGTTACCGCAGACTATCGCATATCATGTCAACAAAGAGATAACTTGCGCATTCTCTGCCGGTATCCTGGTAATCAATTCTACTAGTGCATTATAGTTCAATGACAGATACTCGGTTGTATCACGTGACGTGTTTTTTATACCATTGACGCCTAGAAGGTTTGGTACGTGTGCGCGGGTAGAGTAAAAGCCGCAATGAAATGAAATCGCAGCGTTCATGCAGTAGTTATTGTGTTACGATGCATTAACAGTATCTAGGCACTGATTCACTATCAAGAAAGTGAAGGAACGGGATATAATGTACAATATGGGGAACACTGAATTCAAATCTGAAATAAATACCGCAAACGTTGCTGTTGATATGCTCATCAACATGAATAAAAAAAATAATAATAATAATTTAAGCTGTTTATTTCAAAGAAAAATTATATACATTACATGGCATGAACTTAACTTCTAATCTTAATATTTAAAGATTTTTGAGTTAAGGAGCTGCTTATTCATAAATTTACATATACATTATATTTTTACATTTATTGAGGTAGGTTTAAACAAGTGCCGCTTAATAATATTTTTTGTTTGCTGACAAGTTTTGTTTTCTATTCTACTAACTAATTCTATTGGAAATCTATTCAATACTCTAGGCAGAATTGACTGCCAGACTCTCTGGCCATATTCGTTTTTACTTGTTGGTATCTCGAAGTTTGAAAGATAAGGTAGGTTACGTAGATTGACGGGTCTTTTCTTTTTTTTTAAAAGGGGTATATTTTCATTATACTGAATAACAATTGCCAAATCCAACTTATCAAATACGTTCATCACTTTACAATAATTGAATAGATTTTCATAATTATTTTTATATTTCTATTTAATCTTTGCGGGAACAATCGCTTTCAGTAATCTTAATTGTAGGTTGTAAATATGATTTAAAGATGTTTTGAATGTTCTTCCATAGCTGGCTAAGCCATAGCCTATTACAGAATCAGCCAAGGACATGTAAAGAAGTCTTAGCGTATTATAGGGAACTTTATGCCTAAGTACACACAGTTTTGACAAAATGGATCTTAGCTTATTACATACATGCTCAATATGTGGACCCCAGTTGAATCTATGGTCTATTTTTAGGCCAAGGTAAGTATGTTCTTGTACAAGATCAAGATGAATGCAGTAATTTTACATAAATAATAATTTTAATAGTAATTTTCCACAGTAATAGTAATTTTGAAGCAGAATTTTCCAGGCGGAAATTTTTATTCGCAGAATAATTAAAATAGATTTCACACTTAGAAATGCCAAAGTTCACTTTGGCATTTCTAAGTGTGATCTCTTCCTTATCGAATTCTATCTTCCTAATGATGAGATGTGACATTAGATCCAGTTCTGTAGATTAGATCAATATAGACAGTTGTGCACGTTCAAAAAATGTGTCTCAATTTTACAGAGTCCTTCAGCAAAAAGGTTCCGTCAGTAATCGGCTGCTGTTTTAGCTGGGTTTGTGTACATTCGTCACAAACTAAATTCGTCCCGGAAAATTTGCCACAGTTCTATTTTTATAAAGTAAATTCCTTGCATATTAATTTTGATCAATGTAAGTTCTGTTCAAGAATGGAGTTTCTTCAATAAAATTTAGGCTTGATTTTAGTGTTTAGATGCAATTAAGCTCAAAAAGTTACATTTTACGAGCCTTGGGTCTCGTTAGATCAATAAAATGTGAAAGATATTTAAAAAAAATGGCAATGTGAAAAGGCATTACGAAATGGCTAACACGAACACAAAGCTATCATACTTCGACCAAAACCGATGATAAGAACTTCCAGTAGGCGCGTGTTTCAGCAAAAAACGTTTATTTTCAAATATTCTTTTTGAAATTTCACAAAACAAAACAAACCTTTTCTTGCCCATAATTAAGGTTACCAACGCCCAACTCCCGACTTTTACGAAATCAGATCACACGGTGTATTCCGATGAATTTTGCAGATTATTTTTCTTGTGTTGTTTTTTCTTGGACTCGTTTCGGCAAATAGAATAAAATTCTTAAGCTGCTCAATAAAGTTAAAACATTCTGTTACGTAGGCATTGACCTGGAAGCCTTAGAAGTTGCGCGATATGATTATGATCTATCTCCAAACCTTGGAAGTCGCAAGTTGTTTGATAAATGTTGCCCCTTGCCCTTCCACGTAACGTGTAATGAATTAAAAATGTCGAAGGGTGGAACCCTTCGTTTGCATTATTTATTCAAGAACTTGGTGTTTTAATTTAACCTCTACGTAACAGTAAATTGAGGAAAATTAACGAACATTATAGTCGAAAGCAACAGTGGGTTCTTTTTCAAGCTTGTGTTAAATACAGACGCGTCAAATTAAGAACCTCCTCCTTACTCGAATACGGCAAAACTAGCTTGTTTAGTATGAAGTCTAATAAGTTGATACTCACAATTTAACGGAGAGACAAAGTTTGTAATTCATACTCATTTTCGTCTAGCTAGCCAATTCAACGCGTCGCCCGTCTGCACTCTCGCGCGGTGAACACCGGACTACGTGTAACCCGAAGCTCACCGAGATCTCGTACTTATTTATATTGTATACGCGCGTTTCGGACGTCAGTAGAAAGATTGATAACTGTTCTTTTTTATACTCTGACTAAGCCTTGTTCCTGCATCAGGCTGATAAACGTGTAGAGGCACGTGTAGGCCCTAAGCCTGAACCAACAGATGTATGCTGAGGTCCAGGCTTATGTATGTGTGTATATATACATATTCCGAGTATGCAGACGGGAAGTACTCTCCCGAATAGAACGTTTTAGTCATGAGGGTAAAAGCTCTGCATAAATCATTAGCAATATGCAGATGTAAAAGCGACTGATGTTGGTGTTTATTAAAAAAAAAATATTTTTTATTCATGATAAAAACAAAATGTTTAGTTTATGATTGTCTAATGGCTGCTACACACTATGCCAGCGGGTAATAAAGCCGCCAACAATGCCGCACAAGCCGAGCCGCCAGCTGGCCGGCGGGTTGCACGGTGAGCCGGCGGCTCCTGCCCAAAATCTCATTTTTCTTTTGAGTCTTTTGCTGATTAAAATTAATATTAAGGCCGCGATGGCGATATGAATCACTTCCTTGTCCATTGATAAGAACTAGGAACACAAACCGTACAACACTACTGGTATACCCGGCTGACAACTTAAAAATGATGCCACAGAGACAATGATGCTCTGCGGCAGCCAGCGGCAAGTGCCGGCGGCCAGAGTAACCCGGCCGCATACCCACGCGGCAAAAGCCTGCCGGACGTGCCGCCGGCATAGTGTGTAGCAGCCATAAGTTGTTAGTGTCACAATTTAATAGATTATTATGGCGAAGAAGCTAAGAAACGAACTTCACATTTATTCTTATCGAAACAATCTAATCTAATCTCTTTAAACGACCAATTCTTGTATATATGTATGTATATATTATATAATCAGAATTTTGGAAACGGCTCCAACGATTTTCATGAAGTTTTGTAAACAGAGGGTTTCGGGGGCGATTAATTGATCCAGCTGGGTTTCATTTTTAGAAAACGTCGTTTTAACCGTGCTTTTGGGCAAAGAAATAACCGCTACCCTATACCTAAGAACGTAAATTTCGCATCAATCAGCAAGGTTGTCGTAGCCAAGGTGGGAAATAGGACGACACCTTAAAGAAAAGATCCTGGTTCGAGACTTGTGCATGCAGTTTCTCTTTTTTTTTCACGCTCCTTTTTTGTGTGAAAAACTATTATTAGGAGCCCTATTATCCTAATTTGCCTAAGCACCTGATTCAATCAAGCACATGATTGAAGCACCTAATTCGTATCCAAATATATTTTCTAAAAGAAATACAAAAAAAATCCAAAAAACATGATTTACTAAAAATATAGCGTCATCCAGGTACTTTTACCCTAATTAACCAACTTTCAAACTCAAAAAATACTACTCGTGGATGTGTTGAATACTAGACACAATTTTCCTATGAATACATTTAGTATTAGTCTAGTGCTTAGCACCAGATATCTTTGTCTTCTGAATAATCGTTGATTTTGTAATAAGCTTTTTCGCTTAGTGTGCTTAAGACATTCCTCAAACCGCGTCGAAGGTAACTCTAATATATCTTGGGGAATGTTCTTGTAGAACCTTATACTGTTGCCCCTTAAAGGACGTATTTTTATGTTACCAATATTTTCACTTAGCGTCTAAACTATTAACTGTGTAATACCTGCATAAGTAATATGATGACGCGATCCACTCTATCGGGTGAAGCAAATTTAAACAACTAGAAAAAGTCAAAATAAGTATGTTAATAAGCGGTGGTGGCGTAGTGGTGTTGACCCTTGCTTCTCGATCATGAGGGTCTGGGTTCGCACCACGCATGTACCAATGACTTTTAGTTACGTACATTTGTTTGTACAGCAACACCATTCGCTGATAAATTGTATAAGAATAGAATAGAATAGAATAGAAAATCTTTATTTGGTACTCATACAGTTTTTAGGTACAGTGGAAATTAATATAGCTTAAAATTAATATAGCAGTACCAAAAAGGTTTCCGCTCAGCTTAATGCCGTAGCAGAGAGAGATACGGCGCTGATTTTCAGCGGATGCCTGAAAGCTTATGACTAAAACTTAAACTAACTAAAAATCAACAAAAAAACTTATCGGTCCCACTTACAATATAGACTTGCAGTATTTTGAAAAGGCCAACTTGGTAGATGACAGATAATATCAAATGTACGAAAATATATTGGTCGCACCAACCACCTATGGATAGCATAATTTGATAATTTTAGATATTATTAGATATAAAAGATAAAAGATTATTTAGATATAAAAGATGTACAATATTTCATTACTATTTCTCTTTCTGTAATTTTAATAAATATTGTTTGAATTTAAATTTAAAACAATTAATAGAGGGAGAGTATCTAATAGGAGGCGGTATGTTGTTCCAGCATTTAGTGGCACTGTAACGAAAACTTCCTCGAAATGCCGATGAGTGATGAAGTGGACAGACCAATAGTAGGTGAACACGTGACTGACGCTGACTAAATTCTAACTTATTGTATAAATATGAGGGACTCTGTTTTTTTATAATTCCAAACAGCAAACTCGCGAAGTGTAAAGCACGGCGTGATTCCATATTGAGCAGATTGTTGCTATTTAGATAAGGAGTGATGTGCGCTCTGCGAGGAGTGGAAAAACAAAACCTTGCGCATCAATTTTGCATTCGCTGTATCAGCTTCTTCGTTCTGCTCAATAAGCAACCACCAGTGACCGTATCGGCATAGTTAAGTTTCGATAATATTAAAGATTCACACAGTTGAATTCTCTTATCTATGCTTAGATATATTCGTATTTTGTAAAGTACGTGTAGTCTATAGTAACAATTCCGCACTGTCTCCAGAACATGCTTCTCAAATCTAAGTTCATCATCCATCAGCACTCCCAAGTTTCGTGCTTCAGTAACTTTTTCCATAGCTACGTCTCCAATTTTTAGCTGTGGCGCACAACAATTTATTTTTTTTATCTGAGATTTTGTACCTAGAACCAGAAATTTTGATTTGGTTGGATTTAATGTTAGGCAATTTTTGATAGACCATTGTGAAATTTGTTCAAGTTCCATATTCAATCTTGATATTTCGTCTGCTGCTTCACCAGGCTTAAAAGATCTATAAACTTGCAGATCATCAGCGTACAGGTGATATCTACTATTAAGAATTGAATTTGGCAAGTCAGCAGTGTAAAGGATATAAAGCACCGGCCCGAGGATTGAACCTTGTGGAACTCCCTTTGTAAGCGTTGATGAAATGGAATGTTTCCTAGTACCACCCTTGTTACACACCTCAACACTCTGGGACCGGTTACTTAGGTAACTTGACATCCACTTCATTGCATTATTATCAAAGCCATAGTAAGCTAGTTTGGACAAAAGCAAAGTCGGGCTTATGGTATCAAAAGCACGGGAAAAGTCAAGCAAGACCAGGATTGTTCCCTCTCCTACGTCTCGTCCCGCTAAAATATCATCCACAACGTCCATTAGAGCTGTTGCTGTGCTCCTACCAGATCTAAATCCTGATTGTTTATGTGGAAGAATATTATTGACAGCTAAGTACTCTGACAACTGTAAACAAACAACTTTTTCAATAATTTTAGACAAGAAGGGCAGGATACTTATTGGCCTAAGATCTTTATATTGCGTTGGATTATTATTCTTTGGTATTGGTTTGACTTTTGCAATCTTCCATAGATCGGGGAAAGAACCAGTTTCAATAGATTTGTTTACGAGGCTAGTTATTACATCCAGAGTACGTGGCAATGTTAGAAGTATCATGTCTAGTGTTATTCCATCAAATCCTTGCGCATTTGTCTTAAAACCCTTTATTATATTTAGCACCTTTTCTTTTCCGATAGTTTTAAGAGTGAAAGTTGCTGAGCTAAATCGATTAAACCAGTAGTGTGACAGCAGAGAAATATCTAATTCATTATTACTGGGAATATCCAAGAAATGAGCATTAATCTGATCAGGGTTATTTAAATTTTCAGGAAGGTCAGTTTGCTTTTTCTTGAAATTAGCGACATTGTGTTTAATATGTTTCCAAAGTTTACGCGGCTCGTTCACGTTATTATTAATATAGTGTTGGTAATAAGCAGTTTTCTCTGAGTGTAATGCTGCACTTACTATTGTTTTTAATTTTTTATAATACTTTTTGTCACTTTCTAATTTAGTTTGCCGACTTTTGACATGAGCTGCATTTCTCAATTTAATCATCGCTTTAATTGTTTGAGTTAACCATGGATAATTTAATTCCTTTACATACATAGTTTTTATGGGTGCGTGCATATCGAATATATTAGTGATGTAAGTATTGAAAGCAATTACTGACTCGTTCACATCATCACCCAATACAGTTTCCCATTTTACACTGTCTAGATCGGCATTAAAAAGTTCTAAATTAATGTCCTTAAGGGGCCTGTAAACAATCCATTGTGGAGACGATTTTGGTTTTTTAATATGTAACTCACATGTAAGGAAGGCGTGATTGCTCAAGTCGGGTATAAAATCTACACAAACTTTTGACACCGTTGTTCTACTAAATATTAGATCTATTAATGTCTCAGAGTGATTTGTGAAGTGTGTCGCCTCATTAACGTATTGGTCTAGATTCATATATGTTGCAAACTCTAAAAGCTTCTTAGAACTGGGTTCTTCTGGTTTTAATAAATCTATATTAAAGTCACCTAATAAAATAATATGATCGTAGGGCGAAAACGAGCTGACTGACTCTGTTAAAGCATCCAAAAATGTATCCACGCTGACCCACTGTGGCCGATAAGCTGTACCTATAGCAACCTTGAGTCCATTTAATTTAATACCTATCCACATTTGCTCGACTGAAGAGGACGGATGTTCGAGAAACCTGACATAAATTCCGCGTCGCAAGTAAAATCCAACCCCTCCACCGCGCGAGCGCACGCCAGCAGGGCGCGGCACGTGCCGCAGTCGGTAGCCGGGCGGCGCAGGCGCACGCGCCTCCTCGCCCGCGCGCAGCCAAGTCTCATTGATTGCCATGATATCCACCGCGTGCTGGTCCATAGCCACAAGAAACTCGTCATGTCGTGTACTAAGTGACCCCGGATTCAGTAGACCTATACTTATGTTTTTACTTTGAACAAACCGTATTATGTAGGCATAGGCCACTTGAATAAATTGACAGTTAATTAATAACTTTCTAAGCACAGTAATATGACGTTGGCTTGGTATTAATATAAGTGTTTGAAAACGTGTGCATATGGGATACGAACGTGGAACTATTTTTGTAATATTTGAACTGAAGCCACAAGGGCTAACAAGTGATAAGTTCAGCATTGTGGCCCTATTTAGGATTTTACAAAATTCGTGACGTCAGCTTCGCTTCGCAAGGGAATTCTTTGTGAGGTGTTATCCCTGCGACCGTAGACGCGGCCGTCTCTCGTCCATATGAATCGCCAGCGAGCAACGCGGCCAGCGTCGCGGGCCCGGGCAAACAGAGCGCGGTTTCTCCTGGTGAGTCGCTCGTTCACGTAGAGGAGGCGTGGCTCGTGTGGGGGTAAGCCCAGATCAGCTGTGGTCGCGCCGCGGCGGATCCGCGCGCTCTTGAGTAGTTCGTCGCGGAGCGCGCGCCGCGCCAGTCGCACGACGATAGGCCGAGGCCGCGGTGCCGGAGAACTCTCAGTGGGGCCGCGCTTCGGGCCAGCACGCACCGCACTAATCACGTCTCGCTCTTCCAGTGCCATCCCCAGCTTAGTTGCCACTGATTTGACTATATGCCCTATGGATTCCCCATCGCACTCTGGGACGTTTGTTATTTCGACGTCATTGGACAGCAGCTCTTGGTCTCTTTCGTTGAGCTGATCCTGCAGGTTGCTGATATTTTCCGTTAATGTATCCATGTACGTTGAGGAAGCAGACGAAAGCTTTTTTTCCAGGGCTGAGAATTCTTCCCTTAACTTCAGGTTCTCGCCTCGGAGTACATCGACTTCCTCCCTAAAACTCGCTCTCAGCTTAGTCAATATGGCATTAAATTCGGTCGTGATGGCTGTTCTGAATTTGTCCAATTTGTCATCCAGCAGCTTTTCCAACTGGTGGAAGGTTACCGAGTGAGCATCATTAGGTGTGGCCAGAGGTTGCGTAGCGGCGGGGATAGCAGTCGACATTGACCCGGCGGCAGGCGGAGGAACCGGAGTAGTGGGGTGGACAGCAGCTGGGGCGGCTAGCACTTCCGCGGCAGCAGGCTCACAAACGTCCATCTCAGCCGTCAGCCTTGACGGGCCAGCGGGGGGATGGGGTCGCTGCTCAAATAACTTTCGTGTTGGCGTGTCGTCACCCCTTCTGCGACTTTCACGTACTGTGATATTTTCACATTCAGGGCACTTCCATTTTGTTTTATTTAACTCCCTAAACTTAGCCGAAGTCATGTTAAGGCACTGATGATGATATCGCTTGCGGCACATAAAGCAGTTTAAAGCCTCGGCGTTAGGTACGGCAACCATGCAAGCTTCGCAGTTCATTCTGTTTACTTAGCGGTCACGGCAGGCGATGCGAACTTACAAAATAATGAGTGTTTTATAGGTGCGAGAAAGACGGAGCGACAACAGGAACGCAGACTGCAAGGCGGCGGGCGGTAGGAGCGGGGTCAATGACCCGGGCTGTTTCGCTACGCGTGGGCAGCGATTTTGGCCGTTGTAGATTATCTAGTGTAGCTGCACTTTAGACGTTCTATTTGTCGTAACTCCTCCGGGAAGCCAAGGATGGATAAACTCTTTGCACAATTCACTGGTCCACACAGTAAACTTTGACACAGTACAAATTTCTTTTCGAAAACACGACTCAAACTTAGTTAAATAAAATTTTAAAACGGAGCGATTCAAAATACTGTTCACGCGATGAGAGCGCGACGACCGAGAGGATAACGTATAATTGTGCCCGGATAACGGCGACAGGCTTGCCACTTGTCACGTTTGGGACCTAATAAACTCGGCAAAACGTGGGTCCAGTTCTAGAGACTGGTGCCTCTGCCTACCCCTTCGGGGATAACGGGCGGGAGTTTTTTTTTTTTTAAGTATGTCTATATGACAGTTCGGAGTAGGAGTATGAGATACCTACTGGGAAAAAAAGTCCCAGAATGTAACAGTGTGACATTAGGTGGTGCGACATACCGGGAACAAAAGTGCTAAATCAGACAACTCCACTCATTAGAGTCTTACGTAATTGCACCCCTGGTCCCAAACAAGGATACCCTGTGCTATGGTAACCAGTGACGTTACAAACATGGAAAAATACCCAGACTGAGCCCTGCGCACTAATGTACCGCGGTCCCCAATGGAAATCGAACTCACGACCTCTGACTTTGGTAAGCACCTTAACGGCTACACCAAAGAGGCAGTCGTTGCATATTACTTTTTGCTATCGTTTGAAAAGAGGAGAAAATTCTGAAATAATTAGTGCACTACCATAATAAAATATTCCAAGCCACCCATTCTTGGCCACCGTACCAATATGGGAACACTTAAATAAAGAGGGTTGGTGATAAAAGTATTGATAATAGACCTTAATTTATTACATTTCCATGCAGGGGAAAGACCAGTGGTGAAGTTTATTAGGAAAAAATTTAACTACATTTAGTGGTTTCGTAGTTATGATCCATCGATTTTCTTTTTCAAGGCGAGTGTGGAGGTAAGCATAATATTTCGATAATTACATGTATAGATAAAATTTTACATAGTAAAATCGTATTTGTATTCTATCTTCAGTGAATAACGATACATAAATAAACATTTTCAGTTACTTTGGCAATGTGTGTTCAAATTTATAGCCTCTAAAATATTGGTGTGCCAATTTGGGTACAACGGCTACAAGTGTACTAAATAATTTTTTATTTCAGAATTTCTAGATGAAACCTAAGCGACGTTTTAGTACTTGTAACAATTATCATGGATTATAAGAAGCCATAAGTAGCATATATGAAGATAGTGATGACAGTTTGGAGTATGATTTGGCTATTATTCCGCTACAGCCAAGTATCGTTCCTGACGAAGAAGAGGGATTTGAGGAAGATTTGATTCCGTCAATCTTGCCAAATGATGTTCCCGGGAATTTTGAAGTGTTTGTTCATAATGTTGGCACACTTTCGGATACTGATGACAGCAGTGATGAAGAGCCATTGTCCACAAAAAGAACACTAATTAGAACCCAATTTGCACGATTGATCACGAACCCTCTGCGTTTACAAGACGGTCAGCACTGCCTGCCCCAGCTTGGCGAAGTGTACTCCAACTTATTCAAGGACTCACGAAGAAACTAAAAGTTGTTCACAGCGTGAGAAATATGTAAAAGAAGAGTTAAAGGAATTGACATAGTCCAAATATTTGAAAAACGACGATGATGACGAAGTATAAGACCCGGTTTCATCAAACTCCGTTTGTTAGTGGTAAACGCGGCATTTATAAATCAGCCGTCAAAACTAACAAGGATGTTAAAGCAATGTTAAAATGTCCATGTCCTATGAGCTAAATTTAACACACCATTAATAAATCAAGCATTACGTGAATGAAACGCAAACCAGTCATTCAAATTCCTGTCAAACGTTAAACATTTGCGTCTGTGGTTCAACGCTTTTGAGGTTGTGAAAAGATTTTTCTGGTTTTGTTGTGATTTTGTTAAATTCGTGCGTTTTCTAAATTAAATTACAAGGGATGTCTAAGAAAACACGATAACCCAATTTTTCTGCTAACGAAAAGGATATCCTCACCCATTTAGTGTCAAAGAACAAAGATGTAGTGGAAAATAAAAAAAAACAGACGCCGTTACGACTTCTATGAAACACGAAGGATGGCTGCAGAAGTCCAGGGCCTAGATTCTGTTAATGCATTGTAGTACAATGACAACTGGATGAACGTGGCGATTTAGTTTCATTGCCGCTTCAAATCAAGCAATGTAGGCGTCAATCGTATGGAAAAAGACGTCGCGTGACCTGACCGTGGATCTGTCATCGAACTATAATGCACCAACAGAATTAAGGCCCAGGTCAGCGTATTCGTCAAAGTAGTCACGCTGTGTTTTGAAAATCTTAGGACGGCGTATAACGTGCTCCAAATTATCCAAATTTTCTAAAACATCTTCATTTTCAAAAATAATATTGTAGGCAGCGTCCATTTTGACAGTTTTGACGGAACTAAATCGACTGTTAATGTTTTAACGGACCTCCAATGCCAGGATTAGATTTGATGCTTTGTTAAAGAAGTTAACGGTCCATTAGAGCGTGGTGGGACACTCGACAGCATTTAACAGTCCTTCAGACGATGTAACAGACTGTTAGACCATTAACAGAGCTTGGAGAAACTGGGCCTAAGTATATCAAATTATTGTGGACTTTTCCAACCTGTACGCGAAACAAAATAATAGACACAGTTTTACTGTCACGAATTCATGATTGCTGAGCTGAAGACTTTTAGGATACTCATACTGTAAGGCTATCAGAAACTGTCAACAGAAGACATGTTTTGGTCTTTAGATGAAGATACCACCGTTGACTTAGTTTCGAGGGCTAAGTACTGTCCAGAATTTAGAGGAATCAAAAGACATCTACATCTTGTTGATAACAATTTTCGGATATTGTTACACTATGATATTACGCAATATAGCCAGATTTTATCTTAGGCAATAAAATCAAAACCGTTCTGCTCGCTTCCACCATTCCTGGTTTGCCATTGGATGGAGCTGATCATGCTCCTGAAAAGCTCTATAAACGTGTGCTGTGTGTTAAATGAACGCAAAAAAATGCAAGAAAACTCTTTGTATTGAAAAAACGTGGCCATTAAGAGGTGAAAAATAGTGAATATTTTTCACCTCTTCATGGCCACTGTAACAATATGGGAACACCCCTGTAAAATCCTGAAATGTATATTTTAATATTTTTTTTCTTATTTTTCACTTTATTTGTAGTGCTAAGAATAACCTTTTAAAGAAATATCATCAATTTTGTCTTTCTTATTTGTTTGGCTCCAAATGGGTTAAAAAGTCAGGGTTAACAGACAATAACCTTTTTGAAAGATGACTCTTCAAAGGTTATTTAATTTGTAATAATTCATTTAAGGCCGTTGTCTCGTTTGAAATACTTCGTACGCATCTAATTATTGATGAAGACTTGGCATTATGCAATACTGACCTTGGAACTTTCCATATTTTAAACCTGTAGAATAGAACCGTTTTCACGTTGAACGATGGGAATCGCCGTTAATATGCAGGATGTGTGCTGAACGTATGTAAATTCCTCTGTTACTGGTTTCCTCGCCAGCTACTCAGGTTGCTGTATCGAATAATGTTTTCAATAGACTAAACAAACTTTGGCTTTCATATCTACGCGATGATATGATTTATGCAGTGTCCAGTACACCCTCACTCACACTAGATAGTCAAAGGGACTTCAGTGCCTGGGACATTGTTTTTTATATGAAACTAGCTTTTGCTCGCGACTCCGTCCGCGTGGACCTTAGTTCAAAATTTTGCAACCCCGTTCACTCCCTTAAGGGGTTTCAAGAAAATTAGACAACATTCTTTATACCTCCCATACAAATTTTGGCAACCCTTTTCGCCCCCTTAGGGGTTGAATTTAAAAAAATCCGTTCTTATTTCTTGCTTACATTATATATAGACCCTCTGTGCAAAATTTCAGCTTCCTAGGTCCAACGGCTTGGGCTGGGCGTTGATGAGTGAATGAATCAGTCAGTCAGGACTTTGAATTTTATTTATATAGAAAACTAGCTTTCGCCCGCGACTCCGTCCGCGTGGACTTTAGTTCAAAATTTTGCAACCCCGTTGACTCCCTTAAGGGTTAAATTTAGAAAAAACGGCGAAACACGTGTTCAATCAATTGTGTTGAAAAATATTTATTTTAAGTTTCAAGAAAATTGGACTACATTTTTTTATACTTCCCATACAAATTTTGGCAACCCTTTTCGCCCCCTTCGGGGTTGAATTTCAAAATAACCCGTCTTATTCCTTGCCTACATTATATATGGATCCTCTGTGCAAAATTTCAGCTTCCTAGGTCCAACGGCTTGGGCTGGGCGTTGATGAGTGAATGAATCAGTCAGTCAGGACTTTGAATTTTATATATATATATTTATATATAGATAAACTTGCCCAGAACCTATACCATCCTGACGGACAAGACAATCTATGAAACGTAGGTTATGAAGTGACCATCCAAATAATCACAAAGGAAGAGTCAAGGTCAAATATTTTATTCATAGTACACACAAAATGTTTACTTTATGAACGTTATAGTTGTTAGTTTCACAATTAATAGATTACATGGAGAAGAAACTAACGGAGAAACTCCATATTAATTCTTTTCAAAACAGTTTTAACCTGATTGACAAACTTTCAAACTTAAAAAATATTTCTCTTGAATGTGTTTAACACTAGACATAGTTATCCTCTGATTAAATTTAATATTAAACTACTGTTTAATGCCAGACATCCTTGGCTTCTAAATAATCGTTAATTTTATTGTAAGCTTTTTTGCAAAGAGTGTGCTTAAAACAATTCTTAAAGCGCGATGGAGGTAACTCTAAATATTTTGTTTATTTTGTTGTAGAACCTTATACAGTGCCCCATAAAGGAAGTATTAACTTTTGCAATTCTAAATCATGGAAATAACAATTTATGGTTATTCCTAGTATCTCTACGGTACCTAGGAAACGAGAAGCGAATCAACCCATCATGCCCCCACCGAGGGCCACGGCTCTCTTCCGTGAGGAAGGTATAGGCCATACTCCACCACGGGGGCCAAGTCCGGATTGGTGAAGGCTTGTAAGACTAGTAGCTGACCTGAGTGCTTATACTGAGTTGTTTCATTCACTTTCGATAGCGAGAGCGTTTGCAGTTTGTATAGGAGTGACAAAGCGCGCCACATAGTTGTCTCTTTGTCACTCCTATGCAAATCGCAAACGCTCTCGCCATCGAAAGTGAATGAAGAAACTCAGTATACGCACTCTGGTCTTATTGTCAGAAGTTTTTAAGCCGCCTTAAGGCCTCTGACTTGGCTTAACGACTGTCATCTATCGACGCTCGGAAAAAATGCCACTAGCGTTAGTCATAGACGGTGACCCATCCATGTACTGAACGCGCCGTATGTTGCTTAGTGATCGTTTAAGATCACTCAGGCAGCCCAGGCTGCGAGCGATTCATAGAAGCGAATACGGTAGATAATTTGAGTAAAACCTTGCTAATACAATTTCCGCTTCAGCGGTGCCTCGAAACAGAAGGGGTGTCGAAAGGGGTGGCTGAAAAATCAAATTTCTGGCATGCGAGCGCTCACCACAGCTGCTGAAAAGCAGATATTAAAAAACTTCATCATATTCCGGTAAAAACGAACTTTCGTGCGTATATTTATGTACGTGCCTACTCAACACTTTGATTGGCTGCTGGATGAGTGGTTCAGAGGGTATGACCCTTTTTAGGGGTTCACCTCGACTTTGTTTCAAAATATATTGCTCCATTCAATATAAAATGGGCCTGTCTGCCTTAATAAAGCTGAACAGTACATAAAATACTTCAACAATACAGTTTGTTAGCTTTTAGAATATACCTCGGCTACTGTCGGATAGAATCGGATATATTCGTGTTATAGAAATATCGGAATTAATATCACACTTAATTTCGAAATCGGAACTAATATGATACTTTATTTCACTTATACTCGCACAGAGCAGGAAGTAGTATTACACTTGTGTGATTTCGGCGAAAACCGAAGCCTACTCTAGAGCCCGAGGTATATTCTAAAAGCTAACAGACTGTACGTTTGTAAATATACTGTAGTAAAGCTAACGTAACTTTTTCTAATGCCGCAAACTAAACTTATAAATTTTACTCTGAGTCTTTGACACCATGTGTGCACTGTATTCTAGTATTCGATACCAAATGATTCATCTGTAGTATAATTTATTTGGCAGACACAAGAAAAAAATATATCTCTTGATATTAGTACGACAAAATTATTTATATAGATAGAGAACAATTATTTGTAGATAGAAAAGAAAATCACACAGGTATTTCTCAACCTAATAGTACAGACAAGACTACTCATCATTAAAAGTGATGTCTTTTAGACAACCTTTGGATGGACTGGAGCAAAATATTGGAGAAGGAAGAAGATTTACAAACTAAGTAAAATAATAACTATCTATAGATACATACAAATAATATTGAGCACAACATGATATAATAAGAATTGACAGTAACAGATGAACCTGTAATTTTTTATTACAAAATGTTCTGTGACATTACTGATTAGAGTGCACTCATAAGAGTTTAATGTTATGTTACCTCAACTGTAGCTTGCTTTAACTAATAGTAATAATTTAATAACCTCCACACAACATAATCACTCGACCTGGGCCCCGATTCTGTTAGCGCATTATAGTTCAATTACAGTTATGTGGTCGGGTCACTTGACATGGTTTTTAATTCCATTGACACCTAGAATTAGTCCTACACATGCTCGCGTAGGCTCGAAGCGGCAATGTAACTAAATCACCATGTTCATACAGCTGTCATTGTACTACAATGTATTAGCAGAATCTAGGCGCTGGTAGTAAACTAGGATACCCTGAACTATGTTAACCAGACAAGGACGTTACAAACATAGAAAAACACCCCGACTGAGGCAATTTGCATAAATGTACGACCCCAGTGGGAATCGAACCACGATCTCTGGTTTGGTAGTCAAGCGCCTAACGTTTAGACCAAGAGGCAGTCGTGAAATATCATATCAACTAAAATATGTTTGAACAAAAGTTTTAGTAAGCACTAGTAGATTTTATTAATTTTATTCCGGATTTATACTTGACTAGCTTTCGCCCGCGACTCCGTCCGCGTGGACTTTACTTCAAAATTTTGCAACCCCGTTCACTCCCTTAAGGGTTAAATTTAGAAAAAACGGCGAAACACGTGTTCAATTAATTGTGTTGAAGAGTATTTATTTCAAGTTTCAAGAAAATCAGACAACATTTTTTATACCTCCCATACAAATTTTGGCAACCCAAAGAATTTCAAAAAATCCGTTCTTATTCCTTGCCTACATTATATATAGATCCTCTGTGCAAAAATTCAGCTTCCTAGGTCAAACGGCTTGGGCTGGGCGTTGATGAGTGAGTCAGTCAGTCAGGACTTTGAATTTTAATATATAATAATAGAAGATAGAAGATTAACTTTTTGTCGGACGAGTCGGATCACTCTGATTCGTAGACCTTAATCATAGTCAGTATAGACGGAGCTCGCGTCGTCGACGAATCAGAGACGAGCAACTGACGACGCCAGCTAAAATATTCCAACAGTATGTTTTACGGCAAAATATCATTCAATTTGAAAGGCATGAATAGAGAAAGTAATGAACTAAACAAAGGCACGCCTCCCAGAGCAGAATTTGAAAAAGTACTCCAACTACATGAATAAATGAGAAAATGGAATCCCTATAAATCACAAAGGAACCCGAATCGGTCATTTCACTCTCTGTAAATCAAGGAATACCTAGTAAGATCCAAAGGTGAAAGAAAAAGGAGCATTCATAGGCTATTTATTTTTTCGCTTGAATTCTGCTGGAGAAAAATAGATGCTGAATACGTGAACTAGGAAACTTTATTTGTTTACTTGGTTTATTTTCTTATTCCCATAGGTAAATAGAAACCAATAAAAAAGTGGGAGTGTGTTACGAGTCCGTACCTGCACCGTTTGCAATATAATAAAAGCAGATTCCCAATACAATATGAATCATCTGACGGATTGCCAAATGCAGATGGGGGACTGTATTAGGTCCTACATTAAGATACCCAAAGATATACCAGAGTTACCTCCAACGCGGTTTAAGCAACTCTGTGCAAAAAAGCTTATAATGAAATCAACGATTATTTAGAAGATAATGATGATTGATGTTAAACAGTAGTTTAATATATAATTTAATCAGGGGATAACTGTGTCTAGTGCTCAACATATCCAGGAGTAATATTTTTTAAGTTTTAAATTTTGTTAATAAGGCTAAAACTGTTTTGAAAAGAGTAAATGTGCAATTTCCTTGGTGGCTTCTTCTCCATGCAATATATTTGCGAAACTAACAACTTAAACGTTCATAAAGTAAATATTTTGTTTTTTATTACGAATAAAAACTTTGGAATTTTAATTATATGCTGAGCAAGCAAATACTTAATGGGTCAATATACGCTCTTTGAATTTCTATGGTTCATGAACAAATATTATGTTAAACTTATTATATTATTGCATCCGTATGCTTAAGCATTAAATAATATGGTCTTTTATTTGGCCCACATAGTCTATTCACGATAATTGTTTAATTTAAGACATAATCGTTAAAAATAGTTGTAAATGTATACTCCTCTGGCCTCCCCATTTCTAGATTATAATTATTTTATGGCGAGATATTTTTAAATACGTATGCCATTATGTTTTTTTAAATATGATCATACGCTTTTATAAACATCAAAACATATTTCATCAAAATATACAGTAAAAAGTTTTATTAATATAAAGAAAAGTAACTTACTTTCATGTCACGTTACAATTATATCACTTCATCTGGCGAAACTCAAAGAAGTAAAATTTGACTTAAAACCGCAACGGTATGTTTTTGTCCATGAACTACGCGCATACAATAGTGTTAAGTTAGAAACAAGGTAATGACGATGAGCAAAATTCCTATAAAATAGCGTCAATTTGCGATTCACTGTAGGAAAGCATGTTTCTGCCAGCCGTTGGAGTATTTCCTCTGGCAAGTCTATGTTTTTTGTATTTTATAGTTACGAAATTGTATATTTGCACAATGCAATGTTTATTGTGTAGAGATGTTATGTATTACGTTAAACGGTGATCAGAAAAGCGAGTGATATGTTTTTGTAGGTTTTGTGCAATTTTGTCACTCCTGTGGCGTCACTTCTCTGGCATATTTCATGTTCTATTTAATACGTGTCCCCTTTCTTAGCTATAATCAATGGCCTGTCACTTCCCAGCTTTCATTTGTGACTACTCTGTCAATAGTGTCAGTCCTCTGGTAACACATTTTCCTCTGGTGCTTATAAAATAAAAAAAAAATGGAAAATCTTCTGGCCCTCATCATTAAACATTTAAAAATTGTGTCAAATAGAGAAATTATCAATATTGAATGGAACAGATTACATTTCCTTCTGGGACACAAAAAAATCAAATACCGTATATTCACCCTAATGTGAGGTCTCCGCAAGCAGCCTCTTACGCCTTTGCCGCACCTCAGCTGGTAGCGCGAGGACATCCCTGATCATCATGGTCAATAGAATAACTAAGTGTTTAATTTATTTTTATAATATGCAGTTCGATACCCGTGTTTATGATTTTATTTTGGTACTCAATTTGGGTCATAATGTCATGTTTCGGGCTTTCTGGCACATTTGAATTTCACATTTTGTCGGCACAATTAAAAGTCTATTTTCTCATTTTAAATATCCGTCCGTCACACACACGCGCTCGCACGCACCAAACAAGGCAGGGTCGCCATATAGGGTGGAGCGTTCTGGGAGATTAATAAAATAGTAGTGTTCAATCAAGACTGACTATAATGTCTAAGGACTGAGTACCTTTAACTAGGTTACATGTCCTACACTACATGAACATTTATCTTTTTTTTATCCTCTCCGACGCCCAAGTCCATATTTAGTGCGATAATATTGATAAAACCATTAGCGCAGGAGCGTGGAATTGCTTTCAAAGGATGATGTGCAAAATGGGCCCACTTCCAATAAAAATGGCTTGTTTATTAAATTAAAGATCTATATACATACGTTCATTATCAGGTAGGTGCATACCAGAATTCGCTGTGTGGCTGGAGTTTTTCGAATCAGAAAAAGGTGATATTCTTGGTTATGAATAGAAGTTTTTGGCTTATAAAACCATTTTTTTGCTAATAGGTAAACCACTTAATGCTACATCATTTACTGTAATAGTAAATGACCAACCAATTTCAGCCTATGGATGTCGTAGGATGTGTCTTACAGCCATTTAGACCTTAGCGCAGACTACATTGCATACATGACCTAGACACATCTGGTTGCCCTTCTGGGTTGTCCAGCAATCGCTTCATGTAAAAAACATTCATCATATTCTTGCCCTGTTCCCATTATTTGGGGTATGGGCGCAGTATGTCATTCTCTTCCATGCGTCCCTATCACTCGCCATCTCTGCATTCATATTCTTATTAACATATCATCACGCACACAATCCAACCACCTTTTCCTCGGTCTTGCTCTTTCAGCATAATAATATCCATTTGACCATGTAAAAATTAGTATTTTCGCCATAAAATTGGGACGCTAGGATGACGTTATTATCACTCGTAGCCTGGGCTGCCTGAGTGATCTTAAACGATCACTACGGTTAAGCAACATACGGCGCGTTCAGTCCATGGATGGGTCACCGTCTATGACTAATGCTAGTGGCATTTTTCCAAGCGGTTCCGTGCTTCGCAAGGCACGTTAAGCAGTTGGTGCCGGCTGCCGTCGATAGATGGCAGTCGTTAAGCCAAGTCAGAGGCCTTAGGGCGGCTTGAAAACTTCTTACAGTAAGACCAGCCACTAGTCTTACAAGCGTCCTCCAATCCGGACTTGGCCCCCGTGGTGGAGTATGGCCTTTATGGGAAGAGAACCGTGCCCCTCGGTGGGGACATAATGGGTTGATGATGATGACGTTAAGAAAAATCTGATAATTGCGTTAGGTACTTGCAGATCGGCTCCAAACCGATCATTAATTTTAATTCTCGTGAAGCGTGCTAGATGAGTGCGCGTGAGGCGATGCTACTGTGGAAACCTCTCCGCCACCCATGCCACGGATACCGATAGTTATTGGTCTGTTTATTATTTTAACATTTTCTAAATAAAAAAAAAACTCCATACACACCGAATTCTGGTATGCGCCTGCCTGATAATGAACGTATGTATGTAGACCTTTAATTTAAAAAACAAGCCATTTTTATTGGAGTGGGCCCACGCTTCATACATTTTTGCCCATCAACCTTTTCGAAGCAAGAATCGATGCGGTGTGTCATGTGTATAATTATCAAATTTAATTATATTAACACACTTTCGTCAAGTGACACATATTTAGTTCAAGTCAATGTTATGTTGAAAATTATACGTGTATGCCTTGCTTTAACTTTCCGGGAAGCTCATCACGAACCATTCTGCCTATTGGTTGTTTAAGGGCTTCGGTACTGTGGGACAGTTATTATTTTTTATGATTATAAAATTTTCGCAGTTAAAAATTGGGTTGAAAGATCTTTCGTTCTGGGAAGTGATTTGAAGCTGTGACATTAGCATTGGTCTATAAGCATAGTTTTAGCATTGGTCTATAACCCTAGCTGATTTGTTCCGGACTTGTCGTCTTTCAGATTGTCGTAGGTACCTACTCTAGATTTGTCGTATTCCAGATCTGTCGTACTACGGATTCGCCGTAATACGTACAGTTGAGCAGGCACTTAGTAGGTAATTACATAATTTTACACTTGACTGTACAATCAGCGTTTTGGTTCTATCGAAGAAGAGAGTTTTTTGTTCCATTGCTTTTATTTTTGTTATTAAAAAATAAGTAACCATTTTTATATTGCTTTTTATTTTATAGCTTCTATGATGGACTGTATTATGGCGAATCTGGAGTACGACAGATCTGGAACACGACAAGTTCGGAACAAATCAATCCCGAGGAACGCATGTCGTTCCGTTATTAAATATTAAAAAAAAATAGATTTCTTGTAACACTTTTGAAGTCACGTATACCCCGGATTACAAGTACCTATACCTGACGAGCTACTGCTAACGGGATCCCGGACACTCCAAAGCTCAGGCACAAATAGTGATGGTATTTTTTCGGACGAATATCGTTGAACTTACACTTGTTAGGACGGAGAGCCGCCGCGAACACTGGAGCGTTGTTTTTATTTGAGAAGGGATGCCGTTGAAGTGTCATACAGGGTAAATGAGGGTTTCGCGAACCCAAGTCGTTGAGGCCTCGAGCTCGCACGCTCCGTGAACTTTGCCCCTCAATAAAAGTAAGGACATGCTTGCTTGCCTTTCATTGGTTGCTGGACACCAGTTATTATTTATAATTGTTTCAGGGGTTTATTAGATAAGATAAGATAACATATTTATCGAGCTTTCTTGTTGTACATGAGATCTCTTATATATATAGTAAAAAGTATCAAACAAGAACCCTGCTAGGGCGCTGCCAATATATTAATAATATAAAATTATGTAACTTAAATAACTAACATAACTTTATTTTCTAGTCAGTAAAAAAAGTTGCAGAAGCAAAACACTTGGTAAGAGGCATACAGGTTTCCTTGCCAACCTTGTGAGATACAAGCGTTTTTTTTTCGTATAAACCGTAATATATGAAAAATAAAATGTTTGATTGTGTTATACTATTGATAGGTTTTGTCTAATCAATAATCAGAAATATCTAAGGAATCTAGTATTCAAACAATTTATGTAAATATATCTAACTATTACTCTATCTTACTAACTAGCATAAACTCTAACGCTATCTATGACTCTAACGATAAGATTAAAGAACACGAGACAGAATTAAGATAATGTGAGCTCATAATTATTATTTTTTTATTTATTTCATAACACTTACAACTATCATTACAATGTGACCTATTGCGATAGTGAAGTACCAATTGTTATTGTTCACTGAGTGAATAATACACAAAACATGAATAGCTGACCGACCCTCCACCTTTCATCGAAACGAGTTAAAGCCCCTATTAAAGAACGGTTCCCTAACGTAACAGCTCACCAATGGCATTCTATCGATTAATCATTCAAAACTAGGAATACTTGTGCTTAAAAATTCATAATAGTTCACTATGTGAATTCACAAAGAACATAGGCAACAAACTCTTCATCTTCAATTGTTTCCATGAAAGACAGCTTCGCCGATTTAATAGCTCACTAGTAGCTTCATGGCGATTAATCATTCAGTATTAAGATTACGTAACTCATAACTCACTGAGTGAATGATTCGTTAAGAAACATAGCCAACAAACTTTTCACCTTCAATCGTTTCCATTTCCATAAAAGAACGGTTTGCCGATTTAACGGCTTGCCAATGGCTTTCTATCTACTAATCATTGCACCATTACGGTATTCGTACAGCCCCAAAACGATGAACAGAGGTCTAATTATTCGCACTAAATCCTGACCAATTCCAATTGTCTCTCAAATTTTATCATATTTTGACAGTTAGGGCCTTTCTCCACTTCTCCGGTCCGGCAAAACTTAACTACCGGTCCGATTTAGAAACCAACAAGAATACTAGTAAGCTTCTCCACTACTCCGGCTTCCGGTTTTTAACGGTCCGATAATTTGCTAGATCGGAACGGTATTTTACCGGGCCGAAGTGATCAACATGCAAAACAATACACACAACCCAAAAATGTTCCCATATTTACATTAATAAAATGTGTGGAAAACGTCCCCTGCCTCAAATAGAAAAACCGAGTAATTTTAATAAAGCACTGCGTCACGTCCATTGCCGATTATAATCGGACGAAGTTGAAAAGCATGATCCGGCATCCGATATTTTTCTCATGACTGCTTCCGGTTCCGACGCCGGACCGGAGCTGTGAAAAAAGGGCCTTAGCCGGTGGGAATCGTTCGAGCTGAACAGGTTCAAACCCGTCGTTGAGCACTTGAAAGTTTACGATGGCTGCGGACTGAAACTCGGGAAAATGACGTGTCACACACACGAACCCGGATCACTCGACGTCGCGTCCGTCGTCGCCAGTCACTGGACCATTAAAGGCTCTTTTATAAAGCTTAATTAATAGTTTCATTGCTTTATTAAGGTACGGGCGAAAACAAAGTTAGGTGACTGTCACGGGCAGCGCGCAAATTGGGTGGATGATTGAACGTAGAAATTACCTTTTCCCGCAAAAGCTCTGGACTTTGAGCGGGACTATAAAAATAAAAATAAAATAGATACATAAACTCATGCCCGTTATCCCCGAGAGGGTAGGCAGAGGCACCAATAACTAGAGCTGGGCCCACGTTTTGCCGAGTTTATTAGGTCCCAAACGTGACAAGTGAGAAGCCTGTCGCTGTTAAAAATCTTCAAACTAGTTACTTTAAAAATTTAGTCTACTAGAGGGTACATGCCTTCTCTCAGTGAAAAAATGAGTATGAGCTGAATAACCGCGCGTGCCCATCGCGTGTTGGCAATTTCAAGCAGTGAGTCAGCGAGTGATAGAGAATTACTATAAATTCGTAAGTACGTTATAAGTTCGTAATTTAGAAAACATAATCATAAGCGGTGGTGGCGTAGTGGGGTTGACCCTTGCTTCTCGATCATGAGGGTCTGGGTTCGAACCACGCATGTACCAATGACTTTTAGTTACGTACATTTGTTTGTACAGCAACACCATTCGCTGATAAATTGTGCCCGGATAACGGCGACAGGCTTGCCACTTGTCACGTTTGGGACCTAATAAACTCGGCAAAACGTGGGTCCAGTTCTAGAGACTGGTGCCTCTGCCTACCCCTTCGGGGATAACGGGCGTGAGTTTATTATTATATTATTATTATTATAATCACTGATTGTACGTGCCCAGAGTTCGAAACCAGGTCCTCCTGAATGTAAGACGGGTATTTATGCCACCACAATGCATTTCATAAAATCATCGTCAACCCGTTATGTCCACACCGAGGGGCACGGGTCTCTTCCCTGAGGAAGGTATACGCCATACACCACGGGGACGAAGTCCGGATTGGTGGAGGCTTGTGAAACCAGTGGATGGTCTTACTGTCAGAAGTTTCCAAGCCACCCTATGGCTTAACGACTGCCATCTACCGACGGCAGCCGGCACTAACTGCTTAGCGTGTCATACGAAGCACGGAACCGCTCGGAAAAATGCCACTACCGTTAGTCATAGAACGGTCACTCATGCGTGCACTGAACGCGCCCTATGTTGCTTAACCTTCGTGATCATTTAAGATCACGAAGGCGGACGGGGCTACGAGAGGTTCTCTTCTTTTTATTCTTTTCCTACTTACAAATATAATAGTCCTTAAAAGATGCGAAATGTGTGACCACGAAACATACACAAGATAGGTATGTTCAGAAGTATTAGGAACTATAGAACTCGGATGCATGCGATAAGAACTCACGTTGTGTTTTTAGTTGCTGCGAAATGATATGCTACGGGAAGTTAGCAGATAATTTTTTAAATTTAGTTTTTCAAGGTCAAATGGGCAGAACTATTTCCAAAAAGTATCAGGAACACCAGAGCTCTGCTGCATGCGACAAGAACTCACATTTATTTGTGATCTGCTAAGTTCACTAACATCGTTCATAGTTTTACTGCGTAATCAAATAAGAGAATCAGGAGAACTCGAGTTTCGTACAAAGGAGAATCGCTCAGTCGAAAAGTGGCAGTGGGCGGGGCACATGACTCGGAGAATTGATGGCCTTTGGGGTGAAATGGTTCTGAGCTGACGCGCGCGGACCCGTCGACACAGCGTGGGCAGGTCCCGTACCAGGTTGTCTCAGGACCAGGCCCTAGATTTTATAAATGCATTGTAGTACGCTCGTAGCCTGGGCTGCCTGAGTGATCTTAAACGATCACTAAGGTTAAGCAACATACGGCGCGTTCAGTCCATGGATGGGTCACCGTCTATGACTAACGCTAGTGGCATTTTTTCCGAGCGATTCCGTGCTTCGCAAGGTACGTTAAGCAGTTGGTGCCGGCTGCCGTCGATAGATGGCAGTCGTTAAGCCAAGTCAGAGGCCTTTAGGGGCGGCTTGAAAACTTCTGACAGTAAGACCAGCCACTAGTCTTACAAGCCTCCACCAATCCGGACTTGGCCCCCGTGGTGGAGTATGGCCTATACCTTCCTCAGGGAAGAGACCCGTGCCCCTCGGTGGGGACATAATGGGTTGATGATGAAAAAAAATGAATTGTAGTACAATGACAACTGCATGACCGCGGCGTTTCATTTCACTGCCGTTTTTAATCCACGTGCCAAGCCTTCTAGGCGTCAATGGCATAAAAAAACATGTCACGTGACCCGACCATGTATCTGTCATCGTACTATAATGCACTAACAGAATCGAGGCCCTGGGCCTCAATTCTGCTAATGCATTATAGTTTAATGACAGATTCATGGTCAGAGTGGTTAGTGCGTGTTTTTGATTCACTTTCGATAGCGAGAGCGTTTGCAATTTGAACCTATAGGAGTGACAAAGCGCGCCACCTAGGCTGACATTCAGAGACAAAAACTAAGCAAAGACTGGTCTCAGAAATGTCAAAATCACGTACTTAAAAACATTTCGTATTCAGAATCGAATCTTAGCAAGTTTAGTATGAAATGGTGCTTAGCTGAGTGTAGTACCTAGTCAATATCGGTGACTTTACGTGAACTTAGAACTGTCACTTCTAAGCCTTTTGTTCACAGACTACTCCAAACGTCATTTCACTGATGTTCTACAAGCATTATCTGTGGGATTTTTTTATTCACTCTGACATATATAAAATTGTATGATGTTGTCCTGCTCTCGTGTAGCAATGTCATATTTAAAAAACCGGTAAGAACTACATAACTAAAAAATTATAGACAATATAGATGACTTTGTTATGTACTGTGAATACGAAAATTACGGCGCTTTACTAAGTACGACTTTAGTTTACTTTGCTAAGACTGATCTAAGCGTGTACTTAGAATTCGTCTCTGAATGTCAGCCTTAGTTGTCTCTTTGTCACTCCTATACAAATTGCAAACGCTCTCGCTATCGAAAGTAGGGTTGATGAGGATTCCTCTTCCTCTTCCTCAAAATGAGGATTTTCCTTATATTTTTGAGGTTCCTCATCCTCTTCCTCTTCCTCAAAATTGATTTCAAAAAAATCCTCTTCCTCTTCCTCCTGAGGAATTAAAGAGGAAGGAGTGTTATAAGTTTTGTTGAAACGAAATGTGTTTGAGAGAGAGAGAGAGAGAGAAGTCTCGCCGTATTAAAAAGTTAAAGCAAGACAGAAATGGAAACCTAGGTAAAGAAGTTCAATACTAGCATAATCTAAGTAATGTTATTTTGTTCTTCGTCTTTAGCATCCTCTTCCTCATCCTCTTCCTCTTAGTCTGCCAGATTCCTCATCCTCATCCTCTTCCTCAAAATCGACTTTAAAAAATTCCTCTTCTTCATCCTCTTCCTCATAACAAGTTCTTCAACAACCCTAATCGAAAGTGAATGAAAAAACTCGCACTAATAACTCAATGGATTAATAGAATCTAGGTATTGGTCTCGGTGAAAGGGAGTCGCTGGATACGGGACCGCGCCGAAACTTTGAAACTATAAGGGAGTACTGTGGGCATCAAATAGTTGGTGATGATACATATTAGTCACGCCGACAAAATGGCAGGATGCAATATTAATTTATTTATTTTGTCCACCTAAATTATGAATGCAATTTGGAATATTGTTTTAACGGAATGTTTAAAATTATTGTGAGTAAAGGAAGGAAAACTATTTTTCGATTTAGGGATTCGTTTATAACGTATTAAAAAAAAACATTAATTTGCAACTGCAACAAGTATATAACGCAATTTTTTAGAGCGCGGCATCTAACAAACAAAATTGTTATTGAAAATAAACTCCTTCATTCATCAAAATTTTATATTCTTCAATAGAAAATTTACTAATGTAGCGTGACGTCACAGAAGACTAAATTCCAGCACTAATCGCCCAATCCAGACAAACGCAGGACGCGACAAATTTAATTTAATTATTTTCAATTATCGTTCGAGTTCTTAAATCGCTTCTAATTTCGACTTTCGCTCGATTGTTTATAGGGGCGTTTTTCGATTAGCGCTGTTTGTAAATACCACGGGCAGTTAAGTAGGTCATTGAGCTTCTCAGACCAGTGAACTTGTTGGGACAAGTGCTCCTATGCGGGTCATTTGTTTGAAACAATCACGGTTAATGCTAACTTACTAAGTTTGGAGCATTATACATTACATCCATAAGCTCACGCCTGTATCCCAGAGGGGTAGGCAGAGACCAGGGACTGCCACCTGCCACGATCCTGACAAATCACTTTCGCATCATCGACAGTCATTAGTCGTTGCGTGCACGCACTCACTTCGGTTTCGGGTACTTTTTATCTGGCCTTTTGCTATACATCCAATACGAGTATTTGGTTGAAGTAACTTAGTCTGAAAACCATTTTTCTCTGACAGATCTCAGAATATTATTTATTTTATGTATAACAGAAATAAGTGTCAGTAATCATCATCAACCCATCATGTCCCCACCGGGGGGCACGGGTCTCTTCCCTGAGGAAGGTATAGGCCATACTCCACCACGGGGGCCACGTCCGGATTGGTGGAGGCTTGTAAGACTAGTGGCTGGTCTTACTGTCAGAAGTTTTCATGCCGCCCTAAAGCCTCTGACTTGGCTTATCGACTGCCATCTATCTACGGCAGCCGGCACCAACTGCTTAACGTGCCTTGCGAAGCACGGAACCGCTCGGAAAAATGCCACTAGCGTTAGTCATAGACGGTGACCCATCCATGGACTGAACGCGCCGTATGTTGCTTAACCTTAGTGATCGTTTAAGATCACTCAGGCAGCCCAGGCTACAAGCGATTCCCCGGCAGACAATGTGCGTTCATATTCGGTACACGTTAGCACCCCTCCGACGTAGTTGTAGTGTACGGCCACTATTTACTTGACTGCGGAGCAGCCTAATAGGAGGTCAATATGGTTTCTGTCTCGGCTCTCATAGTTTAAGGCTGTAACAAAGGCGAATGACTTTGAGCATTTGACCTCTGAGTTATAACATAATAAACTAGCGCAATCTCTTGAATGTTTGTTGTACTTCTTCGGTGAATACTTTAAGGGCTAATCCATAATCCAAAGATTACACAGATAAGAGATGTGGCGGATATTCTATGACGATTATTCCCTGCGCTAATTAAGAAATCGTACAATTTTGTACCAATCACGCTTAATATTAACATTAAAAAATATATCAGCAGATAAGATTGCAGATATTGATGTGGCCGATATTTGCATGAAAGATTTAAATGAAAAGCTACTATCGTTTACCAGCGAAATTAGATTCTGTGGAAAATAAAGCTTTTGAAAAAAAATTTTTTTTTGCCATCTAGACACGTTAAATGCAATTTTTTTTCCGTTCGAATTAGTCATTGATATATCCTTTATTACCAAATATTTTATTCAGAATTTTTTAGTGCGTACTTTTGCCTAACATTTCAGTTAAAGCTAGCCAATTTTGCAACATTTACCCTTGTTACACCCTTAAGCAATAGACGGATTTTTACAAATCCTACTAAGTGCCCTGCCTCACTGGGACGCCACGGCGACGTCGCCAGCCACGTATCCAGGCAGTTAGTACTGAATGGCGACGTCGCCAATTGTCGCCAAGTAAGGTAGGCACCATACATTTCAATACTAACTGCTTGGATACCGCTGGCGACGTGGCCATGGCGTCCCGGTGAGGCAGGGCCCTAAATCGTATCAAAATAATATAAACGACGGGGTGATTTCTGTTTTTGTACTTAATTTACATTTTATTTGAAAATTTATCAACACTGAAAACGAAACCATTATACGTATGGGTAACGTTAGTGTGTGCGTGACCCTTTCCCCCATACCCATATGCCTAAAATTTGCGTTTTATTGAGCCTAAGTGCTTTCTTTGTTCGGTACTGGCAGTTTAGTCTGGCACGTTGGTCCAGATTATTATGTTTGATTTTTCAATACACAGGTCGTGAGTACGATTCCCGGTAGGTAGAGCTATAGGTCCTTTTTAGCCTAAGTATTATTATGTGTAATTTTTGATATACAAACGAGCGGTGGTAGTGCATTTGTAGGACGTTGGCCTTACATCCGGGAGGTAGTGAGTTTAAATCCCGGCATCTAATCACTTTGTTGTGTAAGTTAATTAGTGTATTTTAGTAGTTTTTACCACTCACTATAGTGCAGAACAACCTCGTAAAGTAACCCTAATTTTTCAGGTATTTCAAATCATTATCACTTGCTGCGACAGTATCCTAAATATCGGGCTATAAATTGAACTAATTTCCAAGGCCCTATTTTATATAATTTTACTTCAAATAAATTTCTCAGAAATTAGAAATTTATTTCAACGTTCTTTACGTTTACAATCTGTTTGTTGAATGTCAACGTACTTATAAAGTTAGCCGCTGCCTTAGGGCCGAACATTGTGGAGAAAAAGGCAGTGAAAAAAAAACTCGACGATAATCTGTTTGGGCAAAACGTGGGCTCAGTTCTAGTGATTGGTCTGAGTGATCTAATACAATTTCGTTTTTTGTTTCACTATGCAAATTGCCAGTGTCACACGCACATATTTATTTTGTATTGAATATTATAAAACCAACGCTTTGTCATATCAGTGGGCCAATCACGCGCACCAAGTTCTGAGCGATACCAATCGCCTAACTGTCAAATTCGGATGGAATTTGACGTTGGTCTATTGGAATTGCTAAGGATTTGGTGCGAATATTATACTTGTCATGTCTAGCGAATTTTATTTTAAATACAGTATACCTGCTAGAGAATGTATGAAGCCTTCCAAGTATTGACAAACTTTCGCGAAGCTAATGAGATAAGAAAACTTAAAACATAACTTCTGAGATTGAAAATAGCTTGAAAGTTGAGCAAACTCTAGCTTTCATATTAACTTCTCGTTCGGGATAAAAAGGATATTATATTACCGTCACTGGTCTGGCAGTGTCACATTAGTTTGTATTGCTCAGTTGCGTCGATAGATTGCGGTCGTTAAGCCAAGTTAGTGCCTTAGGGCGTCTTGAAAACTTCTGACAGTAAGACTAGCCACTAGTCTTACCAGCCTCCACCAATCCGGACTTGGCCCCCGTGGTGGAGTTCGGCCTATACCTTTCTCAGGGAAGAGACCCGTGCCCCTCGGTGGGGACATAATGGGCTTATGATATTGCGCTATGACCTTCAAAATAACAAATTAAAAACTTTATTATGGTGAGTCGATCAGTCCATCAAAAATTCTGCAGATTAAACGGGTCTAATCGCAATTATTATGTGACTTAGAACATTCTAAGTGCTCGTACATACGAGCATTCATCATCAACTCATTATATCCCCACCGCGGTGCACGGGTCTCTTCCCTGGGGAAGGTATAGGCCATACTCCACCAAGGGGGCAAGTCCGGAGTGGTGGAGGCTTGTAAGACTAGTGGCTTGTCTTACGTCAGAAGTTTTCAAGCCGCCCTAAGGCCTCTGACTTGGCTTAACGACTGCCATCTATCTACGGCAGCCGGCACCAACTGCTTAACGTGGCTTATAGTGCCGTCATAGACGGTGACCCATCCATGAAAATACTAAAGCAAACACACTTGAGTACCAAAATGTAGGTCGTAGGTTTAACTCCCACATAAGTTTAATAATAATGACAATAATGACCTACAACTTTCGTAGGCTCTACACATTATTAACTTTATTCCGGCACTTATAGGTCAGTTAAGTAAAGCTGGCACGTTCAACACATTTACACGTTGCGCTTGTGTAGTATCTGTGAATAGCGCGCGGCGTGACGTGAACTGCATGCGCATCATGAAAAGTCTGCCCGTCTCTCTTGCGCGCGGTCTAGCTTATGAGTGTGAAGGGGACAGTTATAGTTTTACTTTTACTACTGTTTATATATACAGCGTGATCTTTTTGGTATTCAACCGTATGTGTGTTTCAATGAGGGATTTTTCTGACAGCTAAGAAAAGTAGATCCAAATGAGCCGCTTTCAGAAGAACTAAAAAAAAAAAAACGAATGGCTGTCAAAGGAATGCAATTTTGGACCTCAGTCCAATAGCCATGTGTGATACATCATCGAATAGGTCTCAGCGAGCTGAATAAAAGTTACTATGACGTCAACAGCCAAATGTTTGTCCTTTCGGAGTTATATTGTATTAAAAAAAAAAATAACATTTTCAATTTCAAAAAAATAAAATGTATCACACATGGCTATTGGGCTGAGGTCCAAAACTGCATTCCTTTGACAGCCATTCGTTTTTTTTTCTTCTGAAAACGGCTCATTAGTCAGTAGATGGCATTTTTAAGAGAGGTTTTTTGTTTTTCTAATGGGAATTGCCAGTTTATTCTGTGGTCTTTCCTCTTTTTTTTGGCTCTTGCATTTGATTGTGATTGGACTTCGAACAACTGCTACTGGTGCTAAAATCATGGAAAAAACGTTGAAGAAAAAGAAGAAGAATAGGAGACCAGAACATTCGCGTAACCACAATAGAAACCGAATGATGTTGCTCAGTTGATCACAGATTCCTTCCAGTTGATGAAATTACAGAACAGTAATAAAGTTTTTATCTGTGGCAAGCAATTAGAAAAAAAGGTAGGGTAATTCATCCAGTAACTGACCACTGAGCGTCCGTTACCCTTTGTTACATAATTAAATTATAATTAAATTGTTGAGGATTTCTGGGATAATTATTTTCTCTTTTGGTAAAGATTTTCTTAGGTGAAATTATTTTTGTTCATGTGAAAATTTATTGAAATTTAAAACTATTTTGTAACCATTGATTCCACCTTGTTTTTAATACTTTTCGCTCGAATTTGCTAAAAATATATTATAACAAGTAACCCATATATTTGTATTTATTTATCTACAACGCACCTATCTTAGTAAAACCTAACTCTAGTCTACACTTAAACTAGAGTCGCATTTTGAATCAAAATCATATATTTTTAAACATCCTGTATAGTGAAATTGCATAAGTGTGAGTACTGTGAACGTGCCAGCTTTAGATAACAGACCTATACTTGCCTTTTCCTCGGAAGAGTCTGACCAAGTCTCGCTCTTATTCACAGACAACCATAATCACAACCACAGTCTACGTATTAATATGAAATTTACAAAACAATAGCTTTTGAACTGAAACTTTTTATAAGTCAAGCAAAAGACAATGCCCATCTGTGCCCCAAGTCTACTTACCCAAAAATACTTCAACTTACAGATTTATAGTATACGTAAATAATTTTATTAAAAATAATAATAAATTACTATATATAAATAAGACCTGTAGGTCTATATATAAATAAGACCTGTAATAAAAAAATAAAAAAAATATTGACCTTATAACCTACAAATCCGTTAAAAATATGTATTAGTTTTTTTTAAGGGTATCTATTATTTTCAGTCATACTTCTGTAGCATAAAAACATGCTTTCCATACAAAAAATGTTATGATAAAATAGGGTTATTGTAAAATACAAAGCTTTTGTTATGGTATGTTTGTACCCTCATAACTTAGTAGTCTGAGCTTTAGCATAGTTCATGTTCTATAATTTCAAGAGTACAAATTATAACCTATCAACTGATATATAATTCATTTGTGTAATTGAACAAAATTGATGGGGCATGGCGTCATATAAATCTTGGCATTCTCCTTTGAAACGACCACTGAGGTTAAAAAGATTTGTACTTAAATATACTCCTCTAGGGGTGGCTTGCTCCAAAATCTTTAAATGTGTTTAGTTGTTAATCTATGTTTATAATTTAATACCGGTCTACGGTAGACTCGAACGATATGCACATCAAATTGAAGAACGTAAAAAAATAATCTATGCGTGTCGACAACTTATAGGCGGAAAATTCGGATTATTGAGTAGGTATTTTGAATTTCAAAATGATTTTTCTATATAATGGCTTTGCGAAGTAAATATGTCAATGTCATTGGCGTCACGTTATACGTGTCAAAGGTGCCCATTGTGAACTCTAAGGTTTAATTTATTGAAATCAAAAAGCAAAAGGATATAAAAAATACCATCAATTAAACGCTGAACAAAAATATGTGGTCGACACAAATTGGAATATTATTATGAGACTACATTTCAACCGAGCAAAGCGGGTTACCTCTAGTTTTATTTAAATGGGGTGTGTTTGTATAGTTTGACATCTGAACTACATACGTTTAGCCACTAAACATAATGTAACAATCGTGGTGCAAGCCACCCTAAGGGAGATATTCGCTCTGGCCTCTCTGAGTAAATATTTAGCATAGAAAAAAAAGAGACACATTACTTCACTTTATTCTAAACAAGATCGTTAGTTTGGGTACCCTGCATGCACCTAATGAATTACAAAGGACGCATCTACGTGACAAAGTACACGGTAATCCGTGGGTGCTTTTTTGTGCCACAAATGCAACATAGCCATGCGCGGTCACGAAATGCATGTTTATTTAAAATACTCCGGTCAGATGTAAGAGCTTTGAAGTTGTCCGTACATCGACTGTTTTAGCGTCACAGTACAAATGGCGCTCCTGTTGGTTTTTTTATTTTGCGGTGTACAATTTAATGTTTTGTTCCAGATACAGGTTTTACAACACAGTTTTAGATTGAACGAGAATCTCAAACTGCATAGAGCCAACCAAGCAGCAGGTTTTCTCGTTTCGGCGATGTTTTCCTTCACCGTTAGTGTCTAAAATCAAACAAAGACATGCATGAAACAACACCCCGACTAATTTAAGTATTTTGTCCCTTTCAGGAATCGAACCCATGAATTATTTTATGGTCGTTGAATATTTAAGCGCTAGATCAAATAAATTAATATCTAATACAACCCAAATAATAATATAATTTACTCACTTTAATGCATGTTTGTCGTAACAAACTATTCTCTGTGATATTGGAAAGGACATTTTTTTTACATAGCCTCTCTTGTGTCCCACTGCTGGGCAAGGTGGTCTCCAACCACCTTGCACCATCCCGGCAAGAATGTATTTAGGTCGTCGTCCCGCCATCTTCCCTTTGGTCTGCCGCGACTTCAGTGTCCAGGAAAGGACATTACAAACATGAAAAAAAATATAATTGGTACAAATTTTTAGGAGCAAAGTACGCTAGTCCTCAGCCGGAATTTAACCCAAAACCTTTGACTTGATAATCAAACTATGCCAAAGACAAAATTAATAGTGAATTTTCGGACCTGTGGGCCTGAAACTAAATGGTGTTTAAACCGAAAACGACCGTTTGTGTCCCAGGTGTGTTATCCCTAGATTCTCGGCCGTGGATCCTTAACCTCACTATAAATATTATCAAAAGATTGGTGTGACCTGTTCCCAAAACCGAAGAACATACATAGAAAAATATGAGTCTGAAAGAGAGAACTTCCTCCTGTTTTGATCTCGATTAAAAAATACATATTTTTTCATTGGCAGCACTATACCCTCTACAATCTAATTGGCCCGTTTTGACACCTAGATATGGTGATAGAATGTAAATTACATAAAATCAACAACTTATGGTAATATGTACTTATATTTTAAATAAAAAATCCTTATAGTAACCTTTTGGGTCCAAAACATCCCTGTTTTGTTCGCGGGGTAAATAATACATAAGTAAACATTTCTAGTACTTTTATTCTTACGCGATTTCCAAAGTTAATTGGAATTTCAAATCATTACAAAATTAGTTACGTTCTCGGTCCTTTTTATTTTAATCCGTAGGTAGTGCTGAACTTATTGACCGTAAAATAAGATTGATCGTAAATAAATTCAGTTAGGAAAAAAAAAAAAAGTAAACTTAAAAGAAGGCATGAAGGAATTTTTATGTTTTTCGTTTACAGGTTACACAACACGTGAAAACCCTAAACCATCGTTTTCTACACAGAAAATGATGACATTATTAAAATAAACTTTCTTCCAAAACTACAGAAATCGCGTAAAAATATAACGACGGAGAAGTATAATTAATCTATTGATAAAATAATTGAAAATTATACAATTACTTATACAGGTGACGATCCTAGTTTCACAGATCATTTTTGTTCTTCTCGAGCGAATGTAGCGAAAGTGAATAAAATACTATAATTGCAAAGCGATTTGTTAATATATTTTTTGTTACCATACTCATTTTGTGTGTTATTCCATAACTTTAAAAAACGAAACTCATTAAGAAAGAAATCGGAGGTGATATGACTTGGAATTGATTTATCGTGATAATCGTATATTTACGGCACCAATTTATTTGGTTCGCATCTCTAACTTGTTTATTTTCACAGCCGTCCAAATGGGCCAATTACATCTCGACAAATTTTAGTATCATAGCATGGAGCCTATTAAGGCGAACTTTTTGTAACACTGTCGTCGTATTCGGACCAAAATACGTTCCACTCTCTGATACATTCAGCAATTTCATTATGCTAAATATAACCTCCTGTTACTGTTATGAAATTACCCTTATCCTTCACATGGAATTACGACGTCCACTCCAGATTTGTGCATTTGCCTACTTTGCATGTAGATTACACGGCCATTTGCGCGTGTGTGCGCAGTACCAGTCACGCACGGTTGGGCTGAAGTTGACCAAATAACATCACGGTGGCACTGTGACTGCGGACCGCTTGAATACTTCTCGACGTCACAAGCATTCGGTCGGATTTGTCATTTTAATACTTTACAAGAGAGCGAGACATTCTACTATAATCTCACATATGACATTATGCACCTGAATCTCAGCAATAGAATAATAGGGAAATATTTTCTCAGGTGGATAGAAAGAATTCGACGAGCTGAGATTGAAGGTATAAAAAAGTCAGTTTTGTCGGAATCCAACATACGACCACATGCTTCTGACGTAAAACATAAGTCGTATGTTTCGTATGATTCTGTTAGTGCATTAAATTACGATAAAAGATATATGGTCGTGTTACATGACATGTTTTTTTCATACCATTGACGCCAAGGAGGTTTGATATGTGTGCGCGCGTAGACTTGAAGCGGCAATGAAATTTAAATGCCACGTTCATGGAGATGGCATTGTACTACAACGCATTTACAGAATCTAAGTCCAGGTGAACTGATACGCAAGTTGAAGGCTGTAAATTTCTACTCCCATAATTCAATGTTCTAAGTTGAACGATGGTAACTGGCGGCGCGACGGTGTGTGAAGGTATTACTTTGCTACGGCAGACAAAGTGAAGGTTAACATCGTGAAGTAACCCACGCATTGATTGGCTCCGTAAGTAGATGAGGCGCGGGCGTTGATTCCACTAAACTCAGGTTTTCTTGTCTCAAGAAAATAATGATGACAATTCAAATATACACGAAGCATAATAATTACGCTTTTTTATACTATTATGCAAACGCACATACAGACGCACAATATGATCTATTAAAATGCATTTGGATGAAATCTACAAAATATGACCCGTAGAATAAATTATTAAATCTCAACGAAAAACAGATACAGGTTTTATATTAATGAACCAGATCGTCGTATTGTCTGGTCTCACCAGAGCAAATCTTAGAAATAACTATTTAATAAAAATCCTTATGGCTCAAATATAAAATACTTAAATTATAGGTGCTCAAGTCATGGTAACAGTTGTCGATGCAAAAGTAGTAAAATGCAAGCTCTAAATTGATTTATTTATTTTATTTATTTATTTATTTATTTTGATATTAGGTCTTTACGAAACACCATTTACACAGATATCATTCGTCTCATGAGTATTTAGTGCTGATCTATTCCAGGCAAGATTATTATGGACAGCACTAAAAAAAGATACCTTGTAAGTAAGTAAATAAAAATTTATGCCCAATTAAGGTTTCTCAGAAATTGGGCATCTTAGAATTAAAGCTGAATTTAGTTTCATGCCTCTAACAGGAAACGGGGCGTGGGTAAAGATACTTTTAGGACTAATTTAAAATAAAATCAAGTTGTCGCGCATTTTTTTTCTACTTTTATATATATATATATCCTCCTAGCCGTGTTCGGCCATAGCGACCGCATACAGGACTCTCATTTCTTTATGGTTGAGGGTTTCGCTGGTGTGCCCTCAGGTGACTGGTGTAGCCGATCTTGGCTCGGAAAGTGCGAGCACATTGGGCGCACGTCAAGACACCATTGACGTAGTTATATTGTATGGCCGCCGGTGGTCGGGCCTTTAGCTCGTCGCGCTTGGCATCTAAGTCGAGCAGTCTCCTCCTTTCAAACTCGTCCACACTGCCCTGCACTAGTAGTCTCCACGCTGGGCGATCTTCCGCTTTACGCTCCCACTGAGAGGGCTCAATGTTGCACCTTTTCATATGCCTCTTCTGAACATCCTTGTATCTAAGGAGCTGGCCGCCTTGTTTCCGATTGCCGTCCTTAAGTTCAGAGTAAAAGATGCGCTTCGCCACTCTCTCCTCAGCCATACGGGAGACATGTCCGCACCACCGCAGCTGTCGCCGCATAATGTAGGCCTCTATGCCGCAGACTTTGGCACGTCGAAGAACTTCCGTGTTCCTGACACGGTCCGACCACTTTATGTTCATAATATCGCGGAGGCATCGAAGGTGGAATTTGTCAAGGGCACGAATGTGCTTTCGGTAGGTATAGGCACCATGTCTCTGACGAGTAGAGGAGGTTTGGGAGGACGACCGCCATGTAGACAGATATTTTTGTGCCCAGCTTGATGTCATGGGAGCTGAAGACCTTGCTGCGGAGTTTACCGAAAGCTGCAGAAGCAGCACCTATCCTCCCGTTTAGTTCAGGGTCAAGGTCGCACTTTGATGTTATAGTACTGCCCAAGTATTTGAATTTCTCCACTTGCTTCAGAACTTCCTTTCCGAGTTTGATAGTTAGCGGTTCTTCGTAGAGTGTGTTAGCCATCACTTCGGTTTTCTTCACACTGATTTTAAGACCAAACTTCTTACATGACTCGTCGAGGTTGGTCATTAGCCTTTGCAGATCTTCTTGGGTTTCAGCTACAAAACACAAGTCATCGGCATACATTATGTCTGTTATTGTGGCGTATGACACTTTGGTGTGGGCTTTCAGTCTAGCTAGGTTAAAAAGAGAGCCATCTGTGCGAAAACGGATTCTAACACCTTCCGAGATATGTTGCAGAGCATCACGGACTACAACTGCAAAATACAAGGCAAATAGAGTGGGCGCGAGCACGCAGCCTTGTTTCACGCCGCAGCTTACAGGGAAGAACCCTGTTCGTTCACCATTGACTGACACAAAGCATTCCATGTCATCGTGCAGGAGTCTAATCAGTCTGACAATTTTCTCAGTGCATCCGACCTTCTCCAGAATCTTCCAAAGGGCTTCACGAGGCACACTGTCAAAAGCTTTCTCTAGGTCAACAAAACAGAGATACAGATTTTGACTCTGTTCTCTGCTTTTTTCCTGTATTTGACGAACGGAAAAGATAGCTTCACAAGTTCCTCGATCTGGTCGGAATCCGAACTGGGTTTCTGGTAGAATCCTCTCCGAGAGGGTCATCAGTCGGTTCAGTAGTGTTCGGGCAAACACTTTACCAGGAACAGAGAGGAGTGTTATGCCACGGTACGAATTGCAGTCAGAACGGTCGCCTTTATTCTTGTATAGCGAGCAGATGCGAGAGACTCTAAAGTCTGCTGGTACAAGTTCTTCATCCCACATTTGCCCGAACAATTTCCAGAGTTTTGTGTGCAGCTCATCGCCTCCATATTTGAGTAGCTCTCCTGGTAAGTTGTCAATCCCTGTCGCTTTCTTATTCTTTTGTTCTTTTAGGGCCCTAACTACCTCTTTCAAAGACAGTGGGTCGTCCAACCCGGCAGCAGGTGGTAGCGCAGGGATCAAGCTGATGTGCTGCATGTCCACAGAACGGTCCACGTTGAGCAAGATGTTAAAGTGCTCGGCCCATCTCTTCAACACATCTTCCCTGCTTTTCAGCAACTGATTACCATCCGAGGATTTAAGAGGTACGTTGCATCGCTGGGTACTACCAATCAGCTTCCGCAGTTCTGCGTAGAAGGAACCGAGTTGGTTAGTATTGGCAAGCCACTGCATGTGTTGGCTCTTCTCTTTCCACCATGCATCCTTAGTTCGCCTAGTCAGTCTTCGGAGCTCAGCTCCACTTCTTTTTAGCTCATCTGTGATGTTACGGTGCTGGGGTCCTTGATGTTGTTGACGCAAAAGAGCTCGGTGCTTTTTAATTGCCTCCGATAGCATCCCCTCACTCTCGTCAAACCAGTCCTCGTTCTTCCGAGATTTAAGACCCAGGATCTGAGTACCTGTTTCTAGCACGTGAGAAGAAAGAACGCTCCAATTGGCTTGAAAATCACCGCCTTCAACGTCAAGTGTACTCAGCGCCTGGTTTACTGCAGAGACGTACCGCTGCTGCGTTTCTTTACTGGCCAGATGATGTAGGTTTAAGCCAATACTTTTAACTTTTTCGGTCCTACGCGGTGGATGTAGGCGAAGTCGCAGCTTAGTAATGACGAGTCTGTGGTCAATCCAGCAGTCTGCTCCACGCATGACGCGAGTGATGTGCACCTGGGAGACATCTCTTTGGCGGACTATAGCATAGTCAATTAGGTGCCAATGCTTGGATCTTGGGTGCATCCAGGTTGTTTTGTATTTTGATGGTAGCCTGAACATAGTGTTAGTTATGGCTAGTTCGAACTGGGAACATAGACTAAGTAGAAGCTGGCCGTTACTGTTCATATGGCCGATCCCATGCTTTCCAAGAACTTTAGGCCACGCTTCATGGTCCTGTCCAACTCTTGCATTGAAGTCGCCTAGAAGTAAAACTTGTTCTCTGGGTCGTATCTGAGAGAGTAGTTGAGTTACTTCTTCATAAAACTTGTTCTTCACATCATCATCCTTGTCTAAAGTTGGTGCATAAACGCTAATCACATTGATATAACTGTTGTTGCTCAGATGGAGACGCAGCGAGGTGACGCGGTCCGAGACATGAACCGGACATTCCTCCAACTTTTTTGCGATGTTGTTTTTAACTGCAAATCCAACGCCAGATCGCCTGGGCTCCGAGGCAGCAGTGCCCTTCCAGAAGAAGGTGTATCCACCGCCGTGCTCCACTAGTTCCCCTTCGTCCGCAAGATGTGTCTCGCTGAGCGCAGCTATTTCCACATTATAGCGACGTAGTTCGCGGGCTACTATAGCGGTTTTTCGCTCAGGGCAGAGGTTGGAGGCGCGATCCAAAAGAGTGCGCACGTTCCATGCGCCAAATGTCATTGTTTGTGTTTTTGTTATATTATAAGTGTTCCTTCGACCACGAGAGAAAAGATGCAGTGGCAGCCGTGGTCACTACCACCCTATGGGTTTGGAGCAAGCGTTTTTTTGGGACACCTTTTCTAGTCCCCTCCTCGGCTGGGCGAGGGAAGCAGTGCCACCCTGAATAGGGCTGCTTCGTCACTCAAAGTGCTGCCGAATCCACACTGTTGCCCCGGTGCAGTGCAGAAGCGACCACTCTCCTTGAGCCGCCTATGTGTAGATGCTAGACAAAGACCAGTCAGCATCATGACCAGACCTCTCTACTATTATCCATCGCCATAGGACTTTCAGTCTTTTCGGAGTCCAATAATCGGAAGCAGTCATGTACGCGGGATATATTTAAGTGCATAAGTGGACGCGCAGCCACAGATGCACTCTCTCGTCCATCCTCTTCTGTACCCGATGGAGCGGGGACCGCTACGACCAGAGAAGAGTTGGATGCAGTGTTTGCCGACAGCTTCTATAGACACCCGCTGTCGCCTTGGCCTTCCACCATGCCTTGCTACTCCGCCAACTCCGCCAATAACCGTTGCTTATCAGCTGTGGCTTGCCTTCGTCACCGGAACAGTCTTCATGCACTGCGCGAGAGGTGTCCGCGCTTTGACCCTTCTGCCGAAGCATCCAGGTTCCCCTCGGCCAGGTTTAGCCCACGAGCCGACGTGGTTTGCCGTGGTGTGGCCGCTGTGTGCATAACAGCTTCTTGGAGCCACTGGTGAGAGGATTTTGTGGAGCGCCTGTGGACCAGTGTGGTATACACCCTCCGGATAGAGGGCCGGCTGTAGGAACATGAAAGGTACTACCACTAGACGCCCCACTACACCACTTTCTACTTTTATAACGTTGGTAGTAATGTTGAATTCACCGAACCGTGCATCATAATTTCTGGGCAAAATAATTGGAGTACATTTTTTGCTAGTATTATTAAAATCTGAGAAGTGAGACTAAAATATGTATATTTACGCTTAACAGGATCATTATCATTCGACGATCGTATTTACTTTAATTTTGGCATAAAAGTCACGTGACTGGTCGAGGGCACATCAACCTTCATGTTTCAGTTGCAAGTGAACGGTGATGTAACTGAGTAGAATTAATAAGTTGATCGTGGTTACTTGGAGAGACCAACTGATTCCATTGGTCCTCCCAGTATCTGGCTGGAAAGACCAAAATGCTTGGAAAGAAAAAACGCGTGGTCAAATCTTGTTGTCCTGTAGAGACGAGCACCGGTGACGTAACTGAGTAGAGTTAATAAGTCGATAGTAGTTACTCACAGACAACAACTAACTCCCTTGGTCCCCCGAGTATCCGGTTCGAAGGACCAAAATCTCCAGGCAGGGAGGAGAATGTGTGCGAGTCTTAGGGCCTTTCTCCACTGCTACGGTCCGATCCGATTTAGAAACCCACAAGAATACTTATAAGCTTCTCCACTACTCCGGCATATGGTTTTTAACGGTCCAATAATTTGCTAGATCGAAATGGTATTTTACCGGTCCGAAGTGATCGACGTACAAAAACAATGCACGCTTTCGCACCGCGCATAGAACCCAAAAATGTTCCCATACTATTTAATTAGATTCATAGAATGTGTGGAAAACGTCCACTGCCTCGAATAGGAAAACCAAGAAATTTTAATAGAGCACTGCGTCACGTCCATTGCCGATGAAGTGGAGAAGCTTGATCCGGCATCCGATATTTTTCTCATGACTGATTCTGGTTCCGACGCCGGACTGGAGCAGTGGAGAAAGGGCCTTACTCTACCGTAGAGATAATGGACGATGATGGCAAGAGGGCTCAGCTTGTAGACGTTTATTTTTACATTTATCCAGCGCTTATTGGTAACAGTGTGTTACTGGTAAGGGGCTCAAGCCGACAAACTTTGCGCACTAAATCTTGAGCGATTGAAATCGTTCAATTCAAGACTGACCATTTTTAGTTAGGCAATATCTTAAGTTAAAAAAAAAACAAAACCTGAAAACAGTTCTATAAACTTACAGTTTATGGAGGAGTATTCAGTTTCACCTTCTTAAATATGTCGGTTTTGTCATTTACAAAAATAAATACTTTAATTTGTCATACATTCAAAGAATATGGACAAGTTCATTGTTATTACAATTTAAAATGTAGTACAAACAGCGAATGCAAAAACATAAAAACATCGCAAGTAAAGTCCGTGACAGAATAGAATAACGGATGAAGCATCAAGCCGTCAACCAATTAGAGAAGATGTTGTTTTGAGCGATGCGATCGATCAATAAGTGTACCTAGGTCATAATAGCCAACAACTCTTTTCGCAATTTTTCTAAAGGAGCCCGTGTTTTTGCAAAAGCCCTATCTTTTTTCAGGAACATTGAGAAATGTCGAAGCCATTATCAAATTATCCGTGTTTTCGCGATAGCCCTAGAATTTTTGCAAAAATAAGATTTATCAAATCCTCCTACGACATATACATATTATTCTACGACTTTTTTTTTGTTTCATTTTCAAAGAAAATAGGTATGTTTTTTATGTTTTTTTTCTAATTTGAATGTCACTTTTTATCAGAATATTATATAAACCATAACTTGATCGATGGTTAAAACCGTAAGTGTATGCTGATGGCTGCGATTTCGGTTGCTATGTTGAGCGTACGAAGCGCATACTAGAATATATAAATGCTGACATATTTCGTGAGATAGAAACCTAAGACAAAAGTCAGGCCAAACAAAAACTCTGATTGGGATGTCTCAGGATGTAATTCCCCATTTTATGAATGACCTACTAATTTTATTATTACTTTAATTTCTTCTTTTTGTTTGTTTCAGGTGTGGACGAAGAAATGTGTCAAATTGTACAACCGAAAACAAGCGATCATTTAGTGACAGTACACTATTAAAATAATTAGTCTAGTTTTCATCGTCACTTGTTATGTACTTCTGTAGGATGGTAGTTAGTTAAATAAACGCAATGTATGTCGGGTTCGTAGAAAGAACTTTGATGACGTTCCTGCTGTTGGCGGTGTCGTCGTCACCGTCTGCTACGCTCCACTCCATAATACCGGGTAAGTTTGTCCATTTGTCTGGCTTTGGGCTGTAATTATATGCGTCCGCGCGACCGAGCGGCCCGGCCGCTACACCACGAAATTACAAGCAATTGTGTGTAACGGTTTATTTATATAGCGGTGCGGTCGTGCCTTCGAGCGGCGTGGTCGCGCGGCCCGGCCGCTCGGACGAGTTTCAACGTGTTCACTCGTATCGGTGCATTTGAAGCGGACGGGACGCTCTTTCGTTGTTTGTGAGAATGTGTGGAGAGCGGAGACGCTCGGGCCGCTTCATATAAATCAAAAAGCGACTGGCCGCGGAATTTGCGGCCGGGCCGCTCGGTCGCGCGGACGCATATAATTAGAGCCTTATAGATGTGTGACCTGTTTCTTTATCTTTTTCAACCCCTCAAGCTGGCGGATCCGATGGAAGCTACGTTGCATTCTGTCAAGCCCCGTAGACTCGCCGTCGGATCGGTCTTGCAAAGGCAATTTGAATATAATTTTGAAGATGTTATAGATCACTGCGAGCATGATGAATAAAAGGGTGTCCTATTTGTGGTCATTTGTTTTTATTGTTTTTAATTTTATGGTTGAGTGCATATAATTCCAACTTTATTTAATTGTTTGATTATGTTAATTAATGAATGAATTGTATAACGCAATGGTTGTTACTGTAATGTTATGCAATATATATAAATAAATAATAATAATAATGATAATCACAGTTGTATGAGCATGTTTTATTCTTTGAAAGTGATAACTTTGAAATATTACTCTGTGAATAAATAAGCTGTGAAAGAAAAAGTGTTCTAGGCTTCTTAACCTCTGTGGCATAGCGGTTAGCGCATCTGCTTACCATGCGGGAGGTCCCGGGCTCGAGCCCCGGTTGAGGAGAATAATAAACTCCAGGTCTTGGATGTTTATATGTTTGTGACGTCGCTGCTTCTGGTTCCCACAACCCAGGGAATCCTAGAATAGGACCGGCAGTAATGTGTGTGCCTTTATGTTAATGGTTTTTTGCGTGGAATGTAAAGGTCACATCTCACAAACCAGATTGGCTTGTGGGAGGCCAAACAGGTCCTGGAGAGGGTTGCCCTATATGCATGCATGAAATACTGAAGAAAAAAATTTAAGAAAAAATGTTTAGAATTGACATAAATAATTCATGAATGAAATACATAATCTAATTTTGAATTAATTCAATTGAATTTGTTCTCATTTGATGCATGTAATTAATTATTATTTATCAATCTAATAAAAGCTTATAATATTATAAATTCAAAGAACATCCAATAGAAAAATTATAGTGACGGTGGTTTTTCATTTGTTTTTCATCTCGTAGCCTGGGCTGCCTGAGTGAGTAATCTATGGATTGGTCACCGTCTGTGACTAACGCTAGCGGCACTTTTCCGAGCGGTTCTGTGCTTCGCAAGGTACGGCAGTCGTTAAGCCAAGTCAGAGGCCTTAGGGCGGCTTGAAAACTTCTGACGTAAGACAAGCCACTAGTCTTACAAGCCTCCGCCAAACCGGACTTGGCCCCCGTGGTGGAGTATGGCCTATACCTTCCTCAGGGAAGAGAATTATGTAGTCCCCTCGGTCGGGACATAGTGGGTTGATGATGATGATGATGAATCTAATAAAGGCTTATATTCTAAATAAAAAGGTCTATCAAGGAGATCCAATAGAAAATGTATAGTGACGGTGGTTTTTCATTGACTCTTCAATCAATCAGCCCATACTCGTCCACTGTTGGACAAAGTACTCCTCCACGGCACGTCACTATGTGTGTTCTCGGCCATCGCTATCCATCCACTATCAGTACATCTTATGGGTGGCTATCGATCGTGATAATTTTACATACATACATCCTCACGCCTGTATCCCAGAGGGGTAGGTAGAGACCAGGGACTGCCACTTGCCACAATACTGACCAATCACATTCGGTTCATCTACATTCATTAATAGTCGTTGCATGCATGTGTAACGGTTGTACTAAAACAACTTAAAAAGAAAAGTCTTAATATCTAAAATACAATAATTAGGTACCTATTTATATAATAAACGTATTTACACTTAATCATTACTCTAAAGCTAAAATAAAACATAACAAACAAACATCTAATTAATATTTCAACGAACAGACAAACATTCGGATTCCCTACTCAGATTAGATAATACAAGCGTAAGCGATCGGAATGTGTGGTGGTCACACAAAGAAACGTTCGAGAATATTCGTTGGTGCAAAGTATTCGTTCAATCGTTCATTCTGATCCTACCCGTTTAGCGGAGAACACACGTCCCTGTGGAGTGATTTCATTGCAATTCTAATTACCTACCGAATTTAAGCCATCCAGGCATTTTACAAGTTGTAGATTGCAGTGCTTATGCTAAAAGTGTTCTGTGAATTTTCCCCGACTGGGTGAGTGTTGTAATTTAGTTATTCTAGTTGGCCTAGTATTTATTTTGTACCCGCAATTTTTATTTATCTAGACTATAGCTGATTTCTATGTTCTAATTGTGCTAAATCCATCGAAATCATGTAAGTACTAACACGATCATTCATGCCTATTGCTTAGTCAATTGTACGGGGCTTGTCATTAGATTATAAGTAATTTGTCATTTTCATTGTATCACCATTACGTAGCATTTCTTTCATGTAGCATCAAAGCTGATTTCGCCTGCACAAACCACATCATTGATCACTATCTAATGCTTAATTAGGTCCCACTAGCTTCTACGTGAATCAATCTCATGAACGAGAAAAGTTGCCGTGTTGCAGTGCGTAACGTGAATTCGGACATTTCTAAAAATGTCCATATTTGCCGAATTCCAGGGCCCTTGTTGCTGGCCGAGTTCCACGCTCCCATTCGAAGGCTGCCCTTCGCCTGTTTCTACTGCACCGGAGTTCGACCCTAGACTGCGCAAGCTAAGTGGACTAACTCAATAAACAGTGCAAAGTGAACTCGATCCGTAAATACGAACTATGACCCTGAGCTATACTAGAAACAATCAAAGCTATTTTGTAGTGTTAGTATTAAGTCTTAAAACTAAATCTAATTAAAATTGTAAATACCTAATTAAAATTTGTAAATATTTAAAACTGTCTTTTCCTAACTAAACTAACTAACTAAACCTACTGTAACGAACTAAAAAGTTTACAATTGACCCAAAAAGGTCACACATGCGCGCCATTTTGGGTAGTTTTTATCTTGCTCTTTGCTAATATATCCCATATTTTGTCGAATTATGTCTGCCTAGGGGGTCCGTTACCGGCCCTTCCACTGATATTCGTTAAATATATTTTTTCGTCGTCAGTCTTTCTTCCTTCATCCTCTATCATCATCATTCAGCCATAAGAAGTCCACTGCTGGACATAGGCCTCCTTCATTTATTTCCAAAAAGACCGCCCAACGAGCTATGGAAAGGGCTATGCTCGGAATTTCTCTACGAGACCGAACCAGAAATGATGAGCTGGTCCGTAGACAAACAAAAGTCGTCGACATAGCCCACCGGATGAGCAAGTTGAAGTGGCAGTGGGCGGGGCATCCTCTTTAAGTTAAAATTTTTAAGACGTAAGTGAGTTCAAAAAATAAGCAGAAAAGAGTCCTTGGGTAAATAGAAACATTTTACACGAGCGAGATATTAAAATAAATAAATAATGATCAGCTGATGGATGAAGATAAAACTCATATAAAACTCGCGATTGCAACAAATCTTACGCCTAATCACACATTACACCACCAGAAAACCCAACATTCCATTTTATTGCAACAATATTTTTAATACTGTGTCCGTCTCGTGAACACCGCGCGCGCGCGTGGTTAGAATTTATAATGAACTCAAATACAACCCTATATTTGAGGGTGCACAATTCGGGCACCGCGTAAAACGGGGAGGAAGGTTGGCTTAATAAGCTGCAAAAGCATGTATGAAGTCGGCGTTGAATGAGGAAATACTATATTATACCTTTGAATAATGTACGAAACAAAGACGCTAGCGAATACAATTATGGATACATTTTTGATTCGCACAAATGGTTTTACAAGTTTTTTACATCGCAAAATCTTAAATTTGAGATCGAAACTGAATTATGATGCTATCTTGCAGTAAGTAATTTATTTCGAATTTATTTAACGGAAGGCCGTTAAATATATTCGAAATAAATTAATTATACTTATCATTAACTCATGATGTCCTTACCGAGGGGCATAAACTCTTCCCTGAGGGAGGTATAGGCCATATTCCACCACGGGGGCTAAGTCCAGATTGGTGGAGGCTTGTAAGACTAGCAGCTGGTCTAAGTGTCAGAAGTTTTAATGTTGTGATGCCGCCTTAAGGCCTCTGACTTGGCTTAATGACTGCTATCTATCGACGGCAGTCGTTTTGCCGTTTTGTTTGCCACAAATTTAAAAACCCCTCGCCTCACAGCAACGATAGGCGATAAGTCAGGATTTGTCGAGGCATATACTGGGGGGAGAGACTCATAATGCAAAGTTGTTCATTAGTGTGACATTAGTACGGTTATGGTTGTTTCATTGACATTATTAGTTAGTAGTACTACTAACCAATCACGTTGCAATAGTATAGGCTCTGTAAATTAACTCGGCGCCTCAAGCGCTTTAGTATTCTAAGCGATAGATTGCTTTTTAATTGACATCACACTGCTATTGCTTAGTGGACTAAGGAAATAGCGACGAGCGAATATCGTTTTTAGTGTATTATACTCTACGCCCAAATACGACTTTTGACATTTAAGCGCGTAATGAAGCGTAATGATTCGCGTCGCATTACTTTAATTTGTCGTCATTTGAATAGCATTAAAACGTATCAGGAACTATATAATTCGGCTGCCTTTGAGGAGAACTGACGTTTATTTTTAATTTGCTGCGAAATGATTATTATGCCACGGGAAGTCAGCAGACAACATATTTTTTTCCATTGCCTTTTTTTTAGGTCATATCGCCGGAACTATTGCTGAAAAGTATCAGGAACTGTAGAACTCTGCTGCAGGCAACCAGAACTCTCTTTTATTCGTGATTTGCTGGACAATGGTCTGGGCCTAGATTCTCCTAACGCATTTTAGTACAGTTACAGTTGCATGTATGGGCCGATTTCACTTCGTTGCCGCTTCAATTAACGCGAGCATGCGTTTACTCAATAGGCTATTTGACAGTGTGAAAAAACAGTATTATTTATACGTATTCGTAAAAATTATGTGTCTAAGAACCGCTTTATGGCATTTTAGCTAACAAAACAATTATGATTTGTAAAAAAACATAAGATAAAATTTTATCATTTGTATCTACCGCCATTGTATCGAAAACGGCCTGGATTGGCCGATTCTATGATGACGTCACATGTCAATGAAAATGGCGTCGGTCATTCATTCTTTCTTACGTGCATTGGTTGGTTTACTGATTTATTTGGCGGCTAATTTAAAAAGTAAATTTTCGTTTGCCTTTTTTACAAGAAATACACGAAAGAATTTAAAATGACTACTTTCTGAGGACTCCAAGAGCACCAACAAAATATAATTATGAGATGGTTTTCAGAAATCTGTCAAATGCCTATTCTAGGCGTTGACGGAAATAAAAAGCATGTCACGTGACCCGACCGTGTAACTATAATTGAACTGGTAATGCTCTGACAGAATCGGGGCCCTGCTTAGTTCACTAAAGTACTGCGGTCCCTGTTGCGGTTCTTAATTTTAAGTTGCTTACGTGTTTTGTGAAACCTCTATTTTAATCAGCGTTTTACAGTAAAGTTAGGGTTAAAGACCTGTGGGAGGCTCGCAACTGCCCACATGAGAAGTCGGACGTTTCATTATTTTATTTTAAAAACCAACTCGGGAGTTTTTTTGCAAATGTTTTGACAGCAAAGTAATAATGCTACTTTAGCTTGTTTTAAATTTAATTAAAGTTGTTCCAGCTACAGAGAGATACGTTTTGTCTATCTGAAATACGTCACATGTTTTCATCCTACGTGAACGTAACGTTTATATTTAAAAAAAGAACAATACATTATACTAATAAGAATCTATGTTGTTGTAATAGAATGTTTAACTTTATTTAACAAACATTTACATACAGGCACATACATTGCTTCTGGCCCCACACTAGCATACCCTGTGTCATGGGAACCAGAGACAGCGACATCCAAGACCTGGTTTTTTTGTGTCCCCAGCTGGGGTTCAAACCCGGGGACCTCTTGCATATTAGGCAGATGCGATAAGCGCTGAGCCACATAGGCAGTTTGTCTTTATTGAAATTAGTTTTATTTTTAGGCAAGTGAGTTATGGTCATTCCTTCAATTATATTTCGCTTAGAACGATGACGAAACACTGTGATATTCTCAATTAAAAGGAGTTACGTAAGACTGGTATTCCAAGGCGACGTTACAGAGCAATAACATTGAAACAAAATTTGGATTGAGCAAATGATGAATTCTATACATCTAAAGAAATAAAATTCAAAGTCCTGACTGACTGATTCATTCACTCATCAACGCCCAGCCCAAGACGTTGGACCTAGGAAGCTGAAATGTTGCAGAGAGGGTCTATATATAATGTAGGCAAAGAATAAGACGGGATTTTTTGAAATTCAACACAGAAGGGGGCGAAAAGGGTTACCAAAATTTATATGGGAGGTATAAAGAATGTTGTCTAATTTTCTTGAAACTTAAAATAAATACTCTTTACCACAATTCATTGGACACGTGTTTCGCCGTTTTTCTAAATTTAACCCTTAAGGGCGTGAACGGGGTTGCAAAATTTTGAACTAAAGTCCACGCGGACGGAGTCGCGGGCGAAAGCTAGTTACTTATGTCAGCCGAAGGATAAATTAATAATTTTCGGATTTTTTTAGAATTTTATTTATTGCTATTTGCCATGTTACATTTGTAAGAACCTAAGTATTTAAATTTTGGGGCACAAAGCTTAAATAGTTTTTGTTTGACTCTGACACCTGTAGTAGGTAAGAATACAGGTGTCAGCGCCCTCTAGGGTTAAATGACTTGTGGTATAGTAATAATTGCGGTTTAACAGTTTTGGTAAAACTTACAATAATACTAGCTGAGCCCACAAACGTTGTTTTGCCAGATACGGGTATGAAAAATAGATAAAAACCTATTCTCAGAGCTACTGAAAATACATGTAAAATTTAATCAAAATCGGACAAGCTGTTTCAAAAGAGTATGCGCACTAACACTGTGACACGAAATCTGTATATATGTATTAAAGATTAGCAAGTTGAAATGTATGATATGATTTTTGGTTTTTAGTTGTGTATATGATTTTTAAAACCAGTGGTTTTTACTTGTTCTTTTCAAGGACATAACGCAAGTTATTACGAAATTACTTTTCCACTAACGCAGAGGAAAAGAATGGCCGCTTAAATATTTTTATTTCACGTTGTACAACTTTAATAAAATCCAAACAAATAACAGTTTTACCTCTGTAGCATCACTCTAAAGTTGTGAAACCGCAAAAGTTTTTAAGCAGCACGGCCAATAAAGCCGAGCGAAGTCGCGCACATGTTTTGCGGTCACTCAACAAATCCAATATTGGCGGTAACTTCGGCGCAGAGCTCTCTGATATTGTTAAACTTATAGGGCAGGACACTCCAAATAAATCTCGACTGGACAGATAAGGGAGCGGGTACTACTTCGGATTTTTTTCAAGCAAGAACTTTAAGAAAAATGGGCGTTTTTACTTTCTTTTTTTTTCTTAGTTCCTCGAGATACACTAGATGGCGCCATTCGTTTTTCATACGAATTTGTGATCGTTGCAATCAATGTCAAAGTCAGTCCATAGATCACTAAACAAGAGAAGGAACCAGGGTTGCTATTCGGACGAGGTTTCTCGTAATAAAAATAAAAATTCAAACCCACAATCCATAGCAAAGACTCCAAAGTATCCAAAAGTGCACTTATCACCAAACGACAACAGCATTTTTTCTTCTAGGTAACCATCACAAATTCCACAAAACCATAGTATTATTTTTTGCTTTGACGTTTATTGTTTCGTTACGGCAGCGCCACCTAGGGATCCTTTTAAAACTAAATTTGACATAAGGAAAAACGCTCATTATCTTGGTTGAGAGAGTTGATCGTGCGATCGATTTGCCTTGATTTTTGACGACCGTTGGCGACCTCTGTGGCGCAGTGGTTAGAAAGAAAAAAAAAGAAAAGAAAGACGACAAAAAGAAAAAAACGTTTATGACACCTACAAGACTTCTCCACGTCTGCCTAAAGCTGGCTTCCCACGGTCCGCGATTCTGCCGATGGCCGACGTCGGCCGACGACCACGGACAGCCATGCACCACGCACGCCGATACGGCGCAACGCCACAGACGTCTCTGCTACCGCGGACCGAGACCCTTCCCACGGTGTGTCGTGCGAACTGGTCCGCGTCCGTCCGCGATATCGCGGACCGTAGGAAGCCGACTTACCAAACAAGAGGTGCAACTCAGCGAACCCCGGCTGGGGACAAAAAAAAACTCCAAGTCTTGGATGTTTACATGTTTGTGATGTCGCTGTTTTTGGTTCCCACATCACAGGGTATCCTAGTGTGGGGACAAAAGCAATGTATGTGCCTGTAAACGTTAATGTTTGTGTTTTATTGATTCTTCAATTGTTTTGTCACATTGCAAATATTAGAACAGCTAAGAGTATCGACTCTTTAATAGTCGAAACAATCAATAGTAGAAAAAGATTGCGCTTTCAAGAGATTGCGAGTTGATTGGAATTCAACTCTGTTGAGTTGAAGAATTCCACGATAAAACTTTTGTGCTTAAATTCTGGATCCAGTTTAAGACTGGTCTAAGTCTGGAATTCAGAAATCGGATATTTATTTCAACTTAAAGAATTTACATTCTGTTTGTTAAATGCCAACGCTGCTGCTTGGGGCCGAGTAATGGAACAAAAGGCAGCAAAGACAAACTCCACTCTGACCATCTTTTCTCAAATCACAATGTAATACATAAGTTAGTACGAATAAATATCTACCTAAGAAGATTAAGACCTATGAGTGCAATCTGGTGTTCTTAAAGCTGGTTCGATAATGCCAAATTTGTGTATTTTGCCCTTAGATTTACATAAACTAGCAACTAGCTTAGATACAAATCGATAAGATAGTTAGAAATAGGTTAAAAGGTATTTTTTAGAAGAAGCAGAATTCGACTGGCAATACCTTACGCGTATTTTTTAGAAGACGCAATGTTTTGGTTGGAGAGAATTGTAGAATAGAACAAAAATACAATGTACTCGTAGTGACTAGAATTGAGACAAGAATGTTGCCTTAGCTTGAATGAATGACTAATGAATGTCGATGAAGCGAAAGTGATCAGTCAGGATCGTGGCAAATGGCAGACCCTGCTAGGCGTGAGTTAGAAGTAGAATTTATAAATTTATTTATATAACACCCACATACAATCCTTCGGGGATTGTCAAACCGTCTCCCGAGTACACCACTTCCCTCTCAACCGCTGCGTAAAAGCCCTGACCCTTACAAGCAGTTGCGTATTCCTTTCCGAGGCGAATTTTCAACTAAGTAGCACATCTTCATACGAATGGGCTCTTCATTCAACCAGAGTGGAAATGTCCCGTTTCGAAATGTTTGTAGGATAAACATGTTGCAAAGTGTGTATGTGCATGTTAGAGGGTTGCGTCTTGGACCAAGAAGCATACCCCGACCCTTTTATAAGACTCTTGGAGATTGCGAGGAGTTCAAAATGTTTACGTAAAAACCTACTTACGTATTTCTAAGGACGTCTACGCATCTGTGACCAGGGAAGTGTGTGTGTTTTTTTTAAATGTAGAACGTAACATAAATGGATACATAAACTCACGCCTTGTCTCTTGAGAGGTAGACAAAGAGTTTGTCAGTAGGTCCTGATAAATCTCTTCATCTTCAACGCTTCATTGTCCCTGCATGCTCGCATGCTAGTTAAAATTATATTGCCTTGTGTTCCCAGCTTGTGTTTCCAAAATTGGGCTGGTATAAGTAAAATGCATGTACGCTGAACGTGTAATTTTATACGCTTTTAAACATCATAAATGCTTTGTTAATAAGATCCCTGAAGATATATCGAGCTTAACAGACTCGCTCAAAAATATGTGTAATGAATATTTAGAACAAAAAACATCTTCTGTAATTTAAAAATAAGTAGCTTGGCTTTAAAACTAGTTTTATGCACGAGGTTTAGGTTTTGAAATAAGAATTTACAATTTTTAAAAGATTAGAGGGATTTTATTTAAATCCCTAGAAATCAAATCAAACATTTTAAAGATGGAGTTGTTGCCGATTTGTGGAAAGAATTCCTGTAATACACTGGTTCCAGTCCATATGAAGAGTGTTATCAACTTTTTGTAAATAACAATGTTCATTTGTAAATGTAAGATATGATAAGAATATTCTTGATTGCACACAAGAAACCAAAGATAAAGAAATGTTACAATAAAAAAAATACAACGACCGGTTTTATTAACAACAGCAATTGCTACATAATATAAACATTTGTTTATTTAGTAAGGTTGTTGTTACACTTTATTGAACAAAAAAATACACATTATAACCTAAATAACATGTTTGTGATAAAAATTACGTGCAAAGGCGGACTTATTTCTAAAGAAATTTCTTCCAGCCAGCCTAGAAGTTTAAGGCTTTTTGGTTTTATTTTAGAATGTTCATTAAGTAACCGTTTCTACGCTGTAATAATATATTATGGAGCATTTTAATCTCACGACTTTTTATTATGACCAATGCGCGCTCTTTTACACTGAGAAAAATCAATGTACGATATTGAGATAATTAATTGACACAAATTTTATTTTGTCTCTCTCATGAATTGAGTAAGGCATTTTATTCATATTATTGCGGACAAACTGAAATAATTTCATACCTTTGTAGCTCATTAAAATTAATGATATAGGAAATTTCGCATCAAAGCACCCTGATGAAATGGTATTTTATTTTTATAGTACATTACTTCCTGTACATAATCGACTAATAATATTTGTGTGTTTTTGATAGAAAAAAAGCATCTATAAACCTGTATTTATTTATTTATCTACACGACTGAATTTTTGTTTTTTTTTTAATACTGTCTCATCTTCACAAGACGGAAATGAGTGTATAACCACTTCCGTTGGCCGTGTATCACTCTGTTAAACGGAGACGGAGAGCCGTTCAGCGACCAACTTTGGGAACGACACTGATTCTCGAGTTCGACTTCGGTAATCGCCCCTAGTTTTTGCAATAACGGTACCGCATAACCCCAAATTGGTTTTGTTTTGTTGTTCGGCTGAGTTAGTACCGCCTGCCCCACTTAAAGGAAACCTTCGTAGTTTGCTTCTTGCATTTATTATGCTAAGGGCTTATTTATTTACCTTGCGTACGGTATGCAGCATCGTTAAACCAAGTCAGAGGCCTTAGGGCGGGCGGTTTGAAAACTTCTGACAGTTAGACCAGCCACTAGTCTTACAAGCCTCCACCAATCCGGACTAGGCCCCCGTGGTGGAGTATGGCCTATACCTTCCTCAGGGAAGAGACCCGTGCTTCTCGGTGGGGACATAATGGGTTGATGATGTGATGATACAGCGGGGTGAAATCCAAAAAAGAGGCCATCAATCCACTTGGTCACTTCCTCGTCAGCTTGGTGAACATTACAGGGTTAATGAGAGCTCGCTGATGTTTCATGGTTTTCTCATTAAAAAATCTTGATCAGATGTTTAATAGGTGTACTTTTGTCGTACTCTATTGATATTTTAAGAGGCTTCGTGCAGTAATGCAACAAGCGGCGCGCTACCCACGGAAAAAATGGTGTATTTTTTGCCAATCGTTTTTGCAAAAAGCGCCAGTATAATTTATCAATCGAATTAATAGTAATCTCCAGGAAGCAGCCTATACGTATACGTCCCTTTATAGGGCACAGGGCCTCTCTCAGATAAATAGTATTGGTGGTATTTCGTCTACAAATTTCAGTTCACAAATGTACATAACTAAGAAAACAAATTCCGCATTGGGAATCAAACCTGGGTCTCCCACTTCCGAGTCTAAAGTGCTACCCACTTCACCTCTGTAATTGGTATAATTATTGAAACCGTCATTGGTTTCAATAATTGCTTATTAAAATTATGATAATTACACAGACATTAACTCAGAAATTGAAACTGAATTTTTTAAATTCTGCTTATTGAACGTCGTATAAATTATTTATGTGGCAAAAACTGTATCGAATTAATTCGGTACCACGTTGCACAGTTTTTGGCATGTCCACCTTCACATTTTTGTTGCGAAGTCATTCTTATTAAATTTATTCCGGATAAACTTACTTGACTTTTGGTCGGAAGAGTCCGAAATACTGGGAATAAACATAAATAGTCCTTTCCACGATTTAGACTTGCAAAAGTTAATACTTCCTTTATAGTGCACTGTATAAGGTTCTACGAGAAAACACCCCAAGATATATAAGAGTTACCTCCAGCGCGATTTAAGAATTGTGTTAAGCACACTCTTTGCAAAAAAGCTTATTATAAAATCAACGATTATTTATAAGACAAGGATGTGTGGCATTAAACAGTACTAAATTTATTCAGAGGATAACTGAGCTAGTAGCCAGAAGAGCTAGTGTTCAATACATCCAAGAGTAAAAATTTGTTAAGTTTGAAAGTTTGATAATTAGGCTAAAACTGTTTTGAAAAGAATAAATGTGGAGTTTCTTTCTTAGTTTCTTCTCCATGTAATCTATTAATTGTTAAACTAACAACTTCGACGTTCATAAAGTAAACATTCTGTTTGTTCTATGAAAAAAATATTTGACTTTGACTTTAATAATGGTGAGTAGAAACGGGACTCGCGTCGTCGGTTGCTCGTCTCTGACTGCGGGCAAGTGCGCGGCCAGTGGTAGAGCTAGTTTCTAGTGCTTACCAAAGTCATCATCATCATCATCATCATCAACATCATCATTCAGCCACAAGAAGTCCACTGCTGAACATAGGCCTCCTCCATGGATTTCCAAAAAGTCCGGTCGGAAGCGGCTTGCATCCAGCGTCTTCCCGTCACTTGGATGAGATCGTCTGTCCATCTTGTGGCTGGTCGTCCTACGCTGCGCTTGCTGATATGTAGACTCCATTCGAGAAATTTTCGGCCCCATCTGCCATCAGTTCTGCGAAAACGAAACGAAAGTATTAGTTCTAAAAAATTTTTTTTTTTAAATTAAAAAAACTGACGCCCGTTATCCCCGAGGGGGTAGGCAGAGGCACCAATCACTAGAACTGGACCCACTTTTGCCGAGTTTATTAGGTGCCAAACGTGACAAGTGGCAAGCCCGTCGCCGTTATCCGGGCACAATTTATCAGCGAATGGGCTTGCTGTACAAACAAACAAATGTTCGTAACTAAAAGTCATTGGTACATGCGTGGTTCGAACACAGACCCTCATGATCGAGAAGCAAGGGTCAACCCCACTACGCCACCAACGCTATGCCACCACCACCGCTTCTTAATATAACTGTTAATTAATTAGAGTGCACGTAAGTATAGCTCCCAACATACGTCCGTCTGATTGCCATACCGAAGATCGTACGCTAGATTCTCACTGGGGCCGTTGTACATCTGCACAAATATCCTTAGTCCGGGTTTCAGTTTCGTATTTCGTCGCTTATACTTCAACACCGCAAACATGCATTTAGACAACTTTGCAGGAGACGCATAAACTTAATGATTTATTTTCTAGAATGAAATAAATGACAGTAAAATAAATAAGCCGAAAATTTTGAATTTGACTGGCGCAAAACATGCGCGGGACGACTCTCTATCCTCAACTCTATAACTAAGTTTCTACTAATGGTAAAAAGCATATTGGCGCTGTTGAAGTATAAGCAACGATTTGTCCTTACCCGCTTACCATAACACAAATTAACCTAGTTTGGCTCCCTGTACAAGTGATTCGGCAGTATGAAAGTTATTACTACTTTTACTTTTAACTGAAGAGCTAGAGCCATCGCAAACAGGGCGACATTCGCTTGCATCTAGCGCAAACAGGGCGACTATTGCCGCGTCTAGTCGCGGTGACAAGTCGCCCTGTTTGCGATGGCTCTTATCTTGTCGTCGTGACTCCGCGACTCTGAAGGCAAGTGAACGGAGCTTCAAACAAAATATATGAAAATTGTTGGCCGTAGTCTGTCGTCGCGTCTAGTCGCCGAGCTGTCGTTGTCGCATGTCGCTAGTGTGCGCCTAGGCTAAACGCCGATGAAGTATATTATAAACAGCTTAGAAACTCAGACATCAAACTATTAACACTAAAACTCTGTAAGCACTGCTAATTATGAATATTAACCCAGATACTCAGAGCGTAATCAGATCCTTGAGTCTACACATATCTATTTCCAATAAATGCGCGACAATAGTCGTTATTAGCCTCTATTTGGTAGTCACCAAAGCAAGGGCAGTACAATTTCATTCCAATGGTATATTGCCGCGTTACCAATCTGGACTTGGCCCCCTTGGTGGAGTATGGCCTATACCTTGCTCAAGGAAGAGATCAGTTGCAATACCACTGAAATGCCATCGTTTACAAGACTATCAATGGTGTCAATAAAGCTAAAATTACCGTATGAATACCCCTATATATAACATTACAAATACCTAAGTGTGTACATAAGTAAATAACTAAATCTTTCCTTCACACCCTCCATAAGACGTGTCACATTCATCGTAAATTGTGTTACACTGAACACGCCTATAATTATCTATCTAAATATATAAAAGGAGAAGCTGACTGACTTACTGACTGACTGACTGACATATCAACGCAGGGCCTAAACTATAAGGGTTAGAAACTTGAAATTTAGCACAGGAGTTCCTTTTATAACGTAGGGGAGCACTAAGAAAGGATTTTTGAAATTTCATCCCCAAAGGGGGTAAAATGGGGGTTCGAAGTTAGTATGAAACTTTGCCGTTTTTGGAGTTATTCGAATGAAATTTTTTACGAAGGTTCTTCATTTAAAATTATGAAACACGTGTAAAATAGTTTTTTAAAAATCATCCCTTAAGGGGGAAAAAGGGGGTGCAAACTTAGTATGAAACTTTGGCGTTTTTAAAGTTATACGAATTAGATTCAATATGAAGGTCCTTCATTAAAAGTTATGAAATACATTTAAAATAGTTTTTCGAAAATCATCCCTTAAAGGGGTAAAAAAGGGGATGCAAAGTTAGTATGAAGCTTTGCCGTTTATGAAGTTATTCGAATGAAATTCAGCATGAAGGTCCTTCATTGAAAGTCGTGAAAGAAGTGTAAAGTAGTTTTTCGAAAATCATCGCTTGAGGGGGTAAAAGGGGGTTGCGAAGTTAGTATGAAAGCTCTTTCGCATGCGCTCAAAGTATTCCTATCTTATTTGCAAACACTTTACTTAGCTAAAGCTCACGCGGACGTAGTCGCGGGCAACAGCTAGTTAGATATATTATGACTTCCAATAATGTAAGCTCTCCTAAATTGCCAAGCCCGCATTCAATTGGCTCCCTTTGTCATTTTGGAGATTTAATTTACAATTGTTGTCATACGATCCGATGGGGTTTTTAATAAATATTACGATGGATTTATTCATTGAGATTTATTGCCTCCTTTTTAGGTCTTTCCTTTTAAATAAATCCATTAAAAAAATTATCTTATTTATGCTATTAGGGCGGCTTGAAAACTTCTGACAGTAAGACCAGCCACTAGTCTAACAAGCCTCCACCAATCTGGACTTGGCCCCCGTGGTAGAGTACGGCCTATACCTTCCTCAGAGAAGAGAGCCATGCCCCTCATGTGGGGACATAACGGGTTGATGATTATTGTATTGTATTTATTTATTTCAGGCAATGCCCATGTAGTGTTAGTAACAATGGTGACTTATACTATGTTAGTAATAATATAAATATTATGTAAACAGTTAATTTATATTTACATTGCTCAGTCCCAGCTAGTTCCACCGATTGTCGCGCATTAAGTGCATCGATACTCTATACCATAGTGGCGCTATATGGGGATGTCCATCCTGTCTGCTAATACCTTCAGGAGGCCGCAGGAACTACTCCTCACCCTGAACATCAGGGATGATATCCCTAGATTGATGGATTATGGATCGATCGATAATCGATCCGGACTATCATAGGACAAATAAATACGAGTTTTGAGGCTCGGATGATTTTATACAACATAGTACAACTCGAAGGCCGGAGGGCGCAGGTGACAGTCAGACCCACACTGATTATTACATAATGTAATACGATATATACAACATGTCCAACCAGTGCTGATTACAGAATTTTATGTAACGAGTAAAGTTAGTGTGGGAGATATAAAATATTTTGGACATGTTGTAGAAAAATGCTACATAATGTTATAAGATAGTTATCGTGCTACACAATATATATATATATATAAAAGGAGAAGCTGAGTGACTGACTGACTGACTGACATATCAACGCAGGGCCTAAACTATAAGGGATAGAAACTTGAAATTTTTCACAGGGGTTCCTTTTATAATGTAGGGGAGCATTAAGAAAGGATTTTTGAAGATTCACCCCCTAAGGGGGTAAAATGGGGGTACAAAGTTAGTATGAAACGTGGCAGTTTTTGAAGTTATTTGAATGAAATTCGGTATGAAAGTCATGAAATACGTGTAAAATATTTTTTCGAGAATAATCCTTTAGAGGGGTAAAACGGGGGGTGCAAAGTTATTATGAAACTTCTCGGATTTACAAAACTATTTCAATGAAATTTAAATTTATGTAATAAATATGAATGTTTATGAACACACATTTTTTTATTTTAATTATTTCACGTGCGCTAAAAGTAAACGTAACTTATTTGCAAACACTTTTTCAACTAAAGCCCACGCGGACGAAGTCGCGGGCAACAGCTAGTTTTTCATAAAGTTATTAAACTGCTGTGTGGGAGCTACTCAGGAGAGACTGAATGAAAGAAAATACTCCAGATTTAAATGCACAAGCACCAAATTACAGAATCATTATTTATACATAAGTGCCAAACGTAATAGAACTGTGTGTTGAAGTGTTTGTTCTGTGAGAGTGTGTGGACACAAAAGGGGACCCCAAGTAGGGTGGTTTGTTCCCAACGCCTCAGAATACTAATATTGACATTGTGTTATTTACTTAATTAGGATAGGTACACACGCGTACCTTATAATTTATTAAGAATCTTTTGCTACTTGTTGTCAACATATTTTCGATTTTCATATTTATGTACATCAACCTACTAAGGATCTTCTTCTTGCAATCCTCTTCATTTAAAGGTTGTCTTGAATCGTTCTAAGCTGACCGCCAATTATTATTGTATACTATTACTAAGTTATAAGAAACCCTGTTTAAGTTATTCTCCTGGTTTTGCATTGAAGTGTTCTCTATCTTATACCCTATGTGGGTAAAAAAATATGTCGCACTCAAGGGTTAATCGTGACGCAGACAATTTTTATGAGAAACAAAATATTGAGAACTTAGGCTGCGTCCCTAGTAGGCAAACTGTTTGCCGCCGACTGAGTGAGCCGCAAATTGCCAACTGAAATTGGACAGCGGCGTCCTTAAAGCGAACTAAAACTATTTCGCCGCCGAGTGAAACAGGCTTTTCTGTGAGTCAGCCGCCCACTGAAATAATCGGCGCGCGTAACGCTGCAAATTGCGTAGATTGAGCGCAAAACTAGCAAACTGTGAACACTCCATTTAAAGTATGTTGAAGGGCATACTAAACCGATACGCCGCTAACTCAGTTGGCAACTGTTTGCCAACTGGGGACGCAGCGTAATAAAATTAGGAACTTACGGGAGTATGAAATGTTGTAGATACCTATAAAATACCCAAATTTTTCAGAATTTTTGTTGAGCCGGTCAGCTCATCATATCAATGGTTTTTAACTGATCTTTTCAAGCTTATAATAAATGTCCATATTTTTATTCATTCAAATATGTTCACTATACATTTTTTCATGTCTTAGCAACTTAGCAAGACGGATGCCGTAAAAGAAAACGCTTTTCATTTTTGAACTAAACCTTTCGTGAGCACTAGACATTAAGGTAAACGTTCCTGTGCTCGACAGTGTCCCAATACTTGACATTTTCAACCTCATGCCATAGCGACAGAGGTTACAAATGGGTGTCAACTATTGTGCATTAGAGTGTTGCGCACTGGGACGTTTACCTTATTAATTTTATTCCGGATACACTTAGTTGACTTTTAATTTTATCGGAAGAGTCCGACAAGGTTTCGCTCTGATTCGCAGAGCATAATCATGTTGAGCAGAGGCGGAGCTAACATCGTAGCTTGCTTGTCTCCAGAATGAAGTTAGCAACGCTATTAATTTCACAGCAGTCCTTATATTATTCAGTAAGAAACAGCGCCACCAAGTTATCTGTTCAGGTGAGCAAAATTGTAACTAACTAATTAATTGTAAATCATGTTCTCCATATTTGTTTTATTTATTCACTTACTGAGATTTATATTTATATTTTCATTAAAATTGAAAGACGGGTTAAAATATTCTCATATTTCTAGGTAAATTTCTGAAATGTTACTACTAAATTCTCCACTAGCGCGGCTATCAACAGAACAGATAATATGGTGGCATTGTAGTAAGTATTACATTTGTAGCAAAGCAAAGACCATTTCCTACGTTGTACTTATCTCGGCCTATAGTTGTAGGGTTTCGGATTTGATTGGAATCCCATGGTCTAATGCGATTGCCGAATGTTGTTGTAGAGTTTGGAACGTGTTCGGGCAATACGCGTTGAGGTGGAAGGGATTAGAAAAGGCGGGTGTAGGCAGTGTCGATACCACACAACGTTCATTAGTTCCGAATTGTTACTTCGAAGCTGAAAATGTTTCGGTTTAAGTTTCTAAAAGATTGGGAAATGGACCTGAATAGTTTACCTAATGCGTCAACTTTATATCTTTAAACGATAGTAGAGATAGTACAAAGATAGGCTATGGATATTGTTCTAAATATTTTAAACATTTATAAACAGGCTCGTAAATTGCTTCTGTCCCCACACTAGGATACTCATTAGGAGCATCTAAGACCTATTTTTTTGTCCTTAGCCGGGATTCAAGCCGGTGACCTTTCGCATGGTATGCAGATATGCTAACCGCTGCTTCGCAGAGGTCATCAAATATTGGTCACAGTTACAAATAATACTGAATTATAAAGGTGTTAGTCCAGTTTTCGCACCCGCCTAAATAGCACCTGGCCTAGTCCAGATTTGGCACCTATTGATATTTTTGGTTGGTGCTGTTAGTGAATTCAAATGTATTTATTCTGCCAAAGATATCAATAGGTGCCCAATCTGGACTGGGCCAGATGGTATTTGTGCAGGTGCTATTAAGGCGGGTGCGCAAACTAGACTACCTCGTGTGTAAGTTATTGTTATTAATAATGTAATTTATTAATTAAATTAAGTGAAGTCAACTGACGGCTTGAGGTGGGATTTCCTACTCTCTTTATCATTCTCTCGTGGTAAAAGCAATGAATTAAACCATAAACTCTGGAAGAAAGGTGGAAATTTAAAAGCCACTTGCCAGCAAAGCTTCACTGGAATATTCTGAACTGATCATCGCCATCCACTTAACTAGCATGGGCAAAATGTTCATAAAAAAAAGGCCAACTGCAAATCGGACTCGCGCACGAGTGGTTCTGCACCATTATCTATGTTATACGTATCCACTAATCCAATAATGGTATGTTACCTTTTCAATTATTTATTTTTAAAGTGAATACTTAACTAAATATTCTGTGAGTAAGTTTCTACATGTTGCGGTTATCAATATCGAGCAAAAAAATAGCGTTTTGTTGTATGGGTGCCCAGTTAATTTTTTTTCTAGCGGTTAGCGCATCTGCTTACCATGCGAGAGGTCCCGGGTTCGATCCCGGGCTGGGGAGAAAGAAAAAAAAAACTCCAGGTCTTGGATGTTTACATGTTTGTGACGTCGCTGTTTCTGGTTCCCACGACACAGGGTATCCTAGTGTGGGGCCAGAAGCAATGTATGTGCCTGTATGTAAATGTAAATGTTTATGTTTTAAGCATTTGTTATTATAGCGAAAACAAAAATACATCATAATGTATGATTTCAACAGTGTAACTATCACGGTTCATGAGATACAGACGGACGGACAGCGGAGTCTCAGTAATAGTGTTCTTTTTAACCTTTGGATACGGAACTCTACAAAGACAACCAGTAGCGATGCTGGCAACAGAACTATGCTAGCGATTGAATAAAAACGAAAAGATTTAAGGTTTTTGCAAGGAGGTGGCATAATTTATTTTTTGTAGCTATTCAAATCGCACTGGCCGGAAAAAGCAAACATCGAAACGGAAATGGTAATTAAAAAATAAAACAGTGGAAAACGTCCCTCAAAGGCTATTTGCACCGTTTGTACCTCGGCTGTTGCCTAACAGATTAGAGTGCGCCTGCAAGTGGCACATTAGAATGAATTCAGCGCAAATTTCCCCGTCCGCGATCCAGAATAATCGAATGAAACAGTGCTCAGCGGAAGCAAAGGCAGACCGTATGGAAATGAAAAAAAAAAGAACATATTCCACAATAAAAAAACCCGACTGCTCAGAAACTCTTATCAAGACTTAGATTACTCCATTTAATTACTTTTACCTTGGCAAGCTGGGATTTCTCACTCGCTTTGTTATAGTTTAGCCTTTAACGCCAGGGTGAAAATACTAAGAGATGATGCGGTCACCAGTGACTTATATAGCGTTTAAAGGGTTAAGACAATCTAAGGCAGCGATTTATTTTTAAAACGCGGCTTTTTCCTTTTTTACCTAGTGATTACTAAGCAGATATATTGATGTCAATGACCACTTAATTTTGTTTGTGGCGTCATATATTATGTCTAATTGTTTACGTAGGTGGCTAAAATGACAAAGGATGGACATTGGTCACAGTCAAAATAGTCGGTACCTGGATGCATTTAAAACCAGAGCTAACCGGAAATTAACAGGTAAACACGTATTATGTTAGACTCCGTCTTGGTTTACCATTAGGCGTGATGGGTATCATCAGAAGATAGTAAGTAAAGAAGATGCTGATGGTAATGACGGTAATTTAAAAAACAACAAATGGTGCCCGCCGACAGCAGTATAAAAAGGAGGTCAATTCGGTAAAAAATCGATCCTCTGGTAACGATTGACCTATGACCGCAATATTCAGGCATTAGGGAACAAACATCAAAATAAGTCTAGTAAAAGACATACTAGTCAGATAAACAACTAAACAACTATCAAATAGGAAATGTGAATAAAAGGCAAAATAGCGTACCTGAAACTGGCGCGCGTGTGCTTCATGCATATGTGTGTGCGTTGATGAATGAAATGAGGCTTTCGTCTACCCCGCCGTGACAAACGCGTATGTTTTTTTAGTATGTGCATTTCAACATCAGTCGAGTTTTTTGGCTCCTATGTGGTCATATAACAAAATACATACATAAGCGCATAATGATCATACTTACATAGCTGGCTTGAGTTTGGCACTCGGTCAAAATATCCGACCTACATAAACCCGGAAATTTGGCCGAAAGACCCGTCGCGATCACTTCAAAAGGCTTTTTATTCGCATGAAACGAAATGTTCGTTTTTGAAACAGACTTTTGAAACCGTTTCCCGTCTCTTAACTAAGCCTAAACTTGTTTAAATAAAGATAAAATTATTAAGCGTGGCATAACGCATTTTAAATTGGTGCCTGAAAACTTTTGAAGGTGATCTTAATTAAAAACCGACACTGTAAGGTTATATTGCTACGTATCTGAAGGATGAAAAAGTACAAGAGAACCTCGTTGACTTTGAGCTAGGGTTTGCATAAAAATATCTAATGTTTTAATACAGATCATGGTCCATTTGTGTAAACATTTGTATCCGCTCAGCCGCAAAAAACAGACAATTTGGTGATAAAAAAATTACATAAAAAGTTTCACGTTTCTAAAATTGATGAGATTATACATTATGTACATACATAATCTCATGCTTGTATCTCAGAGGGGTAGGCAGAACCAGAGACTGTCACCTGGTTTTTCAGTTTTTCACGATCGTGAAAAACTTTTGACTTTTGACCCTATTGCTTCATCGACATTCATTACTCGTTGCATGCACGAACATGGGTTTCGGGTACTTTTTATCTTGCCCTTTGCTAACGTATCCCTTATTTGGTCAAAAAATGTCTGCTTGGGGTGTCCCTTACCGGCCCTTCCACTCATATTCACTCGATATCTTTGCTTCGTCAGTCTTTCTTTTTGATGTCACAGACCTTCTTAATAAAGTTCACCATGGTGCTCCTTACTTACATACATAAACTCACGCCTGTGTCACGCTGCCGTAGACAGAGACCAGGACATAGATTCCGTTAATGTACTACTGCACGAAATCGGCGATTTAGTTTCATTGCCGCTTCAAATATACACGCCCACACATATCAAATCTTATAGGACTCCATGGTGTAAAAAAAATACGTCACATGACCCGACCGTGTATCTGTCATTATACTGTAGTGCACTCACAGAATCGAGGCTCAGGATTTCAATTCATAAAACATTTCATTTCCAAAGAAGACCATCTCACAGACGACGGTAAACAAAACAAACATACCACATAGCAAAAAAAAGAAATATTTTCCAGAGGAAAGTTCTACCAATTCGCGGAGGTCGCTGATGGGATTTTTTGCAGCTCTAATAAAATTGCAACACAATCATAATAAATTTAGGGCCCTTGTAGCACCTGGGGACAAGCTCGCTGTTGGTAAATAATAAAGTTTTTAGAATCACCTTGCCACCGCTAAGCTTGGCCCACCTGAGCTGGAATTAAAAATCATCTTGTGAATTTTACATTCCCTTCGTAAGCCGGATTCACGTTACGAAATAGGCAAGCCTCATTTCGATCTGATGGGATTTAGTCTATGCAGTTTGAAGTCTTGTCTTGCTTGTTAGTAACTAAATGTTTAAACTAAAACTTTCGTAATCACTACACAACTCTGCGAATCGGAGCGAAACCTGGTCGGACTCGTCCGATAAAAAGCCAAGTAAGTTGATCCGGACCAAAAATTTAGTATCTCGGTATATATAGTTCAAGAGTTCTTTCTATTTCTTTAGGACAACAAAAAATTAGTAATACATTAAGGGGGTCCAACCGAAAAATCTATTTGGTTTATTTTACTTACGACCATGCTCGCGAGCATCGCGATAATAATTGAAGACGTGAGTCGATGAAGGTGATAATGTCGTATTTTCGGTTGTTGGTGTTTTTTGTGTGAAAAAAAATTGTAGAAAATTGTAGTAAAACTTTAACGTCAATTTACTCAAAAACTAAAAAAAAATGCACTTATCACCTTCATCCACCCACGTCATTAATTGTTTTGCTATAGTATTGTTGAGTACTATTGTTTAGTTATAGTAATTAAAAACACTATAACAAAACATCGTTTTTCCCTCTTGCGTCTTTCATCTTTGCACGGCGTACCTAATCTATTTAATAATGTAGAAGAATTACACTTAGACAAAAGAGGTGTGAATGGGCACTAGGAAATAAAATTACGGACATTTTATACTTGATTTAATTTTATACTTTTGGGTTTTGCTAGAAAACATGACGTAAGAAGTAAATAATGTAAGAGGCAATTTTGTATCATAAACTAAATGCTGGCTCCTACAAATAAAAACACAATTCCTGATATTATTCGGTAGTCTTTTCTCAAAAATTTATTATTTTACAATGATGGTTTAAAAATAAGCAAGCAAAAGAGCCGTTCTACGTGCAAAAAAATTTAATATATCGATAGATATATATGGTCTATGTAAATGATTTACCGTTTATGGCACAAAAAATGTGTGAGATAGTGCTATTTGCTGATGACACGTCACTTATTTTTAAAATAAGGAGACAGGAAAATAATCTTGACGAAGCAAATAATGCTCTCTCGCACGTTCTAGATTGGTTTACAGCAAATAATCTGTTGTTAAATTCAAAAAAGACAAAATGTATGAAGTTTACCCTACCTTCATACATAAAATAACATTGTGATTGGAAATGAAAAACTAGAATTTGTTGAAGATACTGTATTTCTGGGCATCACAATCGATGCCAAACTACAATGGGGCCCACATATTGTAAAATTAGCACATAGACTTAGCTCCGCAGCATATGCCGTGAAAAGAATTCGAGAACTTACTGACGTTGCAACTGCTAGGCTTGTTTATTTTAGTTACTTCCATAGTATTATGTATTATGGTATACTACTATGGGGCCGGGCAGCAGACATTGAGACTATCTTCATATTGCAGAAGAGAGCGATCCGATTTATTTACAAGCTAGGTAGTAGGGACACGCTAACAGTTGCAAGCCAATACATTTATACAAATATTATGTACGTTAGGAAAAATATTAAAGACTTCGAAACACTTGGTAGCCATCATAACGTTAATACTAGGAATAAACATAAATTGTCATTTCCACGATTTAGACTTGCAAAAGTTAATACTTCCGTTATGGGGCACTGTATAAGGTTCTACAACAAGATACCCCAAGATATATTAGAGTTAACTCCAACGCGATTTAAGAATTGTGTTAAGCACACTCTTTGCAAAAAAGCTTATTATAAAATCAACGATTATTTAGAAGACACGGACGTATGGCTTTGAATAGTAGTTTAATATTAAATTTAATCAGAGGATAGATGTGTCTAGTGTTCAACACATCCAAGATATTGTTTTGTACGTCTTATTTGTATTAGCTTTAAGTTGATTTCAGAAAAGATGGTCAGAGTGGAGTTTTTTTTTTCGCTGCCTTTTTCTCCACTACAGACGGCCCCAAGGCAGCGGCTAACATTATACATAACTGTATGTACATTGACATTCAACAAGCAGAACGTAAATTCTTTATGTTGAAATAAATTTCTGATTCATATTCTGATTTTGATTCTATAGAAAGACGACAATTTTTTGCTCACCCAGTACACAGAGTTATTGCAGTTTGTTAAAGTTTTAGTTTTATTAATAGTATCTTCCTGTCAAACATATATTCTTATCTTGTCTTTTTACGTAGAGAAAGTAAGTAACCTTCTACTTCTCATAGTATACTAAAGTTTTTGTTATCGTTACCTTTTTAAGCCTCTTTACGAAGGCTCCCCAACGAGAAACCTTTAAGAAATCGAATAATGTATTTTATCCACAAACAAAACCTCCAAAGTAGAGGCGAAACAATCACCGGACACAAACATGGAGTATAAACTATCGAAACAGCAAATATTGTTATTTATCCCGAATTTTTAGCAGCCCGGGCCAGGCCGGCTTTGTGGAGTGGACAGAAAAAAGGCTTAATCTATTGTTTTGCAAAAGCCCAAGGGAGGCTAAATTTAGGCTCGAGAAAATAAGGCTGTGTCAGATATCCCGAGCTCTGGTTTGTGGAGAAAAAACTATTTCGCCGCGCAAAATGGCGTTACGCAATCTTAATCTCTTAAGTTACCTGTCGGATTACTGTGGACTCGAACGCTTTGTACTTACCTTGATAATACTTTCAAGTTTCTTACCTTTCTTTTCTTATTTGCCCCACTGTCCTAGTAGCTTGAAGTAAGTCTTCCAATACAAAAAGTTCCAAATTCTAGCTTACGTGTAACTGCAGACAGTAGCATGTGCGGATGTCAAAAAGGAACGTTGTATTTGTAATGTAATTTTTTTAATTGTGTTTGTAATGTATTTTTTTACGTGTTCTTTTAGGTTGCCTATAAAAACTCGCAGGCATGTTAGGGAACATAGAAAAAAAAACCCGCCAAGTGCGAGACGGGAAAACTTTGGTTTTCACGTAGTATTGACAACTGGTCTGCAATAAAGAGGTACTTACCTATCTATTTAGAACACAGTAATATTTACAACTGAAAATCCAACAATAGTGCGTTTTCTTTATAGATAATTTTACTCAGTTAATATTATGGAACCAGTGCGTGACTTCAGATGTGTAAAACGAAGAGACAGAGTGCTTAGTGCGACTTTTTCATTCACTTTCGATAGCGAGAGCGTTTGTAATTTGTATAGGAGTGACAAAGAGACAACTATGTGGCGTGCTTTGTCACTCCTATAGAATATGAGTTTACGTTAACGCGATCGAGTAGTTAAAAAAACTCGCACTAAGCACTCCGAACTGTTTTTAAATATTAACTTAGTATTTGAATTAAGACACCTGTTGTACAATTAGTGCCTACATACAAATTGCCCAGTTCACTATCGAACGCACGTGCGAACAGGCTTACAGAATAGCAGGGCTGCAGTTAACGATCCATTCACATGTATCGTTTATTGCCAAGATAATTGAATGGGATTAAAAAGGAAACCACAAAATAAAAAACCACCTATAAAACAAACCCAGTTTTAAAGTATAATACAATAGAAAGCAGTGAATCGCGAGGATATATTTTTTAAGTTTTCGCAAAGAAACAGATAGATAGAATATTGTTTACTGTACATAAAAATACTATTACTACAAAAATAAAACTACTACTTAGCTATAGATTTCAGGATTACACAAAAGCACCTTTCCCTAGCGGGAAATGCGGAGCGAAACCAGTGAATTGTTTCTAAGGGGATAAATAGGGCGGAGTTAGCGATACATAATAAAGAAGGCTTACTCAAACGATTTCTCACAGGCCCCTATTAATAAAGTGCTCTTAGATCACTTCTGAGTGCCTTATCCATATATCTCGAAATTTAGTACAAAACAAAAAAAAACTTGACTGAAGATTGATCTCAGAGGTAAGACCTATGGGGCGGATTTCTGAGATGAGAATTTATACTAAATAAATACTTAAGTAGCGTGCCGCAACACTTTTTCTAAAGAAAAATGAGGAGACAGCACTACAGTTAAGTACTTAATTACTTAGCGGAATTCTTAATTCAGAAATCGCCCCATGGTCCGGTTTCTGAATTGAGAATTTTAATAAGTAAATATTTAAGTGTAACGATCTTTTCTTTCTTCTTTGATCTTTACCTATTTTTCTATACTTTAATCACTTAAATTTACATCAGCTTTCTACAGACTAACGTCCACGCTTATTTTTTTTTTTTGGGTGCGGACTCGCTGGCACACTATTTTGTCACACCAGTGTGACACAGTAGATTTTTTTCCTCACAGTCACAATAGTGTGACAAGGGGGTGTTTCACTATATAGATCGCAGAGTATTCAATAGCTCCGAAAGAGCATGACTGAGCGCTTAGTTTGAAAGTGACAGACAAAATATTCTATCGATTTCACTCGTGAAGAAATTTAAAATTTTTGCTTACTGGAGTATAGTAACAACAAACTTGAAAGAAATGGTGTATGAAAGAAATAAAATATAATTTCTTTGACTAACAAAATCTTAAATTAATTTACCTACCGATATGATTTGTATCATCTCCATCCCTGTGATCAAGATCTACTCATAACTACATAGATCTGAACCTAGTTCAACGAGCCTTTCGATAATGGCCTCCATTAAAACAAAAGGTGCAGACGTTCTGTATCTTGTTTGTGCAGTTACTGAGTAAAAAGATTAAGATACCCCTCCCACTTCACCTTCAGCTTGCCGGGCATAAATCTCGGAAGGGATAGATAAGAATTGGTCACGTGGTCTCGTTTCCGGCGCGAAATCGGACTGTTTAGGAGTTTCTGCCCGTTTGCTTCATCTTGATTCGCATTATCGGAAGATGGCGATAAGTTGCCAACCCGTCCAGTGTCATCAGGCCTGAATTATGAGGAAATGGAAATTCTACGTGGAGTTTAAGAATGGGCGCCACCAATGGAAAAGAAACATAATCTTTCTTATACAAGGTTTCTGAAAAAACTGAACGTCGGAAATATCAAGATTTTTTTCTTAGAACATAAAGCCTAGAATTTTAGGTCTAAATGACTTTAAAATAAATGATCCAAAATGGCCGTTTCTAGTAAAAATCGATGAGTCCTACGGTATTTTAACTAGATTCTAAAACTAGCCATCACCGGTTGAGGTTTGTGATTTTAATTTTTTGCTAAGAGGGCTGACACACATAACCGCGTTGAGACGCCGCCGCAACTGTGCTTGATAGTTGATCGATTAATAAATCTTTCGATTTATCAAAACAAAACAACATTAGGTTAATTTAAACAAATAACTCCAATTAGTTAGTCACATAAGGCATAGTTTAATAATATTCTTTCATCGATAAATTGCTTTGCTTTGTGTTTGATTTCGTAAGGCATCACACGTTCGAATTACACCAGAAATTGCTTTGCCAATTACCTTCCTACCTACTATAGGTTCGGGAGTATACAGGTAATTATTAACAATAATTCGCGCTATAGCTTTTGAACACATAGCAACAGGCAATAGCTTTGAAATAGAAACGCACAAGCCATCACCGTCGATGTGGATAAACTTGAGCGAAAACTGAAAAGCTTTATAGGCGACTTGCACTACGATTTTTAGACGTACTTAGCGGCTAAAAGTATTTAGGTAGATGTTAAACTATACAAACACGTCATTATACAAAACTCTCGTGTCATAGTGTTAGTGCGCACACTCCTCCAAAACGGCTTGACCGATTTTGATGAAATTTTATATGTATTCTCGGTAGGTCTGAGAATAGGTTTTTATCTATTTTTCGTACCCTTATTTGGCACAACAACGTTTGCCGGGTCAGCTAGTATTTAAATAAAATCAGCAACACGTTTTAACGATTTTTATGCAAACAAAAAAAATATTTCTTCGAATGTTGTACGAAAAATACGTTTCAATCAATCAATGTATTTATCTGCTATACGTAACCACTATACATTACTAAGTTTATTCCGGATACACTTACTTAGTATTCTGGTCGGACTCTTCCGCCAAAAATTAAACATAAACTCATACTTGTGTCCAAGAGAGGTAGGCAAGGACCAAGGACTGTCACTAACCTTATAATTTATCGATAAAATGAGGCGAAGAACTGCAGAATAAGATAAGTAAAAATCACGGAACCTTATTAATTTTCTTTAAATCTCGAGTTTGTTTCTTTGTCCTTATTCTTTATTTCCTTCAAGTACTCGGAACCCTAAACTTACAAACAAAATGGATATCCATACCGCTGGCTTCCTCCACACAGGGTATCCTAAAAACACTCGTGTTACGGGTCGAACTCGGTAAGTCCTGAAACCTTTTATGTAACAAGCAAAGAAATTGATAAACTATTATTATCATTAATTATCTTAAGAAATATTTTTAGTGTTTTTGTCTTCTTATTAAATTCTTTTACTGCATTTAAACACTAAGTTTACCACATAGGGGAGCTCAACGCCATTCAGCATTCATAACCAACCCATTATGTCCCCACCGAGGGGCACGGGTCTCTTCCCTGAGGAAGGTATAGGCCATACTCCACCACGGGGGCCATTATCATTCAGCATTATCTACCAGATAAATTAGGTCGGTTACCCCAATTAGTAATGACATGTAATGCTTAGCAGTCAGGTTCTTAGGTATTATTTATTTCAGCTTATTATTACAGAAGTATAGCGCTCGAAACGCGTTATTACATTGTCGTAGGCGATGGCTCTTAAAGGAATGTGAGGTTGCCGCGGTGTAAAGAAGTAATTTAAAACTTCTAAGAAAGCTCGGTTGCTAATGAAAGCCCTGTCAAAAGCAATGTTATTTTACCCCGTTAATTGCTCGTAATTTCTTTCCGAGTAAAATGTTTCAGCGAAATCTTTGGAGTACAGGAATTCTCCATAAAACTCAATGCTTTAAGCTACATGCATTTTCTAACGTATCTCCTACTCAGTAAGCAGGTTTAGTAAAGGTCATTTGAAATGGTGGCGTGATGGTCGGGCCACCTATTTCCCTATAAAATGGTTGATGCTCGCGACGGCTGACCACCCTCTAAAATGGTTGATATTCGCGATGGCTGACCCCTGCGTTTTGCTCGTGATCGGGTGCTGATCGTGTGTCTAGCCTCAGCATTCATGTTTTTTTGGTCTACTTTTGCAAGATTTTTTTATGATGCTTCGGCATTTAATACTGATAGTAAATTTTAGGTCCAGATCAGCTCCGTCTCTGCTTACCATGGTGAAGCTCTGCAAAACGGAGCAAAACCTGGTCGAACTCGTCCGATAAAAAGCCAAGTAAGTTGATCCGGACCAAAAATTTACAATGTGTAGTGCTTACGAAAGTTTTGGTAAAAAAACGTTATGGAATCATGGAATCTATCATACATATTATTATAGCCACTAACTTATGTATTAATTTTAAGTCTATTTAAGTGTTTTATGCTGAATTTTGTTGCTGTTTTTTTTGGTTGTTTCATTTGTTCTATCTCAACTGTTGTATAAATGTGTGTGTAAGCAAATGCAAATAAATGTTTTTTCTATTCTATTCTATTTCAGAGAATACGTTCATATTAGAGTTTTTTTCCCATTGCCTCTATTTCCGCTACAAATATGGCCTGAATGAAGCAGCTAACATATACATTAGCATTTAGCAAACAGAATGTAAATAGTTTACATTGTAATTTTTTTTTTACGTAGCCTCCATTTTTGTGTCCCACTGCTGGGCAAAGGCCTCCCCCAGTTCAGTCCAAAGTTTTCGGTCCTGGGCCACCTCAGATCACTCTGGCAGGTGTTGGTCGAGATCGTCTCTCCAACATTATAATATTAATATTAAATTTGATTTCAATAGATATTTTTACTAATAATGCTTCTATTTCTCCTCTTCACGAGGCCTTCTGCAGAGATAAGCTTGCCTTTATATAATTGTATATTATGTCGTAAGTAATGTTCTGTTTCTCTTCATATACACACCATACATTATAAACGTACATGAAAAATCTTCATAATATACAACAGGGATCTAAGTGTTTCATAGGTGTTTTGCAGGTCTTAAAATAGTAACAAAACAAAAATAAATCATACTATAAAAAATCTTAACTAAACCTATTTTAATTGAAATATAATATTGGAGTTAGATCGCTGTGGGTATGTAGAGTTCCGAGAAGCCGGGCGGGATTGCCTCGCTGTACGGCGAGGCTTACTTTTTCTTCATAATATTTATTTACACTATATTCATATGTGAAGCAATAGTTTTTTCATCAATGGCCGATCTACTGCCGCTGATTTAAGCGTTTTCAATTACTTTTGCTAGTTACTAAAATGTCCTATTCGGGAGAGGAATCCTCGTGTGCATACTTGGCATGTATAGGCATAGTTGAAGTTCACGCCCTGCCACGTACAATCGACAGCCTATCATCCTATACACCCATACACTCTACTCCGTTCCATTATGGGCGACTTTGCAACTAAAATGTGAAGGTTGACTTGCTGTCGACTGTACGCATCCTCCTTCGCGCTGTTATCAGCCAGACGCAGGATTCCAATATCATGCTCGTACAAAAATTACGATGAAATTCTATTTGCCCATTTTGAGGCATATTTAATTTTGAATTAAATTCCAAAGTACACTCGCGCACAAAAGCGCAATGGAGTGCCGGCAGACAAATAACATGCACTAACATGGAAAGGGGAATTCCTATCAAGAATTCAATTACGTACACTTAACACGAACAGCGCCACTTCAAACCGACGAGGTCTTTGTAAATAACTAAATAATTCACGAGAAATAAGCCTCCCGAGTGCTAGCTACGGGCCTTTACTCTTTACCTACGTTTGCTCTGCAAATTTCCCTGATGGTAACAAATTAAGTGCGCGCTTGTACTGTTTGCTCGCTTGTACATAAAGAAAATACGGGAGAACGATTACTGAGCACGCTATCCTTGAAGGACTCACGCCTGAATTCCAGAAATATACATAAAAGGAAACTAGCTACTGACTACCTATACTCCATTGCACAAAACGATCTCTGAAAAAAAATCGTCCATAAGCGCCCATTGAATCCCTCGTAGCCCCGGCCGCCTGAGTGATCTTAAACGATCACGAAGGTTAAGCAACATTGGGCGCGCTCAGTTCATGCATGGGTCACCGTCTATGACTAACGCATTGGCATTTTCCCGAGCGGTTCCGTGCTTCGCAAGGCACATTAAGCAGTTGGTGGCGGCTGCCGTCGATAGATGGCAGTCGTTAAGCCAAGTCAGAGGCCTTAGGGCGGTTTGAAAACTTCTGACAGTACGACCAGCCACTAGTCTTACAAGTATTCACCAATCCGGACTTAGCCCCTGTGGTTGAGTATGGCCTATACCTTCCTTAGGGAAGAGACACGTGCCCCTTGGTGGGGACATAATGGGTCGATGATGCTCGTGTCCTTCAATAGCCATCGCCATTCCCTGTGAAACGGACCGTGGTCGCTTATTGTTTTGCTTATCCCTAGCCTCGTGCATTGCCCAAGGAGGTGCAAGTATTTGGGTCCCTTCAGCTCCATCCAACAACGTCCGTCCGTCCATTCGAATGTCTGTCAAAACCCTTTATCACGGGAGCGCTTGGAGGTTTCAAGTTAAATCTAAAACCAAATGCTCAGTTTTTCAGTCCTTTGAAGCTGAAAGAATGAAACTTTTGAGCTCACGTAAAGATAGGTGCTGCTGTTTAAGCCGCAAAAACGCATATTTTGACACTCAAGGGAATCAACGTTTGTAAAGTATTTTCATTGACATATAACTATTAAATTTCTCAAGTGATATCGCCTTAGCTGCAAGTATAGGAAAAAACGTGCAAACTATAGATTTGTCGTTAAATCATAACATAAGTCCTTAAAGTTAGAGAAAAGCTCAGAAAAACTGCTAGAAACGAATCCTGGTTTATTTGTAATATGTAAGTACCTACAAATTTGTTTGTATTGGAATCCCACTTGTAAAGTTTTTTTTGTTTCCACGTTTTCTAAATATTTGTCATAAAGGCTCTTTAGGCCTGTTGAACTTTGGTTCAAAATAAGCATCCTTTCCAAGAAAAGGGGTCTTGAAAGGTGAATGGATGGACAGACGGGCACTAATGATCTTCTAAAGGTTCTTTTTTTTAGTAAATAAAATAAAAATCGTTAATTGCCACATACTTGTAAAACTATTACATGATAATAAGTCTTTACCTATGAAATTGCCGTTCTGCAGTACTGGCCATTTCAAATCAAAATAATTTTTGTTTGGCTAATTTCAAATTAATTTTATTTTAAGAACATGGAATTCTTTTTCCAAAAGTAGTCATTTGTTTATTGATTAGTGTTACATTTTCATCGCATTTCAATCTTTTTCATCATCATGGATACGTAAAAAATTCGACTAATTATGGAATATGAATACCGTTGTAGCAGCAACGCGGCACAAGCGACACGCAACATCAACGACGTTTACGGAGCTAAAACTACAAGCCAACACACCACCTGTTATTGGTTTGCTCGCTTCCGTTCTGGAAATTTCGACCTGAAAAATGAACCTCGACGTCGTCTGAAGACTTTGGTCGACAATGACGAATTAAAAGCGCTTGTGGATGCTGATGATACACAATCTACGGTTGAATTAGCAGCAGCTTTCGACGTTAGCTACAAAACAATATTGGTCCATTTGTGTCAAATTGGCAAGGTAAAAAAGCTTGAAAAATGTGTGAAAAATTATATGAGCGAAACTGAAAGAAATAAAAGTAGATGTTATGAGATGGCCGCATTTAGCAGAAAACATCGATGAGTAATCGATTACAAATTTTCTGCTGAACGCACACGAAAATTCATCGAAAATTGTAATCGGACGCGTAATCGATGACTTAGCGATTACTCATCGATGTGTTAAGCTAAATTCGGCCATACTATTATATTAAAATAATATAATAGTATTTTTATGACTTGCGATGCTCACTTATCAGGTCTAATCGCATTTATTATTTCTCATCTGACAAAAACAACATTATACATGTCATATGATATTTCCTTCAGTTAATGCCTACACTTGCAAGTTAATGCCACTGAGCGATAATTTCTAGCTCGGTTTATTGAAGTATATTTTTTCCATCAACATGATTTTCCGGGTTCCCCATAATAGCCCGCTTTTATTTCAATGTACGAGGCTGAATAAAAACATTGTTGAAAACGGTATACAAATAGATTGGTGGTACAAAGGCCGAGCAATTCATTCTCCATCATTGGACTTTGTTGAGGGAAAGGCGAACCTGCTTCACAATGGAAAATTATACTTACGCATGTATTGTATAAAATTGCTTTTTGATCGCTCGTTGTATTCGAACGGATATAGTTTTAAATGCTCGATAAAAATACCGTTTTTCCTATAGTAGGTACTTAGGGCCCAGTGAAACAACTTTACCCTAATGGGTTATTTTTGAAATACGCCTTTCCTGAGACATGCCGGTTAGTATTACCAGGCCTGTTTCACTACGCGTATCGGTATCGAACGCGTAAGTACATGCGGCGACCTCTCCGGAGTGGCAAATAGGTAGGAATTCAGGCGCCAGAAGAGGTAAGAGTTACGCGGTAGAAAAAGAGGCAACATGTAGGTGAATATCCCATCAAAAACATAAATGTGAATGATATGAGAGCCAAGTTCAATAATAAGAATAGACGTCGTTATCGACTTCGCCGACAAAAGAATTGAGATCTATCACCCATTTAGATGGGTGCTGCCAAGTTCTCTGAAAAAAATCATGAATTTTAGTTACAAGATCATATAAATTTGAAACACCATATACATTTGAAAATGGAAGGTTGTATACGAATACGAAAAACTTTTAGTATGGAAAAAAATCCAAAATTGTAAAAAGATATTACCAGTGTTCCATACTAAACTAATCGCATGCTGCACTAAAATGTAATTAAAAACTCTCCCCGTTGCAAAAGTTCATAAAAATGAGCCTAAAATAATAATAACTATCCCACTTATGATAAACGTATATATAAATATATATTTATATATATAAGTAATATATAACATATTATGTTTCGATACATCGCCGAAGGCAGCCCTGGCGGCTGCCTGAGTAATCTAAAACGATCACGAAGGTTAAGCAACATAGGGTGCGTTCAGTGCGTGGAACGGTGACCGTCTATGACTAACGCTAGTGGCATTATTCCGAGTGGTTCCGCGCTTCGCGAGGCACGTTGAACAGTTGATACCGGCTGCTGTCGATATAATAGATGGCAGTCGTTAAGCAAAGTTAGAGGCCTTAAGACTTCCAGCTTCCCGAACAAGTCGGTTTCCGAAAGGGCTATAGTACCATAGACCACATCCAAATGCGGCAAATTAAACAGAAGACTGAGGAGTATAATTTGCCATTATGCTTAGCGTTTGTGGACTATGAGAAAGCCTTCGATTCGATCGTGTTGTGCCCACCCCAATAACAGTGGGGAACTCGACTCTCGAAGTTGTAGACGAATACGTCTACTTAGGACATACAGTCCAATTAGGCCGGTCCAACTTCGTGAAAGAGGTCAATCGTCGAATCCGAGTCGGCTGGGCAGCGTTCGGGAAACTCAGAAAAGTGTTTTCCTCCGATATACCTCAATCCCTCAAAACAAAACTGTACAACCAGTGTGTGTTACCAGAGATGGCTTATGGCACTGAAACGTGGTCTCTTACTATGAGCCTCATAAGAAAGCCCAAGGTCACGCAACGAGCTATGGAGAGGGCTATGCTCGGAATTTCTCTACGAGACCGAGTCAGAAATGATGAGGTCCGTAGACGAACGAAAGTGGTCGTTGTGTTAGTAAGTTGAAGTGGCAGAGGGCGGGGCGCATAGCACGCAGAACTGATGGTCGATGGGGCCGAAAAGTGCTCGAATGGAGACCACATATCGACAAGCGCAGCGTAGGACGACCAGCCATAAGATGGACAGACGATCTCATCCAAGTGGCGGGAAGACGCTGGATGCAAGCCGCTTCCGACCGGTCTTTTTGGAAATCCATGGAGGAGGCCTATGTCCAGCAGTGGACTTCTTGTGGCTGAATGATGATGATGATGATGATGAGAGGCCTTAAGGCGGCTTGAAAACTTCTGACAGTAGGACCAGCCACCAGTCTTACAAGCCTTCACCAATCCGGACTAGGCCCCTGTGGTGGAGTATGGCCGATACCTTCCCCAGGGAATATACCCGTTCCCCTCGGCGGGGACATAATGGGTTTGATGACGGTAGATAAGATATATTTTATACATAGAGAGATTTTGGTACACCCTGTATATCATAAGCACCTCATAAAGTTTTAAAACTACATAAAACAATGACTACTTATCGCGGCCCGCACTCAAGGGCAGAAGGCCGATCATTCACACGACCGCAAGGCCCCAACTTATTTCATTGCTCGACCTTACGTCACTATATCGCCTGCCATTTTTTATGCATAAACGGCGGCTCGCCCTCAATTTACTCGATAGTCATACTCACGTAAGCATTTAAGCAGCTCTAGGGTAGGCAGGGTAGGGTATTCATTGCCTACCCTACCTACCTACCTCAACAGTATCCCTATGGCTACTGTTGGTACAAAACAAGAACAACAAAAACAGTTAGTTCATAAAGAAACAAACATAAATAAACATTTACATACAGGCACATACATTCCTTCTGGCCCCACACTAGGATACCCTGTGTCGTGGGAACCAGAAACAGCGACATCATAAACCTGGGTTTCTTTTTTTTTTGTCCTCAGCCGGGATTCGAACCCGGGACCTCTCGCATGGTAGTCAGATGCGCTAACCGCCTCAGAGGTTTTCTATGCTGTTTGGTTTGTTTGGTATGCTTTTATATTCATGCATTTTTATTTCAGCTTCATTAGATACGACTAAACAACGTCGTCTTCTGTTAAAAAGGCAATGTGAAGAGAGATGAAAGTGTTTTTGACGAAAATACTTTAGGCTGTACCGCGTCCCAACTCAATTCAATTTTATTGCGTTGGCTGATTTGTTGAATTTCATGCAAAAATAAAATTGAATAGTCAAGAAAGTAATTTATTTACCTGTTCGGGACAGAAACAATTGAAAATGGAATAAAAAAGAAACAATCTCGTGTTCTGAAATTTCGCGTCAGTGAAGATGGAATTCCTATAGATATTCAGAGGTTCCAAACTTTTTATGCTCTGGTAAAAAATATACCTGAGTGTAATTTCATATATTACTAGCTTTCGCCCGCGACTCCGTCCGCGTGGATTTTAGTTCAAAATTTTGCAACCCCGTTCACTCGTTAGAAAAACAGCGAAACACGCGTTCAATAACTTGTGTTAAAGAGTATTTATTTTAAGATTCAAGAAAATTAGACAACTTTCTTCATACCTACCTCCCATTTAAATTTTGGCAACCCTTTTCGCTCTTTTAGGGGTTAAATTACAAAAAATCCGGTCTTATTCCTTGCCTGCATTATATATAGACCCTCTGTGCAAAATTTCAGCTTCCTAGGTCCAACGGCTTGGGCTGGGCGTTGATAAGTGAGTCAGTCAGGACTTAGAATTTTATTTATATAGATTTAAGTGGTGTAGCTTGGTAACTTGAAACCCTGGCGCAAAACAAAAATTAAGCTCGTAGGGTCCCTAACTAAATAGTAAAATTATATTATAAACATGATATAGATGCTGGCCATGGCCGCAAAAATAAGAAATTTATTTCATCCTAAAGAATTTACATTCTGTTAATTTAATGTCAATGTACTTAGGTACCTATAATGTTAATGTTTGCCGCTGCCACGTCACTGTTCAAATGATTGTTTGCAAAGGAAACTGTAAAGAATATCTACCAGTGCAGCTGACGTGAGCATACCGATCTGTGACGCTTCTGGGACAGAGCCCCGATGCCCAGTTTGGGAAAGCCTGCATTCGAGCATTTCAATTCCATTCTCTTTGAGACATACAATATCTGCAATGAACAAACACAATAAATGTTGTTTTTGTTTTGCAATCCATGGTCACTGGTTTTTTATTAATAATCTTCTTGTTTTCTGTACATAAAAACTTTTACAACAAAATTAGGGAAAAGAATCGCTCGTAGCCCCGGCTACCTGAGTAATCTTAAACGATCACGAAGATCAAGCAAGATAGGGCGCGTTCAGTGCATGGATGGGTGACTGTTAGTTAAAGGACGAAACGAATATATGGTAGACTACGTAGACATACTTGGACCAAATAGGAGATGTATTAGCAAAGGGCAAGATAAAAAGTAAACGAAGTAACTACTAATTAATGTCGATGAAGCGAATGTGATCTGTCAGGATCGTGACAAGTATAGTCTCTGATCTCTGCCTACTCCTCAGGAACACAGACGCAAGCTTATGTTTGTATTATCTTAACATTAGAGTAAAGGAGAATGACCAAAAACAGTCTATGTTGCTTTTGCGTTGCGCTTTAAGCATTTATACCTCAAAATGTTTATTTTGAAAAATGATTTCATAGTTTTATTTGATATGTTGGGTCTAGTGGCTCTAAATGCCTATCACCAAACTATATAGTCTCAGAGGGTTACGTGGAGATGAATTAAAGATCAATTTACTGCAACGGATATATGTACGGCTTTTTATTGTCCACACACACGGAAGATACACTTAACTTAATTTGGACACAACTGTACTAGCGGAGCGGTGGTACGCGACTATATAGTTTGTTGATAGGCAGGTAGAGCCACTAGACCCAACAGATAAAATAAAAGAATCAGGGGTTTAACAGTAATAATTAAAAAATATCTGTATTGATTTATAACTAAAAAACTGGGGTCACTATATTGCACGGACCGAGAATGTACGGCACGAGAATGTACAGCCCGGGAATTCGTGCCCAAAGGACACCAATTATCGGGATGTGCAGTCCATTCCTGTACATTCCCGTCCGTGCATTCCCGGTCCGTACCGGGAATGTAAGGACGGGAACGTACAGCCCTGGAATCGGTGACCATTCAGTGCCTCGTTCACATCACAGAGAATACAATTACTACGTTGTTCACATCATAGGATTTGCGCGTTTTACTGGAGAGTGTGAGGTATTTCTTTAGGGATTCGTTTAGAAACGAGGCACCACTCTGTCATGTCTATGGCTGTACACGGATTCTCGCCCGAAGGTACCGATTTTGTACAGCCTGATAGCGCACGACCCGAGAACGTACGGACAGGAATCCGTGTACATGTACATGTACTGTCACATTTTCTAAAATATCTCAACTTTAAACAGTCTAGAAAGAAGTGTACAAAAATTTGTTATAAATTATGTAACCATTAAACTGTGTCAAAATAAGGTATACATTTATTACACATTAAAATAAACAAAACAAAATCAGAAATAACTTCACACTTCGAATTATCATTTTGAACTATCCATGACAATTTCCATAAGAATGTATACAATTGTAGACAGATGTAGATGGATACATTAAAATGATATTTGAAGTGTATACCTACTTTTTTCCGTTTTCGTTATTTTACTCGTTATTTTAGACGAATTCAGTGATGATGACGAATACAGTCAAAGACAAATTGGTTGGTTACTGCAATAAAACAAGAACTTACATAATCAGTTGCAATTATTTTCCCAATATGATATTGATTATAATTAAAATAATTAAATGTAAATAACAAAAAAATGTATAATTTATTTTAATTTTAAATCAAACGCTATTCAAATATCTGTTCACAATTTAATGAAGTGTAATTCACTATCGCTATATCGTTATTGATTCTAAAAAGCGGCCAAGTGCGAGTCGGACTCACCCATGACGGGTTCCGTAGCAGCAAGAAGTTTTTTTTTAATTGTTATGTTTGAGTTGATTGAATGAAATGTAAATCACGGTTTACGATTTATGACGTATTAAAAAAAAACTACTTACTACATGTCATTCAAACCAATTTTGGGTGGAAGTTTGCATGGTGATGTACATCATTTATTTTTTTAGTTTTATCATTCTCTTATTTTAGAAGTTACACACATGAGGGGACACACACATATTTTACCACTTTGGAAGTGTCTCTCGCGCAAACTATTCAGTTTAGAAAAAAAAAACCGGCCAAGTGCGAGTCGGACTCGCGCACCGAGGGTTCCGTACAAACCTGCAAGGTTCAACTTGATAGCTCTACGCGTTCATGAGGAAAAAAGTAATAAGTTTATATTTATTAAAAAATATATATTTTGTAATGTAACTAAAAATTTAAGGTTTTCGGAATTTTTCCTTTATGTGTGCTATAAAACGTTGCTTCATGCCAAATTTCAAGATTCTAGGTCGACTGGAAGTACCCTTTAGGTTTTGATTCCCTTGCGAGTACTTGCGAGTTTCAAAATATGCAGCTTAAATTGCTGTTTCTTTTGATTGCGTTGACATAGAAGTTAGATTTTGTTACAGCTTAAAGGTATTATAGACCTGAGTATTTGGTATGAATTTCAATTTAATACCTCTACGCGTTTATGAGGAAATGGGTAGTAAGTTTAAAATTATTAAAAAAAAAAATATTATGTGATGTAACTAAAAATTTATGGTTTTCGTAATTTTTCCTTTATCTATGCTATAAGACGTTGCTTCGTACCAAATTTCAAGATTCTGAGTTCACGGGAAGCACCCTGTAGGTTTTGATTCCCTTGCAAGTGTCGAAAATTTGCGGCATAAACGGCTGTATCTTTTGATTGCGTTGGCTTAGAAGTTTGATTTTTTCACAGCTTCAAGGGACAGTAGACTTGAGTAATTGATATAAATTTCAGCTTCATACCTCCACGCGTTCCTGAGAAAAAGGGTCTTGACAGACGGACGGACGGACGGACAGACGGACAACAAAGTGATCCTATAAGGGTTCCGTTTTTTCCTTTTGAGGTACGGAACCCTAAAAATGATAGTAGAAACCTCAATATCATTTTTGAAGACCTATCCTATCCACGTACGGGTTTGATGAAAAAAAAAATTGTGAAATTTCAGTGCTAAGTATGGGGGAACCCCCAAAATTCATTGTTTTTTTTTTTAATTTTTGTGTGAAAATCTTAATGCAGTTCACAGAATACTTTTCTGCTTACCGAGTTTCAATAGTACAAAAAATAATAATATGTACACTGTAGTACAGTTTTGAAAATATGTAAACAAATAATTAAATGTAAAAAGCAACATTGTTAGATACGACTCAGGTAACGTATGGCGTCATAATGGTTAGGTATGTTGTAATGTTTCCTTGGCTGACACCGACTCCAAAACTAGCAATAATCGTAACGCGAGTAAGTAAAAATACGGAATTATTTTCAAGATTTTTGTTTGAAGTCTGTTTTTTGTTAAGGACGCCAACAAATTATTCAAAAGACGACTTGTTGTTATGAAGAAAAGGGAAGGTGGCTAACCAGGCAAATTTAAGACTTACCTTTATGGTTTTCTCATGAATGTCAGAACTGGATCAAATTGAAATGAGATCATACAGATTTCAAATAAAAAAAATTATCAAAGCGGTCAAGCTAGTCAAAAGTTCTGAGGTAACAAACATAAAAAAAATATTGTTGAATTCAGAACCTCCTCCTTTTTTGAAGTCTGTTAATTAATAGTGTAGCTACACTACATTTTAAATAATTCAGTTATGGATACCTCATTTTTAGGGTTCCAAAGGCAAATGGCAAAAAACGGAACCCTTATAGATTCATGTCTGTCTGTCTGTCCGTCCGTCCGTATGTCACTACCACTTTTTGCCAACTATAAGAACTATACTATTGAAACTTGGTAAGCAGAGTAGTATTCTGTGAACTGCATTAAGGTTTTGACACAAAAATTGAAAAAAAAAACAATGAATTTTGGGGGTTCCCCATACTTAGAAATGAAACGCAACAATTTTTTTTCATCCATGGTATCTATGGTATCTATGGATAGGTCTTCAAAAATTATATTGAGGTTTCTACTATGTATCTTTTTTTTTTTTTTTCTAAACTAAATAGTTTGCGCGAGAGACACTTCCAAAATGGTAAACTGTGTGTCCCCCCCCTGTAACTTCTAAAGTAAAAGAATGATAAAACTAAAAAAAATATAATATAATTATGATGTACATTACCATGCAAAATTCCACCCAAAATTGGTTTGAATGACATGTAGTAAGTAGTTTTTTTTTTAAAATGTCATAAATCGTAAACCGCGATTTACCTTTCATTCAATCAACTCAAATAATAATGATATATAGCGATAGTGAATTACACATCATTAAATTGTTAACAGATATTTGAATAACGTTTGATTTAAATGAAAATAAATTATATATTTTTTTGTTATTTAATTATTTTACATTTAATTATTTTAATTGTAATCAATATTATATTGGGAAAATAATTACAACTGATTATGTAAGTTCTTGTTTTATTGCAGTAACCAACCAATTTGTCTTTGACTATATTCGTCATCATCATTGAATTCGTCTAAAATCACGAGTAAAATAACGAAAACGGGAAAAAGTAGGTATACACTTCAAATATCATTTTAATGTTTCCATGACAATTTCTATTACATGTCTACAATTGTATACATTATTATGGAAATTGTCATGGATAGTTCAAAATGATAATTCAAAGTGTGAAGTTATTTCTGATTTTGTTTATATTAATGTGTAATAAATGTATACCTTATTTTGACACAGTTTAATGGTTACATAATTTATGACAAATTTTCGTACACTTCTTTCTAGACTGTTTAAAGTTGAGATATATTAGAAAATGTGACAGTGTATATATATTAATGCTCGTGTCTGTACATTACCGGGGCGTACGTTCTCAGGATGTGCATTCGCGGTACGTGCATTATTGTCTCCCAAAAACTGCAGTCATTCAATACTTTTTTTTTTAATATAACGTTAAACGGCTCTGGATACTAGTCTTTTTGAGCCTGTCAGTCAATACAGATTCATTAAATTGAATTATTGCAAAAATCGCAAATCGTGTACATGTGGGAATGGAATGTAAGAAACGGAACGCAAGGGAAAAGAAAGAGAGGGGAAGGTGTGCGAGCGAGAAAGAGAGTAATGGCGGAAAGATTGAAAAGATTGCTGCGATTAAGAAGTTAGTGTTATTTTGAAGTTTAAAATAAAAGGAAGATACTAAAGGTGCTCACGCGGTTTGATTTCGACTCCCACATACATACATAAAATGCGAAAGTGCAAACTGCAAATGGGGAGTGTTTTGACGGGAATTTAAACGAGTGGTTTTATTACGGTTTTATTTTTGCAAATTGATTCCAGTGTATTTTATACTGTTTAATTAGTGCAGTTTCTTTTTAAAATGATTTTGTGTATGAACAATCCAACCGGCCCTTCTGGAAATCGTAGGGGGAAGCTTATGTCCTGCAGTGGACGTCCGATGGCTGAAATGATGATGATGATGATGTATGAACAATATGTGGAATAAATAACTAAAATAAACCGCCATTGTGGGCTTAGGATAGTCTTGTCTTAATTGTACGCAGGAACTAAGACTGTTTGTGCTTATTTATCAGAAATTATCTCTTTGTCCCCCATTAGGCTCCTTAAACACTGCCACTTTTTGCAACGATATAGTCGTGATTTAGACGATTTGCTAGTGCATGGATACACTCGCATTCGTACACGGTTACACACACGCGCTATCTTCAAAAAGTCGCAGTCAAAAAACGCCTAACATGGTATTGGTTAAAAGCATAAATAATCTGTGGCATAAAGCACAACCACCGAAGTTGTCATAACCTCAAAACAAGGGCTCAAAATTAAGATTTCTCGAAACTCCTATCTAATATTTTGATAATATTTTCCCTGCATAATCCAGAGCTAATTTCTTATAGTTTACCGTTGGTTTCACCAATGCGCAAGAAGATGCAAAAATAGACTAACTCCTATAGTAAATTGATCATTCTCCTTTAAACCTATTTTATTCCATCCATTTCTTAAAATATTTGTGTAGAAAAAAAGTTACAATTTTTCGGTAACTTTTTCACTCACAGTTCATTAGACTCATGAGAAAAATTAAAGTTTGCATGTTCACTAAGTAAGCATTTTGTTTACACGAAATTTAATAATAGTGTGTGATTTATCCATAAGGGAAATGAAAAAAATAATCCATTTCTCACTCACCAGACCTTTTCTAACAAAAGAGAAATTGGTGAAACTTCTAACGAAACTTTCGGAATTAAGACAGCAATAAGAGTAATAACTCTTCTGTGTGATGTTCACGTTTTGATACACAACAGAAAATAAAAGCGGTAAACAGGAAAAGGAAAAGCCTTCAAACGAATTGATGAACTGAATCAGCATTCAGGAAAGATAAAATCCTACGTGTCAGTCAAGTGAAAACACGACCCATACACTCGTTATAGAGAGTTTCGTCATTATTGAATTTGGTTACTCACAAGTATATTATTTACTATTCTAATGAGTATCGACTTCAACTGAGAAAAAACCTCAGGCCTGTATCAAAAAATGTAAGGGCTAATTTTTGAAGTGAGAATTTCGCTAAGTACTCGTAATGTAGAGCTGTCTTGTCAAATTTCGAAGAAAAGAGCGTGATAGAACGATACTTACGTACCTATTTAATTAGTGATTTCTCAATTTTGAAACCGGTCCTTAATCGTATCCTTTGAGCAAGCATATTCATAGTATTTGAACACAGAGCGAAATTAAAACAACGTCACAACGTCAGATAATTTTATTCAAATTCACACTCTATACAAATAAAGTTCTTGTTTATTGAAACCTAAACTAGTTATAACAATGATAAACTAAATATTAAAACACTAGCATTTGTCATGACAGACGGTCACTCATCCATGCACTGAACGCGCCCTTTGTTCCTTAACCTTCGTGATCGTTTAAGATCACTTAGGCAGCCGGGGCTACAAGTTATTTTTCACATAATACTTTCCTCAATTTATTTTTCGTCTCTATGTTGCTTAAAGAGCCACGGAACTTAGTTGGCAGTGTTTACAACAATACCTATTTGTATTGCTCCCTGTTAAATGCAACTTTATTTTAGTTTCACCTCTCCCATTATTATTCTGCCGTCGATAGATGGCAGTCGTTAAGCCAAGTCAGAAGCCTTAGGGCGGGTTGAAAACTTCTGACAGTAAGACCATCCACAATTTTTACAAGCCTCGACCAATCCGGACTTGGCCCTCGTGAGGGAGTATGGCCTATACCTTCCTCAGGGAAGAGACCCGTCCCCTCGGTGGGAACATAACGGGTTGATGATGATGATGATGATGATAATTTAACATACCTATTTCGTGATTTCAGCAGATCCTTACCTAACCTAACCAGGTCGCTAACTGTAAACTATATTTCCGCCTATGTGATTACTGTTAATTATGTATGTTTGTAGAATGAATCTCGCGGGAGTAGTACGAGGAAACTTAGCCGAAATTCACAGTTAGAGTCTGGGCACACGGTACACTAAACTACAGATTAATTTGTAGTCAATTTGCGGGGTTTGTAAAAATGTCTTCGCTACATAGTAAAGAACGTAACCCTTCAAGAAAGTTAATTTTGGGATACTAGTTGGGTTAAAATGTCTTTCAAAAAGTTTATTACTAAAACAAACCGCTTCAAACATTACGTTATTACCTTAAAAGAATATTAAATAATGTTTGACTTTGCAAGTATTGATTGCACTCATGGGTCTTGAGGTCCTTGGTAGAACCTTAACCTAATTTGTATGAGCTTTAAGGTGATTTGAGAAAAGATGGTCAGAGTGGAGTTTTTTTTCGGTGCCTTTTTCTCCACTACAAACGGCCCCAAGGCAGCGGCTAACATTATAGATAAGTGTATGTACATTGACATTCAACAAACATAATGTAAATTCTTTACGTTGAAATAAATTTCTGATTTCTTTGATTTACCTGTTTTATTTAAAATAAACAAAAATCACAAGCTTTATATCTGAGGGGGTAGGCAAAGGCACCAATCACTAGAACTGAGCATACGATTTGCAGAGTTTATTTAGGACCCAACGTGAGAAGTGGCAGGCCTTCGCCGTTATCCGGAAACAATTTATCAGCGAATGGTGTTGCTGCACCAACAAACGAATGTACGTAACTAAAAGTCACATGCGGGATTCGAACCCAGACCCTCATGATCGAGAAGCAAGGGTGAACCCCACTACGTCACAACCGCTGCACGGTGTAGTATTGTACCTCAAAACCTGGTCAAAAACGGAATTTTTAAAATTTCCAAAAGTTACCAACATTGTAAACGACTGAATAGCTGATGAATCACTGCAACCTATAACGAAACGCGCAAGGCGCTAGTGTGACACTGCGCTTTGTACCTTTAGTCGGAAGTTATAGCTCGCTTCCGCCTGCCGTGTGATTTTTCGGTACGCTCTTAATTCATTGTTCTTAAAGCCCTTGTTTTAGTTCAGTGAAGTGATTTAGTGGTGGTTTTTATGATGGACGATTCTACGCCAGGTATGTACTTACTGTTAGATAAAATTCAGTTGCCAAATATCTTGTTAAATTTTGTTTTTCTCGTCTACAATCTAGGTGTAATTAACTGCTGTAAAAATAATTATCCAAATGTTTCAAAAGTGGTTTTGTTATATTTCTGAACATTTCTGAGCGTTGAAATCTATTGTGTGATGTGAGGGCTTTAATTGGTAGGCAATTTATAAAAAAAGTAGCCGCACGAAACCGCCCCTTTTTTTCTGTAATTTTCTTAAGATAATACTTCGTACAAATAATGTTAAATTTTATTCGTTTTTATTGTTATCAGGACCGTCTGGCGTCAAGACTATGACTCGAAATGAGTTGTATGACATCGCTCAGCATTCAAATGAACCAACATTTGACGGAAAACTAACATTTATGGAGAAAGAATTGTTGAAAGGTTATTCTCAAAATGATCCAAGAATAGCTGATGTAAAACATAAACGTTCAATCATTAAACATGATTTCAAACGAAAATGGCTGGCTGCCCGCAAAATCAAAAAGAGGTGAAGAAAGACTCAAGTGAAAGAAGTAAAAGAAGAAAAACTGAAGGCCTCAGGTCCAAAGACTTAGCCGAATTAACTTATGCAACACAAATAAAATTTCGACAAGCAGGCAAAGTTGAAGCTTCCAAAGTTGTTAAAGATTTAACTAAAAGTCCTCGAAGGGCAAAGAAATATGTAAAGGCTTTTAAGAAAAGTGAAAAAAAGCAAGATGAGCCTCGTCAATTATCGCCTTTAAAAGCATTGTCAATGTTCACAGAAGCAGAATTAACTAAAGCTCAATATGAAAGAGTACGTGAAACGAATCCAAGTTTTTTTCCATGCTATTCTGTTCTCCAAAAAGCGAAAAAAGACAGCTATGCTGAAGTTCATCGTGTGACCGAAACATGTGTTGAAGTACTAGTTCAGAAGTTGATGGATCACACAGCATCACGACTATTGCAACATTTGGGAGAAGCAGTAGAAGGTTTGAACGAAGAGGAAAAACGATCGCTAACTCTAATTAGCAAGTGAGGTTGTGATGGGTCACAACAAGTCCAATATAATATGAAATTTGAGTGCGAACATGATTCTGACGCCAATATATTTCAAAGCTCTGTAGTCCTACTACAATTAGTTTATGGCTCAGAAAAAAAAATACTGTGGCAAAACCCTGCGCCATCGTCACCTCGCTATTGTCGGCCTATTAGAATACGTTTTGTTAAGGAGACAACTGACGTCACAAATGAAGAAATAAACTACATACAGTCACAGATATCAACACTCTCTAGCACAAATATAAATGACATTTCTATTAAGCATAGAATGTTATTTACAATGGTGGATGGCAAGGTATGCAATGCAGCAACGCATACCAAATCCACTATGAGGTGTTACATATGTGACGCTACTATTTCTGAGTTTAACGACTTGTCAAGAGAGAGGGCATGCAAAAAAGAAAATTTCAGCTTTGGGCTGTCATTGTTGCATGCTAGAATTCGATTTCTCGAAACAATTCTGCATGTAGCATATAGGTTGACAGTTAAAAAATGGAACGTTCGCCTTTCTGCCGAGGAGAAACAAGTGGTGGAAGATAGAAAAAAAGACATACAAAATAAATTTAAAGAAAAACTCGGGCTTTTAGTGGACATGCCTAAAGCAAATTTTGGAAATACAAATGATGGGAATACGAGTAGAAGATTTTTCGAGGAATATAGAAAAATTCGAAAAATATTGCTAAGAAACAGCTGAATTATATGTCTCCCTCTACAGATTTTACCCTATGTCCCCTACATTACACAAAGTACTGCGTCATGGAGCGGCTGTCATTAAAGAAGCAATACTTCCAATTGGCCAGCTATCCGAAGAAGCAGCAGAAGCTCGCAACAAGAACATTCCATCATTCAGACTGAAATTCACAAGAAAATTTTCGCGTTTCAGATCCACTAATTTCTGGCATGAGAGGTACTTCAAATAAAAAAACAAGCAAATGTCGGCAGATGTTTTAAATTTACTTTGTGAAAGTGACTTTACAAATATTAACATTACGGATGATTAAATAGTAATGAGTAAATAGTTTTCTATCAAAATAAACGATTGTTTTATTATACTTTAATGTAAAATCACATAAATAGTACATATTTAATTAGAAGAAGCAAAAAAATATTTTTGGCCAACTTTCGAGACTAAATACCACACCGTGCGCTGTTCAAATCGAAGCAAATTGAAACAGATTGTATTTAAATTAAATATTATTCCGACGTTATCGTGCAGTTACGGTTAACGTTCAAGGTGAAACTGGTCTTAATATACATATACGTACCAATGTTTTTCAAAAAGCCTTGCTTTTGTTTTAATTTGAAATCTGCTTATAAAACTTAAGCATGGGACTTCGGTTAAAGATTAATTTAGACCTATGCGTTATGATCATGAATTGGTAAGGTCCTTATCTATGGCTTGCGCAGTATTGGTTCATTTATATTTTTGTGAGAATGGACTATTTTTATTATTGCATGTTGTTGTATGCACACTTGAGATCATGTTACTCGTACCATATCTGCTGTCATTACTAGTTTAACAAACAAAAGTGATTTCTCAGGATCGTGGCAGGTAGAATAGAATAGAATATTCTTTATTGTACTCTAGAAAAAAAACACAAAATATTTACAAAGATTCATGGTACAATTGGCGGCCTAGCAGTCCTTGGTCTCTGCCATAGATATCTGAATGTCTGTTGTCTCTGCCTACCCCTCTAGTGTAACACATTTATACTTTAGCTGGTCTCAGAACAGATTGTCAAGGTGAAGTGTGTTTTTCGATGTCTTTCCTTCATTACAAACCCACCTGAAGACAGCGTATAACATTGTAAATTGTCATTCAATAAATAGTAGATAAATGATTTGTGAACCAAAAATGCTTCAGATAATGATTTCAATTAAGTATTAAAAAGGACACCATACTTGTCAAGGTCATACGCCGCCTAATTAGGAAAGCTTTTAATAAGCCACTTTTAACGTGTTCTAGTGAATTTACACTGTTTAATGTGGCTTTGACATGCGACGCGGTTATCCTAACAAGGGGTTGGGTTAGGCAGCGTTTTTTGTGGAATATAGGATTCCTGAAAGGCTCTTTTAAAGTACAATTTATGTGAACGATTTCAGCGGTTTTCCAATGGTCTTCTGAAAATTTGCATTACCAGAATTGGTCTCCGGAATGAAAATGAATCAATGCCGTGGTCTCCAAGAAAAGTGTCTCTTTATTCATTTCATCATCATCGTCCACAAGAAGTCCACTGATGGACATTGGCCTCCTCCATGGATTCCCAGTCATTTAGTTCCTTCTATTCATTTATTTCCATAAAAAATAGCTTTTTTAATTGTTTAATTTTTAGTATTGTTTTCCAAACTAAAACTTTTTTTTTCCATTGAAATTTCAAAATAAGCGCGGCAAGTGTAAACCTGTGTTTGCTGTGTTTCGACAATAAATTTAGTTCACTTTCACTTTCACCTTGTAACGGTGTAAACATTTTTACACTATTTTTTAATATTTCGCTACTATTTAGTCAGTGTAAACCGTTGTCAATCGGAACCATAGCTACAGGTAATTTTAATAATTGACAACAGCTACTAAGGCACCTAGTAGGACCGACAGAAATAGGTATCCCTCGTGGTCCTACTAGTACGACAAATCAGTAGGACCACGAGAAAACGTGGGTTAACAGTAGCTTAACAGATTGTCAGTATATGAGAAACCGGAGGTGAGATCGGTTTAATTAAACTGTCCAATAATCATTTTTTTTCCGGCACAAACACCTTTAAGTCTGATGTAAAATCGATCATTTAAATATAAGAAGTATTGATTCAAGAAGACAAAAACTTCTCCTGAATGAAGCACGGAAAAGTTGTATTTACGCGATTCATTGTTTTGTAAACTTTTGGGGTAGTAACACACTACAGTACAAATTACATGCACCGTTCCCCAACCACACAATTCCCAAAGGTGAATTATTAATGATGACTGCTGACCACACCTTGTAGATGTAAATCAATAAAAACTGAAAATATGGCCAAGCGCGAGTAGGGCTCGCACTGTAAAGGTTTCCATGATATTTCATACATCGGTCCATAGCACGGTCCAACATAAAATCTGTCAATATAAGTTTGACGTGAGTCCTTGTTTTTACCCGACACCGGCGGAACCCAAAATGAGGGTATTGTGTTTGCCTTGTATGTTTAAATGTAAGTAGTGTATGTCCCATTCTATATACTTTCATAACTCGTTAAACAAATGTCAGATTTTGAAAAATAAGATCTCAATCGGTTAGCCAAGTTTGCGCAATGTTTATAAGCATTAAAATTAATATTTAAAATCAACAAAAATATATAAATTTAAAACACCAAAAGGAAAAAATTCAATCTGAATTGAAAATAACTAAAGACCGACATTCAATTCAACATTGTTACTCCTTGTGAGGAAATGTTCGGTCCAATAATAGCTTAATCACATCAGAATATTTTACATCAATGTCCATATTTGTGTGTAGTTTAGCTAATTTAACTTTTACATACCACGATCACTTAGTTCCAATAAGGATGCTCTGTATATTATACCGTTATATTTATTTTAAGTTATATTAATTTTCCCCTGTATAAGTACCAAACAAGGAATTTCTATTCTATTCTATTCTTTACGTCGGTTACCAGCCAAGGACATTACAAACGGAAAGACACCCAGACTGTGACTATTTAACATAACATACCATTTACATACAGGCACAAACTTTGCTTCTGGCCCCACACTAGCAAACCCTGTGTAGTGGGAACCAGAAACAGCGACGTCACAAACATTTGTCGAACCCATGACCTCTGCTTTATTAACCGCCAGACCAATGAGTCAGTCAGATCTAAATATAGTTTAACTTGATATCTTTTCCATTTCCTTAGAAAAAAATGCAAGATTCAATAGAATAGAATATTCTTTATTGCACACTAGAAAAAAATACAAAAAGAACACAAAATATTTACAAAAGTTCATAGTTCAATCATGGTTCCATTTTTTCTTTTGCTGTATGGAACCCCAAAATGGACTAATGGACGTGTTTTTTTAGACAACGCAAGCTGCCCATCCATTATAATTCATAAAAGACATGCGATGTGAACTCTGTTTTAGAGTTCACTCCAGGTTATTGCTTCTCGAAAATATACCTCGCACACCCTTTATCCCCTGAGGGGTGATAAGGACTCCGGTTACGGACTAAACGTGACAAAAATCAAGCTTACCTATTGTTGGGATACGTGCGTATCTATCGAAAGCTTATGTCTGTATGTATCTTATCTCTTTAAACGAGCAATTCTTGTATATATATTAATATATAATCAGAAACTCGGAAACGGCTCCAACGATTTTAATGAAATTTTGTAGGCAGATGCTTTCGGGGGCGTTTAATTGATCTAACTAGGTTACATTTTTAGAAAACGTTGTTTTATCCGTGTTTTAAGGCAATTTAAATTTGCTATAATAACATATAGAGGTAAATTTCGCGTCTAACTGCAAGGTTGGGATAGTCCTGACGGGAAAACGGGCGACCCGTTTCGGGTCGACTTCAAGAGACCCGGTTTGAGTCATGATTTTTTTTTTCCAAATTATTTTTTTTGGTTGGAAGAGGATTATTTTAATCACGGTCACCCTATTTTATTCTAAAGAAAACATAATGAAAAAGCAAAAATATTGCGATATTTTTTTAAATCTTTAATATTCAATATCTCCATAACGGTTAACTTTCGGACCCTATACTCGTACATATAATAGGATAAAATCCATCAGAAACGACCTAAATAATAACCTCCTTTAATATTCCGTACGACTTTCCCTGTAGCCCTGTATACATTCACTTACGCTTGCATGCGAGGGGAGTAGGCAGAGACCACATGCCATGATCCTAACAGTTTAGTTTAGCTTCATCTAGAAGAAGAAGAAACATTTATTATAAAAACAGTAAGCACGCCATAAAAATTAAAAGCTGTGTGAAAATGGTATACACCAACGTTAAATCATTATCAATCATATAAAAATCCCTCATTCTAAAAAAACCTACACCGCGGGTGGCGCTCGTGGTCAGTTTTTTATTTGTTAACAGTTTGCCTCAAACTAATGACCTAAAATAGATGCTGCGGTTTTCAAACCACACATTTTAGCTTGAATAATCTTTTTAAATCTCGCCGTTAAAGTTTCAGAGACTAATTTCAAGTTTTCCTAGTACCCAGCTAATAAAAAGGTAAAGAGTTGATTGGCTGTAAACATTTCCCGCTCCATCAAGAAAATGAGCTACAATGTATTTTTACACCACACTTTTATGATTATTATTATTCACCATAGCTTCAGTAAAGTAGGTTTATGCAACAGACCATGTTTTAATTACACCCGGCATAAATTTAAAATATGCAAATTTTCACTCTGTAGTGAAAACTTTCATGATGCACTTTAGAGGCTTGTTAGTTTTTGCTACTTTGTTTTGTGTAGCTAACCAGAGGTGTTTTAGTTAAAGAAGATTTTCTTAACATCAACCCATTATGACCCCACCGAGGGGCACGGGTCCCTTCCCTGAGGAAGGTATAGGCCACCACCACGGGGGCCTAGTCCGGATTGGTGGAGGCTTGTAAGACTAGGCTGGCTGGTCTTACTGTCATAAGTTTTCAAACCGCCCTAAGGCCTCTGACTTGGCTTAACAACTGCCATCTATCGACGGCAGCCCGCACCAACCGCTTAACGTGCCTTGCAAAGCACGGAATCTTCAAAATTCGATTCAAAGTGCACTGTTGCAGAACCAACCCTGCCGGTCTACGGGCCCTAACGGAAGGCGCCTTAGTTTACATCGGACCCGCCGGCGGGTCCTCGGGGCTTGAGGGGTTATGAAACAAATTATCTTCTATCTTCTTCTATCTATATATATATATATAATGTAGGCAAGGAATAAGAACGGATTTTTTGAAATTCAACCCCTAAGGGGGCGAAAAGGGTTGCTAAAATTTGTATGGGAGGCTTATAGAATGTTGTTTAATTTTCTCAAAACTTAAAATAAATACTCTTCAACACAATTGATTGACCACGTGTTACGCTGTTTTTCTAAACTTAACCCTTAAGGGAGTGAACGGGATTGCAAAATTTTGAACTAAAGTCCACGCGGACGGAGTCGCGGGCGAAAGCTAGTAATTAATATTACATAGGTACCTATACCTCATTTAAATGTACGAATATTTTACCACGTCGGCCAGGCTCACATTTCAAACCACCTAGTTATGGCGAGATTCTACCTACCTCTTTGCTATCCGACCACAAGGCTGATACCCTACTTAGAATTCAACTTTCAATTCTCTTGTTCCATACCTTATTTAATGAGAACCCGCTCGTGTTCTACAGTGCAAACAGAACCACTGTTGAATTAACTGGGAACCGAGAAAAGTATTTGCTCTACTCTATGACTTGGATTGTAACTTTGTAAGCCGAAATTGGAGGTAACGCATAACTTTCTAGTTACGTTTTTATAACATACACTTGCTAAAGTTTTTGGTTTATATTGTACCTAGAGACTCGCCCCGGCTTCGCACGGGTGTAAAAAACGTTTCCGTGGAAATAGCTATATTAGTTTCGTGGAAAATTCCTGGGGTAGTATTCTTTTTCACCTTTGGTTACATTTTTCAAGATTTCGTACGAAATCCTATTTTTTTTGAAAATCCAATATAGCCTATGTTACTCACGAAGAATGTAGCTTCCTAATGGTGAAAGAATTTTAACCATCGGCCTAGTAGTTTCTGAGCCTTTTTATAACAAACATACACACACACAAAAATAAAAATCTTTCCTCTGTAATATCTAATCTATCTATCTAATCTCTTTAAACGAGCAATTCTTGTATATATATTTATATATAATCAGAATCTCGGAAACGGCTCCAACGACTTTCACGAAATTTTGTAGGCAGATGCTTTCGGGGGCGTTTAATTGATATAACTAGGTTACATTTGTAGAAAACGTTGTTTTATCCGTGTTTTAAGGCAATTGAAATTTGCCATAATAACATACAGAAGTAAATTTCGCGCCTATCTGCAAGGTTGGGACAGTCCTGACGGGAAAACGGGCGACCCGTTTCGGGCCGATTTCAAGAGACCCGGTTCGAGTCATGATGTTTTTTTTCCAAGTTCTTTTTTTGTTGGAAAAGGATTATTTTAATTTTATATTACATATTTTATATTACAAAAAAAGTACCGAGCAAAGCTCGGTCACCCAGGTACTATTATTAAAGATTGTAACATGGACGCATAAAATTAAAATATTTTTGTATACCTTAGGATTTTAGGATACAGGATAATATATGGGAGCAGGATAAGTGATTGTATTATTGTGCGGACGTTTTTTTATTATTATATTTTAAAACAGGGGTTTTTCGACGCCTAATGTTTCAACCCCACCGCGAGATTGTCGCCTGTAAGAAATATCATTGAATTCTTAGGTCAACTCATAAACCTCTTTTGCTTCGGAATCATTAGTAAATGCATTAGTCTTAAGTATGTAGAGGTACATTTGTACCAAGTTTTGTTGAAATCTCACGGTTAAAAATCCTTGAGCGCTGATTTTCAGCGAAATGGTTGGTCTTACTGTCAGAAGTTTTTAAGCCACGACTGCATAACGTGCCTTGCAAAGCACGTAACCGCTCGGAAAAATGCCACTAGCGATAGTCATAGAACGGTCACCCATCCATGCACTTAACGCGCCCAATTTCTCTTAACCTTCATGATCGTTAAATATCACTCAGGCGTCGGAGCTATGAGCGATTCGTATTACTATTCATTAATACTGTCAAATTGTAACATGTAGGCTTCAAAGCAGATTTATGGGTGCCGTGGGTGGAAAGCCGGTGTAAATGCGGTGGTTCCCACGACACAGGGTATCCTAGTGTTTCGTTTGTTTAACAATGTTGCTTGAAATAATATCGAGCATGTTGTACTGTCGCTCGTAGCCTGGGCTGCCTGAGTGATCTTAAACGATCACTAATGTTAAGCAACATACGGTGCGTTCAGTCCATGGATGGGTCACCGTCTACGACTAACGCTAGTGGCATTTTTCCGAGCGGTTCCGTGCTTCGCAAGGCACGTTAAGCAGTTGGTGCCCGCTGCCGTCGATAGATGGCAGTCGTTAAGCCAAGTCAGAGGCCTTAGGGCAGCTTGAAAACTTCTGACAGTAAGACCAGCCACTAGTCTTACAAGCCTCCACCTATCCGGACTTGGCCCCCGTGGTGGAGTATGGCCTATACCTTTCTCAGGGAAGAGACCCGTGCCCCTTGGTGGGGACATAAAGGGTTGATGATGATGTTGTACTGACAGCAGATCATCCTATTTACCCAAGCACTCTATTATGATGCATTACGGGCGACTTTGCAACTAAAATGTGAAGGTACTGTCGACTGTACTAGTGATACTTGTCATTTGTAGAAATAATCACAATGGGTGTTAGATAAGTGCATATTTTGGAGAATAAACTATCATCATTGGTATTTGAAAATGGAGATGGAGACTTAAACGCTTTAAAAGCAAAGTGTTAGTTTGAGAAGGGTTTTTTTTAAATCGTGTGCTTTATGTGACTTAAATTTAAGATGAATTATATTTACGATCACCTATCTTTATTTTAATAATAGATTTGTTGACAATAATAATATTTTGGTCTCATTTGTGAGGCCATTAAAAGTTTGGTAATGTTGATGAAGTGAATAAATGCTAGAATCATAAATTGCTAACTAAATAAGAAGGTTCTACTCTACAACTCTTATAAAGTGTGCTACAAACATTTTGATAAAAATAAAATTTGTGACATTGTGATAAACAAATTGGGACAAAACTATGCCGGTTTTATTAAATAAAAATAACTGGGACTTCCATACAACATACGTGATTCTTTCTTTTTGCTTCAGTATCATGTAAATAACCACCCCTGAGTTGGGTGTAACTGTACAAATCAACACCCTGTATAAAGGTACAAAACCCTTCCGATACGCACTGTGCCGGTTTTCTCTCATTTAATCTTTTCAAAGACTACGTTCATATTTTTTGCGCAAATAAATCTGTGCACGAGAAACATGTGCAAAATCAGCTCCAGCACTCTGTAAAGCAAACGTAGCTGTTTTCCTACTTGTTTACTTGAACACAGTATAAAGCTATCCATTTAATGAACGAACAAAAATTCTTTATTGCACTAAACCAATTTTGCACAAAAGCGAGCCTAAGCTTAATATTAATACTAGATCGTATTTTCATGCAACTATAAGAACATTTTTCAGTAGCCATTTTACATCCGATCCCAGTAGCATGATATCTTATGCGACGCGGGAGGATATAAAAAACTCCCGCTATTCCCTTCTCGTTAGCTTCGTCGCGCGCGGGATAAAAGGTCATGCTAAGGAGGCAGAACCTCTCGTAACCCCGGCTGCCTGAGTGATCTTAAACGACCATGAAGGTTAAGCAACATAGAGCGCGTTCAGTACATGCATGGGTGACCATCTATGACTAAAGCTAGTGGCATTTTTTCGAGTGGTTCCGTGCTTCGCAAGGCACTTTAAGCAGTTGGTATCAGCTGCTGTCGATAGATGGCAGTCGTTAAGCCAAGTCAGAGGCCTTAGGGCGGCTTAAAAACTTCTGAGAGTAAGACCAACGACTAGTCTTACAAGCCTTCACCAATTCGGACTTGGCACCCGTGGTGGAGTGTGGCCTATACCTTCCTCTAGAAAAAGACCCATGCGCCTGGGTAGGGACATAATGCGTTGATGTTGAAGGAGGCAGAATACTATAGGCTTTCTCTTAAAAAGAAAGAAAGAATGGGGGTTTCCACGCGTGCCCACTGTGGATTGGGAATTTCAAGTTACCATAGCGAGTGGTATTTGTTTGGCCGCCAAAAAGTAAGCAACCTCCTCGCTACTTCAAACTTATTCTTTTTTGTATAGATCGTGTTTTTTTTTTCGTGTAAAAAAATATTTGTGCAAGCGGCACGCTTCGTCATTAAAAACTGTTGTTTCTATTTAAAAAGTTGTCGTATTTGCATTCCGAGGATTTGCAGACGGGATAGGATGTTTTTATTTTATTTTACTTTAAAGAACATGACTTTTTCTTCCTGGAGGTGCGTGATTTTGGCATAATTGTTTTTATTGCACATTTAAGATGGTACGAATATCTATGCAGGTTAGGTCTACCTACACCTAAGAAGCTCATGACCCAGTGCAATCGACACATAAATAATAGCACAGTTTTTGGTACCTACTCAGTCACAGTGTCTGTACAGGCTTAGATTATGTTAACGCATTGTAGTACAATGACAACTGAATGAAGAATGCTAGGCGTCAATGGAATTCAAAAACATATCACGTGACCCGATCATCATGAATCATCATTCAGCCACAAGAAGTCCACTGCTGGACATAGGCCTCCTCCATAGATTTCCAAAAAGACCGATTAGAAGGGGCTTGCATCCAGTGTCTCCCTGCCACTTGGATGAGATCGTCCATCTTGTGGCAGGTCGTCCTACGCTACGCTTGCCGATATGTGGTCTCCATTCAAGAACCTTTCGGCCCCATCGGCCATCAGTTCTTCGCGCTATGTGCCCCGCCCACTGCCACTTCAACTTACTTATCCGGTGGGTTATGTCGACGACTTTCGTTTGTCTACGGACCTCATCATTTCTGATTCGGTCTCGCATAACCCTTTCCATAGCCCGTTGCGTGACCTTGAGCTTTCTTGAGGCCCATAGTGAAAGACCACGTTTCAGTGCCATAACTCATCACTGGTAACACACTCTGGTTCTATAATTTTGTTTTGAGTGATTGAGGTATATTGAAGGAAAATACTTTTCTAAGTTTCCCGAATGCTGCCCAACCGAGTTGGATTCGACGATTGACCTCTTTTACGAAGTTTTATGAACTATAATGCTCTAACAGAATCGGGGCCCAGTATGTGAGCAGTGAAGTGAACCGTAGCTTTATCCGCAGGAAGCCCGCTGACGTCTGTGACGGGGACCGTGACGCGAGTGTCCGCTGTCGTCGGCGGCGAAGTGGAGCTGCCGTGCGACTCGCGCCCGCCGCACCAGAATGACAGTCTGCTGTTGGTCGTCTGGTACAGAGATGACAATCCCGTTTACAGGTGAGTCTATTTACTTTACTGCAGTTGGAACGCATTAGAAGAAGAAAAAAAAAGAAAAATATTTAATATACCAACGAGACAAATGACAGAAACATTATAAACAGACAAGTAACATAATTCAGGTAACGCAAAAGAAAAAAAAACCAAATAAATTTAAACATAACCACAGTATACTGCCGTTCTAACGATAACCAACGCATTCGGCATCTTTTGCGAAATTAAGTTATATACATATTTTGAATCGCGTCAGCGAACCCGTGTATTGATATTTTTATTAGCTTATGATATATTGCTTAGTATACTAGTAATAAACAGTGTTTGCGTTTTTTAGGATAATGTAGGCTTTAATACTTAGAAAAAATATAACTGCGTAGAAAATTAATACCATTATACACATTGACGCCCTTACTTAATAATAAGTTTTACACTCTGAATGACTATTTGACGTATATCAATTTATACTGGTTTAATCGCATTTGACATACAAATAACCAGTTTGTCAGACCTCGCATAACGGCTGTATACATAGTTCATAACCTTTATTAGCAAGGCCGTCAAAATTTTCCAAATTCTCTATTATTTAAGAAGAAAAACTATTGGCGCGTTATTCTCGAAACTTACATTGGTGCAAATGCGTTTTTTTATGGTAAATACGGCAGTATAGTCTGTAGTTGTAAGTACCCAAAAATGTATACGGAACTCGTAGTGAACGAGTGCGAATCGCACATGTCCGGTTTTTGTTTTCATATCAGTCAGTCAAATTAAAAAAATCCATTTAAATTACATGTTGTCCTTAGACATACATAAATAAGCCCATGCCTGTACCTCAGAGGGGTAGGCCAAGGACCAGGGACCAGGGACTGCCAATTGCCGCGATACACGGTCGACAAATAACTTTCGCATCATCGACATTCATTAGTCGTTGCACGCACGCACGTCGGCTTCAACTACTTTTTATCTCGTCCCTAGACTTGTTTAAGCTTAAGCTGTTTGGGTCACAGTTTCTCAACTAGTAAACAAAACTTGTACAAAAACTGTAATATAAACCGACTAACTAACCGCGACAGATGCCGGTAACCTACCCTTTGTGGTTTCGCGCTGACCCTGGCGGTGGCTGCTATGGCATGCGCATGCAGAGACTTTATACCATCTACACATACGATAAATTCTACCTGCGTCCCATGTGGGTAGGCAGAGACTAAAAGAAGGCGATTATATAAAGTATCTGTACTCTCGTCATCATCATCAACCCATTATGTCCCCACCGAATGGCACAGTGGCCCAATGGTCTTTTCCCTGAGGAAGGTATAGTCTATACTT